>JAUNZM010000245.1:4800000-6060140 GCA_033459285.1 Clamator glandarius | reverse complement strand
CTCACACAACCATCCATTTGACAAAGCTGAAGAATGAGGACAAGAAATAGTCTAGTTTCCTTACCCTGTATTCATCAATACTGGAAGTTAACTTGAATCTTTGTAAGATTCTTTGGACACTGGCAGAGGCTGCCCAGGGAAGCAGTTGAGTCACCAGCCTTGGAGGTGTTTAAAAGACAGGTGGATGAGATGCTCAGGGACATGGTTTAGTGGTTGATAGGAATAGTTGGACTCAAAGATACTGGAGGTCTTTTCCAATCTAGTGATTCTGTGATTCTGTGAAGCTTAGAGAGGGGGAATATAATGCTCAAAAAACCCCACATTTGTTCAGGAATGCTAATGGAGCTGGCTGATATTGCAAGAAGGGACTCTGTCATCATTAAACATTCATTGAAATTGGAAAGGAGTGAAAGGAAAGATACTTCCTGATGAGTGGTAAAAGACAAGTGTCACACCCAGCTTCAGGAAGGGTAGGAAGTTTCTCCTTATATGCGATGTACTGCAGTCCCCTAAACATTTTGATGATGTTCCATTGGACTCACTCCAGGAAAGCCACGTGCTTCTTATAGAGGAAAAGCCACAAGCAGGCACAGCAGTTCCGTTGTGAAGTCCCCAGTGCTAAACACAGGGGAATGCTATATCTCCTTTGACTTGCTGGCTACACTCTTCTTCCTAGAGATGGCTAAGCTGTCTGCCTTTGCTGCACAGGTACACAGCTCATGCATGGTTTTTTTAGAGTCCTTGTATGACAGAATTCCCCTTTCTGCAAAGCTCCTTTCTAGCCAGTTGATGCTCAGTCTTTATTATTATATAGAATTATTCTAACCCATGTGTGAGATTTCTGGAGCAATACAGTGCTGAGCACTGACCTTACAGAAATCCTAAGAAAATAGTCAGAAGGCTTCACTATCTGTTGAAACCCTACAAGTGACAAGCAGCTGACAGACATCCACTAGAGCCCAGTACCTTTAAAGGTGGCCACTGGGTATAGAAATCAGCAAGGAGACTGGTGTTGATTTTCTGAGGCTTAACATTTCCAGTCTGAACTGAAGTCAAATTTTGAAGCCACTGACACAGATAATTTATGTTCCTTTTTGTGCTGTATTTCATGCTTAATTGTTGAAATGGCTGGCTAGTCTACATATAAGAAGAATCTACACAACAATGCCAATTGTTTTGCCACTGATGGGTGAGATAACTTCAGAAAAGTTTTAGCTGTGGTTGATAGTGGAATAGTAAGAAGGCTAATGTTGAGTCAGAGATTAGTTTTCTGTAACAGAAATAGATAAGAAAGAAATGTTACCTGCATAATAGTACTCCATCTTCCAAATTAATCCCCTTCTTCTCCCATCTTTTTTAAAGAAACATGTAAATTATTACTGATTTTATTGAGAAAGACTTGATAACATAATCAAGTGTACAGTGATATATCTCCAGCTATAGACACTCCAACAGACTTAATATATCCATCCAGTTACAGAGGAATCTAATTAAAAAATATGGGCTGGGGGCTGCAAGAGGATGACTGGGTAAATCATACAACATTATAAGATGTAAATTACAGTTCCAGAAGAAAGGATAAAACTACAATTAGCATAACAGAGAGCATAAACACAAAAAAAAACATGGAGTAGGGTCCTAAATAATGTGAAAAAGAGCTGTATAATCACAGGCTAATATCTGCCTTTCTCTGTTGCAGCCTCTGGTTTGTGCCAGAGTCTTGTTAATTAAATATTCATAATCTACCCTTTTTTTGCCAATTAAATAATAATCATGTCTATCCTGAGTTGAAAGGTCATTTATCTAAGCAACCTTGCTCCAGATTCACTCCTTTCATCCCATGTCTTTTATTTGAAACAGCTTTTCTTTCCATGACAGCAAGTATTGAAAGACAAAATTGACTGAAATTGCAACTTGTCAAGATATTCAAAAGTATAGCAGACATTAAATTATTATACAGAGGGTGTTTCATGACTAAAGAAGCTTGGGAAAATGGGGTTTTGTATCATATCTCTACTTCTTTAAATGAAACAAACAAATGCATTTCCCATAGTTCATGTTCTTGATGCCTAACATGACATGAATGTTGAACATTCTCATTTCTATGAAGTTTTTAGTGCCTCAGCTGTGTTTCCACAGCAGGCAATATTTAAACTTAAGAACAATGGCAAAGTTTTAAAGAATTACCTTGTAGAAATATAATTTGGACCTGTCTACTCAGTTTAATGAGAAAATGCAGAATTTGCATTTTATCATATTGAAAAATTGGTCTGATGCAGAAGCCCAGGGGAAAAATGTGTAATTAGGATGCATAAATATCACATATTTCATGTTTGAAACAGACAATACAGAAATATACGTATTTTGAGAAACCTTCCTATGAGATGGTGAATAAAATAATCAAAAATAAGAATATTAAAGGAAGATGGGATTTGTAACATGATGCAGGGCTCTTCAAATACAGGACATTAAGGTACAAAATAAAGAGAGAAACACTTAATCTTTCCAAAAAAACTTTCAGATCCTTGTCCCATTTCATTAATTCTTGAAGTTGTTCTTCGTTTAACTGTAATAGTATTGAAATGTGAGAGTAAATATCAGTAACAATCTGTAAATATGCCCCCTTCAAGTAGGGATTTCAGTTTTTCCAGTATCACTGACCCCTTGCCTTGCCTTGCCTTTCCTTTCCTCACGTCACCTTGCTTCACCTAGTCTTGCTTCTCCTCACCTTGTCTTGCCTCGCCTTGCCTTGCCTGTGCTTGCCTTTTTTTGCCTTGTTTCACCTCACCTCGCCTTGCCTTGCCTTCTTTTTTCCCCATTACATTTCAGAGGAGCTTTCAGGTGCATTTTTCCAGGCCCCTCAGACAAGTACTTGAGGATGGTCTTTATGAGCAGTTCCTAATATACCCACACCTTTTCTTGAAGCACTTCAGATGTGAAACAGCTTGTGTCTGGATGCTATACAGTCTTAATAGGATTGCCTATACTTGATTTAATAACCCAGACCAGAACAATACCACCACAGGGTGATTTTTGATAGTACGCAGAACAAGCTCAGGACTGCTTGAAGCTAGACTTTCAAAGGCAGTCCTTAGTTTGCCAGTGGCACATTAGCAAGATGCTGCTGTTGCTGATGTTAGGAAGATGTGGGTTCTTGGTCTGTAGCAGGAATCAGTGCTGGAAATAGAACCTGATGCCCATAGAGGTACTAGTTCTTCATTAATTATTTAAAATTACCTTAAAAAGGAAATAAACATACTCCAGACACAGAGATTTTCCTTTCAAAAGCAAGCAAATGGTATTGCTGCAAGAGGCAACTTGCCAGAAATTTACTGGCCATTACCACCAGTCCCACTGAGGGAAGTAGAGGTGCTGTGTTTAAAAGCCTCAGGCTTTTCCTCATTATCTGATTGTTTCCTGAGCAGGAATAATTTCTGTCATCTCTGGCAAATTAAACTAAAAATAAATCCAAGCAAGCTACTCCCTGAGATTTATTCCATCTGCATCAACCAGCAGCCTGTTCTCTTGCATGTTAGACCAGTGCCAAGTGAGCAACCTGATCTCATGCAGTGTAGTTAAAATAGATAAAGTTACTTGAGAAAAAGGGATAGACAACGTGTCATCTCCTCTGCAATTGTATAAGATGTGGAAGTGGAAATGCCAAAGAATCTTAACATTAACTCTTGATTCTAACTGGTTTTCATGACTCATTCATTTGGTGAGTGAACAATAAGGTTGTGCCAGAAAAGGAAAATATGGATAGCTTATTTAAATTAACATATGTTTACTACAAAAACTGTTTCCTGTTCTAGTTGCAGCAGGGGTGAGGTAACTTTGTATTGCTGTAAGTGAGCTTAAAAGAAGAAACTGAAAAAGTGAACAAAGCATTAGAAGTGTCATAACACTTCTACCTGGTAATACATCCCTAGATCTTCTGTCAAGTAGTGCCACGTCTACGTGCCATGTGATATACTGTGTTGGTCAGCACACGAAGGTTTAACAACCCTGTCTTCTATAAGTAAAGCAGCTTTCACTAGGGAAATTTTCAACAAACGTTCCTAAATGCTGTCCTACTAAGCACTGAACAGTTTTCTTTACGGTGGTGGAAATGCTTGTGGTGCAGGGTATATTTTACTTAATTAGCCAAAAGATAAATGTTGCAGTGGTAGATCTTATAGTTGACATAGTAGCAATGAGAGAGGGTTCAATGAAGAATGAGCTTTCTCAGGCTTCCCTTTAGCTGAGTCTGAGTTATGCTCAGAACAGATAGATGTGATAGAGATAGATGTGATAAAACAACCCATGCTAAATACGGGTTTAATTTATTATTACTGTGGTGGATTGACCTTGGTGGGCTGCCAGACCCCCACCCAGTTGCTCTTTCACTCCTACTCTACAACAGTACATGGGTGAAAATAAGAAGGTTGAGCTTATCAGTTGAAATAATGTCAGGCTGGTCACGGACCATACTGTCATTTGCTTTCTGGAGTTTCATGCATCTCTTCTGAAACAATCTCTCTTACAGAGCATATAAGAAGATTTTTTTTATATTTCTCTGCTTATAAAGTGCTTTTATTTTCAGTTTCTTCTTAACTAGAATGACTAATGTGACATCAACAAATAATGTAGAGATGGCAGAGACTTTGGCTGACGAAATTTCCAGCTGCAAATGTACCTGGTGAAAACTTGCTGCTACAGATATTATATCAGGGTGGGGTTTTTAATTAAACATTTTCAGTGTTTATACTACCTGACAACAGATTTTTTAGCACAGAAAGGAGTATAGGGCTTTGATCTTCAACCCCAAGTTCAGATCACCTATTGCTTATATGTTCAGGAAGACAAACTCTATTTGTGGATGGAAAATAGAGCTGAACAAACTCTTATGATATGAATGCACATGAACTAATGTATTTAAATCATTCTGATCTGGACACTCTTCTAGTGTAAAGCAGCACATTTGGGTTTTTATCATTAACTATCTCCTAAGAGTGTCCTAAAATGAAGATAAGAATCATTCTTCTGTGTTCTCCTTGATCTTATGAAGAGCTAGATGCTATATTTTCATACTACTTGTCACAGAAACTTACAGGTCTATTTCCTAGAGTCAATCTATATTCTTTATTGATGAACTTGTAAGGAGAGACTGTAGATTGTAATGATGTAAAGATAAACAGCAGAATATAGAAACCTCAAGGTGATCATAAAACATTGTAATGTTTTATGTACAAACTTGGCTATACAAAGTACAAATATAGAAAACTGACAGAAAAGTCGTATGGTAAATATAGAAATGTTTTTCTGGATTTGAATAGCATGGTATTCATATAGTTGATGTTATGTGGCAGTGTATGTTTCAAAAATATATATGCATTACAGTTTTTTTGCAAATTCAAGGAAGTGAGTCATCCCAATGTGCTATTGCAGATTATATTGCTAATACTTTACTGCAACATCTGTGCAATACACGTTAGCAGTATTTTTCCTCTTGTGTGCCAGCTGTGTTGTAGATAACATATAAAAGCAATCACTTTCGCTCAGAAAATAAACAAAAGTTTGTTGAAGATTGGCTTAGAATCACCTACAGCTTATCTACTGCAGATTAAAAGCCTAATGAAGAACTACTTACTATTTTTACAACATTTCCAAGCCAAATAAAAACATACAATATATATAGAAAAGTCTCTGACCTAGGTGATATAAATGCAAAGAGACTGTATTTTAAGCATCCAATGAAAGCCTGGGCAATTGACCTTTCCTTTGGCAGAGGTTTAAGATCTTACTTCTAAATTGAAAAGCTCTGTCAAAACACTTAAGCAACTAACAGTTTTCTGAACAGCTGGATTCTTGCATCTTATTTGAGATTCAAAATAAGAAGCTGTTCACAAATTAGTATTCTTCATTGAAAAGTATATAACAATGAATTTATTAATTATATTATTTCTCCTAGTTCTATAGAGTAAAAATAGCATGAATGTGAAGAAGAGTAAGAGAGTAAGACCTGTTATACTTCCTAGGATAAGTGAACTTTAGAGTGTAGTAACATGCTTTCACTCAAATGGGACAGGAGGAAGAACCCAATGATGTTACTACTACTGTTGGATGTGTGAGAAAGAGACAAGCCGTTCTTCAAAAATCTTTCACAGAAGAGAGAGAGAACATTCTTTTCCAAGCTGGAAAGAGTCTTCTGAAGGAGCCAACAATTTCTAAGGATTTTAAGTAAGGGACACATTCTTCACTGGCTGAAAATATGGTTAAGAGCAGCAAGTTCTACAAATTTTGCAGCTGATTTTAGAGTTCAGTATGAAAACAAGTGCTTACATTCCCTCGTCTCTGCATCTTTCCATACATTATATTCATCACTGCTGCCTGAAGAGCTTGCTCTGTCTTTATATCCCCCCCTCCAGTATGTTTCTGGCATCTGGTCTCTAATAGTCTCCTCACACTAGCTTCCTCTCCTCCTTGTAAATGCTCATTTGATCCTCCACAGGGCATAGATGACTCAGCTGAAAAAGGTGGAAGATAAAAGTTTCTATTCCACTCTACTCAAAGAATGGAAAACGGAGTTGTGATGACAAGGCTGATGATTTGCATCTTTACCACTCTTCAGACACTCTCCCATGTTTCCTCCATGGGCACATAGAGTTGAAGGTATCAAGTGACAAATGTATTGAACTAATTCAGCCCTTATTCTGTCTGAATATGCAGTCTCCTTAGTTGTGTGCATGAACTCAATCAAATGATCAAAACAAGAGCTACTGTTCAGTATGAAATATACATTGATCACCTTTTCTGTAACTCAAATACTTCAAATAGCTTGCACCTTTGACAGAACTGATATTATTAATGGAAAACTTTGTAAATGCCTTTAATACATAACATCTTTAACTGATCATTATCTCTACAGTATTATTGTTTTAAAAAATTAAGTTGTTGGAGATATCCATCTTAAACTGATTATTAACCCCCCAAATTTGTAGGTAAGAGTTAAAAAGAAAAGTTTTTGGCATCTATCCTCCAGGTACTACAGAGCTGAAAGAAGTTGGACAGAATCCTTTACAGGAAATAACACATCCTATTTTCCCCCTAGAGATTCAAAACATAAGTCCTTGTTCCATGGACAAACCCTGACAGCACAAATGACTTCTTAGTGTCAACCGGGGGTGCTAAGAACATTAGAACAATTGTATCAGGTCAAAGCAGACATCCGTCTAGCCCTGCATCCTGTCTGGCGGGGGCTTTAGCGGATGCCTAAGAAAGTGTATGAGAACAGAACAAACATATAATGATTCTTCAAATATCTGGTGATTTGTAGCTAGAAGATTTTTGTCATTGAAGAAAGTGTCTTAGAAGTAAGTAAGTATGTCTTTGTAGAGTGTTTTTTCCCCTGCTTTTTTCTCATTCTTTTTTTTTCTTTTGAATAGCTATGAGCTTTCAGACTCCACAGCCTATCAGAGAGTATTTCCACAATGTGGTGACATGCGGTCTCATGAATCATGTCATATTTATTTTTAATCTGTCAGTATTACATTGATTTGATAATCGCTAGGTCATTCACAAATTGGAGGCTTGTTTAACATCAGTTGTCTCCTTTCCAGGATGAAGAGCCCTAGCATATTTAGCTGGTTTTCATATAGAAGTTACTCTGCATCTTTGATGACCTATTTCTTTGCCATTTCTGCCTGGTTTGTTTGTTTTCTTGAGATGAGGAACAGAACTGGTTACACAGACTTTCATCTTCCAGCACTGAGAAATGCAGACCAGTGCATGAATGTATCAGTCCTAATGCAATCCTAAACCTTGATGTTGCAGATAAAACAATGGGTTCCCATTGTTGAGGAGCAGCAATAGTGGGACGGCTCCACAGGGGAAGGCGAGTGAGACGCTGAATGTGACAGCAAGGCAGACAGGTTTAGTCACCTCACTTACAAGAGGTGTAGTCTCACACCAGGTGAAACAGAAGAGCATGAAAGGGTCATTGGGCACTGGCAGAGGCTGCCCAGGGAGGTGGTTGATTCGCCTTCCCTGGAGGTGTTTAAGGCACAGGTGGATGAGGTGCTAAGGTGCATGGTTTAGTGTTTGATAGGAATGGTTGGACTTGATGATCCAGTGGGTCTCTTCCAACCTGGTTATTCTGTGATTCTATAAAAGTGGTGACCAGGTTCAGCTGACAGACCAGTGACTGCCACGCTAGCCTGTAGCAGCAAGGCAGGCCCAAGGTCAAGCCAAGAAGTCCTGTCACCAAGCCAGAGACCACAAGGTTCGTGGCCAGGCACAGGCATAGCTGAGATGTGGCTCAGTTCCTAAGCTTACCTGCAGCTCCCAAACAAAGGGATTGAGAACCCCAACAAAGCTGCTCACAGTTCCTTCTCATGTCTCCCTTGTACAGCACTGTGATCTGAAGTGCCACAGTAGCATCATACCAGAGGTGACTGTCAGCTCTGGCAGAGCAGGAAGGGTGACAGAGTTTCTTCATCTTGTCCAGGGCCTGGACAGTAGCAATGTAGAAATGAGAAGTTGGAAGTGAAAATTGGATCATTTCTACTAAAGCAGACAAAATCTTGTACTGCCGTTGCCGCAAATTCTTTCTGCATATTTTAAATGCTAGGTGCAGTTTTATCTTTCTAGCTCAACAAACGTAGCAATTGTTCTTTGTCAGTTCATTTTTTAAAAAAAATGTTTGAAATGTCCTGTATATTATCCAAATGAAGGGGAAAGATTTGGCTACATTTCTTTCATGGTTATCTTTGCCTCTTGCAAATTTTCTTTCTTCTACTGCTTCCCAAATCAAAATACATTTCCACTCCAGGCTGTGATTCACAGTACACTGGTTTAAATATATACAAGAAAAGATAATGTCATATCTGGAACTATAGAATATAACAGACCACCTAACAGCTGTTAGGGGTAGATTATGAGCAAACTTGTGATATTTCTTAAAAATTAACAAGTTCAGCAATGTGAATATTGTTTTCAGATATTTAGATCATTATTCCCTTAAAGTGAGTGGTAAAATTCTTGTAGCTCCATTAAGAGTTAGAATTTAACCCAGAAGAATATCTAGAGCCTCTCTTCAGCTTGTTTAAATTGTTTGAGAAAACCAAGACATTGAATGCCCCTACATTCTGCATGGGTATATAAATATTCATGGACTGTGTGAACTCAGTTTATCTTTTACCTTGATTGGCCAAGAAATTAGACTTGCCTCAAAATCTTTTTTATACAAAAGTGCTGCTGTGGACAGACCTCACAATTTCCTACACTTCTGTGTGGCTTTTTAGCTGTAAGCGTGGGTCACAGCTAATGTCACTTAGCATTTTTTGCCAAAACAAGAACTACTTTAAAAGTTATCCACAGGTCATGAAAAAGACCTTGTAGTAGAAAAAGCTACAGAAAGCAATTTTTCTGTTTACAGCTCTTTTGAGGTGGCTAGAATAAAAGGAAAAAAGATGCCAAGCCATCAAAACTACTGGACTGAAGGAACATACAACAATGCAACGTGCCAGCTACATATGCAGCTTCAGGAAATGACTCACCACTGGCAGCAAGAAAAATTCCAAGGAATGGCTAAGATCAGAGTGCAAAACTAGATATGTTTTGTTCTCTTTTATATAACATCTTCCTTCAAAAAAAAAAAAAAGAATGTTTCAAAACCAATATAAACTGAAAAATTGCACCATTCCAGTGGTACACGAAAAGCCCATTAAGTTGATTGAATCTGACTGGCACTATCAATTTTCATAGAACATCTTTCACGGAATAATAAACCAACATGCTTCTTAGCCAGTGCTGCAAATTCACCACTTCTATTTATAATTATGACAGAAGACAAAAATTTTAGATAGTCAAATTTTCCATTTTCTCTTAGTCACCTTTGAACAAATCCTTGGCTGTGAGTGGCTTGGAGGCAGCCTGACCTGAAGATAATTTCAAGTTTGTTCTTTTCTCTCAGTCCTGATTATCCATGCACATGGTATTTCCATAAGTGTGAGATTTTGAATTTTGATTCTTTATCAAATTATACATTTTTCACAATAACAACAAAAAAATCTTCTTGTTTATCTGCTAATATTTTTTTCTCAATGGCTTTAGTTACAGACTCATCTTCAAAAACCTGTGGAATAGTTCTAATTTAAAAACTCGGCCCCCTGCAAAAGCTGATATTCTCAAGAAGTCATGTAAGTCAGACATCAAGAAAAATACCATATGTTATAAACTTGGCAATAAACAAGTGAAAACATATAAGATCCGCCATCTTGTGATGAAGCAGGGCAGCATCAGTATGCAAATTTGTATGGTAAAATAATTGCAATATTTGCATTTTTAAACTAACACCATATGGAGCACAATACACAAGGGGCAACAGTTGTTATCTATTATTTTCTTTGGAGTTACTCTGTTTCCAACTAAGAGGAAAATTTTATCTGAAAACTACCATGACTAGCCTAATTTTAAGGTGTGATTGTTTGAATGTTAGTAAAACTACATCTAATGTGTAAAATAGTATTTTCAGGTTAGATATTTACAGATATATCTTAGTCATTAGTCTAAATGAAATTTGTATCATACTGGAAAATACACCATCTAGCTGGAGAAAAGAAAGAAACCCACAACAAAATAAAATGCTAATATATTTTTTGGAGGCCGAAATGCACATATGCTATAATAAAGAAGCTGCCGACTGCCAGCATGTTTACCACTCACAATTGTCCATGATGCATTCATGGTGTCAACAGTGTGTATTTGCTCAGGAAACATTAGTTCCTGTCAGCATCTGTGTATTTTACTGGCAACGAAAGTGTTGTAGTAAACAGCTATGTCTTGGAAAGCTCAGGTCTGCTGATATGCCGGTCTTTCCTCTTCTCTAGCTAGTATTCTAACATTCAAACCAAATTCAGCAGGAGTACTCATTCTTGCTCAGTAAATGCTCCGCTTATTCTTTCTTCTGCTATCTATTTCTATTTCTGTTGTTGCAAGACTCCATTTTAAAACCTGATGCATTATGATTTTTACAGTATAGGAGGTAAGAAGTGCTTCTGCATAGCTCTCCTTTCCCCCAGTCATATCCCTCCCAGGTCACTGCTCCTGTAGCTTTAGAAAAACTGCATATTACTTTTGCTAAATTAAACTCTCTGTAGCCTTTAATTAAACTTCCAATACTTATGTTAATAACCATTCTTATTTGGGTGTAATTTAATGATAATAGCTACCCTGTAAAAAATACACTGCATTCAAGGATTAAATGTCACCATGTAATCTTTTCTCCTTAATTTATTATTGTCTCTCCTTTACTGGTATGTTTCTTATCCACTTACCTTGTCAGAATAAACTCTTTCTAAAAACTAATTTACCTCTCCTGAATACTAATGGCTTGGCACCAGAGAGAATCTCTACACAGAGCCACATCTATGCTTTTTTTCTGGTAGAGCTGAAAAAGAAAATGCATAGTTCAAGTCAGATGTGTATTTTGCTTGAAAAAGAACAGAAGTGATAAATATAGTCTCAGTTAGACATGAAAAAGGCCTTGTAAGAGTGCTAAATTCTACATTTGATACATTTATTTATTTCTGAAGCCGTTTTGTCTCAGTTCACTTAAATTAAAGTAGATTGGGTAAAATTACTTCTGCTATATTGAGAATCATCTTCTAAAAAAGCTTTACAAAATAATGTCAAATTTCCAAACTCTTTCTTTCTCTCTAGCCTTCATGCAAATAGTTGTGCTGGTGCTAATTGTGAATCTGAACTGTCTACCATTAAACTTGAACTCTTTTTCTTCTGGAAAATGCAAGTATTTTTATAACTGAACTTCTGATAATTCTACTGTTTAGCACATCTATTGGTAACATCTTACAGAGCTGTGTTAGGTTGCCAAGGCTAACGAACATTAATTGTCTAAAAAATATATTTAGTTCCTTAAAATAAGCAGATACAGTTTTAGAAAATCTGCAGTTTAGTAAAAATACTGTCTTTTTTTACTTCTTTTTCAAGAACAGTTATAACAATGAAGCAAGTAACGCACTGTGTTTAATAAATTTTGGGTTGTGTGCTATGAGCCATTATTTCATCAATTATGGAAATGTAACTTTGTCTGGAATTGATGGTAGTAAACAATTGCTCACAGTGATGAGAAATACAACGTGTTTTTCAAAGTGGGGATTCTTTGTAACCTACAGAAAAAAAAATATAAACAACATTTTAATGAAAGTCATGCCTGGGGCCTTAGTAAAAGCTAGTTAATGTTCACCTAGCATACACAGAAAATTAGACTCTGCACTGAGGTTCCTAAATATAGATCAAGTATAAACCTGAATATAGACCAAGTATAAACCTAAATATAGACCAAAGGGTTCAATGTTTAATCACCATTGTTTGGACAATTTTTGCTATTACTAATGACTGAAATGTTGCCATTGGTCTTCCAGTTATCTTTTAAAATGCCTGCATATAGTGAGAATTTCATCTCCTTGTAAAAAGTTTAGTTCGTGTTTCAGGAAAACAAAGAAAATGTGTGTAAAAACATCATCACAGCCAGCTGAGAATTTCTGCTGTAATTATTTAGTGAGGCAACAAGCTGTACCAAACACAGTTCATCCTAGGAAAATTTTGAAGCCCTGATTTTCAATCAGAATGCTCACAGCAAAGTATTTCATTTCAGCTTGATTCAATCTTAACCAGAATGGGGTTTTTTGTATTGTCATATGAATCCTGTATTTCTACCTTCTGGAGTCAGGGTACAATTCCAACACAGGAGCTGTAAAGATTTCCAGAGTATCACAGGACTAGTGAGATTCTTGGTGCATAGTGAGCTCTGTTGTCTGGTCACAATGCCTGTCACATAAGAATCTCTGTTTTAATCCAGTTATCACCTTCCTCCTCAAGAGTAACGTGCCACAATTGAAGATACAGATGAACATTAAAATAGACTGGAATTAATCACTTTGGGTTATTTCACCAAGTCAAGAGGAAGTAGTTAAATTTGAAGGGGTTTTGAAAAGCTTTGAAATAAATGGTGGATGCCTCTTGCCTTACACTTCAGAAGCTCTCATTTCAGAAAGGAGAGTGAATAAATAAACATCAAGTTCTTTAGACTTTCTCCTAGAACAGCAGTGATTGGTTTGAGTTACAAGACTGAAAATTTGCCTGGTCATTAGAAGTGTCTCTAGTACATATATATTAAACAATATTTTTTTCCTGTTTAGCTAATAAAGTCATTACTGTTTGGGGGGAAAATAAAAAAGATGAAAGAGAGGCTTTATTTAAATTATTCCCATATTATCTCTGCAAAACACACATGACCTGCAATATAGAAAAGAGAAATACAGGCAAGCAAAATACCATTGTTACTTTAAAGATGCAATCTCTTTAGGTCTGTCAGCTCCATTACAGGTGATGTTAGAGGGCTCTGGGATAATTTGCTTCAAGTTTCTCCAGCACTGCATAGAGGTCTTGGTGTAGGAAAGCTTCTGGCTGGATAGGTCCTGCAGCACTGGAGGGACCCTGGAGATAAACGCAGTGGCTGAAGCAGTTTCTATGCCACAGATCTGATATAAGGCCTAAAGGCATATTCTGTCAGCAGTGTTCAGTAGTACCTGTCACCTCATTCAAGGTCCATCAAGAGTAAGTGTTCTAAATTTGAAGGCTGGAACTAAACTTGCAAACTATTTGGAACTGTCTGTCAAGCTTTTTTCTTTGGTTTGGAGCCCTCAGGGATTAAAAAAACCCCACAGAACGAATAATTGTGTAATAGATTAAACCACAATTTTGATTCATCCAGAACCAAAATCTGACAGTAAGGAAATCAGTGTTTTGGCTTTAAAATGAAAGAACACCACTCTTTTTTCCTGAACTAAAATAAAAATTTGCATTCAGCAAAGGTTTATAGTGGCTCAGGAAAAGGGCCAAAAATTATGATCTCATATTTTGTGCATTTGCCTCTGTGCAGCAGCAGAAGCAACCTCCTATGGCTGTAGAGAGGAACCAGTGCCAGCAAGACTCCCAGTCTCTTTACTTTTTGCAACGAAGGAACTGGCAGCAATGCTCTGTTACTGCTGTGATGCACGAGTGAGAGACACGGCCTGTTGTACATCTTAAATCATATGCTGGGCTGCAGAATTTCTTTCTGACTGCTGGGTTTTTTCAGAAGTGATGTTTCTCTTATGAATCCCAGCTGTGAAGGGGCAGTATGCAGCAAAAGCATTCTCTGTGAGGGTGGCAGCAACATTACATGGGATGCAAACCTAATGCTTCATCTTACCACCTCGAAATTCTCCAGAAGCCAAACAGAACAAATGCAGTTCCCAATCCTCCAGCAGATTGTTCCCATTCTTGGACCACTCAGTTATGCCAAATTATCTTCATTCTATAGCTTCCAAATGAGCCTAGCAAAAATTCCCTCCCACACACACATACATCCCACACCTGTAGCAATTCATGATACCAACCACCTACCGATCTACTCCCCATATGTCTGCTCGGTTTTCCAAGGCAGGCAGCTACCAGCTTATGGGCGCACATATGGGTATGCTCTGCATCCTACCCTAACACTGCGCTTGCAGGTTGAGTTAATTAAAGACTGACACTTGGTGTATATCAATCTGCAATCTGCCTCGATGAGTTTGAGAAAGTATCCCATGTGGAGCCAGAGAAATCTTGATAGATCTGTTCGCAACAGGGAACATATAGTAATATTGAATTCCAAAAGATCTTAAAGGAAAGCTCATGACATGGCAACAGGATTTCAGTCACTACTAATGTCATACACTAGGATCAGATAAATTGTTTAAATGCATCCTAAAAATTTCTACTATTAAAAAAAATCCTTGCCAGCTCAGATATCTGCTCACAGCTTTTCCTGAGCCTATTGGGAAGCAATGCCTCTCTCTGCATTCCATGGCCAGGTTGCTCTGCTGAGAGGACCTTACATCTTTGCTTCTTCTTACCCTTTGGCTTTTCTACAGGTTCCAAGAAGGGATTGAATAGAGGGAAGCTGGAGCATTCTCCCTTTGTCTCTGCTTCTAGCTCTGATGTTTATAGAGACACCTTGGATCCTTACAGAGCAGGGATTTGGCTTATTAAAGGGGATCCTAGAAGATGATCTTTCCGTTTGTTTTCTGGGGATGACTAGATCTGAAATGGGCCATCTCTTGATGCTGTTGCTGCTGCTGCTGCTGAAGGTACCCCACTTGTCAGGCTCTGACAACAGTCTGCATAAGAATTGATGCAAGAAAGGAGAAAAGGAACAAGCTGTTAACTGAGCAAGGAGAAGGATTATTCATGGCTCTGACAGATTTTGGATCAGGCCCAAAGTGCTGTCAATTGCCAGTGATAAATAGCCAAAAAATGAAAAACAAGATTTTTTTAGGCTGTGTCAGCAGTATCAATCAAAGCAGTATCCAAAAACCTTGAAATTAATAGAACACATTCTTGGCTGATGATGCTCTATCAGAATATATTTTAAATGGACGTAAAAATAAGGACACATCACCTTAAGTTTCTTTGCCCAACTGCATTTGTTTCAGAAACTATACCAAAAGGGAGTGTTTTGTTAACTATGGATCTGGTTTTTCTTAATTGTTTGTGTTCTTACTTACAAATGCTTAGGTTGATTTTCCTGTGAAGATTTTTGGCACACTTACGTTTAATTTTCAGGAAGAGCAAGATTTGTTACGATGCACAACATACAGCTTTTATGCTGCAGGGCACTATGGAGACATGTGACAGGGGATATTAACTGACATTAGCCTTGGCACAGACTGATATCAAATGCACTTTTTTCGTCTTCCTTGTTTTAGTTATAAGGAAAATAAAACAAAAAAACAAAAAAAAGCAAGTACTAGAAAATCTCAGCATCTGTGAGGCACTTTAACAGTTTCTGAAAAACAGATGAAGAGTCCTTATAAACTAATGTGAAGTTCCACAAAAAAGACACTGGAAAATAGGTGGAAAATGATGAAGAGCATGACTAGTTGCACCACTTCCTTTGGGAGCTTATGAAACCCATCTTTTTAACTTACAAGTAAAAACAGCATACTGGTGACAGTTTGTATTCAGGTGTCTTGTGCTTAGTATTGCGAAAGGAACCAACAATAGTGATGATCATGAACATTTAAGGAAACGTTATTCCACAAATCTTTCTTTGGGTCTTGGAGAAACATGGAGAACATGACACGGATAGAATAGGTACTATGTCTATACACAATACATGCTAAATTCTCCTGTAAAAACATGACTTTATATATCCTTTAACTCATTTTGTGAGAATTTTTCACAAATTTCAAGTTGAATTCATTGGATTTCTTTAATCTTTTTCTGCTTGGTAATCCTTAGTACCAACAATATCACTATGCCTATTTTCATGCCTTCCAATTTTATCACTTGCCTTTAAATGAAAACATAACTCAAATATCTCATTAATTTTTTAATGCAAGCCTTATGGCTAGTTTCTTAATTAAACTTCAAAATAGTTTAACTGCATTTCCTTCAATTCTTATCTTCTCTCTGTCTTTCTAGTAATCTTGGGGTACTTTTTCCTTTAATTCATTATAATTTATTCAAGGATTATTCAGGCAAAATCCTTTGGTTAGTAAGAGAAGGCTTGATCTTCCAAAATGACTTTTCATGTGTTACTTACACAGTGAGTAAGCTCTATTTGGTTTTTTGAGTAAGTTTTAGAAGCTCACATAGAAAAACTGAACAACATTCAATGACATGACTTGCTCTCACTGCACACCAGAGTTTCTTATAGTCATTTTTACAGCCCCTCATACAAATATCTACTAACATACAGTATGTTAATCTATAATTAGAATGCTGTCTCTTTTTACTTTCAGCTATATTAATAAGCATAATATTAAATTATTATACTAAAAAACTGGGCTCTTACAAGTCTATGCTAATAAGAATTTTGCAACCTATATGGGATTTCATATCTAAATGAAACTAAGTAATTAACTTCGTATCCTCACCTTAGTTTAGCACTAAAATCCAATGAGCTTCATTAGGAACCTTAAACAGAGGACTGAAGTTGATTACAGTGCTTGACAGATTAGTCGGTCATTATTTATGCATAGACTGTGCCTATGAAACTAGGTTTCTGTCCTAGGTCAAAGTTTGGTCCTTTTGATGGTTTGTGAGTTTGATTATACAGATGAAGTTATTAAAGTAGATGCTGATACTAGCTCTTAGTTTATGGCAGCTTGAGAGTTAATTTTCTATTACTACTTATATTCATTTGAAACACCCTCATGATGTCATAGAGATCCAGCCAAGGCAGCAGGGTTGTTGCACACCTGTCAGCTTTCACAGAGGCAAGGGGGCGGTGCAAGGAGTAAGCAATGTGCTCAAGAGTAACCAGTGCCAGTACTGCAGTCCCCAGGGCAGCCCCCAGGCTGGGATTCACCTCAGGTCTCTCCTTTGACCAGCTATGAGATGAGACCAACTTCATGAAAAGATTGCACATTGCTGGCTGGGTTCTGGACTTTCCTCCATCCTCATTTTCTCCCTGAATTCATAATTTCAGTGACTTCTTGCTTCTACTCTTGTTCTTGCCCTTAAGTCCAGGGAGGTTTGACATGCACCCATTTGTCTACTGATGCATCCATTATGTTCTCTTTCCTCCCCATGCCAAGATCGTGTTTTCTTCAGTAGGTGCTTTTCTCTCTTTTCCTCACCTCCCCTTTATCTTTTACTTTGTCCTATGGGGCAATCGTACAGAGTCAACAGAGACTGAGCTAGAAAGTGTCATGAATTCCCTAAAAATTGATCTACAAACACTTGTGCAGTGTCCTGAAGCTCTGGCTGTGCTAGACTTCAAGATGATTTATCATCTGATGTCCAGACACCCATTTAAACTAAGGACATTGTCAAATTAGTAAGAAACACATTTGTGCTCCTTTGATAAATGCTAATACTGTTTATATAACATGTATTTGTTATACTAGATCATGTCTAATAATTACAATATTTCTACAGCCTGTTTCTACAAATTATTTTAAAAGGGCTTTTGCAATCAGTTATTATGGATTAGAAATCACTTGTGGATATCACTTTCAATTCAAGGCTGAGAAAATTTAAAGCATTTGGAAGAAAACAATATTTTTTATTACTTGAGTGAAAAAAAAATTTCCTTTAAATTAAATTGCATAAAAACATGTACCATGCATGACCACTATGGAAACTAGGAGTAATACTATGTGTCTGAGATTATACATTTTAAACATAACCTAATATTTGGATCATAGGCTTGAAGAAGTCTAATAAAATGCTAGACAGTTATATGCCTATTCATTGGTACATAAATATTAGCTATGTTGTTAATTGATACATAAACATTAACTATGTAATTTTGCATTAAGATATGTCATTGCAGTGATGTGGCATTTAACCAAATCATTCAGAAAGATTTTAACTGCATCCACAACAGTGTCCCAGGATAAAATCAAAGCTCTGTCTCTTCAAAGAAAATTACTGCAGAAAAATGTTACAGAAACTATCAGAGCAGTAACACACAGTGGCATTCTTCGCTGTTGCAGAAAATCACTACAATTTCATTACTCTGCCTTCCTGCAGGGCAGCTTGATGCACTTGCATTAAAGTCTCCATCCCTTACCTGTTTCGTAAAATGCTTGCTGTTTGTGTCTTTAGGGTTCTATTCTAATTTTAGCAACAAAGAACCCTCAAGCTTCATAAAACAACTAATTTTAGCATTGGCTTACTGTAGCCTTATCTCGTATTAAAAAAACAAAACAACCTGGAAATAAAAACGTGGTTTGGTTTAACAACTTATGCAATGTGATGCAAATGGTATAATACCTTTGTTTATAAATTAGTTTTTTCTCTGTTATAATCTTAGAGAAAAACACTGGTTTGTTCTACTCTTTGATTTACTGTTTTGTTAAGGCCATCACGTGATGAACATTTCCTCAAGGATAATGAGGGAAACACACCATTAGACCTGAGTTGCAACAATGTAAACTGAGATAGGAAGCAAAAAGAAGCAATGTGGAAAACTGGAAGGAGGACAGGCCTCCCTAAACTAGCCCTACGGGTAACAGAAACAGTCTCAAACTAATCTCCTAAACCATTAGCATTCTAGTAGTTCATACCACAGGCAGTGGAGATGTGCGAAGAGAAAAATATCTTTTTTCCATATATACAATAATGCAATTCAGTAACCCATCTCTTCAAGGTCTTCAAGGTATCTTTGCTTTTTAAGTATTTTAGTTATTTTGTCTTAAAAAGGTGGCATATCATCCTCTTCTAATTTCTGTTCTTGTGTGTCAGATTTATTGCCCGCATCAAGGTCAACTTGAAAACAGTGGGGACTAGCCTCCTCTGTAGAAAGAGTATTTTATAGAACACAGCAGTGCGAAGTTTCACATACTGTTTTGTGTTATAATTAACAGGAAAGGCCACTTCTCAAAGTAAAATGTATTTCAATTTTCATGCTGTTGCCCCTCTTTGGGCTGCTGACAACTTCACCAGTTAGCAGAACTGAAAGCACTTATTTTAATAAGAGTTGCAGGAAGGCTCAAATTCCTTCACCTCACACAAAATGTAACAGTAGCAGTTATACTCATCCAGACTGCAATCAGATGAGTTTCCTGACTGTATTTCAGATGTTACAGAACTTGTATTTTGAAGGGGAAAGATGGGGAATGTAGCTGTAATTCTTTATGTATGCACTCACATCTTTGAATGTAATTTAAGGCTACTTTTCTACTAACAAATAAACAGCTGTCAAAGTCAGCAACTCTGAGTCTTCATGGAGGAGAAACTTGTAATGGGAAGTCTAATTCTTTTACACATGTGATACCTGTTATAGTACATGTTTTTTTCCAGCTATTCCCTATATCCCTCAGGAAAGCTACATCCCATGTACTGCATAGTAGCATGCATGGAGATATATTAGGTTGGTGTAAAACTAATTGTCATTTTTAACCACCAGCTTTTAAGGAGAATCAAAATTGCTAATCAAAATAAGAACCACAAGAATTATGCATTTTTGCCTACAATAAATAAGTCCATCTATTCCAGTACCAAAGAATTGTGGAGTCACGAAACTAATAAATTCTTTAAAGGTGCCTTGAGCTTCGTTGTGGAAAACTTTCTCTTGCAGGAAGTTGTTGAGATCCTTGAAAATGTGGTAATTGGTGGGAGAGAAGTCTGGTGAGTAAGGTAGAGTTTTGTAGCCCAGTTCATGCAGCTTCTGCCAAATCATTTGTGAGACACACAACCAGGTGCTGTCATGGAGAATTTGTCCTTTTCAGTTGGCCAGTGTTGGATGAAGATGTTATGGTTCTTAGTGGATTTATCATTTCTTGGCTACACTTCCCTGCTGTGAGGGTTTTGCCAAGATTCAAGAAGTTATAGTGCATGATTCCTCTTGCCAACCACCTAACAGTTGCCATAACCTTCTTTCGATGCGGCTTTGATTTGGAGAAGTGTTTTGGTGCTTCACTTCTGTCAAGCCACTGTGCAGAACACCATCAGTTTTCATATAGTATCCATTTTCCACCACATGTCACAATACAATCAAGAAATGGATCATGTCTTTTGCGTAAAAGAAGTGCAGAGTAGACTTTGTAATGGCAGTTGGGTTTATTTTCACTCATTCAGTTTGCTTGGCACTCATTTGTTGAGATTTTTTGATTTTTCTGTTTGGTGCAAATGTCAAACAACTGTTCAATGGTCAAAGGTTTTCCTGCAATTCCTCAGGTTGTTTTGTATGAGTCTGCTCCAATAATGGCCCTGAGTTGGTTGTCATCTGTCACAGAAAAACATCTGTGCCCCTTCTCATCTTCAAGGCTCTTGTTTCCATTACAACGTTTTTTTGAACCAATGTCTAACTCTATGTTTGTTGACTGTCCCCTGGACAAATACTCAATTGATATTGTCAGTATTTTCCACTATTTTATGTCCCCTTTTGAACTCATACAATGAAATCCCTAGAATTTCCTTGTTTTGCATCTTTAATTTAACAGTGCGATATGAAAAAGAATAAACAATGAAAAAAATTTGCATAAATAAATAGAGCAAATTTCACACTTTAAAATGACATACTACATGAACATAGTTAAAGTGTACTCCAAAATAAGTATCACAGTTTATATGACTAAATAATTTTTGCACCACTCTGATAATCATCTGACATGCCAAATAACCAAGAGCAGTTGCAGGAAGGTTGCCTATTATGCAGATTGGTGCTTGTGACCAGCTTTTTCTGTGTAAAGATTTTGCTTGAGATGAAGGTAACCATGAGTCCCTTTCTTTATAGCTGTTATCATCCAGCCCAAACAGAACAGTAACTGCAGTGGCAACAGCAGTCAGCAGGATACCTATTAAATCCTTTCTCCATGCAAAAGTCCCATTCCTGTTTATGTCATGGATGACTGGAGGTGTTGTGAAGCAGCATGACAAGTTCCTGCTCTACAGCTGGGCTGGCCCGGAGACATAAATCTGTCTCATTGTTACTGTTGCATGTAAAGTAGTGTCCGTCTTCTATTTGCCCAGAACAATTGCACGCAGGAATAATAATACAACGGAATAATACGTGTGCAGGGCATAGTATAAACAGGCCAAATAATCTTTAATATTATTGAATATTGAGGAGAATCTGCTGTGATATCTTTAGATCTCTTCCAGCAGGAAAACTTTTACTGGCAGTGATGAAGATCAAGTTTGACAGTGTCACAATTTCTCCCTCTGGTCTCACAACAGCTCATGCTGCTGGTCCACATGCTCAAATACATTCAGAAACTGGAAGGTTCCGATGTTTACCCCAAAGATATCCATTTGGATGATACTGTTATTTTTCTTCTTGCATCTTTTATATCTTTTAGATCTCCTGTGTTCCAGGAACTTGTGAACATTATGCTGTTTCAGACTTTACTTCTGGCAAAAGTCACATACCCTCAACTAAAGAACTTATTCTGTTATTCTTGTATAATATAAGTTGCTTTGCCCTTGCATAGGAGCTGAGACAGAAGCAGACACTGCAATAGCCATGAGTGTTTCATTAATGGGGATCCTTTAGTTATAATAAGAGAAGGTGTGCTTTCAGTTCTGCCCTTTATACGTGGCACCAGTTTTATGTCTTCACATAAACAAAGCAGAAAGAAGTGAGCTGAAATGCTGGGAAATAATGAAATGTGTGATCTGGGGAGGCGGGGGTAAGAGAGAGAAGTGAAATAATCAAAATAAACATGCTGTGCACCACAGCTAAAGAAATATGGAATGGCAAGATTTTTAAGCTAGCAAAACCCTAAGAATGATCTTAATTTCCATTTTACATCTGAAGCGTCAATTTTGTGACCTTTTTTACTTATGGAGGTTTACTCTGTCATTGTTATATGGATTATCTCGAAGCTTCTAGCCAAGTGAATAATTTTCACTTGTTCTTGTGAACATCAGCTTCAGGGGAATACATATGAAGTCAGTGACCCTCGTGCCATTAAAAAATTAATCCTTAGCTGATTATGGCAGAGGGAATTTTTGTACCATGCAGCTTTATGTCTAAATTAAGTGTTATATGCATTATGTATCTTATTCCCAAGGGTGTTACTGAGCCTTATGGAAGGCTTTATTTTATACTTAATCAATGGAGACTTGTCCAAGCAAGAATGAAATACAGTTAGCTACAGGTGACCACCATGGAGCAACATTTTTTAATTAATAAGTAACATAATAATATACTATTTTAAAAAAATATCTATATGAGCAACGTATAAACAACTAAAGGGGATAGGTTAACTTCATTTCAAGTTGACAGTTTTTCAGGAATAATTATTCTAATTCAGTGTGTTATATAACATAGTAGTTCTCGGCTGTGATTAATCTAAAAGACACCAAGCAAGATGTGATTCTTGGTGCTCTGATTGGTTAAAGACCATGTGCAAGTTGATGATTTCCCTTATTTGTTACCTTCTTGGCATGTGCTAGGGACAAAAGCAGGTGTGTCAGGCATACAGTCTTCAGTGGACTCTTCTTCAAGATGGAAAGTTGTAACCCTACTCTCCCATGAGTCTTGCTGATATAGGGTTGTTTTCTATTTCAGCATCTTTTCCTCATAACAAGGGGGCTTTGGTTTGATTTTTTGGGTTTTGTTTTTTTGGTAGAGCTGTACAAATACCATTACAGATGCACAAAAAGGATGTGCTGAATTTATTTTTGATATGTTGATTTACATACACCTTGTAGGAAGTCAGTGATCCCAATCACTCTCTCAATAAGTCTAGAAGCCTTTAAGGCCTCCTATGGTGTTAGCTGCAGAAGAAGATATCTGTCCCAGAGGACACGAATTGCAGCTACATGCAGGCATCTTCTCTGGGGAATTAAGAGGAAGACAGTCAGAGGAATTATAGCTTGTATAAGCATAACATGAATGCATGGTGTAACGCATAATCTCTTCTCATTATACATTTGTTTTATGGTAACAATGTGATATTTCTTTTTATTCCTCCTTCTTGTGTGGGTTCAGAACTTGGGATGGTCTCTTTTGTGTATGCAATATTTTTAAAACAATGATCTAGCAACCTAAATAAAATTTAATTTAATAAGCATGGCCAGTTTGATTATAAAAGGCTTATAAGAGGTTTGGGTTTTTTCAGTTACAGTAATAAAGAAAAATTTTCAAGTATAAATAAAACTATATCAGTATACAGTTATGTAATTCATACTAAAAAAAGAAAAAAAAGGAGATATGAACTGTCCCTCTTCATCCCTTTAAGAACTTACTAGGAAACTTAAAAATTAACAATTCAAGCCAGCTTTTGAAATAATTAAACATGTTTGTTTTCTTCCACAAGAACTGACA
Source organism: Clamator glandarius (assembly GCA_033459285.1). Classification (NCBI taxonomy): domain Eukaryota; kingdom Metazoa; phylum Chordata; class Aves; order Cuculiformes; family Cuculidae; genus Clamator; species Clamator glandarius. The sequence goes on along the minus strand of JAUNZM010000245.1, from coordinate 6,036,328 downwards.
CCTGAATACTAGCCTCAAATAGAGTAAATTTCCTGAAAGTGTTTATAATTCATTCTCATGTTTTCCTAATCTGAGTCTTTATTATTACTGGTTAAGTGATGTGCCAAACAAGTTACCTTTCACTGTAGTTTTGTTCAGCCCTCCAATTCTTACTGATGTGCAAGTTTTGTATTACTCCTGGATGCTCTTCATACTGTGGTGAGCCAATATTCCAATTCTGTCAGAAGAAGTTTCTCTTCGGATTTCAGATATCAGATAGACTAGGTGGACTGGATCTGGAATTGGATACTTAATAAGAGGATTGCTCCTATCATTTAAATGGTAATAAACTTCCTGGAGAAGCTAAAATGGAATGAAGTGTTCAAATATAGAAATAGAATAAAAAAAATTATATAACTATCTCACAAAAAAAAAACCCAAACAGCTTAAAAATTGTTACTATCCTTCCAAGGTCCTTCTACCTTGTAATAGCAGGATAAGTACTAAGATCTTTTAAAATTTACGTCTAAACCAATATAACTGCAAAAGAGTCACTCTTCAAGATTCTATCCAGATGCCAGTATGCTGAACTAACAGAAAATATAAATAACATTTGAAGGAGAACTAATGCGTCAGACAATGAAATTACTTCTGCATTTTTTCAGAGAAGTACTGCAGGTTGTTCTAGCCTACTAAGACAACATTTACATGGATCATTTACTTTCATAGACAGCAATGAGTTTTAAACAGAAACTGAGCTGAAATACAGCAGAAAAGGGACATTTTTCATTTGCAACCACATTTTAAAATGTTTCAGCTACATTTTCACTTGACTCAACTGCTGCTCAGAGTTAAAATACCATTCCCCTACTATACCAACTGAACATTCTCAATGCCAATGTAAATTTGGCATGTTCACTCCCCTTCTCAAGTTTTCTTCCTAAGGCACAAATCTCAAGATCTGAGCTTTTTAAGGTTTTCATTGGAAGTCCCTTTCTACCTTGAGGCATTGTGATGCCAAGTCTTGAAAAAATGAGAGACAAAGCTTTACCTATGGCTTTTAACAGTACTCCAATTACACCTTTTTTACACAAAGTGTATTTCTCCACTTACACTACTCTGGGCCTCTGATTGGAGCAGCATGGTGCAATGGGGCAGTAACTTCACTAGCTGCTAATTCTATTACCTTGCTGACCCAAAACACAATTAGCTTTGGACAGTTTATTAATCAAATCAGTTATCATGGCATGGTTATGCCATAATAACTATACTGCAATATACACAACAGCTGTTTTTCAGTTGTTACAACTCATATGATCTGCAGCCAACTTGCATTTCCAAGATGTTAGTGAGCAGTAAAGTTGCAGAGCCTCTCATTCACTGCAGCTCGAACTGCAGTGAAAGCTTAAATCTGTGGAAAAAAAACATGTAAAAGAACAAATGGATGGAAAGTAGACCTACAAAGCATTTAGAAGGAAAACATTAAGGTCACTCTTAAAACATGTCTCCATTTTTTGCTTGTTTAGGCTCATATCCCAGGCCTGATTTCAGTCCAAGTGAGACAGACTTAACAGTCATTTTCCACATTCCCTCCCTGTCTCCCCAGCCTCGTGTCCTCCACATCAGCCTCGTGTCCTCCAGGAGTTCAGTTCTCTGTGCATGAGCCTGATGTTTTTTTTTTTGGTAGCTACGAATGTTGTTTGGAATTAGAAAATTGATACAAACACAACAAAAAAGAGAGAACGCTATGAGAAAGAGGGTTATTTGAAAAGTTGTGAAGATCATTCTAGTAGAAAAAGACAAGATGAACTGATTAAAGTCGAGAGGAAAGGTAATACAGTTTGAGGGGGGTGTTATTTTAAATGAACCTTAAGAGTTTTACAAGCTTGATATTTTTGTTCTTTTGCTCCATTTTTCAAATATTAAGAGTATTATTATAAAATTCAGCATAGCAACTTGATGATCCATGGTGTTTCAAAATGTAATATGTTACCCCATTTTTCTAAGGGCCCAGTATTATTTGATCTGGATGCTTCATTTTAGGTATAAATTTTAGACATTGGAACAGACGGCCCATGGAGGTGGTTGAGTCACCTTCCCTGAAAGTGTTTAAAAGACAGGCGGATGAAGTGCTGAGGGCCATGGTTTAGTGATTGGTGGGAATGGTTGGACTCAATGATCCAGTGGGTCTTTTCCTACCTAGTGATTCTATGATTCTGTGATTCTGTGAAAGCTACCCTTTCTCTTGTATTCTGGAGCAAGAGAAATGGAGCAATATACCATGAAGCAAACCTAGATAGTTAGGTTATGTGATGAAAGCCTATCTGCACACCTGTAGAGGAGCACAGAGAGACAATAGTGGAGGAGCCCAAGTAATCCCTTGTCCTGGCTATTCCAGGGCTCATCACAGGAGCCCTCAGGATATCAGTGACCCATTACCACAAGCTCTGATGAGTGATGGGGCAGGCAGGAATAAAAATTAAGGGCATGAGGGAATGAACAGCCCTATCTGGACTCAACTCAGAGTTGTCCAACCTCCAGCCGCTAGGTGAGACACCAGTCCCCATGAGCCATGAGGGCTGTTCAGCAGATCACTTTTTGGATTAAGGTCATTTTCTGCCCAGAAGGGTGGGAAATATTATGGGCTGCAGAAGGAGAAGATTTTGGGATTGAACGTGAACTATTATGAGATGTTTCGGGAAGAAACAATAGGTAGGAAAAAAAAAGAGATAATTAGGTGATTTGGGAAAGAAAATGTATTGGAAAATGGAGAGGTATGGGGATTAAAATGGCTGGTCATGAATTAATAGTTTTACTGGTCAGTATGCTTCTCTATCCGTGCTATACACCTGACCAGCTCAGTCTGTGCTATCTTACTAAACTCCTTTCTAACTCTTTCCTGGGCGAGGACTATCCATGCTGTGTGCACTTGTGTGTGTATGGGGAGTGAGTGCAGCCGTGGGGGTCAGATCACAGACAGGAGGGTTCATGTGTCCATGGTGACAAAGACCAGAATGAGTGCAGGTGAGCATCGATGGCTAGTGAAGGTCAACCCAGATAAGCTAGTGAGCCAGTGAAATTACCTGGGTGCAAGAGCTTGGAGTGTCTCTAAGGGCAGCTCTAGGTGCGAAAGCTGCAGGAGAACAACTGAAGCAAACATCGATTCCTGCCTGGACCTGCACCTTCTCTGCAATAGCACTGAGGTTAAGATGGTTCTCGTGAGTTGCTCCTCTTGTATTTTATTGTTTAGCATTTAAAAAGGTCATAAAAATGCTAGAAGACAAGATACTGTTCATGGTAGTGAACAAAGTGTTACTCAGAAGTCATAATAGTCCAGATCAATGAAACTTAAATACTCCAACCATTGAAACACACTATTGTCACAAAGAAACATAGATAAACCTAGTTCTTAGGCAGAATAAAGTTGCAGGGACTTGATTGTTTTTTTAAATAACTTTTTCTCCCAACTCATTACATCTGTGAGAGATATGGCAAAATCCTGGGGTTCTGCTGCTACCTGATTTGTCTAACTCTGTTCTGTCACTTTGTACCCCACGCTCATCAGGAAATGACAGATTTTTTCGCAGGCGTACACAAGCCAAGAAAAACAACAACCACTAAAACAGGAGAAGAGGGAAGATATATAAGATCGCTCCAAAAGTATTATTTAAAAGATTTTTTTTTCTCTCATGAAATAATGTTTTTCAGGGACAACAGGAATCCATGTACAATGCTAAAAGCAGAACTACTATTCTCATGTATAGGCTTGATATATCTTTGCATAGAATGGTCATTTAATATCTTCTTTGTACAATGCTGAAATATAAAATCCATCTAGCCTAATCATTCTCTGTATTTTTCCTCACATTCTAAAATCACTCACAAGGGTAGCTTGGTAATGCAAGACTGGATAAAACATGGTGGATCACAGTTTTTAAATAAGAAATGGCATGAAAATATTCCACTGAATTTACTAGCAAAAGGGCAAGGACAAAAACTAGTAGACATGGAGATTTTTGAATGTAAAGCATACATTTTAGTACTACAAATATGAATATGTACTGTTCTGTTTAGTTCTACGTGATCTCTGTGATGGAAAGACAGAGTAAATAGCCACAAATTAATGAAAGACGTTGAATCCACTTTTGTTTTCTTCATTTTTCCTATAAAATAAGCAATATAGCAGTAATAAAACACATTACTAATATTTAGAACAACTTACAGTGAATGGAAATAGAATTTATCTTAATGAGTAAAGACCACCTATTTCATTATTTAAGGCTATTAAAAGACATTATTAATGTCTCCTTCAGAAAGACGGCAAGATTTGCAGAATATGGGGGGGAGGAATGAAAGACCCTTGACAAATTTTCTTTCCCATCTGCACCCTTACTCCCATTCACACTGTGTGAACTATGGAATGCCTAAGCATTTTTTTCAGCCAGTTTTTGAAGCAACAATATCAACTAAACCCATTTTTCTTCTCTTTCCACACAGAAATTAAAAAAAAAAACTGCCTTTGATTTCTCCATGTCTACCAACCAAATACAGTATACTTGTCTATGTATCCTAAAGTTTTCAATCACTTTTGGCTGGACAAGATACAGAGAACCTGAAATTGTAAATGAATGTAAATATCATATCATGTTTATGGTGGTTGATGGATTATTGATATAAAAGCATCATGCCACATTTTCAGCATCAGCCTTCATTTATGTGTCTTCCTTTAATCTTTGGTAGATAAAAAGAAGCAGTCCTGCACTTTCCATCCTGGTACTAGTTTCCTAGCCATGGTCTCTGAAGTTGTAAAATTTCACAAATACAGGATTTCTTTTTTGTACTGGCTTATCATGTATCTAGATCCTAAGCAGAATTACAATGCATCAGAGAATAATATTAGTTCAGGAGAAGTAAATACAGTTTTATATCTTCAGGGGTTTTCAAAGAAAAAGAATTCAACAGTGACAGATTTTTTTTCAAAAGCTGTGATCTCATGTTAAATTTCATATTTTATATGACAAATAGTTTAATTGTACTGAATCACATTACCAATATTATACAGAAACATATAACAAAAAAAGGCTTACTTCTTATTAAGCAAATATATTCAGAATAAATATGGAGGAACTATCACAGAAACTCTTCGTGATATGTATATGCCCATGCTACACATCTAATAAACCTATACAGATAATTTTGAGTAGAAATGTAAAAATCCCAAGATGATTCAATTCTTCCCTCTGGAAGTGTAGCATATGCTACATTACATTTGAGTCAACAAACTAGCATTTCTGGGAAGATAAATGAAGCTACAATTCCTAGCATGTATCAACAAGCTTTGATATGGCTTTAGAGAACAGAAGTATTTTTGTAATCTGATTTTAAAAGTACCACTGGAACTAGTGATATAAAATAGTATAGCAAAGGTGATTTTCAACAGTATTAAGTGTTTTAGAACAATTAACATGTATGGCACAACTGACTTTTTCCTGACTTTAATTGATTTTGTGGCAAGGTTTTGATAGCAGGGTGCTGCAGAGATGGTTTAGTCTGGAGAAAAGGAGTGTAAGGGGAGATCTTATGCTCTACAACTACCTGAAAGGAAGTTGTAAAGAGGTGAATGTCATTCCTCTTTCCCAAGTAACAAGAGACAGAGGACTAGAGAAAATGGCCTCAAGATATGCTAGGAGAGGTTTAGAATGGATATTTCTTCATCAAAAGGGCATCCAAGCATTGGAAAAAGCTGCCCAGGGAAGTGGTTGAGTCACCTTCCCTGGACATATGTAAAAGATGTGTAGATGTAGTGCTTACGGACATGGTTTAGAGGTGGACTTTGCAATGTTTGGTTAACAGTTGGATTTGATGATCTTAAAGGTCTTTTCCAACCTAAAAAATTCTGATTCTGCTAGATGACTCCAGAATCTTCCTTTATATCTGATAGAGTCTATGACAGACAGTTCCAAAACAGACTCGCTGCTGTCCAAGTCTGAGCTAATCAGTGATGGCAGTAGCACCTTTGTGAAAATATATTTTAAAAAGGGTAAAACCAGCAGCCAGGAATGAGGATTGAGAATATGTGAGGCAAATAATTCTGCAGACACTAAAGTCAGCGAAGAAGGAAGAGGAGGATGTGTTCCAGGCACTGGAGCAGAGATTCCCCTGCAGCCTGTATGGTGAGGCAGGCTGTCCCCCTGTAGCCCATGGAGGTTAATGGTAAAGCAGTTATCCACCTGCAGACCCTGAAGGAACCCATGCTAGAGCAGGTGAATGTGCCCTGAGGGAGGCTGTGACCCCACAGAGAACCCACATTGATGCAGGCTCCTGGCAGGACCTGTGGATCCATGGAGAGAGGAGCCCGTTCTGGAGCAGGTCTTCTGCCAGGATTCGTGATCCCATGGAGGATCCACACTAGAGCAGTCCATTCCTGAAGGACTGTATCCGGTGAAAAGGACCCATGCTGGAGAAGTTCATAAAGAACTGCATCTCATGGGAAAGTCTCATATTGGAGAGGTTCATGGAGGACTGTCTCCCTTGGCAGGGACCCCATTCTGAAACCGGCAAAGACTCTAAGGAGGAAGAAACAGCAGATGCAATGTGTAAAGAACTGGCTGCAACTCCCATTCCAACTCCCTGCATCGCTGGTGGGAAGTGAAGTTGAGCCCAGGAAGAAGAGAACGGTGGGTGGAAGGTGGTCTGGAATTTGTTTTTTATTTCTCGTTATCCTACTCTGATTTTAATTGATAATAAATCAAATTAATTTCCCCAAGTCTAGTTTGTTTGTCCATGATGGTAATTGCTGAGCGATCTCCTTGTCTTTATCTCAACCCATGAGTATTTCATTATATTTTCTCTTCCCTGTCCAGTTGAGCTGAGGAGTGAGAGAGCAGCTTGCTAGGCATTTGGCAGCCAACCAAGACAAACCCACCACACTGATTCCAGTTACTAGTTTCTGGTACAACTAATATTAGTAGTATTAGTGAATTAGTGTTCAGGGATCAGGAGTGTTTATTTGGGTATTTTATTTGTTCCATTTGTTTCATTTGGTCTGTTAAGAAATTACAGATAGCATGCCTGATTTTTTTCCTGAGATTTCAAAATAATTTTGCTGGGGTTTTTGGAGCACCCTTCCTGCGAAACATGTTGCCAAAATCACTGAATACAGTTGCCGGAAGGGCTTACAGAAACCTTCCAGGACAAATTAAAGTTATTTTTTAACTGTTTGTTTTCAAAATACTAGAGTAGCCATAATTTAAAAGCAGTTTAAAAACTGCTCACCTACTACCTCCCTCAGCACTGAAGCAGTGCTTAACTTTTCTATGGTAGTGACAACAGTAACACTTATATAATGGAACTTCCATGACACATAAAAATTCTCTGGAATATTTTAGATCTTATTTTTTGTCAGTAAGAAATACTTTCTGAATCTAGGTTCAAGAATAGCTCATATTTGCAGCAACATTAAACATCGAAAACTTCAGTAGCTACTTGCCTGAAATATTATTTGTGCTAAAAGCGTGTTGGTACATGTGTAAAAGCCCACAGGTTTTCTTGTTTATTGGAGCCATAGTTTGTGAACTTATCATTATGAGGGTTAATTCAACCAGAGTAAATCTAAATTATTTGACAGTACAGGCTTGTCACTTGAGACAAGCAGCTTCTCTGACCTGAAGAAGGAAGGTCTTGGGAGTCTGTGAAGTGTAACAGACTTGAACAGTCTTGGGGAACCTAGAATGTATTCTCAACTTGAGTGGAGATTCCCTGGCATTTAACCACCCAAGTGAAGACTCGGGAATGTACAATGTGAGAATCTCGGTGAGAAGAAGGCCTCCCACACTTTCAGGACTCCTGAAATCAAAATCTGATATGTATGTCTTCCTACAGAATTGCAGAGACCTGTTCCTTAAAAGTCAGATGGGAAATCACACCATGTAGGAAATCCAAGAAAGTCTTTTCATAGTTTAATGAATCTGTCAAACTTGCAGCATTTTCATGGCAATTTTTTGGAACTGATGAATTAGTATTTTTCACTGGAAAGGCCTTTTTCTTGGCAAATATAGTTTTACATGCCAGGGAGCTACTTGTGGCCACATCAGTGTGACTATGTCACCATTAACATAGAATTGGAACTATACTGCTAAATCTATGAGGTGCAGCTTACCTGGAATTTCCTCACTTGGTGAATGTTTTCAAAATGAAATATTTTACTGGAATTAGAAAGTTTAGCAAAAGAGTTCAAAGAGGGGTATAATGAAAGTAAATTAAATATGAAAGGTACATAAATGGATCTTTCATACACCAGAAACCATTATAGAAGTAAAGGAAAATTTAAGTCAGAAAGTAACTGTTACTAGAGCACCGTTCACCTGTTTTTAAAGTAGCCTTAACTTTGCCAGCTGTTATTTCTACTGTGTATGATTTTCACTGTTATCACTTTTTGCCTTGCTAGGAGCATATCTGTGTCCCTCTGAACAAACCTGTTATTGGATTTTAGATGCTGAAGGTGTACTGAAATGCTGAGAAACTAATAACTCCCTAAAAATACTAGAGGTGGGACTACAATTCTTATGCTAGGGTTGCAGATGCCAGTATATTTGCACTTTGAAGTTCTGAGCATTTAAAATAGGATGAAAGACGATCTTTATTGGAAGCATTTTTTAGGATTTTTGCCTACCTCAAAATTACCTGTTTATTAGATTTGCAGCTGCCACCAAAATCTTCTTATCCCACTGAAGATGCAACTGATCCCATAATACAAGGAATATCCGCATTTTAGAGCTGGCATTACAGGAGGCAAGTCAGCACCACTACTGACACTCCTAATGCTAAACAAGATAATCCTGCTTAGCTGAATACTGTATTGTGCAGTGTTAGCTTATTACTGAGAGGATATACAATCACACCTAGAGCAGGAACAGGCACAGGACAAGACTGAAAGTGGTACTGGCAGGAAAAAGAGCAAAAACATTGCCATGTAATGTCACCGGGCACTTCAGAAATTACCTAAATGACTGCCAAAAGCTGGCTATGTATCTACACATGAGCACTCTACAGGCCATTGGTAAATTCAACTAAGATACAAATAGGGGAAAGACAGTGTTTTTCTAGGGCAGAGGACCATATTGCTCATCTGGACAGTCATCCCACTTTAGGATGGGCATTTTGGGAAACAAGTACCATTCTAGTTGCACACTGGAAGAGTCAAAAGTGTTTCTACACAAATATAAAATGAGCAAAGGTAAAATCTATGCCTGATTTAGGTAACAATATTAAATTTAGTTCCTCTAGTCCTGTAGTAAGACAGTTATAGGCCTGCTCTTGGCCCACTTCATGGACAGATACATATAGATTTCTGCCTCTCACACTTCATCCCCACAACTGACCATCTCTTATTCCTCTCTATGTATTTATGGAATACAGACATGGTTTTATTGCTGTAAATTACTAATATGAGCCCTTTGACCAATTGCTGTTCTTGCCCATAACTTAGAGCAGGAGAGATTCTTCACCTGGCAGGATATCTCCCAGTACTAGGCATCCGAAGCATACACACCCCTTCTCCATCTACCACATGAGAAACATCACTCGCTTCTGACCACAACCTCTTGAATCTCTTGCCCAACACCTAAAAGCGTTTTTTTCCCCATCTCTTGAATATACTGTTTAGGCATTATAGTAATGATATGCCTGTGATCCACCCTTCTTCAGGTCATCTGATGAAGAAGGGCACACAGAGCAGCTGGAGTGGATGAAGGAACTCAGAGTGGTGTAGAATATTTATGACCTTCCTGGAGCCACCTGCAATAAGGACCTCAGAGGCAGGATTTTTCCTGCTGCTAAGTATGGTAACGAATGAATGTCATTTGTAGTAAGGAGAGTACACAATAGTTTTTTTCTATATATTTATTCACCAGAATGGTAAAATAAATCAATGTAAGATGACTTTTTTAATTCCCTAAAAAAAAATGTAGCCATTCCATCTGATCTCTTGAAACAGAAGAAACTGCCTGTTCCTCAGCGAAGTTACGTGCAATATTGAGAATTCTAGTTTGGGGTTTGAGTAGCAACATTTTTCTTCCCAATGCTCAGCTACACAACCAGGCTCCTTCCACATTGAGAAACATGTAAAAGGCTTGCTAATGCAGGCTTCTAAAATATAGTAGGAAAAACACTACCTATTTTCCTTTTTTAAACCCCCAGGCTCTGCAGTGCTGTTTGTTAGCAGTACAATGAAGGCACTGTAGACTTAGTATGCAACTGATAACATTTTGTAAGCAATAAACCATTTTCTAAAGTTCTACCTACTACAGAAGCTCATGGTTTCTTACAGCAAAAGTCTTTCCTGCCTTACATGGCCAATACAGTGCAGCTGAGATTAAGAGGAGATAGAATGAGAAGACCAAACCAACGGGCACTGCACAAGGAATATGACAAAGGTGAAGTTACTCTTAAATCCATATTTTACTTTGTTATCCTCACACAGTTGCAAGAAAAGTAGGTATCTCATTTTCTTTCCTTCTATTCTAAGAAATATCTGCCTGTCTCCATTATCTGTATGGATCTGAGATAAAAATGCATGTGTTTTCTTATATATTTCACTGAGTCTCAAGAATAGCAATTGTGAGCTAAAGAATGAAAAACAATATTGATAAATGTCCTGTTAAAAACTTGATTTAGAGAAGGTCTTTAAATTATACTGAAGAGTTGTCTCAAACTTTCTGAAATGGAGGCTAATGTGTTCACCAGTGTGGCACTGAAACAAAATCAATGACAATAGATTAACTTTAATACGCTAGATGTAATGGCTACATTTTGGAAGGAACATTATCTCAAATTGGCTTTAGTCATGCTGCTAGAACAGATGAGGCCAGTACTTAGAGAAGTTAAATGCGTTTCAATCCACTTAAATAAGGACGCATGCAGTTGACTGTACTAAACAAGAATTTTACTTCAGTAGACTGAGCTCTGGGACATATCTTTGATGACTTTGAGTGTGATCATCTTTCAGCCACAAATACAATTTTTACTTATCCAACCAATGCCAAAGGCAGCTAAAATAACTTCAATAGAAGATTCAGTGGTTTAATGCCTACTGTGTACACTACAAAACCAGAACATATTGAAACCAGTTAGGAAGAATTTTCATAACTTATAAATCTTTTCTGAATTTCCCCCTATTCTTTGAAGCAAGGATTATAGGATATATTGCAGTTTTGAGATGGTGGTGAGATGTGCTGCCTCATGACATGGTAAAGAATATACCTCCATTTGCCTTCGCAGTCATTTCTTCCAGTTTTTTTTTACAAATCCTGACACAGTTTAGAGATATTTTATCCTCTGCAGATGATGTTAATTGTTTTGGAAATACATTGCAGTTAGAGAAAGAAGTGTGAGACAGCTGAGCATTCAAATCCCTGCTTCATTCATTGCTCAAGAGGTAATTTCAAAATTTAAATGTCTAAAGAGTCTTTTAGAGAGAGCTGGGAGACAGAGAGGGCAGTCAGAAAAACCCTCAGGGGATTATTTCTATTTGGTTGAGCAGCTTAAAGTGCTTGTCAAACATTAATGGAGTAAGATACTTTGACTTCATGAAGTGACAATCGGGGGGGGGGTGCAAGATGAATTCATAGATTTGTGCCAGCCTTGTGTAAGAGACTGTTATTGAACTGCTTTGGCTCAACATAAGCTGTCAACCACAACAATATCTTGTAAGAGCCACCAACCACGGAGATGAATTGTCCCCAGTGGAAAAACCATGGCATCCACCTGAAGCGTAAGCGTGCTTATCAAGATGAACACCAGGGCATGCACACATGGAGGCCTGGAAATAGGTGGACTGTTCGACATCCACCTTAAGATCAAGCTGATCACCTGGGCATGACAATGCCTTCATGGAAATGGGTGAACTGTTTGGGGAAATTGTGGGGACTGGAATAAATGGAGGAGCCTCTTGCTGCTTCGTTGCTCAATGAACTCGGGGTGTTCGGTTGCTTCGTTGCTCAGTGAACTCAGGGTGCTCGGCTGCTTCGTTGCTCGGTGGGCTCGGGGTGCTCAGCTTGCTTCATTGTGCGGTAGACTCGACCTTGTGTGTGTTGCTGCATGTGCCCTCCTCCGGTCTTCCTGGAGCTTGGAACATCATCATCACTCCGTGGCTGTGTCTTCATCATCACCTGCACCAAGACGATCCTACGGGACATCGCTGGATTTGTGGTGGTGGTAATTAGGTTGCATCTCTACCGTCTTCTTGCTTAGAGATTCTAACTTTTCCTTTCTTTTCCTCTCTGTTCTATTGCTGTTATCAGTTGTTAAAGAAAATAAAGCTCACAAGATTGTATGGCATCTGACCCTGTTTGAGTCTTAATCTCGGTCTCTTGGTATTATTTAAGAACCCTCCCTGATATTGGATCGGGACACCTTGGCATTAAATCAAGCTATTCATGTAAGTAAAGGATTGATTTTTTCCTTTTGGCAGCAGATTCTGCAGGTTGATTATAAACCCTGTTTTGAAATATTTCCTTTCATTAGTTTACGTGTCACTGAGAAAAAAAAAAAGAGTGAGTATCCAAAAATATTTCTCTTCTTTAAATTTTAAGTTGAAATAAGTGGGTCTTGTTTTAAAAAGACCATAAACTAAATGCAGGTTAAGAAGACTATAATTCTGACCAATGAAAAATGAAATTACTATTTTTTTTAATAAATATTTATAATAATTGTTGTTAGCATCTCTCTGTTCTGCATGCCATTTATAAGAGAAGGACTCCTAGAATTATCTCTGAGTCTCTGGATAGAAAATTTTACAGAAGTAGATGACAGTTTAGATGTGACATAAACAATCTGTTATATGAATGACGATGTAAAGAAAAGTGCTCATTATATGCTGAATATGAAGTTATTATTTTAAAAGATATCACATGTAAAACTAGAAAAAAGACTATCTTAAAATACCATGTACAATTTAAGCTACAGAATTAATTCACTGTCAGAAAAAAAAATAGAAGCAATTTAGACAAAAGCTAGCAGGATTTCAAAGTTTACTCATTTATACAACTGATTTCAACTTAATGGGTGGCAGATGTCTGTCTACTTTTCATGTTCACTGGCATGTTCTTCCCCCTTTTTTTTGGGAAGTACCAAATACTATACAGATGTGTGTTTGACTTGAGGAACTCTGTTTTAAATATACATGAATGAATAACAGAGTTAGACTTTTAGTACAGGAGCTGCAGGACAGGTAACATGCTCACCAAAGGTGAGAATACAGCAGGTAGCTGCTGAAATTACAAACACCATGCCAGCACAAGGTGATTGGTGGAGTTTCTTAAGTATTGCCCCTGAAAATGATCTTTTCCAATATTTTTATTAAAGATGTTGGTGTAAAAGAAGGTGCATTCCAACGAAGCATACTGAATATGCTAAGCTCAGATATATTAACATAAAAGAGGACTGCAACAACTGAATGACCAGAAGGACTGAAATAATGAAAATGGGAATAAAAATGGTGTTGCTATATATGAAGAGATGCACTTGAAAACACTGTAGATTTCAATAAATTGAGAATTTCTTTTTGGAAATAACTGCTAAGCCACAGGGCTTGTAATCTCAACTAATTAGCTACAGGTTCACTGCAAGCATCAATGAAGGCAAATGCAATATGAGGATTTTCTTTCAAAGATGAGAGGGAAATACTACTATAACTAAAATAGATAGTGGTGGCATCCCATCAGGAACACAAGATAAACTCCTGATTATTGATGTTGAAAAATATGAGTGAAAAATAGATCAGGTGCAGAGAACTATGATACTATGTCTATGTTGTGGATATGAGCATCCAACATCATCTTCTCCCTACATCTTCCTAAAAGGGTAATCAGCTGGAGGCCACTACAGCTCCATTTCACTTGTGTGCCCTGACATTTTTCCCGTTCAAATGGAGTAAACAGAGTGGTGCACATCCAGATTTCACCCCAACGTAGAACAAGAATCCTACCAGATAACACACCTGTACCTGGGAACAGTCCCTGACTTCCAGAGGACAGGCATAAAAAACCCCGCTTTCTAGTTATACTTTAACGGAGGCTAGAAGAGCTTGTTTTTTCCTAATACTGCAAAATTAATTCTTAGCTGGAACAATTGCTATCTATATAGAGAAAGAAACATTAATACTAGGAAGATGGAAGATCAAAATGATAAAACTACCATAAAAGCAAATGGATAAAAGCAGCCTATATGTAAGTGTAGCTAGGTGAAAAAGAAGGTCCATAGCAAATAGCAGAGCAGTGAATATCCAGACCACATTTTAGTCCAAAAGGAGATTTAACTGTTCCTAAGCTTATTGCTTTTACAACTGGAGTTTCAAGTGTCCAGGAGGAGGAATATTAGATGTTGTGCTTGTGCAAGGAGAGCCAGCCACAGCTTAGCAAGCCCTAGTAAAGCTACCTCTGCAAGATTCCACTAGAGGCATTGTGTCAATAGTTGTTTCTCATTCACAATCGTTTTCAAAGACCATTATTTTAATGTTTTCACTACATACAGCATTTTTTTAACAGAACAGGTGAGCCTACATTTAATGTCTTGCAGCAATTTAAATATACTCCGCTAACACTACTTGTATTGAAGAAATTTCTATTCCAATAAAGAAATATTACATGTTACAAAGCATTTGCCATTATACTACATTAGCTAACAACGATTATTTGAGTTCATACTAAATGCAGTGAGGTACACCACATGTTCACAGTTATGAATATGGAGACAAATGTAAACCTCCAAACTTCATTTTCTAACTGCATACAGAAGTCAGGATACATCTTAAGTTGTGTAAGCTAAATATTGATAGTTAACTGCCTTGCTAGGAAAAAATATTTAATGCTTAGACTTTTTAAGAACATCCATTTTCTGCTCTCACTGCCTGCAAATTCAAGTCCACTGATAACTAAATTGTCACCAGGAAAGTCTCCTGTGGTCAAACAGCACCCAAGCCTTTTTACTATTAAGCAGCTCAATCATCGCATCTCATTTTTTCTCTGTCATAACCTATAAATTATTTTTTTCGATCTCGTTTTCAGACCTACAGAAGGAATTTGAAGAGACAGCCTGTGCCTATCCCAGAGCTGATGAGCTGATCCCCTTACATGCTAACTTTGCAGGTCTCCTATTTATGGCCTCTGACTTGGTGTTAGGCTGTAGCTCCTACTCCAAGAGTAGATAATTAAAAGTAACCCTCAGCTGTGTGGCATTGAAGTAATCACCTGTCCCCAGGGCTGCATCATGATGCCTAAGGCCTGCAGCCATTTCATTAACTATTTTATTAAACCAAACACAACCAGTAGTCACAAAGCAGAAAAACAACAGACTGGAAGGCAATTGATAAAAACAGTGATAAAACTTTCCAACAGGAAAAGAAGTAAATGCTTCTATTATTATATGTCAGAATCACAGAGCTCAGCACTGCCAGTTACAGCATCACCACAGGCACCATGACTCTTCATTGTTTATATCCACAGCAATATTTACACCACTGAGGGATGTAGAGTTCTCTGCCAGTATTAAGCTTTTGTTTGATTAATATGGCTTAATGGGTACCAAAGCACCCAAAACCTCTTTTTCCCCCTACCCTTGACAACTTGAAGCAGAGCCATGAAATGTAGTCAACTTCTGGGAAATGCAGGGCTGGTTGGCAAGGTACCGCTTGCAGTGGGAGGCAATGAGAGGGCTGATCTCACAAATGTCCAGAACAATTTTCAGACAATTTCTGTTCAACAAAGTATTACCCTTCTATTCATGCTTCAGTTACCCTTCATTTTGTCTTGGTTTCTTTAAATGGCATTCTCCATGTCCTTGATATTTTGTTTTGCTTGTAGGCACCAAAATGTCAGAGGAAAAGAATGAGGAGAAAGGAGAATCTATGCTTCCCACTATGTACTGACCATAACCCCCTGTTTCCTATCCCCCATGAGGCTGGGTAGGGTAGAGGAGTCTCAAGAATTGAAGTTGAGCTTGGGACAGTGGGAGGAAATTGGTCATTTTAATGTTTAGTGTTTTGTTTCTTACTAGCCAAATGCATAAAATAATTAGGGAATAAATTAATTTTTTGGAAAATCAAATCTGTTTTGCCTGTGACAGTAGTTGGTAAGAAATGCCGTTGTCTTTATCTTTACCCATGAGTTTTCTCATTCCTATTTTTTCTTATTTTTCTTTCCCTGTTCCACTAGGGTGATGGTGGTCGTGGAGAGAGTGAGCAGCTGGGTGGGAGTTCTGTTGTTAGCCAAGGCTAACCCTTCACATATGTACATCTGCAAGATGCATATAAAGATAAAAAAAACATAATGGCTCCCAGGGCTATAGGACAAGATAAAATCTTAGAGAATGAACTTAACTCAGTTTGCTCATGACTTTAGCTGATTTCTGATTAACAATCCTTCTTTTCTGTATCGATAAATGAATTGAGATGACAAGTATTGGGATTTCAGTCCTTAAAGCATCATTCTTTTTAGCGACACTTTTTCTTTACCATACCTGTGCTTTGCTTAGGTATTTTTAAAAACGTTGGAAATTCCTATTCCAATATGCAACTCTTTCACTGCAGCACAACTTCCCACAAAACATCCCTTTGCGCAATCCAGGAAGTCTAGCAAATTCTTATTAGATTCAAGAAATACTTATTTGAATGCATCCCTGTGTTTCAGTCTCCTAAACTTTTTTTCTGGTAAGGCATTTACTCAGTCAGAAAAGAGGATAAATTGTATTCTGCAAGCTGGTTTGTACATGCTTCTCTGAGAATGTGGGCAAGGCTACACAAAGATAACATTCCCACTCACGCATTTTGTTATTCCCTCAGTTGTGGCAAAAGAAACATGCTGAAATGTTTCTGTGAAGATGAGGTAGTACAATATAGCCAGGATTTCCCTGATAGTAGGGCACTACATAGTACTCCAGAGATGCCCAGTGGATCACAGTTGTGTTGGGAACTGGCACTGTATCACACCTCCATGTGAACCGGCCAGATTTCTGGCATGACTCTGAGTGCACCGTTTGCTTAATCTGAACACCTAAAGTACTTGTGGAAGCTAGGCTAGTAGCAAAAGCAAGTAGAGTGAAAGATGTTTTAAACAGAAAGGTCTGTAAACATGCCTTCCTCTACCTATTCTCTCTTTTCGCAGCCCCTTCCAGTCCGACTTTAACAGGAATCATCAGATTTCCAGTTACAGCAAATGCTGTGTTAACTTGCTGTGTCTGTACGAAGCTGTTTCTATGCCAAGCCCTGTTCTTCTCAGGAGTTTCTTAGCATACACTGTGCTACAAACTCCTAATTCTCTGCTCCCTCCTCCAACAATCCAGTGAAAGAAATCATGCTTCTCCCTGGTGCCTTTGCACTGCCCTTTTAAGGGGAGATAATCACAGAATCACAGAATCACAGGAAAAACAGGTTGGAAGAGACCCACTGGATCGTGCCTTTGCACTGCCCTTTTAAGGGGAGATAATCACAGAATCACAGAATCACAGGAAAAACAGGTTGGAAGAGACCCACTGGATCGTCGAGTCCAACCATTCCCACCAATCCCTAAATCATGCTCCTAAGCACCTCATCTACCCTAACCTTAAACACCTCCAGGGACGGTGACTCAACCACCTCCCTGGGCAGACCGTTCCAATGCCTAACCAATAATGTATAGTATCTATAAACTCCAGATAAACAGATACTACCCAATATATGGTATATAATTAGCGTTCAAGTTGAAACAAGATTCCCTACTAATTATCAGTGCCACTAAGCTAGGATTGAACCTGACTTAGTTTTTCCTATGTTGATGTAAAAGAATATTTCTAATGAAATATACAAGATGACAATGTTAAGAGGATATTTCTGTATCCCCACAAAGTGGGGATAGTTTTTGCCTTAAACACACAGAATTCTAATATCCTCCTGTCACTCAGATGAGAATATTTTTATCCTCTTTCTCTTTTATAGCATCTGTTTTAGAGAAGCAATATGTTCCCTAGCATTAAACAACTGCTGTGCATAAGGGCTGGCTGGCTTCGAAGCTTAAATTCTTTTCTTTTAGCCATGTGTTTTTCATGGTTGCTGAAAATAATTTGACAAAAGGCATATTACTTATTTCAGTAATTATAAACTAATAAATATTCCTCAATGTCACAGCTGCAAAGATTTGTATTTGTCTCTTGTAGTTTTCTAGCTACAGGCCTGTATATTGTTGTATCTAAACTAGGAACACAATAGTATTAGTAAAAGTAATGGTAAATTGCTTTTGAACACATTGAAAAAGAGAAGATGACACAATTGGTACAATTCTTATGCAGTTTCCCCAGCCTTTTAACAGTCCTATCCCTCCACATTGCTATTTTTGTTTCTCAGTGCCAGTCTTCCAGGTTAAAGTTGTACTTTAAGTATTACAGAAAAATTCAAGTGGAAAAGGACCTCTGGAGGCCCTCTAGACTAAACTTACTCTTAACAGGACTAGCTTCATGGCTACATAAAGTTGCTGAGGGCTTTTCAATAATGGAATGAAGATGACTTCCAGTTGAGGGAAGATGACTGCGTGATTTTCTGGGTAATGTGATGTTATTCATCTGTCTGAATTAATAACAGTAGTAATAATGATTATGTGTCACCTAAACTCCAGAACTGTCTTGTAGTCTTAAGACAATTGTCTCTACAAGATTTTAGATATCTCTGAGAAGAGCTGAGAAATCAGATTTGGGAAGTTTCTGTGTAGGGAGAACCATTAGAGGGACTATCTGACATGCTGTAAAGCATCAGATTAGATACCTTGACAGAAACAAGGAGATAAGTGGAAAAAGGAAAGGAAAAGAATACAGAGACAGGAAAAGAAAGGTTTGAAGGTTTGTATTTGGCTGTCTGCTTATTGGAGGAATAGCTCTGTGGTTTTTACCATACTTCAGCTTGTACTTGTAGCAACCATTTTGTAAAGAATGTTTTCTCAAGATCTGCTTTGTAGATGTGTTGTGTAATACAAAGCAAGAACCCTTCAAATACTTATATTAACAACCATCCATGAACTTGGCTCTATTCTAAGTCAGTTGTACTTTCTGTGCTCAGCATCATATAAAAATTGTCTCTAACAGTCAACAACTGACTCCTCTACAGAAGTAAAATCTCCAGATCCTTTATATGAGGAACCTATTGGCTCTGCATCGTCAGTTTTTTACCTCATTTTGCTTAATGAACTCTCTAGGGAAAGTGCTGGGGGAGTGGGATAAATTATGATTGATATGTGCTGTCCTTCAGTGCTCCTGATAGCCAGAATAGTCCCTGTGAACCAGTGTTGTCATTGGAAAACAGAAGACCTCTAAGGATAGTTTAGCACATTTAATGTGTCAGACCAGAGCACGACTCCCTCAGCATGTAAATATGAAAGGGTGCCTGAACAAAATCAAGTTGCATGCATCTGATAACTGGCCAGTTGTCCTGATTCTGCAGAAACCTCACCTGAATTTATTATATTACAGAAGGTAGGTATTCATTGATTGTTAGAATAACAACAAGCAAATGGCAGAGTGTTATATCTACTGTTTGTCCAGAGAACTATGCAATTTTGATACATACAAACTCACACACATTTTCAGTTTTGCATCATCCAACCAAGTTGATTTTAAGCATTTACCTTAAAGATTAATTTTATTATTTGGACCTGTCTTCTTTGCTTGCTTTAACGGTGAAATGTAATTTTTTTCAAGGAAAGAAAGGACTCTATTGTATTGATATCTCTAGTTTATGCATTTTTTTTCCTTCCTTGTGAAGGATTAGGATTATTAAAGCATTCTAATAAGAAGTGAATTAGAAATTAAAATTACCATTACATTTCTGTGAAATGGAGTTCTGCAGAGCCTTTCTGGTTAGTTCCTTTTGATTTGCTTCTCATAATCTAATTGAAAATTGATGTTATACTTTTAAAATGCATATTTGTAAAATATGTCATGTAAAATGCAATTTCAACAGGGCTGATCGATGTTATTTTGCAGTCTTTCTACTAACTTACTGAACATAAAAAGAACATTTCAGCTTTTTTATTGGACAGTATTTTAAGCAGCATTTTAAAAAGATGAAGGGAAAAATGAGAATAATTTAATAACAGATAATAGAGCTCAAATAATATTGTACCTTTTCCGCTTAAAATGTATTTTAGACCTTTTTTTAGCATTTAATTAGTGCTGCAAAACATGCAAGAACTTTCAAACGATGACAAATCAAAATTATTTGAATTTTCTCCATATGGTGCAAAGTAAACAACAATCTTGACACAAAACTTGACAGCAGTCTTGACACAAAATACAGCCTGTTTGACATCAGGATTTCTGCCAAAATGTAGGTGGCTGGGACAGAATTCATGTCTTCTTCCTCTTCTAAAATTATTCAACGTGGCTGTACTGTAAAAATAAAAAGGAAAACATTGTGTAGTTTTCTAACCTGATGCACTAACAGAGTCTACATGTTCACAATCTAAATGCTGACAAATTCTGAGAAAGGAACTACATCTCTTACAAGAGTGGAGAATAGAGCAATAACAAACAAGACAGAGATGCTGTATGAAGACTGATTAACTGTCTGAAGGTAAAGAATATGCATCAGTAGCAATTGTTAACTAAAAGAAGTGCAAACATCCATAACTAGAAAAGTTTATTCTTAATTCCAAGAAAAGAGGACATAGTGACCTTTGTGAACAAATATATTTTTACATGGCATATAGATAATAAATGACAGAAGGCCACAGTCTGCAGTGAACTAGCAATCCTTTTTTTGAGTCAGATTAAAAACAGTAAAAAACACTAAGTTCAAAACCATGTATTTTCATATGACTTTTTTCATTAGCAAGCTGATTTTTATTGGTATAAAACGCAGTCAGCTTTCTTGACCTAATTTTCCCTGTTACCTAAGATGCCTGCAGCTGTCAGCTCTGAGGCCCTTTTAACACTTCCTAACAGACAATATGCATCCCCAGGTATAACATAATATTTAGTACAGGATGGATGTCATAAAAAGTGCCTGGAGTCTGAAGCCTAATGACGTGCAGGCTTCTAGTCTCGTGAGCCATCTTGTACCCAATTATGTCTGGTAACATCCAGTGTTGAGTTACAATTTACTGTGTCAGGATCATTAAGTACTTTCAAAACTACCTACCTGAAAAAAATCACAGAAGTAGGTAACACTGTGTGGTAAACTCTGTTTGCAATGAAATTGAGATTCTTTATCTGTAAGTGGGCACCATATGCCCAACTGAAACCTGATTTTTTAAGAAGTGGAAGCAGCCCCATGTTGTGTAAAGTCTTCCTGCTCAAGTTGTGGCACATCTTGGGTGCAACCTTTCATCAAGATCTTAGATAAGCTCTGAAGGAGCGTTTGTCACTGCAGTCACAACTCCTTCTGACAGGAAGGGATATTTCAGCTACTTGAGAGCTCCAGCTGCAAAGGATTTTCTGACAGGAGAAAAGAACTCTCCTGATCCTTTGGCAAATTAAGGCTCTGTTCAAATGTTGCATTTGAATCCCTATAAATACACAGTTGGAGAACTATACAGTGTGGCATCCTCTTTTCTGTGTGTTTGGCATTGTTAAATATCATACCTGTTAAATAAGTGCAGCAGAATAATCAGTAATGAAAGGTACACTATTGAAAAAACTACTTTTTACAGCAGCACAGATTACCAGCAGTCTGGATAAGTGTTTTATTTTTCAGCCAGGGGGGAAGGAACTGACTGGACTTGAGTTTGCCCCTTGCCTGGAAAAAAATGAAGACAGGGAGGATGCACACAGGCAAATGACAGCTTATCAGGACCTTCAGCAAGAAAAAGAGCTGGCTACTTTTCTAAAAACTCCAGGAAAGACAAGACTGTTCAAAAAGTGCCCATCTGTTACTTGGACCCATGCTGCTGTGAGGAAAATTCTTTTTCAAACAGAGCTGGACTCTTTTAAAAGCAAAGGCACAGGTGCTGTTCTTTTTATTTAAAACAGAAACATATGTTTCTTCAGTTTCAATGTGCTAAGGTTTCCATATTTCATAATAGTAGTATGATTAGTTAAGTAGATAATAAGAATCAGAAAAAGAAAAAATGCGACAGGTTGTTAGTGTGCAATTATTTATTCCACTTTATGTAAATAAAGAAATATTTCTCTGTCTTTGTAAATGTCAGGTTGTCCAGAAAGGTTTTGCAGTCACCATCCTTAGAAAGTTTCAAAAGTCACATGAATAAGTCTTCAAGTAATGTGATATAGCTTTGAATTTGTCTCTGCTTGAAGGTGGGATATATACAGTCCTTTCAAAAGGAAATCTTTCTATGACTCTTTCTCTGTTTATAAATAACAGGAGAAATAAAAAGATGGCAGGGATTGTTATACAGTTTTAACCAAAAAATTCATTGTCCCTCTGGAAAGGTTGAGCTTTTTCCCTAACTGGTTTTTCCCTAACTAATTTTTCCCCTGATGTCAAATATTTAATCAACATAATTCAGCCATTTGCTATCATCATAAATAAAAAAACAAAAAAGGAACCAGCAATATGTAGCTGTCCTATTGGTATCCTTAGCATTAGTATAGAAAGAAAAAAGGATGTCCTTGACTTTATCGAGAAGCAATTAGTTAAAGGAGAGGAAATATTATTGTGGCATAGAAAATTTAAGCCTTGGGTCCCTTTAGATAGCAATATAATTATTAAAGGTTACTGCAGATTATGCAGATGATTTTCTAATATCCTGTCAGATCACATTTTATGTCATGTTCCTAAAGGAGGAGGTACTGTCATGCACAGCTTACCTTTTTAGTTAATTTTGTGCCTAGCTTCATTGCCCTCTGATAATTCCATGACAGAGACAATAATGTGAGATTCTTTATAATAATGATAAATATCTTTTTGCTGTCAGAAGATATAGTGAAACACACTTTCAACTATACTGGGGAAAATGCTTGTGAAGGTATGCTTTTTCATTATACTGCTTTAATTTTGGTAAACTATTGCAGTGATTTACCCTCTGACAGTCTCCAGGAGCATCCCATTCAAGGATCCCTTGTGCTGGATTCCATAGGTGTGGGATTTTTTTAAGTTGTCTTGCCCTGAAAGGAAAACTTAATTGAAGCTATCACCAATGGCAATGACCAATAGTTCACTGTCCTCCAGACATATAGGCGTAACTACACCACTCTCACCCTTCCACTAATCACACATTTTCTGATGTGCCAACAGGTATGAGGGAGCATGTATACAAATGTCCCTCCTATCTGTGAGTCTGTACATGCATAGAATCTCCACTTTCTTTCACAGACCTATCTTGTCCTGCTGCCCACCATTGCTGCCTTCCCGCCCTCCTCTCCTTTGCTGCAATAGCTAATACTTTTTGATCTCATGTAGACTGCCTTCCATTCCTGTCATTCAGGGAAGCTCAGCTCCTCGGAGGCAGAATTGTCTGTCATGATTTTCTGGCAAACAAAATGAGAAGAGAACATTTTATTTTTTAGAACAAATGCATTCAGGTTTATTTTTGTATGGTGAATATGGTAATTCTGCACAAATATTCCCTTGATAGTTACAGCTGCCCAGGCACAAAATGCCAGCAGTACATCAAACCTCTCAAGCCCTGGCCTTATGTGCATTTACAACGTGCTCAATTTTCACATCCATTGAATCCTTTGGCTTTGTTCGACTGACAAGTAAATGCTCCTATTATTGTACTTTTGAGAATGTGGATGCAGTTTCATAAGTATACATGCCAGGAGCAGAAAGCAAATTAGCCACAATAGAGTATCAATTTGAGGCAGAAACATTCCCATAAAGGAGTTACCTAAAAGTAGAAAACCTCTGAACTTCCAAGTCAGATTTCATTAGCAAACAAAAACATTAAATGCCACTCCATTTTGCTACTTGACGTAGAACCCAGTCCCTCCTCTGACACACTGTGTGGTGAGGCAGCCTTTCCTGTTGTTTGTAGTCCAGCTCCTCTCCAATAGCATCCTGGTTTCAGTGCTCCATGCACAATTACCTTTGCATTTCTAGCAACATCTTTTCTTTGCAGTCAGCTCTAAAGCTTGACCTGTGCCTGCCCTGGGCTGCAAAGAAAACATCTTCCATTTCCTCTTCATTTTCTAAAGCCTCCCAACACCTCTCTGATGATGCAGGTCTTGTCCTTCTCAGCACACTGGGAACCTCCCCATGCTTTGTGTGCTGGGTAGCTCTGAAGAAAGTAGTGTCTCTGGAGACTTCCACTCCACTTGGAGCATGGCAATCACTGAAATCAGAGACACGCTCTTTTCCCAAAGCACAATAACTGCTTTTCTGTAGGACATACCACACTATATGCATAAATTAAATGATGAGCAAACCAGTAGAACTGTTCCATCATCTTTCATAGCAATACAGACCATTGAACCGGCATTATAAAACCTTAAAATGAAACAAAAAAGGATCTGAAAAGAAAGAGTTTCCAGACACTGAAGTAGTTTGGCTCTCAAGTGCAAAACTTAGCAAGTTTGCAGACAACACTAAGCTGGGTGGAAGTGTGGATCTGCTGGAGGGTCGGGAGGCTCTGCAAAGGGATCTGAACAGGCTGGACTGCTGGGCAGAGTCCAACGGCAGGAGGTTTAACAAGGCCAAATGCCGGGTCCTGCACTTGGGGCACAACAACCCTAAGCAGAGGTACAGACTAGGAGAAACCTGGCTGGAAAGCTGCCAGGAGGAGAAGGACCTGGGGGTGCTGGCTGACAGCCAACTGAACATGAGCCAGCAGTGTGCCCAGGTGGTTAAGAAGGCCAATGGCATCTTGGCTTGTATCAGGAACGGCGTGACCAGCAGGTCCAGGGAGGTTATTCTCCCTCTGTACTCGGCACTGGTGAGGCTGTCCCTTGAATCCTGTGTTCAGTTCTGGGCCCCTCACCACAAGAAGGATGTTGAGGCTCTGGAGCGAGTCCAGAGTAAAGCAATGAAGCTGGTGAAGGGGCTGGAGAACAAATTTTATGAGGAGCAGCTGAGAGAGCTGGGGTTGTTTAGCCCAGAGAAGAGGAGGCTGAGAGGAGACCTCATTGCTCTCTATAACTACCTGAGAGGAGGTTGTAGAGAGGAAGCTAATGGCCTCTTCTCCCAAGTGACAGGGGACAGGAGAAGAGACAATGGCCTCAAGCTCCGCCAGGGGAGGTTTAGGCTGGACATTAGGAAAAAATTTTTCACAGAAAGGGTCATTGGGCAGTGGAACAGGCTGCCCAGGGAGGTGGTTGATTTACCTTCCCTGGAGGTGTTTAAGGCACGGGCAGACGAGGTGCTGAGGGGCATGGTTTAGTGTTTGATAGGAATGATTGGACTCGATGATCCAGTGGGTCTCTTCCAACCTGGTTATTCTGTGATTCTGTGATTCATCACTAACCTTCAGGATTTTGTCAAACCATTCAAAACATTAGCTCTTCAGATATACTTTCATATATTATGACACATTATTTCATATTTTTGGCTTTCAGACTGCTTAAATTCAAAATTTAATGTTTTCTCTGTTACTATCTTGAATAGCAGCTGACAGAGTTGAAGCAGATTAATGAAAGGCCATGGGAATGCTTCCCTTAATTCAGGCCATGGGAATGCTTCCCTTAATTCTGCTTAGTAAAGGAAATTCACTCTCTTGTTAACTTCTTCATATTCAACTAACTATTTCAAATTTCTTCTTATAGAAGTGAAATAATGGGAAAAATGCAGCAGAAGTCAGCAGTGCTCTGGTTGCACACTCTAATTGTGAAAAATGATCCAGCATACAGCAAAGAGATGTGCTGAGTGTTGCTTCTGAACCCAGGTATCAAAAGAAATAAGCTGAGAAAAGCAACATTTTAAAAAAGGTTATGTTGTCCCTATTTGTTATTTCTTTTTGTAATTTATTACCTTTCCCTCACACCTTTCTCTGAGGAAAAAGAAGCAGATTAGTTTTCAAAGCCTTTAGAGGCTGTAGGTGTGTTTAGGATTAATTCCTGCAGTTCGGCTTCTGGCTGTGCGCCACCCACAAGGTGTTGCAGTCTCCAGTCAGTAGCCAGCAGGATGATTCCTGTAGCAAGTGCAGCACTTCTGTCTCTAAAAAGTCAGAATACATCTCCTTACAAGGCTGGAGGGCAGAAGACAGAAATGTTCAAGGAGCTGAAGCTTTGTGCCTCCCTTGCCATCATAATTATGCTGGAATTTTAAACCAAAATGTACAGAAGTCTGCACTCAGCTGTTTTATATTCCAGAGTTATTCTACTATTACTCCTGAGAGATTCTGGAAGGCTGCATTATAGCATGCAGTTCCAATCACCATGGCAGAAGGTCTGCAGTCTAGCAATGTCTATATTACACTGAAGCCTAGAAGTCTGATACTGGTGAAAGTTAAAGACATGTGTCTTTATATTCTCAGTTTGAAGGTGATCTCATGCACTAGATGGGCATAACAGGTAATCAAGTGACCAACACTGTGTTATGTCACTGTTAAGGCTCCCATGCTCCAGCTTCCCCTGTGTAACCCTTCTGTGGATAAATGGAAGATGTGAGATTCAGGCATTGTCAATGTGCTTCTTTTCTCAAACATTAAACACACAAATCTTCACATTTTAAACTGCTCGTGTATACAGTTGTTGTGTTGATTATACTGATTTCTACTGACACTGATTCTGGTAAGCCACATTGCAAGAGACTACAATTACTGGAATTGTTTGCTGCTTCCCTATCACCACACTTTCTATTGTAAAAATAGAGTGTAGATGAAGAAGAAAGTGTCACCCAGAGAGATGACAAGCAATCCTACTGATATTCTCAGACCACATTCATGATTTAAGTTAAGTAAGGAGCTTGGGTTAGGGATATCACTAGGAAACTCCCCAGTCTGGTACAACACTCAGACTACTGCTCATTACTGTTTTTCCATGTGGGAGGTGATGAAGCTGCAGTACATAGCCCAAGGATGATCAAAAGAGACTTCAAGGGCTTGGGGCAGCTAAAGAGAGGGGTGATTCTTTCCTACCTCCCTTCTTCCATTTGCTTTCCAGTATCTGAAGGGGGCCTACAAGAAAGCTGGGGAGGGACTTCTTACAAGAGCATGTAGTGATAGGACTCGGGGGAATGGCTTTAAATTGAAAGGGGGAAGATTTATATAAGAAATTAAGAAGAAATACTTCACAATGAGGGTGGTGAGGCACCGGAAGATGTTGCCCAGGGAAGTTGCAGATCTCCATTCCTGAAAGTATTCAAGGTCAGATTGGATGAGGTCTTGAAGAGCCTGGTCTAGTGGAAAGTGGCCCTGCACATGGCAAGATGGTTGGAACTAGATGATCTTTAAAGTCCCTTCCATCCCAAATCATTCTATGATTCTATGATTCTGAATCCCAGGAACACGGGGAGTATCTAGAAATAAATGTTGATTTAAAAAAAAAAAAATCTTATTGACTTATTGATTTAGAGCAGTTCACATACTCTAACCAATTTGCTTCCATAAATATTTTCTTTACTTTAAATAGGCAATACTGATTTTATCATTAAAAGATCTCATTCAGTAGAGTCCACATTAAGAAAGAAGACAACATGAAAACATAGAATACAAAGAAACACCTCATAACCATTCATAATGACAATCTAAAAATAAAAATAGAAAAGCACAAAGTAGGTAAAATGTTTAAAAAATAAACGATGTCTTTTCAGTATCAAGTGAAGGGGTTTTAGTCTCCAATACACATGGTTTTTCAGTGACTGGTTCAGAGAAAGATATACGTATGAATTTCTATTTGGTCTCTTTTTTTCTGGCAATAAGCTTTTGTGCCTCTGCAGCCAGATCTCAGCCTCTGTATTACCTTATGTACTCTGGTAAGTCTTCCCCAGTTCTGCTACCTCTTCTTCATCTACATATCATCCATTTTTTATTTTATCTGCTTTCTTGCTTCAGTCACCACATGAGCCTAGCAACAGTCATATACATTTGTCAACTGCAAGCATATCTTGTACTTCATAGTTTTCCCTATCATTGCCTTCTTCTCACCCTATTCTGAAGGTTTGCTATGAACTCAATCAGCACACATTTAGTAACTTGTCATAACTATTCCTGCTTGCTCTGCTTCTCTATTCTCCATTTTGTCTTCTATATTCACTAGGCCTGAACAAGAGGAGAAAAGCACAAAAAAAGAAAGACTCAACCCTTTCATCATATAATGTTATTCACTCACAGTCTGGTGACCTGACAGCACCAATCTGAGAAACTTACTGGTTTTCTGGGGAATTTCCTTTGCTACTTTATCCTTGAAAGTCTTGTACCTGCTGTTTCATGTTTTAAAAGAATCTGATGAAAAAAAAATCTTATTTCTAATCAAAACCATATGCAATGTATTTTTTTCTGAATTCTGTATTCTAAACTCCTGAGCCAATTGGCTCAAAAGAGATTATTTTGCTCTGTAAAATCATCTGGTTTTCAAACTGAAATGGAAATAACATACCGGCTGAATGAAAAAGATCTGGGTTTTTTTGGAGTATTTAATGAAACTGAAGACTCCTAAATTTTAGAGAAGTTTGGCTTTCCTTTGTGAATGCTTTGATTCTTGAGTAGACTGCTGGAGAAGAAGCGAATTGCTGCAGTGAGACAGAAGGGCTCATTTGGCAAAGTGGCAGGTAACTCAATACATCTGCTTACCCCACTTAAGAGACTGACAGGATTTGCTGCGTACTGAAAGGAAAGCTAGTTAAAAATACTGCGATGTGTCCCGCTTTTGTCCAAGTGCATTAATTCTTATTTATAGGAAAAGATACAGGACAAAAGAAATAAAATTGTATTAAATCTCTGAGTATTTCAAACTTTATGTTGGCATTCATTCCTAATTGAAAGAGTTCCAGTCAGTTTTGTACAGATTCTGTCTTGATAACAATAATTACCAGCTCACAAGAAAATGCCTACTTGTATAATACAGGCTATCGTGCATATTTCTTTCTTCCCAGACAGCTGCTCTTTTTTTTTTCCTCTGAATATGTCTAGGCAGATTTTTGATAGCTGCAGCCTGGAGCCAACTATTGTTTTTCATGTGTGGAAAGTCAGGAAAGGAGGTGGAATCAATGACAAATGGATGCTGGAGAGTAATCCAAGTCCAAGGGTGGAGGAGGAAGGAAGAATTATCAACATTTTTAAAATAGCAAGAAAGGAGTTGCAGAGTAACTGCAGACAGTAGACCGGTGGGCTGAGGATGGGGGCTGCAAGTTATGGGGTGGAGGGACATCTAAGTGGGAGCAGAAGCTGAGGGGTGGAAGGAGGTAATGGAATGGATGTGGGGACTGTGATGAGGAAGAGGATGTAGTCCTGTGGTTGGAAGGGCACACAGCAGTACATGCTGGGGACTGACCAGCTGGAAAGTAGCTTTACAGATTACAATCTGGACACCAAGTTGAACATAACCCAGCAATGGTTCTTTGAGGCAAAGGTGGCTAACAGCATCCTGGGCTGCATTAGGAAGAGGACTGTTGCCAGCAGGTAAAGGAGTCTGACCCTTCCCCTGTCTTCATCACTGGGAGGCCACATGTTGCATGCTGAGTCCAGCCCCAAACTCCCCAGTACAGGAGACATATCGAGCTGCTGCAGAAAACCAAGTGAAGGACCACAAAGATGATTAAGTGACAGGAGCATTGCTACTATGAGGAGAGGCTGAGAGAGCTGGGACTGTTCAACTTGTAGAAAAGAAGGTTCAGTGGGATGTCATCAAATTATATTAATACCTGAAAGAAAGATACAAAGAAGAGGGAGCCAGGCTGTTTTCAGTGGTACCCAGTGACAGGACCAAAGGCAATGGGCACCAACTGAAACACAGGAGGTTCCCTCTGAACATCAGGAAACACTTTTTCACTGTGAGAATGACTGAGCACTGGCACAGGTTGCCCAAGGAGGTTGTGGAATTTCCAACCTTGGAGATATTCAAAAGCTATCTGAACACAAACCTAGGCAACCAGATCTGGGTGGTCCTGCTTGAATAGGTTCTGGCCAAGTCTGTGAAAGACAACAAAAAATCTTTCTACAAATACATCAACAGTAAAAGGAGGACTAAGGAGAATCTCCAGTCCCTACGAGATGCAGAAGGAACAACAGTAACAGGGGATGAAGACAAGGCTGAAGTGCTCAATGCCTACTTTGCCTCAGTCTTTAATAGTGAGGAAAATGGTTCCCTCTGTGCACAACCCCAGGGGTTGGAAGAGCGGTATGAGGTCTCCACGGTCCAAGAGGAGGTGGTTAGAGACTTGCTTGCCTGGCTAGACACCCACAAGTCTATGGGGCCAGATGGAGTCCACTCAAGAGTCTTGAAGGAACTGGTGGATCTGCTGGCCAAACCCCTTTCCATCATCTTCCAACACTCCTGGATGACTGGGGAAGTTCCACTGGACTGGAGGCTGGGTGATGTCATGCCCATCTATAAGAAGGGGCGCAGGGAGGGTCCGGGAAACTACAGGCCTGTTGGTCTGACCTCAGTGCCAGGGAAAGTCATGGAACAGGTGATCTTGAGTGCGATCAAGAAGCACTTGCAAGAGAACCCGGTGATCAGGCCCAGTCAACATGGATTCACAAAAGGCAGGTCTTGCCAAACTAACCTGATCACCTTCTGTGACAAAGTGACTCGGCTGCTGGACAAGGGAAAGGCTGTGGATGTATCTTCCTGGACCTCAGTAAAGCCTTTGGCACAGCTTCTCACAGCATTCTGCTTCGGAAACTGTCGGCCTCTGGCCTGGACAGGCGCACACTCTCCTGGGTGGAAAACTGGTTGGATGGCCGGGCCCAGAGAGTGGTGGGAAATGGTGTTAAATCCAGCTGGAGGCCAGTGACAAGTAGGGTTCCCCAAGGCTCAGTGCTGGGTCCAGCCCTGTTCAATGTCTTTATCAATGACCTGGATGAAGGCATCGAGTGCACATTTAGCAAGTTTGTGGACGACACTGAGCTGGGTGGAAGTGTGGATCTGCTGGAGGGTCGGGAGGCTCTGCAAAGGGATCTGAACAGGCTGGACCACTGGGCTGAGACCAGTGGCATGAGGTTTAACAAGGCCAAATGCCAGGTCCTGCACTTGGGGCACAACAACCCTGTGCAGAGCTACAGACTAGGAGAAGTCTGTCTAGAAAGCTGCCTGGAGGAGAGGGACCTGGGGATGTTGGTTGACAGCGACTGAACATGAGCCAGCAGTGTGCCCAGTTGGCCAAGAAGGCCAATGGCATCTTGGCCTGTATCAGAAACAGTGTGACCAGCAGGTCCAGGGAGGTTATTCTCCCTCTCTACTCTGCACTGGTGAGACTGCACCTCAAAACCTGTGTTCAGTTCTGGGCCCCTCACCTCAAGAGGGATGTTGAGGCTCTGGAGTCCAGAGAAGAGCAACAAAGCTGGTGAAGGGGCTGGTGAACAAATCTTATGAGGAGCGACTGAGAGAGCTGGGGTTGTTTAGCCCAGAGAAGAGGAGGCTGAGAGGAGATCTTATTACTCTCTACAACTATCTGAAGGGAGGTTGTGGAGAGGAGGGTGATGGCCTCTTCTCCCAAGTGACAGGGGACAGGACAAGAGGGAATGGCCACAAGCTCCGCCAGAGGAGATTTAGGCTGGACATTAGGAAAAAGATTTTCACAGAAAGGGTCATTAGGCACTGGAACAGTCTGCCCTTGGAGGTGGTTGACTTGCCTTCCCTGGAGGTGTTTAAGGCACGGATGGATGAGGTGCTTAGGGGCAGGGTTTAGAGATTGGTGGGAATGGTTGGACTCGATGATCCAGTGGGTCTCCTCCAACCTAGTGATTCTATGATTCTAAATGATCTGTAGAGGTCCCTTCCAACATCAGCCCTTCTATGACTGTGAATCTTGAAGGTGAAGGGATTCTAGGAGCAGAGCTTTAGTACAGTTATTTTATGGGAGTTCCAATTTGGGGAGCTTACAGATGGGAAGACTTGAGGGTTTTTGCTGTAAACAGTAACCTGCAGCTCAGAAAGTGGAAACTTAAGAACCAAGGGTTCTGGCAGAGAAAGATGAGAATTAAATGATGCTGTTCCCATTTCTGGTTTGGGGACAGATGAACTCAGATAACTGTCCACATCCATTGCGCAACACTGAAAAGTACGGGAGCTAATTTACCATGTCTCATTTACAGTTGAGAATATGGTAGCTTTATTGCTTAATCTCAGTTTGTTAGAGCAGTCATTTAGGCCTGCTAAATGACAGCATGCTCACTTGCTGCCTTACACACACGAGCATGTGCATATGCAATCTCTACTCCTGAAATCATGTACTGTAGAGTTAAAAACAAAGTGCACTGAAGGCAAGCTTAAAATAATGCTTATTACACTAGCAGAAACACAGCAGCTTTTACAACAAATCAAACTACAAATTCCTATTGTTTCCAGCAGTTGTACATTTTTGAAAGTCTGCTTGAAGCGAACCTGAGAGGCAGAACTGAAATCCACAGCTTATTTTCTATTTTATCAATTTTTACCCTGACATGTGATGGGTCTTCCTGTTGGAAACCTCAGCTGGTCCAGGGAGTTAGATCATGTGGACTTAAACATTGGCCTTGAATAGATGCCTGTGTATCCTTGGAGAAGCTGGAAGACACCAAGAAGAGCCGAGTAAACAAGATTAGGAAGCTGCCAGGCCGTTGGTGGAATCACCCAATTATGAAGTTACAACTGAGAAGGAGTTGTCCAATTACGAACTGTTGGTCTTTAGCTAAACCAGTTGTGCATGGAAGCACAGCTCGGGAAGGGGTATAAAAAGTCTTGTAAAATCAATAAAGATTGTCTTTTGGCCCACAACTTCTATGTGTCATGGATTGTCCCGACTGCAATATCTTCCGAAGCTGATTTGTCATTCTTCTGGCTATTTTCAAGGTTTTGCCTTGTTTTAATTCCCTTTTTTCATCTCCTGTTGCTTTAACTCACTTTAAGTGTTATTTGTGTGACAGGTATATCTTATCATCTTCAAGAGACATGGATTTCTTACCACAGCAATTCCTTGAGGAAGGGAACAAATTAATTCTTCCTAAGAAAAATATAGGGGGGAGTGGAGATGATCAGTCACAGTGTTTCTTTTACTGTGAAACTTATACACACTTCTGTGCCCTATTTCTCTCCAGTGTTCAATTATTATTAATATTTTATTGATTAATTATTACAGCATTTGAATTTTTCTGGACGATATAGTTCTTGAATGGGCCCATTATGGCAGGCATATAAAAAGAAAGGCCTAAAAAGAATCAAAATCTAAAGAGTTCCTCCCACCTGTTTACCATTTTTCTCTCCAATTCTCACAGCCTTAACAGAAAACTTTCTCATCTGATTAGGACACGGCAAGCTGCATGGCATCTCGAAAGCCAGATATTTTAAGCTTCTGCAGTGCTGCTGAAATGTCCTCTAGCAGCCTGTGTATGATGCAGGAAGCCAGCCGAGCCTTGAAGTATAAAATACTGAGACCAAGACAATATCTTAAAGACTCAGAACAGGGATGGGTGGAACTGCATGGGATACAGCCACAGTGAGGAAAAAGCATTGGCTCATGCCCATATCTCAGGCCTCAGTTCCTGAGTTGAGATAGTGGCAGAATCCTAGTATTCTTAATAGAAGCCAGTACAGCTCTTTCCCTTAAAATGGTGAAGAAAAATACATGGAACATCTGAAGTCATTGAGGGGAAGTAACACTGGGAAAAATGGCCTCCCCTGCCCAAAGCAACCTCATTAGAAAGCTCAGTGTTCTGTGTGAAAATAAGAAGGGAAAACACATACTGCAGGAGGAAAGAGTCACCAAAAATGCATTAAAAATGTAGATTTGTGCTCAGGGAATGTAATGGCGAGAGCTGCAGCACAGTTACAGCATGTTTCTTAAGAAGTCAACTTAGTTTTAGAAGTATGGAGTTCTTTCAACTTATCACCCAATAATTCATGAAGCAGGCTTCAGATCTCACTACTTTTTGTAGTCTTGCCAGACATGCCTTAGAAGACTACTTACAAATAGTAAATAACATAATAGACGCACTGAAATACTTGATGAATTCTTGACTCTCTGTGGTAGGGAGGCGAGGCCCGGTGGGGATGACATATAGGTCACTGCACTGCTTTTGAAACTCAGAGTTGTACTTTTCAGACAGCTGTGGCACCCTGTTGCTTCTGACTGCCAAGGGAAGATGATGAAAACACCTTATATTTGGGGAAGAGCATGTGTTTGCAAGCAGTAGCTTTGTACTATTTAAAGAGATTTGTCTGCAAAATAAAGGGATGCAGGAAGAGAGAAAACATCATTATGAAGTCTAAAAACTCTGTTTCATAATGAATTTCAGATAGCAACCCAACCAGGACAGTCTGATTTATTCTTAGCCATTGAAGTAATACAGACAGTAAATTAACGGAGTCTTACTTCAGGGAAAGCATATCAATTCTTCAGAGCAAAACCACAAAATGTGCGATAGTGCCCCATTAGTCTAGCAATCTGCTCCCTCAGTTCTGTGTGGCCTTTTTCAGTCAGGGTTTACCACACCTGACTGCAGATTTGCAACAAAGAGTTGAGGAGTTGAACTGCATTGCAACCTTCTTCGTTCAAGCTAATGGGGCAGGTGGAGTTGGAATAATTCACACAAACATTTGTTAGAAGGATACATGCAGAGTAAAATCTACACCTGGATTGGAGAGCACACAAAACTAGTGAATCCTGTAGAATCCTGAATATTTCTTGGACAAAGTGAACCTGAAGTGGATGCTGAATGTCTAGCTGCAATATGCTCACTCAGTTTTATACAAGAGAGAAACAGTAAAAGAAAGTTTGAGTTCACATCAAGATGTGTTCCACCAGCATTAAGGATGGAGCAGATTCAGCTTTCCAAACTTTAAAGCACAATTAGGCTCAAATCTAGGGTATGGATCTGGATAGAAAGGTTGGGTAATTCACACCAACAGCCAAACTATGGACCCAAACTTCACAGTCCTTAGAGGGCTGGTATCTAAGGATTTAGAGTCAAACACTGCATAAAAACACCTGAAATAAAGGTGTGGGAGAAACACCAGTGACTAAGGAGAACTCAGATTGTAATGAGACAGCGTTATTATCACTAGGTTTGTTCTACATCACAGTGGCGGAAACGAGTGACTTGTAGCAACAAAGAACTAATGTACAAAAGCTTACCTATTCCTTGCACCTGCAGTTATCAGGAGAAGCAGAGTAATAAATCTAACCTGGAAGGTTGAAAAGTATGGAACAAGCACAGGGCTAGTGATTCCACCTTTGGTCTATGCATGCTCAGGCTGCTGGAGATAGCATTCAAGGAGGCTGAAAGGCATTGTATCTTGGTGAAGTGGGAACAATTGCTGAGGTCTGCACTCAAATAACATGATGATTTGGCAACCTAGAAACAGCAAGGAAGGTTGGGATACAGAAATTTCAAAGTCAAATTAGGAGATCAGCCACTGTTAAAAAGATAAAATAATTAACAACAGACATTACCTACTATTTATGATTAACAACTGAATGCTTAATTAAGGAGAATTGATGAGTCTATTTTGGTCATCTAAGTTCCAGTGTCTTTGCACAGAAAATTGTTTTAAAGTTATTAATGTTATGTCCAGACAGGTAGTGTAGCAGGAGTGTGTTTTCACTGTTTCTGTTTTGCTTAGGAAAACAAAGAAAGTGTACTTGACGTTTTGTATTTGAGTCACTTTGCAATCCTGGTAACATGGCTTATACAGTTAAAGAACACATCTTTACATGTTAAAAATTCCATTTTCTAGAAAACATACTAAGATTTACTGGATAAATAATTCCCATTTCTTCTTGCTGCCCTTGGGATAAGATACTGCTGAAGATTACTTTGACTTCAGAAAGTGAAGTTTGGAAGCTGTAACAAGGCTGGCCAGAAAACAATTACTTCATTTTACACAAAGCATAGTTCTTGATATGTGTTTCAGAAAAAAAAAATACTGCATTCTCTCAAAGAAGCTGTGGGTGCAGAAAAAAAACAAAGTAATAGTGCTCTTTAAGAATGTACACTGATTTTTGGATTTTTCTTACTGGTTCTTATTCTTGTAGTTGATTAAAACATTTGCTGGACCAGAGAGAGACTGAACCACTAATTAAGTGTCTTTGTTTGGGATCCAGGGAGCCACTGGAGCAGATAATGACAGAAAATACTTCATTAAAAATGTACTAAGTTTTCCAATTAATAGCTTATCACCAACTCCAGTCAAATAGAAACCTGAAATTAACAACTGTGATAAATGAAAAAAATTACTTAAGTATCAATAATGGAGAGACTGACCATAAAAATTTAAGATGAGATTGAAAAACATTGTTAGCAACAATAGAATGAAGAACAGGTCCAAAATATTCATTATGCTTAATATTGTGCTATTCCTAATGCTATATGCACACATGTGGACATCTGGTTATCTATTTAAGTAAGCTCCTAGTTATTTAATATGCATATAGACTATTATATTCATGGAGTATAACATTCAAGGAGTCTAACAATTCAGGCATGCAAATACTGTCAAAATCTCCACTTGATTTTTAAAGGAGACAGAGGGAGTTCTGTTGAGCATTTTAAACTGGCAAAACCTGTCTATCACATTATATTTGGCTCTAATTAATACTGCCAGAAGCTACAGCTATAAAAATCTTCACCAAACACTGAGTCATGCTTAAACTGGTGCAAAATCCTTCTCTTGCCCGAATAAACATTAGAGAAAATCACTTCCAAAGTGTTCCTTAACACTTAAGAGCTGATTGTTGACTATAAGTGAAGACAAACATATGAGTATAGAAGAAGCCATTTTGTTGAAATGTGGGATATGATGTATTTTCCTAAACGGTCAGGACAGAAGTGAAAATCAGTAAATTATATTGCAACCATAATGCGTGTATGCATGTTTAGCCAGAACAGAAGAGTTAAGCACCATCATTTTAAACATGGAAGGGTGGGACATGAAGTGTGTCTACACAATGACCCTGTGTTATAAGCTGTAAAATAATTCAGCCAGTCCTGAGGCACATGAAAATAACACTGCAAAAGAAACAGCATATTAAAAAACTCAGTCATTATGCACAGAAACATCATCCTGTCAATGCCCACAGTGCCCCTGCCCAAACACAGTCCAGAAAGAAACTGGCAGGTGCTGGAGGCTAGAGACACTCTCCTTGGGAATGGGGGTTAGAGGAAGCTCTCTACACAAAATGAATATCGACACCTCTTGGGACCATGGCCTAAGGGCACAAGGAAGGCACTATGTCTGACTCTAGCAGGAGATAGCTTTGTTTTGAATAGATGATATTGGTACCTTTCCATCTACTGCCACTGGCCTTGATGTCTTTGCCATCATTTGCTCTCTTGACCATTGTAGAAGGACATACAGGACAGGAAGGCTTTGCATATTTGGAGTAGGTGGTGTAACCTCTGCCTGCATATGCTCAGGTGGACCCAATTGTCATTGCTGAGGGACCAAATGGTTTGTCAAAAACAGTATCAAACGAATTCAGGGGCTAGCAGTGAAATTTAAAAAATCATCTGATTCTCTCAGAAAAAATAAACCCATGATGTGGCCAAAATCCATGTATCGTACAACAGTCCTATTTGTTCTGTGCATAAGAAAATTGCAGAGCCATTGTTAGCAATTTACTTTGAATTAGGTCAAACGCATTAGCTGCTGTAGATCTGGACATAGTTCAGCAAGCATTGGAGCTAGAGGCTAAAGAGTATACCTGGTATGCTACAAACAGTGTTGCAGATACCATTTTTTGAACTCTCAGGCCAGAGAAGTGAGTTTCCAATTTGACTTCTCTCAAAGCGATGTAAGATACACTAGGAATCAGCTGCCCCCACGAAGGAAAATGTCCTACCATCTGCTATAGCATTATCCATGCAGCCCTAGCAAAACACCTCCGAAAATCTTTTTTTCACTATGCTGATAAGGTACTTCCTGAAGGAATAAACCCAGAAGGCCTGACTCTGAGACTTGATGCTGGAAAAAATAATTTGATAAGGAGCAATGTGCATTTATGTACGTAGATATAAGATATTTATGTGCATGTATGTTATAGGCCATCAACCTTGGAGATTAATTAAAGTTAATGGAGAAATTAGGGGTATGAAAATGATTACTATAGCATGAATTTATTGACGAGCTCTGAAGCTCTCCAGAAGCTTAAAAACTAGAGCAGCTTGATGTCAGCAGTCCCACTTGCACAGTAAAAGTTATACATAATTTAAAAATATGCAATAAGATGCCCATACAAATTCTAATAATTCATTATTATTCAACAGAGGACACATTGTTCAGTGAGAGAGATTGAACTAGTGGCCTAGATGGCTAATAAGAAAAGCTGCTATCACTGAAAACTTCTCCAACTAACTTGCCTGTAGACCTGCACACACTCCAAGACAGAGTCATTTGTTCTCTGACTTTACTGTAGGACACTTGATTGGTTACTCAGTGATGTGCCACCTTTTCATTAAGCACAGGAATTACATTGTAGGCCTTAGACAAGTGCTCAAACCTGGAAGCTCTTCTGAAGAGGGCATGTGGCATGTTCTCAAGATGTTAGTTTTGTTTACTGCTGATGCAGTTTCAGCTGAGAGACTTGAGTTTGTGCTGAGAGTTTCCTAAATATCTTTCTGAACTAGGAACTTAGGTTAAGCAGCACTCTGTCTGTCTTCTGGATCCCTGTAGCCCTTCAGCAGGAACAAGATGCACAAAGGCACAAAGTGCACTATGAAGTGTCCAGACTTTTGAGATTGCCCTACCTCCTTCTGCATTTCTAATTTCCATCTCCATAATCCCAGTAGGACTGTCCAGATATGATTCCTCTCCTTCTTCCCTCGGGATGCTGGGAAGCATCCAGGATGATTCTCTAAGATTTTATCAAAGATTTTATTTGCCCTGTGAGAGAGCAGTGCACAATAACATGATAACATAACTAATCACTTCCAGTATTCTTGGGTCTCCACAATACTTGGAGTATTTGCCATTGGAAATATGATCATGTATAAACATGTGTAGTATGTTAATAATAAGAAGGAAAATAAAGGAAAATAGGCAATATATGTTGCTGAATTTTAAAGAATACACATTATTGTATCCTAAGCTATTATGTAAACATCATGTTGAAACCTATTCTCAAAGTATTTAATATATAGATTTTTTTCAAAGAAAAATCAGGTTTTCTAAGAGTTTGTTTAATAGTTATTCATAGTATTCAGATTTCATTGTCATGATTCATAAAATTTATAATGCATTCCCAGCTCTCAATAATATTTACAGTATTTAACTATGAAAATCTATAGCAAGCCCTCTTTGAACTTGTCTGTGAGCTATTAATACTTATTTATAATTTTATTCTACAGGCAATTTCCTTGAGGTTTGACTTCCAGTGTAATGCTAAATAAAATCAGATGTTCAACCTTGCTTCAAATAATTAATCTGAAAATAAGAAAAAAAAAGTCAATAAAACACTGCTTTAGTATTCCCTAAATCTATCTCGTATAGAGAGACTTTTAAAATTAAACTAATTAAGCAAAACTGCTAATATAAACACTTTTCAGCACCTGGAGTTTCATGAATTCTATCTCATCCCCTTTTTCACTCACTTGCTCTGGGAAATAGGAGATAAATCATCAGTAAGCAAAGTGTGTGTGTGTGTGTTAGATTTTGCAAGCCTCCATCTTCACACTGTAGCTGGCTGGAAACTTGCAAATGTTGGTGTGCAATACTAGAAGATATCCTATGTATTTTGAAATTTGACCCCAGAAGAAAGGGAAAGAGCAAATAGCACATAATGGGATACATGGTCTCATTTATATGAAGAAGCTTAAGAGTCATTGGACACAGCTATTAGCACTTGTTGTCATGGATCTGTAAAAGTGGGTCTGTTTCTTTAAAACTATTAATAATTTTAAACTACTATAGGCACAGTCACTAAAATAGAAATGCAAAGGTCCAGCCATTAAACTGATATGGAGACTCCTCAGCTTCATACTCAAGAAATATTCTTGCAAAATCACAAATTTCACAGCAACGAGTTATGGATCTCAGATGTATGATAACTGTCTTCAACAGTGAGTAGGAATGGTGTGCTTGGTGTCTTTGGGTTCTGAATTATGGACTCAGTCTCTTGTGTCCCTGCACAAGCACCTTGCTTTCATATTATTACTAGGGGTCACAAAATAATGTTCTGCAAAGACAACCGAACTAGATCTGATTAACTGGCCTGCGTGGATTTCTCTCTCAAGATAAACATTCCATTATTACCTTTTTGCCTGCCTTTGTCATGAGGCTATTGTATTGCTTCCTTTTCCTGCCTGTTTGGTAACTTGGTCTCGTAGTCACATTAAGAAATCTCTCATTTCACAAGTGATTTCCCTGGCAAAGAAATGAATTTTTATACTATATGTCACTAATCACCTAAATTAAATTTAGCAAGATGAAATTCCAGGGTGGCTTAAAGTCATCAAAACCCATGTTGCTACTATACTGCCCTGCCTCCATCTCACTTGCAGCCACTTGCATTTCTGTGTGCAGTAGCCTCAGTGCTCACATAAGTGAATGGGGAGTCGTCAGGAAACTCATTTATCTGAACGTTACTTCTCTTTGATTTTGTTTTACTTTTGTTAAACCATGATAATCCTAGGATATGTTTTTGTGATCACATAGTCTGGCTGACAGATGGCCAAGAGAGCGAAGTCAATGCCTTCACCTATCAAAACATTCTGCAAGTAAAGGATGTCATATCACACAGAGATTATTTGATGGAAAATTAACCACCTGCTGCCAGTAGGTTTCTCATTGATTAACCTCCATGGAGAAAGTCATGGCTGAAGTACCACTTGCTGATATTAGTTGTGTTTGAGCTTAACAATGATAATATTTCTTTAAAGCCATAACAGCCTGGATACTAGCAAGAACTAAGGATTGTTAGTGATGTTGACAGCTGTTTCAGAGCAGAAATCTGTTTTAGATGATAGAGGGGGATAGATGGTGCTGTTTATCAGGTGTATATAGACAAAGTTTAGAAGAAAACTGATTGTCTGGTACATATATGAGTGATCTGTAGCAGGTCAGTGCTGGTAAACAGATTGCTAGCATTGAAACAAAGTGTTATGTTCTTCAAAAGGTTAAAAGATGGCAAATGGTTTAGGCTGTGAATAACTTTACTTAAAGATTATTCAAAACTAATGGAAAATTAAATCTCTGTTCTTCTTATTTTACTTCAACAATAAAATCCAAGAAGACTTCCATTTCCCCTAAATGAAAAATCATATTGTGTGTAACTTCTTTCAAGTGAGGATAACACATCTTTTGGGACTAGGATGTCTGTAGAGTCACTTTGTTCTGAAAGGACCCGGTCAAACAATTACTACGGCAGCAGAATATGTGCTTATCTATCATTCTGCTATCAGGAAGTTGCACTTGACCTCTGAGTGTTCCTGCTTCAGCATGACCATCTGGAAAAATAAACACATATTGAGTATTGAGTGTTTCGGGTCAGAGATCTCTGACAGAATTTAAGAAAGGGGATCAAGTCAGAGATGTTACACAGTCCTCCATTAATTGTAATTAGTCAGGTTCATGGACTTCAGTTTTAATGATACTACAAATGCTTGATTACTTGCACACTGTGCTGTTGGCAACAGGACACAAAAGAGCTTACAGGGTAGAGGAATGTTTTTATGTGAGGATTTACACTCCTGCTGTCTCAGGCTGGAAAACAGACAGGGTTAGTCCATCAACAGCTTTGTAGAAATGAAATAAACTTACAGTTTGGCTGGTACAGAACACCTGGAAAATGGCCCTGACTACAGTCAGCGGGCACTTGCAACATGGTTGTCTTGCTAGAATACATCAAAAAGATAGCATAATAGGAGCCGCGAAGATAATTCACACGCATACACATGAAAAAGAAGGTAAATTGTTTCTGTTAAGAGAGAATTTAATTTAATCTGTCATAAAAGTGCATGTCATTTACTAGAGATTAAAAAGGTTACTTCAACTGTTTAACTAACAGCAAGTTTATCACACCTTTTTCTTAGAATCTCCTGAAATAGACTCTCATAAACATCTTATTACAGCAAACAAGAACTGAAACAGAAATCCAGATCTCAGCCTGTAGTAAAAACATGTCCATGACCCTGAGAAATTATCAAATTTTGTCTGACATGGATGTAAGGAAGGAAAACAGGAGGAGAAAAAGCATCCCAGAGTGAACCAGGGGTCACAGGTAACGTTCTGTGGCACAATGCTGCAACAGAAACTATCAGCATAGAGACATACAGCTCAAGTCTCTTTTAGCTGTAGAGAGTGTGCTCAAGCATCCATGTAAAAGCAAAATGAGAATAACCAGAGTATGGGCACCTTGTTTTGGAAGGTAGAAAGTTTACTAGCATAGGGCAAGTTGCCTTGTAAAATCTTCTGGACCCAAACAAATGCTCCAGCTTGTTTAGTTTACAGACCTAGACACTGCCAAAGTTATGTGTCTCAACTGGTAACTGCTTTATTTCTTCCTCTCTAATTGTATCCTCCGTGCCCCTTCTTCCAAGATATTTACACTCTCTAAACCCCTATTCCTAAATTCTACTGATTTTAATCAGAATTGGACATCTATGTACTTTGAAGAGGAAAGAATGAGAAGAATTGGGGGCTTATGGAAGCTGAGCAAGGATCAGCTGGACTAAATGCTAAGAAAAACTGAATAGAAGGCTTGGGGTAAACTGCTATAGTTTTAGGTTCAGAAGTCTAGAGAAGAGCATGACTGAAGGGGTCCCAACCAAGACACCACTTTCTTGCACTAAACAAAGCACTTGCACTGTCACATCTTTCAGTCAAGGATGAAGTCCCTCCTCTGACTCACATGAAAATTTATCCAATATACAGACTGCAGCAAATATTGGATATTTTTCCATCTTTCTTTTTATGACTTACACAAGTCTAACAATTTATAGGGTAGTGATAAAGGGGCCTCCAATACCTATTTGTCAGCATGTTTTTAGACCAACTTCTAAGGAATTGCCCTAAGCAATGATAGACAGAGAACATAATCCTGGCTTCCAGAGCCACGTAGTTTATGAGTTTACGTTTCACATACTGGCAATTTCTCTAACAAACACTGTTAGGAAATGCAGCAGAAATTGGGGGCGTAAGTTCTTCCAGCTACAATAGCTTAATAGGAAGACAAATGCTGGGGAAAAAGAACCCAGTCCCTCCTGGATCAGGTAATCCAGAGAAGGATGCCAGGGGACTCCTGGTGACATAAGGTGCTAAGCAGGGCAGGACTGTTGCTGTGACTTACTGACACTGAACCTCTCCATTGGCAGAAAAGCATGTGTCTATTGATTTATAGTAGTGAACTGGCAATATCTCCAAAGCAGGAGGTATGTTCTTCAGGTTTTCTTGAAGCTGAGAACCTAAAATGGCAGGTAGACTATTTTAATATTTCTTTTACGTAACTACACTCCTCTGCATGCCTCCTTCCTGAAGGAGGGTTTTTTACACATGCCTGTATAGAACACAGGCATGAAGATTAGTTCCTCTGTAATGAGGTGCAGAAAGCCTAAAATTTATTATTTCCCAAATTATTTTTATTTCTTTAGACCTTACGGCATACATGGGAAAGTGTACATTTTAAAATCAATAGTTGCTAATAACTGAATATGCACTAAAGAATGCTGGATCATTCATTTCTCAAAGCCTTTCTTCAAAGTCTTCTAGAAAGACAAGATTGAAACTACTCGACTGAATTCTGCAATACAGCAGTCCCTAACCAGACTGCTGCATAGCCTGTGAAGACTACAAAAAAAAAAGGTCAGGTTTTAAGGTCTCTTTTGATCTCAGGATTTATTAAAACCTGCAGTTTCAAAAAAGGATAAATATTGACCCTACGTGAAATAGGAGAATTTTTAAAATGTATAATTTAAAACTCCTTGAGAAATTTTAAAGAAAGTAAGTGCTATCAGATGCCAATTATTTTGGCATCGATTAGGGAAACATTATGAAAATATGACTGAGTTATATATAAAGTCAGTTCCCACTGTGAAATATCATAGAATCATAGAATGACTTGTTTTGGAAGGAACCTCAATAGTGATCTAGTCCAACTGCTCCTGCTATGAGCAGGGACATCTTCAACTAGATCAAGTGGCTCAGAGCCCCCTGGTGTGTAATGAAACATGCAAGAAATCCCTGGGTTATGATGGAATGTTCTCCTGCATGAATTTGAATCTATTATTTTTTTTCTGTCCTATTTTGCATTTATAATCTTGTAGACTAGAAGAGTATTTTATTTTCCTCTTCTCTATGCAGTGTGTTACTACTTTCTGATCAGCCTGAAATTATTTCCTGTGATCCACTTCCTCACTCATGCAGCTGAGTCTTGTTTGCTGGCTTGTTTCTGCAGCTGCAAAAATCAAATAGAAGTCTTTTCCACTGTAAAATCACAACTATGGGAAAATAAGGGGAGCACACATTACTTCTAGAGACGCCTGCATAAAT
This sequence comes from Clamator glandarius, assembly GCA_033459285.1. Classification (NCBI taxonomy): domain Eukaryota; kingdom Metazoa; phylum Chordata; class Aves; order Cuculiformes; family Cuculidae; genus Clamator; species Clamator glandarius. Next base: position 5,991,880 of record JAUNZM010000245.1, on the reverse strand, counting down.
TGTAGCAGTGCAATACAATTTCTCATCATTAAGGAAATTTGATGCACCTCTTTTATTTCTGCCCAAATCTATCAACTGCCTAATCCCCAGGATTACAAAGTACTGGTTAATAGGGATTAGGTTTATGAGGTAGTAGGAATAATTAATTGCATAAATATGGCACAGGAAACAGACAATGAAGTAAACTGCAACAAGGAACATTCAGGATGGAAAAATATCTTGTGATGAAGTTGATAGTGAAGCAACAGGGATGGGTAGCACAGGGACATCTCCATCATTTGAAGATGGAGAACAGGTCTCCCTTGAGAACAGGTTAGGGAAATGTTCTATGGCAGTGACCTAGTTTTAGCAGTCTAGTTTCTGTGAGGACAGGATGGAATAGAAGACCACTTGAGATTACTTCCATCCCTGTGATCTTATACTCTGTTATTTCCAAGAGTTTAGTCATTAATAAAATCATTACTGTTGCTTACTTGACCTTAGAGGCCTCCTCCCGTCTGCTTGTCCGAGCATGATCTGGTCATGTACATCTATGTAGTAATTATAATAGTAATTGTACCTATAAAAGCCTGAAGAGAAGAATGATTGTAGTTTGCTTGAGTGGCTGTCTGCCATCTGGCTGAGATTTCAGCCCCCTCTCCTGCCATCCCAAGCTTGTTATTTTGATGTACTGCAATGCATTTTATACAAATCCACTGTGGTCATGCTTTAAACCAGAGATTTCATGTGAGCCACCACCTTAGTATGTTACAATGCTATTCAAAAGGATTAAGCAGGTAGTATGAATGTGTGCTTTATCTCTTAACTAAAGGGCAGGTGGTCTCCCAAAACCAGACCTAAATCAACCTTGCAGTAAATTTAAACCAAGCCTGAAGTTCGCCTGCTAACCGCAAAATCTGCAGTAGGTTGGCTGAACTATCTTCAGCTGTAAGCAGCAAGGTCGTACTGCGCTAGTGTTGTCTGCATCCTTGCACAATGAATATTTTCTGATCAGCTTTTCATCTTGTAAGTGTAAATAGCAAGTTCCAGCTGATATCATGATTCAAAACTTGGATTTTTTGGTGACTGGAGTGAATCATGGTATAATCTGTCACAGGCTACCTGTAACCTCAGATCTTCATTTGGAGCTGCAAGCCATTCTTTGTCAAAAGGTGATGATGGCTACCTGGTGGTTGCATTTAGCCAGTAGGTGCTCTGCTAAGGGTTTTGGAGGGTTAAATGATGAAAAATGTCATTATTTTCTCATAACTGCTTTCAAAAATTGTGAATCTTGAAAGAGAGCTTAACAATTAAAGCAAATAAAGAGGTGTCCAAAGGAATATTCACTTTGAAAATAAAATGCCTGTACTGATTTGTTAACTTCCATGCAAGAGGCAGGGAGGTCTCTTATAATTTTTGACTGTGATTGTACTGAACATTTAAAGTGTGACACGAATTCAAATGATGCAATCATACAAATGATGAGAACATCAATTCTATATCTATTTGTGAACTTTCTTGCACTCTATCTGGGAATATCTGATCAGTTTAAAAAAAAAATTGCTCTTAGAACATTTTTAGAACTTAAAAAGTACTTTGCACTTTCTCCTCTGTATCTTATGTAACCCATCTCCTGCAGTTTGACTCACCTTCACTTATATTTTGCCCAACAGGCTTTATTTCTTATGCTTTTATACAAATTGTTTGTGTCATGAGGACAAAGATGCAATTAGATTACTGGAAAAGAAAGTATGATTTTTGCCATGGAAACAAATAGTATCTTTTTGTTTCACGAATAATTTTTGTAGAACAATTCACCTTTCAGAACAGACTAAGACACGTACTGAGCATATTGAAAGATCCATCTAAATCTCAGAAGCTGTGGTCCAAAATTCTTACAGTAGACATGTTCTGTTAAGTTGCTTTTTTAAAAAAATCTGTTCTAGAAGGAAATATTTCTAATAAGATTCAACTACTGAAGGATCAAATCTCACAAAGATAAAACACCAGATTTAAACTGAAGCAAACAGATTGGCTAAATGCAAGGCATCTTTGAAATAGACTTAAGTAGCATCTACCTGTGGCCAAATTTGCAATCCTAAAATCTTTGTCTATTTTCTTTCTGCTATTGAAAATGCATGTATGCTGTAGCTGTTTATGCTTGATTTTCCTTTAGTATTTCCCAGTTCTCTACATTTCTGCTTCTTAACCTGCCTAGAAATGCCTCAGCATTAACAAATCTGAGCATTATCTGAGACCTTTCTTTTTCCAGAGAAATTCCTAAATATTTAAAACAAGATGTTCTATTCTCTCTGAACCAGTAAAATTTCACTGTAGACTAGTTCATGGTGCACTAGTGCCAACAGAAAGGGAGTACAACTCTCTTGACCAACCCTGTTCCCTCCTTCACACAATAAACCCTGGACAGAAATATGTGTCAGACAGCAGGGAGGAAGAAAAACAGGTTGGCTTCTCCATATATGAACTAGTGAACTTGCTTACAGAGAGAGAGTAAGGAAGAGGGATTGAGACTGTAATAGCTTTCATACCCCAATAAAATTGTTAAAATAAGAGAGCAATCTCTGCTTATTTCAAGCTTGTATGGATTATTTTAAACAGAAAGGGATATGATATAGTCACCAAGACCTTTATGTGACCCTAAGTTAGGCATCAAACTATTACTGGGGTGCAATCTCTAAGACCAGACCCCTCCCTGGGATGGTCAGTTCTCCCACATGCTGTTAGGGAATACAGAGTTGTGTGTTCTGCCACGCTGCCGGCCAAGAAGTAGTAGATGTTGCAATGTAATGTAATATGATGATGTCTGTAATAGCAACTGTGCCTCTATTTTGACTCTAGTCTTTAAATCTAAGTCAGGTAAGGAGTCCTATTCAATGATACTCATATCGTATTGGAAAAGAACATGACAACAGTGAATGGGGGAAAAGCAAATTGGAAATGTTTTGCCATTCCTTCATTACCTAGACACTCCTAGACTTGGAGATTCAAACACAAATCTACATACACAGCTTCCAGGCAAATCAGTAATTTCACACAGCAATTATTTCAGCACTCTGACAGGTCATAGAATCATTGAATGATTTGGGTTGGAAAGGTTTTTTAAAGTATCTTTATCTTGAAGATATTAAACAGTACTGGTCTCAGTATGGACCTTCAAGGGACACCACTTGTCACTCATCTCCATCTGGACATCAAGTTGTTGACCACTACCTTCTGGATTTGTCCATCCATCCAATTCCCTATCCACCAAAAAGCCCATCCATCACATCTGTACCACTCTAGCTTAGAGAGAAGGATGTTATGGGGGGACCATGTCAGAGGCCTTACAGGAGCCCAGATAGATGACATCCATAGCTCTTCCTTTATCCATTAATGTAGTCATGCCATCATAGAAGATTACTAAGTTTGTCAAGGAGGATTTGCCCTTGGAGAAGCCATGCTGGCTGTCTTGGATCACTTTCCTGTCCTCCATGTGCCTTAGCACATCTTCTAGGGGGATCTGTTCCATGATGTTCCCAGGCACAGAGGTGACACTGACAGGTCAGTAGTTCTCAGGGTCCTCTTTTCTACCCTTTTTAATAATAGGTGCAATGTTTTCCCTTTTCCAGTCTCCAGGGACTTCATCTCACTGCCATCTTTTCAGATGTCATGGAATGTATCTAGACAACTACATCAGCTGTTTCCCTCAAGACTCTGGGATTCATCTCTTCAGGTTCCTCAGGTGGTCATGAACCTGATCTTCTTTTACAACAGAAGGAACTTTGCTGCCCCAGTCCCTGCCTTGCAGTTCATCCACTCAGTAGGTGTTGGAAGATACATTACCAGGGAAGACTGAGGCAAAAAAGTTTTTGAGAACCTCAGCCTTCTCCTTGTCCATCGTTACCAGCTCACCAGTCTTGTTCATCATGGTAACATCTTGGTTCCAGGCAGAATAAGCATCTTGGTGTTCTCTGAAGGTACTCAAAGTTTTAGGCAGTTAGGGGAAATCTTGGATTACAATGGTGACAATCTAAATATGAAGCAAAATTCTCAAGTGACAACAATTAACATAGTTTTGTCTCTATAAGCATGTCCCCACCATGTGGGTTATACATCTCATCTTATTTATGATCACTTGTAGACAAAATTCTGATTTTGCACAAAGGTCAAAATTGTGTGATAAAGTTGTTCTATATCACATTTTTTAAGAGGCATGTGACTATAATGTGCTATGTTTCCACACATGTTCGGTACTAACAGCTGTCTGGACCATTAGGCTATTAAGCAGGGACGCTTAGTCTAACAGCCTTGTAGTTATCAGCACTTTACAGTCATCTTGCCAGTTAAAAACAGATAAAATAAGACAGATAGGAAGAGCTCAAACAGCAACTTTTTTAGTGTCTTATGTAACCATTGAATTTTCCAGCAGCTGCACAAGAATTACATCTCACAGTGACTAGAAAAAAAACAAACTCAGTGATACCATTGGGACTTAAGGTCAAATATACAAATCGTGACTAGTGCCAAGACTTGATTTTCCTACGGTACAAATTACATAACACTAAAATGCTTCTGTTTGACTTAAAGATCATGCTAGTGTCATTGTTGTCTGCATAACTTTTAAAGTCTTATCTCTCTGAAAGAGATGAGTCTTAGAGAGCACACTGAAGTTGCAATGCTCTTTCAATTCTACGATCAGGTAGCAAGGAGTAGTTTTCCTTGCCCCTTCATGCTAATGCAAATCAGTCTTAACAATTCTGGGACCTAGACCAGGTCTAGAGACAGTGAGCAGGATAAGCCAAGGTCCAGTGATCTCCAGCCAATTACACAGTGACGGTGGTCAGAATGGAACATCCAGTATGTGGGCCAGTATTAGGATCCAGATCAGCAGAGTAGGTGGGCGGGTGTAGGCATGACAGCTCAGGTGGGTACCCAAGGAGAGAGCTTCAGCATGAAGGCACCTCCCAAAGCAAGGAGAGAAGACCTCTAATATGTCCTGTTGTCTGTTTCTTCGTTACATCTCCCATCAGTGAGCTGGGCCTGAATGCAGTCAGATAAGCTCCCAGAATAGAAGTAGCACACTCTGGGCCCTAACATTATTGAATGCAAGTAGAGACACCTTTATAGGCAGATTGGGCTGTACAAATCGGATACTCTGACTTATACAGCACAGCAGCATCAATCTAAGAAAGGGTAAGACTCCCTGTTTGGGAGATAAAGGGCAGTATTCATGTAGTGTCTGAATTTTCATTGAACTACTGACTATATCAGCTGTGAAATGTAACAGAAAATGTAGAGCTAACAAAGCTCAAATATTCAAAAGAAACTCAGGCTTTTCAAGCCTGTAAAGTATCTTCTTAAGAATGTGAGGTTTTAAGCAATTCAGGAGTGATTCCATTCAGCAGTCACAAGAGATCATTTGTCTTAATTCCCACGTGACATATTTCAGGAACAAATAATCAGGATGTACAAGCTTTTCAGTTTAAAAAGGTAATTTATGCCAACAGTGCAGTTGCCATATGTAAATGTATACTACAGAAAAAAGTGAAAAATACACCCTCAGTTAGGAAAACACGCTAATTTTGGGCTTGTGACTCGCGTGAAACTTATTTGGGTCTAGCAGTTGGAAGAAGCATAATTTATAGGAGGACACCTAGGACTAAGTGATCATGAGGTGATAGGGTTTTCTGTTCTAGGCGAAGTGAAGAGGGTGGTTAGCAGGACAGTAGCATTAAATTTCCAGAGGGCAGACTGTGAACTCTTCAGAAGGCTGGTTGGCAAAGTCTCATGGGAGACAGTGCTTAAGGGCAAGGGAGCCCATGAGGGCTGGGAGCTCTTCAAAGAGGAGATTCTAGCGGCTCAGGAGAAAGCCATCCCCATGTTCCAGAAAAAAAAGCCAGCAGGGGAAAAAAGCAGCTTGGTTGACCAGAGAGATCTTGAGTGCTGTCAAGAAGAAGAGGAATGTTTATGGGCTCTGGAAGAGGGGACAGGCCTCTTGGGTGGACTACAGGAGGGAAGTGAGATTGTGTAGAGAAAAAATCAGAAGGGCAAAGGCTCAACCAGAAATCCGATTGGCAAAGTCAGTGAAAGATAATAAAAAATCTTTCTATAAATATATAAATAATGAAAGGAGGACTAGGGAGACCATACAGTCCCTGCTGGACTCAGAAGGAGAAACAGTGACAGGGGATGAGGAAAGGGCTGAGGTACTTGATGCCTTCTTTTCCTCAGTCTTTAATTGTAATGAAAGTTGTTCCCTTTCTGTACAAACCCAGGAGCTAGAGGAGCAAAATGAGGCTCCCACAGTCCAAGAGGAGGTGGTCAGAGCCTCCCTAGCCTGGCTAGACACCCACAAGTCTATGGGGTCGGATGAGATTCACCCAAGGGTATGGAAGGAGCTGGCGGATCTGCTGGCCAAACCCCTTTCCATCATCTTTCAACAATCCTGGAAGACTGGGGAAGTTCCACTGGACTGGAGGCTGGGTGATGTTGTGCCCATCTACAAGAAGGGTCACAGAGAGGATCCAGGGAACTACAGGCCTGTCAGTCTGACCTCAGTGCCAGGGAAAGTCATGGAACAGGTGATCTTGAGTGCTATCATGAAGCACATGCAAGAGAACCCGGTGATCAGGCCCAGTCAACACAGTTTCATGAAAGGCAGGTCTTGCCAAACTAACCTGATCACCTTCTATGACAAAGTGACTCGGCTGCTGAATAAGGGAAAGGCTGTGGATGTATCTTCCTGGACCTCAGTAAAGCCTTTGACACAGTTTCTCACAGCATTCTGCTACGGAAACTGTCGGCCTCTGGCCTGGACAGGCGCACACTCTCCTGGGTGGAAAACTGGTTGGATGGCCGGGCCCAGAGAGTGATGGGAAATGGTGTTAAATCCAGCTGGAGGCCAGTGACAAGTGGGGTTCCCCAGGGCTCAGTGCTGGGTCCAGCCCTGTTCAATGTCTTTATCAACAGCCTGGATGAAGGCATCGAGTGCTCTCTTAGCAAGTTTGCAGATGACACCAAGCTGGGAGGAAGTGTGGATCTGCTGGAGGGTCGGGAGGCTCTGCAAAGGGATCTGAACAGGCTGGACCACTGGGCTGAGACCAGTGGCATGAGGTTTAACAAGGCCAAATGCCAGGTCCTGCACTTGGGGCACAACAACCCTGTGCAGCTACAGACTAGGAGAAGTCTGTCTAGAAAGCTGCCTGGAGGAGAGGGACCTGGGGATGTTGGTTGACAGCGACTGAACATGAGCCAGCAGTGTGCCCAGGTGGCCAAGAAGGCCAATGGCATCTTGGCTTGTATCAGAAACATTGTGACCAGCAGGTCCAGGGAGGTTATTCTCCCTCTGTACTCGGCACTGGTGAGACCGCACCTTGAATCCTGTGTTCAGTTGTGGGTCCCTCACCACAAGAAGGATGTTGAGGCTCTGGAGCGAGTCCAGAGAAGAGCAACGAAGCTGGTGAAGGGGCTGGAGAACAGGCCTTATGAGGAGCGGCTGAGAGAGCTGGGGTCATTTAGCCTGGAGAAGAGGAGGCTGAGAGGGGACCTCATTGCTCTCTATAACTACCTGAAAGGAGGTTGTGGAGAGGAGGGTGCTGACCTCTTCTCCCAACTGATAGGAGACAGGACAAGAGGGAATGGCCACAAGCTCTGCCAGAGGAGATTCAGGCTTGAGATAAGGAAAAAAATTTTTCACAGAAAGGGTCATTGGGCACTGGAACAGGCTGCCCAGGGTGGTGGTTTATTCACCTTCCCTGGAGGTGTTTAAGGCACAGGTGGATGAGGTGCTAAGGGGCATGGTTTAGTGTTTGATAGGAATGGTTGGACTCGATGATCCGGTGGGTCTCTTCTAACCTGGTTATGCTATGGTTCTATGATTATACTGTCAAGATTTAGTCCTTTCATCTGAATTCTCTGGTTAGCCGAACAAGCTACAGAAAATGGGTAGTTTCAAAAATTGCATAGAGTAAGCACCCAGAAATTCATCATGGAGAAAAAAAAATCCTGAGTCTCACAGCGAAAAACAGTCAACAGAAAAATGAAAAAGTTTAGGAGGTAGCTGCATATGATGGCTAACATTACTGTTTTCCAAGAAAATTCCTGGCTGAATTAGTTAGGATCTGTTCCTTCATAACCAGTTTCATCATCATTGTCTATTTCTTTCATTTTTCCTCCTGCCTCTGGAAAGTGTAGCATGAAGAGTAGAACAGTGAGCCCTAGCAATGAAAAAAGGGTTAAGAATATCCAGGAAAACTGAGAACAAAGACAGTATTGGCTGATTTGAAGGCTGCAGTTGACTCAGAATGTAGATGGGGAGGAGACAAATTAAAATGGAGAAGAGCCAAGGAGCAAGAGGAAACTGCTTTCTTTCCTGTTTCCATGAATCTTACTCATCTGGAGTGTCCCTAGACTAAGCAGTGTTCCACAAACAAGAGGGCAGTATCTTGTCCTTGACACTAAGATGTTCAGAAGCACAGTCAGACATTGTCAACAGAGCGATAACAACTAATCATTGAGATGTCTGCCTAAGTTTGCAAGGTGGGAAGTGAAAGTAATTATGGCATATGAACAAGGCTGATTTTGTGTGCAAAGGTATGATAATTTTTCTAATTTGGTGTAACTGAGGAATTGCATTAAGAGCTAGTGACATAAAACAAGTAACTAGAAAGTCTCCTGAGGCAGATAGTTTACCTCTGTATAAGGTTACAGTTTGGTTAGTGCTGATTCAGAAAATCAGGGAAAGACAAGCTGTAAGTGACCTCCACTGTCACCCAGCACCAAGCAGATCTGACTCCTAAATGAAGTCAGGTTGCTTATGACCTTGCCCTGCTGGGTCTTGAAAACATCCAAAAGCAGATACTCCACTAGCACCCTGGTCAATCTGCCCCAGGGATTAACCACTCTAACTATGAATGTTTTCCCTTCCTCTTTTTCAGTTCTATACTTAGATAGTACTGAGGAAATTAAATCTGTAGGAGAGGGCAGCTATGGGATATCTTCTTATAAGCTGTTGCTTTTACAAGTCCTAACACAGAGCTTTTTCTTTTCCATGCACAAGAATTTTGTAGGCCACAAAAAAGCTGATTGCGTAAAGAAAAGAGTCATTGAAAAGATTAAGAACAACTGAGCTGATTGCAAAAAAAAAAGTGTCTTATACTAGATATATAGCAGTTATATTTATGGCAATGCCTGCATTTTGATATCTAAAGAATGCAAAATTATGATTTCTCTACCATTTCAATGCGACAAAAGTATTGTCTTCAAAAGTAGAAAAGTTATTCAAGATGCAAGCCTTGTGATGAGAAAGAGAAATGACATTTTGATATTTTAAATCACATAGTCAAAATCTTTAAAAAAGGCAGGGCAAAATACATTGTTTCCTAACTATCTAAACAAAAAATACTTATAATGTGAATTGCCTGTTTGTCACCCAACTGTTGCTTATGAAGGGACAACTACATGAATTTAGCCCAGGCATGTCAAATATAAATAAGTGAGTGAACTTCTAAACATATTTCATTTAGCCACAGTAGAGAGCACCTTCTTTTCTGCTGCAGTAAGTTTTTCTCTTTTCTGTTCCCCCCAAATATGCTGTCACCTCTCCCTATCCAAAGAAACAAAAGTCTTTTAAAGTAGTTTTGTAATACACTTGTGCACTGACGGGCTCACTTGCCTGCAAAACCACAGCAGATCCACACAGAGCTGCACTTCCTTGGGCAGCAGGATAAGAAAAACTTGTGCTTGGTGTGCTAATAAACCAGAATACCTCCAGCCTGGAAGGTATGGGCAGGTACATTTTTGTCTGGCCACTAAGACGTATGCTTACTCTGACTGATTAGCCAGCTAAGAATCACACTTCTCTTCTCAGTTGATGATAAGCCAAATGGCATACATTATGTCACCCAAAGGTAATGTTTTACGGAGCTGTATTCTGCACATGGGATGTACATCATGCAGGAATGATTCCATTAGCGCTCTGAAATGGCTCAAACCATAACATTCATGATTTGGTTCTTGTTTGAAATCAAATATTTCTTTTTAGAAGTTATTAATGGTTGTATTTAATTTCTTTCAGACAAATATAAGTTCCTCTACAGCTGGAAGCAGACTGATGCAATAGAAATTCTTCTGAGAGATTAGCATAAAAGTACCTGTGTGTTAATCACTGAGGTGATTTTCAGTCTTGCTGACATATGTGGACTGTATTTTCACAGGAACGTTTCACTACGGATCTACTGTTGTCACTGGAATAATAACACATTTACAGCTGCACATCAGTAGCATACAGCCAAGGTACAAGGTACATTACTTTCAATGAGCACTGGGTCTTCTTCCTTTACTTACTAGATCAAAAAACTGGTATTAGCCTATTCTAGATGGAATGCTTTAAAAACAAAACTATTTCCAAACTAGCTCTGCAAGCACAGATGACTTGTTTTGCCATAATTCCCAACGTGCTACAGCTACATTGCTTCCGACTTGGAAGTGCCTTGCTTCTGACCAGCACCAAATTAACTCAGGGTAAAATCTGGCAAGGCTTTGTGTATTTTCGAGTGACTGAGCCACACCTCCTAAAACTCTCTTGGCTACTACCACTGACCATGGTTTGGAATCCCTTATTGCAATATACTTTGGATATACACTATATGTAAAATAGAAGAAGCAGCTGGCAGCTTCAGCCAGCTTCAGGTCTAGAATATAAGCAGTTAACTGTTTCCTTTTAGATCAGATGGATGGAGCTGAAAGTCCAGGAAGAAATTTGCATAAGAAAACAACAACAAAAAAAAAGCAATGGTAAAATGAGGCAGAATATTTTAACCTATCAATAACACTTTGAGTTGGTCATCTGAAGAGTTTCAGAGGGCCTTTCTCGCAATTCATGAATGCACGTCCATGAGTAGGCTAATAAACATAAGTTGCCTTAACCAGCCTTACTTGTGTGGGACCTCCACCCAGACAAGCTCTGCAGATTGGAACTCCATTTAAGCTCAGACTTCATCCTTAAGTTCTAGACTGAGCTGTGCTTAGAATCTGCAGATAATTTGCTGTGGATTACTGTCTGAAATTGAGCTTTTGAAGACAGTCTGAGAGAATTGGGGTTGTTCAGGCTGGAGAAGACAAGGCTCTGAGGACACATTATAACAGCTTCCCAGTACCTAAAGGGGCCTAGAGAGGGACTTTTTACAAGGACCTATAAAGATAGGACGAGGAGTAATGGCTTTAAACTGAAAGATGGTAGATTTACATTAGCTATTTGGAAGTAATTGTGCACTTTGAGGGTGTTGATGCACTGGAATAAGTTGCCTAGAGAAGCTGTGGATGTTGCATTCCTGGAAGTGTTCAAGGCCAGACTGGATGGGGCTCTGAGCAACCTGGTCTGGGGGTTGGAACTGGATGATCTTTAAGGTCCTTTCCAATCCAAATAATTTTATAATTATATGATTCTACAATGTGCCAGGATAGCAGAGGCTAGAAGAATGACTCAAAAGTCACCAGGAACATGTCAAAGCAGAGAAGAAATAGAACAAAACAAAGTGGAAGAGTGTGACGATGGGACAATACAAATGTGACAGTATGTAAAACTACAAAAGTTTACCAAAATTTATTGGTGAACTAACACTAATACTCCCAGCTTAAAGTAGATGCAAGACAAAGGGAGAAAGGAATATCTGTGGTTATTCCAACTGTGAATGACTAGTTTGCAGAAGTTATAAAAGAGACAAATATAATGCTAAGATTCATTAGGCAAACTATTTCCAGTTTTCCACTTCAGATGCTATTATGTAAGATTAGAATTTTGCCTATAATTCTGGCCACCCACTTCAAATTCATCTATTTTGAGACAGGTATAATTAGTAACCTAAAGGATCTCGTTCTACTGTATTTTTTGTGAAAATATGGGGATTTAATTGGTTCAAACCTTCCAAGATAAATACCATTAAAATTCAAGTGTAGTGAACAAGAAAAGGGAGTAGTTATTTGTGCCAAAATTTGATCCTGTTCTTCCAAGATCATTGGAACATCAAGTGGCAATCCGTAAGTTTATTCTAACAGTGCCCCTTTTATGATGCAAAGCAAATGGATGAACACAAGACTAAAGGACAGTCAAAGCATATTTTAAGGAAACAACACATCTCTCAGTGTATCGTATATTTTTCTCTTATTTTCACAGTTTCTTATTTTAATTCAATGATCTGGTCTTTTTCCTGTCTAATGCAGCAGAATATTCTTTCCCATGCTATATCAGAGAGAAGTGTAAATAATAAAAAATACAATTTAAAAATGAGAGAATAGACTGCAATAGAAAAAGCTTTTAATAAAAGGAAACATTTCAATATACTTTCCACTGCAGACTTTGGAGAGCATCACCTGAGAAGACACACCTTTACATTTCTATGTATTTGAGAACGATGAAAGAAAACAACTTCTGAAATTCTGAAAATCATTAAGAGAGGAGGACAAGTGACTGAGGATTTTGATCTGCTTAATGTCTCAATGAAAAGTCTGTATGATAGGGCAGAGTACACTCTCAACAAATTTACAGAGACACTAAGCTGGAAGGGTTTGGGAAGAGCCATCAATATTCCTTCTCCAAGAGACAGGGCATTCAGTGGCACAACGACAACTGGAAAAGTGAGCCCACAAGAAACTTTCAAATTGTTTAGGGAAATGTATGGGCAGAGAAGAACCCTACATTTTATGTACATTTGTGGACTCTGGACTGAGTGTGACCCTTATGAAAGAGTTCCTGGGGGGGTTAGATCAACACTTTGTGAAAACATCAGCTCAATTCTTGCTTCTGGTCAAAAAATAAAATCAAGTTTTAAAACCTGCTGGAAGACAGAGAGAAAAATAAAAACTCCATTGTACAAATCTGCACAAGATTTGTGTATTGAAATTTATATGTGTTTTTGCTCCTAACTTTAAAGATGGTTGCAGGAGGGAGAAATAAAGTGGTTGAAAGAGGAGTATCAGAATACTGTGTTGATTTTGTCCATGAATAGTTAATAAGATGTGATTATTTAGTATGTGAAGAAAGGTGACTGGGGAGAAAATATGCAACAGACCTTTAAAATCAACATGGCCTCCAGAGGGTAGGAAGCGGTTTTCTGTTGCTTTCAATAACAACAGGTAATAGCAAAGGAAATTATGTGCAACTCTTTCAGAACAAAAAAGAAAAAACAACCTACTTCACAAAGGATAGATCTAAGATATGTAGCTCCTTGCCACAAGTACTAATGAGATTTTAGGGGTTATGTAGGTTCAAGAATCAATTGGATGAATTCTAGTGGGGTAAAAAAGACATTGATGGCTATGAAACGCAAAATACGTTAATCGTGTTAAAAGAACAGAGGTGGCTACGTGAGTATTTTGAGTATCCTTCTCTGCTCTTATACTCCTCTATAAGCATCTTCCACTGGTCACTCTTAGAGGTGAGATATTACATTTGATGGATCTCAGATTAAACACTGCTACACTTAACCTAGTTCAGCTCTTGATCCTTGACAGATCCCCTGTTGTGAGCCTCTTCCATTTTTAGTGAAACAAAGAAGTTTACAACCTATTCTTCCTTTGCCTGCACATTTTTTTCCCTCAAAGGGAGACTAGGCATTTGACCTGCACATGCTAGAGGAAGTGCCTAACACGGACAATCAAAGCAGCAGGATGCAGGGGGAAAGTGCAATGGAGCAAGCAAAGATTAATTCAGGTGTAGCCTATGTGCTTTAACCCTCACTCCAGAAACAAACTCTGATTCAGGAGAACACTGGAAATTTGCTTAAATGTATTGTGACTCATTGACATGAAATAGGAAAAATAATAGCATCTATTTTTGCCTTGATCTTTCCATTTCAATTGTGTTTGTGTAATACCTAACACAAAGGGAACACATCATCATTTGAAGCTTCTAGTGCTAGTACTGGTGTTATTGCTATTATTATTAGACTGAAAGTTTTAGCAACGAGGACGTAAAGCCTAATGTGCTGAATGCAAGAAGCAGAGGATACTGCAATTCAGTTCAGACGATTATTTCACAAATGAGTTCCTTTCTAGCATCCCAGGTGTAACAAATCTATTTTTCAATGTCTCTTTTCTTTTAATTCCTACTGTATAAGCCTGACTTCCCTTAGGGGAAAAAAAAATGCAGACTTAATATCTCTAAGAATATTTCTTACAAAGACAGAAATAGTTACAGTAAATAGCATTTTGTTATCCTTTTATAGTATATTTATCATATTCTTGCATTAATAATGCATTCGTTTGTCAAAGTAAGACTTGCTACCCTCCTTTGAACCAATAATGCTTTTCATAAAATCAAGCTATTTCATTTCCCTTGTGGCACATTCATCACGTTTAACAATAAGAAAGAATGAGATACTTTTCTGGAAAATTCGCCTGTTTATAGCTTCATCGCTAAAGACTAATTTTTTAACATAAACCCACAAGGCATTTAGCAATGGAAAATATGTTGATAAATGTGTAAGAAGAAATTTCATTATAAAACTAAATGCACCGCTTGAAAATGCATAGGGGAGTAGTAAACAGCTTCATTATTTTGCTTCTTCTTTAAATGAAACAGGCTTTGAAAACAAATTTTACAGCCCTCTAGTTTTTCTAGGGTAGGTATATTTAGGTTTTCATTTGTTTTTAATTACACTATCAATGGTTGCAGATAACAGTGTTCTGGTTTGTGGAGTAATAATGTGCTAGTGCAATATGTACTTCAGATCAGGGAGGAATGGCCTGTAGTTATTTAATACAATGTCTTTAAAAGATTGCAATGTGCTCGCAATTCATTGTGAAAATCCAGGAGCCCTTCTTGCCTCATGTAGAAGCAGAAACATCCCAGCAAGTGTTTTCATGGGGTCTTGCAAGAGATAAATATCAAGTCAGATAAAAGAAGTTCTTTCTGTTACATGAAACTGTTTCCATTGTCTTTTTGTCACAAGGTAAGCACTATCAGATGCAGATGGGAGGTCTATGGAGAAAGATTGCTCTGAAGCCCATTAATGTTCTGGTATTTGTCCTTCAGAAGACTAGGCATATTGACTACATAAGAAAAATTCTTACCACGCTAAACAGGAATCGTCTTGATTTGTTTAATGGAAACATGACTTAATTTCTACTCCTGTGTGTACCTTCACCTCTATTTCTGTATGTGGAACCCTCTCCCTGAGAAGAAGAGATGGAACAGAGCTTAGGACAAGTGTATTTCACCTTGATTGAGAGATATAATAAATTGTAAAGTACAATTCTTCATACCATTTCTAATTTTCCCTAATCAAATGTGTTATCAATTTATTAGCTAAAACTATCTCTACACACAAGTCCTCTGATCACTTAGATAAAGTTTTGACTTGTTCATATTATTTACCTCATACATTCTTGGAAATCAAACATTTTGTTTGATATTAAGATTTCCCAAACTACAAGGCAACTCTGATCCTGGAAAACATGTTTAATACTTTACAAGTAGCAAAAATCCTACTCATTGCTGCTAAACTTGAAGATTTTGGATTCCATTTTTTTTTCTTTCCAAGTTATAAATACGCATTTGTAAAGATGGGAACATAAAATGACTGATGATAACAATCCTCAAATCTAAATCGTGAAAGTATGCAATGCTTTTTGAGAACTGTCAGTCAAGATAAATATTCTCCCTTCAAGAACATGTAACATCATCATCAGCTCTCAGAACCACAAGAAGCTTTTATTTTTTAATGCATTTAAACAGTCCTGCAGTTTTTAATCACTCCTTTCTCATGAAAAAGCTTTGTATTTTTTAGAGCTATCTTAGCCACCTGCAGCCTTGCCTCTTAAGAAAAGACATAGAAGAAGTAGGTGTGCAAGCTCTTTCTTTTTTCTGTCTGTTTGAAAGTATCTGCAAGACTGTATGAGGTTTTTATTTGAGTAAGGAGGAAGAAGTTCTAAAGGCAAGGTAACTTCAGAATTACTATAATGGCAAAAGGACAATTATGAAAATTGGCACTGACTGCTCTGTATTTTAAAAGAAAATACATCCCAGTACCCACTTCGGGATATACAAATCCTTCAGGTTCCTTTGAGGTACAAACTAAACCTAAGACATCCGAGCTACCCAGATCTACATCATGTTACCAGGAGAGCAACTCATCAGTTAAATCAGATTTAAAATACCCCCCAAAATTATGAAATATTATCTACCTGTCCAGAATATGTTCTGACTCCCCTTCAGGGTAGCATCAATTTCCTTCTAATCTGTAAAAGGCACTGATCAGGTTCATAAAATGACTCTACGGCTGAACGGGGATTTAGATCCTGGAGTAAATTTGAGAAGCTTAAATAGAAGCTAAGAGAGCTACTTAAAATTTAAGATTTGAGTTGAATTTTCCCCCTGAATTAAAAAAAAAATTTCTCTGAATGGCATATTATTTTTCAACTGATGATTCTCAGAAGCAGTCAAAATTTTCAAAATCACACTCCTGGCTTGGGATCTTTCTGCTGAACGCAACACTTAATTTCTTCTGTATTTTATTTTCCCACATGAAGGAGTCATGTTTTTTTCAAAACTCATTGTCAAAAGTATTTTTTAATTTTGATATCCAGCCTGCTTATTCTATTTACATAAAAGTTAAAGGCAGGCCCTGCTGGCTTCATGACAGCTCATAAACCTACACAGGCAAGAAATATGTCATTTGCTAAAGCAAACCTCTAACGTCCAACTGCATGGCAAGTGGAAGAGGGGAGCCACCTCAATGCAGGCCACTCCCTGTCAGAAACCATGTACCTTTCCCTAGATTAAGATCCCACAGTCTCAAAGAATTCAGGAGCAATTTGATCTAACAGGTATATTAAACCTGCGTTCAGTAGAAGGTTGGATGAGGTGACTTCCCAAGCTACTTTCAAGGCTGTTATTCTATGATAATATTTTTCCTGCCTTTCCCACTCAAATACATCCCCAACTTAAAGCTCAGCCCCATGCTATCATACCTATCCTCCTATCACTTATTCTTTCCTGCTGAAAACCAACACCTTAACACCTTATTTCTGTTCCTCTCCTGACCTCAGCCCGGAAATCCAATCTTTCCCTGCCTAGCACATACACCATTTCACCAGCTGCATTTTCCCACTTCTATGCTATTTCTGTCTCATTTGTAAGCACTGAACTACTGAGAAGGGAGCTCCTGACATCTGGCTAGGCCCACAGAGGCACAGTGAAACAGAGCAAAATAGATTCAGTGGCTGAAAACCAGGAACAACAAGTACCTGGCAATCACCTGGCTAAAGGTAACCTGCATGAGTCATCAACCTGCATGAGTCATCAACCTGCACAGAAACATTTGTTCCTGTAGTCAGAGACCCTGACTTAAGCAGCCAGGATCTGATGCTATTAGACACCCATAGTAGCCACAGATAGGGAAATTTTTTAAGAAAAGGTGAGAAACACAAAATATTTTTAGGATAGTAAAATCTCACCATGGAAATCACTCTACTTTTCTTGCCCTATATTTATTTTTATATACTCCAATATATTTTTTTTATATTAGCATTTTAAATCCTCCAGAGCTTTATTTTTAGGATTGTATCACGGTTCCTAGAACTTCCATAAAATACTTAGTGAAGCATGACTGATGTTTTTCCTCATTGATGGTTATCAGATATATACACATGGGATATACACATGCATATCACTTATGTGACCCCCTGCAACATCAGGCCTTATCTAACTTCAGCCACACAGTCTCCTGTGAGTTCTCTTAGAAATTGTACAGAAAATGTGACAACAATCTCCTCTGAACAGATTTTCTATCATTTATATATCTGGGATACAAGGTCAGATACAGCCCTTAATCTTCAAGCACTTTGACTTAACTCATGGGATTCCTCAACCAAGAGCCCTTTCATTCCACTGCTTCTCTTTAATATTTGAAGCACAAAATCCTTTTGAAGTTAGGATGCTTTTACTTCTGCCTTTTCTTATCAGGGGACCTCATTAGTGTCAGTCTTCTAAGTTACCAACAGGCAAAGAGGAGCTCCACATGACTGTACTCAATTTTTTTGTACACTGTATTGTATGTTCATTATATAACTAAGATGCTTCCTAGAGTGAACCAGTATGATTACAGAATCTTTACTTTGGCACAGTCACATTTAAAGCAGAATTTAAAGCCATGCATGCTGTCCTAAAATTCTTAGCACAAACCAAATGGGAAAGCATGTTATTTCCTCCATTCTTTCACATGAGTTGCTAACCCAACACAAAAAGCAAGCAGCAGAAGTACTAAAAAGGTATGTTGATTCGGAACTTTCCCTCCAGAGTCTTGGCCACCTGCTCTACTTCTGCTGCTTGCTTTTTGTGTTGTGGAACCTCAGAGGTAAAAAAAGAAAAAAAGAGAGAGAGAGAGAAAGAGGAAAAAAAGAGACTGATCAATTGTGTACCTTGAAACAGAATCTAAGTTCATACAATTTCTCTCGGTCATCAGGTAGGGGCTGAGATATGGCAATCACTGTCCTGCAGCAGTTCTTCACAAGGAGAATAAAAACTCTCATGTTTTTAATCAGTCGTTCATGGGTTTTTAGGGTAATGTTTTAAAGAAGTTAAATAAAACACTGTGGAGGCAGAACTACTTCTAGTTCCTGACCCATATCACACTACTCTTCTCGGAGTCAATAAGTTGTTGATATCAGGAGTGATGCAATCATAAATTCATGTATGAGAAAAAATCTTTGAAAGACCTGGATCTGAGCTGTTTCAATGCAGAAGAACAAATAGAAGGCATGAGTCTTACCATGTTTTATAGTATCAGATAAATGGGAAGAAATATTTCCACTGGTAACTGAAAAAGTAATGCTCCCTATCACCTCTAAAATTTCTTTCATCAAATACAGACTAGATCTGTCAATGGCATCAGAGGTATTTCATTGCCTTAAGCCCACTGGTGGTAGCCTGCACTCTCACAGCTAGCCAGAACCCCTCCATCCAATCTCAAGTCTTTCATGCCGCACTATGATATATTGCCTTGCCCCTTTCCCAGTTCCCTGTTCTAGTCCCATGTGCCCTGAAATGGCCAACTAACACCCTATAGCAATTAAAGCATTCTATATTGAGGTTCTATTGTGCCCAGATCTCTGTGACTGTGACGTTACACCTTGCTGGAAGGAGAGGCAGCTGCCAGGGAACTCACAGGTGTTAATGGCCATGACCAGCCTCACTGATGCCTCCACCCACACACCCTTTCTATGGTGCCCAAGAGATTTATTTAAGCTTAGTCTTGGGCTGCCGGTGCCTGCCCTATCTCTCTTGTAGGCGTACTCACCTCCAGCTCAATCACAGTTGTGCTCGGCCACAAACCCCAAGACTCTGCCCATAACCTACAGGCTGGATTCTCTGTATGGACTCAGTCCTGCACTGTCACCATGGTCCTGTCTGATTATTGTTGGACTGTGTCTGTACTTGGTTACTGTCCCTGGATCTGACCTGCAGGTTGAATTTTTAGTTTGACTTTGGCCCTGTCTCTTTGCCAAGCATTTGCCCAAGGACTGTTAGCTGAACTTAGCAGCTATCTGTTTCCTCTGATCACTTTGTTGGGTAGTGTAGGACTGGGCATTTGCTGGAGTGGCCCTGGCTTTGCTGACAATATTTTCACGTCCTTGAAAGGGTAGCTGGCCTTTGCTGCTCCCTGACAGGTGGAAGAGTTTGTTTGTGGAAGTCTTACTTGTATCACCTGAATACAAAGTACTCTGAATGTGCAGTTCTTGTTTTGCTACTTGATTTCAGCCTGTTTCCTTACCCTGTCACTACCATCTTCAGTTATGATCCTTTCCTCTAAACTACTTGAAACTAACTTATAGTGAGGCATCTCTGCAAATGTTACATTTATTCAATCAAACCATTTATGAATACACTGACTAGATTTCTACCCAAGGAAGAACTTCTGTAACACCTTGCATGAGACATCTCTTCAAGTTTGATATTAAGCCATGAATGTAGCTTCCAAATAAGCAATGTCTGTCCTTCAATTCTCCACCTATTTGTTACACATTTTACCTTAACTTCATCTTGACAGATAATATAATAATTTTAATAGAGTCATAACATGTACAGTCATACAGAAGATGAGCTAGTTTTTTATTAAATAATTCATTATTGAAAAAGCCACATTATTATTTTTCACTGTATAATTTTCTAGTATTTTACGAATCTGTTTTATTAGTTCCAGCAGCTTTTGGGGAACTAAACTCAGATTATCTAATGACAGCTTACCTGTGCACACCATCCTCTATTTTGCTATAACTAGTCTGCCAGAACCTCATTCATCCATTCAACAGATTTCAGAAAGAAACAGACTGATATTTTTGGACCAAATCCTCAAAGTATTAGAAGCTGAATTTCATTTGTTTATATCTAGCTGAACTAATCTAAGTACTTTCCAATCTGCTCATTTTCTATTCTAGTCTGAGTCTTTTGTTGGAGATTGACACAGAAGAGATCTTAAAGACTCTGGCCTTCTTAACATTCTTTCTCACCAGTTTTCCACTTTACCTTTTTATCTAGCTCTGTTTTAGCTTTTCTGGCTCTCTTCATAGCTTCTTGTGTATATTCTTTCTTCTCATCTTTAGGAATGTGATTCATTTCATGCTTCCAGTAGGATTCCTACTTCCCTATATTCTTTTATATTTTGGCATAAAACCTCATTTTCTGGACATCTAAGCTTCACATCTGACAGTGACGACTGGCAGTCAACAGCAAGGGAATTGCACTGAGATGGCCCAAGTCTGGTGAGATAACTTTTGCAGCAACTCATTCAGGCATCCTGCAGAAGACCAGCCCACAGTTTCAGTGTAAGCACAGAGCTTTCCTAAAAGCAACTTTTTTTAAAAATTGGAAAAAAAATTAAAAGTAATCAGAGTGTAAAAGAAACAACAAATTTTCATTTTCTAAAAAAATCTATTTCAGAAAAGCATTATAGAATGCAGATAAGCAGGATGTTTTCTTCCTTGTCTTTACAAAACTCCTTTTTACTTATTAATGTTTAAACTGAAAAGTTCAAAGTACATGGATATCTTCTATTTAGAAGATTTGTTTATTTTTTGTTCAGATTTCATCTATTCCATGACTTCTCCAGCTTTGAATCATCAAAATCCTTTCCTACATCGTTTTTACACAGGAACAAAATGTAATCAATGAATAATTATTGCTCATAGGGTGTTACATGCTTCACTGTCATTAACTGTGATTTTTTACTGGTTTGTTTGTTAGTTTAGAGCTGACCTAACAGTACAACTTTGCCATTTATAACTAACACTCAGAATATCTGATGCTAAAGTTACTACAAGTTCTTTAAAAAATCTACTGCGTTATCATTTCCTCTGACTCCGAGTCACATTCTTGTGACTCAGCATTGGGTTAGATGCTGCTCTACATAAGAGAAGTTATTACTTTGTTCTGGCTAGATGAACTTCCTATAACAAAGGCTCAACATTAAGCTCTAACTAATATTTGCTAAAATACTTACAATAGGTTCAGGTGTGGCTACACACAATGGTGATTAATCAGCTTTTCCCCAATTTTTTCCAGGAGCCTGACTACAATGTGTACTACATGGTTCTGACCAGCACTTCCAGATTTAATAAGGGACACATATGACTTGCACAAAAATGTGGGAGTTTGGGTTGTTTTTTCTGTAGTGGCCTTTTTCTATTGTTATAAAAAATATATAATAGCTATGCACAGAGATATTTAATACTTTTGGTAAAATACCTATAGCAACACTATCTTTTCCTGTGTTATGCCCATTTCTCCATAGGGGCTGGCATATCAAATACAGCACTCGTTGTCATTACTGAAACTCAGGATCCAAGTGCCAAGGTAGAGTCAAATAATGATTCTTCCATACAAATAGACATACAGTACCTAAAACAGGTCCTAAACCTGAAATCTATAATGACTGATCTGCAGCAGAAACAATTCGCCTTTCTCTTCAAATTTTACATCTGATGCTATTGAAAAAACTTATTTGACAGAGCTGACACTGGAAACAAATCAAAGGCTTAGATCAGATAAAGGAAAAGAAAGAACAGAAAGTCTACTTTTAAAAATGAGACTCATTGTATAAGGAGTTGTGAAACTGAATGCAAGATAACTAATAGCTAAATTATAGTTATGACCTCAGTTATTCAGTCATACAACAGGAAAGCAGGTTTTTTTCCTCTTTCAAATTATCATTTTTGTATGTTAATTATGCAAAGGTTTGTATGCAAATGGAATTTAAGTTCCTAAAATGTCAAATAGCAAGAAATAATTTAGGGAACTAAATAATGACTTCTTTGGAAATGCCAAATTTCTAAAAACCACACAAGATTTTTCAGAAACCTTCTACAAACCGTTCACGTAACTAGAGGAAGTCACTAGTTCAGGGGAAAAAAAGAGTCTCAACTGTTAGTTACAAATAGATAATTGCTAGCAAATTGCATCATTTTTTCTACACCAAATGTTTTTGACTACTGACCCTGAAATCAGTGTGCATTCCTTTAGAGAAAGACCATTTAGAAGAAGCAGTGATCTGACAAGAAAATATTGTTCTTTTAACTTCACAGTCTACAGTAACACTGTTCTGATAGGTAAGTAAGACAAGTTGTCACCAAAATAATATAGAATCATAGAATAGTTTGGGTTGGAAAGGACCTTAAACATCATTTAGTTCCAACCCCCCCTGCCACAGACAAGGACATCTCCCACTCACTCAGGCTGCCCAAGGCCCCATCCAACCTGGCCTTTAACGCTTCCAGGAAGGGAGCATCCACCCTGGGCAACCTGAGCCAGCCCCTCACCACCATCATCAGAGGTATTATCATAGAATCATAGAATGGTTTGGGTTGGAAGGGACTTTTAATGGTGTTCCAGTCCAACCTTCCTGCAATGAGCAGTGACATCTTCAACTAGATAAGGTTGCTTAGAGCCCCATTCAAACTGACCTTCGATGTTTTCAGGAATAGGACATGTACTATCACTCTGGACAACTAGAGAGTTAGGAATAGGGGTAGGAAAAAAAAGATTAGGAAAATCTAGCATTTTGTATGGATATTGAAAGCTTTGTCCTGAGGAAGTGGATAACCAAACATTAAAACATAAGCTTTCTTTTCATACTATGGTAATCTCTATGTGCACGTTTATTTTCCACTTAAGATGGCTATCTTCTTTCCTGTTTTTTGTGAATTCCCTTCTTGATCAGAGAGCACATATGTTGAGAATTCCTTACATACCTTTGTTTAACATTTATATTGTATGATTTTATTAGCACGATCCTATCTTGAAAGAGTATGTCTTTCAACTTCAGCTTTCCAAAGGTCTTCCAGAAAACCTCATCTACCATACTAGGAGAGATGCCAAATGCATAGTCTTCATAATGCCCATGAAACTGTTTGTTCTGTGAGGACTGTAGCAGGATTTCCTGTCTGCTCATAAGTGGAAGTAGGGATATATGAAAGTAACTGCAGCAAATGTTGCTGGATGATTTTATGGGGTAACTCCTAGGTAAGTTTAGTGCACCCTTTCTGTTCCAAGATAGATATAGTCTTAGTAGTCGAGACAAAAAGAAATCAGATAACACACAGAGATACCAAGTGTACGTACTATTATCATATTATTTTATAGCTTATTATGACCCTCTGCACACAACACATGTCCATTCAACTTACAGTAGAAAGCTATAAGAGTCCAAAATAACTAATGAAAAAATTATTTCCTCATTATTTTGGATGAGCTGTGAAAACACACTAAATGAATACACCTTAAAATGTCTCAAAGACAGACAAAATGGAGGCAAACATAGTTGCATGCTTTGCATCACACTGAACTGAAGTTGGAGTGCTTCACAACCAAGAAAATCTCCCTACCATTAAACACAAAAGAAGCCTTCACTTGTTTCTGCACTCTGGCCACCCTAGGTTATTTTTGTGGGTTTTGGTTTCTTTTTTTTTCCCATGTCCCTTTTCTCATTCTCTTTATCCAGCCCACATCCATTTCCTTCTGATTTTTTCCTCATTTTCTGCCTTCCATTCTGTTCATATAAGAATTCCTTATCCTCTTAATTAGGCACTAGAAATTCTAAGGCAAGGAGAGATCAGAGGTAGGGAGGGTGGAGTCCTCCTCCCACACCCTCTTCTGGAATTAAGGAATTTGTCTCCCAGGAATTAAATACAATTGCAGAGAAAAGGTGCACAATACTAGCTGACATTTTGCTATAATGTTGTGGATGCTGTTGGTTTTATGCATTTTACTCATTGTGTAGCTTGGAAACTTGAATCATACTTCTAAATTATAGAGGAATCAAAGCTATGGATTCTGACAAGAAGAAATATGCACTTTCAATACATTAACATAGGAATAAGGTGCAAATATTGATTTGGTGCATTGCTATCATCCTTTACTTAAAAGTGTTCACTGGGACAGTGATGACAATGGTCAATAGTATTACAGTGGTACAATGGTTATTGCTGTCGCATGGCCTGTAGCTGACCTGGGACTGAGAAAGCTATTAACATATTTTGAAATAAAATCATTATATACATATATATATCTCCAGAGCTAAATTTAGATAATTATGTTTATTATCAAGCTTGAGGAATAAGTCTGGTAGAAGGACAGTTTAGTGGACTTTTCCTTGTGATCCAATAAAATACTACTGGATTTTACCACAAAATGGTACAGCTATGTAGAGAAAACAACTCTATATCACATGTCAGGATCCCACACAGCAGTAGATCTTTATGTCTTTTGCTGTAGGCTATACGTCTATTTTTTCTCTCTGTTTTTCACAGTGAAATTAGAAGCATGCTTGCCCTAGGGAATTAAGAATTCAATACTTGGATTCTAATCTCCCAGCAGGATGAAAGAATGTGGTTGTTGTTCAGAAATATAACAGAGATAAGAGCTAGTTATTTTTATGCCAGGGACAAGGATCCCCAAGTTAGGTTTATACTTCATAATTCTCTTTGCCACATGGCACATTGTGCACAATTACTCTTGAGATGCACTCATTTTTTCAGTGGTCAAATCTGCATTCATTTGATATACATAAGTTGAGCTGTACAAATGAGCACAAAATTTTGTTCTACAACCCAGCTGGCTATTCCCCAGCACATCACACGTAAATATTTCAACACTCAAACAACAGTTTCCCTATATTCACTTTAAAATTTCAGATCATAAACTGAGGAATAAAATCTGAATGTGCAAATAGATTTTTAAAATTGAATATGAAAATATGCCATGCCCAGCAAACTCTGTACTGGGAGAACAACATAAACAGCAAACAGCCAGCACAAATCGTAACATTACAAAGTTGCATATAACCAACTGCTCCCAGATGTTTTAATATCACCACAGGTAATTAACAAGTTCTGCATAGTATTTTGTGGTTAACAAAGAGCTCTTTGAGATGATTGGTAATAGGACTCAGAATGTAAAATAGGGATGACATTTCCCTCTTCTTAAACCTCTGCTTTTCTAGAGAAGTGCACAGAAAAAAAGTTGGCAGGAAGGGCCAGAGAGCATCAGAAAGCTTTCATCAGTTTAATGGAGCAAAGAAAGGATGTCAAAAAACAAAAGAATGGTGTACTTGCAAGCCTTCGTCTTTAATGATGCTGAAATTTGAGTCCGTATTATTTTATATGCTTTGAAAAATGGCATAAGACTCCTCAGAGTCAGCACCATCAAAACTACTATTTCTTTTCAGCTCAAGATATTTGCTCTTTCAAAGGTGTTACAGTGTTGTTAGTCATGTACATACGATAGCAAGGCATATTCAATGCAATTCATACAGGAACAAAATAGACAACTGTGCAATACCAAGGACTTTAACTGCAGAAGTGTGAAGAACAGAGGGCTGAGTTTCAGTGAAGAGACTGGGAGCAGCTGAGCAGTCTGGAGTTGACTTTGTAGATTGGTGTGGGGGTAGAGAAGATGTACACAAGGAGGTTGATAACAGAAATCTTATCCTGACTGTGATCATCAGAGTGAGGGATGAGGAATCAGAGAGAGGCTGTGGCTGAACACTGAACTAGGAGTATCTGGAGAGAAAGAAAAAATGAGAAGCTCCTAAGAAAGAAAAAGAGGATGAGGATTTATTATGTGTTGTTTCACACTGGGCAAGAAAGTTGGAAATAGAAGTCAAAGGAGGGTTAGACAGCAAGGACAAAGGCAAGGCACACAGGAATGTCACAGTGTTCTCAGGTGTTGCTTCTGGTGCCTCTCAGTTGGGTGTCTTTTGACAGGCCCTCTACATCACTCTTTTCATTACTCCATACAATTACTTCAGCTAATAGGCGTGATCTCTCCCCATTTCAGGCCAAGCAAGGCAATTTTATAACATTCAGTCACACAGAGTTGTTAAGTAGAATCTCCTGACAGAGGACATGATCTCCTCCACAAGGTGGGATAGGAAGTAACTGCCATGGCACCAGAAATGGCATGGCTGAAACAAAGATAAGGCTTCTTTTCTTGTAGAAAGCCTTATATTGATAGCATTGGCAGAGGCAGTAATGTGACTTATGCGTGAAAGAGATTAAGCAGATGGGTGATACTTTACACATTGGACTGATGATGGTGTACTTTCCAAAACAGGAATGTTTTGTAGATAGATTTTGCTTGGAGCTGCTGGAGTGCATTGATCCACTTTCATTGTACTGTTACCTACTATTAATACAGGTGGTAGATCCAGATCTCTGGGGCATCTCATGTAACCTCCTGATTTATACAAGTAAATTCACAGTTTCATTCACAGCTTCAATTGAAGTTAGTGGGACTTGTGTATGTTATTGCATATTAATATGTATAGCATATATACATGTACGTGTGTGTGGGCATGTGTATAAACAGTGCTGCATAATTCAAAGTGCTCTTACATTCAGGTATAAAATCTCTACTTGTCATGCAACAATACCGAATTCTTTTGAAAAGCGGAGTTTGTGATATTTGAATCTTTTGAACATAAGAGGGTGTAAAGACCAGGTCCTTTACTGATATTGTGTTGTCTTACGTGTTGCTTGAGTGCAGGGCTGCCTGTGACTGGGGGACTGTTCTGTGGCTCCTGGCTAAACACAAGAGAGGGAAGTATGGGAGTGGGATACTGCTCCACACCCTCCTGCCTGCCAGCGGGGCAGCTGCTTCAGAGGAGGGAGAGTAGATGCAGCAGCACAGGAGTATCCAGTTTTTTATTTTGTCTGGGTCCAAAATAAATATTGCATTTGAATTTATCCTGGGAGATTTGTCTGCCGTGCAGATACCAAAAGACCCTTCTTCTTCAACTGTGCAGATTGAGGGAAAGGGGAGGGCTGAACACCAATCGTGTTGGGAAGGGGTCCTGACAGAAGGAAAGAAGGGCAGGTTTATTTCCTTGTTTTCTTTCTTCTTTGTGTAGCGTTATATAAAAAACTGAGTAGGAACATTTAGTTATAGCCAGGAAATAGCCAGTAGATGTGCTTCTCTCCCTTCAGGCACAGGGAGAGCTTATACAGAGATTAAATCTGTTGTGATTCAGTCTGTCCTTACTGAGGTCATCATTCTGTTCTTGAGAAGACAGATGACCTCATAGTAGACCTTCTTAATCTCTTCCCTGTGTCATCTGAGTGCAATTTGAAACTAGTGCAAGATGAACCATTTCCATGGGTGCATATTTTTCAACTATTGCTTTACACAGTTTATATTCATTACTAACTGAAGGCTGTTGGTCACAAAGTTCTCATATTCCATGTGTGCAGAAGCCATCACCGGAAAAGTGTACATAGGGGTACAACTGCATACAAGTGTAGCCTACACTAAATCTACAGCTATATGCTTGGGCTTGTTGCTGTTTGCAATTTTGGGCAGAAACAGTTGACCAAATGAGAAAAATGGGCAAATAAAGGGAGTCAGAATTTCCTATATTTATCAAGGAATGCTTTCTGCAAAACTGATATAACAATTACCTGACTATTTTTACATACTCTGAAATCAAACCAATGGAAGAATTGGAGCATAAGGAAGAACATAGCTCTAGGTCCCAAGTTGTCTTCTGCAACCTCAAAATAATGTGTGCTTCCTCATGAATTTGGTTTTAACAACTGGAGCCAGAATATTTTAAGTGTCAACACATGAAAAAAATTGTATTTTTCTTTCCCTTATGTGAACTTTGAAGACAGTTTTTTATGTAGACTCTTATTTTTTAGTCTTGTTGTTGTGCATTTCCATTATTCCAGTACAGTGTATTTCAATCAGATTTTTTTTTAAAAAAAGGAAGAAAGAAAACCATCTCCCATTATTTTTCCAGAATTTTACTCCAAAAATCCTATTTAATTTTAGTCTATTTTAGTCTATTGTGGACAAATATGGAAGAAAATAAACCCACTGACTAAAGGCAGGCTAAGGAAGACCAGACAAAGGTAGAGTATGGCCACTAATCTGTGAGCAGTATATTCTTGAAAACAGTATGCTTCCTGTAGATACAGAAAGCTGTCAGCAAGAAGCCTTTAAAAATGATCGTAAATATTGATGTAAGAAAGTGCAGTAGTGAGGGGATTAGGAGCTTGGCTTTGAAGAGTAAGCTTGCAGGAAGAATACAACAGTGACTCACACATCTGTGCTGTCCTCACTGAATTTAGCACTGTAATCAGCAGTATATACATTTGTTGGGTTTTCATCAGGTAAACCAGAAAAGGTTTAGTCACTTTTTCCATTCATCTTCTCTTCAAATTCTGTAAGATCAGTGCATCTCACAGTTATTTTATGTTCAACAGTAATTCCTCTGAGCTCATATTAATGCAGGTTCCCAGTGACTGCAGTCTGGGAACACACTTTCTCCCTTGTCTGAACTTCTGTGTGTAACTTAATTAAAATCTATGGAGTAGCTGGTTGAAGTCCCGAACTCTCTCTATATCTTTGCATTATTAATAGAGACATACAAATATTAGTACTGTGTGGTTTAATCTTAGTATCCTAAGGAAGTTTATTTGAGTCACGTTTCTTACTCAGCCGAAAAAAAAGCTTTTGATCCCTTTTTAAACTTGACTCAACAGGACAATAAAGATATCAGAGATACACAGCTGCTCAAAGTATCAGAAGCTTGAACAGAGGTGAGCAGAGAGGAACTGGCAGCAGAGTTGGAGCCTGCCTCTCTGTGGCAGAGGCCCCAACACACACCTGACAGCTGTATGTGCAGTTGAGACTGATGGACATGGGAGGGACTAACAGTCAAATATCTCGTTTCCAGCTTTTCTGCTGGCTGAGGAGAACAGAGGGGATTGAAAGCACTGCAAAGGGCAATAGGCAGTGGCACTGCAGGTGGGGGAAGTGGAGATCATAGGAGCTGTGGTGATGAGGATGCTGTATGGCAAGACAGGAGAGGAATGCTGTGTGCTAACTCTGGGATCACATAGGGGATGGGATGCATTTCTGCAGGAAAATAGTATTTAGTTGATGAGTCATTTAAGGGACAAAAGTGTTTGAAAACATTAGTTTGAAAGCAAATAAGAAGTGACAGCTTATTTTAATGAAAGCACTGAAAAGTTACATAAACATCTGTTGTTCCTATTTTTATTGATAAGTTTTCTTTCTCTAATCAGAATAGAGACCTAAATAGGAGCCTGGCTTTCCACAAGTATTTGGGGTACTTTTCTTAACTAAATAACTGAAGAACTGTTTTGTTTGTTTTCATTTCATTGATGATACACTGTTGAAAAACTGAAAAATTACTACAGGATGCCTGCCATACCAGTTCTGACCAGGTGGCAGGGGGTTGATTTCCACTTCCAAGTTTGCTTGAAAGTGTGTATGTTAACAAAACACTACAGCTGCTGATTGGTCCACCATTCTGTATTGAGCTTCAAGCAGAGGTTCCGTGCCAGCAGCATAAATATCTGAGTATTGTAAATGTTACATCTGATTCTTACTACTGAGATATAATCAGCAGGAGTGTTTAGATCCAGTTCAGAACTCGTTTAAAGTGTATTAGCATTCATACACTAAATCACATTACCAGTAAAAAAACCACATTTGTATGCTACAGGGCATAAAGTAGGAAGCAAGCAGTACTTTGGATGCCTTCGTGCCTGAATCACTTCTTCACTGTTCTGTAGTAATAAGGCAAGTAAATCCTCTTGAGACAGTGAATGCTTAAAATTAAGACTCTAGAATAGTATTTAAAAAACTTGTTCCTGCTCTTCAATTTGCCACAGCTTCTGCATTTGACCTTTGGGCAAGACAATTAAGGATTTGCTCTGTGTGTTTAATTCACTGTCTGTGAAGTGGTGATAGCGTTATATGTGGCTAGTAGGAGGTAAAACTATTCATGTTTGTAATGAATTGAAATACCATGGTAATAAAAGACAGTGGAGGGTAAGCAAATACATAGAGCTCCTTTGCTCCCAAAATGTCTTGTCTTTTCACCTAGTTCTGCTTGAAACAGAACTGTTTTCCTTCCCTACCAAGTATCTAGAGGATCAGTATGAATGTGCTTCTGGCCAAAATCATACAGTGGATACATAAAGTCATCTGTAGTCTATCTCTGTGCCAGGCAGGACTGACTTCAGAGCTAGTTCATTTTGCTCCTGAGTTTAAACACAAATGTTTTGAAAACATCCAAGGATGGAAACTCTTCAGTTTCTGGGCGACTTGTGCCAGTGTCAGATAGTCTTGTGAAGGTGAACTTTTTCCCTTTTTCAGTCTGAACATTCTCTGTTCCTTTCCTTGTGAACCTATGAGAACAGTCTGACTCTCTTTTCTCTGCAACACGCCTTTGGGTAGAACAACACTGTAATCCCATACTACCAAGTCTTTTCTTCTTTTTTAATCTACCTATTTAGAATTTTAGAGAAATATGGGCTGGGAGGCACTTTTAGGTTTGACGGGCTTTTAAAATCTGTGTTGAAATTGAACAAATATTTTAAATCTTTTGCAAATATGAGAGGGGTTTCCCGAATTTTGGAAAGCAGTAACCTCATTTTGAATCCTCATTTTTAAAAAGTGATGTATCTTAATTTCATTCATAGCTGAATCATATCAGTTTCTCAGTCTAGCTTTGTACTTGGAGGGTTACATTATGTTTTTATATCAAGAATCAAATAAGCATGAAAATTCTCTTCAGTATTTAAAATAAATAAGATCGGGAAAGGAATTGGCAAGCTGATGGCCAGCAAAATGACACCAGCAAGGCCTTATACTAAACTGACCTGCTAACATGGAGCTTAGAGAGTAGGCAAACCATGCCAAAAATTCCCTCATAACTCTTCTTCCTCTTCTTCTTCAGTGGTGGAGTAAGCACAATGATGGGACACAAAGCATCATGAAGTATTTGTGGGCAAGTTTACAGCAGTCCTTGAAAACTGATTTCCAAAACCTTTCACCTCAAACTCACATTTTCCTGAGGTAACTGATTACTGCTGCAGCTTGTCTCCATTGAGGCTATGTTCGTTAATGTTATTTAAACAGTTTTTTGCATATGTTTAACAATAGACGATATATGTGACCTGTAGAGCCTAGAGAAAGAAGACATTCAGTTATCAAACATAAAGGATGTAAACATTCACTTTATACTGAGTCAAGAAGTTGTTAATAGGCTAAAAAAGTACAGACACATTGTGTCCTCTGCAAAATAGCTTTTGTAACCCTTATGATACAAAGTGTTCCTTAAATTAATAAGAAGAATATTGCTATCTCAATTAATTATGAGAAATGTAGGACAGCCACTTTTTTGCATAAGAAAAAGCATATTTATTTTTCTTTCATTTCTTTCATTTTGTGTCGTGTTTAAATACTCATGACTTCCAGGTCTGTTGGGATTGTTTTAAATAAATAATTTCAACCTCTTCCTGTCCTTTTAATGTAAGTGTAGTTTGAGCTGAACAGCCTTGTGAAGTCAATGTTCCATCCAGGAACAATGGAGCTGACAGGTGCAGTTCTGGAAAAGGAATAGTTAGAGGATGACAAACATTGGCCAAACCATTTGACACATCTGCAGAATTTGCACTCAGGGATCGCACAAATCACAAGAGCAAAAATCCTTATTGATAAAAGCTGAGTATCATTAGTGTATTAGGATTGTCAATTCAAACATATGAAGACCAGTGTTGATGTTCTGTGCTTCTGTGTAACAATCTGACTCGTTCATTTCTTGGCTGACAAATCCTTCCTAAACAAAGAGAACATGAGCATGGTAAAGCTGATGTGTTTTTTTGTTATTCTGCTTGCATGTCTGCCTAAGCGGTAAATTGCTTTTAGAAAGAGAGGGCTACCTCAGACATATTTTGCAAGTGTCAAAAACAAAACTGACACAATGAGGAACTTCATGTTTGGACATTACATGTGAGTGCTGAAAGCAGGAACTGAGGCCAAACTGTCAACTAAATGCAACCACATTAAATTTTTTTAATCTTTCAAATCTGTGATAAAAGCTGTGTAACTAAGGGCAACTTCTGTGGCAATAGCCAAGCTGTAGAGTGTACATTTGTCTTTATGTGTTACATGATCACAATCTCATTGTGTTAATAGCACTTCATATCTGCTTATTTAAGAACTGGATTTGTCTGCAAGTCTGGAAACCTCAATTCAAAATAGACTTCTAACTTTGCAAAGTGATAAAAGATAAGTTTTTGAGGTAGCAATTTGGTCAACTGGGCTTTTGGCTTATTGGAAGCATCAAATTTTTATTAAAAACATACATACACAAATGAGGGAACATACAGTTCCTTGTATTGTAAAGTTCTAGGCAGGTACTGCTATATAACCAGCTACTTTGTTCAGGGAAATAATGATTGCCTTTCATCATGTATGTCAAGGGAGTGTGCACTATGGCCACTTGAGAATTACGCAGCGCTGCTCGGTGATTATCAAGTAATGGCTGATTGCTTTTGCTAATGGGTTTGCTTTTGATGTTGTTTTTTGCATCATGTCACTTCACTTGCAGGATTTTGAAGTGTTTTGCTGAACAGGAGAAGGTTTAATAAAACCTGTCCTAGAATTGTCTATTGTTTGTGAATGTAGGCTGTATCAGCTGAAAGAGGGATACAGGGATACACTTCTGCCACAATTGTCACAGAAGAAATAACAGAAGATTCACTTATTAGTGAATCCATTTATTATTTTCAATAATAAAAGTAAAAAAAAAGAAAAATATGTAGAGCTTAGAATTATGTCATTTTTAAAAGAATAAATAATTACTTCACTCATATCCAGTTTCTTCTTGTTATTCGGTATCAATTTATTACTACTCCAAGAGGTAGCTTTCATTTTTGAACGTTATTTTGCTGAACAACAATTCTCAAGTGAGCATTCACAGTGACTGCTCATGTACTGAGGGCTAACTTTTATTTTCATAAAATCCATAAGTTCTTCTTTTTTTTTTTCTTTTTTTTCTTTTTGCTTTAAGGGATGTTCTGTGAAACTGAGTTAAGTATAGGTTGTGTATGGTACTAATAGTGTTTCACCTTCTTTTAAGAATTATGACAAACATCTTACAAAGAGCTTCTCAATTGTCGATGTATTTACTCTTCAGTTTTATTTCAAAAATACATTGGTCTGTTTCAGCATGAGTGAAGATATTTTTGTCAGGAAAATTTCCTCACAGAAATCATCTTTCTGCAATATTTTTCTGGAATGTTTTTCTTTAAAACAGCTGCTTATATATGCTGCTCTTCAGAACTGATAGAGTTTGTCCTACATGTTTGAAGGATCTAGCCCAAATGATTCCAAATGCTTATCTATTACCTGATAATTATCAGAGTTTGAGACTGTAGAATGCCAAGAATTTAATGGGGTTGTGCTCTGTTCACATTGAACTGGGTCTGGCAGGGATGGAGTTAGAAACTTGGGTATTTTTTTATGCTCTCATGTGTTTTAAATTAGTTTCCTAAATTCGTATTTTATAAATTAGCATTGGAGTTGTTATACATATTTATTTTCTTTTCCTACGTGGAGAATGCATTGAACTTTAGAATAATGGTTAAAAGTAACTCCAAGAGATTGATTAAATGTCAAGATGCAGATAATCATAGAATCACAGAATCATTTGGTTGGATAAAGACAGTTTCCTCAGCCTCTCATCATAAGACTTGTTCTCCAGCCCCTTCACCAGCTTCATTGCCCTTCTTTGGGCACACTCTAACAACTCAATGTTCTTATAGAGAGGGCCCAAAACTGAACACAGTATTTGAAGTGCAGCCTCACAAATGCTGCATACACGAGCACAACCATTTCCCTGGACCTGCCGGTCACACTGTTTCTGATACAAGCCGAGATGCCATTGGCCTTGGCCACCTGGGCACACAGTCATTGTCAATCAACACCCCCAGGTCCTTCTCCTCCAGGCAGCTTTCTATCCACTCTTCTTCTAGTCTGTAGCACTGCATAGGGCTGTTGTGCCCCAAGTGCAGGACCCGGCATTTGGCCTTAGAATCATAGAATCATAGAATAACCAGGTTGGAAGAGACCCACTGGATCATAGAGTCCAACCACTCCTATCTGCCACTAAACCATGCCCCTCAGCACCTCGTCCGCCCGTGCCTTAAACACGTCCAGAAAAGGTGAATCAACCACCTCCCTGGGCAGCCTGTTCCAGTGCTCAATGACCCTTTCTGTGAAATATTTTTTCCTGATGTCCACCCTAAACCTCCCCTGGTGGAGCTTGTGGCCATTCCCTCTTCTCCTGTCCCCTGTCACTTGGGAGAAGAGACCATCACCCTCCTCTCCACAACCTCCTTTCAGGTAGTTGTAGAGAGCAATGAGGTCTCCCCTCAGCCTCCTCCTCTCCAGGCTAAACACCCCCAGCTCTCTCAACCGCTCCTCATAAGGCCTGTTCTCCAGCCCCTTCACCAGCTTTGTTGCTCTTCTCTGAACTCGCTCCAGAGCCTCAACATCCTTCTTGTGGTGAGGGGCCCAGAACTGAACACAGGATTCAAGGTGTGTTCTCACCAGTGCCGAGTACAGAGGGAGAATAACCTCCCTGGACCTGCTGGTCACGCCATTTCTGATACAAGCCCAGATGCCATTGGCTTTCTTGGCCACCTGGGCACACTGCTGGCTCATGTTCAGTCAGCTGTCAACCAACACCCCCAGGTCCTTCTCCTCCAGGCAGCTTTCTAGACAGACTTCTCCTAGTCTGTAGCTGCACAGTGTTGTTGTGCCCCAAGTGCAGGACCCAGCATTTGGCCTTGTTAAACCTCATGCCATTGGACTCGGTCCAGCCTGTTCAGATCCCTTTGCAGAGCCTCCTGACCCTCCAGCAGATCCACACTTCCACCCAGCTTAGTGTCATCCACAAACTTGCTAAGGGAGCACTCGATGCCTTCATCCAGGCTGTTGATAAAGACATTGAACAGGGCTGGACCCAGCACTGAGCCCTGGGGAACCCCACTTGTCACTGGCCTCCAGCTGGATTTAACTCCATTTCCCACCACTCTCTGGGCCCGGCCATCCAACCTGTTTTCCATCCAGGAGAGTGTGCGCCTGTCCAGGCCAGAGGTGACAGTTTCTGAAGCAGAATGCTGGGAGAAACTGTGTCAAAAGCTTTACTGAAGTCCAAGAAGATCCATCCACAGCCTTTCCCTCGTCCAGCAGCCGAGTCACTTTGTCATAGAAGGCGATCAGGTTAGTTTGGCAAGACCTGCCTTTCATGAACCCGTGTTGACTGGGCCTGATCACCCGGTTCTCTTGCAAGTGCTTCATGATAGCACTCAAGATCACCTGTTCCATGACTTTCCCCAGCATTAAGCATCCACCCTGTATAAAACACCATGCCTGTAATGATTACTGTCTACATGTCCAGTCCTAAAAATTAATAACATTCATTATCACTTACTGGATAATTACTTTTTTCCATTTCTTGCATGTATTTAACTAACAGACACCCAAGTCTGCTATTTCAAGAAGTGCTTATTATGAGTCTAAAAGTACTGCCTTCTCCTTATTCTAGTGTACCCCATCCCCATAGGATCTGTAGTGAGAATATTTTTTTGATACATATATACATGATTAAAAACAACTCTCAAAAAAAAACTCGTTTGATCTTGCTGTTCCACCACTAAGCATTAGCTGATGAACTGAATAACACATTCCATTTTCCCCAGATTGCCTATAAATACAACGCCAATTTTCTTTCTTTGCCAAATATAATTAAAAATTTTGGATCCTTCTGAGAGAAACAAAGCCAGAGTAGTTTGTAAAAATAGATTCACAGATATTCTTCTTTATAGTTCTTGCCATGTTGTTACTGGATGCACGTGAAGAAGCCACTGAACATAATTCATTTTATGTAGACTAAGAGGTACAAAGTCTGTGAAGCTTATTATAGATTGAAAGTCTTTTTGCCAAAGGAAATCACTTATTTTCATAGTGTTAACAGCCATATTTAGAGCAGTGTTAGTATCAGAAAGAATGACTTCTTTGCACTTCTGCAAATTAACAGAATCATTGAATCACAGAGTGGTTTGAATTGGAAGGGACCTTAAAGATCATCTAATTCCAACCTCCCTGTGATGGGCAGGGACACCTCCCACCAGGTCAGGCTGTCCAAGGCCTCATCCAACCTGGCCTTGAACAGATCCAGGCATGAGGCATCAACAACTTCCCTGGGCAACTTGTGCCAATGCCTTACCACCCTCACCCTGAAAAATTTCCTCTTAACCTCTAGTCTAAATCTGCCCCTCCCCAATTTAAAGACATTCCACCTCGTTCTACCACTACATGCCCTTGTAAAATATCCCTCTCCAGCTTTCTTTTAGGCTCCCTTCAGGTACTGGAAGGCCTCTATAAGGTTTCCTTGCAGCCTTCTCTTCTTCAGGATGAACAACCCCAACTCCCTCAGCCCGTAGTCATAGCAGAAGTGCTCCAGCCTTCTGATCATGTTTGTAGTCCTCCTCTGGACCCATTCTAACAGTTCCATATCTTTCTTATGTTGAGGATTCCAGAACTGGACACAATACTCCAGGTGGGTTCACACAAGAGTAGAGTAAAGGGACAGAATATACTTCCCTTGCCATGCTGGCTACGCTTCTGTTAATAAAGCTTAGGATAAGGTTGGCTTTCTGAGCTGCAAACCCACATTGCCTCATGAGCTTCTCATCAATCAGCACTCTCAAGTCCTTCTCCACAGGGCTACTCTAAATCATGCCATTTCCATCCTGTACTGAAACTGCTGATAGCCCCAATTCAGGTGTAGGACCCTGCATTTGACCTTGCTGAACCTCATAAGATTCACACAGGCCCACTTCTCCAGCCTGTCCATATCCCTCTGGATGACATCCTGTCCTTCTGGTGTGGCAACTACACCACTCAGCTTGGTATCATCTGCAAACTTGTTGAGGGTGCACTCAGTCTCCCTGTCTATGTAATTGATGAAGATATAAAACAACACTTGTCCCAGTAGGGACCGGTGTTCCCTGAGGTGTCCCCTGAGGGACACCGCTTATCACAGGTCTCCATCTGGACTTCAATCCATATCTCTCCAGTTTAGAGAGAAGGATATTGTGGGCGACCATGCCAAAGGCTTTACAGAAGTCCAGGTAGATCACATCCACTGGTTTACCCATGTCCACTGATGCGGTTACCCCATTATAGAAAACCACTAGATTAGTTATACAGGACTTGCCCTTGGTGAAGCCGTGCTGGATGCCATTAATCACCTCCCAATCCTCCATGTGTTTCAGCATAGCTTCTAGGAGTATCTGTTACATGACCTTCCCAGGCAGGTAGGTGAGGCTGACAGGTCAGTAGTTCCCAGGTTCATCTTTTCTACCCTTTTAAAAATGGGCATAATGTTACCCTTCTTCCAGTCACCAGGGACTTCTCCTGACTGCCATGACTTTTGAAATATCATGGAGAATGGCTTGGCAACCACATTAGCCAGTTCCCTCAGGAGTTGTCAGGTCCCATAGACTTACATATGTTCCTCAGGTGGTTACAAACCTGATCCTCCCTGACAGTGAGAGGGGCTTAACCCTCTGGTCACCATCTTGTTGTCTATTGACCCAGGGAGGGTGAGGAGAGTGATTGTTAGCGAAGATTGAGGTAAATTGTTCTGATTGTTGTACCTATACAACAACTTGTTGTTGGTTTTTAATTCCCTTGCCAAGTTCAGCTCCAGCTTCACCTTGGCCTTCCTGATCCCATCCCTATACAACCGGGCAGCGTCCCTGTACTCTTCCCAGGTTCCCTGTCCCTGCCTGCACTGCCTGTGAAGCTCCCTCTTGATCTTCACTTTGACCAGCAGGTCTCAGCTCAGCCATGCTGGTCTCTTCCTTTCCTTGCCTAATTTCCTACATCTGGGGACGGAGCGCTCTTGTGCTTTATGGAAAGCATCCTTAAATATTTGCCAGATCTAATCTGCTCCCATGTCCCTGAGGACCATGTCCCAGGGCATCATACTAATGCCTTGACTAACTTCTTGAAGAGCTGAAGTTTGCTTTCCTGGAATTTAGGGTCTTGACTATACTCCTCAGCTGTCCCATATCCCTCAGGAC
This sequence comes from Clamator glandarius, assembly GCA_033459285.1. Lineage (NCBI taxonomy): Eukaryota > Metazoa > Chordata > Aves > Cuculiformes > Cuculidae > Clamator > Clamator glandarius. The sequence goes on along the minus strand of JAUNZM010000245.1, from coordinate 5,953,438 downwards.
CTTGAACTCCACCAGTGAGAGATCACTGCTGCCTCCAATCTTGACATCACTGATGAGTTCACTTGTATTGTTGACCATCAGGTCCAGTATTGCATCCTCTCTGGTGGGTGAATTCAGAAGGGTTTCTAGGTTGATCTTAGGATGATAGGAATATTATGGTCAGAAGGAGTGCCAGGATGTCATCCTGTCCAACTTACTACTCACAAGAGGGTCAGCTGTGAGTTTGGGCCAGGTTGTTTAAGGCTTTACCCAGACTGACCTTGATAATGTCCAAGGGTAAAGACAGCACAGCCTAACCAGGCAACCTGATTCAATATTGCATTATTAACAACAATAACAGGTAGATTCAGCAAACAATGCCTTGATAATGTACATAATTTTTGCTCAAAAAAGAAAATTCGAAAGGGTAAACTCTGCTCAGTAAGACATAATCTAACCTTACTGTTAAGATACTTGCCAATCTCATAATTATGTTAATCACATCAGTGATGGCATCGTTTCTCTTGTTATACATGCTCATTCAAACTTAACTCTCAGTTCTCTGGAAAAAAATAGAGAGTTTTAAACTCAACTGTTTGCCATCCCTACTACAACACACAGGACATACTTTTATTCTTCTCTATTCTTGTGCTCCAATATAGATTCTAGCTAACAGGGATTACCAGCTGGCTGGCAAAACCCATCAGCAAAGATTGCTTATTATTATTTCCTTTTAAGATTAAATCTTGTATGTTTTTACTGTTAGAGTCATAATGGTTTTTGAAAATGTGAATTTTCAGCACTGGTCAACTCAATCCTCCTTTTCTTATTCCATTTATCATTAGACTTAGAGAATTTTATCTTTTCTTAGATTGCAATCTTATTCTTTCATGTAGTGTGCGCTAAATAGTGCACAAAATTAGAACTCAGTACTGTCTGAGGAAGTTAGGAATGCTCTTTCCATATGTACTAGAACATCTGTTGTAGCCCATCTTCATCCTTCCTTCATTTAATATATCACTTCACATGAGACAAGCAGGGATAGAAATTAATTAGAAAATCTATGTTTAAATCTATTTTATCCAATCTAGTTCAATGCTGTAGAAAAGTGCCAGGTGATTAAGTCCATTTGAAATAACACATATTTAAAAGTTTAAATTTAGCCTGATGAACCATCAGAAAGTAGGTAAAAAAATATCATGGAAAATAAGATGATCAAAATAACTTATCATGGTGCAAAATTCTTTTTAGAAAATACATCAGGTCTGAGGAAATTTACAGTCTATGTAGACTATCACTAGTTCATACAGCATATGATCTATTGAGCTCTTTAAAAGGAATATATGAAATAAAATACCTCTTGAATTTTTCTTATAAAAAACCCAAAGAGGATTCTTTCTGGCTTCCTATTATTGGATTGCTATTTAATAAACATTTTATTCCTTCCATAGTCACAAATATTGATGTACTAAAATGATTTAATCCAAGCCCTTTCCACTTGGATGGAAGCTTGTCTCCATGTGGATATTATCCACTGTTTTGTAATCCACTCTTTAACATCCTTTTGACAGTAACTCTTTGAGTGCAGTACCATTAAGGGGAATTCTCAAATGTGGATTAGATGCCAGCTTAGCCATATAATGCCTGGGCAGCACTGTGCACCTGAAAAACATTAACAAAAGCTAAAACACTGAACCAGAAATAGCTTGTATCAGCTGACAAGAAATGTCAAGGAGAGAATGAGACCTTGGAGCCTAATTCCAAGATGAATAACACTGACTGCTTTTGCAGTTTAAAGGCTTTTCTTTCAGGAATATGCAGCATGCCATGTTTGACAAGACGACTTTCAGATGTGCCTCTCAACCAATTTTATTCTATGAATCTATGATTCTTTGACTCCAGATTGAGAGAGAATTTCATTATGACTTCGGTCTTTGTGTCATATTGATGGAATGCCAGTTTGTATTGGTGATGATGGTCTGACAAGGCAGATCAGCTGCACTTGCTGTTCTGGCCAGGGTGCCGAGGAGCCTAGGAGAGCATCAGTACCAGCATATCTAAGAACCTACCAACAATCAGTAAGAACCAGTTTAAGCTTGCAAGACCATATACAATGGGCATGATTGCAATAAATGTCCTCTTCCCCCTTTAACTTTCACTTTGCATGTTTTCCAACCACATGCAGTATTTGCAGAAGCCTGCTAAGGCTCACCTAGTCCTGCTAAGTCAGATGAGCAGGGCAGACAACCAGCAATCATAGAGGTGGGACGAGTGAAAAGAAGCTCTGACTTGAATTCTACACAGTGTTTAGAACAAGAGGATGACTTGGATTTGCACTAAATTTAGTCTACAGAAAGAGTCCAGGTGGCTGGTAGCAACCAATGTGTAATGAAGAAACTGAGGAAAGTAAAAATCTGTTGACCTTGGCCAGAGTTAAACTGTTGTCTTCGCAATGCTTGAAGAAGGCAGGGAAAATCTGATTTTTGATGGATATGAGGGAACATTGAAGGTCATACAGCAAGGGCAGTTATTTGCCCATTACCACACAGAAATGGATGACCACACATCCCTGCCCTCCTTGTCATTAAGAAAAATACCTAGGAAAAGAATAAGGAACAAAGAAGACATGTTCTCATAAGTGCCAAATACTCTTCCAGCATCAAGGATTCACAGCTTGGAGACTTCTAATGCAGAAATACCTTCTCTGTACTTTACCCCTCTATAGATTCCTCTCTTACACCATCTTCCTTCAAAGCCATACAAATTATTAGCTCTCACCAACAGCTGGCAAGGAATTTCATAGTTTAACACTGTGTGAAGAACCTCCTACTCTGGTTTGTTTTGAATCTGCTACCTATTGGCCTTATTTGATGGATCCTAGGGATTTTTTTCATAGAAGTAGTGACCTGCATCCTCTCTCTCCCTGGATTGTTTGATTTCATAGGCTTTTTTGTGTACTTCTTTCATGATATCCATCATCTCCATCCTAAACTAAAGATTCTTTGTCTAGTTGTTCTCATACCAAGGCTTTCCATACCTTTTAGCCTCGCTGTTGAACTTGTCCATGTGTTTTCCAACCCTGCTATGCTCACTTTGCTGTGAAAGAATGGAAGAGGAAGTTAGAAAAAAAAAACAGTTTCAGAACTGTATGGCAGTGGCATAAAAGTGCCATTTCTTTTCTGTTCTTTTCCTAATAATTTACTACCACTCACCAGGGGATTTGGCCTTCACTGAGCACTGATTTGAAATTTCCATGGAACTATTCATTTTCATGAAGGAGCCACCTCTATAGCATGGAAAACAAAAACCATTAAAAAATGGTGATTTAAGAGGGAGTGCTGCAAGCTGATGGAATTTGTTTAGAGCATTCTAGACAACTCCCAGAAAAACAAATTAACTAGTATTTTGTTTCTTTTGTTTCTTGAGAGAAAAGTTGCAGGGTTTTATCCAGGCAATAAGGAACTGAATTTTCAAAGCAGGAATGTCAAGAATTCTGTGCTTTTGGGGTCAAAAAGTTCTGTGGGGAAGACAAATAATTCAGAAAACCCACAGATAATTTTTGCTTTATTACATAGAATTGTATTATTTAAAATAGGCAAAAGTAGAATCACATTTTCCAAACTCAACTTAGAGTGTCCCAGCACCAAATATACTGAATTTTAGGTGATTTTGAGTTTTGTATTTGTTTGGGTTTAGTAATTTGATTTGCAGTTTTGCCCCTGGACAACCCCACTTTCTTTCCATGCCTTTTAATCTACTCATTTAAATATTGATCAGCTCCATGAAAGGAGGCAAGGAGTTAGCTTATCAGGACTATCAGCTGGCCAGTGACCCTGGAAGATTAGTTTAATTACTCGTATAAGCTTAGTCGTTGAGACTGTCATTGACTGCACTTTCACAGACAATTCTTTGTCAATATTTTTTATTTTTAATCCTACAATACTGGGAGCTAAACAACAGAATATACTTTCAAAACATAATTTAGAAACTTAAAATGGGAAAACATCCTCTAATGCTTTGGAAAAATTGAAAGTCTGGGGGAGGGGGAATGGGGAAAAATGGTTCTACAACAATTAACAATTTTCTGATCCACTGTACTTTGAATTTTTCATGTACACAATTTCTGCCTTATCTACTCAAATGGGAAAAAACTGCACTTATATAAAATTCTAAATTACTAGTGAGTTAAATCAAGTTTTACTAAGTGATAAAATATTTTAACCTTGAACAGTATAGTGAAGAAAATTAATATTCACTCAGTGGCATGTTACATTCTTCAGCTGGCCCCTTGTTTAAGTGAATGAGGTTAATATCACTTGTGTAACAAGAACACTAACAACTACACAATTATCCTGCCTGGGTTTAAGACTCCTTGGGTTTATCATGCATTCAGAGAGGCAACTAACAAAGGAGACACCCCATTTTTTACAGTGAAATGCATCTGGGCATGCCTATGAAACACCCAGTGGCACTGAAGATGCATGAAACATACCATCACACAAAATTTCTGAAAGACATATCACATCTACAGCCTGTTCTATCTTCACCCATTATACTTATAACAACACAACTCCAACGCTTTAGTGGCATAAGAGAAAGAGAAAGGCACTGGTGAACCCCATCCTGCAGAGGGAGACACAATTCTTAAGATCTATACATTTGTCCCTTGACTGTAAAAGGTAAAAGGATGGTGGCTCCAGGCAGGGAAGCAAAAATAGGGGCAAAAATAGGGTAGTTACTCCATCTTCTACTAACTTCTATTTTTTTCTCTGTGAAAGACACAATCTGGGCACAGAAAAGTATCACCATTCCTCATTTCATACTTTATGTTTTTTATATGGTTAAGTCTGTCTTTTTTCATTCAATTCCATTATTACTTCCCTGTGTGCCTACTGTGGATAAGTATGATTGTTCTTTCTATTGTAGTAATGCCTAGAAGCCAACAGAGATCAGAATCCCGATATATTTGGAACTGCACACGCAAGTGGCAAAAGCAATTCTTTCTTCTAAGCATTCACACCCCAAAGGGACATAATATACAAAGCAGAAAGAGAAAAATAAAAATTATTGTGGTTTGGTCTTCTCGGAATTACACAGTTGGGTAGTGGAAGAAGCTGGAATAGATCAAAGACAATGGCTGTTATAGACTTTGCAGCCCAACAGAACAACTATAGTGAGTCTAACAGGGGGCCACTGAGATGGCCGAGGGGCTAGAGCACATTTACAGTGAGAAGCTGGGAAATTTTTTGTCTAGTTTAAAGAGAAGTGCCAGGGGAATCAATTTACTGTGTTCTTCTATTAAAGGCATGTTGTAGGGAAAATGGATTCAGACTCTTCTCAGAGGTGAATGATGAAAGGATGGGAGACAATACAGGAAACTTCCAAGTGGACGGAAGGCAAAAATTCACCTCCACAAGAATATCTGTTGCCTAGCGGGTGAGGAATCTTCATCCTTGGAGATTTTCAAAACATGCTTGGATAAGCTCCTGAGCAGCTTGATGTAACTCTGATGTCAGTCCTGCCTGGAGCAGGGGCTGGACTGGAGGTGTCTGGAGCTCCCTTCAATCCTGCTTCCCTCTGTGCTTCTGTATATTCATTGTAGAATTTTGACAACAAACACTTTCACTAGACACAATAGAGCTAATCCCCTGAAAACTGGATCTCGTGGGTTAAGAAACCATCTGTGTTTCAAGCAGAGAACTAGGTGAGAAGATAAGACAGTTTGGGAGAAAATGGCTGTACGTATTTGTTTACACTCCAGTAATTATTTTGTGATTTGATATTCATATAGAGGTTTTCCTACAGCCAAACCCACATCTTTATTTTATTGGCCAAAGTGGATTCTGTGTTATTGCACTGTCTTACTGGCTATAATTAGTCTGTCTGACTTTTTGCCTCAGAACTTAACCTCTGGTTATGTAGATAAGACAAGACATGGGCACCCTTGATAACAGATACAAAGACTGAAACAATTGCTTTCGCCACTCTCAGTTAAAACAAACATTATTTAAGATACTAGTGAATCTCCTTCTGTTGTGTTTTATGGTGAGACTTACTTTTTTGTCACTGTTTCTCATAGAAGCTGCATTTGTAAATGCTTTTTCATTTTAGAATTGGCAGAATCTGAGAGTGCTTAGTAGCTGGATATGAAGGGAAATCAAACTCGAATCCTCCCAATAAGAGGATAAAAAAACCCTAAAATGTCAGTTTGACATTGAGGGAAAAAAGTCTCCCTTTGAAGGTTTTATTTTTCAGTGTTAATTAATTCATTTTTGGAGAACAGTTGAAAGCCCTTAAAGGAACTGCTGACATGGTCACTACACTGTACAATTTCTCCACAACTTCCTTTTTAAAAGTGTGGTATATTAATGTGACCTATTTGTATCTGCTTTGAATCATACTTTAATACTTATTTACATGTGCAGATCACTAGCAGCTATTATCACAACAAGAATGCCTCAAGAGGGTTTTTTTCTGTTTCATCAGGGACTGATTCCTTTAAACATAGTTGTTAGTTTTTGGGATGCAGTAATGATGGTCCATAGAAATAGACAAGGTCTTACTTTTCAGTAGAATTAAGTGCACAATTAGTTTGAAAGATCAGCAAGAGTGATGAAAAAATCTTTTAAAAAGGTCAGCCCATCGTCAGTTTCTCTAACTAAATAGTTTACCATTAAAAAACACACTTAATGTAAAACACTTGGCAGTTTTATCTGCTCTGTTATGATGCGGGTTGCTGCCTTGAAAATTTCAAGCAGTGATGTTGGCTTCAGAAGATTTTGCATAAATTCCTGGATCTCTTTAGAAGACATTATGTTAAATACACAACAGAGCAGGCTATAGATTCACATTTATTAACTTCTGCTTTATTTTTATTCATCAAACAAATGGCAAGGAGTGATGCCTAAGTTACCCAGAGAGCTCTGGTATTTTACATTGTGTTTGCATACTTCATGTATTTCATATTAGCATATAAAATACTCCCCAGACAATGTTCCATAGAATTACAAAATAATGTATAAGTAGTTATCCCAAATAAATGAGAATATATCTGTCTGTATTTACCTATTTATTTGGTTGGTTGGCTTTTTTGTTTGTTTGTTTATTTCTACAGAGGAAGATGGTATCTCAATCATTATTCCCAAAGTAAAATGTTTCTTCGAGTGTATTATGGCTTGTGGCTTCGAAACCCAATAATGTTTTATTGATCTGTGAACTTCCTGCCATCATGTGTTATGATTACATCAAGTGAAACATTTGGTCCATAATATTAACTTTACTCGACCTAAGTACTTAGCAATATCTGGGGTTCTATACACTGCTTTTGTTGGTTTAGATAAAGAAAATAATAATAGAAAACAACTTAATCATTTGACAAAAAGTCTTTCAAAACGGCACATAGTTTTGTTTTCTCACACAACAAAAGTTCTAATTTAGTTTATTTTCTGACAGCTCTGGAGCTCCAGGGACACAGTTATTTCTAATAGTCATGCAGTGTTTCTGTGCCTGAGGCTGTGGTTATTTTTTGTTCTTCTCTAACAGCTCTTGTGATTGCCTTTTTTCTCTGGTTAATAGAGAATTAACTTCTGAAGATGTGTGATATAATCAGTTAGGCCCAGTTCTGACAAATCCTTCTGGAAACCTTGTCATCTGCTGGGCAATAAGCTGAACTGTGGAGACACCACACTTTTTTATTAGCTTCATCATAACTTTCCACAATATTCTGGTGGTCTGACTTACTCATTGTCTGAGCCTAACTCATAATGGCCCAAAGGATTCATTCAGGCTGAGGTAAGCCTAAGCTTGAATCAGTGCCCTTCCTGAGAAGATTTCTTCTCAAGCCACTCAGTAGGTTCCAGAAACTAGTACAATTTAAGAGGTGGTTCTCTCAGAATCACCTCCAGAAACACAGGGAACCAACTCTTCAACACTGCACTTAAACAAAGAATTTTGGCTTTTACTTCCTGGAGGAAGAATTACATTCACATGTCTGTCATATTGAGGGGAGAACAGTGGTGCCATAGGAGTTGCAATCACATCAAAAGATGGGCTAATAAATTACTGTCAGCCTATAGAACAATTACTGTACTTTGTTAGGGTGTTCACCTGGATTCAAATAGCTGCTCTGATAAAAGTTTAAGTACTATACATCAAATATTCATCGAATAAAATTATGGAATCTAAGTCATATTCTTCTGAGGCAAGACCCTCTGCTCAAGGATTAGAGATTTGCATTTCATTCTCTCTTAGATTCAGTAACTTCACAAAATCATAGAAAAATGTGATACAAAAAGCAGTCTACTGTCTAGGCTACAGTCTACCAAGACCAGTATCTGTCTTTAATTTTATTTAACATGGCCTGAAGGAGCTAGTTTGTCTTTCATTGCTACGTGTTAGCATCATTCTCTGACCTAATTAGAGCTTAATTAACTATACAAAATGCAACAAATCCAGAATTAGCATGAGAAATGCTCATCAGAGAAGAGCCTGTAGGCTAGTGCCTGGATTCATATCCACGCCAGAATAAGCTACCATTCTTAGTTCTACAATGATCCTGTCTGCCTTGCCTAAGAACCCTAATATCATCAGGTTTTGGATATTCCAGACACTTCTTTTCCAACAATTGCATGAAATTCTTCAGAATATGTCCCTTTTGCTCCAACAAAGGGAATGAAAATTGTTTCTGACACAGCTTTAGACAGGACTATTGGCTGGCCAGTGACACTGGGAAAGGAATGAGTTGGTACTATCTCAGATTCTTTGAGCCTACAGGAAAAATGGAGAGGGACTATTTATCAGGGATTGTAGTGATAGGATGAGGGGTAATGGTTATAAACTGTAAGAGGGTTGATTTAGATTAAATATTAGGAATATTTTTTTTACTTTAAGGATGGTGAGGCAATGGAACATGTTGCCCAGAGAAGTCACGTATGCTTCATCCCTGGAGGTGTTCAAGGCCAGGATGGATGAGGCTTTGAGCAACCTTATTAACTGGAAGCTGTCCCTGCCCATGGCAGGGAGGGTAGAACTAGCTGATCTTTAAAATCACTTCTAACTCAAACAAGTCTATGATTCTGTGGTTGGCACTTGGAAGAGATTGCAATGGATGGCAGAAGAAGCAGCACTGTAGCCATTGGCACAATAGCCATTGGCACAATAGGATGTCTTTGATGTTCTTCTATTATGCTTGGTCTGCTATAGATCTGAACAAGCCACTGTGTAAGAGTGTAATATTTAATAATAATAATAATATAATATAATATATACTAGCATATGACAATGTATTATAATATAATAATATAATATTTAATAATGTAATATGTAAGTGTGTAATATTTGTCTGACATGCTATCACAGTGAGTTTTTTAACCACCAGTGTCAGAGAAGAGCTCTTTTAACACCTAGGACTAGACTCACAGAATATATATGAGACTAAAAATGTAAAGACACCTCCTAAGATTAATTTCTGTTTCTCTGTTAGGTGCTCCATTTAGATTACATTTTAATAAGAGGGAGATTGGGCATGTATCCACATTCCCTCCCCCTTTAAAAAGCAGTCCTGATACCTCAGAGAAGAGACATGCAGCTGTTACGTGCCAGCCTTTTTTGTTTCATCAATCCCATGACCCAGCTCTTTCTGAAAAACTTCAGAGGGAACACTGCTACCTGCCTGAGGAGGCAGCATATTGCTATGGCTCAAAGTAGCAGCAAGAACATTGGATGCTCTATCAAAATGCCAAGTCAGTTATGCCAAGTATGGGAATTTTTGAACTTGAATATTTCAAAGTTGCAGAGGCTCTTGTATATGTGGAAAACTGTAGTTGCTCAACCAAAAGAATACTGCCCCTCAAATACAAGGGGGAGAGTTAGGGGAAGGCATTTTAATTCTTTCTTTGCAGTGCTAGTAAATATTTGACTAAAGCAGTAATGGAAAACATTCAGTAAAACTGACAGTTACTGTTACAAGTGTGAAGACTAAAATGTGTTTTCACATATATCAGCAGCCAGAACTGAAAATTTGGGGAAAGAGGATAGCAACAGGACTAGTACAGAGTGATACTGTTCAGTAAAATAACCAGGAAGATGACTTGTTACGGGAAAATGAAGCACAATTAATTACACTTCAGTTAAGGTACTATAAATAAAAAAAAGCCAAACCCAAATTATAACTCCAGTAAAACAAAGAGTAAGAAACACTTTGAATGCGGTGCTAAATCTAGTCTCCCAAACCTGGTTCTTCTATTTTGATAACACATTTCCTCATGTGTTTTTTCTTTTTTTACATTATTGCTGGCTCTATTCCAGGGTCTGAAAGCTTGGGTTTAGGTATGACTGGATTCATGGCAATAAAATAAGTGTGTTTTGCAACATGCTACATCCTTTGTGTAAAGTAAATGGGCACTTAAATCATAGTACCTATCTTTGCATCTGGTCAAAGAAGATAACACTGCTATTTGTTAGGCACATGCCATTTGTTATCTGCCCAGCCTGTTTACACAGTCGCTTGTGAATGGATGAGAAAACTTAGCATGGGTGTGCTTATGTCAACAGGCAAAATGGATGTCCTCATACTAAGTCTTTTCTTTGAAGGACTTCCCAAGTCAAAGGTTACATCTGCCTTTTTCATTGTAATAACCTTTGATGGGTGATCTGTGGTTCGTCTAATCACTTTCACAAATTATTTATATTTTTGTTGTGTATAGCTTTCCAGGGTAATGAATTCTATGGTTTAACTACGCTGTGTGGAAGAAGTCCTTTGTTTGCTTCTGATCTGCAGCCTTGTAATTTCTTTTAATGTTTCCTGTAGTTTTTGTGAGAAATAGTGAATTATTCCTTGTCCACCATTTCCAGGGCAGTCATGACTTTACATCACCTTGTCATATATCCTCCCTTAGTTATTTCTTTTCTGTGTTGAAAGATCCTAAATTCACTTAATCTCTGCCGTATAAAAGCTCTTTCATGAATTTGCCTTGTTGTGCTGTGCCCAGCACTTCCACAAAATAGATTCTGGGTGGAAGTTTTACATATGCAAAACTAGGAAAACATTTATCAATAATTTAACTTGAATAGGCAGCCAGTTGAGCTCAGTAAAGCAAGTGAGGATAATTTGTATTCTCCAGGTCCACACTGGATTGCCTGAAGTAAACTTTTCTTCCTACTGACTTCAGTGGCTGCAATGAATCAGAAACATGGTCTTCACAGTTCTGTCTTACCTGCTGCACTGCCCCGTGTCAACCCATCACCTAAATAAGGTACAGATCGTGTGGCTGAAGCATAGACTATGCCTGAAAAAGGCCTAAAACAGTTCTTGCTGGAAGTTGGATCAAGGTTGCAGGGATAAGAAATGCCAGGATTAAGATAAAATTTTGTCTGCTTGATAGTGGTGTATGCAAGTTTTAGATATTCTTCTCTTCCAAAAGAAAACGGAACCTCCCCCAGAAAATTCTTATTATATTCACAGAAAAAAAATATAGTTTGGAAGAGACTCCTAGATTTCTGTCAGTCTTCCATCCATTCTTTTGCTCCAGGCAAAAGCAGTGTTGAAGCTAAGGCAGGTTGCTTAAGGTCATGTACAGAGAAGTTTTTGATTCTGATGGTGGAAATTTCACCACCTCTCTTGACAAGTTGCTTAACCAGCTTCACTGTGAAATTTACTTATTAGCATCTGAACTGTGATGTCTCATAAGTAACTTGTGTGATAAGAGATCTGGAATTTTAGAATTTTTTTTTCAGATGTTCCTTTGGATTATCTCAAAAGAGTGATTGGCAAGAAAAACAGTTGTTATGCTATTTTTTGATTTTAATCACTGAGGAGAGACACTCTGACAGTGAACTTTACACCTGTTTTGACAAAGTGGAATTATACTGGTCAGAGATCTTAAGGCCTATCCTGCACCTTTGTCTTTTGGTGTTAGTAGATTCTGACCCATGACTTCTTACTGCTTATTCAAGGCTCTCCATTCCTTTCTTCCTAGCTCTTTATCATTTTTTTCCCATTATCCCACACCTTTTCAGTTATATCCCAGACCCCTTTCTTACCTCAGGCCATTTTCCCCAGCCTACTCGTGTTGCCTTCTTGAAAGTCTCTTTTTGCAACGTCAATTTGACACCATCAATTCCTCTATGTTCAACTCAGGTTTCTCACGCACAGTTCCTAGTCACCAGCAGGAGGAGTACTGTGACCATAGGAGAGTCATTACCTTCTGTCCTGTGCAAGATGCTAAAACCGTGGGGCAGGAATCACAGGTCAGTTTCTGTGCAGTTTCTCAACTCCAAGCTCACCTCAGATGGAGCACCCAAATAATTATCTGTCTAAGCATTTCAAGAGTTTAGCTAAGATTTTTTTTTTTTTAAAAAAGAAAAGTATAAGCATGTCATATGTGCATGGTTTGATTTGACTGGAACTTCTCCAACAAGAATTCTTTTATTCATATATAAAATTATACATATATGTGTGTGTGTATATGTATTTTTTTCCTAATCTGATTCCTAGACTTTTTTTTACTTAAATTTCTACTTTGGAAAACAATGTCTCTAAAAATGACACAAATGTTTTCCAGAAAAACAAATGGAGCTGCAGGGAATGTGTGAACCATATAACAGATGCTTCATTTCTACCAGTCTTCACTCTAGAGCAAAGATATGCTCTGCTAAAGCATTAGTTAAAGCATCACCATAAGACAAAATTTTTATCTTAATAACAGTCTTTAACTACCTTCTAAGGATCTGCTATGTATCAGCTTGATATCTGAAAATTAATTGTTAACACAGTAACTTTATTATGCAGCTAGCTCTGTGTGTTGAAAAGGAACAGATCCCTGTTAGAGGATGCAAGTATGTGGACTCCTTCCTGCTCGCGTGACTGTTAGAGTCACCCAAATCTTAGCAACAGCACAAGATTTCAGAGAACAAGTGGTTTAGTGCACTTAGGAAGAACCTAAAGGAAAACTGCCTAGAGAAACCCTTGAGACTGCTCCTAGCACATCCTTGAAGCAAGTTGTTTCACCCACTACCCTTCTAGTCATCGTAACAGGAATAGTTTGTACTGACTGTTTCAACATTCAGTTCTCCTTGCCCTATTTTCTCATACAGTTATTGAGGCAATTATTTTCTCAGCAGCAAAAAATAATAGTAATGGGACTTAACTCTTCATTTGTGATGATTCTACATTTTACTATAAATCTGAAAAACAGAAGCTGAATTAAAAGGTCTAGTCAATTGTCACTTCAATAAGGTCTTCAAAGTTCTAAGTTAAAATGTGCATGTAGATCACTGTAGTTGATCAAGGACTTGTGATAAATTTAGACTGGCAGGGTTTCTTTTTTCTGTTATTTCCATATGCTTTGTCGGCCCAAAAACCTCAGCACAATTTTTATGCCATTTTTCAAACTGAAGTGCTGCCCAGAGAACAACAAACATAAAGATGGGGTTTTTTTCTGTTGGCACTAGAATTTGATACAGTAATGATACTAATTGAAGTGGAGACACCACAACAAAAAAAATTTTGGTAATTTGTAGAAGCAGATATTCGAAACACAAGGAACTATTAGACTGCATGTACCACTAAATCATGGTGATTTTCTTCCAGTTTGGCTTCAGAAACTCATTCCCTTCACAGTCCATATAATATCAGGTCACTCCTAAGCTATTACATGTAGTGAACAAGTTGGCTGACTCGGTATATGTCCACAGGCATAGTAAGCTGTTGAGTATATTTCTTATTGCCTAATGCTTCTGTCTTTTTATGGAAAACAACACCTCAGAGCCATAGAGGTCACCTGGCACTTGTGCAGAGCAGGGAACATCTCCATATGTACATATTCTTTACTTATGGCTTCCCTGCAAGAAACATCTCACAACTCCACTTATTTTACAACTGGAAAAGGAGGCACAGAGTTCTGGTTCTGCAGGGAAAAAAAAAATAAAGAAAAAAAATCAACTCTTGGTAACACAAATTCATATAGAAAAGTTGGAAGTTGCTTATGCAAAATGTTGGGATACAGACCGCAGATCAGTGTGCATGTTTCCAGTGTGCTGAGCTGCATTGGCTCTTTGGGTACTGTGGTGGGTTGACCCTACCAAACATTTACAAAGCCTCTCACTCACTCTTCTCTCCCATGAGGTAGAAAGAAAAGAGGAGGAAAGAGAGAAGATAATGATAATAAATTTTACTTACTGGGTAACTGAAGCAAAAGCTGTATGCACGAGCAAAGCAGAAGAGGAATTCATTCACTACTTCTCGTTGACTGGCTGATGTCTAAACACTTCCCAAGCAGGGCCTCGGTATACGTAATGGTTGCTTGGGAAGACAAATGCCATTAGCATGAAGATCACCCCTTCTTCCTCCTTTCTCTGAGGTTTTGTGGGTGAGCATAACACCACATATTATGGGATATTCTTTGTATCAGCTGTCCCAGCTATGTCCCCTTTGAACTTCATAACTGAAGTGGGTAGACTTTGGGTAGGGAGATAGAGTAGAAAGCCTTGGTGTTCTGCAAGCGCTACTCATGAAAGGCTAGACATTGGTAAATCATCAACAGCAACATGTGGGCCACTGTGATGAAAGTTAACTCTGTCCCAATAGGAGCCAGTACAGCAACAACAACAAAGTCCTGAACAACCTTCTCAGTTTTCAAGAGAAGCTTTCAATAAAGCCTCAAGAAAAGAAATAAGAAAGGCAGTGGGGCACTATTCCTCAGCTCACTAGGCCTGACCAGTCACACAGATTTGATAAAGAGGTCCTTCTCTAGTGTCATATAGTCACTAGCTGCACCTTGCAACCCAAAGGCATCTGAAAGATCCCAGCAAAGAGAAGAGCTTAACTCTGCGTGTGTACGTTTTAGTCACACTTGTCTGGGAGGCAAAGGACTATGGCATGTGGGTGCAGAACTTAGATACATGACCCTGGAAAGTATATTTTGGATAAAAGACGGGCATCATATGGATACACTGACCAGTGCTAATGGTAATTCTGCAGAACATTTCTAATCTCCACATTTCCCCATGTTATAAATCATCAGCAGATGTTGTGTGCAATGGCCCACAAACTGTCAGGGCTGTATGTCGGTTGCTGATGGAAAGTTTCTTCCACAAAGTGACTAACTCTTACAGGTTCCTGGGGGAGTGTGCCGATAGCATGACAAAACCTGTCCTCAAAGAAACTGAAACTTGGCTTTTCACACAGCTATCTCCAAGTCAATTTCTCTCTGTAGAAATGAAAAGGAAGTTGCTAAAAATTCCATCACCTTCCTCTTGACATCTCCATGTTTTCATATGCCTCCATTAAAACTGCATTGTGTCTGTTTTGATCTCCTGAACAACTCAAGCCATATGATTGCACTAAGTTCTATGAAAAACATTTTTTTTTGTGGTGAATGATTTGAACACTTCAAATGCCAAAATACCACATGTTTGGAAAATTGTTCACATGATTAATAACTTAGGTTACCACTAAAATTTGCAGTTTCAAGTTCAGATTTCTCTGAATCTAATCATGAAAACACTAAGTCTTACTTTATTTTTTTCAGTTATTTTTAGAGCCCGGTACTATCTGGAATATTTTTGCTATGTAGTTACTTACAGGTTTCATTTTACTTTTGATTAATTGAATAATCCTTTTTTTCCTTTAATCCCTGGTGATGTGCTTGCTTCTAATTAGAAAAACTTCAGAGTATGTCCATTTTGAAAGTTTTGTGGTTTACTATGCAGACACATAGTATGATATATTTTATTTCTTGCAAAAAGCGTGAATTTACAAAGGGAGTTGGTATACTCGTAACTGATTTCTCAAGTGAATCCTAAGCTTAAGAGATCAAATAGCTCATATAAGAAAAACGTACCACCTTTTTCATTCCTGCTTTGGGCACTGAACTGTTTTACGTTAATTTCAAGTCAGAAAGAGTTTCTTTATTGAGTTGGAGATATTGCAAGGCACAAAGATTTTTGTATGATTAAGGTTTCATACATTAATGGGCACAATTTGAGAGTTTCAATTGTAATGGATGTTACATGAGGGCAAAAATGCAGCACTGACTTTGCATTGCTTTTACTAAAGTTCATTTTATTTATTTTTTCTTTCCATGACTGTTCTAGATTAGATTTCTATACAAAGTTAATGAGCACATTGGCGTAATTCCAGATGAGAGGAAATATATGCATGCAAATAAAGCAACTTAAAATCCTAATTATTAACTTTTACAGCAAATTAATTAGTTTAATCTTTTACATTCACTAGTAGTAAAAAAAAAAGAAAAAATAAATTCTTCTTTAAACAAAAATCATACTATCTTTTAATATTTCTGACAATTAGGTTTTTCATGGCTGGTTCTCCATGGAAGTAATCTAATTAAGCATACATTGTTGATGTACAAATAAATGGAATCGATAGAAAAAATGGGTAGAAATACTAATGTAGAGGATGAAGTGGCTATGAGAGAGGGATAAAATCTCAGAAAGCCATTATGAAAACTCACCTATCTGTGGTTAAGATTAAAAGAAAGTGCTGTTGTTTTTAATAGCCCTCTTAAGTCACCATAACCTCCTCCTTCTCTTGAAGTTAGAATAATTTGTGATGTTGCACTCAAAGGTATGATTTTTTATAACAGTTGTTTAAGATGTGCAAGTCATTTCTTTCCTCCAACAAAGAAATTCTCTTTTT
Source organism: Clamator glandarius (assembly GCA_033459285.1). Taxonomy (NCBI): domain Eukaryota; kingdom Metazoa; phylum Chordata; class Aves; order Cuculiformes; family Cuculidae; genus Clamator; species Clamator glandarius. The sequence goes on along the minus strand of JAUNZM010000245.1, from coordinate 5,936,802 downwards.
GCCTCAGACATGTTCCAGATTTATCATTTTTCTTTCTCTCTTTAGCACCACAATTCTTATACTTGTCAATGGTGCATACTTTGAGATCCCTAAAGTGAGGACACTTCCGTGAAATATCAAAGAAGTGGCTCAAATCTCTTTAAACTAAGAAAGAACAGAACTCAAATGTTCCTCCTTGAATGACAACTAACAATTATGTAAAAAGTACAGTGTCAAAGCTACTTGTAAGTGAGCTGAAAACATTCTGAGTATGTTGGGCTTAGGCTATGAGCACACTTAACTTTCTGCGTTCCACAGGGACCTGAGAAGAACTGACCTTGGTTTTGAATCTTATCAGGTGCACATGTTCCCCTCTCTCTAATGGAGTTTGAGTTTATATAGCTTGTGAATGCTGGGGTTCAAAATTAAGATTATTTGAATAATTGTTCAAATCTCTTTGCCAAGTTAATTCATTCTCCATTTCAGTTTGGACCTGGTCATCTGCATTGCTCTGATTTGGAACAAAATCTTTCCATAGTGAAGCATAGGTGTGGAAGAGAAGATGTTTTCTGCCAAAATCCATGCTCTGCAAAGAGTTTGGTCCCAAATCATTGCCAGATTTTGTTTCTTCTTCCTTATACAACTTACTAAGAAATCCAAGGATATCTTCTGTGCTCACAGGCTTTGCCATGCCCTCATTAGCCAGCTGTGTGCTTGGCATTGTGCTGTAAAACATCAAGTCTGGCAAGCTGCAAAATGCACTCCTATTATATGTACTATTGTGCTTACTAATTGTGGTGGCTTAGGATCAGAGGAAAGCAACTTGTAGTCCAAAGGGATATAGAAGTCAGAGTCTGCATTTGCAAAGAACTTACTCTCAGCCAGGACTCTGCTGTATCATGGGTCTATGCTGGTGTTCCTCTGAAAAGCCTGCTGGGCAGTTCAGTTCTGCTAGTTTGCAGCTCCCAGCATGGAACCAAGCAATGCTATTTTAAATATAAGAAATTAAAATGGTCTATTTTAAGGTGCAGAACCAAGGAACAGGCAAAAGCATTAGCTAATTATAAGTTTTCCAGGCCTTCCCTTTCAACAAGCTGCATCAATCCTTTTCTAAAATAGTTTAAAATACAAGCATATATTTGCGAGATGCTCTACTGTAAAGGTGTAAAGGAATTAGTAGTCCTGGCCAGGGCCCTTTAGATGATAGAAAAGATCAATGTGAGAAGTTCTATATCACCTGATGCAGGGACCAGACAGTGTACACAGTGAAGATGGTATAAATGTAGACTGAAGGTTTTAATTTAGCTGCAGATATTGAAGGAGCAGAGTACATTGCAGGTACCCTACAAGCGCACCTAGCCCCTATTAACCCTCAATATGAAAATGTCTGACATTGGTTTCATGAGAGAACTAGGACATTTATAATTACTTATCATTGTAATCTCCAGCATACATTCTACCTACATATTCATCCAATGTATGCAATGTGTCTGTGAGATACATTTCCCTGTAGTGCTTAGATATTTCATATTTTTTCATCTCATTACATTATACTCCCATGCTTACTTTTTTAGAAGTGTTGAGAAACCTTTTCAGTTCCCTGGAAGGACTGTTTTCTTTATCAAATGGATATTATACTTATGATTTTTTAAAATTTATTTTTATAAAGATTTTTATAAAGATTTTATAGTTCCAGGTTTCCTCTTGATCAGTCTTGATCAGTTAACAGCCATGACAGAAAGTGCATTTCAAACATTTTATTAACTTGGTATTTCACATTTATCCAAATGCTTTAAAATAAATAACTTCTAGAGTAATTACATTTATATCCTGAATCTCTAGGCTGAAATATTTCAAATGTGAAAGAATCCCAGGGTCAAATCAAAGTTTTGAAGAATTTAAATGATAGACAAATCGTAGCTCTAGATTTATATGCAACTGTCTTAGAGGATACTCCCATTGTATTATACACTTTTTCATAAGACTGATATATTATTTTAGTAACAGAATTTTCATAATGATTTAAGATAGCTGATTCTAGCTGTCATTCCTTATTGTTAATTTAATCTGTCAGTTTCCAAATTTTCTACAACAGCAACAAATACAACATATATGCTAAGCGATTTCTATCTAACTGAATTTCTATATTAATAAATCCCTCAGGTTTCAATGCAACTACAGTCTGCAAATACATTCTTCCATAAAGGACAAAAATATTTTCAAAGAGCATGGGAATACTTTGGTTTAAGAATTTAAATAGAATTATTTGCTTTAAACTGATTTTCCTAACACTACTTCAAGGGCATGACACCTCCCAGAAAGTGATCAAGTTTATTCCTCTGTAATTCATTCATGTCTGTTATCCAAGACTTCATCACAGTCTATAAATCCATTTTTAGCTTGTTATAGTTGTGGTGTTCACCACACATTTGGGTATCTAAGTTTGTGAACTGAATGTGGAAAAATAGAATTCTGGGTACATGAATGTCCAGTTACTGCCTCCCAGCTGATGTGAAGCAGCTTTGCTGAACTGCAGGAATCATTCCTCTGCTGTGTTTCATTACGATGATATTTGTTACTTCATTGTCCATAGTGGAGGCTTTCAGGAATATATTTTCTTCCTTTTTCTGGCTATGGAGCTCTCTTGTTACAGTTCAGATATTCTTGCCATCTCCAGCTGAGATAGATGTGTATATACTGCAGTTTACTATACTTGTGCCTCTTGTTTCACCGTGGGAGCCCCAGGAGTTCCTGTAAGCCCATGCCGAGACTCCAAAGCATCTGTGTGTTCCTGTAAGCCATAACATCTCAAGTCAGAAAGGTCAGCTCTCAAATAAGCCTTTCACCTTGTCTGTGTAACCTGAAACTGTCTCTTCAGCAGGCTGATAACAAGGAATTTTGCAAAGAGAAATACTATCAATTTTCCCTCTGCCTCAGCAAAGCCTCTTTCAGAAGCTTACCCAGGTCATATAACACTCTTTGCAGTTATAATAATCTTTGCAGTTATTTCATTTTGAAAATGCACAGCTGCACTGGATAGTTAAGGAAGTCAAGAACTTCGTAAATTTGGGAAGCATCTTTTGAAAGGTGTTGTGTTAGAGTTGCTTATGGTGACTATGTGTTAAAATACTTTATAATTAAGTTTGATGATATTTTAAACAGGTATTCTAGTTATTATCTCATGTGAGAAAAAGCCCAGCCACACCTCTGAGATAACATCTGACACTACTTCTGAATAAAAGCTTTCAAAAATGAATGGGCACTGTTACAGAATTCCATGGTTCTGTCTCCATGAGCAAAGAATCAATGAAGTGGTAATTTAGCAGTTAGGTGGACTGGGTTTTGGAGATGTGATAAATCAAAAGCATTCCTTCTGGAACTAACAGCATGCATGGCATAGTATTGGGCAGAGTGGAAGTTTTGTATTAGAAATCTGAGAAAGCAGATTTTATAGGGAGCTGATCTTAAAAAGGAGGCTAAAAATCAACTTTGATCTTCATTTATGTGGAAAGTTCAGAAAGCTTTAAAACTCCTCTAAGAAAAAGTTACTTTACAAACATAATTATTTCAATATGTGCCTAGTAGGCATCCACAGAAATGTGTGCACAAATCAGTGGAAGAAGTTCTAAGGCAAATAGTTCAATACTTAGGGAAATCATGAAAAATCAATGAAATAATTAATTAATTTTCTCCCATATTATCATTTAGATGAGCTCAAAGCAAGCAGTTAATACAATAAAATGTGATTACTTTTTAAACTATTCATAAAGATCTGAATAAAAGGCAGTGCCTAAATATCATATCAAAAAGCATTTCAAATGCGTTTTTGCTGTGAACTTATTAAATATTATGTCTGAATAACAGATTTTTTAGCAATAAGAAAAAATAAGAGAAGTGTGAAAGATTAATTTCCACTTAAGGAGAATGAATAGTCTTATATTTCATTTATGCAGTAGTAGCAATGCCAGAACTCAGGCTTTCATCAAACATAGCATGATACGAGACAAAGTTTAAAACTCCCTTATCTTTATTGCATACAGTTCTGAGATTATTTTAGCTTTCATTTTTGAAACAATTAAATTTCCAGGTCTTGCAATCACACAAAAAAAGTGTAAAATATCCTTTAAGAAGCTCATAATCAAAGAGCAAATGCTAGAGAAAATGTGATTTTCTTTGTTTTAATCACGTGATTTGGGTCTAGGAGGAAGTTTCATACAATATAGAAGGGCTGTAGCCTATTTAATGAGGACAGTTCCTGAGGACTGTGGAAGAGAGTGAATATCACTCTTTTCTTCCACAAGGGCAAGAAGAAGGACCCAGGGAACTGTGGTCTTGCCTTGATCCCTGGGAAACTGATGGAGCATCTAATCTTGGAAACCGTTTCCAAGCACATGAACAACATGAAGGTGATAAGAAGCAACTAGCATGGATTTACAAGCTGGAAATCATGCTTAATCAGCCTTCTACAATGAAGTGACTAGCTTGGTGTGTGGGCATAGAGCGGTGGACATTGTTTACTTGACTTTAATAAGATTTTCAGCACTATCATAACATTCTCACAGATGAATTGATGATGTCTAGGCTAGGTAAGTGAACAGGGAAGTAGACTGAAAATTGAGCAAAGTGCCAAGTTCAGAAGGGTGGTGATCAAGGACACAAAACTCAGCTGGAGACCAGTGACTAGTAGTATGCTCCAGGCATTGATTACAGGTCCAATCCTGTTTAGCAACTTCACTACTGGGACAGAGTAGACCCTCAGCAAGCTTGCAGATGTTACAAAATTGAGAGGAGTAGCTGATAAGCCAGGTGGTTCTTCTGCCATTCACAAGGACCTTGAGAGGCTGGGAAGATCTGCAAAGAGGAATCGTAAGCAGTTCAACGAAGGGAAATAAAAGCCCTGCACACAGGGAGGAATAATCCCATGCACCACTACATGCTGGGAGCCAAGTGGCTGGGAAACAGCTTTTCAGAGAAGCCTTTTTAAACAACTCCAGTGATTTTGTAACTCTATAAGTTCTATAATTCTATAAATCACAGGTCTTAGTTGGAATAAAATATGGCAGGATACAAGCATTTAAGGAAATTTTTGGTGTGCCCCAAAGAAGACGAAAACCAGGCTCTTCATGGCAATGTATGGTGGGAGGACCAGAGGCAATGGGTATAAATTGAAACAAAAGAGGTTCAGGCTGGCTATAAGGAGAACTTTTTCTGCCATGAGGAGAGTCTTGTAGTGGAACAGGTTGCCCAGAGAGCTGTTGCAGTCTCTATATTGGGATATATTCAAGGCCAGAATGTATAAAGCCCCAAGTAACCTGACCTGACCTGATGTGAATTTTGGGGTTGTCCTATGCAGGGACAGGAATTGGAGTCAATGATCTTTGTGGATCCCTTCCAACTCAGGACATTCTATGATTTGATGATTCTATGACCTTATATAGTTGACTGTTCTTTCAGTTGGAAATTCAAATAAGTGATTTCCTGAGTTACCTTCCAGACTGAATTTTGCTGTGGTCCTACCTTCTCATTTTTCTATTATTTCTATAATAAAATCCCTCCTTTCAGAAACAAGAATTAAACTACTGAATTTTTATTAAACTGGGGGTTTTTTGGTCCTATTTGTTACATAAACCCCCCGTACTAAAGCAACTGTATTTCATAGACATTTCATTAGTTATTTTTCCCCATGTTATAAAGGTGAAACTATAATAATATTTATTTTTGTAAGTGTGTTTCAAGGCATGCTAACTGATTTAAACAACTTTTAATATATTACAGAAAACATTTGCTCTCAGTGCTGAATTTGCAGCATGCATCATCTTTTTGTTAGTGTTCTGTTACATTTTTAAGAAATTAGGCAAACACTATGCAAATAACTTTGTGCTTCTGATTATTTGAAAGCTCTCAGCTTTGAACCTGTTTTCCTGCTTTGCTTCAATTAGCATCTGTTATTTCAGCACTCAGAATTTTGGTTTTGGCTATACATGACACTTCTCAAACTTTAAACCGAAGCTACCCAACCTGGTTTTGAGTTGCTCAGTTAAACAAGACATTGGCTGTGGCATGTGTTCTCCTCAAAGGTATAAAAGAAAACAGTTCTGGATTACCCCTGGTGATGATCATTATTTGAAATGCAGATCAAAAGAAGTTGATTCTGCTGCTGACATTTCAGGTTTCTTAAGAAGTTCACAGGAGAACTGAAAGGATTTACTGGAAGAATTGGACTTCATGGGACTCTCACGTTGGCAAGGTACAGAAAGAATACTAGGAAGCGTGGAAAAATCTGTTTTGCAAATTTCCTCTTTAAAATGGGATTAATGATATTCTAGCCCAAATTTCGACCCAGTATTAAAAATGTATGGATTTTTTTTATTGCTGCAGGGTTTTTGTTGGGTGGTGGTTTTTTGTAATGTTGTTTGTATGTTTCTTAAACAGGGCACGTAATTTGAGATTTTGATAAGGAAGTCTTAATGAATGTCAGTTATTCTGCTGTGCTCCAGTCAGGTTTAGAATCACCACCAGACAGCATTAAGAGAGGCCAGGGAAGCTGTTAGAAACGGAGGCATCAATAAGAAGACATAAGGTGGGGAGGATGAGGATGATTATAGTTTGGGAGACTTTCAAGGGAGTTCAGTGGGAGGCAGATGATGTCTGTTTCTTGAAAGAGTACAGAAAAGACACAACATTTTCTCCCACTCTTGAAACTTAGGAACTTCTGTAAAATGTCATCTTAGCCAGTGAAGACAGTCACATTGATTTGCCAGAGATGGGGGAAAAAGGTATTCCCTGGGAAAGTGTAGCAAGCTTGGATGTATGGCATGGCCTTGTGTAACATACACTCTTGAAAATATGAAGCCGAATTTTAAGTTTCATTTCTTTCTAGCACATTAGCCAATACTGTTAATTATTTGAGCTGGGAATCTAGAAACTGAGCAAGGTTTTTTGGAGAACATATGCCTCCAAGGTATGCCAGCAGTGTATTTTACTGTCATGACCAGTTTTGTTGCCCGTGCAGAAAACAAACACAAAAGGGCAGCCTGGGGCACAGCTGGAAGGTCTCTTTAATTACTGCCTTTGGCAGAATTGATCTCCAGTAATGTTATCACAGAACTGGAAATAAAAAATATCATTTTCAGACAACATTCTCAAATGTGACTCTTCTGAAAAGGTGATCAGTGAAATGCTGTATAGAAATACAGACATGCTACCTACTCATTGCTGCAGGTATCACCCTCTTCTGTTCCCTTCACACAGAAGCTGGCAGTCCTGGGTTTTACAGGAGAAAACAATAAAGTTTTTTAATATTTTAAAATCATGTCATTATTCTTATTTTTCTCTGGTTCCGAAGTATTCTTTATAACTTAAGCTAATTACAAAATAGAGAGTGGCTGCCATGTAAATCATGCATAAATAAAGATCTTGCATATTATCTTTCAACAACCTTTTTTTCTGCATTGACTGTGTTGCAAATGTAGAAGAAAAAGGACTATATACTCCTCCTTTACAATTTTGAATACCAGCAAGTCTTACATTCATCGGAGTGCTGGGGAAAGGTCTCCTGGATTTCTCAAAGGACACTTGCCTATAAGAATCTAATGTCCACAGACTAACAAAGAGAAAGATATCACAATAATATTTGATAAGATCTTGCCACTGACTTGTTTATCTGAGTGTTCTGTTTTACGTGCTCACCTCCACTACAGAAACCTGCAAGACTGAATAGTTTAAGTAACTTTTTGTTTTGGTTTAAGATAAAATAGACTCAATTTTCTAACTTCAGCTAAGTCCTGTCTAAGTAACTTCATTTTCTGACAGATAACTGTGTGGTTTTTAGACAATGTTTCTCTCTAGAAGTGATAATACTGGGCATTCGCATGTAGAAAGGCCATTGCTCATTCATATTCCTATAGAAATCAAGGCCATTCTTGAGCTGATGGAATGCCTTAAGTCAAAGAGTCAAAGAAGGGTCACATCTGTAAGGAGTGCACAGGACAGATATCCCCAAACTGACCAACAGAGTATTCCATCCCATATATGTCATATTCACTATAAAACTGAGGGATCATGAGGGTCACTCTTCTTCAATGGCCTATGTCCAATGAGGACCTTGTCTGTCTTTCTTGTTCCCGATCCCAAATCCATGTGTTCCACAATACAGTTCCTGAGTCCAGCACTTTTCTGCCACTGACCTTTTCCCCATGCCTACTCAGCAGCATTTGAGGTGATGTAGTCACTGGGGGGCAGGGAGAGGGGGCAATTTTGTGTATTTGTGTATATTTTATTTTATTGTTGTTGTTGTTAAGTTAAAGCTCTTCTAGTTTTAGCTGCCAACCCACAAGTCTTTTTCCTCTCATGTCCCTCTCCCTGGGGAGAGGAGAAGGGAATTGGGAGCCCAACTGTTGCATTTTAGCTGCCAGTCGATCTGGGCTGGGGCTAAACCATGACTTTATATCTAAGTCTCTGGCCTAATGTTTAGTGTCAGAAATACAAAGGGTGCTGCAAGTAATCAATTTGTATCTCCAAATATATATACTGGATTGCACCTTACTTGGCATAATAGAGAAGAAAATATCATTCTTCTTCTGTTCAGCTGACTAGATACTGGTTTACCTCAAAATTTCATATTGTGGTTTCCCAGTGCAGAAAATCCCACATGTTGAACAGCAGCATGTGAAGTATTGCTGTGTATTTCTGAACTCAGCAGCCATTTCTGCCACAGAATGCCCCCCTGTTCTACTCCTTTTCAAAACTCAATGCAATGCATTTTGCTGTTCGCTCCATGTGTACTCATGCAGTCCCCTGTCTTTTCTCAGTGAAGCTGAAATCTTTTTCATTTTTGTTTACTTATCACTTAGTGGTATAACAGAGATCACCAGATGATAGAAGCTCTTAAACTGGAAGGAACTCTGAAGGTCTTCTGGGTCAAGCACAATTACAATGAAGACTGTCTTCAAAGTCAATTCAGGTTGCTCAGGGTCTTGTCCAAATGAGTTTTGAATATCTCCAAGGATGCTAGATCCACAGTCTCACTGAGCTACCTGTTCCAGTGACTGAATGCTCTTCAGGTGATGAATTTTATCCTTACATCTCTTCAGAATTTTCCTTATAGGTGCTGCTGTATCTCTTTTCCCTATTATGCTTGTGAGAAGACTCATGCCCTCTGTTCTCTATAATCCCCCTTTAGGTTATATAAGACTAAATCATGCTTGAACGGTGAAAACAAATATAGAAAAATACACTGTTCTTAGCAATGAGTTACTGTTAGTATCAATTCTTCTCATTTCACAGGTAAGAGTTGTTCTGCTAGAGATATATTTGCTTAGGAAAAAAAAATTAATGCAAACAGCTATTAAAATAGCCCTGGTTTCTTTCCCTTCTTCATGAAAATTTCTTGTCTCCCTATACCTTTCTGAAGGTCTCACAAATTGCTCAGTGCATTTCTCAGACAGGTTTATTGTTGCACTAAGGTCTACCAAATAGGAAGCTGGCAAAATTAATTCTTCTGCTTTGTATTCTGATAGTATTTTCTCATGGGGATAAAATAATTCAGAACATACATTTATGTGAACAGTATTTGATTATTCAAATGTCTGAAAGAAATTTATTGTGAAAATATGTGAGCTTGTCCAAATGCAAATGTATCCAATTTTTCCGAAGAAATTATGCCATGTTTTCAAAGTCCTGATATTTACTTCTTAGCTTTATTACTGTTTGAATACAAAGTGCTAGAGGCCTGATTTTTAGGACTGTTAATTGCAGGATTACTCTGCAGAACAGCTGACCACAGTCTACTCGGAAGAAAGGTATGAAATGTCATCTTTCCATGGAGACACCACATATTCTCCTGGACCTTGTGGAAGAGTCCTCAATTCTACTGAACTAAGTTAAGCTAGGAATTTGCAGAACAATATGCATGGCCATACCAGGGAACTCAAGCTCATCTTCAGGTAGGAAAAGGTTTATCTAAGACTTTTGAAATTCTTTATTTATTTTTTTATTCTTGATTGAAGAGGAACTATAAGAAAAGTTAAATTCCTAGGATAGTTTCTTTTTTTCTTGGGTAAGCTGAAAGCATAGTCTGAATGCACATACTAAGACTGAGAAATATTTGGAGATCTGGAGATAGCATTATATTATGTCAACATACCTTCTCATGGATGACAGTTCAACATGGAAGAAGCTACTGCTCAATCAAAAGTACGTGCCTTTTAGGGGGGGGGGGGGGAAAGAGAGAGAGATGAAAAAGAGGTAGAGGCAAAGAGAGAGTTCCTTTAAGTGATAATTCAGTCTTCCCGGACTTTTTTTGTTTGTTTGTTTAATCTAGTATGCTGAGGAATACATTGTTCTCTCCAGATGAAAGGTGAAAATAGGTTTCAATTGAATTGAAAAAGGTATTTAATGAACTCAGCTGATGATAACCCTGGTAACAGAACATTGGATTGCAGTGAAATGCCTTACTTGGTTTGTATTCACAGGAGTTTAATTTAATAGTATAACTTAATGTTCTAGTAGTAGTAAATCAGCTTATCCATCCTGAAAGTGCTTTCTAACTAACAGGAAGAGTAAAACAGAGAGGCAGGCAGTGCAGCAAAAAAGTTTTGCTCTTAGGTGGATTTTTTTTTAATAAAGGAGATGTACACAATTCTCAGCTTAGATGCAAATGCTGAAATGCTTTGTTCATGAAGTTATACGTGATTCAACCTCCCCACAAAGACTTGGAGCTATACCCCTTCAGTATGCAAAAAGATGGAAAGTGTCATGGAGGAGTGATATGGCCACACATATGTTTCTCACCATTCTTTCACTGTATAGTTTAATAACTACATATCACAGGAGGCATTCTACCCCTCAAAGCCTAAAATTGCATGTCCCATCAAAGTCCTTAATGTAAACAATGTGAACTATTTAAATATTTACATATTTCATCATGGAACTGCTAACTCCTCTCCTCCTCATTCAGTTGCAAGTTGTTTTGCATTGGGAGGGGGCCAGGTTTTTTCTAGATCTCAGTAAGAAAAGCACAGCAACAAATGGTGCAACAATACTGTTTTAATAACAATAATAATAATAACAACAACAGAAATAGAGATAGAAATAGAAAGAAAAATATAAATAGGAAGAAAAACGTAGATAGTGAGTAAATTGTATGTCTCTTCAGGTGCTGTGAACCCTGCTGGTCTGCAGCATTGCACAAGACCCCAATGCATGGTCACAGCACGCTGTGCAGATCCCATCCATGGTGGGGTTCACTCCTGCCCAGTACCATGTCTCCTTATACCTCCTGAAGCAAACAACACTATATATCTTGCTTTGACAGGTGTCTTTCTTTATGCCCACCAGAGCATGCCTAGGTAAAGATATCTTGGAAAGGTATCCAGAAGCAGAATGAATCCAGAGACTTCAAGCATGTTGTCCTCCATTGCTATATACCTAGGATTATGCAGCTGTTCCTCACATGAACTTATGTGTATGTCAAGCAGAAAACACAGTATGGCTGTCAGGAGTTGATCAAGATCACTGGCTCCTCGAACACAATGTCTTCCATAAGACTCCCAATGCAACAGTATTTCTTCTTTGCTTCCCTTGGGAGCCAAGACAGAAAAAAGGCGTACAAGAAAGAGGAGGACAGACTGGAAAAGAAAGTGTGATGGGATGACAGCCTATGGCAGTTACTGTATCTTTCCACTCTGAAAAGTCTAATGGTGCCTACAGTTCTCAAATTTTATCATTCCTCTGCTGTCAACAAACATATGTGGAATGAGGGCTGATTTAAATAGAAGGTAACACCAGCTGTTGATGTTAGTTTTTCCATTAGCTTTCGTGACAAACAGATGTGCAAGAGGTCTACTTGTGATGGGTTCTGTGACTGTCCCCTCTGTGATAGGATCTGTGCTCTTTTAAAACAGAAGAAAAGCATATAAATGACATACAAAGGAAATGTTATGAGTAGACTCGAGTGCAAAACGTTCAGAAACCTGGACATTAATATTCACCACAAAAATCCTCTTTTTTTTCTTAAATACCTAATTCTGCATACTAGATGTGTCTGCCTTCTGGATGACACAGGACAGTACAGTAACAGAGGCAGCAGAGCTGCCAGAGTTTGAAGGCACGGTGTGATGAAGGCAGAGGGCCATATGAGACCACACTAGACACCTGATCAAAGAAACTAAATGCTAATTAGTAGACCTAGTCTGCAGCTCTATCTCCTCAGTGTACCTGTAAGTATGATTGCTAAATTAGTAAAATAAGAAAGGAAGTTTCCTGAAGGTAATGACTCATTCACATTGCTCTATTGCAGGTTTCCTTAACTAAGACTCTGTTGCCTGATTTAAATTATCTTTTTTTTTTTTTTTTTGATTTGCAACTGCATCAAGTACTTGCAGCTTGAAATGAAATGAATAATGCTGTTTCTCTGAATCTACGAAAGTTTCCTTCCCCTCAAGGGTTCTGTGAAAATATAATGGCAATATATCATGCATGCTTATAATATTGTGATGAGTTCCAGGCAACAGTTTATGAAAAAAACATTTAGCTTTTTTCATCTGGGTGAGTTCTGAATGGTATATAGTAAATTAGTCCTCATTGAAAAATATGAAGGAAAAAAACAGATAACAAAGAGACACTTGCTTAAATTATCTCCAGCTAGGCTGCACACTGAAAGAGGTAGGATGGTCATGGGAAATATCTAATGAATTCTAAAGCTCATAGTGGACTCAAAGATAGTCAGTTTCAGGGTCCAAACTTCCATTATCTTCTGTTTGCATATTGTTATTGACTGCTCAATAATTCCAAGAACTCTTAGAGCTTTGAGGACACTAAGAGGCCTTGGTCAACCTTCCAAGGTTCCATCCACCCCTTCTGCTCATGAGTCCAGGCCATTTTAAGCTCCATCATGGGCTGTTAGTCCCTGTTAGTTTGATGTATGCTGTAGGTTTGCTTGTTCCTACCTGTATCATAGCATGTGCGTGCCTGACCACAGACCTGACTGATGTGCCTGAGCTGTGGACTGACGATCTGGTTTGACCTCAAACTTGTCTTCTCACCTGCTTTGATACTACTGGACTAGATCTGACCAAGAGTACTATTAAATGATTTGGCTTACATTCACAGATGACTCCTTGTCTTGCTTCAAATGCGATATAAGTAAAGGATCATTTTCTTGGGGGCTGGGAAAAAGCTGTATATGAAAATAGCAGCAGGTCTCATACTACTTGCAATCAAGTACTCTTCTTGTCACAACACTCTTTAGTGAGCTGGAGGGCAGAATACTCTTTCTTGGGAAATGCATCAGTCCTATTAAATCTTATAGTAGTCAAGAAACTCCAGATTGGACTTAGAAAACAACTAGAAGACAGAGATGGGTGTCATTTACTGTTTTGGCTTTGAAGGAGATTTTGAGTACTGTATGAAAATGTGCTGGGAGTCTTTTGTGACTCAGTGCTTACAGAATCTAATTAACTAAAATTAATGGGTGGGATTCTCATTTTCTTATATTTATATGAGCACTTATTTTATGGGATATTGCATAATTCACAACAGCTGCAAATCTAGTCAACAGGCAGTCCATACTTCATGCAGAATAGGATGTGTATTTCTTTCTCTGTTTGACAGATAACCTTGTTGTTATCAGATAGCTTGAACAGTGGACCATTAAGAATTTATTGCTCCTTGCGGAAACTCATCTGTGATAACAACAGAAGGTGCACCAGAATAATCTATAGCCCACAGTCAAAATCATTTTCTTTATGCAATATAAGTGAATCTTTCCTTATAAAAAAATGCTTCTTCAAACTGAGAAAGAAAATTATCTAGTTATTCTGGTATTCTAATTTTTGGGTTTAGAAAAAAAAATAACAATAGCAAAAAATATAAAATTTACTAAAGAAAACAAGGCATTTTCTATCTATCTAGTCTGTGAAGGCAAGAGTCAGGAAGAATTGCCCATAGGATTCTTTAGTGTGAACTGAATGTTGGCACACGGTTTCTCACTTTAGACTGACACACTTTTTTTTCAAAATGAAGATAGCAGTTAATAGTATTTATCTAGCATTTTTTTAATATTTGTCTACACTTTCTCCCAACTTTCTTTGATTAGTTCCACAGAAAATTCTTAAGTAGGTCTGTGTGATATTATGTGATGATTTTCTTCAAAGTTTGGAAAAGGAGTTACGAGATATCTTCAGTCCACAGGGTCCTATTCAAAGAATTATCAAATATTTTAGGCTAGAATTATATTCTGATTTTAGGATCTCAGAAGGTCATCTAATCCAGTTTCTTCCTCCAAACAGGACTAACTACCATGTTGTACCTTGTTTCATCACATTTCAGAAATCCCTAAGTATGGATATTTCCCAGGAGGAGTCATACTCCATCTTCTCTGCCACTACCTTAAATAAAGGAAAACTGTAATGAGGCTTCTCACTCCTCCTTCAATCATTTTTTTCTCCAACTTATAAATCCAGCTCCCTCACTCTGTCCACATACATTAAATGCTCCATCCTCCTAACAATCTTCCCAACTAAAACAGCTCACCTTGTAGGCAATGGCAATGTAGAGTGCCTGCATGTCACTCTAGCGTGAATGACCAACTCCCAATCTCTGCGGTCAAGAAGCAAGCAAATGTAATAAATCCCTAAAAGTAATGTTGTATGGGGCCCTGAGCAACCTGATCTAATTGAAGATGTCCCTGCTTACTGCAGAGGAGTTGGAGTGGATGACCTTTAAACGCCCCTTCCAACCCAAGCCATTCTATGATTCTATGATTCTATGATTCTATGATTATATGATTCTATGATTTACAGAGAATGAGGTCTGGATGCTGTGAGACTGATTGATATTGAACAATTCCAACAAGGCCTTGAAACAGAGAGCCAAAAGATAAAAAAAGGCCAGCTGAAAGGAATACAACAGTTAGTTCAGTGGGAACGAGTACCAGCTGAAAGAAAAACAATTAAAGAGAACTTTCAACATAGTTAATTTTAGTGTAACTTGGTTTCTTAGCATGTGCAATAGTTTAGCCAATAATATGCCAGTAATAGCTTTATGGAGAGCTACCTTTAACCAATAATACACTGTAGATACCCTCTTGGGCACCCAGTTATGTAACTAAAAAGGATTTATAAAGAAACAGCTAAGCTCAATAAAGTGAACACTCGCTGATCATATTGATCTCTGTGTTTGATTCCTTGATGCTCCCGTCAACATAGAATAACCAGGTTGGAAAAGACCCACCGGATCATCGAGTCCAACCATTCCTGTCAAACACTAAACCATGCCCCTAAGCACCTCATCCACCAGTGCCTTAAACACCTCCAGGGAAGGTGAATCAACCACCTCCCTGCGAAGTCTGTTCCACTGCCCAGTGACCCTTTCTGTAAAATATTTTTCCTAATGTCCAGCCTAAATCTCCCCTGGCAGAGCTTGTGGCCATTCCCTCTCGTCCCTTCCCCTGTCACTTGGGAGAAGAGACCAGCTCCCTCCTCTCTACAACCTCCCCTCAGGTAGTTATAGAGAGCAATGAGGTCTCCTCTCAGCCTTCTCTTCTCCAGGCTGAACACCCCCAGCTCTCTCAGCTGCTCCTCATAAGGCCTGTTCTCCAGCCCCTTCACCAGCTTTGTTGCTCTTCTCTGGACTCGCTCCAGAGCCTCAACATCCTTCTTGTGGTGAGGAGCCCAGAACTGAACATAGTTCGAAGTGCGGTCTCACCAGTGCCGAGTACAGAGGGAGAATAACCTCCCTGGACCTGCTGGTCACGCTGTTTTGGATACAAGCCAAGATGCCATTGGCCTTCTTGGCCACCTGGGCACATTGCTGGCTCATGTTCAGTTGCTGTCAACTAACAGCCCCAGGTCCCTCTCCTCCTGGCAGCCTTCTAGACAGACTTCTCCTAGTCTGTAGCTGCACAGGGTTGTTGTGCCCCAAGTGCAGGACCCGGCATTTGGCCTTGTTAAACCTCATGCCGTTGGACTCTGCCCAGCAGTCCAGCCTGTTCAGATCCTTTTGCAGAGCCTCCCGACCCTCCAGCAGATCCACACTTCCACCCAGCTTAGTGTCGTCTGCAAACTTGCTAAGGGAGCACTCGATGCCTTCATCCAGGTCATTGATAAAGATCCTATGATCCTATGACCCTATGATCCTATGACTCTATGACCTGGAGGCCCTTCAGCACAGCATCAGCTGAAAGGTGAGCCTCTAGGTGCACAACAAATCAGAGACAAACTGCTGTCACAAACCCATAAAAAGCAAACAAGAAAATGATACTTTTTTTTTTACATATGGATACAGAATTTAACAGTAAAATAACTCATTGGATTAAAGTAGCCCAGAGTATCTAGCAGGAAAATATTAAACTGAGCTGCTTTTAATGTTTTAGCAAATTAACAGAAGGTACTTTAAGAAGTATCCCAAGTCTAGTTTTGAAGTTAGCCCTGGCTGGAGAGGGAGTTTGTCCTAGACAGTATCTAAAAGTTTCTTCCAAATTAAATTACTCTGGTTTTATTCTATACCTTGAAGCACTCACTTCTATAACATACTTAAGAGAGCATCATCTATAAAGACAAGAAAAAATGACCAATGGATGAAGGAAAGAACATTAAAATGGAGATAAAAGAATATATAGATACTTGAGTCCAACGTTTAGAAATATAGGTTGTTCCAAAAATACCCACTAACCTGACACTTAAAGATCTCTACAAGTCTGTTTTCCCTGAATTTTCACTCCAGCTCCAGTGTCTCATTTGCATCATCTCACTCCCTCCATTGCATCAGCATAATTTCCTGTGCAGTAACACAGTAATAAGGGTAACTCTTTCAAAAGGACAACACAAATCCTGCTATTTTGTACCCTAGCTAAGAGCCCAAACTCCTCTGCTCAAGCCCATTTTCTTCTGTCCCTAGGGGATGAGATTTATTTTGTGCAATAGAGCACAGATTCAATAGGATAAACAAAGCCTCTTTAATCCCATCTGAACTAGGTTGCAATTTGTGACATTTTTCTGAACTGAAAGAAACCTGTCCACTTTGTGTACTAGAACACGTGACCCAGCTGGAAACATTAGGCAGATTCAGGAATACAAAAGCCCTTCCCTAGATCCCTTATGAAACTTTGCTGCTAACCGCTGGTAAGACTCCCAGACTTGCTAAATTCAGGCATTCAGTTCCAATGCACAAAATACAACAAAGGGATCTAAACTGTGCAAGAAGTCTGTTGAAATCTAGCAGAAGCTTGTCAACAAAACACTCCTAATACCATGATGTAACAGAATCATCAATATAGGGATGATGATGTTGGGTCAAGTCTAAATATTGCTTCTTGGTGTCAATACCAGTACCTTGCTTCTGACCAAGGGCAGCTGGAGCCCTTATACTGCTCCATTTGTTTTTCAGCCATCTCAGAGCACCAAGCTGATAAATGCATAAACGCACCTTTTGTAACTGCAAATTCTTGCTCCCAGGCAGTAACAGTCAGCTCAGAACCCATCTTTTTGTATGTAGAAGTAGGATTATTCTCATGTGTATTGCTTCATGTTTATCTAACTAGAATTTCATGATTCATTGTAGTGCCCAGTCAGTAAAATGATGAGTTTTGACTGTAGTAAAAAAACCACACAGGCACCTCAGGTACCTCACTATGAGCTGTAAACTTTGTCATATCACTGTTTATTTCCTTTTCTAACCTGTTGATGTACATGTTGAATGGCACAAATGTAAGCCCAGATCCTCAATAAATCTACTAGTGACCCTGCTCCACCCTTCACACAGCTCCCCAAAGGCTCTTGAGTCATGGAAGTGAAAGTAAAAAGCCACTATGAACCAAAATTAAATTCTGTGGCAATGTGTAAAGGATGAAACATCCAGTCATCAAGGAAATGCTTTGTACAGTACAAGCACTTCATCTTTCAGTCCTGATCCTCAGGGGAGACTTAGAAAACACTGTGCACAGACATACCTGGGAGCTAAATGCATAACACTAGGACATCAAAACCCATGGATTCAATAGAGACAATTTTTATGGCACATTATAGTCTCCTTCTTCCCCTTTCAACATTTCTGTGCTTCACAGAATGCAAAAACTCTCTCTCCTTCTTTCTTTCCACCCTTTTGCCAATATCCTATGTGCTTTGAAGATTCCAGACATCTTTTCTTTCACATTTAGTCTGATAAAAGAAGTAATCTGGATCTCAAATTCTGTTTGGAGTTTGCTGTTCTTGGACAAGGGACTGCCTACTCAAATTTGTCTTCTTTTGCCCTCATTATGCCACTTAGTCTAATAAAACATTACTGCCTCTAGTCTTTATCCAATTATATCTTTAGACCAAGTTTATACAAAATGCAATATTTTTGTTTGGATTTTCCTGTTTGTTGTTGTTTTTTTACATCCACAGGAGATGCAGCTGGAGTGTCAGATCTCCAGTCCTGAATACTATCCTAATATTTCCTAAATATTTTTTCAGTGGGCAATAGCCCAACTCTGTACATGATTTCAGGCACTGCTCCCAGGCTATGCCAGATTAGTCTGACCTTTAACTTCTGAAATACTTCCAAATGTCTTGCATACGTATTTAAAAGCATCAGTTTGCTTATACCTCTGGACATCAGGGAATATTAGACCATCACTCAACACCACAATTCAGACTGTCAAGTATCCAGAATATGAATCTTCAGTAGAAGAATCCCTCAATTATCTTTACCATGAAAATCTGTCAGATAGCAAGTGCAGGCATCCTGTTTCTTACAAACAGTGAATGAAAATGGAAAAAAATACTCTCACTTGGTATACTGAAACACACCATGGAACTGCAAATTCTATATGTTCTTTCTGCAGATCATTTGCTTACTGGCTTACAAGGAACTGCAAAAAGAGCTCAGGACACAAAGCATGGTGACCCTCCATGTCCTTTCAATAGAGGTCATATATTGAACAAAGTTATTGTGCTTTTTCTTGACTACCCCCACTCAGAACAAGTCTGAATGCAGTAAGCATCCACAGCCATATTCGGGTTACACATCAGTGGTACGAGTGCCAGTCAGGAACTGGATTATGTACAGCAGCAAAGCAAGTGCCTTCCAGATTCACAGGAAACTGCTGTCCAGGCAAATACAAATTTCCTAGCACAGTCTGAAACTAAATGAACTGTCATTAGGGAAGATAATATCTACATAGGAAGTACTTGTGCACAAAAATTTCCCTTGCAATCTCATATATTCATATTCCTTTAAATGGCTACAATGTTTGGGGATTTTAGGTTTTAATTTTAATAGTGACATGTAAGCAAGTAACGGTGATCTCAAGCATTCGGAAATGCAGAAAGTAAGGACAGATACAAAGAACTAATCAAAGAGACAAGATAAAAGAACTAATGAAAGATGTCATTCTCTCTAACTAGAATTTCAAGAATAATGTAAAAAAGGATGAATGTTGAGTGGGACCCGGCTCTGGACCCACTTTTATCTTGAGCTAAAAGAGTTTGCTGTATTTTGCTTATGCTGTTTTACACTTCTTGTTCCTTAAACAGACTTATTTGCATGTCCATGAAGTAAAGCAAGTAAATCAGTCCTGTGCTGAGATACTTCTCTCACAACTGAAAACAATACAAGATCTTCATTTTACTGGCACTGAGATATTAGAGTAACAGTTCGGTTGTTTCCTAGTTGTTTCACTTTTCAGATTCGAATATCATTTGTCTTCAGTAGGCAAGTTCATTTGTGAGTGACACCTTTTGTTTCCTCCCCTGTAAAAATTATTTTACAGTTAAGTGCACTTCAGGACAATATTTAGACAACTAAAAGCATTGATAACATTGATAGCATGCTAAATTGTAAAAAGCCACAATCTTTGATCAAACTGCTGACAACAATTTCACTGAGGTGGGATCACATTAGTGTGGATTCAAAGGAACTAATTCCTCACTCACCTGTTTCTCCTACAACACTGCCAAGTCCCTTGTTGCCAAACAGAGCCACAAGTCCTTTCCAACTTTCTGACCCCCATGTAGTCAGTACAGAGAGCCAGACCATGTGTCTCTTTCCAGCTGCATCTTGTAGCAACTCCTGTCCGACATAGAAATAATCATTACTGTGATAAACATTCACTACTAATATTTCTAGAATTCTCACTGTAGAAAAGATCTAGAGATCAGAGAGTTTTTCTTTTCTGAGATATCTCTTAGAGACAGAAGAAAAAGGAAGTGGAGAAGGACATGAAACTTTAGGAGAGAGGTGGACATGATATAACTTGACCTTAGGTACTACCTTCCACAGCATCCTCAGTTGGAAACTGAGAATGAGCATAATGGACAATAAGACTATTAGAAAGACTTAAAATTTTAAGGACTAACATGCTCAGAAAGTCAAGATCAGCATCCTATTTGAAGATGGCAATGTGTGAAGTGGAGATTCATGCTAGTGCCATATGATTCAGCATTTTCATAGGTGGCTTGAATAGTGACAGAACCCCTATTCAGTAAATCTGTAGAGGACACTGACCTAGGGTTGTGGTTGCGACTGTTAGGATTTGCCAAATCCTGTAGCCCAGGAAAGAAATGCTGCTGCAGCTCCATGCCTCCAGAACCAGTAAGTAGCAAGGTTGAATGTCTATCAGCCAAAGCCACATGCACATGTGAACAGCACATATATACATATATACAAACACATCCAGATGCACAGACTAGCACAGAGGGACAAACTCAGCCCACACACAGACAGCACAAATGGCCTTATTCTGTTCCCTTCTCTAGTGGAGGAGAATTTGGCAAAAAGACTTGGAGGACACCATGGTCTCTGCCTACACTGCTAGAAGAGGGAACTAGAAAGTTAAGGGAAAAAACATTTCACCATAGTGCCAGGCAATATAACAAATAGCAATAGCTGCAACTGGCAGCGTGGGGGCTTCAATGAGAGGGCAATGCAGCACCAGAACAAGTTGCCCAGGGAGACATGGAATATATATGGTTGGAAGCTTTCAAGCTGTGGTTTTACAAGACCCAGGCTGGTACAACCTAGTGGTGTCCCACTGGAAGGATGAGGTCAAGGAGCAACAAACCAGGTGCTGCTCTGCAGGAAGCAGGGCAGGGGCTTGCCAGCCTGCCCGCTCCCAGTCCTACAGCGTCACAGCAGGGCGAGCCGGGCAGGCTAGCGGGGACAGTCAGGTTCAACCAAGAGTCCAGGCAGGTCCATAGTGGCAAGGCAGATCCAAGATCAAGCTGGGTAGACCATATGCATGTCAGGGTCCAGCCGTGCAAGGATGCGGTTGGAGACCAGCACTCCTACAGTACAGCTCAGGCAGGGGTTGAAGGCTAGAGGATTAGCTTGGAAGGGGGCACCAGGGCCATGAACAAGGTAGCGGGAGGCTTCAGGTTGGGCTGGTCAGGGCCAGGAGGTTAGGTGGTGCCTTCAGAACTCTGGTGGGATGCTGAACTAGAACCCTCCAGAGATCTCCTCCAAACAGCATTACTATGGTTCTTCAGAGGGTAGCAGCCACATAACCTCCACCACCATTCTGCTAATCTGTATTACTGGAGCCATGAAGCAAGCTAGAGAACCAGATTTCTCCTACCTTTTTTATCCCTCCCCCAAAGTAAACTGGGAACAGCAGAGAACCTGCCTAATCTGATTTTCATAAAGTAAATCTGATCATGAAAATGGAGAGTGCTTGCTAATGCAATCAACATTTCAAAAGATGGATGATTTTAACAAACAAACCTGGCAAAAGGTTCCTAATTATGCTTTTAAGCATACATTCATCTTCAACTTTCTGTATTCCCATACTGTCTGCAATATATTTTCTGTGCTGACACACATATTTTCTGTTGTGTTTCTTCTTGGCTTTTCTGTGAATCAAAAGCACTTGGTCATCCAGTAAGGAAAAAAGAAAGAAGTATCAATTTAATCTTTTTTACATACAGAAGTAGCAACTAGAAAACAAAGACAGACCAAATAAACCATGTGAGGAAGTATTCCTTGTTTTCAGTATTAAGTTGGTTTACACAAGGGCAAAATAAATACCTCTGGGGTATCAGCTACTCAAATTTATTGTGAGAGAAAAGGAAATGAAAAAGAATTATGAGAGGTGAAATTCAGATCTGTAGAGGAGTGTGAAAAAAATTTGCATAACAAGGGCATAAACCGAGAGATGATAAGAGGTAATCAAGTTTAGCACTATGTGAAAAGGGAGGTGTATATGAGATATGCCAACAAAACCTGATCTGCTATAGAAGGTAACACACTAAAGGAGAAACAAAAAAGCAAAGAGATGCAAAAGAGAAAAAATATTTTTGAGGAGATACAGAATGAAAAGTGATATGTTAATATAAACATGTAAAAGTGAAAAGTAAAACCTTTAAATGTCATAGCTGAATGGAAAAAGGCATGATGAAAGGGAAAAATAATAATGAAATGTAAGTATTTAAGAAGAGGAAAAAGTGAAAGAAATGTAGAAACCACTGATGTGATGTGTAATCAAGACTGACGTGTAATAAAGAACAATATGTAAAAAGGAAAAAATGCAAATAAAAAGATAAATCATGTTCCATAGAAAAAGAAACATAGCAGCCCAGGGAAAAGAATGTTCAAAGTAAGGTGGCAGAAATAAAAGGTTAAATAACAGGTAAAATTTAAAAGCTGTAGTGTGATACAGAAAAAATGGATGTGTGCTTTGAAAGTAAAAATTAAATAGTGCAACATACTGGCAAGTGGGCAATAAAAGGTGCAAGAACATATGCAGAAGGGTATGAGTGCATGTGGTAGGAAAGTTAAAATAAACATTGAGCTACAGGGAAAAGAGCATGTGTTAGATATGAAAAGGCATACTGAGTTTAAAAAGTGAGACACTTCAATCAGAAGTGGAAAGAGAAACATAATGAGATGTGCAATTTAAGACCTAATCAATTGTGAAAAAGAACCTGCAGTAAGAATATATATAATAAAACAAAAACCTGAAGAAAATATAGTGAGATGATAGAGAAGTGGATAATGATATAAGCAACATCACATATGGTGCGTATGAGATCACATCTGCTGCTCATAAACACAAATAAGTATTAATAAGTGGAAAAAATGCAACATTAGCAATGGATAAGGGCTGTAAAATGGAAATGCGTAATGGCATTTTAAGGATAAATGAGGAACAACATGTGAATAATGGAGCTCCATAATGAAATGCAGAACAGAGATAAATGTTAAAAGAGAAGACACAAAAATCTAAAATGGGTTATGTTATACACCAAAGGAGGTAATGTATAAGTTAAAAAATCAAACTAGGTGATTCATTCAGGAAAACATCTAAGAAAAATTTAGGCTTGATGAGAGACAAAAAGGAAAATTCATTTTGAAAGGGAAAATTCATAAGGAAATGCAAAAATAAAAATGTGTAATTAGATAAAGAAGAAAAGCATGAGAGTATTCAAAATCAGAACTATGTCATGAACTACACAGTCTGAAACATGTCATTAGAAACAATACAAGCTGTATAATCACATGCATTAGGGAAAGTGCAGAAATAGCTCTGAAAAAAAGAAAACAAAAAAAATGCACAATGTGAAGAGGAAATGTGTGAGGATTTGCAGATATGAAAATGTATGCCAAAAGACAGAGCCACCCCCAAGTTTCAAAAAAACCACCAAAAAGGAAGTTCACTATGCACTGTGTAAATGAAAACCTATTATGCGATACAAAAACTAAATCTTCGGTATTATACCATTCAAACGAGTGATGAGATATTAAAAGAATATGTTTATTGAGGTACAAAAGAAACAGTTTACTCAGGTGTAAAAAAAAAATAACAGATTTCAAAAGTCATAGTAAGAAGCTAGTAGGAATATGTGACATTTACCTTAAGATATAAGAAGTTAACTGAAGAATGTGAGAAAAGGAAAACACATGGAGAAATCTGAAAGCTCATGCTTAGCATGCTATGCGCGGTCTGTAATGGACAAGAAAAAGGAAATTGACTAATAAGCAATGATACATTAAATTCCTAATTGGATCTAAAAGTACATAATGAGATGCTGAAGCAAAACCAAGCAGTGAAATAAAAATCAATACACGCAGCAAAAACCAAAAGTGGAAAATGGAAATGAGATGTAAAAAAGCATTCATATTGAGATGCAGAAGCAAAAAAGTGGGTAATGAGATGTGAAAAGAAAAACTCATGATTAGATTTAACATCAGAAATTCATAGTAAGATGAAAAATTGTAATAAGCCATGAACTACAAAATCTGAAAGAGTAAGATGGGCAAAACCAAAAGTACACCTTTAAGATTACAAAGTAAAAATCAAATAGGACACAAAGTTAAGTAGTGAATCATGTTATGCAATAGGGAGAATGCAGAGTTAGTTATGAAAGACTAAATGCATGATGAAATGCATTTTGGAAGAAAATGCATTTGGAAAGAATAATCCATAAGAAGTTGTGAAATATCAGTGTTTGATGGGAAGAACCCCACACACACAGTGTACGATGTAATATGAACAGTGAAACCCACAGTGAGGATCTGGAAAATTAGTAATGAGATGTGAAATCAGAAATAAAATTATTTGTGATGACTATCATTCATAATGACAAGCAAAAACAACAATTGAAATGCTAATGCAGCACGGCTTGTGAAATACCAAAGGAGATACAATAGCTGAGATGCATAATGGAATATGGAAAAAGAAATATAAAATGAAGAGTGAAAAAGGAAACATGTACCTAAAGAGGAGATGTTCATAATAAAACATGCATAGCAAATCATCTTGACTTAGAAGGATGAAGAACACAAAGCAGTATGAAAATGGAACAGTATATGTGTTGAACTGTCAAAACTGAAACATGCAAGAGATTCAGAGCAGGAATTTTACTCAAATATTTGAACAACGGCATTAACTACCAAGTCACTGACAGATGAGGGCTTACTTTACCTATTTTTCTTTTGGGCTTGGCCCACTTTCCTCTAGTCAGATACATAAAGGATCTTACTCTCCCTTCACATGAGTTTTTGACATCCACTGATCCAGTATCCTAATGTGCCAGCTTCATTTTGGGTGGTATCCTCCCTCATTATGTCACAGCAACAGGCTCCACCAGCATATTGCATAGGAGGAACAGCCTTTGAGAATTCTCCCTCAGGTATGTCAAGACCACCAAACAGCTTATTAATTGCATAACAGTTTCAGTCTTCAAGCCCACATGTAGAGACGTGGATGACTTTGTAGGTCTATGAAGAATCAGACAACAGATACACGGTGATTTCACACATGTTAATAATGTGTATAAACTATGGGCTTGAGTGTCTAAAGGGGAAGACAAACAGCGGCATTATACTTGCACTGCTTCATGCTTTATTTATGCCAGGCAATATATATAGGACTGAATTCCCCAGCAGTAACAGTGTTTTTGGCCTTGAAGCACAGCTGTAAGCCCTGTGAGGCTGTTCTGTTGAAATGTTGGGTCTGCTTTGCCTTGATCATGCCTTCTGGGGTGTCTCCAGTCATTGGGCTGTGACACTGACTTTCACCTGTGAATACTTACTGGTAAAACAAACCTGGAGTCCAGTACCTACCCCAAAGGCAATTTGACATTGGCATCATCTCATGCTCCCCAAGATTTTTCCATCTGACAGGTAACTCAATTTTGCAAAGACTCTGTACCACAGGTAGGCTGCAGGTACTGCTCTTTCAAAGAGGGAAACCTCTGAATCACCAAGAGGGCAAGATTTAGATCTTGCAAGACATGCTCCAGGGAGGCTATGCAGCCACAGGCAAGTTGGGAGCATGCTTCACCTCAAAAAAAAATGAGCTCGAGTCTCTCTGGGATAAACGTGGGGATGCAGAAGCAGTAAATCCAGCTGACCCACACAAGATCATCCTACCCCTAAGCCAAGTACTTCACAGGTTAGTCTGGGAGCAGACACCAGAAATACAGCATAGCACAGACTGTCAACGCTGGTCAGGTAGCTTGCTCCAGAGGGGTCACTACACTGAATTTGCACTGCCTTACTCCTGTTGCCTGTCATCCCTGCCACATGCAATGAAATAGCATCGAGGCTGCTGCTGTTCTTTCCATTTGCAGTAGAATTTTGGAGAAAGAATCTAAAACTCTTCCAGGGAGCTGGCTAAAGTAGAAGAGGGCAATGTTGGCACTGATCTCTCTTTGCAATCTCCTTGTCTGTTGTAAAAATATCATGGCATGCTATAATATAAACCAGCTAAGTCATCAATTCTGACTGTACAAGGGATCAACCTGGCATGCTGATGGTGCTGTGGAAGGGTTCCTGCGGCTGGGCAAAGAAAATTGCAAAGCCTTTGCATGGTATCTCTAGGGTATTTCCTTGTTTCAGTATATAGCGCCAGCAAGAAGTGTTCTATCATCTTTGCAACTACCCACTAATAGGAAGGGAACAATTAGTTGATCCATCAACTTTTTCAGAGGCCCTCACATCATATGTTTCCTCAAGTCACATGTTACAGGTTTCTGATCATCTTTATCTAGCTGTTGTCAGCTAGCTACTTTATTTTATGCTAAATGCTATGCGTAGGACTACTTAAAGGGTCACAAATCATAGAGTGGTTTGAGTTGAAATGGACCTAAAATATCATCTAGTTCCACTCACCCCCACCGCCCCCTCCAGCCATCTGGATCAGGCTGCTCAAGGCCCCATCCAACCTGACCTTGAACACCTCCAGGAATGAGGCATCCCCAACTTCCCTGGGCAACCTGTTCCAGTGCCTGGCCACCCGCATTGTGAAGAATTTCCTCCATATAGCTAGTCTAAATTTTGCTCTCACCAATTTACAGCCATTCCCTCTAGTCCCCTCCTGCCCTTTATCATCCGTGGTGAAGTGTAATCATCGAGGAAGTTTGATTTGGATTTATATAAATGTATATATTTTGTTACTCTCTTGTTAATATTATTAATACTTTCCTTTTTATTACATTTTTTCATTAAAGCTCTTTTAGTTTTAGTTTCCAACCCATAAGTCTCTCTCCCTCATTTTCTTTTCCCCTTTCCTTGGAGGGTTTTGGGACCAGAGCTGCTGAACTTAGCTGCTGACCTGGCTGGGTTACAGTGCAGGGAGCTAAACCAGGACATCTAGTCTGAAAACAATATAAAAAGCTTCTCAAGTTCTATAAAAGGTGGCTGAGGAACTAGAGCTGCTGCTGACAAGTATGTCTGAGCTTCCTGATCTTATAAGGCATTTCCTTCTAGAGATGCCTTCTCTCTGGTTTTCATCCTAGAGTGCTGTGAGATCAGGGCAACATTCAGTCTTGGCTAGGAAGTTAACATGAAAGAAAAATGCAAAGTGACCTTGGTGGAGGTTTGCAATGGTTAGCATCAAATGTTTTGGCACAAGTAGTTCAGAAGTTTCTTAGGATGGGAATGGCTGAAGATGGGTTTTTAATAGGGAGAGGCTTGTATCTCCTCACTCCTGATACTTTTTTTTTAATGCACACACAACTTCAATTTGACCCATGATTTCTTGAAAGGATCAACATCAGATTTGAAATGTCCAAGCCCTTTCATCTTAGACCCAGAAATGAGAAACTCTTCACAGAAAGCTGTCATCTAAGCTTGAGGGAAAACACCACGTGACTGCAAGAAAATCCTGATTTCACCAATAGCTCCGCTTCAATAACTCTGATTCTTCTAGTACAATAAGCTGTAAAATTTGATCTGACAAGAGGCAAAGCCCTCAGTGGCATTAAGCTTATTAGACTGATGCCAAAGTAAAAGTAATATTCTGATTAGTGTATATTGCATGCATTAAGATCATAATGAATAAGAATAGAATAAGTTGCCAGAAGCAGCTGGTAGCTTGTCTTATGCTGTAGAGTCAATTCAAATTACTCACTGAACAACAGAACACTTTAAAAAATGGGTAATGTTTTGGATGAGAAATAACACAAAAATATAGACTCTGATAGTAAAGATAATAAAGCTAACACAGAGGTACTGAGCACACATATAGAATCCATTATCTTTCCACAGCACACTTCCCTTCGACATATCCTGCAGCCTCCATTTATATTGTCTGGTAAAAGGGTATTAAAACCATGCTCAGTCAGTTACAGAAAATGCTCACAGATTGTCTTAAATAAAGAGGCATTCAGCTTTAATGGTGCACGAAGCATTTTGTCAGAGCTAAAAAACAACAAGAAGATTGTGTATCTTTGATACAAAACTTACCATACAGATGGTTCCAGTTCCTGAAAATATTGAATAGCTTTTCTTTTTCGAGAAAATCAAAATGTCATTACAAAAGTTTCCTTGTTTCAATTAAATGTAGGCCATCCAGTCCCTGGGTGTACATTATTTCTACTACAAGTAAAACAGGTCCAAATTGTGGAAAGCAGTTTGCACACCTCACCTAAACCTCCAAAATTTTAAGGGCCTGTTATAATAAACTTTGTTTGCAACTCCTTTCTAGATCACCTTTTTTTTTCTTCTCTCTGACACTTTTCTCGTTCTCCTCTAGGGCATCACCTGGTTGATACATTGCAGCAGCACAGTCAATTGAACCTGAGCAAAAAGCTGCACGGAGGCTGGAAAATGCTTCTAAGAAAACTGGAGTCTTTGTATGGGCATTCCAGACAGAAATATGTCAAAGTGTCCTTGCTTTCTTCTGTATTTTAAATTCTCAAGCTACCGTGTATGAAGGATGTGGACGAGAGGAGACTGGTATTTAACATCTCATCATCTGGTATATAACCAAACAGTGTTCCAGGTGAGTTTACACTGGCTGGCAAAGCCTCTTCGAATTTGATTTAAAATTAGTATAACAGGTTCTCTAGAGGCTACACAGAACAGCACAAGTGAAAACTAGTGTTAGCATAGAAGTCATGAGTCTCTCATTGCACATTGAATGCTTCCACTAACATTTTACTGGAAATGGGAACAGACCGACTTTTAAATACTTCCTGCTCATAAATAAGAAACCAAATGGATATTTATCATATAGTTAAGATTGATTGGGGGTTTTTTAGTATAAAAATTGTTTTTTGTTAGTTACAATTTTGTTGATCTTAAGTTGTTTGGGCTCAGATTCCATCATTTATGTGCTGGCTGCAATTGACTATTATCTTTTTAACTTTTAGCCCAAGTAATACAGCCATTTCCAAGGTAGATGTGCCAAAATATGGTTTCTGCCAATATGAAAATAATAAGGTTAAAAAAAAAAAGACCTGAAGAAAAATCCATTCTTAAATATGTTTCTTTGAAAAGCCTTAGTACTTCTGCACATGAAGGTGTTGCTACAATCTCTACACATGTAATAAGAAGGTTTTTTTGGCTCTGGAGGCTCCCCAATTACATTAAAATGATGATTCTTTAGAAATTAGAAGTTGGAAGTCCACACGTATGCAAGGCTACAAAACCATCTAAAGATGTGGCCTTCAACTGAGTATATTCCATCCCTTCACTATTTATATACAAGTAAACAGCAAGTGCTCAGTGAGCCACAGAACAAACCCTGCGTATCCCACTTCAGTGCTGAGCTGAAAGGATTTTAACTGCTGATCTTCCCCCTGACTAACAAAATGGGAGGTCCCTGTGAGTTCCACAGTGCTTTCTCTGATGGCAAAGACCCCAAGGAGACATAGTCTCCTCGATGATCCTTCTTGTAATGGGAATGAGAGTTCTAGAAACAGAGACAGGGACAGTTCTTCAGCGTCTCCCTGCAAACACACGGGAATACCATCGGTAAAACATAGGTCTCTTTTTTTTGTGACGGTAAGTTCATATACAAGCATCCCTTTTAACAAAGGGGTAAGGGGCTGTGCTGTGGCTCTTCAGGCCCCCAGCCAGCAGATGACTCATACTTTAAGGAGAGCTTAAGTCTTTTTAAACATTTTCCACTAAATTCTAAGGCAAGAAGTCTAATTACACTTTAGGCTTTAGCACGCTTAGAAGAACAGCATGATTTGGAAATGGCTCTTTTCATAAAATGGCTTTTTAGAACACATTTGAAAGTGACTGCTTTCCCTAATGCAAATGTATGAATTCCTCCAATTATGTAACTAGGGAAAAAGAGGCTTTTTTTAGACTGCCAGTATCTGAAGAAACTATGAACGGACAGAACAGCTTCTCCCAGTATTCATTTTTAGTGTGTTTTCTATTCTGGTTCTAATACATTTAACTAGTGAGACTGCCAGCACTTTCTTTCCGTTATGCAGTAATTAGATGTCACTCTTTAAAAAAAAATATGCCATGATTTTAAGTTTCAGCTTCTCAATTCTAATTATGCAACGTTGTTGCACTGAAGTTGGGAGCCCCCTAAACACCCTTGCATGCAGTTCAGAAAGGAAGAAGGAATGTCTCCAGGACTTGCTATTGCAAATCTAAACTTGTCTTTATCTTGACAGGTAAATATCATCCCTATAGTAAGTACAGCATCTAATTGTGTGAAAAAAACAAGGTAATAGTGCATTTTTCATTTCTTTTGATGTAATTTCACAGCAGGAAACTGGAAAAACAAGCATCACGGCTGTATCTGAGAGCCTTTAGAATATGATTTAGAGATTAAAACAGCTTCTATACTCACTGCTTACAGGTGGGAGTATCATCAAACTGAGTCTTGAGATTTCTGCTCAGTTTTCTGGGATGGGCAGGGGTAGGGGTTCCACTGCAACTTTTATTTAAAACTTTCAAGGGAACACTCAGCTGCAGTCAGTCAGCTTCCACCTGTCTTACTGACCCTTTTGTTAACAATATCAGGCATAAAAAGATGGTCTTCATGTCTTTCCTAACTGCAAGAGAAGATATGGTCTGTAGATATTAAGCGCTTGGTCCTTAATGGATAGGTGTGGATAGGTATTTGTTCTTCTCATGATAGGCATTAGTGATTAAGCCTTGATCTCTCAGCCAGCTCCCAGGACAGCTGCAGTGGGAAGCTAAGGTACAGATGGGGTCTGAACAATCTTCAAAGAAGCTGTGAGTCCTGCCCCTGCATCTTTGTTTTCCAGCTGCCTCTCTTCCTACTATCACATTGTTTGCTGTCATCTGTGCATTTGAACTCCCATTTAAACTGCCAGTCGTCAAGATGTAACTGGATTTCTTAAATTCCACAGGGCATTTTGCAGGCAACCCAGTCTTAGAGTTTGTTTCTCTCAGTTCTCTATCTGCTTCATGACTGTCACAGTTCAGATCTCTATATGTCATGGCCTACCTGCTTTCAAAAGACCCTAAATATTAGTCTTTAAGTGTATATTTTATTCAAATAAACTAATTCCACCCACAAGAGCCAATTTACTTCTCATTTCTTAGAATAAGTTAGACTGTTCTCAATTCAATAGACTGAGTTGTCCCAGAATTTTCCTTCACAGTCATCTGAAGGTTTGGAGAATAATTCTAGCATATGGGACACATTTGCAAAAGCAACAGTCCCTTCTACACCTGGAAATTTTGCCTCATGGTAATGGGTGTCATCTCCAGACTGTAGAGCAGAATAGACTCCTGTGACAGCCCTGGAAGGAACTGGAGCAGGAGTTCTGCTTCCCTGTTCTTAGTCTATACACTGACTACAGGTGACAAGATTTTGGCAGCAATGGGACTGAGGGGGTGTCTTCAGTGAGATGAGCCGCGTTTCCCCCTGTGCTGCTCAGGGCAGAGGTAGATGAGTTGGAAGTGAAGGAGTGAAACTGAGCCTGGGAAAGGGGTTAGGGAAAGTTGTTTTAATGTTTTTTCCCCATCCTGATGAGTGGGGGAAGTGAGTGAAAGGCTAGGTGGGCGTTTGGCTGTTGGCTGGGATCAACCCACCACAGCTTGTCAGTAACTTGCCTGTCATGTTGCATCTGTGCTCCTTCATGTTTCTGGAGAAAGGCCTTCTATGTGCTGATTATTCCCCCGCAATAAGCCTGGGAGCATGATTTGAGTTCACCACTACCACCATTGCTCCTCTGAACACTTTTAAGTAAGAGAAAACAAACTTTTTATAACATAACCTATCATTTCATATTTTGATATTCCCTAAAAGAAAAGTCTTCCATGTCCTTTGCTCCAGTTCCTACAAGAACAAATCTCTTAAATTCAGTTTCCATGAGCTATTCTCCTGTGTTTTGCTGTATCTATTCTTAATATTCCCTTCTCTGTAGATAGCTCAAGCAGTGAAATTCTCTTCTGCTGATTCACTACTCATTCCTGGACTCCAACTAACCCAGCAACTGAGACTAAGATACTCCCCTTTTCCTTAGCAGAGAGCACAGAAAGGTAGATAATTTCAAATCTTCTAAATCTTATTTTTCTAAGGAATAACCAAGCTTTTCTTCTTCCCAGCCAAACCTTCAGGACTGAGTATTTAATTTATGTAATTTAATCTGCATATCCTGCAAGATGCAGCTTGCTGAAAGTCTTGACCAGCTGTAACCATCAAGTCCCTTTAGGACAGACTATCCTCTTCTGCTATTTGTAAGTCTTACTATCTTCCCATCTTTAGACATTTTTCATGTCTATAAGTCTTCCTGGTCAAAAAATAATACATTCATGTATTCACCTTCTTTATGCTTTCAAGATACATAGTAGCAGCAATCTTCTAGTGATCTGCCTCCTGGACATGAAGATGAGGGTGCAGGCATGCAGTTTTTGTATGTTAACTATTTCCTATGGTTTACTCTGTCTGGTAATTCATAAAACCAAGGGAGGGTTGAAAAGCAAGAGGCAGTCATGGAAACAATTTCTATCACATTGCAGCAGATAAACTACGCTACGCTATTCCCAGTGATTAGTTCTGCACAGACCAATGACCCTTACTGCTCAAAAGCCCCTCCAACAATACCACACAACACTACAGTAAGTGGAAAACTGTTCTGCATACCTGATCCCAGACACCGAGACAGCATGTGTGCACATCTATGTATGTTTTATATGCAGGCAAATATTAATTAATATAGATGAAAGTGTGCATTAGGTAATCTCTTGAGGCAATAGAAGTGCTGCAACTCTACTTCTGCATTTTTAATATTATAGAATCCTGTCCTAGTTTTCCTGATAATCTATAATGGCTCTTCTTATCATCTAAAAGTTGGTACTAGCTAAGAAGGTACCAGCTAAGTGTTTCCTCTGTTGTGACCACAAGATTTGGATTTCTTCATTATTTTTATCTATCCTGTGAGGGTGGTAAGACCTCCCTCTTTCCTGCATGTCAAATTTTTTTTCTATTCCCATTAAAATGTCATGAAATATTGTTGGGTAAGATATATAAAATACACACATATATACAGATACATTTTGTTTCATTACAGATTAATAACATTAATGAACTTATAACTCAAATCTCATCCTAAATACTAGAAAATACCACTACTAGATTTCAACTGCCAATTAGCAAATCTCTCATTCTTCTTCTCCTACTCAAGTATAATTTCTTAATTTTTAGCAAAATGAAGAGATCCAGCTCTTCAAAGCAGATAACTAAGGCCAAGTGGTCCGTCAGTAAAATAATTTCACATGAGATCAGTGATCAAAATTAGTGATAATCATAAAATATGTTTACTGGTTTTCACAAAGTATAAGTTTGGGGTTCTGAAGGCATACAGTAAAAAAACCTGAAGGAGCAGTTACCCACGGTTCAGAGAAAGACATTTATGTGCTTGTACAACTGGAAAAAGCATTGTCCTTGGTATAAAGCATTACATATAAGTATATATTTTTCAATATTTCTGCTGCTGTCTGTTCCTAAAACATGTCTGAAAACTGAAAATGGGAAGGAATATTTTTGCCCTGACTCACTTTTTGTTTCTTCAACAGTGATATTGAAGATGTGACTGATTTCCAGAATGGTATAATGTAGTTATGTCATTGCCTTAGGGCAGTGACATCATCTCTAGGGAATAATTATTGTGATTTTATCCTGGTACATACATCAAGGCTCCTTTCCAGTATGTGTCTCAAATATGAAAAAGAAATAACTGCTGTTGTAAAAAGGATTTTTCTTAACCTCACATTATACTATGAAAAAACTGGAAAAAAGAAAGCTTTTGTATAACACCTTCCATAATAGAATTCAGTTTCAAGTTAACATTGATATTTCTAACTTTATATGCTAAAAGAAAATACAGAGATATATTAAGGCGTATAGGAGAAAAGAACTTTTTTCCACAGGGGCTTTTCTGGTGCTTTCTTTTCCATTTTTGCACAGTGAACAGTGGCAACAAAAGAGCATTTTTTTTAAGATAGCAAGGGGTCCAGAAGTATATTAAGTTCACACAGAGACTTTTGTGACTCCATCAGCTTCTAATCAGAATAAATGATAAAAAAGACTTAGTCACCTGGTAGGAAAATTTTATTCTTCTACCATAGTACCCTTTAACAGTTAAATTTCAGTCTTAGCATGCAATCAATAGATGAGACAACACTATCAAGAAACATACATTTGTGATGTAGATATGTGCACCCAAAATAGAATAATTCTTTCTAGCTTGCATAAGATCAATATGTAGTGACAGAAATTTTGTTCTGTCAGATGAAACATCACTGCAGTAGTTTAAGAGTTTATTCCTTTGACTCTGTATAATGACCTTAGCTTGATTTTTCTGTTAATTGAATGCTCTTGAAAGATCATGAAATGATAAACTCTCAGACCTTTGTATTTTTTCCCACAATAAATAAAGTATGCTGTCAAGAAACAATGTACATTTTCACTGTTCCACTGCAGACTTAGATGAGACATTCAAGGCAAGAAAGTGAGGTTAGGAACATCTTATTTACATATATATTAAGTCTTTTGCCCATATACTAAGCTGTGAAGAGTAGTCACTAAAAGAGATAGAGAACTGTAGGAACATTCTCTCATTCTTAATCTTCACTGAGTTTAACATGGCAGCTGGGAATTGAAAAAATCAGAATCCCATTTTTCATTAGAACAATCAGATTTTTCAGTCAAATGCTGTTTTCATCATTCTTCAGTCACTGAGATTGTGTCAGTCAGAAAATGTAAGAAAAGGGAATGAAACTCTTTGCTTGGCTAAGAAGCTCTTTCTGAACGTCACATTCCAAAATACACATAGTGTTAGAAATTCTTCCACCTTGATGACTGCAAATATTTTAATTCTAATCACAATAGTTCAAAAAAAATAAACAAGGTCTGGGCATATATTAACAATCTAAATTAAAATAATTAATTTAAGAGTCTGTTAAATTATCACATTTAAAAGAAAGAACAATCCATATTAAAAAATAGCATCAAATTGATAATAAAATTAAGAAAGCAAAACCCAGAATTCAAACTTCTGACTGGCTCCATTTCTTTGAGTTGTTTTAAAACATTTGCTGACCCTAAAATAGTATTTAAATATTTCATTATCCAAGTAATTAGGATGCTAGCTTGGAAGAAGGAATGAGATGACATTAATATGGTTAGGAATTGTCAACACAGCAGTAAAAGAGCAAAACACAAAATTTCAGTGCAGTGTAGTGTGCATTCAACTGCAATATTAATTATGGAGACTTTAGATTAAATCTGATTGTGGTGGAATCTGAAAACAAACAAGGTATTTTACTTCTAGTCATGTGTTTAACTTCATTCTTGATCGCATAACTTTAGGGACCATGTTCTCTGTTGTGGTTTGTAATTTGGGAATACTTTAATTTTTCCTTCCCTCCAAATCAACGCAGTGAGTAGGCACCAGAATTTTCCCACTGACCAAAGCCTCAAAGCCTTCACCACACAGTTGGTGAGGTCCCTGGAGCTCATGTGAGTAGGAGATGGGGCTAGCAGAAGCATAATACCTACACAGCTGGAATAATATCAGTGAAAACACTACCTTTGAAATATGCCTTCTGGACAGTACACATGGCACTGTACCTTGCAGAAAGGTAGTTCATTTCAGAGGAATATGTGAACCATCTTATGAACCTTCACAACAACACTTCAGCCATCTAGTCTCCAGTCACAAGCCTGGTCTGCAATCTTGTCATAAGGAAAGGAAATCTTAAACCAGATAAAAATCCTTACACTTTTTCTGAAACTGGGATTTTAGCACATATTTGTGGGAGACATTTGCCAGAGGTCCTGCAGAAACAGTTCACTTTATGGCAGGCATCACCAAAGGGTTTATCTTGCTCTACACTTATCTTGTAGAGCTCTAGCTTGCTGGGAATATTCTGGTTGTGTTATTGTGCTATGCACCATCCAGCAGTGATAACAACAAGATCGTTTCTATGATGGGAGATAAGCTGCACTGACTGCCAGTATATTGCCCACACATTGACACAGTCAATGTTGAAACAAAGAATGACCAGAACAAGCACGTCTCATTCCGCCTTAGAAAATTGATCTACAGCCTTGGAATTCTGCAATATTTTAAGAAATCTCACCAACACAGTAGAAACAAATTATTACAGATATCCAGCCTTGTAAATTAATTATACAGTACAAGCAAGCAATGACATCTCTGGTTTTGCAGACGTGTATGCCACAGGTGTAGGTTGTATGGTCTGTAGCCTGCCATATATTCTGTGCATGTCACCGGTACCCTCCATATACTTCAGCTGTAGAAGGGTGGGATAACTTTTCAAAAAAAGGATTTGGAGACTATTTTCACTTGTTGAAAATATCCCTCAAGACATTGCAAAAAAAAATGTGTTTGGATGCATTTCCAAGGCCATGCTGGGCAAGTTGGAAACACCAGCAAATAAAGGAGAGCTTGTGGCTTATTTACATTCAAAGAAAAATCTTTAAAAGAAAGAGAAACTTGTCATGCACCTTGGCACAGGAACATCCTGTGCATGCTCTTTAGAAAGACAAGGATGGGAGGCATCAGACAGCAGCCTGGATGAGAAGAAGAAAAAGAACAACCCAGGTGAAGAGTTGCAACAGAAATTGAAAGATCAGGAAAAAAAAAAAAACAGAGGACCTGCTCTAGCATTGTAAAGGACATACATCTTTTAAGGGATAGTTTATTTTTAAGGCTGCTCGGAATAATACATTGAATCCAAGATGAGTTTGTTCAAAGTGTCCTAAGCACAGGCCAGCATTAAGAAAAAACTTTGTGGAGGTACCTACAGTTTCCATTCTGCACCTCTGGATTTTTTCAAAGGCAGGAATGGAAAACATTAGGGAGATCTGGACACTCTGCTCTACCTTCGCTACAAACCTATGAAAGCTGGTGGGTCTAGCCTCAGTGCCAGTGAATCTGTGACCTTGTCAGCCTCTGTTTTCTATCAGTTACACTGGGGAAGCCACTTACGCTCCAGATCAACAGTTGCTACCCCTCCTCACACTGATTCTGCCAGCCCTAGTTTCATGAGTGACACTGACCCCTCATTTCTCCATGGGGCTGTTATACAAAGACACAACTAGGCAGCAGAAAGCAGAAAATAGAAAACATTGAGGCAAATTGGCTCAGCTCTGATAGCCCAGAGTAAGAGGATTAAGCACTTGAGACCACTCCACTGCAATCTGTTCTTTGAAGACAAGCTTTAGTAGAACTGAGTGGATGTAAAAATTAGGCTGATGTGTAACACAGACAGCGTTTGTTTGATGAACATCCTAGGAGCCTAAAAGCCAGGTATTACCTATGGCTTGTTCTTTGTAACAAGAATGTAGATAGCACACAGGGTACATTTAGAACATAGTCTTTACACGTGGCCAGTGCTAAATACCTTGTTGACTGGATGGACTTGAAAGCATTCAGCATAACAGCAGACAGCTATGTACGTCAGCAACCAGGAAAATTTGCTCTGGGACAGCTGCCCAAGCTTGTTGCACTTGTTTGGATAAATAACAATGCTTTTAGCAGCAATTATGCTTAGAATCCTTCCTTTGAACACTGATATATAGATTCTGTGGCTTTATATGTGGATCGTGAACAAACCATATGAAAGACTACAGATGCTGTCAATCAACAGGGAAGAATTCACCCTTGGCTATATCCTGTTTACCTTCAACCTGTCTCCAGTTCACTATTCCTTGATTAAAACAGAAAACATACAAGCAGAAAAACACTTTGTAGGGGCATTGACCACCACTGTCAATATGATTTTGGATGGCATGTTTGGCGAATTGGTAGAAATAAACCAGAGGAGATGTAACTTTTGACTAAATGTGAAGATAGACACCAAACAGGTCTCCTTTTTTTTTTTTTTTTCCAGCAAACCTCTATGCCAGACAAATATTTCTAGGCATGTACTTGAATGACTGATGACATAGCCCTGAGGACACTAACAGATCAACAGCTCCAGAAGATACAGGTCACTTATCAGACAGTGGGAAATCATGCTGCTAAGCCTGCCCTGATAGCAAAGCAGGATGCTTGTCTCAGTCTTCCCTATTTAGCACTAGATGCTGGTAGCCATTTTCAATATGTAAATCGCCATCTGCAGTGGGGGAAAAAAAAAAAAAAAATATGTTCTTAGCCTAAAAGCCTCCAGAAGCATCTAAACAGACAACCAGGTACCCATATGGTGTAACTTCAAATGCTTCTAAAAAGAAGCTGCCCTCACTGGTGTACATCTGCTCAGCTAAGGACACAGACTGAAGCTTATCTCAAGGGTTCTTAAACTTCACCATGTATTTTAAGTTGAGGGTGAAAGTGCAGCTCTTTTCATGTATGTGCCCATTATCTCTTGTTCAGCCATGCGATAACATCAAGAAGACTCTGGCCCCATCTTCTCTATACCTTCTCATTAGGTATTTATACACATCGATAAGGTACCTCTAAGCCTACTCCTTTCCTGGCTGAACAATCCCAGCTCTCTCAGCCTCTTCTCATAAGGATAATCACTAAGAACTTTC
This sequence comes from Clamator glandarius, assembly GCA_033459285.1. Taxonomy (NCBI): domain Eukaryota; kingdom Metazoa; phylum Chordata; class Aves; order Cuculiformes; family Cuculidae; genus Clamator; species Clamator glandarius. The sequence continues at coordinate 5,898,119 of JAUNZM010000245.1, read as the reverse complement.
AGCTGAGTTCTCCACAAATCTGATTAAAATATGTTGCAAAGCAGTTCTAACTATATTTGTAGATTTGCAGTTCAGGTGCAACAGTTGTGAACAACTACGATTGAACACGACACTCTGGGGTCTAGCAAAATCAAGCAGTTAGCATTCTCTAAGAATTTTCCTAAGTACTTTATCCCACAGTATTTTTTTCCCATTTTTAGTCAGTATCCTCTTGTTGCAGAGCATATCTGCGTCTTCTGAAGGGGACTTGTTTCTATCACACAGTTCTTGTTCCTGACGACAGAGCATTTTACTATCATAATCTTTTGGGGTACATTACACTCTGAATTTATGCCACAGTCTAAATTGAGGTCCTTCACCAAACCAAAATTTGTGTTCTCTGATTGTTTCTTTAAGAGTATTTCCTTTAGAACCTTTGCCTTTCCTTCATACTGCAGGTAGGAATAGGGTTTGAGACTTCATGTTGCAGACTCAGTAATGTGTTTATCTGATAGCAGCCCGTTTGTTAGGTCACCTAAACAGGGCTCAGTCACCAAGCTGGGGATGTTCTGATCCCCTGAACAACTCAGGAAAATCTAAGAGTTTGTGCTGTGATAAAGCTAGTGATGCTAGGGCACCTAAGAGGTCATAAAGCTCTAGGCATATATATGTAGGAGCAAATCAAAATTTAAACTATTAGTGCTGTGTTCCAGAGTCACACCTTTTGGCATGTGTTCATGAATGAGGGCTGCATCCATACTGACTGAATCACAGGAGGACACAGCGTAAGCCAAAAAGGTCGCCATACAACTCATCTCATTCCCTCACACTGGAAGAGGTAGAGTTTGCTTTCACCAGCCCAAAATACACCCTAAGAGTGTCAGAGCTTTCAGAAATAACTTTGGGACGACCAAGATGGTATTGTTTTGTTGATGAAGTGATAAAAATTAGTAAAATCATAGTTATCTATCATCTCATCAGGCCCTGCTCCTTCATACAGAATGAAGATATATGTCCTGCTGCCCAGGATTAGTGGCCTTTACCAGCTAAGAACTGCACAAGCTCCCAGTGGCTTTGTCATAGCAGTCTGCCCCAGCGGGCACACAAAGACAACGTTAATGTCTGCTCTCCTCAGCTGGTCCATCATCTGTTGTGTTAAGTAACACCAGTGCCCAAAGACAGCCTCTCCCTGCCAGGGCATTTCAGTCATTTCCAAGACAGCTGTGGGAAAAGCACCTGCTGAATTCAAAAGTTGTCAGTACCCCATGTTGTTGACTTCTTGGGGTTACCCAAGAAGTTAAGATTCCACATTGTTTCTTCTGCTCTGTATTGCAGGGCAGTTTGGGATACTTTCCAATTTTCTTGCATACATAAGGCACTGCATGGAAAGAAAGGAATATTTCTTTATCCATCTGGATGGAAGAATGTCACTGTGTTAGCTTTAAGAAATATAAGCAAGTGGGCGCGAGCTACAGACCAACATAGTTTACTGAAAGACTAACATAGTGATCAACCTTCACCTTTTCATCACCCTTTCTCACAGAATATGCAACAGGCCAGCACCATGATCTCCTTCCTTTATGATCTGCAATTGCCTCTCAAAATTTTTACATCTTGTTAGCAACAGCAACTCAGCATTTTTTTCAGGTCAAACATCCTCATTAGCTGTGTGCAGTGCCAATATTTTTTCAGGGACCTGGGGGCACCAAATGACCCTAATCAGCCCTGGGACCTCCACTCATTCCTGTGGCCCAGGGGCTCCATTTAAGCACAGTCATAGCTCTTCAGTCCCTTCATGAGCTACATACTAGGTATGTCTGCCCTTAGTCCTGTTCCTGGGGTGTTGTTTGGTTTTCCTGACTTACCTTGGACCTGCTTTGTTACCTTGCCTATACCTTGATCATAGCACAGACCTGTGCCAGCTCAGGTCAACTGTTCTGTAAATCACTTCCTTCTCAATGGACAATAGTCTTCTGGTCTACTACAGTTACCCTAAGTTGTGTAGTAATCATGAAAAAAACTCAAACCTAAAAATGTTTAAACTAATTACCAATGAAAATCAAGCTTCACTTCTTATGGAATCTACACACAATGGTTGTTGTTTGAAGATGGAGCTGTTGGGGCACAGCAGGCATAAAGCACAGATGAGAGCATTAGTATTTAAAGCCACTCTGAAATCAAGTGGCCTGTGGAGCAAATGCAGTTTAACGTTGTTGGAAGTCCCCGTGTGTGGTTGACGCAGGCCACTGAAGTTTACTGATGCTCTCAGAGCTTTGAAAATCTGAGAGGTCAGATCTTCTTTTACCAAGTGAACTCCATGTCCTTTTCAGCTATAGGTAACATTTTCAGGCAAAACCGTTTCACACAAATTTTGGTTATGTTTACGTCTCTCAAACGTGCATGTTTTAACAAGAGAGTTGTTTAAAATCATCTTCAAAACTCCTCAGTTCTGCCTGGAATACATTCTTTTTGATGATGCTAAAGTTACTACAAAATTAACTTTTTTTAATTCAATGAATTTTGACTACAAGACTTTAGAAACCAGAAGTTGTGAGTGGGTGGTTCTGCTTCCCTTGTATTTCAAGCTTATCTCTTTTAGAAGAGGTTATATGTACTTGTTGGTGAATTCTTTTCAATGAGGATCCAGATTGGAAGTTTGAGGTCATTTTTTGCAGCTCAATCCCAAATGCTTGAAAATTGAAGTATTAATTTTCCATTCTTTAGAGCTGCACAGACAGCAACTGGATCATGCAAAAAACAACTATTGCTTCTGACTTATTTTTCCAGGCATACATATCACCCACAAGGAAGCTTGGGGCTAAGTGTAGTAAGGCTAAATTATTTGTCTTACTTCAGGGACATATAAACAAATCCACTGTGATTTATTACTACTGACAAACTAAATGAAATAGATAAGGAATATCCATTCATGAAGTACTAACAAGTGCAGGAGCAGTGCACCAATGTATGAATAATAAAAATGATCTATTAAGATAGACTGCATGATGTAAAGGCAATTTTTTTATTCAGTACAGTTTAAAGATTCAAAATATTTTCTTTCCTTTTTTTTTACAGATACTTTTGCAGGGCAAAATATGCAAAAAAATCAGCAAAGAAATTAGTCTTTGCCTTGATTATTGTCATTTGCATTTTTTATTGGATCCTGTTCAGCTGAGCAATCCCATTCTCAGCCATAAGAGGTTTACATTCTTAAGACAGTTTTCTAACAAGATGGCATAGAGCAATTTCCCTCCTAGTTCATGTCTGTCGATGTACTATGAGTACTGCCTTTAGGTCTTTCACGTCTGTTCACATTTTTCATTTCTATTAACCTCTTCTCTTTCCTCTGTAGATGCTTGCTTTGAAAAATCCACAAGACCCAGATGATGTTTTTCAACTGTAAGTTTACATCATTAATTTTGATTGAAAATTATTTTTATGTCTTATTTGTTTCTTCATCTTTCCTACTTGCCTATAGCCAAAATCATCACAATGTGTGATTGCCTTTGGAATACGCTCTAACTCTTCACTAAGTAATCGCTTTTATTCTTTTAACCATCTATTTCTTCCTTTTCTAATACACTCTAGCCAACATGCTGATCAAATGAAGTCTTCTCCTAATCTTTTCTATGAGAAGGTAGTGACAGAGAAGCAAAGGCACCCAAGAATCTGGAGCTTTAAAATTAATTCTTGCCCCAAAGGCTGCTTCAAATGAACTCAGCCATGCACTGATCCTTTAGATGGCACCATAGGACACCAGAAGTAAAGCTACGTGTAAAGTTATGTAGATTTTTACTACAGAATCTGGATGTGTTTTGCCACCCTGCTGCAAAGAGCCATCTGGGCTTAGACATAACATTAATTTGTCATCTTTGAGCCCTTTTATTTCTTCTTCCAGCTGTATTACCTCTGCCCTCTAATGTTAGGCTCTTTATTCAGTGCCAAATGGGCAACATAGAGTTGCACATGCATTGTATTTTTGGATCCACAGCGAGCAGAGAACAAATTCAGAGTGTGTAATGAGGCAAGGCAAGGAGGTCATAACGATTACCTTGATAGTGTCCATTTATTCACAGCTAGCTTCCCCAGATGCATTATCTTCCAGTGAAGATGCATTGCCCTTTAGGTGAAGTTCTCTTGGTTTTGCTAGGGGTGTTAGTCGTGACAGGAGCCTAGATGATGGAATTCAGGTCTACTGGTTTGCAGCTTTTCTTATTACGTATTTTTAAGGAGGTCACCCCCTCAAGAATTGATTCATCCTTCCTTATTACTTGTGCCATCTGGAAGGATCACTAGAATTTTACCACTAGTTCATTTATCATTAGTTCATTATAGTTCATTATCAGATTTTCATCTTTTTCTCCCAATGAGGGAGAAGGATAAGGTCACTGGAGTTGTTCTTTGAGTACAGAGTCTTCTATGGGAAGTGACTATAATGTTAAGGATTTTTCATGTTTGATTCTAGCAATGCTTGACTCTCTTGTGTGCAATAAATCTGAAATTCAGCAGTGGACCCTTAATCAAACATGCAAAAATGCCTCGTACTATGATAGTCTGGCATGTTCAAAGAGAATTTCCTTCAGGGTGCATAATTAGAAATCCCTGGACAAACTGCTAAATCCCAAATTGTATATAATACCAGTTCTCTAGATTTTCATCTAGTACAAAGCTTTACGTCAGAATATATGCAAGAAATTACAGTATAAAATTAGACAAATCTCTTATTAACTTGGTAATAAACAGTAATATAAATGTAAGATTAACTCTGCTTAATATTAGTCTCCAGTTCGCCATGACAAATGAAATTTTCAGGTCACTTATAATCATGAAAATTTCTTGTGGGTACATGGATGACTGGCACATACTCTGGAGAGTGACTGAAGTAAAAGAATAGTTCCTTTTCATGTTGTTCCTAGTCATCTTTCCTCACTCAAGAGTGAAAAAAAAAGGTTGTTGTGGTCCTTAGTAAGGAGTGGAACATTTTGTTTTAAAATGGAATAGCGCTTCCCTGCTATTTAAAATGTTTATTACTGCACAGTTTTTCATCTCCATTTGAATTAAAAAGAACAATCTCTCAGCTGACCATTAAAGTCTTACTTTGCTGCCAGCTTGTTATATAAAAATCTCTTCTATCTTTGTCATCTTTGTAACCAATAGCACATATTCAGAATCCCTCAGGAAATTTAGGGAGAGTGTCAGAGTAGACACTGTTAAACATTGTCCTTAAAATTAACTGTAGTGTTTTCATCATATGTAAGGAATATTTTTCCCTTGTGCATAGATAATAAAGATAGATAGACTAAGTCAATTTCTGAACATTTTCTGACTGTAAGCTGAAGGGTTGGACCGCTTCAGCCTAATAAAGCCATAGTTTAATAAAGTTTATTAGCTTTAATACAATATTTGAGGGATGCACAAAACAGCAAATGGAACAGTAATGGAAAAATATTCTAAATTTGAACCCTCCACTTTGATTTCTCCTGAACTGTGGTAAATAAGCAACAACTTGATTTCTATGCTACATAAAATCTAATTTTAATCTGGGTCCTGGTTCCAATTCACTACAGGTATTTTTATCAGCTTTGCAGTCTTTTGGCAGACAATCCATAGAGAAATATTAATGATGTTGTGATTTCCTTTCTTATTTCCCTAAATATAACTGCAAATTCCATACATATATTGAATTTGATGAGGATAAAAGTTGCTATTTCATTTCCTGACAAATAATCTTCATGACTGTGAATATGATTTGTATCTATTTTAAAGTGTCTTCAATCTTGATAGTTACTAACGCTATCTGTTATATGGGCTTCCGAAGGTCAGCAATTTAAGAGTCTCTATTTTAAAACCATCATTTGTCAAACTGATCACTCCTAAATAGACAGACACTTGGTAATATCTTATCCCAGAAATAAATTACCAGAACTACTGGCACATGCAAAAACCATCATTAGAACCTCCCTGCTGTATGTGTTACCTGCCTCCAGGATCCTATGCCTCTTTGTATATTGCTGTTTGTTATTCACAGTGCATCACCTAGAGATCCCATTTAATACCAGGAGTTTGTCATGCAGGACACTGCACATACATCGAAAGACGGCGCCTCTTCCTCGTAGTCCACCCTATGGTCTGTTCTGCCCGGGCAGTACAGGGGATGGTAGGATCTATCCTTCCCAACACTCTTTCAGTAGGCCTGTCTCCACCTGTGCCTCCTCTCCCCATGCCACATGGAGCCTGAATCCTTGGCATCATTCTGGGGAAGCAAGCTTGGAGACAGCAGCAATACTTCAAGGAAGAAGATATGGGTCCTTGTTTGCCTGAAGCTCTTTCAAGACTCAGAGGAAAGAGAGAAAGTAGAGAGAGATTTGTAATATCAAATCACCATCAGCTTTATACAAGATGCTGGCTGTATGCAAAACATAAACAACGTGCATAGCATTGCTTCAGATGGACATCTGTGTATGTGAAGGTGACAGAGGTGAATCATAAATGTGATGGTTTTTTCCCTATCGCTTCTGCTTCTCACTCCCTACCCAGCTCCAGAGAATTCCCAGCTGCTCTCCAATCACCTAGTCTATGGGAAGGTCAGTGGACCAACAGTGACCTTAGACAGATAACAGAGGAAATACACAAACTTACCTTGGAATGAGATGACTATTTCTTGCTTCCTCATGTATATATAGAAACAGGCTGGAAAAACGCAGCAGAAAGCTGCCTCGCCACCCACTCTCCCCTGCAGTCCGCTTAGCTACAGGTAGTCACTGCGGCACAACTCTCTTCCCCCACGCTGGAGATCATTTGCATATTGTAGGTTATCCTGCCCAGACTTCTCCTGCAAATAGTCTTATTTGGACATGGCCTGTAAAAGAGCAATACAAAAAAAAAAATAGGAAATAAATAGTTACGCCTAAGCACGCCAGGAGGAGCAGTCATCCAAGAGCAGCATTTTCTGACTCGAGGTTACAGAAGTTGCAGCCTGATAAAAGGGCAGCAGATTGCTTCAGAAATCTGCTGCAAGTTGTAGTCAACAGACTGTTGTGTAGGCTACAATTGCAGTAGTTAAGAGAGAGAAAGTTCTCTTATGATTTAGAAACAAAATAAGTTGAATCATCTTCTTTTTGTAGTACCACAGACCCACCACCTGAGGGGTGAAATAACAAGAAACTGTTAGAAAAACTTCAGTATGAGCTAAAGCAGTGAGCAGAGGAAGAAGGTGTGCCTAGAGGAGCAAGTAACGAAGGATAACAACAGCAAAACCAGAGAGCAGAAGTTGCTTACAGCACAAGCTCTGCAGTAGATCTTCAAGACTTGACTGTAAATGTGTAAATATAATTGTTGTAAAAATAATAATTTCTATTTCTTTTGAAGTGGTTTCCTGCTAGCTTTAGTAGTTTAGGCCTCTAGGTTTTTACTGTAGAGCAGTGAACATATTCGTAGAACACTATTATATCTACCCTGTCTTTTCTAGGCTGTAAAGTGAAGTGATAGGTGAATGGATTTTTTTTTCCTAAAAATCGACATTTGATCTGCTATTTGTACCATTAGTGAGCACTGAGCCAATGTCTTCATGGAATCAGTTAGCACAACCCTATCATCTTGCCTCTGCACTGTACAGGTAAGCTCTGGGTCCATCATTGTACAACTGCAGCTACTCCTATCTTCCCCTAAAGTGTCTCAGTTTACACTTAACCCTGTTGAATTTCACCTGGGTAAGGTTATTACAAGACTGGGTAACCAGGAAATGCCTTTCAATTCTTCAGAGACAACTTTAAACCTTCCTGGTATGAAGAACTTCGCACTATGAGCAATTTTCTTAACCCATTGCTCATTTCTTTTTCTGAGTTGCAGCTCAAGTCCTTATAAATTCACTGCTGATCTCTCTTTAGCGAGGCCCAACCATTTACTCTTATTCCTTGCCTTTTTAACCCATTGTATATACTGATGCATGGGCCTTCTGTTCTATGTCACAGCTGGAGAGTTTCCTTAAAAGAGTTGGTGAGGGACATTGTGCAAAGACATTGATATGTTCTATTTATTTGTTCATACTCTGGAAGCTCTGATCAACCACGTACTACAGGACATAAATCAGTTTTCTGATGAGGCTGGTCCTCTAACAACCCTCATGCAGTGAAAAGACTACTCAAACACAAGCAACAACCACAGCATTTAGGAAGCACCAACAACAGAAACAGCTGATATAACAACACGTCGATGAACTACAGGCTGTCTCAAAGTGAAGTAGGCAAAGGCTCATGATAACATGCATTGCATTCTAGTGTGGTAGGTGAGTAAGTCTGTGCAAAATCTGTAGGGCACATCTGGAGGCAATAATCACTATGCTATATGAACAGGACCAGTCATTCATTGTAGGGAACACTGGGGAACGGAATCAAATTCTTTTGACATAAGCCAGCCTCTGGCAAAGGGTCACTATGGTGTGATACCATGAGTATAAATAAAAACATGTGTATGAATGTATACATACACGCATATATAATAATACACAGATAAATCTAATTTGCATTTTAAATGTATCTTTTAATATTCGAGTACTGAATAGTATTAAAACATTACTTTTTAATTGAATCATTAGTTACTGATTAATAAGTAATGACAATTAAGAGACTAAATATTTACATATTTCTTTTAAAATTATTCATTTTTTAAAACAATCTAAAGATTTCTCTGTCAGGAACTTGCACTTCCATTCACATCTCATTTTCCTTCCTTACAGGAACTGTCAAGAATCCCAGTATCGTATGAATATTACAGGTGCCAATGCAGGAAGAAAATCTATAACCAGACAGTTGCTTTTCAGATATGACTGATTCTAGAAAACTGAAGAGGTTAACTTCTGTTGCTACCCTTCTAAATCCAAGTGTCTCAAAGGTCCCAGAATCTGGAATTCCAAGCAGCTATGGGTAGCACTGTGATAGATGGGATGAAAGAACCAGAAATGAGAAATTGTTATGGGATACTATCCAGACCCTGACATATTTTTTAATGAAATGAGATTCGCTGAAAGCAAAGCAATGCCTTGAAAAAAACAGTTTAACAATGCAGTTTAAGTCACATATTTTTTCTAAATAAGAATTCGGAGAAAAATTTTCCTCTAACTACATTTTTGTAAACTACGTTTCAAATCCACTTTACTAAAATACGGCAGCTCTCTAAGTAATGATGTAAGATTGATAGATGCTGTATAGAAACTTATCAAGCAAGAATCAAAACAGGTCCCTGAGAACATGTGAAGAGGAAAATACCATAGTCAAACATTAAAACAAGAATTTCCTTGGGCATGGAAATGTAAAATAATGAAAATTTCAGAAAATTGGTATTTATTTTGAAAATATAACCACAAAATACTTACTTTCTCTCTTTTTTTATGGAAGGCAGCAGGAGATCTTGAAATAACTTTGTTGTCAGTAGAAACACCATGAAGAACCAGTAGGTAAAATTTTTCTTTCGACATGATCAGTGCACATCATGGTACGCTAAGTCAAGAGGATCCATTCTGGTTTTACAACCAGAGGGCCAGTGTTATGTTAGCTTTTCTTTCTGCAGACAGTGTTGGAACATTTTGTTCTTGTGTGGCTGCAAAAACGGCTGCTATGATACAGCACTAAAAAACCCAAGACTAAAATCATAAAATCTGTCAGTGAAGTATTCCAGTAGATTGATCCACATTTTATGACCCATACTCAAGAAAGGTGAAAGGCACGTGGAGAAAGTCTACTTGAGAGATGAAAGCGAGGGGGGGAGGAGCTGGGGGAGGGAGCTGTTTTAAGAGAAACTGTGAGAAGTTACATGTTGTTCAGCTCCTAGCAATCTTACTCTAAAAGGCAAAAATTATTCTAGCGTGTATATTTGAGTTAACATTAGGGAAGAAAACAAACTATTATGCATGAGAACAAATGTACAAATAGCCATGAGAAAAGGATATCTAGACTATTGATGTAGTCATGTTCTGACATGGGATTTTGAGAAAAAGATGAGGATCAAAAACCCCAGACAGTTCAAGAATATGTCTTAGTAAGTTCACAGAATCACAGAATGACTAGGTTGGAATAGACCCACTGGATCATCGAGTCCAACCATTCCCACCATTCCCTAAATCATGCTCCTAAGCACCTCATCTACCCTAACCTTAAACACCTCCAGGGACGGTGACTCAACCACCTCCCTGGGCAGACTGTTCCAATGCATAACCACCCTCCCTGTGAAGAATTTCTTCCTAATCTCAAGCCTAAATCTCCCCTGGCAGAGCTTGAGGCCATTCCCTCTCGTCCTGTCCCCTGTCACTTGGGAGAAGAGGCCAGCTCCCTCCTCTCCACAACCTCCCTTCAGGTAGTTGTAGAGAGTAATAAGGTCTCCCCTCAGCCTCCTCTTCTCCAGGCTGAACAACCCCAGCTCTCTCAGCCGCTCCTCGTAAGATTTGTTCTCCAGCCCCTTAACCAGCTTTGTTGCCCTTCTCTGGACTCGCTCCAGAGCCTCAGCATCCTTCTTGTGGTGAGGGGCCCAGAACTGAACACAGAACTCGAGGTGCGGTCTCACCAGTGCCGAGTACAGGGGGAGAATAACCTCCCTGGACCTGCTGGTCACGCCGTTCCTGATACAAGCCAGGATGCCATTGGCCTTTTTGGCCGCCTGGGCACCCTGCTGGCTCATGTTCAGTCGGTTGTCAACCAACACCCCCAGGTCCTTCTCCTCCTGGCAGCTTTCCAGCCAGGCTTCTCCTAGTCTGTACCTCTGCTTAGGGTTGTTGTGCCCGAAGTGCAGGACCCGGCATTTGGCCGTGTTAAACCTCATGCCGTTGGACTCTGCCCAGCAGTCCAGCCTGTTCAGATCCCTTTGCAAGTTCATGCCTGCAATACATCTGGACTGATTTGGCTGCTCAGGAGTTTTTCACAAGTTCCACTGAACAGCAGCAATCACAGTTTGGGCTGGACCAAGCATATAGCCTGGCAGTTTCCCTACCTGTAAATTACTGTGAAGTTGAAAATGTAATCATTTTAGCCCATGAGTATGGCCTTTGTTAAGAAAGAAATAAAAAAGCTGCACTAAAGAAAACTCTCAGAAAATGGAGTCTTCTATTTCATTTTAAAAAGCTATTTAACTACCTTTATATTCAAGATTTTATTCTATTTATAAGTGTCTGCATCTAAATTCATATTGACACTGCATCTTAAACAGTTGCTAGTGATAATTTACTATTCCTAGCCAGCCTCATCCTTGCTCTTAACTGACAAACTTTTATTCAGGTCCACAACTAGGCACAGCAAGCAGTCCCAGACCTTCCCAGCAGAGCAGCCTGAAGGTTAGGTCTTTAATGAAAATTAATTGACTGACATGATATTGAAACATTCAAAGCCTATTGAAGAATACCTGTAGGAATAGTTCTTCCCATAGACAAAATGAAGAGTAAATACGCACTGGCTAAAACTGGAGATAATCTGAAAGGCAATGAAAATGCAAACACTAGATAGCTCACCTGCACTCATCTTAACCTGCTGTGTAACAAGGGCAAAATACACAAGACAGAGATAACACAGGCAATTTGAACACTATGATACTAAGAGTACAATGAACCCATGGTCTCAAAAGTGATAAGGTAAGCTTCCCTCTATATACACAGGTGAGATTCTTCAGCCTATAGCGGATAGGCTGAATTAAAAGCAATTCACGGTTATTTATAAAGTCTCAGTACAGAAAGTACTACTTCAGGCCAAGAATTATATCATTTGCTTCTTAAAGAGCTGCTACTATATATGATAATTCCTGGACCCTGACACCACAGCCACTACACCAAACAGGTCTGTTCACTGTGGCAGAAATAGTGCAGCATCCAATACGTGATGATGATAGAAGCTAGCAGGTTACTACACTTAGGAACTCCTGTTTCTTATGTGTAATTCGTGTGTGAGGAACAACAGAACTGAAGAGAATAAAACAAATCTCTATTTACTGATACAAATCTAGGAAATCTGGAATCAAATTACTAAGAGTTTGACCATGTAACCATGCAATCCAGTTTTGCCATGGCTCATGACAGGCCATAAGCTTTGTGCTGAGTTTGAAAGGCATCAGACCTGGAGCTTCTTAGACCTGTTCTGTCTCAACTTTTCTTAACCTTCCTGCAAGTTTGCTTTATTTAGGTATTCCAAGTTGGTCTACTTGGTTACCATGTGTCAATGGCTATTTCATTTTAGTTACGTCTGTCTTTATATTGTACAAGCACAGCTTTATATAGATAGTGGTAATAGTAATTTTTTCTAGGTAGATTGAGGTGTTTATGCCTCTAACATAATAACAAAGTATAGAGAAATATAAGCCTGGTAAGACAGAAGAACAATGCATTTATGAACAGTAATACATAAAAGACATCATAAAGTAAATTTTGATGCAACACAGGGTTGGAGAGGAATGAAGAAATAGCAAAGGTGTAAAAGTGTGTAAGGAAGCATATAAAAATTACCCCAAGTGAATCCTAGAAGGAGGATGACAAAACTATCAACATTAATGTCTTATTCCTCCTAGTAAAGAGTATCAGGTGCTGATAAATCACCCTAACACCTACCACCACCAGAATGAAACCACCAACAATAGTCTGGAGAAGGAACTGCCCTCCTGCTGCCTGAAGTCACAAGCCTCCAGCCTTCACAATCATGGGAGCCTCCATTTACTGCTCCGATGAGCACAGGGTCTGACTGTTCCTGCATGCAGCTCAAAGCTCAGGCTCTTGGTTTTGCAGTGACTGGGTCCTGTCTGGAAAAGGTCATTGTGTTTCTCATCATTTGTAATACTGCGCTATGTGCCACTCTCCTCTCACAGCTCCTTAAGTTAATAAAACACCTCTCATGTTAGGATACCACCTCCCTCCACCCTAGACTTAGCCAGCAGCACCAGGCACTGTCTGCAGCTCCAGACCTCTGGAACTGCATCTGAGCAGAGACCTCTGATGTTCCTGGGGTGGTTGCTCCTGTCCATACTGGATAGGACAGTGTCCTGAGGTATCAAGTTGCTGTCACATATGCCACCATCTCATTCTGAGAAGCCCTTGCAAGGAAAATATGTGTCTACTATGTTTTAAATTCTAGGGCAGAGGTATGAATAGCAATAATTTAGCACAGAGTAAACTAACAACTAATAGGGAAATAGGAGGGGGGAACAGCTGGTGAGGGGGGGAAGATCTACCCTGCTGATATTACCCAAAATAAGTACCATAGTTCTTTTTTTCTTTCCTTTCCTACTAGCTTTTAAAAAGCCAACTCTGAATGATACTAATAATATTTAATTAGCCTCCTGCTTATCAATCATTGTTCCTTTCAGAAAGGAAGTGTATTTTTCAATGATTCAGTGCCTTCTGTAAATATTCTGGCTATTTACTTATGTTATTAGCAGTTAAAGCTGATCTTTCAGTATATTCTCTCAGCTAAATAAGACCTGAAACATGCATTTTCCATTTATAACAAGAAACTCTTTTGTCCAGTTTAAAGCCCACAGATACAATGGGCTGTTCCTCTACACACACCTCTCTTCCCTGAAACTCTTTTGAAACCCACACAGTGTCCAAACTAATACTCTTCCTTGTTTGGCTGTTTTTCTCTTAGTTTTATCTAACACTGCAGTACAGGTTTTTATCAATAGTAGAGCACCAGTCATTTTCAGAACCTGTTTAATCTCTTGACTTCATATCATGTATCAGGGGAAAATAATTTCATCATTTAATGATGCAAAAAGAAATATTTCAATCATATCACAGATGTAACAAGCTGTCTTCAGCAACAGTCCTGATATTCAAAAATAAAATTGCATCAACTATTTTTCATCCAAAATAAACATATCAGGATATAAAAAATCACAGTGGTGAATAGAAAGGGTATATAGCAATCACCACATCTCAGAATGCTTGATACAGGTGTAGCAGATTCATATACAAAAAGATAATCTCTAGAAGAAAGCCAAAGTCAGCCTTCCAGGCTCTTTGCACATATAAGAGAAGAAAAATGACATGAAATATGGGGAGTATTTCTGATTATCTAGGCTGAATCCCTTCTTTCATGATTTTGGAAACATTTTCCAGAATGTCAGTAGAAGAAAAAAAAGGCTCTGTAAGTTGTCAGTCTACAAGACAGTAAACATTCCTACTAAGAGAATAAATTATTATGATAACAGGATTAAGCTTTAAACTAATTATTATTTTATAAAGTGTAGGATTAAGAAACTAGAGACAAATAACATTAATAAACATTAGAACTGCTAAGTAAGTGGGAACAGGGATGCTTAAGTTTCTTGAAACCCCTTGCAAGAGAAATCGAAATACTAAAGCATAACCGCTTTCTCCAGTTCATCTTGCAGAGTGATCTTGTTTTAACAAGTGGGTTCTCCTCATTTCTTTTAATCTGCTATGGGTGAAGGATATGGTGTAGGAAAGGCTTTCTCCTCAGATATTACCAGTTTGCTGTAATAAACAAAATTTATATCTGTTTGTATTATAAATTTTAAAAAGCTTTTTTTTTTTTTAGGGAGAAGGAGGGGCAAAAAATGTGAGAGCAATCTCCTGTTTATGCAACTATCTCATGAGGTCAATCAAATTGGACAGAAAAATAGGATCAGAATATAGCTCACATTGGAAGGGACTTCAGTCTCAAAAGGTCATCTAATACAATCTCTAGCTCAAAGCAGGTTCAGCAAGACATTACTCAGGATTTTACTGAACCTGATCCTAACTAATGATGGAGACAACTCAACCACTCTGGGCACCCTGGTCCACCATTTGACTCTCATCATGGTCAAGAAGTTTCTCCTTACAGCCAGTCAGGACCTCTTACGTTTGGATGTATAACTGTTGGCTTTTATCATCCCACCAGAAACAACCGTGAAGAGCCTGGCTCCAACTTCTTGATAACCTCCCTGTGCATACTGGCAGCTGCTGTCAAGTCACCCTGAACACTTCTCTTCCATGCTGAGACATTCCCAGTCCCTCAGAACTCCTTACAGAGCACATGCTGAACAAATCATGAGGTAACTCACTTTCTACCGCTTGCCCAAAAGTCTGCAGTTGGATGAAGTGGAAGCAAGAGTACGAGAGCATCCTACCATCAAATTGCAGTCTTAACTCAGAGGGTGTGCTATCCATACAGCCATGGTCAGCTGAAAAGCTACAGGTCCAGGTTAGTTAGAGGATTCTGCCCTGCAGCGATATCACAAGACACTCAGAGTACTGAGGTCAAGGGTAGGAGACAAAAAATAAAATGAGAGCACAGTGAAATTCATTAGTTCTGTTGGTGATAAACTAACCTGCTTCTATCAGCTAACCTGCTTCTATCAGCTTTGGTTTCTTCAGATACAAAATTCAATCAAACTCACTGTGCAAGCTTTGTGTTTGTTGCAGCCCTTTAAGTATTTTGCTTCTGCATAGATATTATATTGATTTATTGTTCTCTGCTTTATAGTCAAAAACTAAGTGCCAAGCAAACAAAGATCAGCTTGAACAATTTTATTCTGTATTGTTCAACTCCATCCAAATCATTAATGTGTGACTTTTTCAGAATGATAACCATTTTCTAGTTTTTGAGAATAAAAGTAATTTTTTTAAACTGAAAAGGACTTATAGGAAATGAAAATAGCTTCAACTGTTACCACTGAACGGATATACAGTAGTTATTCCTGGTAAATTACAATCCTGTGCGTGGACACTTTACTTTTTGAGACTCCCTGAGGTGAGCTATGTTTTTTTAAGACTCTCATCTCAAATAATGAACAACTTAATTAGCAGCAGGATTTACATTCTAAAAATAAATGGAATGTACCTGCAGCAAAGGAGACAAATATAATCAAAATGTTCTCTGCTGCCAAATCTTGATATCTGTCACAAATGAAAAACTGCAGTTCAGTTGAAAGCAAAACTGATGAATAGGTCTAGAAGATTGTATTTTTAGGTAGGTTTCCTGAGAAAGCAAAGCCTACACCATTTCATTTTCTAGTTTCCATCTACATGTTTTCTATCAGAAGATTTGATTCTGTTGGCCAGCTTCAATCAGGCTTGAAAGGTGTGAATATCAGGAAGATAATTGAGTTACTCTAAGTCACATGAATGTTAACAGCTTGGTAGATGACAGAATCACAGCAGCGTACTTGGGGAGGGAACATTGCAGAATTCACTTTCTACAACAAACACCATTCATCAACCTCTGAAGATGATGACATTTGAATCCTAATATCACCTTCTTGTGTTTTTGTAAGCATTTATTAATTATTTCAGTATTTTATACTTCTCAAGACATTTTACAAACATTAAATCCTGCATTATACTAAAAATCTGGAGAACTTTTTCTTAGCTGATGCAAATCAGTTAATTTCACAGCAGCATTCTGACATGCACCAACAGAGGAAGCGTCTCCACAGAAAATAAGACAATACTGGATTGCAGCTAAGCAGAAAAGAATTACAGTGACGCCTTCTACAGTCTGCCTGATCTATTTCATTACCGTATGAGGGCATACTAAAAGTTTTTATAATGAAGTAATAATGTCATCTAGATTTCATCTCTCAAAGTCCACATATAAATGAATGTAGTTATGGAGTAAAAATTTAGTAAATCCATGCCTGTTAAATCATTTGATTTTCAGGAAGGGAAGAATTTTAGTGTTAGACATTGTTAAGTACAGGGATTAAGGGTATTCCTGCATATCTCTAGTAAACACTGTGTAGTATAAATTACATGCCTAGAGACAGGAGAGATATTTTGTTTAAAAAACTCTTTAAAAGCACAACCAAAGCATAACCATTGAAATATACAGGACAGATAACATACAAAAGAGGCTTCTGCACATTAGGGAAAGCTTGGTTTCATATATGTAAGAATATTAACTTTATGTATGAATATTGTAAATATTTAGCACAGATTCCACGGGCCTGAATCCCGCATGTGGGTAGGAGCACAGCCACACTAGAAACAGCATCGGCCACACAACACAGCAGTGGGAGTGACAGGCTGAGATAAATTAGAACAGCGGTGAATGGCAGGAGGGACAACAACTGGAGGCTCTAGTACCACAGGGGTATTATGCAGAAGATGGGGAAGTGGTGCAGTGGAGCAGAAGGATAAAGAAAATAATAAGGCCCCATAAGCAGCTGCAAACTCTCTGATTTTATTCTTCCTCTTTTTCCCCATCTGCCACAGGTCACGCTGATCTCTCCTTCCACTAGCCCTCTCTGATAAGTCTGTGCAATTAGGTTGTGCTTCATCTTCTCCTCACTCTAAAGCCTTTTACTGCACTCCACTCTCCTGCGTAGTAGGAGAAGCCAGTATCACCACCCTCTTTTAATGCAAATTTTCTTTAATTTCGTATTATGCCTTTTTCCAGATCTCTTTCATAGCAGAAGCTTCTTTTCTCTTCTCTCCCTTTCCTCCTCCATACAAACCACTCAGCTTATTTGAAGACAGCTTACCACACCCTGAAGCCAGCCAAAGCTCTGGGAGCTGCTGCCGGCCTTTGAGGGGGATGAAAAGAGATGTAGCAGGAGAGAGATGCCTCCATCTGCAGCATACAGCTCTCCTTTCCAAACCAACCCCTTTGCAGCTCTGGTTGTTGCATCCAGAGGTGTCATCTCACATTTAATAGCCCTGAATGGGTTTCTTTTCTTGGGATTTGTCCAACTGCATTTCAGACTCATAAGATTTCACATACAAAAACTTTCAGAAAGAAATTCTGCAGCTTAACCAGAAGTTACTAAAATTCTTCCCTTTCCTCGCTTTCAACCTCCACCTATGTGATTTGTTTAACTGTTTTTAGAAGAGACTGGCAACTACTCCCCAGCCTATCCCAGATCTTTGTCATATCCATCTTCATTTACCTATTGTCAAAGGTGAGAAGTCCTAATTTGTGTGTTCTATACAGTCTTACATGGAAACTGTACAGGACATTGCTCTCAACATCTCCAAATCTGCCAATATTTTGAATAGATGACTCAGATTCTGAATTTAATCTGAATCAAGGCATGCATGTAATGACTGACAGCCATGTGGAAGCAACTTATGAGGAAAAAGAGACATATGGGTTAGGCTGCATTGCTGAAGGCTTTTTTTAACATATTTTGAATTTAGGGTAAGGAATACAATATCAAACCAGAAATTGAAGTGTTTGATGAACCTCCAGTATAAAAAGTTTTGGCAAAACACAAAGAAATTTGTGACAAAGTGTGATATTTTCTGAAGGACTACTCATTATACAGCCTAGGAAGTAGGTGGAGAGAGGAACAGGCTCTAGAAGAGGTCTCCTTTTGGAAGAAAATTCAAGACCCTTCCACTACTGCAAACAAGTGCTCAATTCTGACAGTGAAGCCCAGCAGCTGTGTAAAGCCACACGTTTCCACAGTGTCCATGTGAACACCAGACAATTAAAGTCTCTTACTGAACATTAGCCTAAATTGAGGTAGCACCCTAGCTAAAAGGTGCAAGATGAGAAACAGATGTTAGTATCTCTATTTCCAGTAACTCGCAGGAAAAAGCAGGGAGGAAGATAGGAAAAAAAAAACTGGGGTGGGGCTGGGCAGGGGGGCAAATGCAAACATAAAACCAGCACTCAAACCTAGTGAAATAACTAATGCTGGGGCAGGGAAAGATAATCTTGTGAAAAAATACAGTTAATTAAACATAAAAGCCTGTTTAAATAGGTCTACTGTTGCAGCTTGTTTCACTTATGATTCCAATTTCTCTTTAAAAGCACAAAATTACCTCTTAAACTGACAATAGCACAGACTCCCTGCACAGAGTCTGGACTGTACAGAAGAATTTAATTAAGTTCTGGTTTACACTCATCTTTGCTCTATATTAGAAGTCCTATGCCTATTTATTCTTCCTCATGCACATTTAGTGAACACAAACTCATTTGCCTTGGTGACTGCTGATGTTACATTACTGATTAAAGATTTCACTCTTTCAACTCTAAACCTTAGAAAATGGTCCTAATGGTAAATTGACCACTGAACCAAACCTGGATAACATTAGCACTTGTTTGCATAAAACGAAGAATCTCCAATCTGCATGATGCTTGGATATACTGTAATCAGTGTCTTTTACAGTGTCCATGATGAGTATAATCTATTTTCAGCTGACCTGTTGGTGAGCCACTGGCACAGGTTACCCAGAGAAGTCACGGATGCCCCATCCATGGATGTGTTCAAGACCAGATTGGAGGAAGCTCTGGGCAGCCTGACCTAGTGGAAAGTGTTCCTGCCCATGGCAGGAGACTTGGAACTGGATGATCTTTGAGGTCCCAAACCAAATCATTCTATGATTCTATGCTTTTATTATATTAAATTTGAAGGGAGAAA
This sequence comes from Clamator glandarius, assembly GCA_033459285.1. Taxonomy (NCBI): domain Eukaryota; kingdom Metazoa; phylum Chordata; class Aves; order Cuculiformes; family Cuculidae; genus Clamator; species Clamator glandarius. Next base: position 5,878,802 of record JAUNZM010000245.1, on the reverse strand, counting down.
AATTAAAATCACCCCTCTCCAACACCAAAAAAAACCAAAACCAAAAAAAAACCCAAAAAAAACCCCCAAACTTAAAAATGGTCATTTTGGGCTAGGTGAAGAAAATCCGTCAATCTCCCAGTTCCACTCTCAAGGGCATTTAGGAAGGAGAAAATCTCATCTGCATGCTAAAATAATTGGAACTCATGCATCTGAGCTGTATTTACGTAGTTAGGGGACTAAGAGATCCCTGAGGAGGAAATAACAATTTAACATCTGAAAGTATGAAACGTTACACTAGTGGTATAGCAGCACAGCTATAAGGGGTTTCCCAGGTATAATTTTGGTAGGAAAACAACTGCCTTTGACAGTGATACTTTATTTAGTACAAATAAAGTGTTCCGAGTATTATCCATAAAAAACAAAATGAAATTACATTTACAGCTACCGTGTGCCTCAGGAAAGGTTTTTCCATCAAGGTAGCACCCCCTCCAAATCAGAAGCAGGCAAGACGTTTATTTCTCGATGGGATAGAAGAGTGGTGCAAGAGCGCACCCTGTCTGCAGTCAAGGCAAATTTGATTTAGCAATTTTCATTTACCTTATTAACAGCAGAAAATCCTCTAATACCCTATAACTTTTTAAAAAATAAAAGAACTCCTATACTTGAGTCAATTTAAATTCCTATTGCTAGATGAGTGACATTCAGATCCAGGACTCCATGGTGAATTTTACTTAAAGTAAAGAAAATCCTCTGCAAAATGAACAGGTAAAAAGATCTTTTACCTTGATTCAATGTCTACCTAGAAATAAATAAGGACAAGCTAATTGTGAATTAGTTACTGACAGCAATCTGTTTTACAATGCTAAAAAAAAATTAATTCACATTAAATCCAAACGTTTTCATAAAATATCTTTAGAAAGATCCTGCTGAGCTCTTTCTACCTCATGTACATCAGAAAGGTCTCTGAAATTTAAATGGAGAATGAATAGTATGTTTTGCCTTGGTAATTTAAATAGTATTCACACCTAGATGATTATAGTCTTCACAATCTCAGACTCCTCCCCATCCCTTTTCCCTCTGGGTCTTCTTTCCTCTCAGGAGTTCAGGAGAGTCAGAAAGGACAGGTTTTCAGCTTCTACCAAAGATAAATGGCTATAGGGTGAAAGAGAAGAGAGCTGTGAGATAAATGAACAGGTGGATCATTTGGAGAAATGTTTATTACCCTTTTCTTTCTTTGTGGCTTGGTTGACATGCATCTTTTTACCCTTGGATGCTCCAGGCTGCATCCTGCATCTTAGGTTTTGTCTGGGAATTTCTGAGTCTTCCAAGCAGGTAAAAATCTTAGCCCTGCCCTGCAAAATGCTGTTCTGCACTTGGAGGTCTCAACAGTACCCTATCTGATGAAGGTGCACATGGAGATCCCATCTAGCTGTTCTGAACACATCATAGATGCAGACATTTCTGAGAAAAGCTCCATGCGTGGCTTTTGATCACTAAGGTGCATCCTGTGATTATCACATGATCCTGTAGCAGACTCTTAACGTGTTCTAATAAGCCCTATCAGCTTGAATGACAGTTCCGTAGTCAGAGTTGGTCCCAACATCCTCCCTGCTGTAGGTACAGCATTGGGATTAAGGCTTAGTGCCATGAGCATCTCATAGGTGTCAAGAGGACTTGAAATATTTCTCTGGCCTGGAAGCATCAGCTTTGAGAAAATAACCCAATAAACTAATTTCCCAACCCAAAATGTACTTCAGAGGAAACTACATCAGGTATCTGAAAGGTCTGAAAGTAAGAAACTAGCATGGATAAAGATTCAATAATATCTGTTATTAAGTCCTGAACCTTGACTCTTTCCAGGCAATGGGGAACAACCACCAAAAATTCTGCTGTATAAAGCTGTAAGACCACACTGTAATCTAAAGGCACTCATGACAGATTCCTTTACATATCAAATGTGGAGCTTCAGGGAGCAGCTCTGGATAAATTTATAACCTGCATAAATCTGAGACTATCAGTATTAAGAATATTGTAGAGCAAGTAACAAAATTAGATTAATGGAGATATTTCTCCCATTCAGGACATCCTAGACTATCCATATCAAGTTAAAGAAAATACACTAAAATAATGGAGAAGAAAATAATTTCAGGTCACTAAGACTTGACTATATAAGTAAATGGGAGAGGGACATAGGGAAGAGACAGAAATTTATTCTGTTTAGGCACAACAATCTTTGGTAGATCTCTCCTTCCCTGTGGAAGGATCCTTCTCTTTGATGGACTAGCCTTTTTTTCAAGCAATCATAGACAGCCAGGAGCCATGCAGTGAGAATTTAAATAGCTTTCATGCCTACAGGATTACATTCCTCACAATCTTGGATGCCTCCCCACTCCTCTTCTTCCATACATTTAAGTCTGGACCTATCTGTATCAGTGGGTCCATAAACAGGAATGGGAAGCAAAATCCATCTGGGACTGAGCTAAGTCTTGGATGCCAGGCTAGGTCAAAGGGTGTCCTGAAATTCCCACCCCATTTTATTCACTGAGGTGCCTAAGGTTATTGGAGTAGTCTGAGATACCTCCAGATACCACAAAAATATCTGACAGGAAACTCAGAGTAAAAACACACATATTTCTCCACCAACATAGAGGAAGGAAGGGTAGCTACTGCAGTCATACCACATCCCCTAGACTGATTACAAGCAGTCAGATCTTCAGCTTGTCGTCATGGATGTGAAATCACAGTCAGCTGGTATATTCAGCATCCCCAGGAGGCAAGTCCCTCCTACATCAAAGCCAAAACAGTGCAAACTGATGCAAAAGCTGGGTGATGGTATCTGCGAACCCTAGTGCTTCATATCACTTTAACATGAGATCATAAAAGGTAAGTTGAGCTTTAATTAATCTCCAGATAAAGTAGATCCTCAGGTGTCATAAAAGTCGTTAAACCTATGTCTGTAGCTCCTGCCATGACTCAATAAAGAAAAAAAAATATCAAAAGAGGATTACACTTATTTTTTTTTTTGTCCTTTTCTTCCCCCCCTCTCAAAATGAGGAAAGCCACAGGTAATTTAACCAGTAAAGCTCTTGACTTGTAATAAAAGAAAAACGTTAACACCACTGGAAACATTTCATCTGCTATGTCTTAGCTTCACATGGCATTTTCATGAGACAGGTTGGTGAATTCAGTCATATGGTCAACAAATATGCCCAGGTCTCTCTCCTCTTAGTCATTTCTAATCCATAAGCTTTCACTGTTCGGAAGTAGCTATGAATTCTTGATATCCAGCCTTGTGCTTTGTATTTCATCCCATCTCTAATACTCAGTACTAGAAAACTCTAATGCTGTGTATCGACCATGCTCCCCACGTTTGTCACATCAGCACATCCAGCCAGTGCACGGCAGTTCTTGTGTCGTGATCGTTAGCAAACACAGACAAAATAGCCAGTTTCCAAAGTTAAACTTCAACAAACTGCACCACCTTGGCCCAAAAACTTGCACTCAGCGCCATCTGTTGATACTATTCAGGTTAAGCAGAAGGTAAAACCTTCATTCACCACTTGGCACTGAACTATATCATAATGCTTTACTGAAAACATTAAAATATGTACATATGTAATAATAGCAGCGACTTTGAGTCAGGCATTATAGAAAAGTTGATAAACCACTCTTAAATTTTGCTTCAATTTCTAGTTATCTCTATTCTGCTCTCCTATAGAAATAAAGATGAAATACTGATATGAGTTGTCCAAATAATGACTTTTTGTCACTTCTTGGCTGTACTAGTATCTTAGAGACCCTGAAGCTCTTCTCTGTACATCATACTAGCAGTCGTGGGGCTGGAGGGGAGGGTGTTCCTGGTTGTTTTAAGTCTTTATTAACAGGTTTAGAGCGTGGAATATCACAATTCCTGTTCTGCTGGGATGGTTAATTTGTATTTCAAGTTAAGATTATTAAACTCTTGGATTTTTTTCTTCCCTTTTCTTTGTGGAAATTCCCTTTTCTGTATGCCCATTCCTAATTAATATTATTCTCTGATTTCAGTGATGCAAAGTAAAGGACATATCTGACCCAGACAGATACGACCTAGAGTTATTTAAATAAAACTCAGGCTAATGGCAGCTTCCAAATCTTATCTCTAAAAAAGCTGGTTCATGATTATTTCAGCTCCACCAGTGCTGTTCTACCTTTCAGGCAGTATTAGTGTAGGTAATTATGTACTTCTGTACTGTAAAATAAATGCAAATAAAGAGATTTTCACTATAAAATGTTTCCATAACTAATCAGTGCAACTCATCAGGAAGAAACTACAGAGAAGATACAAATAAAAATGCTTTTTAGTCTGGAAGATTTATTGATTTATTTCTTGATCAGTAATATATGTTTGGGGTCTATGAATTTCCAGAGACTCTTGACTCAGATGTTCGTGTGTTCTTATTGGTTTCAATCTGTTGGTCCTAGAATTTCCAGATATATTTTACCAAGTGCAGAACAAAGCAAAAAATGAAGAACTCCTGTCCAAATTCTGCCACCATTAAAGCATTAAATAAATCCAGCAGAGATACAGGTAAATAATAATTTTTTTTTTTTTTGTGATAGCATAGAAAAAAATAGATTAAGAGGAGCTCTACAGAGGTCATGTGGCCCAACCCCTTGTTATAGTTGGACTAACTTTGAAGTTAGATTTGGGTTCTTGGAGCCTTGTCCAGTCAGGGTCTGAAAATTTCAAAAGAAAGAAATTTCACAACCACTCAAAAGCATTGGTATTCAGCACTTAACCACTTGTTATTTCTAAAACTCACATCCACACTGTGTATATAACTCCCATAAGCTTATATTCCTTACCCACTCCTTTTAGCAGAGGAGTAGGAAGAAATGGCAAGTTATTGTGTTTAAAAGTCATATCAGGAACAAGTCAGAAACTTCTTGCAGACCTGCTCTGGGGCAGAAGTGGCTGAGGGCCATACAGATCTACTGGGCTGAGGTCCTCGAAAGAACAGCAGAACAAAACTCACACTTGCAGCTGAGAACTGCAGCTCTGCTCTGTTCATATACACGAGACTGCACACAGGAATGTGAACAACTAATAGATTAACTTTATTCTCTGTTCCTCAGTCTCTTAAGAAATTTCCCTGAGAGAACAGAGAGGATCTGATGATCTTGCCCACAATTATGCAGTAAGTTGTACTCAAGTTATCTGTTATCACTTGGGCAGGCAACTATTGACAAGGGTGGGATTTCACCTACTCGTCTTGGCTTCTTAAATTAGCCAGTTGCATCCAACAGTAATCATGAAGGGGCTGATGTAGATCATCAGAAGATTCAGCTTTTCCCCTCTGGAAAGGAGGAGCAAGAAACAAAAAATCTTCTTGCAAATATTCTCTCAAAAATACATCCTTAAAAGGATCAGTGCCAAAGTTTTCACTGACAGAAAGCGATAATTTTAGCACTGAGGTTATGGACTTCCACGTAAAACTCTCCTTTCATCCTCTCACAAAGAAAATCCTGTAATAGGAACTCCTAAATCCTGCTTGGTTTAAGTTTTAAAATGAGTCAGCGAAGCATTTATTTGAAACTCATCTTTCAGTGAGACAGTAGATCAACCTCCTGTTCAAGAGTCATAAGTTGGTCAAGCAGAAAATGGTTTGCTGCACAGCTAAGAATCTACAACAGAAAAGCCAAGTCACATCACTGGGTAATGGGAAAGTAGCTGGGGTCAGATGCCCTTTGCACCTGCAACCCCAGCATGAGAGGTAGCGGCACAAAGGCCTTAGAAATATCACAACAGAAAATTTTCCTGATCAAGCATAAAGACATGTATGAGCATGCATATGGGCTATACCCTAAAGGAAAAAAAAAACACCTCTTTTCATAATTTCTTTATGCCTATACAAAAATCCCTCAATAAAAAGGACTTATTAACAAAAGCAAATGGTTGGAGGATCACTAACTGAATTGAGACTGCTCTCCCATAAGCAACGTGTTGTCCCAAAGTTCTTGCAGTAACCTAACACTGAGAAGAAATGTGCCTAGAGCTTTAGGGAGAAATTTTGCATGTTTCAGGTACTTAGATGTCCTACAAGATGCATCCCTATCATCCTTTCACTGAAACACAACTTTAGCCTGTGATCATTACTTTAACCAATTGCAACAGAAGTACGTGGATAATCTTCTAGCAATAATCCTTGGTTAAAAAATTAAAATCATTTTGCCCAATAGATCTCTTGCAGACACAACTTGTCTGCAAGTTTCTGTAAGTGATGCTCTGCTGCCAAGAACAAATGAAGGACTCTCATGCAAAATAGGCAAGGCACCTCCAGGGCTGAAGCTGAGGTTTAACAAACCCAAGTGCAACTCCTGTACTTGGGACACAAAAAACCCTTGCAGCACTACAGGCTTGGGGAAGAGTGACTGGAAAGCTGCCTGGCAGAGAAGGACCTGGAGGTGTTGGTTGATATCCAACTGAGCACGAGCCAGCAGTGTGCCAAGGTGGCCAAGAAAGCCAATGGCCACTTGGCTTGTATCAGAAACAGTGTGGCCAGCAGGACCAGGAAGCGATTCTCCCCCTGTACTTGGCACTGGTGAGGCTGCACCTTGAATACTGGATTCAGTTTGGGGTCCCTCACTAGACACTGAGGCTCTGGAGTGTGTCCAGAGAAGAGTGATGAAGGTGGTTAAGGGGCTGGAGAACAAGTCTTATGAGGAGCAGCTGAGAGAGCTGTGGTTGTTTAGCCCGGAGAAGGCTGAGGGGAGACCTTAGTGCTCTCTACGACTACCTGAAAGGTTGTGGAGAGGAGGGAGCTGGCCTCTTCTCCCAAGTGATAGGACAAGACGGAATGGCCTCAAGCTGCATCAGAGGAAGAACGGATTTTAAGAAAAATGTCTTCATCGAAAGGGGTTATCAAGCACTGGCAGAGGCTGCCCACAGAGGTGGTAGAGTCACCATCCCTGGGGATGTTTAAAAGGCAGGTAAATGAGGTACTTGGGGATATGATCGAGTAGTGGACAGATAGCGTTGGACTTGATGATCTCAAAGGTCTTTTCTAACCTAACAATTCTATGATTATGTTGTATGTTGGAAGTAAAAAAAACACAAGCCAAATTTAGTACAACAGTTTAATACCCTGGTTGAAAAGAAAGCCTAAAGCCATCTGAAGATGGTTTATGTTAAAAATCAGCTGCAACAGTCTTCTGGCTGTTAACCTGAGGTTCAGTAAACGGCTGGTATTGTCATTCTGATCCCATTTTTGGTTACATGTGAATTAAACTGTACCAGGTCTGAATACTGGGGTTTATTTACAAACCAACAAGATTTGAGCTTTTATTCCAGTTATTTCATACCTGCATCCACTCACTCCCTCTTTGTTAAGGTCTCAAACGTCTTCCCAGCAGGAAGGCTTGCTGCTGGTATGCACAGGTCAGGCAGAAAAACACAGCCTTTCATGCTATACAGCTACTCACAGTTACCAGTCTGAGGCAATATCAGCAAAGATCCCTGGGCATCGCCTAATGTTTTTCTCCATGCATCTTTCTGATTTCCAGGATCTTTCCTTCAGGCGGGACCTTTTTCGTTTCAGGCTTCCTTCTCTCTAAGGCCACTTCCAAAATCCTTTTTGGCACCATATCTACTTTCAAGAACACTTAAAGTCCCAATCTAAATAGTCTATTTGCATAAATATAAGGCCTGATCAGCTACCTAATAAGTGCCTCTGTCACATTTCTTAATTGGAGAATTTGGGACATTAGTTAAGTCCAGGAGTTACTAAGTTTACAACCAGACTACACTGGCAGAAGACAAGTAGGCAGCTTGTTGTCCTTGAGACCTCAGAAGTTGAGCCCCCCCAGACATACATCCCATTGTCAGCTGCCTGTTCATATTCACTATTTAAGCTTTTGGTTTTGCCCACAAATGATGAAGAGCTCACATTGCTTGAAAGTATGCTAGATTTCAACACCACTCTTCGACAGAATGTCACTGTGCACATTCTCAAGATGCGATCTCGCAGCACTTCCCGTGGAAAGAAACACTGTTTGAACCAGGAATACTGTACCAGGCAATATTCTTACCCTGTCTCAGGGGATGGAGTTATAGGAAAAGTCTAATGCAACAACAGCACTGACATCTTTTAGAAATAGAAAGAGAGCAACTGAGCTTTCTCCCACATATTCTGTGGGTCCCATTCATCCATTGAGGTTGCAGTCTCTTCCACAACTGAAGTCTGGGGCTAGTTTTGCCTAGGAACAGCCAGTTACTGACATTCGCCAGTTACTGACATTCCAGAGATCTCTGAGGGTTAACAGAAATCAACAAAAAAGGCAAGGTATGTCCAGTCTTTGAGGAGGCTAAAAACTGGGCAGATATTTTGAAAGGAAGTTAGAAACTACACAGGGACTAAAAAATTATATGAAAAGTTAGCGTCCCAAGAGATCGGTTAGTCAAATTCCATTTTTAAAAGTATTGTTGGGTACTGCCTCAAACTACTTTGCCCTCTCATATTATCAAAGGATGAAATCCACAATTATGAAACCAAGAACAGCATGCATTACTCCTTTTATAAAGATGTCACAAATGTTTCAAAGCATACGTCAAACAATGGGATACGGTCAAATATTACTTCATCCATTAAATTTCCCATAAAAAGGTACAGAAGAGTGACTGTCTCCCGAGTTTATTAAAAATCAAAGAATAGAAAACTTTACATAAAAATATGTCAATTTTAGCTTCCACATAGTTGTCCACACAAAAAATTTAAACATGATGTTTTTAAACCTGTAGCACATAACCACAGTGATAGCCAGGCCAATTTATTTGGTTCAACATGACTGAAGTGTTACATGATACCACTTTTCAAATGAGCTTTGCTTTAAAATGGACACTAGTATAAGACACCAACTAAAGCCTTTGAAGGCTCTTGAATGTAGTTCTGCTCAATATTGCTAGGGTGTGAAGACTAAGCAGTACAGGCTCATGTACCAGCCCTTACATATTCTTTATGAATCAGCTCACAATTTTTAAAACTTCTTTTCTAAATTGTGATGAGTCTGGAGCATTAAGACAAACTTTGCAAACAGATATGCGCTACTCTACTTTGGAATGTTGCCCTCTCTCCCCTCAAGGACCTGTTTGTGTTCGACAGATTCAGTAATAACATGAACTACTTCTGCTTCAAAGCATACAGCATATTAAAAAGCTTCATGCTTGACACCTCAATTTGAAATTCAGATATCAGTTTTAAAACCTCCTATATCTGTACACAGTATAGATGTCCTGTTAACAGGATTCTTCAGCTTTCTCTGCATGTGGACTTATATAACTGATCTGTAGTTTTCTGTATAGCTTAAGAACTCTCATTAAAAAAAACAGGAAGTCAGAGGGCGTGAAATGTGACCTACTCCCAGGACAACTGTGGTGCTTTAAAAACTCAGGGTTAGGCAGGATGTACATTTTTCAAAAAGTTAAAGACAGTGTTTGTCATGGCAATACACACTTGCATAGTATACCTGTATGCATCTGTAAATTAAGTGCCAGCCACTCATACTGTGTACAACACTGGGCTGTGCTCTCCTGCAATACATTAAAAGATACTTCTCATAATGCTTAGAGCAGCTGAAGTACTTTTTATATATTTGCTCTTAACAGAACTAATGCATACTGCTATACAGATTCCTTAATGGAATCAACATATTTCCTTTCTCCACATTCCTTAAGCCGGGTATCTCTGTTTAATAATGTTGTTTGAACCCAAACATTAACAGGTTACGTTACTAAAATGTATCGAAGAGTGTAGTTCACAGCTTTTTAATTTCTTATCAGGACTGGAACCACCTTTTTTCCCTACCCTCTCAAAAGTTTTACTTCTGGTACTACAAATATTGGATTTGTTGTCTAATTAAAGGAATAAAATTAAAACCCATTGGTCAGAGCAAGACAACTGATAGAGGCCAGACAATGAGCTAAAAAACACAGGGTCAAAATGCTTTGGAGCTTGATGCCTTCTTAAAACCATTAGCCAAATTGCATTCCGTTGTGAATCAAGAAGCCTCAAATATTACCAAATGTCATGTTTGTAACACTGCTCAGACAGCCTGCCAAAACTATGAACCCAACTTAGATAATGCAACCTGGGAAAGGATCTGTAAATTAAAAAACCTCTTCCCCTTAAATATAACTTATGTGACAATATGAAATTAAATTAAAAACTCCAAGTTATTGCACAAATTATACTTCCAATATTTACAGAGCAAAAAATTCTGAACTTTGAAACAAAAACAGGAGAGCAGCAAATTTACTTTTATGAATTCCCAACTCGATTTGCTGCAAAGAAAAAAAATTCCAAGGGGCTGAAGTTTCCTTCACTTCTAAAATAAAAGAAAAGAGAACCCACAAAGGAACAGATGTAGCCACAGCAAAAAAGCCACAGCATTTGTGAATGTCCTTGCAGTTCTATTGTCAGAGCTGCTTCGGCACTGTATGAACCATTGTGGGAAGGCAGAAAACATACTTCCACATTTAATAAGGCTTCACAGATAAGCACAACTACTTCTTGAAGATGTTCTGAACCACCACACAAAGAAACATGCAAAGAAGTCAGCTGCAGATATTTGGCAACACCAATAAAACGATGTGCTGGACGCTGGTCTCTATCCCTCAAGTTGAGTCGCACTCACTCAGTCTGTCTGAACTGTGAAGGTCATTTTGGCATCAGCCATTATCTGCTCAGACTAATAGGCAAACTGTCTCTGTGTTTTTTTCTTCTCCATATATTACGATTGTACTGGTGGTGTCCTCTGTTGCCAACTGGTTGTCTCATGCCTCCACTGTTGACAGGACTGTAGCTGTTGCCTTGGTTATGAGTTCCTTTCATGGAAAACTTCATTCCACTGTGCTGCTAAAAAATACAAGATAAACACTCAGTTTCGGTGGAGAAACAACTGAAACAAAGCATGTATTACAAGTGGTATTTCCTCAGCATACAAGTCATTCCCACAGAATACTGCTTGAAGCAATTGGTCTTTTCATGCTTGTCTAATTTTAGCTTTGCACGCCCAATGGCACTAACAGTGTAAGAAGTGTTTTCTGAAGTAAAATGTCCTGCAAGTTAAATTGTGCAGATTTCAAAGCATCTTTAAAACACTTTGATCTCGGTATGAGATGCATTCACTATACATCTGCCTTACAAAAACAGAGACCCTTCCACAATAAATACCAGCTGTGACAACTCATGTCTATTTTAGAGAATCTTGGCAAGAACATGACCAAGTAACATACTGAATAAGACTTTCGGAAACATGGAGAAATATAAGGGTGTGATTTTATGAGCAGATACATACAAAGCACATCTCTGCTCTGCCCATAATCTCACTCAGGTAAAAGTAAAGCTAGCTATTGCTTGTAAGGAGCTTGTGAATCCCACTGGTCTGATCAGAGGGCCTCACAGCTCTTAGCCCATACGTCATATCCAGACCAAGACAAAACAATTAAATGATGAGGAACACAGCATGACACTTCAGGGAGAAATCTCCCATAACTTGCAACAGAAACTGCCAAAAGGGATAGCATCAGCCTGAGTAAATTTATCACACCATAAGGTACTACAGGTGTCCCTATCATTTAAATATCAAACCAATGTGGTGTATGCTATCATATACTTAACAAAACAGGTACAAGAATTTTAAAAGATTGAATTGAAACAGACTTTCCAAATACTGATAACTTCAAAGCAAGCAACTTTTTCTGATGCCTGACAGTAGGCAGAAAACTGACAGCCTTTAACAAAAGCTAATACACCATTTTGTCTACCTCAAGTGAATACCGCAAGGCTAACAACTGAGGTTAACTGCTTAGAATATGAAATATCTGCAGCTACGTTACTAACTTATATTTGCTACTTTACTAACTTATATTTCCAAACAAGTTTGGAGTAGAAAGATAAAAATGACAACATCAAGCCAGCCATCATTAAGGCTTAAGACTCTAAGCACACAGGGGAAAAAAAAAAGGATGGAGGATTAAAAGTAACACCAGGGTGGCAAAAAATACCTGAACTGCTGGGTTTTTGCTCTTTTGGATTTTTTTTTTTTTTTTTTTTTTCAACTTTCGGCATGCGACTTCTAGACTCCCAAGACAGACATGCTAACAGCTATCCTTGCACTAGCAATGGTAAAATATTCAAGGACAAACAGGAAACAGTAAGGAGAGAATTTCTCATTCTTAACTGCCCAAATGTTATTGATACATGCTGCCAAAACATCAATAACACCATATTAAAAAAAATTTAGAATGTTTTATATTTCTGGCAAGTGGTCCATCAAGCAAATGTAACACACTCATGTGCCTTTCCAGCAAAATTTTCTAGTACATTAAGTGTATATCTGACTCAATTACATAAGCAGACAATCGATCACCTACATTCAATCGGGTCAAAAGATTAAAAATCATTCTTTAACAGTAGAAACACTGAAAGCAGCCAGTCATTAGTTGCCCTTGAATATGTTCTGAAAAAAAGACAGAGGAAAACTCTGGTTGTACAGTAGCAAACCTAAACCAAAACTGACCAAGAAGCACAAAATCTCAGTAAGTCTATTCTCTTCAGTTGTAAACATGAAAAATTTGGAAACTTCATCCTCAGTTTGAAGATAGAACCCTCTTCTCCCCCCCAGTTATTTGGGGCAGGAAGGCAAGTCACCACAAGATCAGACAAGCACCACACCAAGTATGACAATTTAGCCTATCTACCTGTGATCTCTATACCCTGCAAGAAAACCTCTTCCATTGCGTTTTAGGCCATCAAGATAAAGACTTTCAAGTTATCAGAGCAGAATCTGAGACTTTCAAGTTATCAGAGCAGAATCTGAATCCATCTGTCTTACAACTCATTAGCTGATAGCAGATGCTTAAGAAACTTGACTCTGCAGTCAGAGGCGATGCCTTTATATGTAATAGTTCTCAACTAGCTACCATTCACTATTTGTTTTTATTTTTGAAGGCATAAGCTTTTTACATCCTCCATCCTGTGTTATGGTATTTCGCTGCTTAAATGAGCATCATGTTTAATTCAAATCTACTACCTGATGATCTTTCCGTTCTTAAAGTAACTAATTTCTTGTTATTCTGCTCTCTGACTTTCCCATATACTGCTGATGAATACACAGACCTAGATAATTACCTTTTCATATCTGTCTCCAGATTAGACTCATTCATTCTTCACACAGAAGAAGTTCCATGTGTTTGCCCCACTCTTATTATCCCTTGCCTTTTTCCTTCCATTCATGTTAGAACTTTCTTATGTTGTAGGAGGCAAATCTATACTCACTGTTCATGATGGGGGGTATACATGGATTTTTACATGATAATGCCACATCTGCTTTTCATTCCTAACAATGTCTGAAATTTGGTTTAAGACTCAATTCTCAAGAAAGCATTATCAAAGCAGTTTTCTACAAAAACATCAAGATCTGATCTTTGCAAGAAACATCAGCCCCGGGCCTATCACTCTCTACAAAGTTTAAAGTGATCCTCTTCCTCCTGAAGCATCAGTTTCAAAGGTACTTCTGCACCTTTTCTCAGTTAGCCCCTACGGAAGTTAACACCTTGAGCAAACTGCACCACACTTCATCTACTGCCATTCAGATGTTAGGCAGCACAAGGCCCAGCACAAACTCCTGCAAGGATTTCCTGGTGAACTCCCTCTACTGTAAAACGAGAATATTTCTCATCTTCTAAGTAGTTAATTGTTTACAAGATGACACATCTTTCATTTTGTTTCTTTTAGAATCTTTAGTAGAAAAAAAAAAAATCTACTTTATGTCTTTTGGAAATTCCAAGAGGCTGTATCAAACAGCTTTCTCTTGTCCACACACTTCTTGGTATTCACATGCTCAGGACTCTCATAATCATTAAGAAAAACCATGTCTATAAGTAGATGGTGCCTGGAGAAAGATCAGATAATTAAAAAACTAAGCTCTTCATTTGTAATAAGGCAGACAAATCTTTGGTTTAGAAGTTTTGGCTTCTTTAGATCTACTTCACTTGATAGAATAATCTCCTCTCCCATCAGAGGGATATTGATTCAACAACTGAATGATAGAACTGGTTTAGTTTTGTGGTTTTTCACAAGTCTGTTGAATTTGACCCTCTTCAAATAAAGGCTGCCAGATCTGGAGAGAAAACTATAACATTGCATTTAAGTTATGAGCAAGGTGGTAGTGGTGTATGGAATTATGTATCATGTACCATGTTAGAGAACTTTCCAGATATCTGAACAGAAAAAAGAGAAAAGTTCTTGTCTTTACCCCAAACAACAGAAATCTGGCAGAAATTGAAATACCAATAATTATTTGCTAAGGAAACCAAATTTTTATTCTTAAATTCTGGTAAATTCAATATACAAAACTGCCTGGCATTCAAAGACTGTCATTATTCAAAAAAAATTAATAGTAAAAAATATATCACCTCCATTTTGAAATAACACAAGTAACATAATGAGGCTCCAGGCAGACATTATAGCAGCCTTTCAACACGTAAAGAGGGCCTACAAGAAAGCTGGGGAGGGACTTTTTACAAGGGTGTGGAGTGACAGGATGACAGGTAATGGTTTTAAATTGGAAGGGGGAAGACTTAGATTAGATATTAGGAAGGAATTCTTTGATGAGGGTGGTGAGGCACTGGCTCAGGTTGCCCAGGGAAGCTGCAGATGCCCCATCCCTGGAAGTGTTAAAGGCCAGGTTGGACAGGGCCTTGGGCAACCTGGGATGATGGGAGGTGTCCCTGCCCATAGCAGGTGGGTTGGAACTGGATGATCTTGAAGTTCCATTTCATCCAAACCATTCTATGGATTCTATGATAACAAAGCTGAAGTCTATACGTAAACAGGGGTTTGTTTGGATGTTTGGGGTGCTTTGCCAGTGAGCATCTCTAAAGTAAGACAAAAAAAGCAGTGAAGTGTTAGCAATGAAAATCATAGGATCATAGAACAGTTTTGGTTGTGTATGTGTAACCAAGTATGAGTACTCTTAAAAGAAGAGATCTACATATAGTGCTCAAAAATCATTGGCAGGGATCTACTAAGCTAAAGTTTAGAAAAGGCATACAACAGTTCAGAAAAGACACGTATTTACTGTTTTGTTGTCAAGGCTACAGGATTAATGGCCATGATTTAATCCAGTCTGCAGGTGATTGGAATTGTAATCAAATTTGTACACTTCAAAAACATTCCATGTGAAGTATTACAGAGCAGTATTCAAAAATTTAATGCATCATTAACATTTTAAGTAGCGCCTTAAATAACTTAATAGACAGCCAGAAAATAATTCAAAGGTCTTTTCAATTTCTCACCATGTTTCCAAATTCTCTCCTTTTGGCTTGTATCAAAAAAACCCCCATAAAGAATCTTTTTTAAACAGTCTATGTTCACTTTCCCACTCTCTGAGCATAACAACATCTGGAAATATACTAAAATATAGATCCAGCATGTAAGCAAAATGAAACTAGTTCTTTATGAAATAAATACATTGTTTTGCAGAGAAACAATGGGCAATGACCTAACCAACATTATTGCATGAGCAATAAATCTGAGTAATATTTTTAACTACCTTGTAGTAAAGAAAGTAGAACATAAAATCCGAAATAAATACCCTTTTTGAGCTTGTCACCAGTCACATTTCAAACATGAGGGGTGAGAGTCAAAACACTACCAAAAGACAGAACTTACATTGCAAGTTTCCTGCTGTTGTGACATAGGCCATGAAGCGTTACCTGCACACTTGTCATTAAGAAGAGCAAGAGATAATAGCTTCTCTAGCACAGAGCTGACAATTTTAGATCTTAAAAAGAAATCATACCTCACTGAGTTTTCTCACCTTCTTATTTGGAACAAAAGTAATTATTATAGTGAGGAGACCCAAAACACTTACAAATTATGAGCTGATATCAATAAGTACATGTGAAAAAGTCAGTAGAGAAAATATATGAATATTCCAATCAATCTTAGTTTGGGAGCAACAATCTGATTGGAGTGACATTGGAAGATAAGCATCCTATGCAAACAAAAATCCGGTATTACCTTCTACATTTCCATAAGCCTATTTTGCATTTATAGTAGGTTTATTTATGTTCCTAGAAACTACTATTTAGACTTTGTCTTTCCTGGAACTCGAAAAGCGCTCAGGAAGCAACCACCAAGGTGGACAGAGACTTTCATACAGTCATATAAACACCTAGGCTGATGTTGATATGGACACCTCTGGAAAACATTTAATCCAACCTTCGTTGTAAGCAGCGTCAGATCAGGTTATCCAACGTCCAGTAAAACTGAGTTAGTTTTGATACACAGAAGGGTATCACCACATAAAGAACACCCAAATGACAATCTAAGTTGAAAAAGATCTTCTGCACTGTTTGCAGCTAAACAGTCTGTGAAACTCAGATGCAGTTTTTTTCTGCTCTCCATTTTTTAGTAAAGGAAATAAACCATCATTTTTTCCTAATTTTGCATGTATTAGATCAAAGATCAAACAATGTTCTGTCATATACAGAAGATGAGAGTCTGACGTTTATATTCGAAACTGTTTCTAAAGTACACAGTACTATCCCTCCTTCCTTTGCAAAATAAAATGCATTGACACAAAAAAAGAAGTATTCCATCCTAAATGAGAATGCTTCAAAGAAAATATAAGAAAAATGCCATTTGGTTGACCTTCAGTATGTAAACAGCTTAATGATCACACAGAATCACTAGGTTGGAAGAGACCCCCAGGATCATGGAGTCCAACCATTCCTATCAATCACTAAACCACGCCCTTGAGAACCTCACTCATCTGCCTGTCTTTTAAACACCTCCAGGGATGGTGTCTCCACCACCTCCCTGGGCAGCCGCTGCCAGTGCCCAATGACCCTTTCCGTGAAAAATTTTTTTTCTGGTGTCCAGCCTGAAACTACCCTGGCAGAGCTTGAGGCCATTCCCTCTCGTCCTGTCCCCTGTCACCTGGGAGAAAAGGCCAGCTCCCTCCTCTCTACAACCTCCCCTCAGGTAGTTATAGAGAGCAATAAGGTCTCCCCTTAGCCTCCTCTTCTCCAGGCTAAACAACCTCAGTTCCCTCAAACACTTCTCATAAGGCCTGTTCTCCAGCCCCTTCACCAGCTTATTACTCTTCTCTGGACTCGCTCCAGAACCTCAACATCCTTCTTGTGGTGAGGGACCCACAACTGAACACAGGATTCGAGGTAGAGTCTCACCAGTGCCGAGTACAGAGGGAAAATAAGCTCACGGGACCTGCTGGTCACAGTTTCGGATACAAGCCAAGATGCTATAGGCCTTCTTGGCTACCTGGGCACACTGCTGGCTCATGATGCCACTGAAGAAACAACCTATCACTTCCAGATTGAAGTTAACATACTAAAAACTCTGAAGCATCACACTACTTGATGACACCTGCATTCTCAGAAATATTTGGTTAAATGAACCAGAGTTCAGCCTGGATATGCATTAAAATGTATATTTACAAATCTCTCCTCCAAAGTGAACTACACTTAACTGCTTGCACTCATCTAAACAAAATACATTTTGACTCAAGCCACTGATCAATGTTATTTTTGTTTCCAGGTCTGCTAACTTTTGAAGAATCATTCCACTAATACTAGAAGACCAGCGTTACCAGCAAGACAAAGCAACACTATTAAAAGTTGTTCTGGATAAAAGAAAACTCTGAAGCAAAGTATTTTAGCCAGTGAAGTACATTTAAAGCTGTATAAACAAGCAATTTGCTCAGGGGTCTGGCCTTATATGCCAAAACACAAAAGCATCTGGAAAGCAAACTACTTCTATAAGTTCCAGTAAGAGGTTACTTAGACTGTAGTATTTCAGCACTGACATTAAGGTTTCATTTCCTAGATGTGTCCATGGAGGTTTTCTTAGACATGCAGGAAACCAGCAGAGCAGAAGGACTCGTGTTTACTGGCTTTAGCTACTTTTGAATAATAAAAAAATACTTTTCTGGTGAAAGAAAACCCCACAATTTAAAAAGGTATTAAAAAAAGAAAAAAGAATGTTCTGACCTAGGCAACAGGAAGTTTCTTCCATCTCCACATTGGTGACTGTAACTGGCAATCCAAGAACGAATTGAACTTATTTCATCCCCAGACAACAAGGAAAGTAGTCCTTTCTTCTCCATGGGAAGTCACCAAGCAGTTTCCACCCCCTCCATTCATTTGGGCATGCATGCCAATTATCTGTTTTTCTGCTTACTCCAGTGGGCAGCACTGCTTCATAAATTGTTCTGCTCACCCAAACCCAAGTGAAATTTTGATCTGCTTGTCAGCAAAGTAAAAGAATGATTACCTTGGGAAAATTATGATGACAAGACGGAAAAGCACACAGATCTATATCAGGAGCTTAATTAGTCCCTGAACTACCTCGAAATTCTCCATTTAATTATGCAGTATGCAAATAGAATTGGTAATCACACTGAAGCTGTTTCAAGAAAGTATTAGGCAGCTCTAATGGCAGAGAATTTGCTCAGAAGGCTGCAAGTTGTTCAAAATATAGTTAGTGCTCTTGACACTGACACCTCTGGACACCTGTACTGGACTGTACTGGATAGTACCAGACACCTAGGTACAGCTTCCAAGCTGAACCCAGGTGGAGAAATTTGCCAGGGAAAAGGCTCAAGATACCCTATAGGCAAATGAATCCATTTGTTCAAGTCTATCAGGATAGGAGTCCTCTGAACTAGCAAAATGTGCCCATTAGAAGTTACAAACTAGCATGGTTTTAGGTTATATCAGCCACAAAATGAAAGCCATCAACCTAATCTAGCTCAGTGATGTTCCAGAAAGTAGCAAATAAAAGAGAGACATTTACAGTATGATTTAATTTCCCACTTCTGTATTTGTCATAATCTTTACCAAAAAAGAATGCTTCTACTTCACAATACATAGGCTTCTGGTAAATTCAATGCAGGAAAACCATCAACCCATTTCTGAATTGCAGAAAGCAAGAAATTCCTCTACTTCAACAAGAATCTCAAAGGCACGTCTTTGTCAAGCAAAAGGCACAGAAAAATTCCCAATTTTAATCGTTTAAGTATTATATGAACTAGCAAAAGAATGGTTAACAAGCACTGAAAAGGACAGCCAAGTAGTAGAAAGCCAGAAAAAGTGCTACAAAGCAGTTGTTTTCCAAGATTCAAAATTCCACCAGAGATCCAAAATTCATGCAACACGTTGCCGCTTCACAGCTGAGGCAAAAATTCTGGATGCCAACTTGTTTTGTACCGACAACTGCATGCCTCAAAACTGGATTCTTTTTGTGTAATTTTGATGAAGTTAAGCACCAGGGTATCCCTTCAGAAAAGCAGAGCTGTTAAGGAAAAGAATGCACTAAACTAAGTTTGTATTTTAGATGAAGTTTAATGTGGCATGCTCTCCAGTTTTATTTCAAATAAACTTCAAAAGTATGACTGTACACTAGCAGGTGAATGCCTAATTGCAGGCACTAAAATAGAAATATATTGTTCTACTAGCTTCTCACCGATAGAAAACATTTCCTGTGTAGACAAGCTGCTTTTGCCTAGGTAGACATTCAATAGCAGTGGAGGACAGATAAAGAAGGGGGGAAGAGGAAACTCATATTTCGAGATACAAGAGGGGGCTTGTTGGATGACTGAGGATGACAATGGTAGAGGGGAGAAGCATGTGGTAACAGCTTCCAAAGATGGTGCCCCTTCTATCCTGGAAAGAAACAGTGGAACACCTGCAGTATGCAAAGGGTAAGCAGCCTGGTCTAAATGCAAAAAAGGGTGAAAAACATTTCAGTAAAGTGCCCAAAACAAGTACTTGTATAGCAACTATGAAGAATTTGGGTATCAATGTATAAACTGCCCTAATTAACTCAATGGTGATACTACAGAACTTTGAAAAAGCTGTCAAGATGAAATTTCTTAATTATTCATCTAAAAGTTTCAACGAATAAAGCATTATCTAATTTTTTATTCTGTAGTAAGTGGCAGTTACCATCTCTAGACATAAATCAAACTCACAAGCTGAATGCCAGGCTCAAAATATTTTAATAGGCAGCACTAAGTCCAGCTGGAGGTCAACCCCTAGCAGTATCTCGCAAGAGCTGATACGAGGGCCAGTACTAGTTAACATCTCCATTAATGACCTGGATGATAGGAGAGTGACCTTTCAGCATGGTTGCAGATTATAGAAAATTGGAAGGAGTGGCTAATACATAAGATGGTTGTGCTGCCATAAAGTGGGACCTCACTAGGCTGAACAAATGGCCTGACAAGAATCTCATTAAGTTTGAAAAACGGAAATGCTCAATTCTGCCCTTGGGAAGGAATAATCCTACACACCAAAATACATGGGGCACTGACCAGCTGGAAAGCAGCTTGGCATAAAATGACCAGAGATTCCCAGTGGGGTTGAACACAAGCCAGCAACGTGCTCTTATATCAAGGAAGGCCAACAGCATCCTAGGCTACATTAGGAACAGAGTCTCATAGCAGGTCAAGGGAAGAGATCATTTCCCCTCAGCGCTGGTGAAGCCACATGTGGAGTGCTGGATCTAGGTCTGGGTTCCCCAGTAACAAAGACATAGGCACACAGGATTGAGTCCAATGAAGGTCCATGAAGATAAGTAAAGACCTGAAACTTTTGTCACTCAAGGGAATAACGGAGCTAGGACTCAAGAAGAGGGCACTCAGGAAGGATCTTATTGATGGAGCCAGACTATTCTCCTTAGTGCTTTAGTGAAAAGAAAAGCAGCAATGGGCATAAGCTGAAATACAGGAAAGACTATTTAAATTTAAGGACAAACTTTATTGAAACAAGGTGCCTAACGCAGCTGGGGAGTCTCCATCTTTGGACATACTCAAAACCTTGACTGGACAAAGTCTTGAGCAGCCTGCTGTAGGCACTGTTCTGGTCAGGAAGGTTGGACTAAGTGATTTCGAGAACCCTTCCAATCTCAACTGTTCTATGATTTTGCAAAATACTTTTAACAGTCTCATAGCAGAAACTGTACCAAATATATCTCACATCATGCCTAAAGTGTTAAGGAAGTACTGAAGCACATAAAGAAGACAAGGTCATTAAGTCGAATACATACTGGCCCCAGGTTCTCAAGAACTATGATAGGACACAGAAAGAAGGAAAGCATCGTAAGAACCTGACTAAAATTAGGTTTCAAAGAAATCACATCATTGTTTTGTTATCATAGGCAATCTACAACTACAACTTACAATAAAGCTATTGTGCAACATCTGTTTTGACTAACAGTTTTAAGAGTAAGACTGAGGGAATATTTTCCTGTAGATATAAGCACAGAGGTTGTAAGAAAAACTGAGGATTTTTCTTCCCTTTATACAACAGCTAAAAAACTTCAGGCTAGTTAAGTAATATACCGTTTCAGTGCATGTTCACCTTCCAGTATATTTAAGTAGACATTTAATATTTCTGTAACAACTCTTGTACACATGCCCATAATTAATCTTCTATTCTCTGTCTTTAAAAACATATTTTAGAAAGTTGCAAGTGTAGTCAGATCTATTCTAATAATCCAAAACCAAGACAACTAAACAAGCCTAGATAGGTCAGTACTATTTCTTCAGATTAAAAAGATAGCTTACAGATACATCATCTACATAAATGTACTATTTTAAGAACAGGAAGTTAAACAGCCTAAAGACCTGCAAACATTCCACTGTTAGGCACCAGGAGTCTCAAACAGAACTTAAGGAGTCAGATATCTGACACATTTACTTCAACATATTCCTAGGTGTCAGTGTGCTGTGGAAGGGCTCTTCTATTCTGAGATGCATCTCAAAACACCAACCTTTTCCCACCCATTCTTCTCCCCGCAATTCTGACATGGCAGATAAGTACTTTTATGATTACATGAAGTTTAGCACATACTGTATGATGGTTATCATCAGAGGCTTTTAGACTGACAGCACAGTGCAAATGTTGTAAACTTCCAATCTGACAGCTTTCTCATGAAAAATTGCTCCATTTAGTTGGCTCATACCTGATTACTGGCGGCCATTATCAAGGTTCCCGTAGGTGCAGATTGGGGTTTACCACTTGGCATAGGCAATGCGGGTGGTAAACTGGCCATAAGCTGAGTCGGTGCTTGCAGACTGAACTGGTAAACATTAGGAGCTGTACAAGGTGGTGTATCAGAATCCTTTTGGCAGAGAAAAAGGGGAAAAGAAAAGCAACTTTACAGAAAGCACAGTATATACACGCTATGCATGTGAAAATGCACCCAAATATCAACTTCCAGTAGTAAAAAATAAAATACCAGCCAGCACTATATTTTACACATGTAGCAAAAGTTTAATTGAACCTGTATCAAGGAGACAATGTCAACAAGTCTATGGCAATCACAGGTCAATTACAGTCAGTGCAATCTAAAGCTGAAGTTGCATTTCTACCAATTTGAATTAAAAGATGGGAACTATAGTTAGGAGAAAAACACAAAAAGATCAGCCACACAGTTAGTGATACAAGGCCTAGAAATTTTAGGTGTCATGACAGAATCAGTCCTCTGAACAATGTTCTGGATTGTACTTATCAGTACAGCAAAGTTACTCACTGTAATTATTATAGCCTTCTCCCATTCTACCCAGCAACAGCAAAGTTAGGGCTCCACCTACCAAGAACCAAGGAGACTGTCTGCCAGTCAAGACTAGTCTACACACACACCAGTCACTCGCTCTGCTGCCAGCTAGGAGTTCTGTCCCCCTTACTTTCCATGGGAAATCTGAATGATAAACGCTCAGTGGAAGCCAAATGGATGTAGGATTACAGAATAAGGATATTGTAATAGAACTGATACTACTCATGACAATTCCTCCTCCTTCCACTTTGACCAGCAGCAACTACAGATGCATCAGAAGCAGTCATACTGGTGACGTTAAAACACTGTATGCCTGAAACACTTAACGGACAACAAGCAAGGAGGCAAGCAGAGAGGCACAGCTTTATAATAATTATTAAATTCTGAAAACACCCAACTGCCTCAATTCTTAAATGACCAGTTATTTTCCAAATTGAGAAAGTGGAAAAGCAAGCTCCAGACTTTTAAACAACTTTGAAACAACTTATTTTTCAGCTGTAACACAATGGCAACAGATGAGTAGCTTTCCCTACACTTCACTGCTCCTTCTAACCTCACTCCTAACTCCAAAGTATTCTGAACTTTAAAATTATGGACAAAAGGATTCTTTATCCCAAACCACTACTGCTTTCTCCATTCACAGCAATCTGCCTCCAAGTATTACAAGAGATAGGTCTTGGCCAATTAGTTGTTTATGAGTTACCATATTAAAAGACATTACTGGCTCCAATCAGAAAGGACTTTACTGTTAAAGTAATTATTGAAATACTGTATTGCTCCTTCTCTAAAGATAAACTGCCTGGGAGCAGACTCCTCACTTAAACCAAGCAAACTTTAAATAACCTGCAGCACTACTACTTGCTGTCACATGCCCTTGCTTTCCAAATTACACTCTTTGGTTAGAGAACAGGCTTGTCTAGGAAAATATTTTTCCAGAACAGAAATAAAATTTAAAGCTTTTTTGGGGAAAGGAGGAGGTCATTTAAGAGAGACTGACAGCTGTGAATACTGAAGCAATGAGTTACTAGAAAGCAAAAGCTGCATCCCAACTGAAGTGAATATCCATAGCAGAAAAGAGTCCTCAAGAAAACTATCAGCTATTAGAAAAATCCCCCTTTCATTGGTCCATACAAAATTGTGCTTGTTAAAAAATAAGTTCTAGAAAGAAAGGAGCTGTTCTCCTACTAGGTCAACTGGTGGTAAAAGCTACAGTACACCTCTGTAAAGCAGTTTCAGATATCTACATAACTAGAATTCACTAGAAACAGATCACACTGTAACAAGCAGCCATGCAGAAACTTAAGTACAAGTTATGAAATCAGATGTTTACTACTTAAGAAATGTGTTCACAGCAAGCAACTACATGCTGTAGCACTGACCAAAAATTAAGCTTAGTTGTTTGCACACACAAGGCTGACTTGCCTGGATGAGAACATCTTCCTCCCTTGTCTAATCCTACAATATTAGTCACAGAAACAGGCCAAGGTCTTTACAGAGATGAAGCTGATACATTCTTAACTAAGTAAGCAGTAGTGAGGTATAGGGGCAAGAACTTGGATTTCTAAGCTGAAATTTCTTTAGACTTGATTGGTCATGGTATTATAAAAAACCTTGTAAAAAGAGGGAAAAATAAAGACAGGGTAGTCAAGTTTGAACAGAGAACTTCTGAGCATGCTTACAAGTGACTATGAGCAGGCAGACTGGAGGAAAAAGGGGACCTGACTGTCGATCCAAATCAATGCATTATGTTCCATGATGAAACCTTCACAAACCTGATCACAGGATAGTTTTAATCTCTCCACTCAAAGAATATCCTCTTTCTTTTCTGCTTAGACAGTTAGACCCCCTGAAGATTCACACACTTAACCCAGATGTGACATTTCCCATTTACAAGATTTCTAAGTTGTTTTATGCAACAAAAGTTTAACTCCAGTATGGAATGAGCAGAAGGCGGAAGAGAAAAGGGAGTCATACGGTTTTACTAAGATATGTAAATTTCAAAACGAGGAGGCCTGTGTTGCTTTATTTAATTTTGTAATATGCATGGTTTTCTGCCTCAATGTTATTTATGAATACATGTCTCATACAAGTAAATTGTATGTCTCTTTTGAGGTGATTGTGGATTGCTATCAGGTTTACTGTATGGAGCTGATACACTAACTTCTCATTAGCATCAAAGCCCTTGTGAAGAGCAGCATTACCTTTCTCACTCAAACAGAAAGGTTAACCTCAGTGATTGGAATACTGAGCCTAACGTGAACAAACTTCATTTTCCACAAGCACTGCCTGCACTGAGGGACTACGTCTTGATTGGGTCTTCTGTACAGGACTCAAGTATAATGTGCAAACTTCAAGCATTACAGAAGCTCAGAAAACCTTTAACTAAGTAAAGACATACAGGTAATACTCTGACGTTAGATCCATGTCTGGAAGACAAAAAGCTCTGACAGTTACTGTGGTAAGGGTACAGAGGTCACCTTATAATAAGATAAACGTAAAATAAAGGGGTAAGATCCCTCACTTGATTTTAGCAAAGAATCTAGGGATAAAGCTACAAAGACTGCACTAAGAACCAAGATAAGTTCCTGAACTCTTGAACATTATTACTATAAATGCCAGTCATACAGAGTCCCTTTATCCTGCAGGGAAAATCTCCTCTAAAGAGATGCTTTTGGAAACAAAGACACTGCCAGGTACCAGGTTTATCCTACTCTGAAGTTTCCATTTAAAAATACACTCTTTAAACTAGTTACAACTTCCAGAGTACGAACCTAGTACCTCGAAGGAAGCTTTCCAGTATTCACACCTTGATTACTAAGAACTTTTAAAATTTACCTTAGTGTTGGAAAGAAGATAAAAGTATAGAAGAAACCTACAAAATCAAGTGTTAATGAACCCATCTAACTGCAAATTTTGTTCAAGAAATGGATCCCCTAGCCTTCCATCTAGGCAGAAACAGTGAAACACTGCAGTTATATGACATATGAAGAGCTAAAGCAATTTTACAATTCATACTTCTCTTCCTGACATCAGGAGAGAACAAAAAAATCCTTTATTGCTTTGTGGAATGCATCTCCCATTATAACAAGCCCCAGGACCTCACCAACAAGAGATTATTTACTCATCAGACGCTCCTTACTAAGTAGGTGTAGGTGTAAGATCTTGTTTCATTTCCATTAATAACTCAAGCCTTAAGATACAAGGTAAATGTACTGGAACATTTATCCCCCAAGGTAATAGTTCAGTTTCCGTGAATTTCATGTGCACTCAATTATACTCATGGAAAAAGTGGTGCCTTCTGCTTTATTTCATGGTAAGTCAGTTGAGAAGTTTCAACTGACTGACAATAGCTACCAGTTTAGAGCTTTCTATTTCCAAGACTATTTTTTTTTTTAAAGATGGAGTGGTCTAAGAAGATTAATTCATCATCCCAGTCTGTTTAAATTTTGGCCTGTGGGAAGAGTAACTATCCTAGAAGTCAGTACTCAGAAATTAAAACTTAAAACAAGAGAATGCAAGTTCCTTGTTAATGTGACAAATTTGGGTCCTTACACCCCACCACATACCCGAAGAACAAACTACAGAGGTTTTGGCCAAAAGGGTCTTATTCTTTCCTTTCTTTAAACTTCTCCCACTAATTAAACAATTGTTTCCTCTTTTCTACAACATTGCTGAGCTGGAAGCTGTGAGAGAACAATGACCATGTCAGTAAAAATTGTTTTCCATCTTTGAAAGCAAAGAACTGAAAAGAGTGAGAAAATTGGTGTTTATAATTAGCACTTTGAAGATTTTTTTTTCATGTGCTTCTCTCCTTTCTTACCATTGAAGTGATTTAAGAGGTAACTGCTGCCAGCCTTACTCATTTTGCCTCTTTTCCATCTTCTCTATCATACCAGCATTAACATTTGATGTGATTATAAGCCAACTCACAGAGGTAAACCACAGAAACATTAATCCCCTTTTTACTATTTTCACCTTCTTAGTCAACTCACCACAGGATTAGGTGACCAGCAGTGAAGAAAAGCAGAAGCAGCTGACAAACAGAAACATCCCTAGCAAGAACATCTGACTGTGTTGGCTTAGTAAAAATGTAAACCCACACTACTAGGAACATAAAGCAAAACCAGAAAACTTCAGACATTTCAGAATTTGGGGCCATGGGAGGAGAACTTCAACACATGCTCTAGCTTGATTGGTTTTAGCCCTGGCATATTTAACTCTGCTTGAAATAGCAACACAATTCCAAATTGATTTCATAGACAACACCCCTCCACGCCACCTCATTTCTTCCACATTAGCTTGCACCATTTCCCTTCTTGGTAGTGGAGCCATAACTTTAATTATGGTGTAAATAAAAGTAGAATTGAGATGAACAACATTTCTGCTCTAGGTCACAGGATAGAGAATTTGCATCAATACAGTTGCACCATTTCCATTTGCCAGTTTATAAACAATACAAAACAATCTTGAGTAAGATGCAATTTGTTGATTATTCTGCCTTTGGGTCAACTGCATTACAAAAGGAAAACAACTTGGTTATTACGCTTACAGGAGGGGAACAGTGAAAGAAAAGATTTAAGATACACAAGCAAACTGAAAAACATGCATTCTTCCAAAGCATTTGTGTTCATTTTACAGAAACACAACTAAAAATGTCATCTAGTTAGCATTTACCAAGATTTGATACAAGTACAGTACCCCTTGAATCTCACCTCATTGTATCCTGCGAGACCTAACACTGAGCTTATTCCAGGTTTTACCAATACTCACTGTATCTCAGATAAGCCATCTTAAATAAAAAAAGCTCTGAAAAGCGTGTAATTGCAAATTTGCATTGTTACTCCTAATACTTTCATTTTGCAGGCTTTCAATTGCTCTGAATTAAGAATACAGTAATATTTCATGTTAATGTTTTTCAAGTTAAGCATTTGAATTAAATAAGAAAGTACAGGATTCATTATACAAGTTTGAATGTATATCACACTAGAAAATAAATACTGTATTTATGGGTTTTTTCCATTCTAAAATGCTTAAGCACCTCTGGGCTTTTTTTTACTTGCCAATTTACACATTCCCTCTGTATCCCTTGCTGTTTTGAATAACTCGATATTAAATAAAATTACTTTATAATTTTGTGTACAAAACTGTGCCTCCTGCAGCTGTGCAGAAATTTACTCTTACTTCAAACAGAATAGACTATTCAGGCAACTGAGACAGAAGAACTGAAGGACCGCATGAGACAATATAAACCAGCACATGGTCAGATACATGGGTTAAAAAAGCAAACAAATATGGAACTATATAGTGAAAGAGGAAAACAAGCAAACGTAGCACTGGAAAAATCTGCTTCCCCCAGTTCAGAGAAACAGTCAGTAATCTGCACAATAAGCACAGGAGAAAAGATCATAATTTTAAGGATTTGGGACTTAAAATCTTAAATGCCCCAAATCAAATGCTTTTCCCTGGTAACATGAGTTTGTCTGTCTGCACGCTCAGGGTTACCCATTGCTCTATTTGGGGACAAGCTGGTTACAAGTCAGCACTTATATCTTCCTTTAAAAAGGCAGCCTCTTAATCTTTAGATGTTTGCCTCTATTTGTTCAGGAAGGGGGAAAGAGTAGGATAGAACACCTGCATTCTTCTACATAGACTATCCATTTTTGAATTGTTAATTTGCATAGGACATGAGAATATTCAGGCATGTAGAAAGAACGGAGAAAGTCTTTGCAGCTCTTGCTCTCAGACTGAGAATTTTGTTGGACCGTCCCTGCTGCCCTCTCTCCCTACATACATGGTGTCCACTGGAACTCTACAAATTAATCAGACATTAAGACAAGATGGCAAGAAGAGCTATCACGGTAACTATTCTGAAGTCTGTCCCTCTACTGCAGGTAAGCACATGCCTTACACCTGCAAATTTAACCACTAAAAAAAGCAACATTTATCAGGACAAGGTATGTCATATACTCTATCACCTCTATCTGTGAACAGGGAAGTACAACAGTTCCTGCTAATAAGCCGAAATTCACAGTCTCTGACTAACAGGAGGGAAGGCGAGACAGTGCTAACTTCATTAAACAGGTTGAGTTCAAGTACTAAGCCACAATTACGCAGAGCAAGTAACAGTTCCAAAGTCAGTGTGGATCTTGTACTCATTCAATAGAATGATAGGAATAATGAGTATTAGACCTATCAGGCATATTATATACTACTCTCACAGTGTAAGCAGTCATTAAAACTATTGAATACATAATACTTGAAAAGACACATTCCAAGAAACACTTGGGGTACTGCTCAGCATATCCCCTAGCTGATGGGGGCAGAATGGTGAGCAGATCAAGCTCTGACATTATGATGAAAGTGTGTTATAAAGCCTGAAGATCTACAGCTAAAATTTCAAGAACAGTCTGAAAGAACACACTGTAAATGCTAAAAAGTTGGACACAACTGTGTTCTCCAGAAAGAGACTACACAGGTACTTTGTTCACCTTGACATGACTGCATAATCTTGAAGTCAGAACTCTTGAAAAAAATCTTGTCATAGAAATCCAAAGAACATTATCACCAGAAACACTGAGATAAGACATATTAAATTTCTTAGATCCGAACTTCTAACGGACTACTTCAAGATTCTGTGCTGGACTGGATCTGAGATCCTATATCCATCAGGTAAAGAGAAAAGAATTTTAAAACTTTCCTATGAACCATTACATCTGTTACTGATATGCTGGTATCACTGTCACATAAAATGCTATACGTTATTTGGCAAAAGAGTATCAAAACTGAAAAGCATATTTAGCACCAGTAATTATACCAAACCAAAATGGGACTGCAAACCCATACCTGATTATTTTTCACTTGGCTGAGACTGTTGATCAGGCAGCAGATATTCTCCAGCACCACTCTACGACTTCCTGAGCTAATAAAAAAAAGCAGCTTTCCACAACGCTTAAGCAAGAAGAGATCCAGATCACTAGTTATAGAGTGAAGGTCCAGGAAAAAAAAGACCTACATCTGAAAAAATGGTCTTTTCAAGAGGAATTTGATCACTGCTTAGGTTCTCCAACTGACATGTGCAACTAGCCAGAACAAGCAGAAATCTGGGGATGAGCACAGCTCATTTCATCTGGTTTCAGATTCTTGTAACAATCACTTAACTCAGTATGAAAGTTAAAATGAGATTTCCTAACGCCAGAGGCTTATTTTCTGTTGTGCAGCAGTTTGACTCATGCTCCTATACAGTACAAACTTGAACCACATGGTTCTTGATGGCAAATGGCATCTTCCATTATTCACTTCGACATTTGCTGGATCACGTGGGAATGTGTGTAATTCTGCAACTTACCTGTTTGCATGAGTAAGAATACATACTGCCTTTTTGTCAGTTCAGCACAAGTTATTTTAAGTATTTCCACAGCAGAACATTTCAATGAGAAAAGACTTACTACACAGATAAGTTTGATAATTAATAGTATCCAGAAAAATGCATGCACAGTCAAATACATTCCAATGATCAGAATTTCTGTATCCAGAAGTTTATTTCCATGTGTCCTCATTTTGCTCCTGATCACTAATACTTCTATTCTCCACAGAGCTCAGATAACAGGGCAGGAACTTAAATACTCAGTATTTTGCAAGAATGTGCCAGTGACAGTGTCAGAGCTCTGTACTGACATGTATAGTAGGACAAGCCCATAATCTGAACAGCTATCTCGCTAATAGTAACAGTGATATCAGATTACAGATCTGTCTTCAGTAGTCTTTGATCCAAAATTTACTGGTCCTTATGAAAGCTTTCTTCTATGACTAAGTTTTCATAGTTAGCTAAGACACTTAGGAAAGACAGCACAACTAGCATAACGTGTTCTGTAAATAGTTTTACTGCTCCGGAAAATCCATAAAAGGATATTTTAGTACAAATCATGATTTTGCTGCATTAGAGACGGTTGTTAGTTTTGAGCTGGGTAAACAGATGTTGAGAAGCGTGTTCGCTTGCAAGCTAATCCTGGATCTGCAGAAACGAAAGTACTCATCCTCCTGAATTTGAGACTGTGTACTGAGGAAAAGCACAGACATCTAAAATATAAGGGAAAAAGAGAAAGCTGTTCTTGAAGGAGGCAGTTTCTCTTGTTCCTCAGACATACACAAGTCCTCATCTTCAAAACATATGGTCTCCAGAGAAAGAAAAGCTGTGGCAGGATTTGAAAGAACTCAGGGTTGTAACTTTAAGCTCTCATATCCCTACACTTTCACTTCTCTGAATACATATAGAGGTTGAGAGGTTGACTTCTAAACATCAGCTCTAGCTTATGCCAATCTTGTCTCCAGAAAAAACTGCTCCTATTTATTGTTCTATTCTGACATCCGTTCCCCTACTGCTGGAAGAAATCTGTAATCACTGCTGTCTCTGAAATGCCCATAAATCCAAGACACCAAGAGCTTTGTCTATCCAACTGCTGAGTCATTTTTACATAATGCAAGGCAAAATCTGTAATGCCACCAGAACTTAAAGGAAGCAGAGCTTTAAAAACATACAAGTATGCTGTATTACAACCAATCAAGATTCCAGGGTCCCTATGAGCAATACTGCACTGCTTTGATAATGCTTGCATACTTAATATATACTGCCAATATTACTGCCAGGATATGCCAACAAATACATGCAAGGCCTCCTGACTTATGGCCGGTGTGCAGTGATGCAATGACGTCAGAACATCTCTGTGCTGGAGTGGACAGCACTGAAGTACACAGAGAGGCAATATGATCAAGCCTATTTCCTCTTCCTCAACATACATAAGTTGGCTTCTATTATATTGGTAGTCAGACTGCAAAGATCACAGTGGAACTGATTGTTATTACCAGTGAAACTTCAGCAGTAAACCAAAACGCAAGTGTGCTATCGCGTTCCTCTAATTTGATAGCTGGGATCTTGTAGTTGATACGTTGCAAAAGATATTCTCCAGTCGTGCAAAAATATATCTCCAGAAACAGTGACCTTGTGTTCAAGGTTAACAGTGACATCACAGGGACAAATATTTTGCTATTAAAATAAAATCCTAATTATTGAGAAGAGATTAGCAAATTGTCAACCTAGGATCTCACTGTTTCTTGAGTTTTCTTCATGATCTGTATCTTGCTTTCAGACTTCAGTATCGGAGAACTTCAGAAGATTTAACTTTAAATGAATACAGAATCATTCCTGAAGAACAATCCCTCCACAAGACCAGAGCTAGCACTCTATATAACACTGCAGTGATGAGAGGCACCATATTCATAATCCTTGTTCTGAAGCTGGTCCCAAAGTTGACTACATCATACCTGTTTGCAGCACACCAGAAGTTCTGGCACAAATACCATTTCTAACACACTCTAGATGCTCCTTTGCTAGAACCTAGGCATAGTATTATGCCAGATCACATCATGGATACCCTCTTTAACTCTGGCACAACAGGCTTCTCTTCCTGAATCGGATGCAACTCAAAACTAAGCAGCCAGAACATGCTCATCCTCACTTATCTATGTGTGAGTAGGATTAACTCGTTATTTCTCACAGGTCCGCCATTCCAAATTCCAAATCAAGACAACATGCTGACAGTCTACTAAGGACATAATACCAATAAATAACCAGGGCTTAAACTAGGGTTTGTCACAAGCACATGGGCATAAGGCTGTTTATTTTGTTATAAAAGGTAGTATTTCCATTCACTTTGTGGACGCCCAAACCAACTTTAAATCTTTCTTGTTGAGAGCTTCCTTTTCACTTTCAATTAATTTCTCTGGCATCAGGAAATGAAGTTTCATCTTCAACACTAGGCAAAAAGGGACTAAGGGGGGGTCATAACTACTCACTGCCCGTTATTTTGAAAATGCACAATACTAAGCAAATGTTTGCATTTTTCATAAATCTTCACATCAATATCTTTCTCACTGACATACTCAAACCAGAAGCACGGCTAGTAGTACCACTAGCAAGAATCTTGCTGGGCTTTTTCCATTAGCGAGATAGTACAACTAAAGCATTTATCGTATTTACTGGAAGCAGAGCAAAAAGACAATTCAACACAAAATTCAGTAATGTAAAGGAATTACAGAAAGTAACCAGAACATATAAAGAAAGCACTTGTCCCTCCAAAGTTATTAAGTTTTTATTGAATACAATTCCCAACTTTTAATTCCATATTTGACTAGTTGATGAAAGCAAGTAAGAAACAGGTACTTGGACCTCTCTTGGCATCATCCAATTATTCACTATTGTGGGTAACTGGATATTACATCTTGTTCCACTCAGTATCTCTTCCTAGCACAGAATGCTTCAGTAGGTTTACAGTGAGCACCTCACGCCATGCAATTCTATTTTGTGGTTTATAATTTGCACTGCCCAATTCCATGTTGATTTAACATCATCCTGAGATAAAAACACCTTATAGAATATTAAGAGTCTGGGAACATACCTAAAGAGACAACAACCCCCTCTTCCAGGATGTTACAATAAAGCCCAGCAATTACTTTCAAACTGTACTTTCAAACAAGGAAGCTGACAGCAAGACTTTATGTAGGAGGGCCCATTAACATTAAAACTTGAACTGACTGCTGGCTGGAAGTAGTTAAGTAATATTATTCACCTTCATAGCAAGGTATCACTCATGTTCAATTTGGTGTGTGGGGAATAAGGACCAGAACTTTACAATGAAGGATTTTGCTTGATAGGAAGACTTACGAAGACATATTTCTATTCTTCTGCTTAATTAGCTACTGTTAACTTGTGTTTCTGTATTTTATTATATCTCACTTCTACCATAAAGGGTACCAATGACTCAGGATGGAATCAAGACCCATTTAATTTAATGGAAAAAATACTTGATTTCAGTAATTTTTCTGAGTAGGGGAAACTATTAGTTTGCTGTAGCAGTTTAAGGATAGTACCACAGGAACTGCTGCTGCATCAGTTGAGGCTTTGAAGAGTATGACAAACTCTGCTTCTTATTAGTTTAACCCATTAAAAGAAAAAGCTTACAATGTCACTGCCGGAGAGTGATGATACAGAAGAGGCAGATGAGCCAGAGGATAACTGTTGCGTATTACCCAATGACAAAGTCAAGTGTTGGTTGTAAGAAGGTTCACAGTCTCTGTTCTGCTGCTGTTCTCCATTGCACGGAGATATCTGGTCTCTTAATTTCAACCTATTATCTGTTAACAGAAAACACAAGCATCATTTAAGAGCATAAAATACAAACAACATGGGTCTTGAGGTCTAAGAGCAGCTGCAATTTAACAAGCTAATAGAAAAACAGTTTCAGAGAAAACTAGTTTTGTGTTAGATAGTTACAAATTCCTTTTATTTTTTTCCTACGTATCTGAAGGCGATTAATTTTAAGGCATGAATATTCTGAATAACATCAAATTCAAGAAAAATATTTAAGTTGGTTTCAAAGATTCCTGCTATACCTACCAAGTTCAGGTGATAAATTAATTTTGCTCCCCCACTTCTTTTTAATCCAGGCCCTGTAGTCAATCACTTCTTGGGTCACTTTGATGATTCTACCTAATGTGCTAAGAAAATTTTTCAATTGAGTATTAAACAGAGAGCGTTGGTTACATATTTACAAGCATTTCAACATGCATTCAAATTATGCCAAAAGTCAGTTTAAGATATCCCTAACCAAGGAATCCTTTTGAACTTTCATTTCCTTAGCACACCATTTAATCCACTGAAGCATCACAGTTTTTAAATTGGTACATTACTTATCTTCTGTCACACTAACATGCAAGCACTGACACACAGGTAACATTTTTGCTTTGTATTTCTAAAAGTAGTTCATTTCAATTATCAAGAATGTACATGCAGATAACAGCACACTTGATAAAATTTACAAGTACTTGCATTCCTCCATATAGAAAATATTTTTTTCCACAGAATCTGGATTAGAACAGTTATGGGATGCACTGAAGAAATTAATACCCTAGCCCCTCCTACTTACAGATTTACAATACAACTTAAAAGGTGTAAGATGCCCAGAATTATAAAGGAAGTACCATGGATCGTGAGGTAGTGGAAACGAGAAACAGACTGGCTCCAAAAACAGAATCAGATAGAATTTAAGAAAAATCGTAACAGTAACCAGTTGACAGAAAAAGCCTATCTGGTCCTACTGAACAGTGACTAGTTATCAACAAGTACAAAGTAATATTTTTCCAACATACCTTCCCAACATTTAGCTATTTGAAATGTACATCTTGAGCAGGAGTCGTGTCTTTGTTAAGAGAGCTAAACTTTCAGGCTTTTCAGGGACAAGTGGCTGTAGCACTAACTATAAACTCCATGCTCAAATACATGAAAGACTGACTAGTGTACAAAAATGGGGTATGAAAAGTTACCATCTTAGAAAAGGTAATGTGATTTGAGCTTTGAAAATCTTACAACAGTTAAAACAAAGCTTCTTTTGTATTTCACATCATAAAGGTACATTGCACATGTTGTGGAGTTTTCTTTTGGTTTAGGTGTACAACAGGAAGGGAGGACATAAATAGCCAAAATTTATTTAGACCATCTTTATTAGGTCATTTCATAGTAACACATAAAAAAAGGAGCAATAATTCTCCTACTGGCTTAGGAATTACTATTTCATACAAGACCAAATACCACATGTTCCATGTTTAGTCTTCCAACTTTAAGACATGTCAGTCTGTTAGTACTGAAAAAGGCAGTCTGGCATTTCAAGCAAATATAGGATACTATTGGATTCAATAAGTCCAATAGCTACCGAAGGGCCTCAGAGACCAAGTGACCATCATCCATCATTCTATTTACATAATGTAGATAAAATTATGCATGTCGAAAAATAAAAGCTTTATTTTTACATGCAGAATTAAAGGTGTGATTGCTGCCACTCGGCAGCTAATGATCTGGGTTATAATAAGTAATTATTTGGAAATCCTTGTTCAATGGCTAATCAGAGCACGTTAAGAAAGGAACAAATAAAACACAATAGTATTTTGTCAATTTATACTCCCTTGACATAGAAGCATTTCAAATGCTT
The DNA here is from genome assembly GCA_033459285.1 of Clamator glandarius. NCBI lineage: Eukaryota > Metazoa > Chordata > Aves > Cuculiformes > Cuculidae > Clamator > Clamator glandarius. Next base: position 5,843,161 of record JAUNZM010000245.1, on the reverse strand, counting down.
GATGCAGTTCAAAAGGGAACTTTAGCCAGAGGAGAAAGAATGAAGACAGCGAAGACCCATTCCCAGAAGTGTTTGAGGCCAGGCTGGATGGAGCCTTGAGCAGCTTGATCTGGTGGAAGTGCCCCTGCCCATGGCAAGGGAGTTGCAACTAGATGATCTTTCAGGTCCCTTCCAACGCAAACCATTCCATGATTCTATACCCAATACTGCAGAGGTTCAGCTGTAGCCCTGAAGTTTAAGTTCTCAAAACAGCGATGCCAATATCGGACTACAAACTACACAAGCTGGATCTCTCCAGCACTGGGATAGAGAAGGAAATCTCGCAGCTAAAAAGCATCATCGGAGAACACCTTCAGAAAGGTTTCAGCTCTTACTCTAAGATAACCTATACCTTTCACAGCTAACTACCAGCTGGAATCTTAGAACCAGAGAATGAACAAGGATCAAACAATATAAGTTCTTATGGAAAAGGAGTTTAACAAGCCTTAAGTACTTTCTCAGAAGTAAATCAATAGTCATACCTTCATATATAGCAGAATAAAAATTAATGATATAGGATGCTTATCAGCCTGTGTGACTGATATACCAAAAATGTCTGCTATTAAATTAGTTTAAAAGGTGAAAATACTGCTACAACCGTAATTAAGGTAGAGCTGCAAATACAGAACCTGGGAATCTCTTCTCTCACTAGGTCCTTTTACAGAGAACAAACATCCACACTCATTTTTGGTTGAAAGGTGAAAAACAATTAACTCATTAAGTTATCTTGTCAGGAGTTCAAAGGTAGATCCATACTATATAGCTCACACATCAAAATTAAAAACATTCATTATGAGACATCAGAAACTAAAAGGTGATTAAGGCTATACTGCCATATACTTAATACAGCAGCAAAGAGAGAAAGCATGATCAAACTAGATACTGCTCTCAAAGAACGTAATTTCGTATCTATGCAAGTCAAGCACATTCACAAGGAAAGAGAACCAAATTTTTAAAACAAACATTTAGAGACTGTGCTTATATCTGTTATCAACACTGAAAATGCTTAGGAACAAAAAACCTACTAATCTGCCCCACTATTAATATAAGGAAATTCCATGGGTTTGCATTTCTTTTTTTTTGGCTGAGGTCAGAATTTCTACAGATATAAGACATTCTTACAATTCTTCAAATACACTTGTTTGAAAGACATGGAAAAATCACAGTTAACTGGCTAATAAAATTAGACAGCTCTCCTATGATGTTCCTTTTAAGTTTTTCTCTTAATACTACCATATGGCAAAACCAGGAACTGGCTATTTACATACCTAGTTTATTTTATGGTAAGAGCTTAGAGTGCCCTCAGTTCACAGGAATGCTTTCTAGCTGTCATTACAACACAGCTAAATTGCAAATTAATCTTAAAATCATTCTTAAACAGCTCAGATTGCTGACATAAGATTCAGTACAATTAAATATCTAAAGTTCCAGCCAAGCTCCGCATGAACAAACAAGTACCAGAGCAGGAAAAATCAACATGTCTGTGAAAGAACAGTCAAAATAACTGTTCAACAGGGCAATGTAATCTAAATGCAGACTAAGGAGCACCTGAGAAGGATCTGCTTGAAAATGAAGATTAAAAATAAACAAATAAGCTAAAATCTTTACCCAGACAAATACTCTGTGTAAGAACAGCTGATACTGCTGATAGTTCTTAAGAGACAGCTGCATTCTACTGACAACCGCCCACCATTCAAGAGGTGAAGCAACAGAAGGACTGTTTCAGATAACACATTTAAGCTTTTTGTGTCAGCAGATCTAGCAGACATATTTAACATTCCATTTGACAGCTCCCACAGCTCCCACAACTATCTTGTCCAACTAAGGGCAACTCAAACCAAACATACAGACCCGTCAACACACAGGTCAGGTAAACTGTACACTAGGAAAGAGATCAAATAGCTTTCAAGCTCAGAGATGGAAAATACACTTCATAGATAGCCCAGACTATTGCTGTTTTGAATATTATCACACGTAAACAACAACTCCAGACATGCAGTAGCAAAACCATGGCAAGGTTTGCTCAAACTCTGAAGTCTGACCTGCTGGAACAACAGTCCCTTTCCCTCATCCACCCACACCACGTGTCTGGTACCAATAATGAGGAACTTGCAATCAATCTGCAACTCTAGCAAATCAAGAAAGATTTCAGAAGTCTAAGTTAAACTGGAAGAGCACATCACAGCATAACCAGTCTTCCATTCCTCATTTCATATGACTCTTTCAGCCTCCCAAATGTGGCTACACTGCTGTTTAGAGATGTCTGAGCGTACATTTGTATCTGAACCACGCGACAGACCAACACGTAAGACAATATCCTAATCTCACATTAATATGAGGATGTGTCTGTCACATCCAGATCAGTATAACTTATTGCTGTCAAATGGTAAGATACAACTCTCCATCTTGCTCCAAAAGTGAACTCCTGCTGCTTCTCTTGCTTCTGACTGGTCCATCACACAAGCAGAAGCTATACCAACTTCTTGACATGATAGAAGTGTTGATGGATTTGTTTGCAGTCAGATGAGACTCCACCTGACTCACCTTTTGCCCACAGGATCACTAGATCTGATCTAAGGCAAGAGTCAGGAATACACAGACCAAGAAGGAAGAAGGCCAGCTGACAGTAGCCCATAGAGAGTAGCCCACAGTTTCACATTATACGAAGGCTAGCCAAGGTATAATGTGAAACTGCACCTTAATATTATGACCATGGACAAGGTAGTAACAAATTCCACACCATTTCAAAGAATACAAATAAATGAGCAAGAGTCTGTTGCCAAAGACCTGCTAAGTCTTCCCATCATTTATCAAGAAACATAATAAAACTCCAAAAACTGTCACTAACCTGAAGCTTCATGTTCAAAGAGCAGCAACAAAGCTACTGAAGGAGCTGGAGAACAAGTGCTATGAGGACCAGCTGAGGGAACTGGGGCTTAGTCTGGAGAAAAAGAGGCTGAGGAGGCATTAGTGTTCTTAACTATATGAAAGGATGTTGTAGTGAAGTGGGTGTTAGTGTCTCCTCCAAAGTAAGAAGAAATAGCAAAGGAAATGACCTCCAGTTGTGTCTGGGGAGGTCTAGACTAGATATTAGGAAACATTTATTCACCTAAAGGCTTGTCAAGCACTGGAACAGACAGCCCAGGGAAGTGGTGAAGTCACCATCCCAGGGGTATTCAGAAGATGTGTGGCTACAGGCAAAGACAATACTAACACTGTTCAAAGCACATACCCGACACTGACTCTTTAGCAGAAGCTATGGTGTCTATATCTATAAGTTACAGATAAACACATGCTCCCATGGACTCAAATATTAACAAATCAATTGTGACTTCAGCCAAGATGATTGAAGACCACAACATCAAACTTCACCTTGTGTACATATTGTACAGATTCATTTTCCCACTAGGAAAATCCCTCCTTCCAAGATTATGGGAATGTGTTTACTCTAACAAAATCTACTGAACTGTCTATCAACCTCTGCTGAGCTACTCTTGAAAAAGGATGAGTCAGACACTGGGGACAAAACAGTACCTTCTGTAGCTGTAAGAATTAACTCCAGGATTCAGCCTGTTAGTGTTTCCACTCAGAAAGAAGATAGTTTTCAACTTCCACTACACTCCAGATGTTATATTTGGAAGCATGAATGAAGATGCTGTTAAGAGTGATTTGCATCTATCCCTTATTATTCTATGAGTCTTGTTACTATAGAACACGGACATGTGAAAGGCTTATGCTGAAGGATCAAAATCTGACTTTTTCACATTGGGAACACCAGAAGCAGCAGTTGCCTAGAAAGCCTTAAATTAACTTAGGTTTGTGCTCCTTCAAGTTGGGCTGACACTGAAAAACAGCAGTAGCAACAATCTCTCAAAGATTTGAAATGTACTGTGATCATCCACTAGGAAACAGGACTTTCTACACAGAAATTTTCCCTGGAACAAGTTGATATGAATTCAAACCCACCAGGCAGTTCAAGAATAAACCCTTCTACTTAGGATAAGATAGCCCCAATTATAACAAAATGGAATAAACTGAAGCCAGCCTGTAGAGTTCAGCCTCCTGCAAGTTCCAATCCTTTCAAGTACTCTTTATTTAGTCTCTGTTGATCCTCCTAGTACAATGCCATAGCTAGTCACTGCTTCTAAAGGGAGCCCATGCTTTACTGTTTAGCCTACCACTAACAAGCCTAGAAAAGGGTAAAAACGTGGATCAGGACAGATGGCCTCTGGAGAGCTAAGGCTTTAGGTCAGGCCACCAGAAAAGTCTTCTTACCGAGCCTGGATGACTGCTCAACAGGCGGAAAAAGGATTTGAAACAGACCTGAACTGCCCAAGCACAACAAGTTTAACTAAAGTCTCTGAGTGAACATGGACTGCTGATAAGGTTCTGCAACAAACTGTTACCAAACAGCACACCACTGACCTACAGGTCCTTCAGCATTGACAAGACTGGTGCTGGGGGAACCACTTGTATACAAGAGTTCATATTAAATGCTGTTCCTCTTGCAACACCACTCTGTTTGATGTATTAGCAAGCCACTGGTATGAGAAGTTGAGACTCATGCACCCCTGACGGACAGGCCGGAACTAGCAGATGTACAACACCAGAACACTGCTGCTGGGACTTCTCCCCACGTTTTAAGTTGTGACAAAATCCAAACATTTTCCCAAACACAGTAAGTAGTATAAATGTGAAGTGCGCATATGGACAAAATCCAAAGCTTACATTAAATCCATTTACAAATATACTTTTTGATGTCTGTAATAAACAGAAGTACCTCATATGAGAGCAACTATATCCTCGGAGAACCATCTTAAAACGACAGTCTCAAATGCCAGTGTGTAACATTATGTACTGGTCTTCCTGTATCTCCATCACAGGCAAAAAAAGCAGTCTCCACCTTTGTGAATTTAATACCACAGAAAACCTAGAGATTCACTGGCATTTTTAAAATACTGTCAGTTTTAAATGCAGAAGTGAAAGAGACTGCATCCACTTTGTGGTAAACTTAATATAGGAGACCTATTTCACCTTGAAATTACATTAACACTGGAAGTTAGCAGCTTAACTAGAATTTGAAATTGAATCTAGATAGTTTATGCAACTTGTAACACCCGTTACTCGTTGCAATTAGCTGGTGAGCTCAAAGTCACTGGGATTCTAGGAAAGTCGCAGGGAAGAGACATCCTGCAATCTAGCCCCAGTCTGTACTAAAGGTTAGAATAACCTGCTAGAGCAGACACATAAATGAAAACACAATATGGCTGACATGCATTCACCTTCTTTCTCCTCCTCCTTTCAAAAAGCAGAAAGCTTGCAAAGATGGGAGCTAACAAAGTACTAGCTGTACAGTATTTCTATGAGAGACATTAAGAACTGCATTAAAAATGGCACATTTAGAAGTACGCTAATTTTAATGACAGTTCTGACATTTACGGTCAAACTGAACTGATTCTTTTAATAGCTAAATTACCTATTAAGTCTTTTAACAGCTTATGGGAGCATGTATTAAAAAACCAGGAGAATTTCTAGCCTTGTTGTCTAGTTTTGAGTTTAAACAGGCAGCTTTATCACACTCATTTCTTTCTGCCATAGCACAGACATACATCATATCAAGCATTAAACTCACAGAACTTCCCTTGAAATACTTTAAACAGAATGTTTGATGTGAGACCAATTATCTTATAGCTCCCTTCCACACAAGAACCTCACATGAGACTCATCGTGTATTTTGTCATCCTGTCTTCATTTCAATGTTGCACATTGATGTATCACACTCTCATAACACTGGGGAGCCTAAGTTTCTGGGCAGATTTCAATACAGCCGCAGTTAAACAGTAAATAACAACACTCCTTTTATTGATTATACCCAAACATTCCTAATTGATTACACAAACAAATGGACATTCAAAAAGTGGACTAATTACCTCTCAGAATCTCTATTTGGATATGATCTTGCAAGTGGTGATACTGCATGGCTAAGAACAATGTAGGCATAATCAAAAACTTGTTTCACTTGCATGGCACCGTAAGAACTTCTGCCAACGTCGTTTCCTGCAATAATGTGACAGTGATCAGATCATCTTTTTTTCATGTAAGTAACCAGAAAATTTTTTATACTTAAAGCTCAGAAGTCTTAAAAATATAGCTTAACTCTGTTTAAACTGGTTAGCCCATCCTACTCATATCAAGAACAACTAAGCACACCTATCTCATATAAAGAAACTAACCTTACGAATCACACTTAATATTATGCATTCAATTTACCATTTTTAAAATACCAATGAATCAGCACACGAAAGAAACAGAAGACAGAGATCAGCTTAAAGCTTTTATAGCTGTCTTTTAAGAGGGAACCTACCAAACTTAAAGCAACATGTCTCACTTACCAGTATAGTTTCTGCAGGGCAAATTCAGCTTAAAATTCCACTTGTGCGACCACATCATCTTCATAGGGCCCAGCATACTTACATCAACCCCTACTTAACCTTATCAAAACTACAGATTATTAATCAGCCCATACGGAGTATTTATATCCTCACTATTAATCAATTTCAGAAGCTTTCACAGCATTGTTTTTTGATCAGAGACATTTCTTGACTGTCCCTTTTTAAGCATTAAGTAACATTTACAGCAGAACTAGCTAATCCAGTGCCACATGTAAAGAACCGCAGAAGTTAAGAACATGCTAAAGCTTCTGTATTAGTGACAAAGTACAAGCATCAGTCTCGTATTTGACACCTAGAAAGATCTTGCTAGTACTAACAAAAGAAAAACATTTGGGGGTGAAGGATCTGTAGATATATTTGGCATCAGACACCAAAGTTCCACTGTCACCACTCATTTTAAGAAACACAAAGAAAACTTCCTTCAAATTGCATGTTAAAAAATCAGACTAGATCATGAGTGGGTAGAGAGCTGCTTAAAGTAAAAGGTTCCCTCCTTCAGAATGATGCTTAAAATGCTGTGAGTGGAAAGTGATGAACCACTGAATGTGTTTATTTTGAGCCTGAAAATCGGATTAGGGCCCATGAATAGGTTTTAATGAAAGGTCTGCTTTGAAAATTGATGGGTTAAAGGACAGAATCTATCCTTTGGAGGACTGAATGATCCTGAATTAGGCTTTAGAGGAACCCTTCACTCACGTAAGTATTTTGTCCAGCAAGCCATTACAGACAAAGATGCTGAGGTATGCCACCCAGAAATAAAAAAAAAAAAACAGCTTTGGCTTTACTATTTAACATTTTAGTCCTTCAGTATTCTCCAACCATAACACACTTCAACAGGAAAGCATAATCAATTAAAACAGACTGGGAACAGAAGAGTACGTGGGAAACAATTTCTTCAGTAATTTATATGGGCAAATAAAAGCTGATGAAGAAATGCATCGCGTTTATTAAAGTAACCAAATATCTTCTTCTGAATGCACTGCTGCAGTATCCTGCATCTAATACATTCAGAATGACAGAAGCCTCTCTAAATGGCATATTTGCAAATGGATTCCATCCTGAAGTAGAAGCAGAGACCAATGTGGGCCTGGGACAGAAAACCTAGGAAGAAACACATTGTAGTCAAGTTCAGAGCTGCACTACAAATTGGCAGAGGACTTCACAAAGGATTTCGTCCAAAGGCAGCCGAATGGAGCCTGAAGTATTTCAGTGGTAAAGAAATCAGACCACAAAAAAGGTAGTTGTACTAGAAGTAAAAGATTAATTCAGTAAATGTTTTCCAGGGGCAGGACACACTGTTGCATCCTGCAACAGTGCCACCTTCCACATAATAACATGCTAAACATACATGCAAAGCAGAATTAAATTGAGAAGCAATACAAAACTGGAATAACTGTGGCTAAACACACACAATTGCACCTACCACTAAATTTGAGTCCACCTACAGTTGGACTCTGATCTTGAGGGTCTTTTCCAATGTAAACGATTCTATGATTCTATCAAGTCACATAAGAATTAAGAATACACAACCAAATTACATTAGTTCAGTCTAATCTGCTACTTGAGGCAGCTACATTTGACATGCACCCTACATGGAGTTATACCAAAATGATACTAATGCTACAAACTGTCAGCTACTCTCTTAATCAATTGTTGCCACCTCCACCATCATGCCAGCAAGCCTTCCCTAATCCACTTAGGGCAACCCCCACTAAAGTTTTGTATGAGTCTTGATTGAAGCAGACTTGAGAACAGAGGCATGACAGTGCATGCCATATAGCATTCCAAGGTTACTGGATTGCCTCATTCTGTTCATAAAAATGTCTGAATAAAAAGTCTTATTCAATTATACAGTCTGCAAAGCTTCTGACTTGCACTGCAGCTGGAAAGCAGGTATGGATGCCAAAATACTAAGTGAGCTGCTGTGAAGTGTACCAGTCAAGTCCATACAAAGGTGGTCTTACCCTATCCAGAATGCAATGTATTAAGGAAGCCAGAAGATCACATATTTGCCCTTGCTGTCCTGAATAAATTTTCTTCTGAGAGATTATTCCTATTAATATATGCCATCTTACGTATCTTAGCATCCTTCTTTTGTTCACAATCTACAGCCTAAACAGTCAAAGCAGGTAACCCAAGTGCACTCTTTAAAAAAAAATCATAGAGACTTCAATCATCAGATGTACATCAGTAGATAACAATGCTGTGTGATTTCATGTATAATTCAATACTTATTCCTTCTTACAAAGCCTTCATCTCTAAAGGAGCTAGTGAGTGATGAAAATCAGTATTATCACTCCATCAGGTAGCCTTCCACTACCTGAAGCTGTTTTAAGAACATGGTCTAGAAATGTAAAGGCAAGGCCACAAGCCAGGACTGAAGCAGATCTTTTTACAGTATTATTTAGTATACACTTTTCTGCAACATTCAGCATTAAAGGGGTTCTTTCAGATGCTAACATCAATGTGTTTGTGTATTTTATAAATACATAACTTTTATACGCACACATATATTTGCAGTTATAATGACAAACAGTATATATTGAAAAGGTGCAATGAATAACTTCAGGAAGCCACTATGGCTGGAATAGATAATCCCAACAGCCACTGCCAGTATCAAATCTATTTCCTGTATTTGCAACCTATCAAGATGCAGAAAGAAGCATCACAAAGCATAATTAGTTATGTAAGCTAGACTGTCTCTTTTCAAAGAGAACACACAGAATTTAAAGTTTAGAACTTTTGTTAGTGCCCATAGCAATTCAGAACAAAGAACAACCTTTCTCATTAAGAGACCAGCACAGGTAAAACCCCAAATCTTAAACTGGGATTTAGCTATCCTTGCCACTGCTAATTTGAACCAAGATTAGAATCATCCCTGTTCTGAGCATCAGAATTGACTGAAGGACTTTGTTAGGGAAGCTTATTATCATATGCTTTTGTGAATCACATGACTATCAATCTGCTGAATAAACACCAAGTTATTTTTACAACCACAGATCAAACTAAACATTTGTCGCCTGCAACTAGTCATGTCTTTCAAGGCAGGATTCTGCTAGATCAACTCCATACAAACCTCTCCCAGGAAGTTTGTATATCTATCCTGCTTCAACATGTTCCTGTGAACAGACTTCTGAATGCAGTTCTCCTAAGTGAATCCTTTCACTTTTTACACAAAGAAAGGACAACTGCTTCAAGAAACTGAAATGGTGGCAGGTACAATATGTTTATAGAAACTCCCTTCTTTGAACGTTGCTAAGGGCAAGATTTTCATCTTATTACCCTGTTCTAGGATACTAACTCCAAATGAAGAATTTTATGCTATGTATGAAGATTAAGCATAAACTACCACTTTAAAATGTATCACCAGCTAGACCAGTCTGGTATCTCAAATCCAGATTTCAATACACTTCCCACTTCAAGTGTAGACATTTGACATCTTTGTTTGAATCTTGGTTCTCAAATCACAGAAATTATAATCCTCTAGCACCATTAATAGGTTTCTGAGAATCTCAGAGGAAACCCTACAGCAATCAGAAGAATCTGATTAAAACCCTCTACAACCAAAAGAGCAACACAATAGGCAGATACCTGTTCCTTCCAGATCTAGGAATTAACAGAAGGTACTGAACAGGTAAAAGTGACACATTTTATCCTTCTGATGACATCATTTACCGGTTGACCAGACCTTACCATTTCACACTGAAGTAAAAACAGTTCCTTCAGCTTCCAACTGAACTTAATCCTGCCCCCTACAAGACTGTCTAAAGCTATTCTTACGAGTTACACCTTTCAGCATCTTATTGCTGAACACGCACATACATTTATACAAGGGACTTTTACATTACTTGAATAGTCTTGAGAAATTGAAAGTTTTTTTCATCCCTGTATTTTTTTTGTCCAACTTCTGGATTAAGAAGTTAATTTGAAGTAGTCTTCCAAGGCTTAACCAGTATTTTAGAGAAAGCTGAGATCAGGCTAAAAACCGACTGCAAAGAAAGATTAAAAACTTGTACATACAGTACATAAACAAGTTTGAGGGATAAAACCTCTACAGCAGCTTATGCTAACTTAAGTTAAAAACCACCTGTGTCCACTCTTCACCAAAATACTTGTTCCCATTTTCTCCACATTGCTGGCACTGACCCTCACAGAGTTAGACACTGAATGGATCTGATCACAAACTAATCAAGCAGAGATGATTCGTCAATTGGGCAAAGACATGAACCCTTGGAAGAGTTTTTTGTTCTGGCACACTAGCAGCAACCAAATTAAACCAAAAGAAATCTAAACATTATCTACATACACTTGGAAAGGTTCTTTTAGATACTGTACATGATTAAGTCTAGATCTGAGTCTGTATTTGTGAGACCCAAAGACTTCCATTTGTGAGACCTTTTTGTTCTATAAAATTTTCCTCCTAGTTCCATCAGGCAAGTTCTGAAACTCTGAGATAGTTGCCAGAAAATATCCCTATGGGACACATAGGTCAGATAATTTCAAGTTACTGTCTGCTAATTTCCTTTGCCAAAATTCTTTCGCTCTTGCAAGAACTACATTACCCAAGACCACAGAACCTAATCTAAACCTCACGTTCTTATCTACTATTTGATAGTATATGACTACCTATCTTCTAAATTATAGCATAAATCTTCCAGAAGCAAAGAGCTAGGAGAAGCACTTCAGAGCCCCTACTGGACTTGTAATTTATTTTTCTTCTCTGAAGAATCATCGAGGAGAAGATAAAAAACCCAAAATTTAACTATTAGTACTGATTAAAACATTGTGCAGCGTAGGCAATTTCTTCTCTTTCAGGCCTCAGCAGATAGGAAGGAACAGAACTGGAGAACAGTAAAGGTTTTTGACTCCTAAGAAATGTGGCTCATACTGCTACTCAAATGGGTCTTCAGGCAAATAAGTACACAGCTTCTGAAGAAAATCTCAACAATGCAATGAAAGTTCTGCAAAATCATACCATGCCTGGCCAAGTGCAAGAGTCATTATGGACACAAACATATCAGAGACTTAATTAGACAAATTACTATCTGAGCTTGCAACCTGTTCTAGAAAACTATGAAAATTCAGCATATTGAGTATTTAGAAAGGTGCCAGACTTCAGCTCCTGATCCATGGTATTTGCTTTAGAAATGCTCTACATAAGCAGTCTACCCAGAAAATGTGACAGGATGGAATTTGTGTGCCAATTACATTTTAGAATTACTAATGCTGAAGTCCAAATTAACAGAAAATTGACTTTGTTAAAAAACTAGTTTGGAATTTCAGCTACTTGTGATAGTCTAAATAGAATCCAAACTGAGTATGAGCTGGAAATTTTTTTCAGGAGCTCAGCCAAAATTAATCTTGATTACTTTGAAGGTTACTGAATCAAAACCAAATCATAAAGGAAAAAAAGTATATTTTAAGTTACTTTCAAAAGTGGATGCAAATAGAATTGGCGTTCTCTAAAGGTCCCTGTGCAGCACAGAAGGCAGTTATGCAAACCAGACTCTTCATACCAACACCATAATACAGCTACTTCTTTGCTACACATTGCACCACCTTGCAAGACATGCACCTCATCATCTGGGATGTTTCTTTCCCATATGGTATCATTTATCTGAAGTACAACACCACACACTGTGGAGGGGAGACCTTACTGCTCTCTACAACTACCTGAAAGGAGGTTGTGGAGAGCAGGGAACTGGCCTCTTCTCCCAAATGACAGGGGACAGGACAAGAGGGAATGGCCTCAAGCTCTGCCAGGGGAGGTTCAGGCTTGACATCAGGAAAAAAATTTTCATGGGAAGAATCAGTGGGCACTGGAACAGGCTGCCCAGGTTGGTGGTTGAGTCACCTTCCCTGGAGGTGTTTAAAGGACGGGGTAGATGAGGTGATGAGGGGCATGGTTTAGTGATTGATAGGAATGGTTGGACTCAATGACACTGTGGGTCTTTTCCAACCTAGTGATTCTGTGAAAAGCCTCACCTTCCATTCTCATTCCTTCATAATGAAAAGAGCTGTTTCTACTATCTAACCCTCTTCCAAGATTTCCTGGACCTCTATCTTTCATTACCCCTGATCGCTGTTAGAGTATCTTATTATACAATTACACAATTCTTACTCTCCAGTGCATTATTTATCTGCACTGGTTATGTGCAATTCAGTTTTCTCAGGCTATGAACCCTGACAGGCTCCAGGTCCTTATTGCTTAGCCTACCTCTGTAACTGTACCTCAACAACAGCAAAGCTGCTTCTCAGCGCAGGTTAACTCATTCAACAGACTTTAGGGATTCTTATGTAAGCCGTGGGAGCTCAAGCTGAGCCAGAGCTCTGGAATACTGCAAGAAGCACACAGTCTTACCAGGCAGGAGAGGATCTTCAATACATAGCATGGATGGTCTGTATCCATTAGTCATGACTTTCATGATCTCTTCTTTGGCAATATAGGCACCTCCATTTTTTATTCTAATACCAGTTTTCAAGTAGTTAAAATTCCTTCCATAGAGTTCAAAAAATTCTATCAGAAGCATTCCAAGGTTTTCATCAGCTCTTCTGGCATCAATTCTTGGATGCAGCTGTGACACAAAACAGTTGTTAATTATTAGAAATTAATACTTTTCAGATCACAACAAAGTGCAACAAAAAGCTCTCAACTACACAGATGAGTATAATCTCTTTACACAAGTCTAAATTGAGTCATTAGTTCTTCATGTACTTCAAACACTTTCACACAACCAAGAGGGGGCAGCACTTCAGCAGTATCTGGAAGCCAAAGAACTTCCCTCTTCCAGCTTTTTGAGGATTAGGAAATTCTTTTCCCTAGGCCAAAAAAAATAAAGAAGTGCTGCATACTACATTATGGCTACATCAGTAACAGAGTAAAAGCTGATTTTTCACAGAAAATCAATGGGTCTTCAATGTTTTCAGAACGGGGGGAATCTGTTTATCCCAACTGAAATACAGTTCTTTTCTCAATCTCATCATATTATGGACACTATGTATGATCTATTGCAATATTTCAATTAATCATTAACAGCAGCAGGATATGTAGGTTTTTCTATTATTGCAGCTGCTGAGACATACTATCATCATATTTGTACAAAGCTGACTGTAACAAAAATGTATTGAAAGTCATCATAACTTATTAGCTATTTAATCAGTTACCTGCAATACCTACAGCTTTAAGTATGTTAAATCCTAATCAATATATAATTAAAAAACAACCTGATTTCATAATTTTAATAAACACTGAAATCAACTACTCTGCACGTTCAGCATCAGCAGTCTAGGAAGTAACAGACTTAAACTGCATCCTGGCAGATGTACAGACACCAGCAAGATGATTCAGGTCTTGGAACAGGCTGGCTGCCCAGGAAGGCAGCATAACTCACATCACAGGCTCTGGTATGCAATGCACAGCCTCTATGCTATTCACAAGGCTCCTGCTGGCTGCTGTATCAGTTCACACAGTGAACAGAAGTTCTTAGAAGTTTGTGAGGTAGTTTATTAGAGCTGCCAACAATCAAACACCTAAAGCCATAACAATAAAGCTGTGCATTGATAGAGCAGTCTGACGACGTAGCATCATAACAGGGCCTAAGTACAGAAACCAGAATATTTTAACCAATACAGACACAAATAAGGAACAGACTTACCTGCAGGAAACTAATTGCCATTAAAATTAGGCTGTAAGAGCTAATTCCACCAGTAAAAACTTCATTCAAGTCCCTCTGAAGGAGGAACTGTTTTAATACTAAAATCAAGTAAGGCAGCAAAGAATATTTCTGCAAAGCAAAATAAGTCTCATCAATGACAACGTCAACATTTCAAAACAACAAATGAACTACTCAATCTCAAAACAAGAATATTCATCTTCTAGTACAAAATTGCTATTCAGTAGTGTGCTGTAAAGTGTTTCCCCAGGAAGAACCGAAATATGCAATTTTTAAATTTTAATTCTAGAAACAAAATAATATACTTCAACTGTTATTTGATAAAACAGCTTACATACCACATTTATTTCCCCATATCCCAACAGGAAGACATTTATATCCTTCTCTCAATGCAGTGTCACTCATTACTGTCAAAGTTTTCCATCTAAATAGTACTTCTATCACAGAACATAAAAGTAAACTTGATTCTAAGTGTGTGATAACAGAAGAATTGGTTTTAGACAGTGTTTATCACTAATATTCAACATAAGCCAAACTTAAGGCTTGCTTTAAGAAGCGAAGTTTAGTACCTATCCACAGATCTAGATATGACTGTAGAAGGCTTTTCAGTGTACAAGGTTACAGACAACTACCACCCGAAGACAACACTGAATAGATACCAATAAAAAATAAAATATTCATGTTTAATTTGTATTAATGAAAATAGCCTTCAGCAATAAATCTTAGAAAGTTTTAAGCCACAGCAAAAAAAGATTAGCTAAACATCTAGCACATCCTTGGTAGGTAGCATGACATTCATTAGATGGTTGATACCTTCATGTATTCCTTGATAAATCGAGCTGCCTTCACACCAGTTTCTACATTAAAACTGATGTCAACTTTCACTTCCGTCTCCTGGTCAGTAAGTTTAATTATTGGTACCTGAAAAGATTAAAACAAGGTTTTACGAATCCCCAGAAATGTAATACTGGTACTACTCTCCAGATTACTCAAGGCATGTGGATATTATCATTCCAAACAAATGCAACTATCAAGACAAGAAAACGAAGTTTTGAGAAAAGATGACAATTCTAACATGGCTGACAAGTGAACACTTTGTAATGAGACAATTAAAAACACAGGCATGTAAGATCACATAAATTTATCATCACTCATATACTCTCCCATAGCTATTTGGTATCTGCCTTCATAGCTGTGATATCAGTGTCTTGGAAGACAACTAAATTTACTTAATTTAATGACTCGGTGCTGTTAGTAGGAGACCTTCTACTCCTATAATCTGTAGTAACTGCATTCACTTGACCCAGTACTGCACCATTCACTTGCTACACTTGACAGAAGACTGTCCTAGCAGAAAAATAAAGCACTGTCTCTTGATTTATCAAGCTGAACTGGTTCACTGCAGAGTTAAATGAAAGCCAGAGTGGATAAAAGCAAAGCAAGAATAGCAGAACTTCCTCTTCTGGCAGCAACACATTATTACAGAACTCCTGAATACGTAACTCAGACTAAACCACCACCTTGAAGGCAGTGTCATAAAAAACTACAAAATGGTTTTACATTCAAAACCTAAACTTCAGCTGATAACATTTACTTTAAATTGAAGTTCTTATATTTTTAATCTAAAATGGAAAACAAAAAAGAGCAGAAGTATAGGATCATTCTATACCAATAGCAGAAGGAATAAAATAAGAAAGGTCAGTAAAACTGATAAGCCTAGCTGAGTGCCATCTTCCATCACTACCTGATATCGCTGACACTGAAAATCCCTCTCCTCCTCAGATAAATCAAAATTATCAGAGCTATAGTTAAATACTGCTATTCTAAGAGAACACATAGAAGTCTTCTGGACTTGAGTGAGTCACCCTATTTCAGGGAACACAAAAAGCAACAGCTTGGTAATAGAAGACTGAAGTATACTGCTTAGTCTCCTGGAGAAAACACCATTTGCTCCATAACACGTAATTCTCATACTTGTAAGATTTTAGCATATTCAACATGATCTGTCAGGCTTACAAGGCAGATCCAAGTGATATTACGTACCAGTTCCACACTAAAATAAAGCTCTGAAGACACATATTTTGGAAGGGAAAAACAAATGTTAACTTTGGAATCCTTCACTATGCCATCAGAAACAAGACAATGTGAAAAACTGGGATTTCAAGTTAGACAGCTGTAGTAGCTACTGGCCTCTGGCTAAACAAAGTCCTCTCAAAAGTCAGCAGGAAAACATTATACAAACAGTTAACTTGCTTTACTAGATATTTTGCAAATGCTGACTTCCAAGACTTTTATTGACAACATAAGCATAAAGTATGGCCTTCCAGCAAATACAGTACACCATTACCATTGTTCATGTAAACTGTGTGCTACTGCTTAGCACATACACATTCTATTAAAATTTTGTGGAGTAAAACATTCTGCTTAAGACAGCATCACTTGCTTCATGAATTAATGACACTATTTGTCACCAGCACTTTACGGGGTCTGAAAATTTTTCACTTCAGTATTCAAAAGACGAGTACTTACCGTAGCTTTATCAAGTACTTTAATTGAATATGGCTCAGCCACATTGTGTTTTCTTAGTGCTTGCTCCAGCAGCTGTAAAGGGGGTCGTTCCCATTTCCCAAAAACAACTAGATCAATATCACTAGACAAAAAGAACACAGCATGACACTGACTAAGTCTAAAGCACAACATTCCACTAAAAAAAGGTAAAATTGACATTCTGCAAATTACAAGTCCTCCAGTGTGACCATTCGGCAACTTTTAATCTATGTTCCCAGCAAGCTTCCTTTAGCAATGTTAAGAGATGGCGTGGTGTGCTTTAGGACCCAAAGCAGTATTATAGTTTCTTGCTTCCAGTGTTCTGATAAGCTCCTCTTACCTTTCCTGCTTCCCCTCCTCCAGCTTCCACAGCCCAATACCATCCCTCATCTAACCCATGCTGATAAGCATGTTAATAGTCCAAACAATTTTTATCAGTGACAGTTAGTCATAGACGTGAGAATTCCAGTGTTTTCCTACTGAAAATTTAATTGACATAAAGACAACACTGTCTACACGACACAGCTGCGCAGCTTTTCTCCATCTATCTATTGAACCATTAAGCAATTTAAAACACTGAACTAAATAAGACATTTTGCTCTCAAAAAAACTGTGTTGACACACTCAGTAATTCACCTTATTTAAAGAAACAGCACTTTTACACATGAAACATTAAATATTCAGTTTCACTGTACCTTAAAAACAAAAAGCCAAAGACTAACTCCAAACTCAAGGAAGAAAAGGTAATTCACCAAAGGATCAGTAAGTACCTACAGCAGTACAAAGACATATCAAATACTTATCCCAAGTCTAAGTTCACAAGCTCTTTCTTTTGTCATATGGGACATTAGGCAAAAATTCTACTGGAAGTTTGATGAGTTTACACATTCCAATTTAGACTCCTCCTTGAAATTTAACATAGCTCTAAAAGAAGACAAATTTTAAATAAAGTAAATTATTACTTACCTAGTCGGAAGATAAAGCCCCGTACTAAAGCTGCCAAATATCTGGACCTGAAAAAATCCACATCAGTGGAAAACCATGTAATTATGAATGCTCGCTTCATTTCACTTTCACAAGACTTAATATTTTTCTGGATCTGTTAAGGATATAGCCCAATAAAAAGGTTATTGAACTTACTTTACTACATGCTCCTTCAAGCCTATACAATTGCACTTTATCTTACAGATTCAACTTTAGAGGAACGCGCATTTTTTTTAACATGAAATGACTATCAATCCCACCAGCTGCAGAACATAGACTTTTGAAACAAGTCATTTTCATTATTTATTTCCAGTTCAACAGAATTATAAGCTGTTACAAATTTCCTTCCTTTCCTGCTCCTTTCTTTCCATACAGGACAGCTTTACCGAAATTAGAAGAGTTGAAAGAAAACATTGTTCTGAATTTTTAAGTTTAAAAAAATAACAAGTGCACCTAAACATATAATTCAGAGAAACACAAATAACGCCAGATGTTACTGTAAGGGCGATTATGAAACTGCAGTAAGTGCTTTTGTGTGGAAAAGAAGGTCTGCTGAAGAGATATTCACAGTCCTTTAGGATGCTTCCAGTCTAGAGAACTGACACATCCTTCCTCCTCTGCTACAGCAGAAAACAATTTACAAGTTCATTTCTTTGAAGAGACATGTGAAAAGGCTGGGCAACACTGAGCCATTTCAGAGTTTATATTTGTTCTCAAAACCTAAGAAAGTTACTACTGAGGAAAATAACAGGTGAGGATGAAGTAGATGAGCTTCACGTTATCTTTAGGCTCAGTACTGTGGCCACAGCCCACGCTCTTTTTCATGGAAGACTATCAAAACACAATGATCTGAAACATTTTTCTGCTTGTTAATGACAACACTACTATTTGGTAATCATAAAGGCGATGCTAGATATACAGCTTACATTACATCCCTTCTGGACATTTTCTCTTCGGAGGAAACTTAATCTTTGGGTAACAGAGTTTAAAAATACGACAAACTTTGGTTGCAAGTTATGCCAGGAATTATGCCAGGTCCAATTTTCCCACTATAGCAGGGCTAAAGTAATTCCCTGAATGTCAAATTTGTAAAATACTTTCATTTACAAATATCCACATAGTCAGGACTCCCTGTAGAAATGGATACGTAGTAATCAGTCTCATTGCATATTCAAAATAAATTGGTTGTCTCTGCATAACTTCAAGAAGCTTTTGCTCTAAGAAATGCACTTCCTAAAGTGATCGGTTCTTCATATTCCCAGTCTCAAAATGAAAATAATTACCATCAGCATTCATTAACTTGAAATCTAGGTTTTAAATTTCCTTCACTTTTTAAAATAAACTGCCAAGTACTGCAAGAGCTGTGACATTAAATCAAGTCTTATATGTTCATTTCCAAAACAGAAAGACAGTAAGGTTAAGTCAATCAAACTCTACAATTTACTGCAGAAGCAAGGCAGCACTCGAGTTACACTCACATCAGCTGTAGGCCAAAGATCTTTGATGACCGTTTCTATTCTTTTCACCACTTCTCTTCTCATAGCTGCTTCTTCAGGACGAGGGGACATGAAGTCATAGAAGTCAATTATTTCTTCATGTAGTCTAAAAGATAAAGCAGCATCAGTTATGACTACAATAAATTTCAACAAAAACAGGCCACAGGCTTTAATACCATCATTTAACCCAGACCAGCAGTATTTTCAAGAAAGGAGAATGCCACAACAATTAGGGTTTCAGAGGGGAAACTGTGGGGTTTGAGATCTGGGATTTCAGGCAGATATATTCATACTTGATTTTCACAGCAGCACCTCACAGTAATCTCACATATACCTACATGCCAGCCCTCCTCACATTACCTAAATGCTAAAAACACCAAGAAATGGGCCAGTGGCATTAATGAGACTTTGTAGAGGGCAATAAAAGGGATATTTGAGCATTCCCTGATGAAAAACATCTTTGACAAATAGGGACTCCTTTGACCACTCAAGCCCTTTATTAGCCATTCATTCATATAGGAAGCAACCTTCCAATAAAACTACTTAAAGTGAGAAGTGTTAAATATCTTCTCATGTGTAAAGCACACTAATACCACTGCTACATGAGGAGTTGGGACACTAAATCTTTACAGACTTAAGTCCTTCTGTTTCACATCTCCCAATACTATAGAACACTTGATGCCAAATTTGATAGAAAATTGAGTTTTCAGGTGCATATTGTGTTTGCTTTCAAAGGAAAAAGCATCAAGCCAAATAAAACAAAATAAAATATTTCTTAAACAGGACAATAGCTACTGCTGTGGTATTTTAGAAGATCTTTTAGATGTTGACATATTTCTAAGATCTCTCTCTAATTCAAGAAACATCAACTCAATATTGTAGTGAAATCCAAACACTGTCTTAAGACAAAATAGGTTCAATCCTTAGTTAACACACTAAGCATTCCAAAAAGACTCTACACATCTCTAGTAGAACTCTTAACACTTTCCCTGAGACTTTTGCAACTCATTTTACTAAAGAATTCCCCCTCTAACAGATAGCCTTCAACAGACCATTTGCTCAGTTTTTAAGAGTAAGGACTCCTTTCCATACACAAAGATATTTTGTAAGTAAAGCACAAAGACAGCTCTAAAAAGCATACATACTTAGAATTACTGTTTGCCCCTTCTCTTACCTTTCAATTTGTTGATGAATCTGCTTGATTTCAGAACTTCAGAGCAAGACAGAAAATGCAAACAAACATGCACCTGTTTTACCCTGTTTAGAGAAAGTATGTTTCCCCACACACACTCCAAGATGACACAACAAATGCAGAAAATACTTGCATACACCTAACAGCAGTGGCACCAAATAAAGACTTCCCATTATCCTGCTAAGACAAGTCAGCAGTAGGCAGATACAAGGTGAAAGCAAGACAAAGCAATTATCCAACACCCCTGCAGCAATCGTTCCAAGCCTCTAGTAATATTATTTGGCATACTTTCAAGGTGGATCCCAACCATAATGCATATTATCTCAAAGGACGTCTCTTCCACTGATTTTTCTGGGTCATCTTAGTCCGTGTATGCTTTTGTCATTCACAGCATTCTATGACAATTTAAGTATGCACTATAATTAAAATTAAAAGCTTTATTTTAAATCACTGACTGTTAATGGTTTAATATTATGCTCTAGTTTGAGGGGGTGTAGGGAGAATTATTACTGGCAGTTCATCTCCAAACATAACATTTCTCAGGCTCTCAATTTCTATCCACTTGTTTCTACCCACCAGCTCTTCTCAAGCTAGCAATCCTCATCTTTTTTTTTTTTTTCTCTACACAGGAGCACGTCCAAAGTTTGATCACTGCTAACCTTCTTCAGCTTGTTTTCAGCTGCAGCACATTTTCTGACAGGTGGCTGCAAACGCATAAGAGTCAATACATAATCACACTATTCAGTCCATGACACACATATGTTTTTATTTTGTTGTCTGTTTCTCTGCAAAGATTACTTCTAACTGCTATTTGAGGATATCTGAGCACACAGCTGCTCCTTAAAAAAAAAAACATTGTGAAGGAGCTTCAAGGTGTTTTCTTAACAACAACCACCAGCATACAGCCCTTCCACTGGGGCTTCAGCCTGGATTATTCTTCTTCAGATTTATGATTCCATATTTTCTATAATTTAATTTGATCAGCAATTTTATAACCTAATGAACAATGAACTCCCACTGTGACTGTCTGCATTCAGTTCTAGCTTTCAATTATCCTTTCTATCCTATTCTCATTCATTTCTTCCCTACAGGTATTTAGGAATACATCAAGCAACAGTGTCTTGAGTAATTCCACTGGTGACCTTCCCTTATTATAAAATAAATAATTTATTCATTCCTTTAGTTACTTCTAGGCAGTTAACCCATAAGCCCAGAAAACCTGTGATGGTTCAGTTATTATGAGGTCTTCAAAAAAATCTCGTAAGAAAATTCTTATGAAAAAACCCAACAGCTCTGTGTTATTAAAATGACCAAATGAATAAGGATTAACAATGAATCGTTCAAGGAAACAAGACCTGTGAGACACATTTACCTTTATCAAAGCATGCACTAGCACCTTTCTCTGTTTATTCAGCAAAATAAGTTCTGTTTTCTTATGGTATTAACCCCATCCAAACACTCCAGGAGATCCAGACATTCCTGAAAAAAGTGTTTCCAGTAGCCATCCCACATTAGGGAAGGAAGAGAATAAGAAAGGTCTCAGTTTTGCTGCACACTGCAGCGTCTACCATACACAGCGCAGACTTTCAAAAGCAGCCCCTAGTGTGTCAGCAAGGTCCGAAAAACAGCAAGCAAACAAGCCCTCTTTCACTTCAATCCCCTCCTGAGCTTCTGTTAGGTGATCAACACTGTCACAATTCTTAATCATATCATGAAGGACTTTAAAGAATACCACTAATTTCTAATCTGCATTTCCTTCCTTGCTCTATTTTTTAAGAAGTCAGCTTCACAGTTTCTACTTTGCACTAGCAAGGCAGCACTTCATTTAATGCTTCAGTTTGCATGGGACAACAGCAAAAGGAGTAGATAATCAGAATTCATGTGAAGTTCAAAATGTGCACCATGGCTTTATGGTTAAGTTCTTCAGGAATTCTTCAGTATACACCACCAGATGTGGCTGTACAACAGTATCATTCTGCTGATGGATTTAAATTCAATTTCTGAAATTTAAAATGACCATCACCTGCCATCAAATAAAGTTTTCATGTAACATCTCTTAGGTCTTTCTCTGTCAAACATCAATGCAATCAGTTCACTTCAGTTTTACTACATGATCTGACTTCTCCTGGGCACCCTTTCATGTTTCTCTTTCTGTGAACCCTGGAGACCTGCAAGTTTCTTGCTTTCAAAGTGCAAGGTTTTCAGGTTTTAATTCACTTAGCAAACCAGTTCTCAAGCCCGCTGTCTTCTATATTATTTGCTTTTTCCAGGTTTCCCCTAATTCAACAGCTTCTGCTTCTCAGAGGACATCATTCTACCTGGCCTCCTCCTTTCTGGGTAAGAATCAATGCTAACTTCACTGTCAGTATATGACAACAAAATCATATTAATACAGCATTTTCAAGCATTTCACACTGTTGGCTTCCACGTGAAGTGTAGTTTAGATTTTTCTAAACATCCTTCCTCAAGCAAGGTTACTGGAACACAGTCCCAAAAATTAGCTCCAATCTCAGAGTAACTATGAAATAGAATTGACATCTTTGGTTACCAAAAATGTAACATTTTTACTGCTTTAGGAAAAGCAGACATTTCTAGTTTTCAGATTAAAATAATACTTGGGAAACATCGTCAGACTTTTCTAATGTTTTTCCTTAAAGGCAGGTTTCTACAAAAAGAGATCAATTAACAACATTTAACAAGGCCAAGCGCAAGTCCTGTACTTGGGAGAAAAAAGCCCCTTGCAGCACTACAGGCTTGGGGAAGAGTGGCTGGAAAGCTGCCTGGCAGAGAAGGACCTGGACATCCAACTGAACATGAACCAAAAGTGTGCCATGGTGGCCAAGAAAGCCATTGGCATCTTGGCTTGTATCAGAAACAGTGTGGCCAGCAGGACCAGGAAGTGATTCTCCCCCTGTACTCGGCACTGGAGAGGTCACACCTTAAATACTGGGGTCAGTTTTGGTCCTTTCACTGTGAGAAAGACATAGAGGTGCTGGAGCGTGTCCAGAGAAGAGTGATGAAGCTGGTTAAGGGGCTGGAGAACAGATCTTACAAGGAGCAGCTGAGGGAACGGGTGTTGTTTAGCCTAGAGGAGGCTGAGGGGAGACCTTATTGCTCTCTACATCTCCGTAAAAGGAGAGTGCAGAGATTCCCACAAATGATAGGTGATAGGACAAGAGGGAATGGCCTTGAGCTGATCAGGGGAAGTTTAGATTGTGTATTAGAAAAATTTCTTCACTGAAAGGTTTATCAAGCACCGGCTTGATAACTGATTGCCCAAGGAGGTGGTAGAGTCACTGTCCCTGGGGCTGTTCAAAAGGCAGGTGGATGAGATGCTTGGGGATATGATCTAGTAGTGGACAGACATGGTTGGACTTGATGATCTCAAAGGTCTTTTCCAACCTAATGATGCTATGATTTACTTTACTCATAAATTACTATATATACAACTATTATATATAACATCGACTTGTTACCTCAAGGCCTAACCTCTATGCAGTAAAATGAAATTCTTAAACAGCATCCACAAACTAGTGGGTTAATGAAAAGCTACAGAGGCTTTGTTCCCTCAAGTAAGCATCCTGTTTTCTTTTCAAGATGATGTCTACACTACTGAACAAATTAATTAATTCTAAAGGAACAGACAGAAACATGACTGCATAATTTATGTGGAACAACTGATGCTTTTTAAAAACATATTCATTCTAGTAAGTAAAGAATATTTTTCTAACTGAAAAGTCGAATGTATCACCCAAAAATCCTTATAAATTGAAAGAATACATGCCACAGCTAAAGCATGTGGATGTAACACTATGGGTGAGTAGGAAAGGGGGGCAAAGGAAAGGGGGGGCAAAGGAAAGGAGATGTGTAATCAGCATTTGAATAGAAACTTGTTGAAATAAAGGTTACAAATAACAGATTATGTTCTTACAGTGAAATGTGAACTCAAAAATGCCCAAGGACTTTGCTGTCTCAAGATTAAACGGTGAAAGGCCCAGCAGCCACTGTGCATATTTGAGGAATCTGTCAAACTACACCCTCACCTGCAGCTACTGCAAAGAACAATTGCATTACCATGGAAATGCAGGTGAACTCTTGCACTACAACAATCAAACATATTCAACAGTTGAAATCAGTGCTCCAGTTTAAAACTCAGGAACACACTTTAGTGAAATAAAGGAGAATATATACATGACTGAAAGAAACAGTATATTCTGATACAGACTTATTCCAATACCACCTGAGATATCTGCAAAAGTTGCAAAACTAGAACTGATTGAGAAGAGGCAATGAACTTAAAATTCTTCTCTTCCCACATCTATCAGATGCCTTCAATTTTGTATACCAGACCTCGCTACCATTAACACTCAGATAACACTACTCTATGCCCTATGTAATGTTCTAGGCTTACAGATGAAAGGAACTATGAAAACCTCATGCTACATCCATAGACTGTACTGCTGCACCAAATCAGTCTCATATTACTACATAACTCAGACAGCAATTACTTTTGTCACTGTAATTGTATGGTAGGCAAAGTCAGACTGGCAGAATAAAAAAACTTCAACTATATAGAACTTCTGAATGTGAGCTGTGAAATGTTTTACAGGTAATTTCCCTAAACACTAAATTCAGATAAAAATCAAGCTTACTCTGCAAGTAAGGAGAGAAATTACTCTTTTCTCATCCACACAACAAAGAGGGTATAAATATATTGTTCTTTTTCCACAAGAAATCATGTTGTTCTCTGTTTTCTTTGCTCTAAACCCTTGCAAGTCAGAGCCAGTCTTAATGTTACATTGAGTTTCTTGACAATTAAATCCTATCTTTAAGGAGCACTTGACAGTTTGCGCACTATGATATTAAGCTTGTTGGATTGATTTACACTACAAACCTCCAGACTTACATAACAGAATTTGTTTGCATTTTGGAATAGTAAAAGAATCAGAAACTAAGCTATTTTTGCAAATTATGTCAATCCAACAAAAATCCGCCATTGCCTTATTAATGTCTGGATTTACTTTGAAAAAGCTGTATTATAAAAATATAGAAAAGAATCTGACCTGTATCTACAAGTTAATACATAGCAACATATATCCACTATGTAAGCTTTTAACAGCTATATATTACTGCTGCCTTAGGCTGCTGGACTTCATCACAACACCAAGAAAACATCATATAATTATTGTGTTGCATCAGTGAAGGAGTGTATCATATATCAAACCTTGGAACTGAACCAGCAAGCCTGCAATGCCAACAAATAGAACCACTACACACTGAAACTCCTGTCTTAATACTATTCTCTTCCAAATGCTTAAAGAGAGCAAGCGATTAACAGCTCAGAAAGCTTGCAACAGCAGTAACACATTAGTGATGAGAAACTAATTATCTTCATGTAGGTTAGGTATGCATTACACAAAGTTAGCCACTGAAATGTTTAAGAGGAAAAGCTACTACTGACAACCTCAAGCAGCAGAGTCTAATTCAAAACACATCCATCAAAGCACTACTAGCAGCAAACTCTGCACATTCAAATTCAGTATCTCTGCAAGGCAACAAACGCTAGAAAAGCCTTTTCTGGATTTAAGCACTGCTGCAGTTCACCACATTAAAGAGGAAGCTTCTTAATTTAAGAATCTCAACAAAAAGAATAATGAGTTTCAAAGACTATTAAAGATACCACACTGGTTGTTTAGCAAAGTATGCATCACTAATCAGATTTCACCTTGTCACAGGATTACATCAGATGTCTTCAGAAACCCTGAAGTCATGTACAAAGCAGGAAGAGAGGATTGTAGGATTAAGGATATCAAAAAAAATTATGAGGAACAACTTAACGAGATACAAACCTAGGCTTGAAAAAAGATAAACTAACTCAGGAGCCAAAAAATCTGCTTCTGTTAAGTGAATTAAATTATTAGGACAGAGAAAGCTAAATGATCACAATATCACAACGCATGACAAGTAGAGAAGCTAATGTTTTGGGGGGTTTTTTATCATCCCTCAGGTTTCCCTTATCCTTAACGATACAGGGAGAATTTGTCCCAAAACAACGTTTTAATAGAAAATACATCACAGCAAAAATCTATTCCTGGTAATTCGGAATTCATCAAAAGCAACACTCACTAGACACTGCATTTGTATCACAATAGTAAGCAGCAACCTTTTGTTTTTTTAATTTAGAAGCATTACTTTTCACATTCATAGTAATCAAACTAGTCAAAAGTACTATCAACTGAACACATGAATAGTTATGACTATATCAAGATGTCAACATAGCTTTTGTAAATGGAAGTAGTGTCTTAAGGAAAAGCATTAGGAATTATTTGCAAAAAACAGTGAACCACAAAGGAAATTCTGTTACCTACTTGGATTTCCAAATTGCAATTGATAATGGTCCCACATATCCTTCTGAAGTCTTACGAAGAAATCAAACTGACACAGGATGAGAGGGAAAACCCTCCTGTAGATAAAATGTTTTATATGGAAAACAAACAGTTGGAACTCTTAGCTTCCATATTAAAGGCAGGTCACTAGTGAAGCCCTAGAGTGCCCTACGCTAGTCAACATCCTTATATGTGAACTGGCAAGGGTACAAATAGTAAAGCAGAAAAAGCCTGAGACTGCAGGGTTATCTAGAGTAAGCCAGCTCAAGAACTGCAGATGGACATTAAAATACAGACTGCATAATAAAGTAGCAGGCAGAATTTGAGATAGGATAAATATAAGCACAGAGGCACAGGAGAAGATTCTGTCTTTAAAGTGACGCAATGAGGGGTTCTGCACCAGTTCTAAATACTGAGAATTAAGATCTTGAAATAAGCATTCTGTGAAAAGGTCTGTTCAATACCCTGTATCCAAAAAGAACAGGCAAGTCTCATGTTAGTAATCAGGAAACAAAGTACAAGATAGAACAAGATAGCCCAACCTGCAGGAATACTGTGACACTATCACACTCAGGTCCAGTTCATTCTGAGGCCCAGAGATACAACAGAACTGTAAAACATACAGAGGTGATAAATATCTACACACAAAAAAAAGCTTCAACAGAAGGAATGATTAAACAGACTAGAAAACAGACAACTGTCAGGTGACTCAACTTTTCCCTTCCCTCTTTCAAGTTAGCTGCAAAGAGCACATGGACTGCCTCATCAATGCCTAGACTTGTGGCTGGCGGCAACTACAATCCTAGTGACAGCCTCGGGACAAAAAATACTGAATCTTTACATAACGCACAGCTTAACTGAGGAACATCTTGCCACAGAACTGATCCCAGAAGCTCATACAAGCTCAAGACAAGATGATACAAATTTATACATGTAATGACATGAGTAAACCAATGGATGTGATCTATCTGGACTTCTGTAAAGCCTTTGACACAGTCCCCAACAACCTTCTCTATAAATTGGAGAGATATGCATTAGATGGATGGATGGAAGGTACAGTGGATAAGAAACCGGTTGGATAGTCATATTCAAAGAATAGTAGTCAACAGTTCGATGTCCAGATGGAGATCCATGACATGTGGTGTCCCACAGGGGTCCATACTGGGACCAGAGCTGTTTAATATCTTCATCAACAATACTGACAGCGAGATTGAGTGCACCCTCAGCAAGTCTGCAGAGGACACCAAGCTGAGTAGGGTAGTTGCCACACCAGAAGGATGGGATCCAGAGGGACCTGGACAGGCTGGAGAAGTGGGGCTGTGAGAACCTCATGAGGTTCAACAAGGCCAAGTGCAAGCTCCTACACCTGGGTCAGGCCAATCCCCAATTTCAGTACACTATGAGGGATGATGTGATTGAGAGCTGCCCTGCAGAGAAGGTCTTCAGGGTGCTGGTCAATGAGAAGCTCGACATGAGCCGTCAATGTGAGCTCGCAGCCCAGAAGGCCAACCATATCCCAGGCTGCATCAAAAGAAGCATGGCCAGCAGGGCGAGGGAGGGGATTCTGTCCCTCTGTTCCTCTCTCTTGTGAGACCCAATCTGGAGTGTTGTATCCAGTTCTGGAATCCTCAACACAAAAAGGATACGGAGCTGTTAGAACGGGTCCAGAGGAGGGCTACGAAAATGATCAGAGGGCTGGAGCACTTCCCAAATGAGGACAGGCTGAGAGAGTTGCTCAGCCTGGAGAAGAGTAGGCTCAGAGATCTTATAGTGACCTCCCAGTACCTGAAAGGGGCCTGCAAGAAAGCTAGAGAGGAACGATTCATAAAGGCTTGTGGTGATAGGACAAAAGGGAATGGGTATAAACTGGAGATTTATACTAGACATTATGAAGAATTTCTTCACCATGAGAGTGGTGAGACACTGGAACCGGTTGCCAAGGTAAGCTGTGGATGCCCCATCCCTGGAGGTGTCCAAGGCCAAGTTGGATGGGACCTTGGGTAACCTGATCTAGTGGGATGTCCCTGCCCACGGCAGGGATGTTGGAACTAGATGAGCTTTAAGGTCCCTTCTAACCCTAACTATTCTATGATTCTACAATGCACAATAAGCTTTAACAATGCCTTGCCCATAGCCCAGGTAGTATGAGAACCATAGGTCATCTAAATCTGAGATGTTATTCCAAGAAATATCACCACAGGCTCATATTGATATATTCTTCTCCCAGCATTTGGCATTAGCCTCTAATGTTCTCATCCAGTACAGCTGTTGATGTTCTTAGTGCTGATTATCTCTACTGCCAAAGTCTAGCAACCGTGAAAAGCATCATAAGGCTGATGCCAGGATTAAGCTGTACACAGATGTGAGCACCTGTCATACAAAGGCTTCTCATGTCTAACCACTGTAGCTCAGCCTTTCTGACCTCTAGCACTATAGTCTCTCAGGTCTTCTGCTGCCAAAATCTTCCCTTCCTTCCATTACCAAATGCATCAAACTAACTATGCTAGGCATCCAGTTTGCAGGAAACATTGAACTTTACCTACTCTAGTTAACTGAGGTGACTGCAAAAAATGAGTGTTCTGTTCATCCAGCAGCTGCCCTTGAACTCTTCTATGTACTAATCACTACATACGAAAACAATCCATTCAACCATGTCCCAGTATTCCCTCAAGTTTCCCTCCACACATTTACTACAACAGGCAAACTACTCCAAACCTCCTCCTTGCGTTCTAACATATATAATGCATAGTTCTGCCCTGATCCTAAAGCCAGATCAAACAAGAATCTTGTATACACTGCCCATGCTGCCTGCCTCTTGCATTAAAATCTTCGCTACAGGTATTCACCTAACATTGCAGATAACAGATACTAACGATTTAACAGATGAAGCATAACCCATTGTGTTGATTATTAGAAGGTACTGGAGCAAGACAGCGCTGTTAAGTACAGGGAGGAGTTAGAATACCACCTGGGGGAATCCCTTAAAGCCCTCACAAGTGCTGGATATCTCAGCGCAGATGGTAAAGACTTCAGAGAGTCTCCGAAGTCTGCATTTTTTCAGCTCAGCCAAAGTACAAGAAAACAAATTTGCAAAGGGGCTGACAATGTGGCATCCCTACACATTGACCTGCACTGTACAGCCCTGTCATCAGCATACTAAGAAGCAAGGGTTTACAAACATGGATATACAGCTATGGAAGGTCCTGAATGCAATGCATTTTAACACTGCATTGCACAAAGCCCAGTAAATGAAATTACCTTGGTCACCAAAGTTCAGCAGTATATCATAAAAGCAAAAAACCCAGTAAGACTACAATTAGAATCATAGAATCACCAGGTTGGAAAAGACCCATCGGATCATCAAGTCCAATCATTCCCATCAGTCACAAAACTATGCCCCTCAGCGATGTGGTTTTATACTACTCATAAGCTACTAGTTACATCTTAAGAGAGAGCATCCTATTAGCTCTGTACCCCAAGCAATGCAAACACAGCAGCAGAGTCCTTAGTAAAAAGTTTAGAATAGTCTTGCTTCCATTTCTTGAAATGGAATTCCAGCACTTTTAAACTCTCTGGATGCTTAAATTAGTCAGATATATTTAAAATACTAACTTTAAGGAAACAAAAGGTATTACTTTGATGTACAAAGAGAGCAGACTCTAAGACATCAGATGTATCAAGAGGATACTTTACAGCCATAAGAAACAACACATAGTTCTGAACATCAGTTAACAGCTTAAGCTAACCTCATAATATCAAAGGACACTTAGCTGCACCTCATCTGAAACCAATCATATTGTCATCTGTACTGTGCAATACTCAAAAACTAAACCATTTATAAATTTACACTAAAGTTATATTGATTAGTCTGCTGAAGCACTGGAAAAAACACGTGCTTCACTCTCCTCACTCCCTACCTTCCAAAAATCTGGAAAAAAGTTGACACGGGTCAATGTAGGGCATCCTAAATCATAGCCTTAGGACAAAATCTAATCAGGCTTGGCTATTCAAATTCGTGTTTTATGAGGAGAATTTCCTTTACAATACAAAGACCGGCATGCTAATGTCAGAAGGTGGTAAAGGCAATAGGTCTGAGTTCACTGCAAAATAAGGAATGCTGTGCATAAAAAAAAAAAAAAAAAAAAGAGCAAAACTTCAACCTCGACAACATAAAGCATTCCTAAACATCAGCACACCTACCATCACAAAGCCACTGAACATGATCACTGTGGGAAAAAAAATGGTGATGACTTGCACTCCTACAGATAATCTCCAGTTCTGAATGAGAAAGCGGAGCGGAGAGAGCACAGTACTATTTCAAAGCACACAAGCAGGCATTTCATCAAAAGTACTACTGCAGCCTGGGAGAGAGCAGATTATCCTTAGTTTGTTAACAAAATACAATACAATAATCATTTCACTTGGAAGAATTTGTAGAAAAGTATTCTGCAGAGAACAACACTCATGGCAGAGTAAGCTCTAACATTCATACATAATATAAGCATAAGAGTACCTATGATCAAGTCCTTCTTCCTAAAAATCTATGACCAAAGCAGAACGCAACTGGAAGTTTTAAGGATCGCATTTTGCCAGTTGCACACACCAGTTTGACATCACTTAAGATGTTCTATCAACCAGCTATCACAGTTGTGGAAGTGATGCTTCAGGACTAGGCTGACATTTCCAAGTAACACCAAGAAACAAATCAGAAACATAAAAGATTCAGAAGAAACTTCCGTATGGATCTGCTCCCACCCCAGTCTTTTCAGTGTCATGGTTTTTTTGGATTTGGGTGTTTTTTCTTTTCTAACAGCCAAATAACACACCAGCGAGGCTTCAGGAAAACAAAGTTAAACTCAGCAGTAGTCAGAAACTACTGCATAAAACAGACACCTAAAGCCACTCCGTCACCAACAACAACTTTGCAATTTCAATTATGTAAGTACTTCATTAAAAAAATTTAACACCAAAGAGAAAATTGGTTTAGAATACGTAGAATGTCTAAGATTCAGCTTCAGTAACAGAACTCAACACCTAAGGAATAAAATGATTCTCATACTTAGGTACCTATGATCTCAGTTTCCACCCTCTCCATCAGCACTAGTTCCCTGCTACTCCAAGGAATGCTATGGCATTCGTGCAGTTTTGTGAAGCTTAATGATTCAACAAATTAACCACAAGACAGTCCGAAACTACAGGATTACACATGCTGTATGTACCCCTATTGCACTCTTAGCATCAGGACTCACTGTATTAATACAGATCCTTGACAGAAGATCAGGAAACAGCTTGCACTCCCAAAAATATTTAGCCAAGAACTTGTCACTAACACATCAGCAAAAGAACAACCTGTATTATGGTACTGAATAGTGCAACTGAAGCTTCACTAAACAATTTTCTAGTGTGTGGATTCTCTGTAAGTTTATACTTGCAAAATGGTATGACCTTTATTAAAGTAAAGCAAACAGGAAACAGAAACGAAGAAGATGAAAGACAAAGATACGTGACTGGCATAGGTGATGCTGCTTAACAGCCAAAGTACAGAACCTGCAGTGCTTGGATTAGATTCCCAGATTTGCTATAGACCTGCTATGTGACCTCAGGCAACTCCTTCACCTGCCTGCCTCGAGATCTACCTCAGTGACACTAACTTACCTTACATATATGAATTAAAACATTAACTCAGTGTTCTACTGCATCTCTATGGAAATCAAACAAAGACATTCCAACTATTTTTAAGATATTACAGGCATTTTAGACATGTATCTTCTTAGTACAGGACTTAAAGCTCCCAGCACATGACACCTCTAAAACATCTAAATCTTAGCTTCCTGTAAGGAATTTTCTTTTTTATCAGTTTGGAACTAAAAAGCAGTAGTCACAAGTCTTGATCTCCCCTGCAGAGGCTACAGTTTGCAGAAACAGAACTTTAAAAATTTCTTTTAATACTTATGGATAACTTTAATGCACTCAACACCTGACAGTACCACCTAAAAGAGAAATGGAAGAAGCTATCTTTAATTAAAAAAAACAGTGTACCCTGTTATTTGCATCTATTTCCCTTTACAAATACACAGTGCCTTTATGTCATGAGCATCCAAGGGTCCTGGATTTTAGGAGTTCCAAGAAACTACTTATAAAATTACATCAGAAATCCGCTCTGGTCAATCCATGCAGCTAGCATTTTTTCTGTTAATAAAATAACCTTAACATTAGAAAGCTATGCCTGCCCTTGACTAAGTGAAATTTGACAGCTGAAATACAGAAATTTCATGAAGCGCCCCCGAGGTGCAGACCCTTCTACATGCCACTCAGATCAAATCGAATTCTCAGCCTTACTAACTATCCATTTATATGAGAAAGTAAGTTATGGCCACAGAATAGAAAAGCTTCAGTTCAGATATTGGCTGGCTCAACGTGCTCCAGAGATTGAACATTTCCCTCAGAAACAGTCTAAGAGCACGCTGACTTTCATACTTACTTCAGCCAGAATTGGCACTTCCCTTTCAACTCACGTGCTAACATTTCTCAAAGTAACCGCTTTGCCACAACCTAAGCAGAGGCATTTAAAAATCAGCGCAAGGGTCCCTGAGCATCTCTGCACCGACACCTCCCACTTCC
Source organism: Clamator glandarius (assembly GCA_033459285.1). Lineage (NCBI taxonomy): Eukaryota > Metazoa > Chordata > Aves > Cuculiformes > Cuculidae > Clamator > Clamator glandarius. The sequence continues at coordinate 5,809,771 of JAUNZM010000245.1, read as the reverse complement.
CCCTTACAATCTGAGTGGGCCCCTAGGAGCCTGACAAGCATCCCCCACTTTAATTGCTTTAATTACTGCGGGTATCGTTGGGCAGTGGCCAGACATCTTCACCCCTGCAATAAGGCAAGGCCTAACCCCCTGTATCCATGGGTCCCCAGGCTTGCATTGCTGTTTCTGCCAGGAGCTACCCAGACAGCGCTGACCAAGGTGATTTACCAGAGAACACGTTTTTGTGCCCCACCATCCTCTATGATCAACCTCGCTGCCAGAGCCGGTTACAGGGGAGCCTGCGTGACCCCAACCCACCCCACCTCCCACACCCAAGGGAGCTGCACGAGAGGCTTTCGAGGTCCCCCTTTCCCTGGGGCCCCGGCTGCTCACCCCTGCACGCCCGGGCTGTATTTCCTCGTCTTCCAGGGTGTGCCGGGGCTCTGCAGCGCTGGCTGCGGCGGCTGCCGCTGCTGGTGGGGGGAGTTGTTGCCGGCGACGCCGCGGCTGCCGGAGAGCAGGTAATTCATCCCATAGGTGCTGGCTTTATTCTCTCGTTTCCTGCGACCCGGGTGGTACTGGTGCTGCTGGGGAGACGCCGGCGAGTGGGGGCTGCGCGCCAGGTGCGGGGGGGGCTGGTGGTGCCCGTTCGCCCCGTTCACTTTGTTCTCGTGGAAGTTAAAAAACTCGCCGGGTCCGGCGCCGCTGCCCGGCAGCCCGGGAGGAGCCACCGCCGCCGCCCGGGGGCCGCAGGAGGAAGAGGAGGAGCCGCCGCCGCCGCACGATCCCGACGAGGAGAAGCCGGGGCTGTCGGTGCCCGACTCCACCGACGAGCAGGAGGACGAGGAGGACACGGAGGGCGATTTCTGCAGCCGCCGCCCTCCCTCGCCGCCGTCGGCCGCGGCGGGGCCCAGTCCGGTCAGCAGGGCCGGGGGAGAAGGCGAAGGCGAGGGCGGCGAGGACGAGGAGCAGCGGGAGGGGGCGGCGGGCGGCGCGTCCAGCGCCGGCGAGTTGAGGCAGAGGTAGTGCGGGAAGCTGGCGCCGCCCCGGCCCCCGACGCCTTGCGAGGTCTCCCAGATCTGCATCCACAGCGCATTCGCGGGGCCTTTCTGCTCGGGCTGGATCCAGGCCACGCGGGGATCCATCCACGCCCGACGAGCTCCCTCCTCCTCCGACCCTCACGGCCGGGCCGGAGCGCCGCTCCCCACCCTCCCCTCCCCTTCCCTACCCTCCCCCCCCCCGCCCCGCTCACCGGCCGCGCGCCGCTCCCCCTCCCCGCCCGCCCCGCCGCCGGCCTCGCCTCAGCGCGCGCCGGGCCCGGCAGCGGCGCCTCAAGCACGTCCCGGGAGCGGCCGCATGTGCTGCCCGCGGAGGACGGAGGGAGGGAGGCGGGAAGGAAGCAGGGAGGGAGGGGAATGAGCGTGGAGAAAGGGAGGGGAAGGCGGGGGAGAAAGGCAGAGCCAGGCGAGGCGATCGCGGCTCTTCGGGAACGAAGGCGGAGGGCGGCGCGAACTGTACCCGGCCCGGCGCGCTCCCCCTCTCGCCGTTCCAATGTGGCGTGTGTGTGCGCGCGCCCCCCCACTCCCCCGCCGTCCCCCCCGAACCGAGCCTCGCCACGGCCCGCACTGCGCATGCGCCGCGGGTTTTAAACCTTCACTGGAGACGGCCGCCCTGGCAACCGCACATGCGCGCTGGTGGCCGCCCGGGATCGGCGGGGAGCGCGTCGGCCCCGCCGAGCCCCTCTGGCGAGGACGCTGGGAAAGGGCCCTTCGCTGCTGCGCTATCGCGCGTGCGCTGGGGGGGGAGGTGAGGGGGGGTGGTGTCGGAGGCGCTCGGAAGGGTTCGGAAGCGCTCGGGTGGCGTCGGAAGAGTTCGGACAGATTCGGAAGCGCTCGGGCGCGCTGGGTTCGGGGAGGTGTGGGAGGGGCGCGGGGCAGGCGGGCCATGAGCAAAGAAGTGGCAGTCCTGCTTGTCTGCCCAGCGCCAACAAAGCACCGGGAAGAGCTACGTTTCCACTGGATGCTGAATTTTCTATAGGACTTGAACCTCAGGGGGCTGGTGCTTGTTCCGGGAGGGGGTCTCTGTGATGGCTGAGATTCGTGTGCAGTGAGCGTGGGACCATACAGTCCCTATTGGACGCAGAGGGAACAACAGTGACGGGATGAGGAAAAGGCTGAGGTACTTAATGCCTTCTTTGCCTCAGTCTTTAATTGTAAAGAAAGTTGTTCCCTCTGTGTACAAACCTCGGAGCTAGAGGAGCAACATGAGGCTCCCATGGTCCAAGAGGAGGTGGTCAGAGCCTTGCTAGCCTGACTAGACACCCACAAGTCCATGAGGAAGGATGGGATTCACCCAAGGGTATTGAAAGAGCTGGCGGATGTGCTGCCCAAACCCCTTTCCATCATCTTCCAACAGTCCTGGGAGACTGGGGAAGTTCCACTGGACTGGAGGCTGGCTGATGTTGTGCCCATCTACAAGAACGGTCGCAGGGAGGATCCAGGGAACTACAAGCCTGTCAGTCTGACCTTAGTGCCAGGGAAAGTCATGGAACAGGCGATCTTGAGTGCTATCATGAAGCACATGCAAGAGAACCAGGTAATCAGGCCCAGTCAATATGGGTTTACAAAAGGCAGGTCTTGCCAAACTAACCTGATTGCCTTCTGTGACAATGTGACTCAGCTGTTGGACGAAGGAAAGGCTGTGGATGTATCTTCCTGGACCTCAGTAAAGCCTTTGACACAGTTTCTCACAGCATTCTGCTTCGGAAACTGTCAGCCTCTGGCCTGGACAGGCGCACACTCTCCTGGGTGGAAAACTGGTTCCAACTCCCCTGCCATGGGCAGGGACACCTCCCACCAGACCAGGCTGCGCAAGGTCCCATTCAACCTGGCCTTGAGCACCTCCAGGGATGGGGCAGCCACAGCTTCCCTGGGCAACCTGTGCCAGTGCCTCACCACTCTTACAGTGAAGAAATTATTCCTTATGTCTAGTCTAAATCTGTCCCTCTCCAGTTTATACCCATTGCCTCTCATCACTACAAGCCTTTGTAAACAGTCCCTCTCCAGCCTTAATGTAGCCCCTTTCAGGCACTGCAAGATCGCTGTAAGATCTTCTTGGAGCCTTCTCCAGGCTGAACAACCACAACTCTCAGCCTGTCCTCATTTGGGAGGTGCTCCAGCCCTTGGATCATCCCTGTAGCCCTTCTCTGGACCCGTTCCAACTGTTCCATGTTCTTCTTATGCTGAGGATTCCAGAACTGGACACAGTACTCCAGATGAGGTCTCACAAGAGAGGAGCAGAAGGGCAGAATCACCTGCCTTACCCTGCTGGCTACACTTCTTTTGATGCAGCCCAGGACATGGTTGGCCTTCTGGGCTGCGAACATACATTGTCCGCTCATGTTGAGCTTCTCATTGACCAGCACCCCAAGTCCTCTGCAGGGCAGCTCTCAGTCATATCATCCACTGTCTTGTACTGAAATTAGGGATTGGCCCAACCCAAGTGTAGGACCTTGCACTTGGCCTTGTTGAACCTCATGAGGTTCTCACAGCCCCACTTCTCCAGCCTGTCCAGGTCCCTCTGGATGACATGTTGTCCTTCCAGTGTGGCGACTACCCTACTCAGCTTGGTGTCATCTGCAGACTTGCTGAGGGTGCACTCAATCTCGCTGTCAGTATTGTTGATGAAGATATTAAACAGTGCTGGCCCCAGTACAGACCCCTGAGGGACGCCACTAGTAGCGGATCTTTGTCCGGACCTTCAGCCATTGACCACTACTGTCTGAATACAACCATCCAACCTATTTCTTATCCACTGAACTTTCCACCCATTAAATCCATTTCTCTCCAATTTAGAGAGAAGGATGTTGTGGAGGGCTGTGCTGAAGGCTTTACAGAAGACCAGATAGGTCATATCTGTTGGTTTTCCCATGTCCACTGCTGCGGTTACCCCATCATAGAAAGCCACTAGGCTGGTCAGCAGGACTTGCCCCTGGTGAAGCTGTGCTGGCTGCCATTGATCACCTCCCCATGCTCCATGTGCTTTAGCATAGCTTCTAGGAGGATCCGTTCCATGACCTTCCCAGGCCCAGAGATCAGGCTGACAGGTGGGTAGTTCCCAGGGTGATCTTTTCTACCCTTTTTAAAAACAGGCACAATGTTACCCTTCTTCCAGTCAGGGTAACATTGGGTTAAATGCATATGGCCAGTATGGTGGGATCAAATGCAGATACCCTGTGCCTCTGTGGTTTAAGGATCAGCCAGCCCTCCAGAATGATGTTCATAACTGTTCTTGCTCTGTTCACGTGTATGGATCAAGTGTATTCTCCCTGGCATGTCCTTAGTCCCCAGTACTCACATCAATTGTACAGGACCTACCTGACAGCAGAACAGCAGAGGGAAGGGTTCCACATGCATAACAACACATACTATCAGAGAATTCAGGTTACAGCAGCCTTCCAATGCAGGTGTTAGTACATCCTAGTACCACGGAAGAGAAGAAAAGGAGAGGTCCCGCTTTCAGCAATCCTGCTACTCTCTTTCCCTGCTGCGTTGCGCAAGCCCTGATATTGATCAGTGAGACATTTTAACTTGTTAATTCAGCAGGAAACTACACTTGGAAGAAAAAAAAGTAGTTTTCAGCAGCTTATTTTGAATGAGCTCACTTTGTGGTCAGAGCTGGCACTTAGAACAGGGTGGAGAGAGGAAAAGACAACAGTACTGTCATTTGTTGTCAGAGGGCAGTTGTATTTGATACAGCTGTGTTCTCTAACTATGTCCTTAGACTTCAGAGCAAGAGAAACTGATTTGAGGATGACATCTTAAAGTTTATTGTTAGGATTAATTTGGAAAGAGCAAGTCTTTTGTTTGTTTTTGTTAAGAAACAAACTGTTTTCAGTAATAACAGCCAAACTACACCTAAAAGTGCACAATAAACTTAACTAAAACCAAATCACATAAAGGAGCTCATGTAATATGTACCCGTATTCACCAGAATTTCCATCTGATGAAGCCAAGGCACCTTTGTAACCTGTGTGGTCGACCAGTATGCCTATATTCAGCATAGATTTAAACCACCTGAGTTACTGGTAGCCATCCTTGGGTTTACAGTGCATCTTCCCAAAGCATTTTGGATGTTTTGGGTTTGGGTTGGGTTTAATTGAAATTGAACAGAGACAAATAAATGCGTCCTTCAACGCTGTTCTTCTCACATAAATGCCATAAGAAGTAGGCTACAGAGTTATACCATTTCTTTCTTCTTTTAGCCCTGAATACTTTGCATTCTTGCCTCTAGGATGGCCCAGGTTCAGCAAAGTGAGGTGAGGATCAACAGTATTTCAGCAAGCCTAACCAGTATGGTATGCTGGTGGCTAGAATGGTTACTTTGTAAACTGACTTTGAATTACTGAGAAGGCTCTAGAGTGTCAATCTCAACCTTTTTAGTTCCATGTTCTGACTACTCACACAACAGGCGAAGATCACATCTTCAAGCTGCTGAGTTAAAAATCTCAATGAAGAAGTACTGATCAGTGTTTTAGGAGGACTAAAACAAACCCAAACAAAATAAAACAAAAAAAACCCCAAAGACACAAGGACTGATCTTACAGAAACAATTCCAAGCTCTGCAGTTTCATGACCTCTTTTCTTTATTTCTTTTCCTGCCCTGCTACTGTCTTTTCAAAGTCAGTACAGGGTCTGATTTTCCACTTTGCTAAAATTATCTCCAACTTCATTTTGAGGTCCAGCTGGTAGGGACCACTGCCCTGTAAAAGGCAATAGCTCAAAAGTAGCGTTTGATTGAGGAGAGATACAGTATTCCTGAGACTTTCACCAATCCTAACACTGTCCTGGAAGCAGCTACGCTGTTTCCTGAAGTAGCTACAGTCTTCTCAGGAGGAGTTGCCTCTCACTGACTTAAACTATATTCCTCTAGATGGAATTTCTGAAATTAAAATGGTCCTTTGTCAGTTCCTTCTGTGGGGTCAACGTAGCAAGTACCATGTGTATATTAGTGGGCATGGTACAGAAGTTTTGGGGCAAAACTTGCTCAGGGATCTGCATTTTAAGAGCACAAAGAAGGAGGACGTCTCCTCTGAGATATCCATAAGCAATGGTTTGCTAACACACCAGTTCGCTCATATATCCCATGATGATTCTGCAAAGCTTGCGACAAGTCATTGAAATATCTCTGTAGAAAAGGAGTCATTACATGTAATTCTGTATAATACGAAGAAGTAACACCCAATGACCTGTTGTGGCAAAAGGAAAAGAAAAATTAACATCAGCTCTTACCTGTTTCTCGCATCTCCATTGACAAATTTAAATAAAGCAAGTTTCTCATCTTGTCTCCTTAAAGTGGGAATTTCCTTTGCTAGGATAGATCTTTTTAAAAAGACTTTGATTTTGATTCAGTTGTCCTTCACTGGATGAAATTATTCACGGAAGGCAAGACTCTCAAAAAGTGTGGAAGTCAAATATAGTTTTGATCATCTGAAAAATTTGCTTCATTTTCAAAAGAACCTCCTTCCTGCTGGTGAACTTGTGACAACCCAGATAGTAAGAAGATCATAATCTCAGGAGACACAACACCTTGTTTGCTGTGGTGAAATTCAAATGCTGACTCACATAATTAATGTCATATTAAAACGCCTTATACTAGCAATGCCTCTCTTATGCCAATTATATAATGTCTTTATATCTGCTCTTTTTCATGACTTCAGGTTTTTTAAAGTAGCATTTAACTCTGAAGTTACAGAACTGATGACTAAAGATGTAGTCTCATTCCTTCTGAGGTCATTTAACTCATCTGTTATGAAGTTATATAAAGCATGTAATCTGACTGCTTGTCACAGGAAACACAACCACACCTCCCTCTTGAATGAAGAGACTATTTCAATTTCAGCTTCAGCCAAATACGTTTTCATTTGGCAACAGTGGCAGTGCTGAAGTCTTTGGTAACCTTGTACTGATGACTGATATCCCAATAACTGCAATTCAAAATCTATGAATAGTTAATCCATTCTGGTAAAAAATGGTAATTGAATTGAGTAACTAAGTGGGATATATACAGGGCAGTGTTGCCCAATGCTTGTGATTAATCTATTTTTCTTAACTAACCCTGTGAACTCACTAGCACAGGCAAATGCATTTTGTGTCTCGTACCTTTAATGTGGATTAATTTGCACTGCGGGAAATTATGAGATGCAAAGACAGCATAGCCTTAGCTCTGTTCCCTGAAGATGGGAATTGCCACAGGTATGATTCCACCAAAGTGACACAGTGGCTGAGTGTCAACCAGCAGGTTCTCCCAGCAGTTCACACTCTCCACAATATCTCTGGAGTTTTACCCTGTATAACCTTCTGGTCACCTCCAATCTCTCTGTGAGCCTCTGACACATCACCTCCTTCACACTCACCAGCTCTGATGCCCTTCATAGCCTTTGTGACCCGTAGAATGTAAGGAGAAGGCACAGGGAGTAGGATCTGGCAGTATTTCTGATCGTTTGTTTATCTGCTGAAGATGGGAAGGGGAAAACTGAAAAAACCCTCACAGTCTTGAGTTGGATGGGGGCATGGGAGGAAGGCTGTCCAGCCAAAGACATGCATCTCTAACGTGCAACCTTCAGAGCGTACCAGTCACCAGGAGACAGTGTTGGGAAGGAGGTAAAGGGCAGACAGTTTCCTTAGCTGAACTCTTGTCCCTTTTTATTTCCAGTAAATACATTCTTGAAGGGAGAGTGGAGATAGAATTTTCCACACAGAGCTGATCACAGTGGGAAGACAACTGGAAAGGCAGAACAGGAGTTTCCAGTACCTGCAAGGCATCATGTAGGGCATATCTGTCCTCTGGAAACACGAGCCTTTACCTTCTTCAATATGGCTTCTGTCTCCCATCAAGAAATGCCTGGCAGGAGTAAACCTGAACAGGCTCTAATCATGTCATCTTTTCCTTCTTAAATCTACCACTCTGCACAGTGCTTCCTCTGTTCATGGCTCAATGTCCTCTTCTGATGAACACCAAGCATCAGCAAAATTTAGGGTGCTTAGGCTTCAGAGCCAGCTGCAGAAGCTGAAACAGCTGTCAACCACCAGCCATCTCCTCTTCCCACTCCATCTTCCCCCACTCTCACGAGGGTTGCCAGCCCCATGTCAGAGAAGCTGAACAGATGATAAATCAACAACTGAACAGCTGCAGCTTCCAGCCAGGCGTGTTCATACACATGAGAATCCTTTTCTAGCTGCCTACATGAAATAGCTAGGTGGTAAATGGAGAAAGCGTGGGAGGTGGTTCACAAGCCTTTCAGTTACGCTTGTAGCTGGGGTGGCAGCCTGGGGGCAGAGGTTGACGGGGATGGCCAGGTGTGATTCCTGCCTTGTGACTCTCACACTACTGGATGAGTATTATTGTTTCTTGCAGGAACCCTGTCTTGGAGATGTTTTGTCACTGTATATGTTCTCTAGATGTGCAGTACTACAACAGGAGTGAGATAAATGTTTCACCTTGATATACCTGTGTTCTATTTCCATTGATATATTTTGGGCCTCTGATAGTGACTACTTTCAAAATGCTGCTTTATTATGAATATTTATCTTGGCTTATTACACAGCAATTAAATGCTTTCATAGCATTTTTTTCAGTTTTCTGTGGCATGAAACAATTATTCTGTTTCAAGGACATGTAAATTTTTTAATTGTTCTTGTGTTCTACTTTGTTTCTCTTCCTTATCTAGAGAAAGTTTGGAAAGATACAGGTTTTGGAAGGTTTGGGGTTTTTATGTCAGAGATTAGGAATTTCTGCCTTTAAGACTTGTCAGATTTTTTAAGAGAGAATATGCTGCCAGCACTAACACCTAATTGAAGATAATTAAATCTTACAGACTTGCTTTCTTCAAAGGCTTATTTAACTATGGATATTAAATTGTGATAACAAGCACAGAGAGGATTTTAAGAATAATTTTGGGTGTAGAAATTAATCTGTGAGAGAGATCATAAACAAGTGAAGTTTAGGTTAAATATCTGTAAAGCTCTTAAAAGTATTTTTCTGAATGGGATCTAAAGAGTGGTATGAAATCAAGTGCTCTGTCTTCCCATCGTGGTTAATGCAGATCCCTGCAGAAAGTTGCTTTTGTAAGAAGGATCTTGTAAGGATTTTGTAAGCCTTTGAATGACAGGCTGAGAGAACATGTTAATTAGAATCTTATGAAAGTTCATGGGAGTGAACTGATCAGAATTCCTTCCTAACTTGTATTTGCAGCCTAGGAGGTCCCAGGATCATGTTTAAATTGTCATTCTCCAGATTATTGTGTAAAGGACAGCTGAGGGCATACAGAACCTGCTGTGTGAATCCTGGCAAGGGATCCCAGCTTACAATGTAGCTGCATGTATTCTAAAATGAAAGGAAAAAGTGGATCTGGCTAGACCTGCTTGGTAAATAATCTGTACATAATGCATTGTTCCTAGGAACAATATTACAATAAAAATGGTTTTCTTCACTCTGTTGAATGTAAGCTTTCCATGGAGGAGAGCAAGATTCTAATAAAAAAGCACAGGATAAAAAAGTGCTAAGGTGTACAGGACAAGCTGTGAGAGAGTTGATGTAAAATTTTCTTAATGAGGATGTGGCCTAGACCCCTCATCTGCCATAGCACCAGATAGGGCACTGGCTGCTTCTGTACTAAACCTGGAAGAATCATTTATGCATAGCAGAATGACTGTGGATAGAATTAAAGAAATGTTACATTAGGTGTCAACAAAGACTGTTATGGTGAAAGATGTAGCTCACTTTTATTAGCTTCCAAGCTAGATCAAAGCTGTATTTGATCTTGTACAGGTTTCTAGGAGCTGATTTATCTTGCATGGTCAGCTGCTTAAGTATTTTTCATTGGTTCATCCTGTTCGATGGTTCTTATCTGTAAGCGGCACATGCACATACACACACTCACTCTTTAGAGACTGCACTCTGTTGCAATGCATCACCCTCCTTAAGCAGGCCTATGTCCTGCATCCCCACCTTCAAAGCTATTATTTTTAACAGTATTTGGACCACAATTAAATCACTTGGACATCTCAGGAAGATTTCCAGTAGAGAAACAGCTTGATGCCAGTATAAATTGCTGACCTGAGCCCTGTTCACATAGGCCCATGGATAAGTGAGCAAAGGAGTACAGGAGATGAAAGGAGAGCAAGAATTTTTGGCAAAGCGTTTAGTTTTATGTAACATTAATGTTCAGCAGCCTTAGGATAGATTAGATAGAGACTGATAGGAAAGAATAATACCGTTTAGCAGGTCCTTTAGAATGAGGATAGGAGCAAGGATGGGAAAAGTGTGAGTCAGTGAGAGAGCGTGGCTAAGCATTTAATCTGATGTAGAGAAAGACCTGGATTAAGAATAAGGAGAACAATGAAGGTGCAGCGGATAGATGCAGGTGTTGGCCCGGAGGGATCAGGAAAACTGGCAGTGCTCTGACTCATCTGTCAGCACATACATTTGCCATTTTCTCTTTAAAGAATATAAAGTCAAGGTCTGGGACCAAGAGAACAGTATTCAGACACCTCCAGAGTTTCTATCAGCACTCCAATATTTTTGGACTAAATCCTCCTAAGCTCAATACTGGAACCATATAGCACTTCCTCTGCCTCCCTGGAGACATGATGAACAGCCTCACCAACAGTTCTTTCCAGTGCATGGGTAGACTTTTGACAGATATCAGCTGGGACTTCTCCAGGACTACTTGTGTTTGTCAGTACCATTTCATCTTGGGACCTTAAGCCCATGCAGTGGAACAGAGATGCCTTTGGGATGCTGAAGACTGTAAATGAACAGGACATAGCTGAATATCCTAAAGTCCCCTTGTGATGACAGTGCCTGTTTCTCCTTGCCTATGGGTATCAGCAGTGAATCTGATAGTTACCTGCAACGGCAGTGTCCACTCCATAGCCATGAGAATTGAGTTAAGGAGTCTGTTCACAATATTAGTGTCCAATCTTAGCAAGCGTCAGCTCCACAATGTCTATGCCTCTGAGCTCTTGGGCTGATGAGCACTCTATGGACCTGAAGATAACATCTAAGAAAGAGTATTCATTTGCTGTCATAACAGCAGAACAGGTGTGAAGAAGGAGAAGTGAAATGTCAGCGTTGAAATAGATCATGATTTCTGGTTGCCTGCAGTGACTGTGCTTAGGCTGAGCTAGGAGAATAGCTGTTGCCCCTCCAGGCAGGTCGTAGGCTGGAGTGAGGAGGCCATTCTGGCTCCTGTTCCTGCTGCCACGGGCCAAGGCAAAGCACCCATGTGACTTCATGAAGGGACAACATCAATTTTTTTTTTCCCATGCCTCAAAACCACCATTGTCTTAAAGCATGGAGAATGCTGGAAACAGCTGCAGATTCCCCCAGCAAGGCCACAGGGAGACCTCACAGGGAGTGGATCCTCTCTGCTGAATCTTGATGTCCGTTCAGTTCAGTGATAATTCTTGTGCCTCCCAGCTGAGTGAGATGCCTCACTGCCCTGCAGCCAGGAGCTTGCCTTTGAACAGCCTAGCCTCAAGTACTACAACTCTAACTAGAACCTCTTTGTTTGTTTATTATAGTTGCTGCCCTATGGGATTGCAGAGTCTCTGTCAGAGCTCATGGTGTGGTATTGACTGGTGCCGTGGGGCAGGTAGGTGGAGCATACGTTCTGCTCACAGAAACACAGAACTTGCTCAGCCATCTTTTACTTTTGATATAGTGGCAAGGATGCATGGATCTCCTCATTGGAAACAAGTTAATTTTGACATAAGGCAGATGTGCTTGTGTGCTTGTGATGTCCTCTTTTCATCACAAGGCTGTAGATGTTTTCTCATTCAGAGTTCCCTGGTGATCTCTGTGAAGTTTATCCCAGATGGTTCCTCATGAGGTGGTGACAGACATGGTTGGTGAGACCTATTTTTGTTGGGTGGAAATTCTCTCTTACATATGTACTCAGAAGGTGACAGACATTAACAAAATGTAAACCTCAAGCTTTTTAGGACTGTGCAAAATTCTCAGAACCAGGCTAAGCCATGTGGCTACCAGTGCAGACAGTTAAGATCCATGCTGCTGACGGGTCTTGCATGGTAGGAGAAAGCTGTAGAACAAAATGCATTGAATGAATAACTGTTGATTAGTGGAACATGCACAACTAAGAGTTACACTACAGCCATTTTAAGATGTTCTGGCTTTCAGTTGTTCTTTTACTAGATCCTGAATAATTTGCAGCCGTTCTTGTTTTAATAGCCATTGATGGGTGTTTGGGATTTCCAGGTGATTTTTAAAACCGGCTGCTCATCAATGACCATTCCTAAAAAGGACGAGTAATCAATACAATATGCAATTGACCAAGAATATCATGCCCAATTAGGGTAATGGGGACTTCCATAACATAAGGTCCATCAGGAAATTGGAAACATATGGAATCTGAACTGACTCATATGGCTTGAGCACCATCTATTCCGAAAACACCAGTAGCAGTCGACACCGTAGGCCAGTGAGGAGGCCACTGTTGATGCGAGATAGTGGTCACATCAGCACCAGTGTCAATAAGCATTTTGGCCCTCTTGATTTCACCAGTCTTTGCTATCATGTCGATGTGACATTCTGGTTTTGCTTTGTGTATGTCTAAAGTAAGATATACTTGCGGTTGCCCAGTGGAACCAAAACCTTCATCTCCACGAGAGTCAGCTCCTGTCATTTGTACACAAGATCTAAAAGGTATTAATTGAGCAATGCGACTTCCTGCAGGCATGAACACAGGAGGTGTTAATGTTAGTACCATAATTTGGACAGTTCCAGTAAAGTCTTCATCATTTAGTCCAGATTGAACAAATATGCCTTTACAAGTAGTAGATGATCTCCCTAGTAAAAGAGCACTAAGTCCTTGTCCCAAAAGACCCTTTACATAAGAATCAGTTTGGTATAATTTAACCTTTTGTAAGGTGACATCTAGTGCGGTTTCCAAGTCCACTCCGGCACTCCCTGCTGTGGCGGAGGGAATGCAGGTGATACCACTTGATTGGGTTGCGGGTTCAGGGCTGGCATTGGGGTTGTCACTTGTTCTGATCCTGCTTGCATCTGCAGAGGCCAGGCCCTCTCTATTTTTGTCCCAGCGTGAGAGGCCGTCGCACTTGGTCTGGAGTTTCCCTGGTTTGATCTCCTACACCCATTATTATTGTGATTGTCTTTCTTACAATTGTCACACCACTTTCCTTGTCTTGGAGTTCTATACTGTGTCGGACTGCTCTATACTGTGTCGCGAACGGCAGCAGCAAACACAGCAGCATGAGCTTCCTGAGCATTCCTGTTCATTAATTCTAACATGTCAGCTACTGATGATCCTTGAGGTAAGGTAATCAGGAGTCGTCTGGTTGACGAATTAAGTTTTCAAAGGCCAATAATTTAAACATGTTTTCTTTCATTTCAGGGGTTAAATCATGTTGTTGTTCTAAAGCTGAATATAATCTATCAACAAATTGTGAAAAAGATTCCGTTTGGCCTTGCTTTATGGACACAAATTTATTGGTTCTTTTGGAGTCTGAATCAGGAACGCTAGCAAGTACATGTAGTGCCGGTGTTTGTGTTAACTGTAATACTTCCTTAGAGAAATGCATTTGCACGTCCATAGACAGAAAAGGTCCTGATCCAATTAACATCTGTGATTGAACACCATAAAGTAGATCATTTTGCTCTCTTGGTCTAGCCATTTCAGCCTCTGCTGCCTTTTGCCAGGCTCTATCAAAAATCATCCGTTGGGAGGGAGATAATAAAACAGACATGATTTCATCTACATCTTTGGGAATTAGTATGTCAGAAGTAAATATATATTGTATAATTTGTCTAGTCATCTGATGATGTAAACCATATTGGGTGACTGAGTTATGAGCTCTTTCTAATAATTTCCAATCTACAGCTTCCCATTGTTGTATCCTGCTTGGTGTAACAGAGACTGGAAAAGCTTCAGGCAAAAATGATCCCTGTACTATCACATCTTTAATTATCCCTTTCCATTTTTGATGAAACCTGGTACTGTCTCTCATCGGGAGAGTAAGAAGATTGGGCACTACAGTACCCTGATTTGACAAACGGGTAGGTACAGAATAAGGTGGTGCAGATGGAACAGTCATAGGTCTCCCGCAGGAAGGCATTGACACAACAGCAGTGTTAGAATTTGACCCGTCTAGATCCTTCCCAAGAAACATGAGAGGCTTCTTCGGTTGCTCAATCATAGCCATGGACAATTCGAGTTGATCTATTCTTTTCAATAAAGTTTGAATGAGATCATCCGTTGTTTCCTGTGTTTCTTTAACTGGAGAACTAGCTCAGGAGGTAGAGGGTGTCGTAGTGGGCATGTCCGGGGGCAGAGGCAATAGCGCTTCTGGGAAGAGACCTCTCTTCGAAGGTCCAGCAACTGCAACTTCTGCATTATTTTTAGTTGGTGCGGTTACACTCGCAGTGCAACTTCCGCATTCTCCCTGCCCTGTCAGGATTCCAGGTATAGCTCCAGGACCAGGCACCACAAAACAGCGTCTTTTTACGATACCATCTATGATTTTTGGTCCAGGAGGCACCTCACATGCCTTAAAAGGATTAGCAGGTGCAGGACAGAGCAGGTCGGGCCCGGTGCAGGGCGGGAGGGCGCAGAACCCCTCGGCTGGGCGGCTCAGCTCTGGAGCAGTTAGTACATTCTCTTTTGCAGCTTTTGGAATCTCCTTTATCGCTTCATCACTAATTAGTCCCCAGCGCAGACCACTGTCCTGCACACAGATGACAGGAAAAGCTTGCAATATTTCAACTTCCCTGCGCTGTTGCGCCTCCCTCCTAGCTTGTGCCCGTTGGTCTGAGGGACAGAAGGGAGGTGGATCAGGCTCCTTCTCGGTGACTATCGGACCCGAATCAAAGGGATTGTTGGCCCCTTCCGTCGGGGGGTGCAGAGGCCAGCGCAGGCAGTTTAGGGGGGTGAGGTGTTACTGCAGTTGTTGACGATCCTGCACTCAGCTCGGAATTATCGCTCTGCTTTTTAGAGCTGACATGCACCTTTAAGGCTTCAAAAACTTTCTGCCAGGGACCAAGCAACTTAGCTGGTTTATTTGACTGAGTCACTTTATCCCATAGTGGAACCCCTATGTCTTTCCAAGCAGTTTGGTGAAACGCTAAACCGACATCAGGAATATATCCTCTATCTCTGGTCCATTTCAATAGCTCAATTAAACAAATTTTGTCATATTTAATCCCTCTCTTGGAGAGGATAGGTTAGAGGAGTTTCACCACTACCTCTTCATCTTTAGAAAGCATGGAACCCATTCCTCCCCAACCACCGCGTACACTTGCCTGTAGCGGATCCTTGAAATTTTCCTAACTTCTTTACTCAGACGCGTCCTTTTATCTAACTCAATCTTCAGCACCAAGGCAGTGCTGGAACATTTTCAGCCAGTCTTTTCACCCTCTACAGTGTCTTTAGTCATTTTGAGCAACTTCAGCAGGTAATCCGAGGGTCCCTGTTCAGGCGCCATTTGTTGACGGGAGCATGATGGAATCAAACGCAGAGATCAATATGATAAGCGAGTGTTCAATTTATTGAGCTTAGCTGTTTCCTTATATACCCTTTTCGGTTACATAACTGCATGCCCACGAGGGTATCTACAGTGTATTATTGGTTAAAGGTAGCTGTCCATAAAGCTATTACTAACATATTATTGGCTAAACTACTGCACATGCTAAGAAACCAAGTTACACTAAAATTAATGATGTTGATAGTTCTCTTTAATTGTTTTTTCTTCAGCTGGCACTCATTCCCACTGAACCAGCTCCTGCATTCCCCTCAGCTGGCCTTTGTTTATCTTTCGGCTCTCTGTTTCAAGGTCTTGTTAGAATTGTTCAGTATCAATCAGTGTCACAGCATCCAGGCTTTCTTCTCTGTAAAATGTTCCCACAAATAACTCTTTTGCAGTCTCTGCCTCTTATTTGCTCAGTTAATCTACCATGATCTACCACGAAGAATTCAATCAGGCTGGCCATGTAGACAACTCCACAGAAGTGGTTCTGAGCATAAAGCTGTGCTACTGCCCTTTCCAAATGCACATATATATAATTTACTAGTTTAAAAGTACTTCTTTGACAACTTTATTGCCATTTTTTAAATACTTCTGTTGATTCCTTCCCTTGTTCACAGAATCACAGAATCACAGAATGACCAGGTTGGAAGAGACCCACTGGATCGTCGAGTCCAACCATTCCCACCATTCCCTAAATCATGCTCCTAAGCACCTCATCTACCCTAACCTTAAACACCTCCAGGGACGGTGACTCAACCACCTCCCTGGGCAGACCGTTCCAATGCCTAACCACCCTCTCTGTGAAGAATTTCTTCCTAATCTCAAGCCTAAATCTCCCCTGGCGGAGCTTGAGGCCATTCCCTCTCGTCTTGTCCCCTGTCACTTGGCAGAAGAGGCCAGCTCCCTCCTCTCCACAACCTCCCTTCAGGTAGTTGTAGAGAGAAATAAGGTCTCCCCTCAGCCTCCTCTTCTCCAGGCTGAACAACCCCAGCTCTCTCAGCCACTCCTCGTAAGATTTGTTCTCCAGCCCCTTCACCAGCTTTGTTGCCCTTCTCTGGACTCGCTCCAGACCCACAACATCCCTCTTGTGGTGAGGGGCCCAGAACTGAACACAGGACTCGAGGTGCGGTCTCACCAGTGCCAAGTACAGGGGGAGAATAACCTCCCTGGACCTGCTGGTCACGCCGTTCCTGATACAAGCCAGGATGCCATTGGCCTTTTTGGCCACCTGGGCCACTGCTGGCTCATGTTCAGTCGGTTGTCAACCAACACTCCCAGGTCCTTCTCCTCCTGGCAGCTTTCCAGCCAGACTTCTCCTAGTCTGTACCTCTGCTTAGGGTTGTTGTGCCCGAAGTGCAGGACCCGGCATTTGGCCGTGTTAAACCTCATGCCATTGGACTCTGCCCAGCAGTCCAGCCTGTTCAGGTCCCTTTGGAGAGCCTCCCGACCCTCCAGCAGATCGACACTTCCTCCCAGCTTGGTGTCATCTGCAAACTTGCTAAGGGAGGACTCAATGCCTTCATCCAGGTCGTTGATAAAGACATTAAACAGGACTGGACCCAGGACTGAGCCCTGGGGAACCCCACTTGTCACTGGCCTCCAGCTGGATTTAACTCCATTTCCCACCACCCTCTGGGCCCGGTCATTCAACCAGTTTTCCACCCAGGAGAGTGTGCGCCTGTCCAGGCCAGAGGCCGACAGTTTCCGAAGCAGAATGCTGTGAGAAACTGTATCAAAGGCTTTACTGAAGTCCAGGAAAACCACATCCACAGCCTTTCCTTCGTCCAAGAGTTTAGTCACTTGGTCATAGAAGGTGATCAGGTTACTCTGGCAAGACCTGCCTTTCATGAACCCGTGTTGACTGGGCCTGATCACCCGGTTCTCTTGCAAGTGCTTCATGATCGCACTCAAGATCACCCGCTCCATGACTTTCCCCGGTACCGAGGTCAGGCTGACAGGCCTGTAGTTCCCCGGATCCTCCCTGCGCCCCTTCTTATAGATGGGCACGACATCAGCCTCCAGTCCAGCGGAACCTCCCCAGTCATCCAGGACTGTTGGAAGATGATGGAAAGGAGTTGGTCCAGCACATCCGCCAGTTCCCTCAAAACTCTTGGGTGGACTCCATCCGGCCCCATAGACTTGTGGGCATCTAGCTGGGCAAGCAAGTCTCTAACCACCTCCTCTTGGACCTTGGGAATCTCATACTTCTCTTCCAACCCTTGGGGTTTTGCACAGAGGGAACAATTTTCCTTACTGTTAAAGACTGAGGCAAAGTAGGCATTGAGCACTTCAGCCTTGTCTTCGTCCCCTGTTACTGTTGTTCCCTCTGCATCTACTAGGGACTGGAGATTCTCCCTAGCCCTCCTTTTGCTGTTGACATATTTGTAGAAAGACTTTTTGTTGTCTTTCACAGTCATGGCCAATCGCATTTCTAGTTGGGCCTTAGCCCTCCTGATTTTTTCCCTGCACTTTCTCACTTTCTCCCTGTAGTCCACTCGGGATGCCTGCCCCTTCCTCCAGAGGTCGTAGGCCCTCCTCTTCCTATTGATGTCTCTTAGGACCTCCCTACTCAACCACGCTGGTTTCTTACCCCTCCAGCTACTTTTCCGGAACTTGGGGACGGCTTTCTCCTGAGCTGCTAGGAGTTCCTTCTTGAAGAGCGCCCAGCCCTCATGGACACCTTTGCCTTCAAGGAGCACCTCCCACGGGACTTTTCCGACCAGCCTTCTGAACAGCCCAAAGTCTGCTCTCTGAAAGTTGAGGGTGACTGTTCTGCTAACCTCCTTCTTCATTTTACCCCGCACTGAGAACTCTATCATCTCATGATCGCTTTGCCCTAAGCGTCCTCCAACCTTCACATCCCCACCAGTCCTTCTCTGTTCACCAACAGCAGGTCCAGGAGGGCACCGTCCCTTGTCGGTTCGCTCACCAGCTGTGTGAGGAAGTTGTCTTCCAGACACTCCAGGAACCTCTGGGACTGCTTCCTTTCTGCTGTATTATACTCCCAGCCTATATCTGGGAAATTGAAGTCTCCCACAAGGACTAGAGGTAGCGATTTTGAGACTACACTCAGTTGTTTGTAGAAGAGCTCATGAGCTGCTTCTTCTTGGCTGGGCGGTCTATAGCAGACTCCCATCACAATCTCTTCCTGCCCATGGACTCCTCTGATTTTCACCCACAGGCACTCTGTCCCATCCTGATCGTAGTCCAGTTCGAGGGTATCAATGCCCTCTCTAACATAGAGGGCTACCCCGCCTCCTCTTCTGCCCTTCCTGCCCTTCCTGAAGAGTTTATACCCCACCATGGGTACGCTCCAGTCGTACGAGTCATCCCACCACGTCTCCGCAATGGCAACGACATCATAGTCTCCTTGCCCTACCACAGCTTCCAGCTCCTCCTTCTTATTTCCCATGCTGCGTGCATGGGTGTAAATGCACTTCAGCTGGGCAGGCGTAGCTACAGCCTTCGCAATAGGGCTCCTCCCCAGCTGAGCGGTCCTTGACTTAACTAAGGCCACAGTGCCAGTTTGCTGCCTACCATGTTGATGGTCTAGGTCAAGCTGTCCAGAGATGATCCTTTCTGACAACAGTGTTCTCCTGGGATGTTGTGTCAGGGACTCAGCCAGTTCCTACATCAGAGTCCCATCCTTCCTCATAGACTTGTGTGTGTCTAGTCAGGCTAGCAAGGCTCTGACCACCTCCTCTTGGATCATGAGAGCCTCATTTTGCTCCTCTAGCTCCTGGGTTTGTACAGAAAGGGAACAACTTTCTTTACAATTAAAGAATGAGGCAAAGAAGGCATTAAGTACCTCAGCCTTTTCCTCATCTCCTGTCACTGTTGTTCCTTCTGCATCCAATAGGAACTGCATGGTCTCCCTAGTCCTCCTTTTATTATTTATATAGTTATAGAAAGATTTTTTGTTATCTTTCACTGACTTTGCCAATCTGATTTCTAGTTGAGCCTTTGCCCTTCTGATTTTTTCTCTACACAATCTCACTTCCCTCCTGTAGTCCACCCAAGAGGCCTGTCCCCTCTTCCATAGCCCATAAACATTCCTCTTCTTCTTGATATCACTCAAGATCTTCCTGTTCAACCAAGCTGGTTTTTTCCTCTGCCAGCTTTTTTTCTGGAACATGGGGATGGCTTTCTCCTGAGCCGCTCGGATCTTCTTTTTGAAGAGCTCCCAGCCCTCATGGGCTCCCTTGCCCTTAAGCACTGTCTCCCATGAGACTTTGCCAACCAGCCTTCTGAAGAGTTCAAAGTCTGCCCTCTGGAAATTTAATGCTACTGTCCTGATAACCACCCTCTTCACTTTGCCTAGAACAGAAAACCCTATCATCTCATGATCGCTTAGTCCTAGGCGTCCTCCTACTGCCACATCCCCCACAAGGCCTTCTCTGTTCACAAACAGCAGGTCCAGGAGGGCACCTTCCCTTGTCGGTTCATTCACCAGCTGTGCAAGGAAATTGTCTTCCACACACTCCAGGAACCTCCTAGACTGCTTCCTTTCTGCTCTATTGTACTTCCAGCAGATATCTGGTAGATTGAAGTCTCCCACAAGAACGAGAGGCATTGATCTAGAGATTAACCCCAGCTGTTTATAGAAGAGCTTGTCAGCTGCCTCTCCTTGGCTGGGTGGCCTGTAACAGACTCTCATCACAAAATCTACCTTCTTATGGGCTCCTCTGATTTTAACCCACAGACACTCAATCTCCTCATCCCCACAATCCATCTCAACAGTGTCCAAGTCCTCCCTTACAAAGAGGGCTACCCTGCCTCCTCTCCTTCCTTTCCTATCCCTCCTGAAGAGTTTGCACCCCACCATATCTGTACTCCAGTTATACGAGTCATCCCACCACGTTTCCATGATGGCAACAACATCATAGGCTCCTTGCCCTATGACAGCTTCCAGCTCTTCCTTCTTATTACTCATGCTGCGTGCATTGGTGTAAATGCACTTCAGCTGAGCTGCTGAGCCTTCAGCCCTCTTAGAGGGAACAGAGTTCATTCCCAATTGCCTGGTAACTGGAGTAGCTAGTGCCAGAGTGCCCGTATCTCCCTTACCACCCCCAGGTGTGTTCACCCCCACTTTCTGTGTGGGGGTATACTGGTGGTCCTCTCCAGCACACCCTCTCCGAATCACTAGCCCCACTTGCTCCTGTCTAGCCTGGTCTCAATCCCCTCCCCCTTCATATCTAGTTTAAAGCTCAGTTTATGAGCTTAGCTAGGTTTTTAGCAAGGGCTTTAGCCCCCATAGAAGACACACATGTCCCATCCTTAGTAACAAATTTTGGGGTGCATGAACCACCCCATGATCAAAGAAGTCAAAGCCCCTTTCCTCACACCAGGCTCGGAGCCAGGCATTAATTGAGTTTTTCTTCCTGACTTCCAGGTGCTCTCTATTTAGCTTTGGGATGGAGCAGAATACTATTTGTGCCCCAGAGCCCTCCATCATTTTCCCAGTGGCCCTAAAGTCTTTCTTGATGGCTTTGGTCTTTCTGTTTACTAAATCATCATTACCAGTTTGGACTACTATCAGAGGATAGTAGTCTGTCTCGTGGACCAGGGAAGGAAGTTTTCTAGCTACGTCCTTCACCGATGCCCCTTGTAAGCAGCAGACCTCTCTGTGGAGCGGGTCCGGACTGCAAATGGGTCCCACCATTCCTTTTAGGAGGGAGGGACCCATCAAGTCCAATGTACCTGTCCACTACTAAACCATATCCCTAAGCCTACTAAACCATATCTACCCATCATTTAAATACCTCCTGGAATGGTGACTTGATCACCTCCCTGGGCAGCCTGCTCCAGTGCTTGATAACCCTTTCAGTGAAGAAGTTTTTCCTGATGTCCAATCTGAACCTCCACTGCAACAGCTTGAGGACATTCCTTCTTGTCCTATCACATGTCACTTGGGAATAGAGACCAACACCCATCTCTCTACAACCTCCTTTCAGGTAGTTGTAGACATTGACAAGGTTGAATCAGATCTGTTAGAACAAAATAATCAGTTTACAGTAGGAAAGATAAAATTTCTTCTAGATCAAGTAGAGTTTTGGATGAGTGCCCATCCTTGTTGCCGAACAGCTGTCCTTGCTATTGGAGCAAAAAGTAGAGAAGTAGTACATTTCTCTGGAGGAATCTATACAAGGGTTTACAGAGGTAAGAGACCTTGTTCCCACAGACCAAAATTGCCTGGAAACTTCATTAATATCCATTCCAAATGCTTGCTGGAGCACTTATAAGAAAACCGATTTATGTTAAGTGTAAGCCTTTCAAAATGCCCATGGAGGCGTACTTCCCTAGGCTGAAAAATATGGTTTTATGGAAAAAAATTTCTATAAACAATAAAGTTGTGCTTTGTATTTTGTATTTTCCTCCTATAATTTATGCTACGTTGATGTAATCTATAACATACTTAAGCTGAAAATCACCTAATAAAGTGAGTGTATGAGCACTTCTAGGAAGTGGACAGAAAAGTTAAATTCCTTGTGTAAACATCAGACAGTAATTTTGTTTGTGCAGATAGTTGTAGAATAGATTTTGTATTTATGTCACCATTTCAGATCACTAAGGGAAATACATTTTGCTAAAAGGAAACTATTTGGGGGCAAAAATATGTTGTGAAAGTTTGATCTCATTAGTTGAGAAATAGAAGGAGCATTAGAGGTGATCAAGCACAATTAATGATTTTCAAGTACCTGATATCCAGTAACACCCCCAGTGATCCGTTCATGAGGTAGTCCATAAATTCACTATGTACTAAACAATGTTTAGTTTAAAAAAAATGAAAGTGTTTAGAGAAAATCTGAGCAGGGAATAAGTTAAATATACCAGCAGCTGGGGCGGTAGCTGCAGGTTTCAGGTTTTCGCATACCCAGGTGCTGCTGGCTATGGAGAGTGAGAAGGGCCACTTGCTGGATGCCATCCACGTCTAAGCACAGTTAATGGTGGATCTGTAGTGTGCCTCCTGCGTGTCTGAGAGATGGGGGTCTCTAGCAGCAGCTGGAGCAGGGCTGCAGCCTCAGGGGCTCATACGTCCAGGGGCCCGTGACTGGGTAGACTGGGATCCAGGGGCAGCTGCTGGGCAAAGTGGGGAGACTGAGTGCAGCTGCTGGGCGGATCCACGTGGTACGTGTGCATTGGTAGATATTCCACTGTCTGACCTTCATCCTGGTCAGCCAGAGAGAGGAGCTGGATGAGGCTGTTGGTGCTGTTTGTGTTTGCATGTGTGCTGAGTGTGTCTGTCTGTGCTAATCTGCGTGACCAGCCATTCGTATATGCATGTAAGTGTTGTGGATGGGTAATTGTACGCGTGCCTGCTGGGGAATACATGCTCAGCCTTGTTACTGGCAGGACCTGGGGGCGTGGAGCAGCCTCACCTCTCTCAGGCTGCTGGATTTGGCAACCCCTAACATCCCAAAGTTACAAGTCTATTATACTTGATCATACACCTGTGGAAGAAACTGAATCACTTTTACTTGTTACATTTATGTTACAACAGCTACAGCAGTATGTCTGAAGCTTAACTTTCAGGGTAATTGCTGTAATTACCAACTATTGAGTGAAATACCTTTGCACATGCTTTATTCTTGTTAGTTCCTCGGTTTTTGCTCCATCTGATAGACAGTGGTTATTATCATCTGCTGCAGTCCCTCTCCATCCAAATCCTGACCGGGAAAACATAGTCTTCCTCTACTTTGCTAATTCAACACTGAAAAGTGATTCCTGATCATCAAGCCTTGTCAAACCTTGTTGCCTTAAAACTAAGCGCTTTTAGAGAGCTCCAGCTGTGTGTATACCATGCAATAGTTGGAGAGATCCCTGGTTTCCTGCCTATCTCATGAGCCTTCATGACAATTTGCCTTGATGTTTCTCTTACAACAAAAACATATTCTGCTCCCAGGACCTCTGTCCCATGCAGTACCGCAAAAACTGAAGTCACCTCTGAGTGGGACAGCACATCTCCTACCCCCCCATCCCCACCCCCCCAAAAAAAAAAAACCAAAACCAACATAAACCCAAAATAACCACTAGAAAAATTCCAAAGCCGGACAAAATTTGTAAGCCTCTGAAAGGCTGAATTTAAAGCTTCTCTATGTGGGTTTCCATCTTTCCTGGCTTGCTTAGATGAGCATCGTGATACCAGTTGAGGGTCTGTGCCCTGGGTACTGGCAAACAACTAGTCTAGTTGACAGTAAGGTTGTAGAGGCTGGTGTACCTTACTGAGGGAAACTGTATTGGGGACTGGAGGAAGATGAGTATCGTGGGCAGGAGGATTAGCATCCTTAGTTGGTCCACATGACATACAACACAGACACATAAGACTGGTGCAGGGCCCTGCTGATGACATTTGGTTGCGTGCTTAGAGTGTGCGTGTTCTTCTTTGCTTCTGTGTCCACACCTGGGAGTAGCATAACCCTGAACTGGAGGAAGGGATTCTCCTTGAAATTGCTATGGTGACCAGCGATTTCTGCTCTAGGCAGTGCACGCTAGAGACTGGAAGCTATGGTGTAAAGATACCCCCGTAACCCCATATCTGTGCAGAGCCACAATAAGGTAATTAAGAGCAGTGTTTGCCTGGATTTTACATGTAACAAAATAAGTTAAATAGTTCTCATTTCTAGTTAGCCTAGTGTTAATGCAGACACTGAGTACTAAAAGATGACATTATTAGTCGATGAAAAACAAGGCATGGTTTGTTATCTGCAGCATTACTCATAATTTATCTTTTTTTCATCTGTATTAGAAATGGGAATATTCAAGAAAATCTCTGAGATTTAGCCACAGTAGCAGATGGGGCTACATTTGCAAGAGTTGCCTGTTTTGTCTATTCTGAATTGAAATTAAAAGCTGTCTTGATGGCAGTTAATCTAGTATGAAGAATTAGGAAACAAATTACTTCGCTTTTATGGACTTTTGCTAGTAGCCCTTTTAAAAGTAGCAGTTACAATGTACTACCCATTGGGGTTTGGAATGTCTACCTTCCAAAACACTGCATGACAGTTTCTGTTTAAGAAAACCACTTAAAGCGATTGACAAAAGACACTACAAGTGCCTTATAATTGATTTGTTTTGCAGTTTTACTAAAAGAAATCTTTGTATTGGGTCTGTGTGGCAAGACCCCACCTCTCTCAGACTGTCCTCATAGGGGAGGTGTTCCAGCCCTCTGATCATCTTCACAGCCCTCCTCTGGATGTGTTCCAATAGCTCCATACCCTTCTTATGTTGTGGATTCCAGAAGTGGACACAATACTCCAAGTGAGGTCTTGCTAGAGAGGAACAGAGGGGCAGACTCACCTCCTTTGACCTACTGAGCACTCTTCTTTTGATGCATCCCAGGATACAGTTGGCCTTCTGGGCTGTGAGACCACATTGTCAGTCACATCAAGCTTCTCATCAACCAGTACACCCACGTCCTTCTCTGCAGGGCAGCTCTCAATCACATCATCCCCTTTCCTGTACTGAAATTGGGGATTGGCTCAACGTAGGTGTAGGACCTTGCACTTGGCCTTGTTGAACCTTATGAGGTGCTCACAGCCCCACTTATAGAGCCTGTTCAGGTCCCTCTGGATAACATCCCATCCTTCCAGTGTAGCAACTGTACCACTCAGCTTGGTGTCATCTGCAGCCTTGCTGAGGGTGCACTTGATCTTGCTGTCAACAAAATTTATTAAGATATTAAACAGCACTGGTCCCAGTGCAGGTCCCTGAGGGACAGCGCTTGTCCATCTGGACATCAAGCCATTGAACCATTGACCACTACTCTTTGAATACCACCCTCCAAACAGTTTCTTATCCACCAAACCATCCACCCATCAAATCCATATCTCTCCAATTTAGAGGATGTTGTGGGGGACTGTGTCAAAGGCTTTACAGAAGTCCAGGTAGGTCACATCTGCTGGTTTAACCGTGTCCAGTCCACTGCTACAGTTACCCCATCACAGAAAAATATTTATCTTGCCACTTTTAATAATTTCAGGGTTTTGAGTGCATCTGATCAAGTTCACATATGATTCTAGGTTATTCTAGTACAACCTTACTATTAGAGTTCTTAAGACCTCATTTGGGATAATGAAGTTGCAGGTACAAAAGCCTTCGTCAGCCTCCACAAGGTAAAGCAAGGATTATTAACAAAAAAAAGTGTATTCAAACAAGACACTGCAAATCATATTTTATTAGTAGTAGATATTTGGGAAAGTTGTAGGCAGACTCAATAGAAGCATTTCTGTTAAAAATTGCTACAGATATTCTATTCAATAGCAACCATACATATTTTCTCATCCTGGAATGGGCAAAATAGTTTATTTTCATGTTGTGTATTTCCAAGAAAAAAACCTTCAGTATAAAATATTTTCTAACAGAAAAATTCTAAGAGTCTGAAAGGGGAAGGGAGCACAAGTAAATCATAGAATGACTAGGTTGGAAAAGACCACTTAGATCATCGAGTCCAAGCATTCCTATCTGCCACTAAACCACAAGATCTTGTTTAAACAGAAGGCAGTTCTAGCATTTGACCAAGCTGATGATATGCTTTTCACCAATGTAACTTGGTCTTGAAATGCAAGAGTCATAGAATCATTTAGGTTGGAAAAGACCTTTACAATCATCAAGTCTAACTATAAAATCTAACACTGCCAAGTCCACCACTAAACCAGGTCCCTAAGCACCACACATCTTTTAAATACCTCCTGGGATGAGGACTCCACAGCCTGTTCTAATGCTCAATGACCCCTAGAGTGAAATAATAGTTCCTAACATCTAATCTAACCCTTTCCTGGTTCAAGTTGAGGCTCTTTCCTCTCATCCTGTCCCTTGTTACTTGGGAGAGGAGCCCAACATCCACTTCGCTACAACCTCCCTTCAGGTAGTTGTAGATGAGAATAAGGTCTCTGCTTAGGCTCTTCTTCTACAGAGCAGCCCCTCTTCCCTCAGTCACTCCTCATAAGGCTTGTTCTCTAATGAGCTGCCTCAAATTCCATACTTTACCTAAGGATGGCTCCACTGGTACAATGAGAATTTAAACACAAAGACCAAACATTCTTTTTTCTTTAATTTCTTATAGTCAAATTAACTAGAATTTCAAAACGCAGTAGCATTCGCATCCCTTAGACCTTAGCTTTTCCTTTTCTCTAACAAGAGGAAGAACATTGATAAGCTGGCAGAGAATCACATTTCAAGATCCACATCCTGCTATAGGTAATCCATAAGTTAACCTCATTGAGCAAGCCAGCTGAACTTTTAGTCAAGATAAATATTTAGCAGCATAGAACCAGAGCAAAACTGAGGCATCAATAGAAGTTTTCTGTAAACTATAATAAAGATTGAATCTAGAGCTATGGCTCTTGAATATAAGGACACATACTAAACGCTGAGCAGTTTCTTTCACTGTTCCCTATTTAAAAAAAAAAAAATCTTTGCCTTTTTATGAAAGTTAAAAATGAGGTGGTGCAATTACAGTCTGAAGTGCTTCAGCCAGATTGTTTGGGTTTTTTTTACTGTTTGGCTGCCTCAAAAGTGTTTTTCCTTAACAAATATCCCTAAAGGTATAAGATATTATTCCACCATAAACTATGCAAGTATTTAAACACCTAGAGTAGATGGCACTCTTTGAATCCTATGTTTTTCCCCCAAACCAGATTTCCATAGCAGGATGATTTAAATTCGAAGATTTTAAAAAAAAAAAAACAACAAACCTGCTAGAGGGATGGGATATGGTTTAGAAATATCTTAATATATAAGACTAGGTTTCTAAAATTTTCTTCAGAATATGCTTTAATTGATCTTACTTAAGATGTAACTAACTCCAATTCAGCACTGAGGAGTAAATCATCCTCTCCTCAAGGAACTTCATGACTGAGTATTCATCAAAACACCTAGGATAAAATGCTACATTTAGAGTGTGATAATAAAAATAACAGGGGAAGCCTCAAATTTCCTGTAAAACACTAAGGAAAAAGATGTAAACACTAAAGAAACTAATAAACAATTCAAGAATCAAGTACTGACACTAGCATCAAAGGAATAGATATTGCCTGGCAGCAGTATCAATTATTCCCATAAACATTATGCAAAGCAACTGGCAGTCCAATGGCTTAGCTGTAGGCGAATTATCACACCAGTTTCTCTCCCCTCCTTCAACTATCTCAGTCAGTAACTATACAATGTTGTTACACTTATTGACGCCACTGAATAAATCCTTAATGACAGCCAAGACTTCAGTGCAAGAAGTACTATAAAAACATGGCAAGAAGCACAAGAGGAAGAAATAACTATTAAGCAGAAGCTTGGGACAAAGTCCTGTTCTGCTGCCCATTTCCTGAACGTACTTTTTTTTTTAAACTAATATCTAAAATTTTAAAGGTATAATTCATAACAGACATTACTTTGATTACTACAGAAGTGTAACTTGATAGCAAAGACAGAACTTCAAGATTTAGACAAATCTTACCACAATACCATAATAGAAAACTTAGAAACTGCCCAATTATATTGCCAATTTGTTTTTATTAACCCAACATATACAGTGTAAACAGATTAGAACACACTTGGCAAAGTTTGCTTTCTATTAATTCCAAACTATATTAGAAGAGTTTTGGGGTTTTGTGGGAAATAATTTTGATTTTTGGTTGGTTGTTTGGGGGAATGGGGGGTTGCTTTCTTTTCTTTGTAATTATTATTATTTGATTGTTGTTTTCATTCTTGGATTGTTGGGTTTGAGTTTTTTCAGCAATTTTAAGAAATTCTTTAATATCACAAACATGTAAAGGACACAGATGTGCCTGAAACTTAAAGGTCCATATTCTTGGGATACCATCATGTTTTGGAAACACTTCTGGAGTCCTCCAGTAAAAAAAAGTAGGTGCATAAGAACTGATTAATAAAAGAAGCATGAGTAAAAGATTCCAAATTTTTTGAATACAAAATCATCTAGGCTTAACAGGAGAAGGAAGACACTAAATTTTTTTAAACAGCACAGTAGAAGAATTTTGAAAAACTTATTTTTATAAAGTAAGTTAAAAAACATATCACAATTGTTAACAGTGCTAGGTTGGTCTAAGTACCTCAAATAAAGAATGCCTTTTAAAAATAGCATTGAGAGAAAACACATTGAGATAATTTGAGAGGTAGATGACAATCCTAGTGTACTGATTGGGAAAGGTAGCACTATAGATGTTTATGTAAGTGCCATTAACAATACAGTATCCATATCTGCATGAGAGCACAAAGAGGGGGAAGAACACTGTCTCTCACCTAAAAGCAACTATTCATCCGATGTCTCTGGTTTGCATCATCAATTTCCTGGAAATACAGGTACGAGGAAGAAAGGATTAAGTGGAAACGGCAGAATCCTGCATAGGCAGAAAAGGAAGCATCAGAACTCCTGTACAGTGCGTCCTATGGTGTGAATTCAGATGCATTGCCTCATGTATTTATGATAGTCCTCCACTGCTGGAAAAGCATTCAGTTCCTATTCGGCACACTCATCAGATTCTGAGTGTTCATCAAGAGGAAAAGCAGTATCTAATAGCAGCACTGGCACAAAGGCTTTGTCACAGTGATGAGAGCATGTTGTTAAACTGTCAACACCTGTAAAACGTTAGCTGTTACAATAAGTAGCTACTTCAAAAACAGCATTAAAAGAACAGCTCAGTAAATAAATGGGATCACAATTTTTCTGTCCTTTGGGTAATCTTCAAATTTTTCAAGGTACCATCTGAAAAAGAAAGACAAAAATCAGACAGGGATCAAGTCTCCAAAATATTGTCAAGGAAATTAATTATACGGTGCATTTAATTTAATCCATATATTTTCTGGCTACAAACCAGAAAAATGCCTCTTGAACCTACTCTCACCTGGATGGAGAGCTGACATTTAGCACACTCATCCTAATGACATCTAACCACCAGCTACAATGAAACCAAGTTACTGCTACCAGCAATGGGAAAAATCAAACAGGTGTAGTAAAAGCAGCCAGGGAAGGAACAGCCTGTTGTTGCGAAATGTATGTTGTTAAGCATCCTGAGTATTTGCATTTTAGAAGAGGTGGGAAGGTGGGTGGGGAAGGAAATAAAAACATTCACAGGGACAACATGCCAGATTGTACAATGGCTTCACATGGAAGCAAGGGCTACTTCACATACTGGAACAACAACTCTGTTTGGGACAGAAACATCTTTAGTTCTAGTGAGAACTAATAATCAAACTGATTTTTACAAACATACAAGCCTTACTACTAATCCCCCTCAAACACTATCCCCATTTTCAAATCCAGACAGTTTTAGAAGAACAAATGCATAGCACTAACAAATGTTATTTTTCTGGCCACCTTAAGTAACAAATATTCACTCCCATTTTCAAATATTTATTCTTCTGCCTTTCTAAAATAATAATAAAAAAGCATTAACTTCACCTGGGCTCCTCCAAGGTGCAGGTATTCATATTATCAATAGCTAACTGTAAGAACAAAGCTGGAATAAGCAGAGAACAAAACGTGCAACGCATGATAAGCTGCAGCTGTGAAACACCAGCTTTGCACCATTCATCCTTTTCAGTCATTTATTCTAAGTTTCTCAAATTAAACAGACTACACCAAATATTCCTTCACTTACATGAATTTGCTGGGTTTAGTTGTGGGTTTTTTCCTGTACCCCTCTTTCATTTTTACACACTTTTCCTTTAGTGCAGATTACATCCTTCGACAACGCTTAGCTTTTCATAATGTTCTGTAAGTCACGAGCTCTGAACGAGTGCTGTCAATGCTTAAGACAGACAGAAACCAACCATGGAATTTGAGCCTGAAGAACATAATATATAATGGGAGGCTGAGAAACCTAGCATTGCTTAGACTGGAGAGGAAGAGACTAAGGGGCCCTGTCTACAGGTATTGGAAGGGAAGTGATTTAAGGCAGTTGAGCAAAGCTATGAATGAAATGGCCCCAAGCAAAAGTGCAGGCCAGAAACTGACTGGCTAGATAGCAGCTCTGTACAAAAGGACGTGGACAGCCCAGTGGGCAAGTTGAACATGAGTCAGTAATGTGTCCCTTGCAATGATGAAGGCTAACCACATATTGGCCTGCTTTACCAATCATAGCATCATCAAGTCAAGGGAAGTGCTTAGTCTCCCCTATTCAGCAGTATCTGCGTTATTGCCTCCAATTTCTAGCTTCCTGTGCAAGAGATGTCCACAAACTGGAGAGGAATCCAGCAGATGGCCATTAAGACAACTTCATAACTGCATATAGAGCAGTTGAGAGAAGCAGGCTTGTTCAGCTTGGAAAAGAAGTCAAGAGGCAGATAGAACTGCATTCTTCCACTACCTACAGCAATATTAGAGAGAAGGCATAGCCATACTCTTCCTGGAGGTGCAAGTGGAAAAGTGGCAGGGGATAAAAGTTGAAATACAGAAAATTCCAAATGGATGTAAGGGAAAAAAAATCTTTTTTCCCATGAGAATAAGAAAAAAACCTGTTTCAGTGCTTTGCCAGAGATGTACTGAAGCATCCACATTCAGAGACACTTGGAACTCAACCGGATGAGGCCCTGGGCAACCAGGCATAGCCTTGCAGTTAGCCCTGTTTGGAGCAGGTCAGACCAGATGACTGGACAACCTCCAGATACTCCTTCCAACCCAGAACATTCCAAGGCTCTGCTCAGTAATAGCAGGTGGTAAAACAAGGAGAGATGGTCACAGGCAACGGGCTTGAAGGTTCAGGTCAGATAGTAGAAAAAAATCTTGTTTACTGGGAATGTAATACAGCCCTGGAACACTGTACAAACAACATGGAGGAATATCTCAATTTCTGGAGGTTTTCAAGACTCCACTAGACACTAAGATTAAGGTGTTTAAATCCTTTTAAGCATGCTATTCCTTAAAGAGAATTCCTCCAGGAAACAAGTCTTCTGAAACTTTCCTTCTTTATGAATACAGTAACTTAGCAGTCAGGTTGTTCAATGACAGTGCAGAGACTTTATTAAATATCATCTACCAGAATTGTTTTCTTATTGTCTATATAGTTGATTATAGACAATGATATAGACTTGACTATGAAGCGTGCTTGTTACAGAATACTTCAGTAATATGCAAGATTAATATCATAGAAACAAGTTTGACCTGCAAGGTAAAGTATATGATCAATTAAGACAACTTTCCAAAACTAGCCTATAATCTCTACAGACCCAGGATGAACTATGTTCATTTAAACGTTACTTTGACCAACTCATTGTACATTGAGTGTCTTTATGCTCACAACTATCCCATTGAAATTCTGCAGTGCTTAATACTATTCAGAGTAGTCTCTGTCATATTCTCCGCTGCAGTAGCAGTCTTTCACAAGACTTGCTCTGCAACATCCCTATGGGATGAGGCACAATTTGTGAAATAGAAATGAAGTGTGGCATAAAGACAACAGAAATAATAAGATACAAATACTTACTGGTGGTGTTGTTTTGCCCTTGAACCCAAGATGAAAAGCGTACACAATGCAAATGAAAGGCTTTCAATGGTGCAGCAAGCAAGGGCAAACCCAAACCATTCCAGGATCTCTCCAAAAAAGTTAGCTCCACTGACATACTCAAACATTCCTCCTGTAAGCAGGACAGCATTATTTGAAAAGCACCTTAATCTACACAACTTTTAAAGGCAGTGTTTTTCAGTTCAAGCTGTACTACGAAGGATCACTTCAGACTTTGTTCTGAGACAGACTTCTTTCCAAATCCATTTTTCTTATTTAAATCATGAAAGAAAACCAGATCAGAAGCGAGTTCATGCCTCAGTAAATAACTACTTAATGTTATCAAGCTGGATCTTTGATCATAAACTAAACCTTCTTTAAAAGATGTAAAAATAGAAAATATTCTCCGCTTTAAGAGTCTAGAATATAATTTCAGGGTTACTTAGTATACAATGTTTAATTTCTTTAAATACTTCAGAAAAAGTTAATTATGAACAACATTACTATTACGAATTAAAGTTCAAAATTTATCCTCAAGCTAAAAACACGTTGCCTTTTTGTGGCCATACCCTGTCAGGTCTATTGCTTCAGCCCTGATACTTGGTGAAAGAAGTAATTGCAGTCTGCACTATTGGCTGTAAACTACAATCAGTACTCACCTGCTGGTTATTTCTTTTAAGATAAGAACTTTCACCCTAATTCCAAAGTTAGTGATAACATCTCGGTACGTGCTTTACCAGTGGGACTACATATGTATTTTCCAAGTGTAATAAAGGACATATTTTGACTTTGCTGATTCCCATTAAAGTTACAGAATGCTGTTACATTTTTAACAATTCTTAAAAATATAGCCAAAGTTTGTCAAGGAATTCCCAGTTGTGCAATATCATGAAACAGATATCTTAGGATATTTTGCTTGGGTGGGGAGGGTAAGGAAATAAGTTTCTTACATGATGAAATCACTTCTTGTGGTAAACAAACCACTATTTCCAGTTTTGTCTTATATCATAGATTATTATCGACACCAAAATACACCAGGCTTTAGAAGGTCACATTTACATAAAATCATTTTAGGTTGGAAGGGACCTTTTGAGATCACCCTGTCCAATCCCTCCTGATTCAAGTAGGGTCAACTACAGCCAGTTGCCCAAGATCAAGCGCAGTCCAGTTGGAGTATGACTACAGATGAAGGCTCCATTAACTCTGAGCAACCTGTTGCAGTGTTTGACCACCCTCACAGAAAAACGTGTGTTCAGATGCAATTTCACCTATTAGAAATTTGTGCCCACTGCCTCTAGCCCTGTCACTGGGTACCACTGAGAAGAGCCAGATTCCCTCTTCCTACCCTCCCATCATGTATTCATACCCATCAATAAGATTCCTCCTGAGACTGAACAGTCCCAGCTCTCTGCATATGAGAGATGCTTCTTCTGCAATATACATTTCTGCAACATTTTTACTTACCTCTTGGTATCTTGTAACCAGTTTCCCCAGGTTTTCTCAGATTTCTGAGAATATGATCAGAATGTATGTTGATTGCCATGCCAATCATCCACCCTATAAAACCTTAAGATAAATATTTAAAATGCTGTCTTTAGTATATTGAGCCAAAGCACTTGTTCAGAAAACCAACTACAGTCAAAAATCACATATTAGACATATACTCAAAGTACTAGCAACGTAAGCAGTAGAAGCAATTGCAGTGACATTCTGCACAATCCCAGTCCCACA
The DNA here is from genome assembly GCA_033459285.1 of Clamator glandarius. NCBI lineage: Eukaryota > Metazoa > Chordata > Aves > Cuculiformes > Cuculidae > Clamator > Clamator glandarius. The sequence continues at coordinate 5,776,047 of JAUNZM010000245.1, read as the reverse complement.
CCAAGCTCACAGTAATCAATGGAGCTCCAAGTAGGAATAGTACTCTATTAAAGTTTAAAAAGCATAAATTTTTAAAGTAAAAAGTATAAATTTTATTCTTATGTTGCTACACTTCTATAAACATAGGCATGCACATATATACAGATGTAATATATTTACTTCTGTCATTTGGAAAAGTGGTTTAACCATTTATACCAGGCTTTCCTAAAAGATGAGATTATTGTCACATTCTGCATCCTTTTGTCCTGTTGCCATAATTGCATTGGGTGACTCAAAAGGAGTCACATACTAGAATCATAGAACAGTTTGGGTTGGAAGGGATCATAAAGACCAGCTAGTTCCAACCTTCCCCACCATAGGCACGGATACCTCCCACTGATCAGGCTGCTCAAGGCCCCATCCAACCTGGCCTTGAGCCTTTCCAGGTATTGACAACTTCCCTGAGCAACCTGTGCCAGTGCCTCACCACTCTCATGGTGAAGAGCTTCTTCCCAATATCTTCTCCTAAGTAACACATGATAGGACAAGAAGAAATACCCTCAAGTTATGCCAGGGAAAGTTTAGATGGATATTAGAAAAACTTTCCTAACCAAAAGAGATGTCAAGCATTGGAACAGCTGCCCAGGGAAGTGGAGTCCCCTTCCCTGGAGGTGTTCAAAAAGCACATAGATGTGGTGCTTCAGGACATGGTTTAGTAGTCACAGTTGGGCTGAGAGTTGGACTGGATGATCTTAAGAGATCTTTTCCAAACTTAATGATGCTAAGATATCTTCATTTGAAAGCGGCATTTCTTATTACCAGGAGAAGACAAGATTGGGGTTCAAGGGTAGATCAAACAAGGAGTGTTATTCATATATAAGCATAATTTTCTTAACAAGCACACAGACTAATTCTATTTAAATCTAAACAATACTTTACTAATTCACGTCAGTATTAGCATGAAGAAAAAGCTATACTAAAAATTAGTTCTAGAAAGATTACTGAATTTCTTTTTCAGGAGAGAAATCAAAGACCCTTTGATTTCTCCAAAATACCATCACATTTGATTCTGTACATTTTTACTACTCCTACCTGAAAACTACCACATGTCAGAAGGAAGCAATCAAATTCCTCTTCATGGACCACAAGCTGATGAATGTAGGCTCTTTTCACAGCACTCCTCTGATTTGAGGATCCACTTCCCACTTGAAGTGCTGTATAATATGCTGTGGGCATTATACTTCACTGTCCTCATTCTCAGATTTTCACCACGGCTGAGTCCTAGTACTGCACTCTACAAAGCCAAGAGCTGTGTATGCACCGCGATCTATATGACTTAGTTCCCATCTAAAGCAAATATGGTACATAAACAGGAAGGGAGCCACAGCATACTCCAGTAGATTCTCAGAATCACAGGATGCACCATGCAAGACAGATCACATCAAAAACTGTTTAACTCAAGAGGCGTTTTTGTTTCATCAGAGATTAAGGCCTCGATTCATACTAGGAAGGTCATATTATTGTCCTTGCTCAGGGACAGTAATCAAGTTTGTATTTCCAAATGACCTAGTACAACAGAAGAGCACGTGTGTGTTGTTGCATCAGCACCCTCTTCACCCTCACCCATATAGAATCTCATGCAAAAAAACCTTACTCCTGTTCTATAGGCTATTTCAGGGCTGCAGAATGGTAACTGCTGTGTGGCTCACCTCCACACTCCAAATTTCATGGTGCTTGATAGAAACAGCAGGAAACCAGTTTCTAGTGTTGTGCTGAAAGCGCCTGGTAGACACTTCAGGTGAACCAGTTCCTTATCTTGGGTTGTGTGGTTAGTCTTACCAAGGTGGCACAAGAACATCTGGAGCATCCAGATGCCTAAAGGTATTAGAAGAGACACTGACTAACCCACATACGTTGGTCATAAAACCATATCCAGATATGGACAATGCTTACATTCTATGTCTGTTGCATGTTGAAAGCAGAGGTGGCACATGTGTTTGGTTGCATGACTGCCACAAAAAGCCACGTGCAAGAGGCTAGGCACTGGTGTCCTGTCACCTGCACCTTTGAAGTTACAGATACTGCTCTGCTTTGCAGAGCTGCTGTGAAAAGTGCTTTGACACACAGAATGGTTAGCCGTGAACATTAGAAGGAATTAGTTGATTATGGAATTGAAGGAGTAAGAAAAGAAACACGGCATACTGCAAAGGGTTTGATGAATCTAAAGCCAGCAAAGGAAGGCAGGAATTTCCAGCCAGAAGTACAGATAGATTAGGAAAGAACACAAAGGTGATACACACAGGTGCATATACACCTGTTAATAGCATTCACTACTTCAGACATGTGTAAGGCACAAGCTGAAAGATTATGAAGTTATGACCTTGCTCAGCAGTGTGGGAATGGTTTTATCAAGTGTTGTTCTGCTTCAAAATGAGTACTGCACTTGAAGCAGAACACTTCCATTTCCTCTGAAAAAGAGAGGAGTTCACTGCTCTGAACTAAACCAACACACAGTACAGAGAAACCATGAGGGAACCACATAAAAACTCTTTTGCTGCTCCAAATCAAACACCAGTGTAGATATAAGCTATTGCTTTCCCCAAAGTAACTCCTAAACATCTGAAAACAGCCAGTCAATCTATATACTAAGGCCCAGCAGACAGAACAAGCTGCTTGAAGCCTCCCACCATGATGCTTAATCAGCTTCACTTCTCCAGATTTCTCTCATTCCAGCTTCCAACTGCTAAAGCCTCCCTGGCTGCTACTTGTAGACATTCTCCCATTTCTCTTCCACATGTAACTTCATACACACTGAATATATGTCTTGTTAGCAAGCCTTCTTTCTTGCTATTGTTATTTTCTAATCTTCTACACAATTTTTCTTTTTCAGTAATTATAAATAGTCACACTGTTCAGGGAGAATCGAGTGCATGATACAGCACCTCTGCATTTGATTTGACCAAAGCTACAAGTATAAACTGCAACTACTTTGAAGTACCTAGCTGGGATGATTACCAAATAACAATTATAAATATTCACTGCATTCAATTTATGTTGACATGCACTACAAAAGCAAAAAAGCCCAAAAAAATTCTAGTTTCGAAAACAAAATAAACAAGTCTTAGGTTTGGCTGTTTCATAGCCATGCCAAATTTCACCTAAAGATTTATCGTAATAATAGTCTCAAAAAAGTCAGTGTCACTTAAAATGATAGCTACATATATTGGGAATCCTCACTTCATTAAGAAATCCTTGGAACTAAAATCAAAGCCCCAGAGAATGTGAACAACAGTTATTGCCTTGATTTTTTAAGATCTTTCAGTAAGGAGGAATTGATTCATGGCTCCTGACTCATGAATTGTTTACAGCAGAGTACTGAGTCATCTTTTGGTTAAGGTACTCAAGTAGAACACCACAAACAAAGTCTGTGTTGCATCAGTGTCTTCAGCAGTTTTAATCAACTGATCTTCAAATCAGGTTTTTGTTGGATCCAAGTTTAAGGACACTGGAACTTCAAAAGTACCAAGAGAATTTCAAGTATAAACAAGTGCCTGTACACACCAAATTCATTCCCTTGTACTTCAATTTCTCCATTTTTAGAGCACAAACAGTACTGTCTCTTAATCAGGAGAACCTATTTTAATTTCAGTTTCTTCAATCTTACCGCATTTAGCAGAGTGGTTCTCTGCTGCCATCCATAATAACATTGCAATAAAGAAAAACTTCTTGCTCTTGCTATAAAAGGTGTGAGAAGTCTGGGAGAAACACTAACTTGCTCTGGCTCTATAACAATGGTACTAGACCACATTAAGGATTCTCACAGCCCAGTATTCTGCCTTTGCCCAACCAGGCAAAATATTCTGGCTTACTTTTATATCAAAAAGATCTTTCTGTAAAGACTTCCTTGGAAAATGATACTATGGTTTTGACAACAAGCAAAAGCAGATACCTAGGAAACAAAACAAGGCAAACCTTGGCCACTAAACCTCTTAGCTATTTAATCATACACATGGCTTCAAGTATAAACGTAAGCTCACTTCCTGATAGGAATGAAGGATCATCCTCTCTACCTCAGCCCTCGTGGGCCAGTTTTGTTCTTTGACAAAACCCACTCCTCTACAAGGGTGGGTGGATTGGTACATGTATGTGCAAGCATCTGTAAATACTCTAACACCAAGGACTTTTGCCTCTAGAAGTTGTACCTTGGGATGTAGCAACAACCCTTACTAGATTTTTACTTCATTAATTCTTTCACTTGTGTTTGTCCACATGCAAACGTTTATTACTTACCACATAAAGAAACATGGGATTCAATTTTATCTATCTCTTATGTGAAAAATCTGCTCTATTTGTTCTAAACTTGCATACTGCTGGTTCTATTTAAGGTCTCAAGTTCCTAGATTGAAATAAAATACATGGCCTGTATCTACTTTGGTGTTAAAGAATAAAGATGAATCAGCTCATCTAGCAGCACTGACATTGTGTGAATGAGTGTTAATTCACAGCTGCAAAATGAAAAAGGTTAAAAGGCTTCCAGCTACAGCAAACAAGAGAATGAACTATGAAAAAAGTTATAAAATAGGATTGAAGATACTACAATAAAAAATACGAGGCTGTGAAGACAAAAGAAAGCTACACCTAATGGTCTCATAACATGCTTTAACTCACCTGTAATGAAACATGGATCTCTTAACCAGCCTGAAGGGTATTTTGCATAGTTGCTTAAGCTTCGGCCTTGCAAGTATCCATTGAAAGCACAGAACAGAAACGCTAACACAAAGGTGAAAAATGGTGTTGGTTTTCCTGCCCTAATCAGAAGAGGAAATATGAGTGCCCTATAGCAAACAAGGAAAGAAAAAACAATGCATTAGCAAACAGAGAAAGATATGTTTGATGTCCAAAACTGTAATCCATAGTCCATATTATTCTGCTTTTCAAATCCTCAGAAGAGTCTTTGATCCCAGTTGAGAAGGATAGTTATGCTTGTTCTAACACCTAAATTTTACCTGATCGGAATTACAAGATTAGCCCACTCTTCCCTTATAACAGAAATTTTGAACTCTTAGTCCAAGCCAATTACTTTGACCAGAGCAGTAAAGGTAACTGATGTTAAGCACAGCATATTTTTGTCTTCTTTTTTCCCTAAATCCTTATGAGTACCATCAAGGCTTCTGAAATTAGCTAGGTCACACAATCCCTACACCAAACCCATCAGCACCTCCAGAGGTTAAAGTCAATCTCCGTGAAATGAGGACATGTTGATCTGCTTGAGGGCAGGGAGGTTCTCCAAAGGGATCTGAACAGGCTGGACCAATGGGCTGAAACCAATGGCATGAGGTTTAACAAGGCCAAGTGCCAAATCCTGTACTTGGGGCACAACAACCCTATGCAGTGCTACAGACTACAGGAAAAGTGGCTAGAAAGCTGCCTGGAGGAGAAGTACCTCGGGGTGTTGGTTGACAGCCGACTGAACATGAGCTAGGAGTGTGCCCAGGTGGCCAAGAAGGCCAATGGCATCTTGGCTTGTATCAGGAATGGTGTGACCAGCAGGTCCAGGGAAGAGATTCTGCCTCTGTACTCAGCACTGGTGAGACCGCTCCTTGAATCCTGTGTTCAGTTCTGGGCCCCTCACCACAAGAAGGATGTTGAGGCTCTGGAGCGAGTCCAGAGAAGAGCAATGAAGCTGGTGAAGGGACTGGATGACAAGTCTTCTGAGGAGCAGAGGGAGCTGGGGTTGTTTAGCCTTGAGGAGATGAAGCTGAGGGGAGACCTTAATGCTCTGTACAACTACCTGAAAGGAGGTTGTAGAGAGGAGGGAGCTGGCCTCTCCTCCCAAGTGACAGGGGACAGGATAAGAGGGAATGGCCTCCAGCTCTGCCAGGAGCTGGATATCAGGAAAAAATTTTTCACAGAAAGGGTCATTAGGCACTGGAACAAGCTGCCCAGGGAAGTATTGAGTCACCATCCCTGGAGGTGTTTAAAGGACGGGTGGATGAGGTGCTCAGGGACTTGGTTTAGTGTTTGACAGGAATGGTTGGACTTGATGGTCCAAAAGGTCTTTTCCAACCTGGTGATTCTATGAAATTAGCCTCCCTGAGCTCAGTTTCCTCCTTCCCTTAGAAGTTACTTAAAACCATTAATTGCTTTGCCTTCACAATCTCGGTCTACCTTATGACACCTGTTGAAGACATGACAAATCCATTACTACCCTCCCATTTGAGAGAGAAATCTTGATTGCTTTGCCCCAGAGATTACCAAAGTATACAAACAAGCTCCAAACCAGCAAAGCAGGTGAATGTGTGTTCTTCCCTATGTAGTTAGCCAACACTCAATCACCTATCAATTTAGTTACAACCTATAATGATATGGAAGTGGGATTATTGAAAGCTGGGCCTTCTGCCCATGTTTTCCAGCTCCTCAAGCACAACTACTTCAAAAAGCCAGCTACACTACAAAAAACATAACTTGATAACAAGTGTCTTCCAGTCTATGTTCACCTATGCTTCAGTCTCTCAGTCCAGGAACAGCAATAAGCACCTGCAGCACAGCTCAGCTTCCTGTACCTATCTTTGCCTCAGGTTTCTAGCTTGTCCCCAACATTGAGGGAAAGATAAAGATCTCATGCCAAACCTAATCTCTTTACTCTTCAGAGTGGAAAAAGAGGGAGTGAAAACGCTCTCCTTGGTTTGCAAAGACAGTCAGCTGCCAGGCCAACTGTACATCACATCTCTCTCAATTACACGGATGTGGAATACTTTTAGTCAAAAGCAACAGCCCTTCAAAATAAGCACTGGAAAATGACAGTGTATCAGCCATACACTGGACTTAAAATTATCCTGATGAATCTCTGCTGTGTTAGTGTGGTGGCAGAATTACTTGTGGAGTATTGTCAGTAGCTATTATCAACAACTTTGAGGGAGCAGTGAAGTTTTGTCCAAGATCCATCTGAGCTGCCTTCTGAGTAGTTCTACAAAATACCCAAATGCCATTTACTATACAGCAACACAAGGCTTTCAGCCTCACTTTTGCCAGTATTTTAATGAATGATTGAAAATTCTCACCTGGAAGGGACCTATAAGGATCATCAAGTTCAGCTCCTGAAATGAATGCTACATGCAAAGGCTTAATGGGAACATAGCTACTCTTTCACAATCTTAGAACTACTTTATATCAGCATCCAGAGCCAAACTTTCCTTGTCGGAACCCAGGGTCATATAGACTACCTGGTCAAGTCACTGCTTAAACAGGGGTCATCACAAGAGTTTCAGTTGCACCCTGAGAGAGTGCTCAACGCCCCACTTCTATGTTGCTCCCAAAAGGTGCCATGGCACTCCACCACACATCAACAAAGCAAAGCAGTGAGTAACACCACAATTACTTTTTCAGCTCACATTAAACCCACTGCCCCTCATCCTATTGCTACAAGCCTCTGCGAACGGTCTCTCTCCAGCTTTCTTGTAGCTCCTTCACATATTGAAGGTCACTATAAGGGCTTCTGGGAACCTTCTATTCTCCAGGCTGAACAACCCCAACCCTCTAAGCCTGTCCTCATGCAGGAGGTGCTCCAGCTCTCGGATCATCTTTGTAGAATCCTCTGGATCCTTTGCAACAGCTGCATATCAATCTTACGTTGAGGATTCCAGAAGTGGGCACAGCACTCCAGATGAGGTCTCACAAGAGAGGAGCAGAGGGGCAGAACCTCCTCCCTTGCCCTGCTGGCCACACTTGTTTCAATGCAGCCCAGGATACGGTTAGCCTTCTGGCCTGCACACAGAATCATAAAACCGTTTGGGTTGGAAGGGACCTTAAAGCTCACCTAGTTCCACCCCCCCTGCCATGGGCAGGGACACCTCCCACTAGACCAGGTTACCCAAGGCCCCATCCAACCTGCCCTTGAGCACCTCCAGGGAGGGGGCATCCACAGCTTCCCTGGGCAGCCTGCTCCAGTGCCTCCCCCGGCCCCGCCGCACCTGTGCGCGTAGTGCAGGAGGAAGCAGCCCAGCAGCAGCCGGTTGGCCCAGGCGGACAGGACGTCCCCGCCGCAGGCACAAAGCCAGAGCGGGACGAGGAGCGAGGGCAGCTCCTGCAGCGCCCAGGCGGGCCGGGCGGGCAGCAGCCAGCCGAACCGCCGCGAGGAGTAGCGCCCGTAGGGCATGGCGATGAAGCGCAGCAGCAGCGCGGATACGGCGCCCAGCGCCACCAGCCCGTAGGAGAACAGCTCCAGCAGCCGCTGCTCCTGCGGGCCCGACACCCGCCGCCACAGCCCACAGGCACCCATCTCACAGCACCAATACGGCTCCGCCGCGCCCCGCCGCCTCCATTCATCGCCCGGGACGGGCCGCGCCCCCACCGCGGGGACCAATGGGAGCGGGGGGCGCGGCAGGACACGCCCCCGGCACGCGACCGCGGGGCGGGGCCAACTGGACCACGCCCACCGCCACGGAGGACCAATCAGCGCTGGGGGCCCGCCCTCCCGTCCATCCACTCGTGGGCGTGGCCGCCGCGGGCTGGGGGCGGAAGTTCCCCCAGGTCCACGTCCCCTCCCCACTCGGCGGACCAATCAGCGCTGGGAATTGTGGCCCCGCCCACTAGCGTGTGTAGGGAGCGTAGAGGCGGGGCCTCCGCCGGCCGGAGCGGCGCACGGGACCGGAAGTTCCTGCTGGTTTCCCGGAAGGGGCGCCGTGGAGGGGGCAGAGGCCGGGCTGGGCCGGGCCGGGGCGGCGCTTTGGACACGGGGTGCTGCCGCTGCCGCCGCGCGGGCCCCTCCGGTTGTTTAGAGCCGCAGGGCCTTGGCGAGGCGCGCGCTGGGGCTCGCGCGGTGCCTGGCCGCCATGGGCCGCCGGGCGCGCGAGCGGAGGCGGCAGCAGCAGCAGCAAGAGCGGGCGGAGCGGGGCGGCGGTGGCGGCGGGGACCGAGCGGTGAGACCCGGGCCGGGCGGGGGTGGCGGAGAGAGACGGGATCGGTAGGAGCGGGGCGAGGCTGACGGTGTGTCGGCGCGTTTCAGGGCTGGGCCGGCGGGTACCCCGAGATCGTGAAGGAGAACGAGTTGTTCGAGCGGTACTACCGGGAGCTGGGCATCGTCCCCGCCGGAGAGTGGGAAGCCTTCATGGCGGCGCTGAGGGAGCCGCTGCCCGCCACGCTGCGCATCACCGGGTACCGCAGGTAGGGGCCGGCGCGGGGAGGCGGTCTGCAGAGGGCTCTGTCTTCGTCCCTTGGAGCACGAAGATGGTCAGGGGGCTGGAACATCTCTGCTAGGAGGACAGGCTGGGAGAATTGGGGTTGTTCAGCCTGGAAAAGTGAAGGCTCTAGGGACACCTTATAGCAACCTTCTAGTACCTGAAGGGGCTACAATAAAGCTGGGGAAGGGCTTTTTATAAGGGGATATAAAGGTTGGATAGAGGGAATGGCTTTAATTTACAAAGAGGAAGGTTTGAATTAGACATTAGGAAGAAACGCTTCACAATGATGGTGGCACAGGTTGCCCAGAAAAATTGTGAATGCTTCATCACTGTAAGTGTTCAAGGTCAGGTTGGATGGGGCCTTGGGCAGCCTGATCTGGTGGGAGGTGTACCTGCCTGTGTCAGGGTTGTTGGAACAGGATGACCTTTTAGGATTCCCTCCAGCCCTAACCATTCTGTGATTTATCCCTCTCCCTTGCAGTCATAGCAAAGAGATTCTCCGGTTGAAAATGACCTCTAAGATCATCCAGTCTGACCATCAGCCCAATACCACCGTGCCTTCTAAACCCTGTCCCAAGGGTGCGACGTCTGTGCGCTTTTTGAACATCTCCAGGGATGGAGACTCCACCACTTTCCCAAGCAGCCCTTTGTTAAAGAGTGCACCACTCTTTCAGTAAAGAAGTTTTTCCTGATTCCCAGTCTAAACCTTACCTGGCAGAATTTGAGGCTGTTTCCTCTTGTCCTATGGGCTTTGAATTGGAAGGGGAAAAATTTAGACTAGACATTAGGAAGAAATTCTTCACACTGAGAGTGGTGAGGCACTGGCAGAGGCTGCCCAGGGAAGTTGCCCATCCCCGGAGGTGTTCAGCGCCAGATTGGATGAGGCTTTGAGCAATCCAATCTAATGGGAGATGTCCCTGCCTGTGGCGAAGGGATTGGAACTGAATGACCTTTAAGGTCCATTCCAACCCAAACCATTCTGTGATTCTATCTCTCTCACTTGCAGTCATGCCCAAGAGATTCTCCACACTTTGAAGGAAAAATACTTCAAAGAGCTGCAGGACTTAGAGGTAGATGGCCAAAAAGTCGAAATGCCGCAGTCACTGAGCTGGTAAGCGAGCAGGAAGCGAAATACAGCATGTAGCATATTCCCGACATCTAGCCTGACAAACTGGTTTCTGGTTTTCTTCTGCCTTTGCTTTTTATCCATTTCTTTGCCTCTAGGTATCCAGAAGAGTTAGCCTGGCACACTAATTTGAGTAGAAAAATCTTACGCAAGTCACCACAACTGGAAAAATTTCATCAGTTTCTGGTTAGCGAGACAGAATGTGTAAGTATTGGATCGATCTTGGTGGTTTTTTTCTTTCTTTCATGTCCCATGCAGCTTTTTATTTACATGTGTTGTGAGGAATTGAGACTGTACCTTTTCTCTTGGAAACTGGGAAGCTCAGAACAATCCAGATTTTATGTGGCTGTTGACAGTGATTCATACCGTGACTGTGGCACATAACTGCAGTTACAAATATTTCTTCTATACTAATTGCATTTTTTATTGTGGAATGTTCAAATGAATCTCGCTAAAATGATTAGTTGCTGTTAGAAAACATATGTTTAAATCTGGTAAAAAGTGCACACGTGTACATAACAAGACTTACCTTTGGTAATGGATGTTTCTCACTTGGTTCAAGACAGATTCTCATCTCTTCTGAGTAGAAAATACATCCATAGAATTAATGACTTTGGAGTAAATATGAAATCATTAGAAATTTCAATTAAGTGAAATACTGTGGGTTTTTTTTTTTTTTTTGGTAACCATTAACAAACTTTAATCCTAAAGATGTAATAGTGTGGATTTGATTGCTTTGTTATCTTACTGTGTAGAGACTTAAAAGTTTTATTGCAAAAGCAGTGCATTCTTTTGTGGAATAAAAAGAAGTTTAGGTTTCCTTTTGTTGTCTTTCAAGGGAAACATCAGTCGTCAGGAGGCTGTTAGTATGATTCCACCTCTGCTGCTTAATGTTAACCCTCATCATAAGGTAACTCTAATATGCCATGTTCAAGAGTGCTGGAGTTTTTAGTAAATTGTTGTTCAGAACAACTGTAATTCTGCAAGTGTATGCAAAAAAAAATTACTTCAAATAAGAACACATAGTAAATTTCTCAAGTACTTAAAAATACAAGGTAGGACTTTTTTAACTTTCTGATGTTTATAGATTCTAGATATGTGTGCTGCACCTGGATCTAAGACTGCACAGCTCATTGAAATGCTGCATGCAGACATGAATGTTCCTTTTCCCGGTAAGTCTGGAAAAACTATTAAAAACTTCTTTTACTTTGAATTTCTGCTTTTTTTCTTGTAGAAGATTATGTTTAATATCACAGATAAGTAACTGAATTTCACTTTGAATTCCTGAAGTGGTTGAGTGATATCAGATGGGAAGCACCCCACCTTTTCCTTGAAACTTTCTGTGGCTTGAAGGAGAGAAATGGATTATATATTTCTCTTCACAGTGCAGACTACAGTAGATGTAATTAGAGCTTAAATTTTGTATCTAAATCGGGTAAACTTAGTAGAAGGCAGCCTGTGAGCCCCTGTGTTTTAGTGGTGTCCTGCAAACACTGGATTAAGCTGCTTTAGCTGTAAAATGGTCGTGATATTTATCTTCTTTTTAAGCTTCAGAATCTTTCAGTTAGATGCACAGAGAAAATACTGCTTGTAGAAATTGGTAGGGGTGTGAATTCTTTCTGTGTTCTACTGGAAATCTGCTGATGTGCAGATATTATCTGTGTGGCAGTGGAGGTGTTCTTTGTTACAGGGTTTTACTTTGAGAGGGAAATGTGGAAGGGGCGTTGGTTGTGTCTTATTTCCACTGCGTGCAAGCTAGAACTCTTGAGACTCTTTTGACACATTGGTTAACCTTCACATATTTTATGTTATTTTATGTTCAGTAAGGGGTTCTCTATTTGTAATCAGTCTTTTAAGTAAAAAACTTTAGTGAAAGGCATACACAGTGTTGAAGACAAGGCAATAATCTAGGTATTATTTAGCTGCTGAATAATAAAGCATGTTCCCACTATTTGATGTTCACAGAGGGTTTTGTAATTGCCAATGATGTCGACAACAAGCGGTGCTATTTGCTGGTTCATCAGGCTAAGAGATTAAACAGTCCGTGCATCATGGTGGTAAATCATGATGCCTCCAGCATTCCTAATCTACAAATAGATGTTGATGGAAGAAAAGAAGTCCTCTTCTATGACAGGATTTTATGTGATGTCCCCTGCAGGTATCTTGCGTGTAGTTTTCAATATGCAGGTTTTATTGCAGTAAGAGCAGTGCTAGAATTTTTGTTATTGAGTTTCTTAGTGAGTTATGTTTTGTATTAAGTTCCAAAACAGGCAAATACATTAAACTGTCTAAGGTAGGGGGATACCAAGTCAACGTGAATGTTTTTAATTCTAAATGGTACTTAAATGTAGTCAGCTGAAGGGATTCAGATTTTGAACTTAGCCTCAGGATACTGAAATACAAAGATACTGCAGAAATTAACAGTACAGTGTAGGAACACTAGTTAACACGGGAGAGGGGCTGGTAATATTTAACTGCTGTAAATTATTTGAATATGAAATGAGTTATAACCACAAATAATACATGTCTAATCAACCTCTGCAACAGTGGAGATGGAACCATGAGGAAAAACATTGATGTATGGAAGAAGTGGACAACACAAAACAGTTTGCAGCTCCATGGGTAAAAATGCTTATTACACATCTGCATTTCTTTCATTTCTCTCTCCTCCTTTTCCTGTGTCATCAATATCTGCATGCATTCACATGTTAATATATGACAAAGAAGAAACTAAGCAGAGTTGCTTTTCTGTCATATCTAGAGCTTATATGCCATTCAGAGAAACTGTAGTGTAATATTTCAGATGTGAGGAGTGGAGTGTGTGAATCTAAATTGCTTGTATTCTTATGAATATCTGACATAATAAGGCTCATTGTATTAATATAGATGAGGTAGCTAATAAAAAAAGGAACACATCATTTGGTTTGGATTCTTAATGTTTAGGTAGGTGAAATACTGTTAAAAATACAGAAATTTGTAGAATGTAAGAGTAATGAAGTCTTTAGACTTTTAGAGATCATACGTAAGCCTGTCCAGAGAAGAGTGATGAAGTTGGTGAGTGGGCTGGAGAACAAGTTTTACGAGGAGTGGCTGAGGGAACTGGGGTTGTTTAGCCTGGAGAAGAGGAGGCTGAGGGGAGACCTCATTGCTCTCTATAACTACCTGAAAGGAGGTTTTAGAGAGGAGGGAGCTGGCCTCTTCTCCCAAGTGACAAGGGGACAAGACAAGGGGGAATGGCCTCAAGCTCCACGAGGGGAGGTTCTGGCTGGACATCAGGAAAAAAAAATTCACGGAAAGGGTCATTGGGCACTGGCAGAGGCTGCCGAGGGAGGTGGTTGAGTCACCTTCTCTGGAGGTGTTTAAGAGATGGGTGGATGAGATGCAGTGGGGCATGGTTTAGTGTTTGATAGGAATGGTTAGACTCAATGATCCCATAGGTCTTTTCCAACCTAGTGATTCTGTGATTCTCTGTAAACAGTTTGTTACTTGAGACCAATTTATGTTAACTGATGGTGAATGAATACTTAGCCTAGTTCAGGCATATGGTAAAAAGCAGTAATTTAAACATGGATGAAAAAGTTAGAACATTTTACCATGCATTTGTAATGAGCTGGGAATGCCATTAGTTACTGTGACTCAGCTGACCTGTGGTGACTTGTTAGTACTTGGTAACTCATTCTTAATTTCAGGCTTTATTTTAGTTGTAAGTATGCAGGTAGGGTACAAGCTGGTGTTTCAACTTAGTGATATTTTTCTCAGAAGGCCAATGCTAGCTAAGCTGTGTTGTCCATAATATTTGTAATAGTCAGATTATTCCTCATTTTAATTCTGAATTTCTGAGAAGAAGATTCAGGTCTTTGGGTATTATTTTTCAAGTGTTAAGTACTTTATAATAAACTTTGTGGGGCACTAGAAAAAATACAATACAGATCGTTTAGTTAAAAGTTATCATGCAGTAGTGTTAAGATTTGATCTAACTGCTCTTTTACTAGGTGTAATTGTGAACGTGTCTGCAGTACAGGCTGCTCGAAGCTGGCTTAGTATAAAACTGATTTGAATTTGCATACTGGTGACAGCTGTGGAACTTGGTACTGGCTTTGTCCGTGGAGTTATGTGTCTGCAATAGAGCTTCGCCTGCAAGAAATTTGATTGCAAATCTTTCTGGTTCCTGAATAGTGCCTGGCTAGTCTAAGAGTGTTCTGTTAGATTGCAGTTAAGAATTGCAACTCGTGGTGTTGAACAGCTGGCAGAAGGTGGGAGAATGGTATACTCTACGTGTTCGTTGAATCCTATTGAAAATGAAGCTGTGATTGCATCTCTGCTGGAGAAGAGTCAAGGTGAGAGTATGAGCTTGGGCAGAACTTTTTTTTTCTTAGCCCCAAAAAAGGGTGTGTGTATGGTAGAAATAAGTGTTGTGTAGATAACATGCTCCAAGTATGCAAAACTGTAGCAATTTTTTGGTACCAATAGGATTTCATTGGTGCTGATAGGAGCAGTCTTCATAGATGGGCCTATTTAGGGTGCAAATATAAAACCTGGAAGTGTGTTAATGATATAGAAAAGACTTGTACAGATTGATGGAATTCAGTCTGTTGTATCTGGCTTCTGCTAACCAATTCCACTGGTTGGAGTCTATGTCTGGCATTTGTATTTCACTTGAAAAACATGGCATATTTTCCAAAATAAAAGCTGTACTGCTGTAAATAATATTGTAAATACTACTGTATGCTACAGGAGCAAAAAGCATAGAGGGTACTCAAGCACTTAGAGGAATGTTATTGTGCACCAGTAGATGGGAGTCACTGATAGCTTTAGCATCATTTGACCCACATTTTGACATGCTTGGAATCTTAATGTCTCCAAGCTCATTGGGTTTTTTTATACTTTTAACTTGCATGTGAAGGCTTGTTTAAGTTCTCAGTCTCACTTCATGTGAAGTAGTAAGAGGTAGGACAATTGACCTGAGCTGGGAAGCTGCACTGCGTAAGTTTGTGATAGTAGAGTTCAGTAGCCCAAATTTCGAGTCTTGAGCTGATGAACACTGTTCTGAGTCAGTAACCTAAAGTTTTGAGACATCTAATTGGATTTTGCAGAAAAAGTTGCACAGACTTTAAGTTGAGTGCTGTGCAGAGCAGAAGGAGTTGTTTCTCTCCTGGAGCTGAGCTGGTTCTGGAAGTTGAATAGCCTTTTTTGTGTAATGTTTCCTTTGTGCCAGTTACTATCCTGGCCCCAAATTACACAAGAAATTTCACTGTCTCCAAAACAGCCTTTTAGCTAAAATGCCTGCAGATAATTAGGAATTGACTATCTAATTTCCACTAATTTTTATTTTAGAAATATATTCAGTGTCAGACTGAGTAAAAGAACAACATAGACGTGTTTCCAGTAACTTGTAGTATGCTTGGTTTATTGAAGGCTATATAATTCCAGAGTTAAATTTAACAATGACAAGATTGAAAAGCAGTAAGGACTAGTTTGGATAGGAGCACAAATTTGTTAATGGAGGCAAACAATTGCAGCATGTGAGGCAAATTCAGTACTTGGAAGTGAGGATCTTGACTGGCCACGATGTTGGATCTTGTCTTTGCCCAGTGGAGGTGTTTGGAGGCTTACAGGGAAGCTATGATTTGTCCCAGAGAGTAAATATTATCCTTGGAGCTTGAATGTAGGTGTAGCTAAAGAAAGGTGAGGTGCTACAATGGTCTGCAAGGGGTGTTGGACGTCAAAGATTTGCTCAGGACAGTCTGGAAGGTACATTGGTTCTTCAGTGTTAAGTTAGTTCCTTGCGCTGTGTTACACTGCCACTTAAGAGCAGGTGAGATCAGAGATTCACTTCCATTCAGGGCTGAAGGAATAAGGAACAGGCAATTTTGTACTTTATTTCTCCACTGGGAATTGCAATAGTTCTGCCACATATTTAGTGCCTGATCAGTCTGATGTAATCTTGAGGTATCAGCTGAAGTCATGTTGTAGGTAGGCAGGAATAGGCAAAGGATGGATGCAAACATCAAATTTAATCAGATTTGAAATGTCATTTTGGAATTTGTCTATGAATTCATGTGTCACTTTTTTTTTGTTTTTAAAGCCTTTCTTAAACTGTCATTGTAAGAGTAAATGGTTAGTCATGTAGAACAGGTTGATAAATTGTGTACAATTTGAGGAAAAGGCTACATAATTGTTAAAAAACGAAGTATCTAGAATCACAAAAAAGAAATTTTAAGGTTATTCTTCTCTAGAGAGGTCAACTATTTAAGCAGTAGTGTTTTGTATCATTCTTCCTGGACTTGGGGAAGCTTAAAGTTTTTACTCAGTAGATTGAATTATACTCTGTTGATGCTTCTTGCAGAAATCTGACATATTTTACATATATATAGCCTTTTGTCCTTTTAGATTGGTAGTGCCTACCTTGCTGTGGAATTAGATTTTTCATTTAAAAAACAATAAATTAATTCTTTTCTCTCACTGGAATATACTAAGATTGTAAGTGCATAAAATGAGAATATATAAAGCATTTTAAAAGGCTTTGTCATCTAAAAAGAGTACTTATCTGGAAATAACAATCAGTGTAGTGAATCCAAATATTGCGTAAGTGAGAATAAAAACTTCTGTGACTGCATTGCCTGGAACGCTGATGTTTAGTGGTACATATTGTAGAGTATTAGTCTATGCAGCTGCTACAAAAAGTAGCTAACCATTATGTTTTGGTTCATTTATAGGTTGTGAACTTCTGTAATTATTATGAACAGTTCCTACCATCTTTCTTGTTAATTTTCACGGTAACAATTGTATAATGTTCCTTGAAAGTTTTAAAAAGCAATGGTTTTTAAACGGTCTTAAAACTTTAAGTAAAAACACTTCTATAAAAGCTAATTAGGAACACAACTCTCAAATTCTGTTTTCAAGAATGTTTATATGTATGGGATTTCAGGTGCCTTAGAACTTGCTGATGTCTCATCTGAGTTACCAGGTTTGAAGAGGATGCCAGGAATTACAAAATGGAAGGTATTGGACCTGATATTTCTGTGAAGTTCCTGGTCTGTGTTAGAGTATTAAGTTAGGGAAATTTTGAAATGTGCCATTTCAAAACGTTAGGTTGAGTTGAAGTAATGGTAGTGATTTGCTCTTTAGAGTTTTAGACAATATAGCTTTGTAGAGGAGAAGACTAAAAATCTTTCTAATGTTAAGTTCTTATCTCCTCATCTGTTTACTTCTCACTCATCTGTTCTCTCTTTCCTCTAGCTCCTAGATCTTCCTAAAATTCCCTTTTTCATGTTATGCTCCTATGGCCTGTAGGTGGCATTATAATTTCAGCCACTTTTTAAGCTGTCCTTCCTTCTCTGTCTTTACAGTCTGTGAATGCTAGATTCTGTAGTGCTTTAGCTGGTCCCTTTGAATCATTTGGAAGTATAAGCTGTTAAACCCTTTCTGGAAATAAGCTATAAACCCTGCAGTAATGTGAGTAATCCTAGAATATTAATAGAATCCTGTATTTTGTTCCAGGCCTTAGGTGATTTCAAGTCTGGAAACAGCCCAAGTAGGGAGGGGCAAAAGAACCCTAAAGCTTCTTCAGCTTCCTATTAAGAGTATTATCAAGAAATGTAGAAGGCTATCATGGAAATCAGGAAAGAAGTTCTCATTAAATTTTAATGATGAGCCTGCTCCTTTGCAAATGCCATTGATTGTTTCATCTTCTCTCACCATTTCTCTAGTCTCTTACAATGGCAGTCTGAGTGTTTTTACGTGTATGTAGGCTGATGAACGTGATGCATGGAGTAAAGATTTGTTTACATTCTGCCATTGGAAATCCAGCTTAGAAATTAGCTGATATCTTTCTTCTTACAGTTCTTTAAGCTTCAATTATAAGTTTGTACCTGAAGGATAAACCTGAAATGCATAACTGCGTCTCCATCTCAATTTTACTTTTTTTTGCACTGTATAAAGCTAATACTTTAAATAGTAAGAATAACCCACAAAAAGATCAGTAACTGTATTTTTTGTTCCCTCTAACATTTATTTCTGTTTGCAGTTGAAATATAAATCTTCTTAATGGGCATCTTAAAAAATAAATAGTCTAATAAAATCTGTTGAAAGTTTGCACAACTTTCTTCAGCCCTTACTTGCTGCTACTGTATTTTTTTTCAAGCCTTATTGACTAGCTCTTAACTGAATGTATTTGCTTGATTTGGTGCTGTTTTTACTTTATGTGGTCTTTTCTTTCCTTCTGAAACATATGTTCAGTGTGATCCCTGCTACTTAGTGATTACATTGAATATTTCTCAGCATCAGTTGACTGTAAATCTCTAGAAACAGCAAAATAAAAATAAGATTTTGTTGAAGGGACACTTAGGTGCTTGGAAAAAGCATTCAATAGTCGCTCCTTAAGCCAGACAATGAATGAACTTCAATGAGTTATTTCAGAATCTTGAAGAGACCTTTTTAACTCCAGACCTGGTAACCTACTTCTGCAACACTTTTAGTCTTCATTTTGCTCTAACAAGAGATTGGTGAAATGTGCAGGAGAGAAGAGTTCAGCATATTCTTTGATGCTTTGTCATTCTACCAGTTGCACTCTCTGGCTGGGCTGGTAAATCAAAACTGAGCATCACAGCACAGTTACTGTAGTACATCCAAGATAGTTGTAGACTCATTTGCACTTCCAGTTAGTTATCGGTCCCATTGTTTATTTCTCTCAAGCTGTGCTCGGGACAGCAGTTCAGAATCACAGCCTGTCTTGTCTCTATCTAGCAATATGACATGTAGCATATTGGACTTCTGGAAGTACAGTCATTTCTATTTCAGGAGTATACAAAGGCACAATATTTTAGGTGTGATCTGATCAGTGGCTGAGAAGTGCCAGGCTTCATGATACTGAAATCTGTGTACTAATATTCTTAGTGGAATTGTGATCTAGGTAGAACTTACATTTCAGTTTCCAGTAGAACGCTTCATTAAACCTGCAAGTCAATCACAGTGAGATGTATGAAAACACTTCATCCTACTTGCCAGTCCTGAAGTCACCATTGCAATGACTTCTCTGTTTTGTTGACAACAAAAGGAGGCCTTCATTTCAGTCATTAGTTTTATGCATTTCTTCCACACATCCCTGGATGTGACCTTTCTTAACAGTTTAATGCCTAGTACAGAATGAGGCATCCAAAACTCTGAAGCCAGATTTTCCCTGTTTTTTTTTTTCACTTTGATATTCTTGCTTAAAGAGGATTTAAAATTGCTTGTTACAAGAGTTGTGGCTCTAACCTGCTTGTATATTAAGAATCCTTCAGAAGCTTTGACCCATAGAGAACATGAAGTGATGTTATGTTAGAGTGAATTCATAGTTTTGTTTTGAGCCCTGGATACAGATACAGACGGAGTAGAAAATTCATGGGGTCATAGTTATTTAGTAACTTTCCTTGAAAACATCTCTATCTGTGACCTATGTATACCTGTGTCATGGGGCTCTACGCCTACTAAGCGGTTGTGCTGCACTCCTCCATCTTTCTTACGTAATGAAATTGAAATTCCTTGTTTCTATTGTCTGTTAGACTGCAATAGCACTATTCCTTTGTATGCTGCTTGGAAGGTGCCTAGCAGAATGTTTCACAGTCAGTCTTGTGGAGAAAAATAAGCAGTGTGTCCTAAATCTGGTGGCTTACTTATCTTGTGTACTCCACCACTGTCCTTCCCTTGTAATTTACCATTCTGTATGTTTTAGCAGGTTATCAGAGATCACTGCAATTGATTCTGTGCCAGTCTTTACTTGACTGCACACTCTTTTAAGCATGCAGAGGGGTACAGCTGACAAGAATCTCCTGCTCTTAAGTGTACGTGTGCAATGTACAAATGAACAATGTGCTTTAAAGAATTTAATCTATGATACCAGAAAATAACTTCACTTTTTGGCATCTGAACATTGTTTTAATTAAAAGTATTTTAATTAAAACATGTAAAATGGTGACCTCAGTGTACTTATATATGTTCCTTCGAAGGTAATGCTGAAAGATGGGCAGTGGTTTGAAGAGTGGAAAGATGTGCCTTCAAATAGACAAACACAAATACGTCCCACTATGTTTCCAATAAAAGATGAAGAGAAGCTAAAGGCAATGAATCTAGAGCGTTGGTAAGTTTTCCCAGAGTAGATTTAAGGTTTTCATGCCTGCCTTGTTTGGTGGTGGGCAAATTATAGTTAGATCAGATTAGGAATGTGTTGCAGTATAAAACTACGCTTGTATAGGTCTGAATATTTTTTAATTTTTTCATATGTAGTGGCAGTACACAATATTTCAATTCCAGTTAACTGAGAGAAATTATTGGAAGTTGCTTACAAGCAATAAATATTCACAGAAACAGATCAAATTCGTTGTGTTCAATTGAGATCTTTTTCCAGTAATTTTATCTATGTCTGCAAAACTTTAACAGGATGACTTATTTTCTATTAAAGACTTTCCAAAGCTATTCTAAAGATAGGGTTTAGAAATGAGTCATTAAAGCTCTGATGTGAATGGTGAAGTGAATGCGTTGCACTGATGCAAGTTATTTTGCCAGAATGCTCCATTTTAGATCCTGTTTCTAGCTTGATAAATTAAATATGCACAATCCTACTGGGAATACTTAAGTTTACCCTGAAATTAAATAGGAATGTAAAATTTCTAGGACTTTGTGAGAGCCTGGATTCATCATGATGAATACACTGCAGTATTTTTTTTCTGCCCCCTAGTCTTAGAATTCTGCCACATCACCAGAACACGGGAGGTTTCTTTGTGGCTGTGTTAATAAAAAAATCTCCAATGCCGTGGAATAAACGCCAGCCTAAGGTAACTTCTTTTAAAAGAGCTAAAATGTTAACTTTTAATAACATGTCTGGGGTGTTTTTGAAAGCTTACATAGCAGTTATTGTATGTTTTCTATTATGTAGCTACTCTTCAGTTATAGTTCAGTGTGTCAATTAAAAGTAAACTCCTAAATAAATCTCTTAAGGACTTAAAAAAAATCTCTTTTTAAACAAAAGAGAAAAAAAAAAGGAAGAGGGATTTTGAAATCATAGTAAAATAGCAAGATAAAAATTGAACCTAGAATTAAGGCTTTGAAAGAATTACAGAAGCAGATTAGATGGGGTAGCTAAAGCTGTGACTTCCTTCAGCTGTGCGTGGTCCCTCTGCTGAAGGCTTTTTTCTGTTGTGTTAAAAGCCAATTCTGGTTTCAGTCTATCTTACTCTGGCTGGTTGCTTAGGAGTGATTCACTAGCAGATTAGTCTAGCAGATCAGCAGCTGGGGAATGGATGTAAAACTGTTAGGAGCAGCAGCAGCTTCAGCCATCTGACTTTAATCCATTTGTTGTCAATTGTCTTTAAAATCCTGTTAACAGGATTTTAAGTTGACATGGTTAATTTGATCTCTTTGATTGTTCATATCTTCAAGAGAAACTTCATTAGAACACCTTACAAGTAGAACATCTGACAGTAAGGAAAAAGCATTTGTTCAGAAGTGCGTGTCATCCACATAGTTTATGCCACGCCACGTTTAACGTTGCAGCACTCTCAGAGAAAGTAGGAAGTAGCAGGATGCATGTGTCACTTTGAGTGCTAGAGGAAACCAGCAGATCCTGACTTAAAATAGTCTTCTCTGCGAGTGCTTGAACATGATTTTGTAAGTGGTACAAAAATAGCATCCTAGGACAGTAGGTAAGAAATTGTCCAGATCACTGCTAGAGGTAAATGCAATTTACAATGGTATCTTGACTTAGTAATCAGATTAACTCCTGAAATGGATCTGTTTAAGTACTTGCTGACAAACTAATAGGAATTAATCACATGCAAAGAGAGGACATAGGCATCTTTTGTTCCGAGTTAGATACTCCTTTTGCTTTGTTGAACGTACTATAATTTAAAACAGGTTCATCAGAAATTACCACAAAGAACAGGAGATACTGAAGTGACAGCAGCTAATTCAGATAATGGTTCTGAATGTGTTACTGAAGAACCAACACTTGCTGAAAATGAGGAGTCTAAGAAAATTCAAGAACTGCAGAATTCAGACACTGAGCAAAGCAGAAAGGAAGGAGTATGTGGGTAAGGGATCATGTCTAACTGTCCTGTGAGAGCTTCACAATTGCTGAGTCTTCTATAGCTCTTTTGTTACTAGACTCATTTAGAAGTTGATGAAGAAGAATTAATGAATTTCTACCTTTTCTGCCTTATATTTCATCAAGTTAGGACAATAACTGCTTTTCTTATTAGAATTTTCATAGTCTGTTAATCCTTTCTTATTTGTTAAAGGAAAACAATATTTTCAGAAGTTTACCTTTGGGCTATCTTTACTGTCTTCACAATTATTTCCTCAGAATTCTTTATGTACTTGGTTTTATGGTTTCTGTTTTCAAGCGCTGCTTTTTCTTCCGTGTTTTATGAAGTTTAAATTGTGAGTAGTGTTGTCTTGGTGAAGCACAGGAAAATGTTAGTGTTCTGTTTGGCATACTGTCACTACCATGAGGCAGGTGTTGACTAAGTTAACTGAATATACTGAATTTCAAACCAGATACTTTTACTAAAATTGACAATGCAATGGTTTGTTTGGTTTTGGTTTTTTTCAGACCACCACCATCTAAAAAAATGAAGTTGTTTGGTTTTAAAGAAGACCCTTTTGTGTTTCTGCCAGAAGATGATCCACTGTTCCTTCCTATCCAGTAAGAAAAGAATGTTTCTCTTTTGGCAGTAAGATTCCTAGTAGTTTATTAATATTAGTTAAGTTCATTGCAAAAGGTCTAGTTGATCGTAAGTAAAATTTCTTCCCTAACTTTCCACTAGGTGCCCCTCTCCTCAGCATTTAAGCTCTTTGCAAATGAAAACAACCAACTAGAGATTGCACTGAAAAGGTTTTGAGTGTATCTGAATGTCTAAGACAGCTTGTCTTCTCTGACTTCTTAGAAAGTCTAGTCTTTGTTTTCTGTAGCCAAAGTGTTTGCGGAGGTAGCTTGAGGAAATGGGATAACCCATGGATTTTGAGCATGTAGTTTCATTGTTCAGTTAATAAAAACAAGTATTATGGTCACAGGAAGTTTTATGCATTGGACCCATCGTTTCCCAAGATGAATTTACTAACTCGAACTCAAGAAGGAAAGAAGAGACAGCTGTACATGGTTTCTAAGGAGCTAAGGAATGTGCTGCTGAACAACAGTGAGAAGATGAAGGTATGGTTCATCTCCTCAGGTTTTCAGAATGGAGATCATAAGCCTCTGTGGATGTCTCGTTGAACTGAATACTTGGGCTTATTGTTTATCTAGAGGATTAGCCCTCTGATAGGTGTTTCTTTTGGTCTGACTGAATATTTTCCACTCTATCCCTCCTCTGTTACAGAGATAAGTTATCTCTGAGACAACTTACTCTGTAAGCAACAGTCTTCAAGATTAAAATCAGTGTGTTGTTTGGCAGAAAGAAGGGAACTTAGCAGTAGAGGAAGGGAACATATAATGACTGTGTGTGTCCCAGCACTGTTATGTGATTTTCAGATGCTTCCACAAGTTTACATTGACATCACTTTATTTATGAGCCTCTTAATTATAAAGTATTAGGAGCTTTGAAAGTGTACCAGAAATAACAGATAGCTTCAGCTAGCTGGGTGTTACGTGGGGACATTGTTTCAAAGTAATTTCAAAAACTGAACGTTTTGAAAAGTTGTTAAGCTGAATGACAGTGGAATAAGAAATAGTTTTTGTGAATCAGAGAGAAAAAATAGTTGATTATATATATATGTGTATATATATGTGTGGATTTCCATAGAAAATACCTTTCAAATGCTAAAGATTTGTCTTCAAAATCATTGAATAATTAAGTTATCTAATCTTGCTTCCTTCCTGCCCTAAGGAGAGCTAATTTAGAAGCTAGATCGGGTACAGTTCCAGGCCTTGTCCAGTTGAATCTTGAAAATTTCCAAAGATACTCATTACATCTTTACAACAGATCTTGGAGATGGATAAATAATTGTCCTTTTATCCCACAGACAGGAAACGGCTACATAATTGACAAAATTTTAAGAAACTGGTGCATTATGCTAGGCAGAGAGGCTTTGGGTACCACAAAGGATGTAGTGTCCTAATATTAAGTGCTTGCACGTTTTTACAATCTTATCCTTGATTGACTTTCCCAGAACCAGCCAGAAAATTCCAACTCAAACTAAAATTAAACTTCGATCTTAATAGTTCATTGCCCTCATTTTAAGACTGCCGCTTCCTCACAGTGTTCAGTTTTCAACATTGAAAGGAGTAAAAGATGTTTATGTTGAGAGAGAACTACATTTTGGTAGTGTGAATTCCTTTTTCCTTCAGTGAATTTTCACATGGGTTTAATTCAGTGTCCGGTGTAAGTGGGCGAACGTTACAGAAGAATTATCCTTTTTCTTCTTTAAGTCTAACAGTTGAGGAAAAAGCAAGTTCAGAGTCGTAATTTAGAATTTCTGTTCCTTAACAATGATTATTGCCTTTGCCATTTGCAGGTTATTAACACAGGGATAAAAGTCTGGTCTCGCAACAGTGATGGGGAACAGTTTGGATGTGCGTTCAGATTAGCACAAGAGGTAATTACATAGCATTGTGTTCTCAAAGGGTGTACTTTGGTTTCCTGTAGAGCTTACAGCACAGCTGGCATTGACTTTGTCAGATTAATGATGTGCATTTTCAGTATGGTTTAAAATTATTTTCTGTTATTTGCTAAAGGACATGCTGTTTTTAACATTTTTTTTTACTTCAGAAAGTAGAGACTGCATTTTGAAATAATTTTATTTATTTATTTATTAAACAGGGAATTTATACTCTGTACCCATTCATTCATGCAAGGATTATAAATGTCTGCATAGAAGATGTTAAGATTCTGCTAACCGAGGAAAATCCATTTTTAAGTAAATTTAGCAGTGAAACACAGGAGAAAGTGAAAGACATGGGTAAGCTTTCCAGTTTGTGCTGTGACAAAATAATTATTGCATGGTCCATGGAAGACCATGAAAATCCTGTCACATAAACTGTGCTTTCTAAAATTTTTGACTAAATTTATCTTAAATATGCTTGTTAATTAGACAGATACACATTACTGAAACCCAGTGTGCTGCTCAAAACTGTAGTCCTTTCTTATTACACCCTTTTAAGGTTTATGAACTTTAAACAACAGAATAGTTGCCGAACTCATGACTTTGGTGAAGCAGTGCTGTGAGGTCGCATTTAAAATACCTGGTGAACAAAGATTTTATATATGCTACTGATCTTTATAGACTCCTAGAATCATAGAATAACCAGGTTGGAAGAGACTCACTGGATCATCTAGTCCAACCATTCCTATCAAGCACTAAACCATGCCCCTCAGCACCTCATCCACCCGTGTTAAACACCTCCAGGGAAGGTGACTCAACCACCTCCCTGGGCAGCCTGTTCCAGTGCCCAGTGACCCTTTCCGTGAAAATTTTTTTCCCGATGTCCAGCCTAAATCTCCCCTGGTGGAGCTTGTGGACATTCCCTCTTGTCGTGTCCCCTGTCACTTGGGAGAAGAGGCCAGCACCCTCCTCTCTACAACCTCCTTTCAGGTAGTTATAGAGAGCAATGTGGTCTCCCCTCAGCCTCCTCTTCTCCACATTAAACACCCCCAGCTCTCTCAGCCGTTCCTCATAAGGCCTGTTCACCAGCCCCTTCACCAGCTTCATTATGCTTGTTAGTGGTCCAGCTGAAACTCTGTCATCTGGAATTGTTTGTCATGATATGTATCAAATAGAGTATTATTATAGATTCACGTTCTGATTTGATTTTCTTAAGCCTGCTCATACTAAGTTTTTATTTCCTCTGCACTGAATACTTGAAGTAACGAAGACAGATTTTCAGTCTTTTTTTATGTTGTTTTGTTTCCAAGTCATCATTGGTCCTTGTACATCAGTGTTTGATGAGACAGAAAGGGAAGAACAAGTTTTCTGAATTTAGGTCTGGCATACTCCTATGTTCATTGTGCTTAAGTAAAAGTTCCTTGCTAGATTCACTGAGTGCATTAATCCACTGTGTAGCTTGTATTTTAATTTGTTTGTTTCAGGGTGAGAGGGGCCAGGATTGTAAATTGCTAATGTAACTATATAAAAACTTTGGTCAGAAAAAAAAAAGGAAGAAAAATGGTATTGTCTTTAGTTTACTGTACTGATGTAGATAACTGCTAATCAGCTCATATTGTGTGGGTGTCTAAACTTTTCTTGAACATTTTCAAATTACAATCATATTAACATTGTACCAAGTAACACATCTGTTTTGTTTTGTTCCCCCCACTGCCCTTCCCTGTAGCGATGGGAAGTATTGTTCTGAAGTACGATCCAGACCCTGAGTAAGTAGATGTGTTGCTCTCTATTTACACAGATTCAAAATTGGACAAGAATTTCTCTTCACTCAGTGAAAACAGAAGTGGAGGCACAGAGATGTAGTGAGGCCAACAGTAAAACCAGACAGGATGCAGAGAATGTAACAGGGAAAGCCTTTGTATTCTTAAAATAACTGTAGGATTTAACTTTATGAAGGAGAGCTAGTAGTTCTGCCAGAGATTCACAGTATCCCTACATGCGATTTGGTTTTTTGTTTCCCTGCTAAGTCCAGCATTTGGAGTAGCAAAAGTTTTTCAACTTTTTCATTGTTTCCTTTTGTAGACAAATTAGTATCAGAAGCTCTTGAGAACCTTTTAGATATGATTTAATCTTGCTGTTGCTTTTGTTAGTTCTGAAAACAGAAGTAGAAAATTACTTTGCCTATTGCAGAAATTTAACAGTATTGAACTTTATTTTTATTGTTTTCTTGCTTGTATTGCTTTCTTGCTTTTGGGTAAGCACCTGTTTAGATATTGAAGTTAAGACCCAATTACTTGTGTCTTGTACAAGTAGTTATGTAATGAGTTCACTGTTAAAGTTGATGCGCTTATTTATCAGGATATGCTGTAAAATCAAGTTATGAAGATTAACTGTCTCATAGTTAACCAAACATAACTGCTTGTTTGTAGAAAACCTGATGATCTTCAGTGTCCTATAGTGCTGTGTGGTTGGCAAGGAAAAACATCACTCCGTGCCTTTGTGCCCAAGAATGAGAGACTTCATTACCTGAGAATGATGGGAGTTGAAGTGTTTAAAGCAAAGAGGAAAGAAGAGGAATCAGAAAATAAAACAGAGGAAGAAGTTCAACATAGACTGGTGAAAGCAGAAGAAGGAATGGATGTGGAAGACAAAGAATGTGATTTAGTCACAAAAATGGAAGCAGAAATAGGTGAAGAATCTTCTCGCACTCCTGTGGAAAGTGGTGCTATGGAAGTAGAAAATAAAATTGAGGATTTAGATCAGTCTGGTAAAAATATTAATAATCATGTAAGCCAGGAAAGCAAAGTAGAAAATAAAATTGAGGATTTAGATCAGTCTGGTAAAAATATTAACAATCATGTAAGCCAGGAAAGCAAAGAGACAGATATAGATAATGTGAAAGATTAAGTTTCTTTATTACTTGGCAGCTTCCGTGAGGCTCAGATCCAGACTTTTGGTCTTATCATGGAAGTATATTTTAAAATTTCGGTTGGAATGGGATGTTACTCTTTCAAAGCTTCGCGTATTTTATTTTTTACGTGGAAACTATAAAGAATTTTTTCTTCAAGTGTGTTGTCTTTTTACCATTTTGAGCTATGTATTACTGGTGGATTTGTGTGTCTGTTGCTGGCAATGGACCATGCACCAGTAAAATCTAAAGCCCGTATTTGATATGGAATACTGGTATGTACTATTGAACTACCTGTGAAACTGGTCAAAAATTCCTTCAAAAAAACCACTCAGGTTTCATTCAGAGCACATTATGTTCTAGGGGAAAAAAATTCTCCTAAGGTTGCTTACTCCACCTACCACTCAATCTGATTACTACTTATGCAAGTCCTTTCGTGGATAAAGGAATCAGTGTGAGTGTGCATACAAATGCACATGTAGGATCTCTAACAACCTGGTTAACATTTACTCAAAATAAAACTCTGCACAGCATCCTTGTCCAAAAAAAAAAAAAAGAAAAAAAAATGCATTTTGCCAGAGACTGATGAATTGACAGGCACAGCTTACAAATGTCATTAACTAGATCTTCAGGTATGCTGAGGGTGCCTCAAAATTGTATCTAGAAATGTGCCTGTTTTAAGAGTCTGTGACTGTCCATCAGATCTGCTGTGGGTATGTTTCTCTGTTATTTCTCTAGTTTTTGCAAGGTACTTGTTTATAGGTGAAACAGTAGTTAAAGTGTAGTGGTACATATATAGTTGTATCATAGATGTTTAAAAGTGGTTACCTAGGTCCAAAAAGGTAATTTATTTTATCTGACTTAAAAGAAAAAAAAAATTAGTTGTCTACCTCAGAAACTTATAATATAAATTCTATCCTTGGTGGCTTTGTTTCAGCAGTACTCTCTGTTCTTGTACCAAGCTGACCTGAAAGTGACCAGCAGTACAAGGTGTTGTCCTCCACTAGGACCACGGTGATGCAAATGTTTGTGGTGCTTGTCAAATTAAGTTTTAGCATGTGTAATTTTACTGATGAAGTCCTAGTGTGGCTTGCATCCATTTGCTACACCTTACTGCAGCAGACTTTCTGATAGCTGCCCTTGAACTACTTCATCAAAGGGAATATTCCTGTGGGAGAGATGTAAAAGTGAAATAATGCCATGTCCTCTGATAAGACATTAGTCTCATGCGGTGAAAAACTATTGACGGGACTCATTTTCCTCTTGAGGGTCCATAAAATAGGTTAATAAAAAAAATCAGTTCTTGCCCTTGTGTTTTGCTAAGATTCGAGTTCATTCTTTAAAGCAGGAGCTGTGTCTGCATGGGTAGCTGTTTAGGCTGAAGAAAGGCATAGCAGAATTTTGTCTTCAGTGGAGGTGTATGGAAAGTATGATTTTTAATTCTTAAAAGTATGTGAGGAAAAGAAATTATAGCAACTTGAAACTTCAAACATGAAACTTAACATTGGCTGTCATATCTTTGCATGGGCATTTGAAATGGAAGAAGTGTGGAAGGCCAGTGTAATTAAGGCCTCATTACCATCACAGTCTGCACCATTCAACCTTGTGTATGACCAATTTTAATCCATCTAATCCTTTTATGCTCTAATAATTGCCATAAATTATCAGAAGGTCAAGTTTTAAAACTTAAGTTCTTGTTTTGAACTTGTTTTGCATTGTGCCTGCTGTTACTGTATCTACTGATGTCCTTGGAAGGCGGTGTAAGCTTGTTTTCAGTCAGTGACTCTGCAAAGGATACAGTTTCATGAGAAGTTGATGAGAATACGTGTTGATACAATCATAAATGTTGGAAAAGACCTCTGAGATAAAGTCTAGCATCAGCCCAGCACCAGGCTGCCTACTTAACCATCTCCCTACGTGCCGCATCTACATGCTTTTTGAATCCCTGCAGGGAAGGAGACTCCACTAGTGCCCTGGGCAGCTGGTCCAGTGCTTCACCACTCTTTCAGTAAAGAAATGTTTCCTAATATCCAATCTGGACCTCCCCTGGTGCAACTTGAGGCCATTTCCTCTTGTGCTATCACTTGGTACTTGGAAGAAGACAACTGCACCCACCTCACTACAACCTCTTTTCAGGGAGTTACAGAAAGCGATAAGATCTCCCTTCAGTATCCTTTAGACTAAGCTAACTGTATAGATAATAAATGATCCTGATTATTTTTTGTGGCTGAAGTTACCACAGACAGACTAAAATGAGAGTGGAAAGCTTTTGTCTGGGAGCTAAAGGGAAGTAGGTCCTTGGATCATAAATTGACTGAAGCAGAGTATAACTTAGACTTATAAGAGAATAAGGGCCCACATCTGCATCATTTTAAGTCCTTTAAGTAGTCCTATTTTCCTGGATTTTCTAGGAAAGTTTGCTTTGCTCTTTACTTTTTTTTCCTGTTAAGTGCAAATGGGAAATTTCAGCCAAGAAACCAAGAATCTAATTTTCTTGTGCTTAGCAGCAGCTTTATTCTGTATCAGCATAAAGCCCAGAGACTGTAGATGGTTTAAAAAAATTTTAAAAAAAGAAAAAAAGAGAAAAACGCTGCAAGTTTGCTTACAGCAGTTGCTCTGTCCTGGTTATTCTTGCCTTGATTGCCAGAAAGGAAGATGCCCACAACTCTAGGCGGTGGCTGAAAACACTGTCCTAGCTTTCCTGACTGGGGTCCTGATGAAATGGGATGTTTCTCATTTATCTGTCTCTTCTGAGCTGTGTGCTGCTGCGACTGATGGTCAGGTGGCTGAACCTCTGCTTGGGTGGGTTTGAACGTGGGTTGCTGCAATTAATCTAAAAAGAAGATGAAAGAGAAGTCTAGTTAACATTGCTGGTTTTTATAAACGAGACTATAGAGGTTTGCACTGAGGGCAGGGGCTTTTATATGCGATAGAGGGGAAACAACAGAAATATTTCCTGCATCAAAATGAATAGCCTGATTATGTTCTGCTTAGAGATTCCCTCCAGAGGAGCTGCTGGAGCCTTCAGAAAATAATCCATTGCCTGAAAAACCTAGGAAGAAGAGCAGAGAAAACACCACATCAGATACTCCTTGGCAGCTTTTTCATCAGTGTTTACACAATGTTAGTCATTGCTTTAGAAGTTTGTTAGAAGTTTGATACTTTAGTTTGCTGCAAAATTAATACACCATAATCTAGTGCTGCCAGGATGACTTATTTTTCTTTTTCTTAGATGTCTGAACCCTATGAAAAGTCAATGGAACTTCTTATACAAACCCCTTGAAAAATTCCTGCCTATAAACTTCAAATTTACTCTTTAACAGTGAAAGCAAGCAATTTAGCTCCTGTGACAACCTGTATCTGAAGCTGCAGCAACGGGAAATAAGTGTCTTTCTTCCAGTGGGAGATCTCCAGCCCAGAAAACAAGTGGCGGTGTGCTCATGCCGTGCTGCTGCCAGAGCTGAGCTTGGCGCTCGGTCTTACCTGCTGTCTCTCCAGGACAAATCTTGTAAACAAGCCCCAACAAAGCAGAGCGGGTACAACAGCAGTTCTGTTCTTCCCAACAAATGTCCTGATAAAGTCAGCTGAGGCCCTTGTAGCACCACATGTTTTTACCGCTCCATTTTGCAGCTGGTTTTCAGTAAAGTCAGTCAGCGAAGTGGCTCAGGGGGCACCTGTATCCTGCACCGGGGTGGGAGGCACCTTGCTGCCCACCCCGAGCACTGGTAGGGGCCCCTTTCAGAGGGACTGAGGTCTGCTCATACGCTCAAGGAGCAGCGTTGCTCTTGGGGTGTCCGCACCTCTGTCCCTTCCAGTGGATTTTCCACACCTGCCACTGATTCTTGTATCAAACACATGGTTGTATTTGATTATTATTTAATTTGTTGCCCTGTTTCTTAAACAAACTTGAGTATTAGTCTTTTGACTCAAATCTGGTTTGCTGCTTATGGTGTGGCTGCTTGTGTTGTGAATTTAAATTAAGTTTCTTTAGTTCTACACTTAGTATTCCTGTTTGGTTACATACAAATGTCTCCCTGGCCAGCTGTCAGTCTGGTAGACTGTCCAGCTATCTGACTCTAGGCCAGTGAAGAGGGAGTTGGAGAAATGGCCTGAAATACAAAAACACATCTGTTTCAGGTGTTCGAAGTGGATTTTAAAAGCCATTTTACTTTGTAGAAAACCTTGTGTTTTCAACTCGTCATTCTCCATCATCTGACTTTTTGCAAATGCAAACTCTCCTGAGGAATGAAATTCCAAGTCCTGCATGGAGGCAAACAGCATCGTAAACCTAACACTGAGTTATAGCGTTGGATTAAACATGGTACTATCTCCTGATAAGAAATACAAATGTAATGACAGCTGGCATAATTAAAACTTCCGAAAGATTTTGTCAATTCACTTGCTAACTTATCAGCATTTGAATCGTTCCTTCAGGCAAAGAAAAAAGCAGAGGGAGGAGAAGGGGAAACAAAACATGAACAGTAACACCCATGGTGCTGGATGCATGGATACACAGGGTGTGAAGCCAGGTGGCAGGTAACTTGAAAGATTTAAGGCGACCCAGCTGGCATATTGTTCTCAGCAGCTATTTTTGACCTGTTACAGGAATTGTGTGTTCAGTTGGGCAGCCTTGTAGGTTCCACATAGTTGCAATGGAGAGGTGAACCTGTCTTGAGCTTGCAGATGGACACCTGTTACAGGCGACAGCTGAGGACTGTGCATCAGGAACCAGTCAATCACTGAGAGTTTTTCTGACTGTAAAATCACAGAAGCTCAGAGGGTTTTAGGTTGAAAGGGTCCTCTGGAGGTTCATTAGTCCAAATCCCTTCTCAAAGCAGGGCTAACTTCAAGGTTGGGCCAGTTTGCTCTGAGCCTTGTCCAGGTCAGTCTTGAGAATCTTTAAGGATGCCATTTGCTCCACATCTCTGCACAAGCTTTTCTAATCCTTGACCATTCTAATGGGCAAGAAGTTCTTCCATATGTCCAGTTGGAGCTTTCCCTGCTGCAGCTTCTGCCTGTTGCCTCTTGCCCTACCACTGTGCACCCTTGAGAAAAGTTTGGATCTGTCTTCTCTGCAACCAGACAGTTTTTTCTCCAGGCTACATAAACCCAGCTCTTTCCTCCCCTCCTCAGTCATTCATACATTGTAGCCTCCTAATCATCTTGGTGGGTCTTCATTGAGGGGCCTCTCCAGTTTGGTGGCGAGACTTCTAATGGGGGAACCTTTGCTGGGCACAGTACTGCAGATACAGCCCCACAAGCAACAAGCAGAGGGGAAAATCACTACCCTCAAACCTCTGGCTACTTCATGACAGGTTTAAATTGCATAAGGTTTATGCTGCTGCAATTATTCTAGATTATTACTGATGGGTTTCTGTGCCTCAGAGCTTCATTTTCATATTCTAATTTTTCGAATTGCTTTTCTCCTGATGACAGAAAATATCTGTGCAGCTGTGCAAAATGTGTTGATTTACTGAACAACAAGAAGACATAACTACCTTTGTGCAAAGTTCTCTTGAACACAAAAAAAGAGAATAAAATGAAATGCAAAGATTTTTCAGTAATCATTGCTTTTTATCTGGTGACATATTCACGATAATAAATGATGTAAATTATTTTGAATAATGGTTTTTGAAAGTATCATATTTAATGCATGGATGATCTTTAATGCAGATGCATACCTTCTTCTCTCACTCAAAATATATATAACTTAATGCAGAAAGGGACTGGAATGCCTCATGGCCTCCACTCAGTGGAGCAATAAATTGTTCTAGAAATACAGGCCACGGAGGCAGAAAATATTCTTCTCAGCTCTGCCTGCAGTACAGGGTGGACCCAAAGGACACGACTACATCATGGAAAAAGAAGGAAGAGCCAGAAGCTCCCAGCTTCGTCCACTGCCTACACACATATGTTCCACAGACTAAGGGTGTTTGAGTGCTTTGAGTCTTGCTGTTTGGGTCGATGTGTGATTAGTTGGCTCTTGGGGACAATCTCAAAGTACTAGTGAAACAGGACTGCAAGCTGCTTGTCTGACATCCTATTTGGATTTCTGGGAGGTGCTTTCTGCCTTAACATGAAATCCCCTTAAACCTGCATTTTAGATGATAACAGAGTTTCTGATCCTGAGGAGTGTGAAATCCAACCAAATTCTTCCCCCTCCTAGAAAATAATTAAGTGAAAGGATAACTATTACAGGAGGATGGATGGGAGATAATGCATTTTCTTAAGTTTGGTCTGTTGCTAAGGGGGCTCTAGATAGCCAGTGTGGCAGAGTGAGGGCTCTATTTAGTGTAAGGCACTTGCAGTTCTAACTGGTGTCTCTGTTTGCAACAGGATACCTGTCACACTCACTAGAAAAACTCCCTGAACTGTGGAGAAAGAGATCTTACTTCTCTGAGCTTTCGTCTTCTCTCACAGATTGGAGGAGCTGCATGTCAGTGGCCCATAATCCATCATCTCTGAAGAAATCTCCCTCTGCCTTATGTAATGTAAATTCTCAGTACCTATAGGATCTTGAGCATGAATCCACAGAAACAATGTGTTTACACCTTCTTTCTAAAGGGCCATTTGCAAGGACAAAAAGAAAACAACCTCCTGCTTCCCTCTCTTGTGCAACTCTAATTGTTCCTACAAACATTTTAACACCAACTTGAGTTTTGCAGTCTCAGTCAGCCTGCCCTCTGCTTTCAAACCTGTCATTCACATAGGCACAGACCTTATGGTGTTTATACTTTTTGTACATATATATATATGTTTCTATATCCTATCATTTCTTAACTTTGGGTTGGGGCCAGGGAGGGTTAAATCGTAGGAGGATAAGTCACTCACCAGGTCTGAAGTGGTCTACAACTAGGTAATACATGTTGTTTTACACCTCAGTAATATATTTTCTGGGGAGGGAGAGTTTGAAAAGACTGCTGGGAAATCAGCTTAGATTATCTGGATTTATGTATTTTATTGCTATGGTAAAAGTAATTTAGAGCTTGTGAAAGGTGCCAGATTGACAGCCTTGAAGTTAAGTTGATTGGTCTATTATTTCCCAGTTCCTCTCTTTCAGACTTTTAAAGACATCTGCCCTATTCGAATCTCTCATAACTCAGTTTTTCAGCTTCTGAGACCGTGAGAGCCACTTCTCTATTTATTCTTCGGTGATGTTTATCAAGCTTGTCTAATTTGACTCTGTCTGGATTATTTCCTTATCCTCTGAGTTGTTCTTTGTCTGGTCCCTGAGACCTTGTCATTGATATTATATGCATGAACAACATCGTCTTTTGAAAAGGCTAGTTCATATTTTAGATACATTAATTACTATTTAAAGAGGACAGATTCAAAAGAAGAGGCAATCCAGCTTGAAAATAATCTGCTGATTCCTTTCCCTTGAATACATTATCAGTGTTTCCTTTGGGCCATTCAACAAGGTAAGAAGAAACCACAGAGAATGATTTCTTGCTAACCTGTAATTCTCTTGCTAAACTGAATGTTATTTTGCATATATTACTTCCTTATATACGTGTATTAATTTACATTCACTCTAGCCAACAGAAAAAGTTAGTTTGCAGTCCTTTTAAGAGTCCTTTTTCTGCTTAAAAGGCTATCAGTGAAGGACCACCGATGTGGCTAGGAGTCTGGAGCCTCTGCCCTGTGAGAAGAAGTTGGTAGAAATGGGTTTGTTCAACCTGGATAAGAAATGATAGATGAGATCTAGTGGCTATCTTCCAGTGAATAACAGGTGGCTGTAGAACAGACAAAGCCACTTCTAAGCGCAAAGTGATAGAACTCACAGCAAAGGACACAGGATGCAGCAAGGGAGACTCCAACTGGACCCAAGGAATTGTTTCCTGCAAGAGGAGTTGTGCACTGGGGCAGGTTGCCCAGAGAGACGGTGGATCTCTGTCCTTGGAGATATTCAGAATGTGGTTGAGTGAGGCCCTGAGTAAGCTGGTGTAGCCAAGAGGCGATCCCTGCTTTGAGCTGGTGACTGAACCAGATAACCTCCAGAGCTTAGTCAAATCTTAGCCTTTTTTAATTCTAGGATTGCTCCCTCAGTGAACACCCTCAGCAATGCACGGGTACTCACCACCCCTCTGAGACTCTTCTGCCCGATCACCTGCCTCCAGCCGCTCAGATATCAGAGTGTGGCCTTTAGCGATGAGGGCAGCGTGTCCACAAGTTTAACCCAAGTTAAACCAGAGTGCAATGGTTTAACAACACAGTCCCTGGATCCACTGCTGACTATGTGCTGTGTTTAGCATTGCCAGTCTTTTCATTTACAGTAATCCAAGTTCATTCATTGGAATCTGCCAAAATGCAGTAGGGATAACTCTCCTGTTAATTCAACTGCATCATAAATTGTAGGATAAAAGTGGACTGAGTTGAAACTGTTTATCAAATCGTTAATATGTTAGATTGCTGTGGTAGAAATGAGTCTCCACCTTTGCTTTTTGTATCACTGCACTATACTGTTGTTTCAAAAATGTGACAGAAGGTACAAGGCTGGTGAATTGCATCCCGCGTTTCAAGATGCTGCATTCCTAGCTGAAGAAGCTAGGAATGAGTAATGCAAAACATCTACAGATCTGAATTGTTCCTGTTTTTATTAAGTCATATGTTCAGCTGTAAATGTTACGTTGTCTCCAGAGGCAAAGGATGATTTGTACATAATGGCTATGAACTTTGTATGGAAAGGGCAGATCTGCGCAATTTTAGGAGATTTATCTTTTCCTGCAAACATACCTGAAATGAGAGCAGAATTATCTGGTTATTATACAGCACTGGAAAGCCCAGTTTTCCTTCAGCTGTGGCCAGGAATAGCCAATCACCCAAACGAGCTCCCCATCAGCACTGTGCCCAGGCCTGAGACTTGACCGGTGGGGATATAAGACGTTGCCAATAGGCATGTGGCAAAATCAGGGGACACAGGAGATTCAGTTTCTCAGATATCCCATTTTAGAAAGGAAGCCTCAGCATTAAAGGTTTAATGTGAGGCACTAAACCTGGTAGGACTACACCATGTTTCAAGGAGGTTGGGAAATTCCTCTAGGAATGAAATACTGGTAGGAGATTTTGATAGCAAGCATTTGCTTTGTTCTAGATGACTTCTGAAACCATCTCAAGAACAGGTGATCTGTGGAGAAAGGTAATACCTGTATGCACTGATGGGCCTCCAGGAGGTCCGTATGATGTCCATCTATCCTATGGAGATGTTTCTGATGCTCTAGAACATCTTAATGTCAGTCAGAAACAACATTAAGGCAGCCAAATCTTACTTCTCTGTAAGTGGGACTTCAGTGTTCAGTAATATCAAATGGAATTCAGTTAATCTGGGTTTTCTTCCTGAAAAGAAGTTGTTTGATGGGTTATTTATTTTTTTAGCAAAACCTTTCCAAGTAACACCACCATGCCTTGCAGTGGAAAAAAAACGTAAGCTAAAGAAAAACCTAGTAAAAGCCTAGTAAAAGTGTGTCAAATAACAAAAGCAGTTATCACAACCGCGAAAACATTTGTTTGCTTTCTATGGAGAAATTGGTTATTCTGCTTTTCATATCCAAACAGGATTTGAATTTGCACTCAGTGTTCAGGAAAACTCACATAATACCTCAGTCAACCCCCTCAAATAAGAGCTAATGTTTCCTTTGACAAATTGCAATAGGTCACATAAGTGATGTGCTTTATGAAAAACTGATGTCATACAAAAGGGTTCGCAGGCTTAAAATAATATGAAAACTTTGATTATGCTTTTACAGAGACTGTGTTGTTCCCTCTGAGAAGAAACAGGAGGGGTAATGTACGGCTAATGGTGAAAAATAATCTTTTTCTGAGGAGTCTGAGCACAGGGCAGAACATTAACATTTTGTACTCCAGTCTGTCTCGGTACAGAGCTGCAATAACAGGGTGATGACGCTGAACTCTGCAAACTACATTGAAATGACAGCCCAATTCTTTACTGAAGTTCATAGAAAAGCACATTAAATCAGATTTGATCAGAAAAGGTAAGCCTCATGAAACCAGGTATTTTCTCTGATATATTCTTTGTAACATGGCAAGCATTTATGAAAAGCTGACATAATTTTCCATATCTTTAGTTTTATTTCTGGGCTGTGCCCTGAGGAAAACAAGCCTATGTTTCAGATTGACTCTGTCCACTAAATGGAGAACACAGGATCGTGGAAACAGTAGATAAGCTGGGTTAGAAGGGAATGGGGGAAGTTAGGCAGTGCGGCCCTCTGCACCATAAAGGGTCAGTTTTAAGGCTGGAGCTGATTGCTTGGGGTTCAGGTGGGTCTTGGGACCAAGTCCCAGGGTGGAGCGTCCACCACTTCTCTGCTCCAGTACTTATCTGCTCCTGCAGGGAAAGGCATTCAGCAAAACTGCTGCCCCTTCATGCAGCTGCACTGAAATACTGTATTTTCCTGAAATATAGAACACGTGTCTAGTGCAAAAAAAAAGGATGGTACATGGGAGAACAGAGAGGTCTTGGTAGGAAACGAGTGATTACCAACAAATTACAGCTGATTTACAAAGAGAATGCATAGAGATTTATAGAAATGATACCTTTTGTCAGGCTAACTGCTAAAGCATCCAACAGAGGGGCCTTGCTGTGCAAAAATGAACAGCAGATGCTGATTCTAAAAAGAAGTTAAAAATCTCAAACAGCTGGTAAAAACGCCGTTTGAATTTATGGCTGGTAACACCAGGAAAGCTGTCAACGCCTGCTTCCAAGCATGGTCTGGGGGCAAGAGTCTAAATGATTACTGGAAATCCACCGTGTTTACCTCCAGACCCCTGACTGAGCTTGAAAGTCACAGACAGAAAGACTGGCTCTAGCTGTAGAGCTGCTGGCCCCCTTACGTGTGGAAGATGTGTGCTAGCAGGAACCAATTGCTCTCGCATATGGCACATGTAAGAGGTGGCACAATAACAGCTTGTCAAAAGGAGCTGGAATGTATGCAGCCCGTGATAACAGCTCCACAAACTCTCATTATATAAATGTTCTTTGGAGGGGGGTGACCTTGTTAAACAAATTGTTCAAACCCACTGTCTGGCTCCACCCTTGAAGGAGGTGGAATGGGTCTGCAGGAGCCCAGGGTGCTGAAGAAGCACTGTTGAGTGGCTCAGTGCGCAGGAGCAACGCTTCCTCAGAGGTGATGAGCAGAATCGTTGCGAACACCGAATAAGGTGCTGAGGGACATGGTTTAGTGATTGATGGGAATGGTTGGACTCGATGATCTAGTGGGTCCTTTCCGACCTAGTGATTCTATAATTCTATGAAGAGCTGCCTCCTCTGACAGGCACCCCTGCAGCACTTTCCTGGCTTAAGGGAAAAGTTCATTTGGCCTGACTTATGCTCTTAAACGCTGTGCCTGCTTCTTCTTGTGCAGATGTAACCGTTTACAAATCGCTGTGCTTCCTAGCAGGAAAGCGAAATGAGCTGTGTGTCCCTGGGGAGGCTGTAAAGGAGATAAAGCTCCATCGAGAAGTGATGAACTGGATGAGAAGCAAGAGGGCAAATAATAAGCACTAGGAGAAACTTAGGAAGCTTGCTGGAAGAAACAGGAATCCTGTTTGGATTTGGAATAACATTTGGAATAGTAGGCTAGGGATGAAGGAAACATTAGAAGGGTTTTGCTGATCAAAAATCCAATGTTAAAAGGAAAAGATGCACCTGGGACATTGTGTGTACACAAAGCACTAAAACTGTGGCTTTCAAGGAGTGAACTAGACATCTAAGCACTGATGCACTCACTGGTTCCAGCTCCTGAGGGAAATTTGTCCTTGCAAAAGCTGATCCCTTGAGGGTTTAAAGGGAGCAGTTAAGGGCAGTGCTAGCAAGCTACATGATTTCTTAATAGCATCTGCTTCTGAGGTCAACATTGAAGACAGGCCAGTTCTGGACTTGGGAGTAATGATGAAGCCTTATGAGGATGGGAAGTACCAGAACAAACCAGTGAACAAAATAGTAGGTACTGAAACAAAATGAGACATAAAAGAGTAGCCTGTTCCAATAGGCCCAGTTGGTGTTTGTTCAAGAGCTTGGAAAGGACGTAAGCCTGTCACTGAAGACCTGCAAATGAAATTGTGTTATAGTATATAACACATCAGAAATATTAATGCATGCTCTATATTCAATGTTTATTAAATTGATATACCAAAACTAATTTTACCATTTAAATTTATGTTAAATGCTTATGATTCATTTACACTTGAAATATAATATTTTTCAATTTTACTTATACACTACATACATTATATTGCACTACATATTCTATATGTACATTGTTATATATTTATCTATATATTGTAGCACGAAATATATGCATATGTTGATATAATTATCTATTTATAGCTTATATACGACTAAATTACATAATAACATATCATATGTTATTTAATATTATTATGTTTATATATTATATAATATAATGTCAACATTTTTCCTAGACACATTTACATATATGGCATTATGCATTCTATCTATATAAATATGTGTTAGGTCATGTATAAAATAATATGTATTACATAGTAAAAAAGTTCTCACTGAAACCTGATTTTGTGCTAGAGGGTTAAAAATACACAAATGCTGAGTGTCTGCTTTGTTCTGGGCTTTTTTCAGATTAAAAACATAAAGCTTTCTGAGTAATCCAGAGAATTGAGAGCCAGTAAACCCTGTGCCTGCTGCTGACAAATAGGTTTTATTGATCATCCGAAATAAAAAAATATTAAAAAGAATAGATAAAGGGCAACATAGTGTAATTAATAATTCAAAGATTTTTGAGGAAGCCCTTTCTTAGCAGCTTTAAAAAGGCAGACTCTTTTTCTGACTACAAATCTGATTATGACACAGAAAACAGACTAGAACTGAGAAATCAGTTTTCAGGATGGCAAAAAATTAGAGATGTCAAAAAACATTAAGCTTCAACAGTTGATCTACATAACATATTAAATACTTAGAAATTTGGAAAGAAGATGTGAACTGTGAATTAGCAAAATCTGCAGAGACAACATGGCAACGTTTAGTTTAAACCTGAGAATATTACAAGCCAAGTTGAATAGGAGGTAACTCTGCCCCTCTGCTCCTCTCTTGTGAGACCTCATCTGGAGCGTTGTGTCCAGTTCTGGAATCCTCCACATAAGAAGGATATGGAGCTGTTGGAACATGTTGAAAGGAGGGCTACCAGGATGGTCAGAGGGCTGGAGCACCTTCCCTATGAGGACAGGCTGAGAGAGCTGGGGTTGTTCAGCCTGGAGAAGAGAAGGCTTTGAGGAGACCTTATAGCGACCTTCCAGTGCCTGAAGGGGGCTACAAGAAAGCTGGAGAGGGACTGTTCACAAAGGCTTTTGTGTGATAGGATGAGGGGCAATGGGTATAAACTGGAGAGGGGCAGATTTCGACTAGACATAAGGAAGAATTTCCTCAGGATGAGACTTGTGAGGCACTGGCACAGGCTGCCCAGGGAAGATGTGGCTGCCCCATCCATTCAAGGCCAGGTTGGATGGGGCCTTGGGCAGCCTGGGCTGGTGGGAAGTGTCCCTGCCCATGGCAGGGGGGTTGGAACTAGATGATCTTTAAGGTCCCTTCCAACTCAAACTATTCTATGATTCTATGAATAAAGAATCTAATGAAACACAAGCAAATAGAGGATGTTGTGATGAACAGTCCTCCATAGTGATTACAAAGGAAAGGGCACTGAAGGGAAAAGATAAACCTCTGTAAACATTTTTATCTATTTTAGATGGTGAACAACCAACATGGTGCTGAGATCCGGGCACTGCTCTACACAGCTGGGAGGGAGACCTCTGCTTGGTGGGGGATTCCGGGTGGATAAAACACTGAGCTTTGTGTCACCTAGTGACACGAACTGGGAAAACATAGCAACTCTTTTCTCTCTTTTTTAACTGGTTTTATCCAACCTTGAAGTGGGCCTTTTTTTGTTACAAATGGTTGAATGAGATCATCTCCATTCCAGCCTGAATCATTCTGATCCCCAGGACAAGAGTCTGACACTCCCCTCAGAGCCATCAGGACACAGAATTAGATGACTGTCTCATCCAGCTGTTAACTCATTTCTACTTATCTAGACATTTCTGTTTTATATAAAAAATACAAACCAAATGCCTGTTTCAAATCTTGCCTTATCACAACATGAACTATTTGTTTTTATTGCACATAGAATGGAATTTGTAAGTAATATCAAAAGATTATGAGATGTAATACATAAATATCATCAGACATTCTTCAGGAAAAACCTGTGTTTTATTACAGCATGTTCAGAGTCTTCAAATGCCCTAGCAATGAAGTTACTGACTAGCCAAAGCTGCCCGACACATAACAGTATGAAAAC
Organism: Clamator glandarius; assembly: GCA_033459285.1. NCBI lineage: Eukaryota > Metazoa > Chordata > Aves > Cuculiformes > Cuculidae > Clamator > Clamator glandarius. The sequence goes on along the minus strand of JAUNZM010000245.1, from coordinate 5,733,942 downwards.
TAAGATTCCTTTTTGATCTGTTTTGAGCATGTTGATGTCTCCAGTGGGTTCAGGTGCAGTGACAGATAAAACCAGAGCTCACTGCAAACCTCTCCTATGAGGAAAGGCTGAGAGTGTTGGAGTTGTTCAGCCTGGAGAAGGAAAGGCTTCATGGAGACCTTATTATGGCTTTTGAATCTTAAATGCGGGCTACAAGAATGATAGGGGTGAACATTTAGCAGGGCCTGTTGCAATAGGATAAGGACTAATGGTTTTAAACTAAAAGAAGGTATATTTAGACTAGATATAAGAAAAAGCATTTTACAATGAGGGTAGTGAAACACAGGAACAGGTTGCCTGGAGAGGTAGCAGGTAGCCCATCCCTTGAAACATTCAAGGACAGACTGGATGAGGCTCTGAGCAGCCTGATCTAGTTAAAGATGTCTGCTCACTGCAGGGAAGGTGGATTAGATGACTTTTAATTCTAATCCAAACCATTCTGTGATTCTAAAATTGTCATCCATTTCAGTTGCTCCGTAAGAGTATGCACAACTCTGAGGCAGCGGGGGTGCCTTCTCGTGTCCTTGAGCCCAGCATCCAGAGCTGTGGCATTCAGAGCAATCTGGAGAAGCCTTGAAAAGATATATGGTTCCCCTTGAAGCCCGCTTTTAACTCCTACGAGGCCACTTTACACTTTCTGAAATAATTGAGTCCCTTCACAGTAAGCAAAAGGTTATATTTATTTGAGTAAAAAGCATGGTTCTGACTAGTGCTGATAAAATGGACTTATTTTTCTTTAATTCCTTTTACATCTGAAAATGGATGACAAGGTGAAACATTCTTTTAAGTAGTTTCTCAGGTTCAATCCAAAGTGTTACATTAGTCAGGAAGGCAGAGACTGATGTATTAAGGAAGGACAAGGTATTTCTGATGAGCTGAGATTTAAATGTGTGAGTACCTTTTATGGATTTTTGCTTACTGGTCGAAAATGGCAAGCAGTGAGAGTATAGAAAGAATGACATGAAGGTGGTTCTCTGTCTCAGCTCAGTTCATTTTCTTGTCAGTCAATCTGCTGAATCTGATTCCTTTGGCTAGGTTTTTAACATCTTTGTTGGTTGTTCAGTGTTAACTTTGTTTACCTTTCCACTCCCCTTACCCTGCCCTAAACTCTTCCCTCCATTTCTACCCCACCACAAAGAATCTAGTAGATTTATCCATAAGGCAGCAGTGAATGATTCAATTGGAGAACTCAATGGAAAAACTGGGAAGAAATAAAATTCTTTCTTTTCAATACGTAGCCCGTAAAAAAACACAACTCTCAGGTTAACGACCTGTGAAATAAAAAGCAGTCTCCTATTGCTTATTTGCTCCTGAGGTCAAGAGGAGAAGACTATTTTCTGATTAGTGGGTGGATTCCATCAAAGATACCTAAACACTTCTCTTCCAGATTGTGAGAATTTAATTTAATTGAAATAATGCCTACAAAGGATTACATTTTGACTAGTTGCTTGAATTAAAGAGGATAATCTCTTGCATTATTGAAGCCATCTAAATTTTGCCAGTGTTGTCATCCACTGAGCAACACTATTCCTGATTAGGCTGCGTCTGTTAGGGAGCCAGGGACATGACAGGTCTGTGGGAGCTGGAAGTGATGCATAGTGACAGGGGCATTCTGTTTAATAGAGAATGTTTGCCCTTAGTGTAAACCTAGCCTCTGTCAGAAGTTAATGATGTTCCTACAGATCCATTGAAGACATTTTTCAATTTGAAAGGGTTCTATCCTTTTACTAGTTTGGATTTTTTTTTTTTTTTATTATATAAAGAAAACTATGGCCAAACCTTTATAAAACCTTTGGTGCTTTGTCCTGTTCAGTTGAAGCTGGATATGCCAGCTGTTTAACTTCATCAGTTAAAGAGTATACTTAAGCTTTCATCATTTGTTTTACAGCATTATTATTAGAGGACAAAGGGTTGTAGGCACTGGGAAATAAAATGCTGCCTGAATCTCTGTATTACATTAGAGCTACTGTAACATGTCATCTGACAACATCTCAGATCACTTGAAAAAGTGTTCTGAAGAGAGAATTTATTTCTTGCAATTCATCTCAATGACAGAGATGGCATGACCAGAGCTGTCTGTTCTTGGGATAGACCTAGCTCTAATAGGGGATAGTTGTCACTATTGCCCTGATCCAGCAGATCACAACTTCAAGCCACAGAAAGGCAGCAAAAGTGTTAATTGTGCTCATTAAGCTAAGCACACATTTCAACTGACTTGTTAGACTAACAGTTTCCTACCTCCTCTTCAGCTGGTACATTGCGAAAAAACTTACCTAAAACCATATCCCATCAGGTACAGCTCCACAAAGTAGGTGCTAGTCATGTGAGTTATAGATGCCTGCTAGCTGAGGACTGAGTGAATACATAAACATTTGTGCTTTCCCTCATACTAGAACTTGCACTTTTTGATTTAAAAGTAGCCCACGCTAGCTCGTGACGGTGTCAGTGGCACGACCCACACGTACTCCAAATATCTTGAGAAAACACAGTGGACATGGAGATGTATATTGAACTGAACTGCTGCTCTGGGCATATGAAGTAATGTAGGAGAGAGAGGTATAAGGAAGAATTTTCTAGTAGTCTTTCAAATTTCCTTGCACCTGCTGACTTCTCATCCTTCCCAGCTTGGCTTTCTTTCTTTACCAAGAGGGTTTTGTGTTCTTCTCTGTCAAAAGAAGATTTCAAAAGAAATTAACAGCACAAACGGAGGCTTCTCCTTCAGGAGGCTGCAATAACTTCTGCTTCTTTTCCTTCCAAAGAACACATAAGTCTTTCCAGGTGAAGGGAGTCCAGTATAAAAGTCATGTAACCAGTCTCAATAGTTGGGCACATCAGGTAGGTTACCCCCTGTGTACCCCACCACCGTTTATTAATATAATACCTGCTTAATAATTAAATTGGCATTGATTATTGAGTTTGGCTTTTTCATGGCATCACAGGAACACAGTTAACTACAATAATTTATTGTCACCAGGTATACTGGTGGAGACTTGGAGACCGTTTGACTTCTACTTTGCCACTTTCACAGTGATGGATCCTTACTACTCATACCTCAATTTGCCTGGCTACATTTATGCTTCTTCCAAAAAGAATTTACTGTGGGTATTATGGGTGGTGTCCTGCGCTCTCTTTCTGAGAGTTGGTGTGTAAGCTGCAGAGCAGATAGCTCAAACTAGCAAGTGGATCATGTCTTCTGTCAGTGGAATTCATGTTAAGAAACATATTCTCTTTTCAGGTCACTTCCACTGGGCACAAACCTTTGAATTTATTACTGCCAACACAGAAAAAAGAGCAGAAATGGCCTTGAGATGAAGTTGTCATTTATACCCCAAGTGCTGCAGAAGATGTATATGTAGTTATGTTTCAGATTTGAAAGCCTTATGGGTGTTATGGTGGAAAGAACAGTCTGTTTCAGCTTTGGTCTTGATTTGGGTCCAAATTTCCCCTGTATATATATAATATATATATATATTATATATATATAAACATATGAACAACAACACATATATATATATAAATATAATATAAAAATACATATAAAACAATTTAAATACCTCCAGAATAACTGAGTGTCTGTGGAGCAAGTGTCCAGAAGGTCAGGTTAGATTTTTTTTCTGCTTGGTGATGGAGGAGAGGTGTCAAGCAACTGAGCGTAGATACACCTTGTTTGCAAGAGACCCTGGGCACCACTCTGTGTTCACTGAAAGCAGCAAACGCACACACTCTTGTGATGCTTAACATTCAAACCCACTTCACTTCCAGTATTACTCCATTTTGAGCCGCCTAAACGAGCTGAATCACAATACTATTCACTGTTGCAATGTTAACAGCTGTGCTCTAGGGCTAGTCACTTTGAATACATTGGTCCTTTGTTCCATCCCTTTGTTTTTCCAAGTGCCCTGCCTGCACTTGCGAGGGAGGGGTGCCTGACAACACAATTTTGTCTCAGAAACTGGGTGAAAATAAGTGCAAGCAGAGAACCCTTTCCTAACCTTTCCTATCTGGAAACAGTGATGCAGGGCACACCAGGTGAGCAGGGGAGGTAAGACACATCCAGGTCCTAGCAGCCTTTGCATCCACAAGGTGGACAGGGAAATTACGTGCGCCGACCAGACTTGGATCTGCTGTGCAGCAGAATGGGGGCGTCAATGATGCCCCATCCCTGGAGGTGTTCAAGGCCAGGGTGGATGGGGCTTTGTGCAGCCTGGTTTGGTGGGAGGTGTCCCTGCCCATGGCAGGGGGGTTGGAACTGGATGAGCTTTGAGGTCCCTTCCAACCCAACCCGAACTATGATGATTCTATGATCAAGCACAAGACGTGAACTGCATTGCAACGCGCTCCAAGTGAAAGTCCCTGTCAGAAACGCCACTAAAATCTTTTTTGCTTCAGACATAAATTTGCAGAAAGCTTAGAGGGTGCAGATGAAACCAGGGCAAGACTTAGAAGAGGAGCTTTGGCCCTAGTAATTCAAGAATAGATCACCTTAGCAATCATGAGCCTTTGCAAGGCGAGACAACTTCAGTTAAAGTAACTTGTTTTCCAGAATACAGACTATTTTCCTGCACAATAGCCCATCTGTAAGACTCAGGCTCGCTTTACTTGGTTTCCTTCCTATTCTCTCCACCAAGGAAAGTATTTTTTGATCTTGCATTGCAGGGAAACATACAACACGAATAACTTGTCCCCATCCATGGCAGGGTAATTGGAACTAGATGATCTTTAAGGTCTCTTCCAACTCAAATTGTTCTATGATTCCGTGATAAAAAACTTGTATATATACCCGCTGCTTTTGTAAGATGCTATGCCTTTTTTAGAAGGGCATCCAATTCAGCGCTGAATTGTAAAATAAAAATATTATTGCCTTTGCTTTGAAGACTTTGTCCTTTTCAGTATTTTACCAGTGAAGGAGTGTTTCTCACAGTATGGAGTCAGGATCAGCTTCTTGAAGGCTAGCAGCTTCTTGAAGGCTAGCAGCTTTATGAATCTTGTAGAGCTTCACAGGCATATGTTGGGCCTCAGAATAGAAATATATGTAATACAAATAATATAATAGCATTGTAGAATAATTTGGAAGCAGAAATCTCTATTCCAAACTCCTGCTTCAAGCAGGGGTAACTTCAAAACTGAATCAAGTTACTCAGGGCATTATCGAGTCCCAAAAATCTATCATGGTAGAGATTCCATTGTTTCCGGGCAACACACTGCTCTCTTGGTCACGTGGTAAATAGGTTCTTCCCTCCATCCACCTGGGACATTGTTTGCTGCAACTTGCTCTTTGGCTCTTCATTTCGGAGAACAGTAGGGCTGCATCTTCTCTGTAATCCCTTCCTAGGTAGCAGAAGACGCCAATCAGCCCCCTCTCAGCCTTCTCTTTCCAGGCTGAGCAGAACTGGCGCTCTCAGCCTCCTCCTGTCTGTTGCAGCCTCTGGATTCCTAAACACATCGGTGCCCCTCCACTGAATTTGTCAAAATTTCTCTTTCATCAAAAACTGCCGTGTTCGTGGGGGTCAAAACTGCACACAGCACTCAGTCAACTCATAAGTGATGAGCAGCGGAAAAGAATCACTTTCCTTAACCGTTGGCTATGCTTTTGCCCGTGCAGCCTGCTTTATGGCTAGTCTTCACTGAGAGAAGGGCACACTGTTGATCCCTTGCAAATTTTCTGTCCAGCACGATCTCAAAGTCTTCTCCTGCAGAGCTGCAAGCTAGACATGAGAGTCCCCAGGCTTCACTGATTACTTGGGTGACTCCATTCAAAGTACAGAGCTCAGCATTTGCCATTGCCGAAACTCATGAGGTTCCTGTTGGACATCAGGCTTGTCCAGGTCCTTCTGAATGTAACCCCTGCCTTCCAGGATATCAGTTATTCAAATATCAATTTGGTGGGATTATAATCAATTATATTAATACATTATAAAATTATATTTATGTAATAACTAAATAATAAGAAAAAATCTTATCCAGTATAAAGCATTACCTGTGTTTGTACTATTATCACACATTCTCAGAACTACACGATGCTGGCATAAAAGAATAAATGCTTTAAAAAACAAATAAATGGTTTACATTTCTCTTAAGGATGGTCTCCTTTCATTCCCAAGATGCATGCTAATCCAAATCAGCTTTTGTGCTGAATTCAAAGTATTGGTTTAGATGAGGAACTTCAGAAGGGAATCTTGGGTAAAAGTCTATGGATCTTGTTATTGCAAATGGCAAGGGAAGAACTCTAAATTGCACAGACAGTTAGGTTTGGATCAGTTACGTTTCACTGATTTTGAGGAAAGGACCTGCAACACACTTCAAATATTTCTGCTAGTGAACCACAAATAATTTAAAACACATGAGGTCACCAAATAAGAAAACACAAGAATATTTGACAGGAAAAGATAATGAATGCTAGGTGTGGTGGCAAACACTAAGTATAAAATGCAAAGTTTTCAGAGTATGACGAGTTATCTCTGAATTCCCATTTGGTGAAACACAACTGCAATGAATATTTATTGCCCCCTTATTTAGCAACGTGAACAAAAGGAACTGTTATAAATAAACAACACTACGACAGTTTCACTGCTGTTAGCTTGACTTCTCCTATGAAGTCAATCAAACTGAAAGACAAAGCAATCAGGGAAAAGACTAAGTCAAACATCCAAATTACAGAGTTTCTATTTTAGTGTTAACTACCATAATCACTGATTCGTCCAAGACTTACTAGTGTGAAGAAGCTGTTGGTGAATTTTGACAGGTGTCAGCATGGCATTTGCATGCTTCTAGATCGAAATGCAGGCTTTAAATACAAATTTACATGATTTTTTTTAAGGTTTCTTTAGCATATCAGTAAAACTTTGAAATTATATAAAGGGGGCAAAATTTACAAAGTAGAGCAATGTACATTTAAGAGGATGCAAGTCAATTATACAGGGTGGAAACAAGAGAGGCAAGCTCTGTCTTTGTATAACTTCTTTGCATGTTCCTACTGGCTGCTCTTGCTGTAGTACCTCACCTCTACCCTTTGATGTACAAATGAAACCACCTCTCCAGTGCAGCTGTGCTGATAATAGCAGGTGACTCAGTTTCAACCTATTTGTCCTCAGACCTAGTTTGACAGCCACTTTACTCTTCAGAGTGAGCAAAGCAAAACTTTAAATGTGTCACTAACTCAGATGAAAAACTCCAGTCCATATTTAGTAGCCCATCTGCTCTGCAAATCTGAACTCAGGTCAGAGATGTGCCGAATCCTTTGGCTCAACTCAACTAAGATACATGGTTGTAAAGTATTTGCAGGATCGGTATGCGAATATAAGACAGGATGCACATTGCTTAGATAAACTTAGAGGCTTTTTGCTCTCAGCTTCCCACAGCTGGCACTTTGCAGGGCAGTGCACGATTTCAGTGCATGTGCTCAGCCCTCTCAGTCTCTCTTGTTCATTTACATTAAGGCTGCATCTTCGCCTCAGGAATGCATCAGGAAGGCTGGAGGTGATACATACCCAGGAGCTTTCCTTCAGCATCTCTACTGACCGTCATCTTCTGAAATGTGACATCTGTAGCGGGTTATTTAATAGGTTGGTGGATGGCAGGGAGGGAACACTGCATCAGCAGGTTGACCTGCTTAATTCTGTTTGTACCATTCATAGTACACTTTGAGAGGAACCGTCTTCACCAGAAATTACCTGCCACGTGGAAGAGACAAACCTTTCACACCAACTCTATGCAACTGCTTCCCCATGTAATTTCAGCTAAGCTTTCAGATGCCTAAGCACGCATCTGCCCATGTCACACTGAAAAGTAAAACCTCAATACATCAGCAAAGCTCCACTTCATCAACAATAAATGTGTTAGTAATCAACCACCTCATTGCAGTCATGTAAACCACCACCACACTGGCCATAATGCTAGTGTAAAATGACAACACTATAGATTCATGTCTGTGCCTGAAAATCTTGGGAAATAAAGGGTAAAATGTGGTGAAGAAAACCCTGGGATTTAAATCCTAAATGCCAGTTAGTTCTACAGCATTTACTCTGTACAGTCAGCCTACTAAGAATAGATTCCTCTCTCTTGCAAGCTCCCGTGGAACAGCAAGTACATACACATTAGGGCAATGGCCATCACAGTGATCACTGCTCAGCAGATGTGACTCTGAATGTCTTTCTAAATGACTTTTCTAAAAGTATATATATTACACTGTCATATCACGTGTATTTGTTACGCCTGAAAGGTTTAGTCCCAACCCTGCTATTTCTGCAAGAAGTTCCATTTTAGGATCTTAAGTATTGCTTTGGACAGGGAGAACGAAGTGAGTCTTTTTTTACATAACATAGTGTCACAGCACCAAATAAACAGACCATACCCATTATCTTTTCATTTTTGGACTCAAGACCTTAGTTTAGGCTGGAATGAAGGAGACACACTGCCTTTTGGAGAAAAAACAAGACAAGTTCAAGAAGTATTTGCTGAGTTTTTGATTGTTGAACCTTTAGGACCAATTTGTAATGACGTAGAAATACTTTCCCATAAAAATCATCAGCTCTGTTCTTTGTGGAGATCTTTCAGTCTTTACGTATTTAGAGACAGCTTTCTTGCTTTATTATAAGCTTTCTTTAATGCCTGTTAAGTCAAGTAGCTTTTTCAGACTCAAAGAAGGTCCTCCAAAAGGGCATAGTCTAAAAAAATCCAGGAAGTGACTTCCTAATACAACTTCACACCTCCCCAGATGCTAGTTTCAAATTAATCATCTGTTCTGGGGACAGCAGATGGAAAATAATATCCCTGATAAAATGGGTCTAACAAGAGCTGGAGGACCTGTGCTGACTGCTAATCTTACAAGAATTCCTAAAGAGATTTTTGACTGGATAAAGGGGGTGTTTACTGTCTGAAAAAAAAAATTCCTCCTATTTCTTTGATATTGAGGAACTTTGAAAAAGCTGATGATGGGCCAATCTGTTTAGAGTTTGGCCTCCTTGAGTGCAGGATCTGAAAAGGACACTTGGCTCTATCTCTCAGTCACTAAAGTGGGGTGACAGCCTGATTTCAGTTTTACATCACAGCTCAAAATCTTAACACCCTCAGCTGCCAGAATGAAGACAAAGCAAGGAGGAAGCATGTATCACTTTCTAGAGCACAAACAAAAAGGACATTATAAGATCTTTTTCACTGAAGCTCCCTCAACAGAAAGGCACCTGGAGCAGCCCTGCAAGCTGCTCCTTCAGCAGGTGCTATCTAAACTGCTGTCCTTCAGTGCTCCTTGTTGCTGCTTTCTGGTACTGCGCTGTTTTCCCGAGTTCCCTCATCTCATCCCCTTCCATGATCGGGCTCTTTTATCCTATGTCTTAACTTCCTGGTTACATCTTCCCAACCCTATGCTTTTCTCTCTTTCTCAGGTCTTGCTGCCTTCCTTCCTCTCATACACCTTTCCTTTCCCAATTTTCTCAATTTTTTTAGACTGGTCTGTAGAATGTGTCTAGCACACGGCCAGTCAAAAACCATGAAGTTATTTTCCCTGAAAATAGATCAACCCTCTTTCTAAATCTCAATTAACTACATTCCTAGCCATCTCCCTATCTAGTCAGAAGCATAATGCTTCTATGCTCCCTGCTGTCCCCCTTTCCTGCATCTCCCCCAGCACAGCCTGCTACAAGCTGTCATCTCTTCAATAGGAACAGTCATATTTTTGGTGCAGGAACTTCATCTGCCCTAGTTCATGCAGTGTTCTTTTCCTTCTTTCTTCCTTGCACGATTTGTTGCTGCGGCTTATTACACATGCTCTGCTCCCTTTCTGCCACAGCTTCAAAGTGCTACGGATTTTTTGATTTGCCTCTCCTGCTGCTCCAAGACTCTGAGTGATACAGAGAAGCTCCTACAGCCAGAAAGCGACAGTGATTTTTAGCAATGATGTTTGCTGTAACTATTTAAGGCACACTTAAGAAGACACATAATAAGTGGGTTTGAGGGAAGTGGTGGCAATCCACCCACTATATTCCTTTTAGCTAACCCTTTAATTAAATATTAAAGATATTGTTCTCAGGAAGATTTAAAATAACCCACCGACAGAAAAGAGAGACAGTTTAAAAAAACAGCAGAAAAAGAAATTATCCCCTCCAAAGACTTAGCACACCCTCACACTGCTTTTAACATAATCTTACTGTGCTGATGACGGAAGAGCTTTTCTGAAGGGAAAATAACAAATCCTACCCTTGATAGTGCTAGATCCCTCTTCATGTTCTCAGGGAGTCCCATTAGGGACTGCGAATTATCTGATGACTAAATAAACATACTAGTTTCCTCTTTCATAAAGGATAGCAAATAAAACATTTGTAAAACTTAGTAAATAAATTACTCAAAATGTTACTCTTCACCCAAAAGACACATTCTCCTGCTGGCTGCACAGACCACATGCAGTTTGAGGGGAAAAGTATACATACATCGATCATAGCATCATCTCCAAGTATAAAGTAGGGTGAGATAAATCACAGCAAGATGTGGGCAGGTCTGTGGTATAAAGCACTTCTCGTTAAAACTGAGATGAGGCAACCCCAAGTGGGTACCACAAATGGCCACAGAAAAAAGAGACGAGGCAGCTGATGGAGATGAGGAGTGTGAGAAACCAGCTCTGTCCACGAAGCTGAGTGGCTCTGACCTGCATAACCACTTTGGTGAAGACTATTTTTCTCTGTATCTAACTGACAAACTGCTACACTGGCAAAGCATCTATAGGTAAACAGAGCAGCGTTTTCACACCAGTATCGCCAGGACATCTGCTCTGCTGCTTATTCACTGTTGCTTGAACTCTACTAGTCTTTCATTACTCTTTTTTTCTTCTCTGTTGTGCGTAGTTTTAAATCCCAAACACCAAACCTCTCTGTACAGTCTCCACTGTTGCTGTAATGCAAACAGAAACTGGTCAACCCTTTTGATTTTGTGCTACCCATATAAAGGGAAGTGTTCTCAAACACACAGTGTTTCCCCCCCTCCAAATTACAATCGATACTGTCATGCTTTCAGTTAAAATACCGCTGCAACAGAGAGACCTTTTAGGTGCCTAGGATTTCACGACAGAAAACCTATTTAAATATAAACATTGGCCAAAAAGACTGAATTCCTGAGGCAACAGAAACGATACTGGTGATTTTATTCAGCATGTTTTCAATATGATTTTCCATTAGGAATCCACATTTTTTAATGCTTTTCTTATACCATTCTAAACATTACCTTCAGCTTTTATGGAGTCCTTTAAAAAGTTTTTTAAATTTGTTTACCAGAAAACTTCAATCTTAATGATTAAATAATAGGACATTTATATACATCAGTGGGTTCTCTCAGATACTGGGCTCTAAGTACATACAAGGCCTATTGAGTGAAAATAAAAAGAAAATTCCAGTCATGCAAATCATCTTACAAACCATGTTCCATTTGCCTTGAAAATTTTCCCTCTGTTACTGGCATATCATTTTAAAATTAAGGAGATAGTTTTTAAGGTTGCTTTCTCCATTTTCATTCATTTGTTTTGTCATTTTGAAGAACCAACAGGCCACATGCTACTGCAGAAGGTACCAGCAGGGTAATAATGGTTCTGCTACCATGAACCAACCCCTCAAGGCCCTGGCATGGACGTGTTCAAAAAAACCACCTAACCTTCAGCTAGCTGCACTGGTTTATTTCTGAACAGCACATCACAACATGAGCATAGATAGCACATTGTAACCGGTTGGGTGATTCCACTTAATAATTTTTCAATGCTAGGACCTTTCAGCATTTTAATTCTGGTTTCATTTATGAATTAGAGGCCATATATAGAGCACAAATGAGGTCTAAATTTAGTCACAGCAGACCACAGTTCCACATAAAGACAAATCTTCAAGTTATGTTGACCTGCTAGGAGACAAAGATAAACAGCACAGCAAACATGTACCTGCAATGCACTGCTTCCCTATTAAATATTAACTGTTTCATTTACATTTAAATGAACTGAGCAGTAATGGATAGACTTCCCAGTACTGCTGTTTGGTGCTGCTGTCATGGAAAGAAGCTGAAGACAATGTGGGCTGTATGGGGGCAAATGACACAATCTCAGCATCCGCTCAAGTGACTTCAATGATGACCATTCTCCAGTCTTGAAATATAATCCTACACAGCATTTTTTTTTTCTCTCTCCCTCTGTAAACACATCTGTTCATAAATAACTTAGATGTCTCCTTGACATTCATGGTATGTAACTGAAGCTGAAGTAGAAAAGGATGGGCGGTGTACAGCACTGAGGAGATGTCACAGTACTTTTGTTCAGCATTTCTGTCAAGTGCAGATTGCTAACATCAGCCATCAGAGACAGGCGGGGTGACCCACCCATATTTTTCATGGGTCTTCACCAAACTCTTAAATGTTGCTTCAGCTTCCTTTCGACTGAATGACTTTTTTGATTTGCCAGCTTTTCTGCAGATACGGCCCTGCACCAAACAAAAAAGAGAAAAACCTTCATTAAACATGTGAACACGCAGCTGGAAACCACAGCTTACCTTTTCAATGCATCAGGCCAGGAGGCATGTACTTATGGATATCAAAATAGCAGAGTCCCAAACTGGGGCAGACCAATGCATTATTACAGATGATTAAAAATGATATGCAGTAAAGGAAAAGAAAAAAAAATACATCTGCTGGGCTCTTTCCTCCCAGCAAACCCCTGTGCTGGCACACTGCCTTGGACCAGCAAGCAGTGGCTGCGGCCATGCCGCATGGCTTGCGTCCTCCTCTGCCGCATGGGGAACCCTGCAAACAAGTGAAGGGTCCTCTGCCATAAAGCATTTGGCATGCAGAGCCTCATGCCCACCTAGTACAGCAGACGGGGACTGCGAGGAGCACAGAAATACGCCACAGAAATGGTGCCTCAGCACAGCGGGCACCGCTTCCCACCAGCTCCTGGGGACAAGCGGGTTTTGTGAGCAACCTGTGGCCCTCACCAGCTGCCAGAGACGAAGGGGTTCCAACCGTTTCCCAGCCCCCGCTGGTCCCCCAGGGCCAGGGCTGGTGATGGAGGAGGAGGCAGGCAGCTGTAACCAGTGCTGAGGTACCAGCTTGGGGCTGGGAAGATGCAGAGTGGTTTCAAAATCATTAGCATGCCATGCTCGTAATATATTCTGAGGTGTGAATATCATGGAGTCAGTGACTCTGGAGAACCATCATAAAAGCAGAGCATTTCTGCTTGCTCTCAGGGCTACCTGTACCCCCCTGTGCCATATACTGCTAACGCAAAGCGTCAGTAAAAAGTATACCCATCCCACTCCATTTTTCTCTTTCCAATCTGACCAGTGAAAAATGAATAGCTCTGGCATCTCTTAAAGGCAGGAGCACCTTAAAACCCACTTGCTTCACACCTGTGTAAAAAAAATCTGTCATTTGTTTATTACTCTTTCATGACAAGTTTGATGATGAGTGAAAATATGCACATTTAAACATCCCACATCTTTATTACTTTACAATTAAATACTACCATAAATGCACAGTAGTAAAAAAATTCAAATGCTTGTTTGGCAACAGAGACTTTCACCGAGTTATTAATGGATTACCTTATATTTCACATTCGTCCATGTAATTTACCAACTAACAGAGACACAAGAAAGAAATTCAGCTGTAGATTTATTCCACTCTACAGCAATAATGCCCTCTAATGTACTTATGCCTATTCAATTTGTCACAAAATAGAAGTTTATTAAAGTCACAAGTCTAACAATTTCAATAACTTTGACAGACTGCAGCGAAAGCCCTTTTTAGAGTAAATGGCATATGATGAGCAACTACCAGTTTTACAATTATTAAGAATTGAGTTAGTTCCCATTTTTCCATTCTTTTGCTCAAAATGATCCATCAGGCTGCACCTTTTGCCTCCCATATTCTGCAGTCAATTTGGAATTTAAACTGAAAATTGTCACTTGTAATTGCATGCAACACATAATACTGAGAAAATAATCAGGTATATGGAGGGGAAAAAAGGAGATAAAGTAGGGAAGAAAAAAAACCCAAATCCCATCCTTGGGGTATCAAAATTATTTTTACAGACTAAAATGAGTAAGACTACTCTGCAGTCTGGACAAATAATTTTGCTCTAGATAGCTGTCACAATATTGCATAGATAGGCTTTTGTGTTCAGCATCACTTTTATTATAACAAAACCATGGACATAAGAGAGAAAAAAGCTGTTTCCCACTCCTGTTTTAATAAGGCATTTTCTGTGCTGTTTGACTTCTCTTGCAGAGCCTACCTTAACTAAAGATCAGGAACAGCCTCTAATTCCCACATCGATTTATTCACAGCCAATTTATACCCATTTGGTTTCTACAAAAATAGTTATTTTACTTTTCGATGCTTTTCCTCACCCTTCTCCCTAGTCACCATTTACAGACTAGCAATGTAGCTCCTCCTTAAATACTCCTTGACAGACTAAACAGCAAGTTACCTTCCCCATCCCCATACTAATTTGTCGATTAAAGTTTCCCAAATAAGGATGACATGACTGGTACTTGATTTAACCCCACTAATAAATTTTCTTTAAAAAGGTTCCTTTTTTAGTTCTGACAAAAGGAATAATTATATAAAACCGGGTATTATATATTTATAATGTCACTGACTAACTATCTTACATATCCTGCAATAGTTTTGTTGCTTCAAAACACGTTTTGTATTTTCTTCCTAAGCTGAGCTTTCATTGGAAGCATGCTTAGAGAAATGATAAAGCCAAGTGCAACAGAAGATTAAATCAGCACAGGAAATGCTGTTCTCAGAATCTCACCAATGAAATATACTATTTAAAGTAACTATAAACTTACTCTACTACTAAATTTCTGGATTAGGTCCATTTGCCATCTCTTTTCTCATACATATGATTTTTTTTTATCATTTAGGGCTTTGATACCTTTCTGAATTGTGTGCATAGCACCTAGCACAGTATGGTCTACATCTTCCCCTACTTTATCAAAGTGTTAACACTGATCTGTAACTAGAAATAGGATCTTTCGCTCATGTTCAGTGTCAGCGAATTTCAAACAAGGAAAGTAAGAATTCTTTGGTGTTGCAATAGTGCAGTGAATATCATTACATCACCTAAAATGTTACTGGAGTCAGAGCAAATGAAATGAGCATCATTCCATGAGTTTTTTCTCATACTTCTTTGTTTTGAATGTAAAGAATGATTAAATCCACTTTGTAAGTGCATTCTGTTACCACATGCAGGTTGTGTGTAAACTGCATCATCAAAGACCAGCTAATTCTACCCCACTGTAGTCCAGGCATTTCTATGTTTATACACAAACCATGGGTGGCACAGTTTGCGCTGTCTCTTATTAACTAATATCCTGCCAGCTGTTTATAATGTGGATGAAATTTAACCTCATGGACTGGAAGTTTCCCTTTTTTGGTGCCTCAAGTAAACTTCAGGTAAAATGAAACAAGGGTGGAATTTCAATTGACACGCTTCAGATGCTTTTGAGTCTAAACTTGAATATACTTGGTATCTGCTGGCTTAATGGTTTTTAGCTTTTTGCATTCCCACAGATTTTTAACTAAAAAATGGCATTTTGTATGCAATTATAAAAGAAAGTGCCAAACACTTTAACAGACACTGACTACAACTTCATTTTCAGATGGATACTTAACCATGCACTCATTTTAACTCTGGTCAGGAGACTGTGAGCTGCTGCATTCTGTAAATATGACAAATATAGTCAATACAGTATGCAAACAGAGCACTGGCCATAGCTCAACTGCATGTAACTGCATTTTGTCTAATCTCTAAACCATACCCACTGCTACTGCCAGGGTAAGGAATACAGATCATTCACGTGACCAGGGTTTTGATGTGTCCAGCACCAAACCAAGAAAAGATACAAAACTGATACCTCAAGAAGATCAAAACATTCCACAAAAGATGCCACAACAGATAAAACTCAAGAAAGCCTTTCATAAAGATATCATTGTCAACTTTAGGTCTGAGGAGTCACACTGGGAGCTTATCTGAATACTTGCAATACTTGTAGATACTCACAGAGTGCTTTTCATAAAGGGATAACCAAAAACCTAATTAAAATAAAGAGTTAGACGGAACATTTCAGATTTCACCATCTGCTATGACTTCATGTACTTATCAAGATATAATTTTAACAAGCTAGAAACATATGAAAGGTGAAAGTAGTGCCACAGCATCCAACTGGTTTACACAGCCGTGCTGAAACACAGGAAGACATGTGCTGCACTCAGCCTCCTCACTCCCTTGTGCTCCTACCATGCCTAATTTGCCTGGCACAGTGAGCAATCGCACGCCATTCATACACTCTGCCCAGACTAATGAGTTTGAACAAACAGCTGATAAGGATCCGATGACTGCTAAGAGAAAGATCTCCTGGAGCACAGTCTGCTGCAGGTAGCCTTCTCAGCACCCTGAGAAGGACTGGTCCCTCCCACCATACTCAACAAAAGGCTGAGTAAATCTCACATGTGATCTGGCACCCACAGACCTCTGTGGGCAAATCTGTGACCTTCGCTGCTTCTCAGTGATGTTTCTTCTTAGCAGCCTCCACATTTTTCCATTGTCATCAAGGCATCCTCAACAATATTCAACTCTGCATCTAACAGCTCTTTTAAGTCCTTCAGCATCACTACCAGCAATGTACAATACCTTTTCTTCCCCAAAACCATGTCATGAAGTTGTCTGAAGACAAAGTTAAGTCCTGATATGAAACATCCATATCCTGATATGATATCCAAATACGAAGCCTGAAGCTCCTTAGCCCTGTAATCCCACTACAACCACCCACCTGCCCCCATCTGTCCTGTGTGTCATGAAACGCTTCCCCCTCATGTTTCTTCTGGTATTTCCAGAATCAGGATGGCTTCAAGGGGATTTCTCTGGCAGTCATGAAGAAATTTATTTCTCATGTCAAACCAATTATAGCAGTTCCCAGACCAAAATCCAACAGTTCTGGCATAGCACACAGCATCAGGTGTGCTTCCTTGTTGTATCACTTTTGCCACTACCTGGAAGGACAGGTCTAGGTAACAATGCCTGGCCTTTCACGGGATCATACAATCATCAAATTGCTGGCTAGAAGGCACCTAGGGAGGTCTCTAAGTCCATCTCAGATACTTGGAGATGACTGCCAACATAGGTCAGTTGTGGCACTGCACAGCCAGGTCTGAAATCCTTCAAGGCCATGCTCAGTCCTCTCCTGATACAAGGTCTCAAATTTTCAGAGATTTATTGCATACAGCCACCAGCCCTTACAGCACTGAAGTTATCCTGGAAACAGCGTAAGCCTCTGTGCTACATGTCTCTGAGATGCAACAGCAAACCCTTCAGGCACATCCAGACTTTTTTTCCTGGACTTAAAAAAAAGTTGTATTAGTCACAAAGAGTACACAGCTATCAAGAATAGACTTAGAAGCAGGCAAACTCTTACATTGTTAGCACTGGTCTTAATGCAAACTCCTCAGCTCTACATTCCTTTCATTAACCCCAGATACGTCAATAACTCAAGGTTGGTCTTCCAAGGGCAAATCATACCTGCCTTTCGCACATGGGGCTAAATGCAGCCCATCATTTAAGCCAACATAAGGGTGCATGGGTACAATTTCATTTTCTCCCTCTCTCTACAGCAGCCTCTAGTGACACACTTCTAGGTAAATGTCAAGAGATAGAAAACAAACAAAGATGTAAGGAGGTACATAAGAGACTGCAGGCAGCTGCTGTGCCACGCATTGAGGCTGTGGTGATCCCTCTGAGGACAGTAAGTAGACCCACAAGGATATGTTCATTTTCCAAGTCTGTTGTCTCAGTCTTCTTCATGAACAGTACAAAAACTGTGGATTTTCTAAGAGCTGGAGCACGCTATGTGTCTCCAGTACATAACACGTCCCACTAATGTGTCAGTGATTAATGGCCTTGGGCCTCAACTGTTCAAATCCGCAAACTACACAAACTTACTCAAATCTCTTCTGATAAGTAACAGAAGAATAAAGTCCTTAAGCCTGAACCTGTTCTGTTCCAGAGTATTCCAACAAGCTTTCAGAGAGAGCTATTTAGGCTGACTTTAGAGAAGCATTCAAAAGTAGAGCAATGCTCAAGTGAGCTATTGTATTGCTCTCACTGCAATGATTGCAATGTGTCACAACACCACTGCTAGAGTGCAATACACACTGTCTCTCCTCCCAGTTACATGGTTTATAATTTTTTCCTTCATGTACAGATGAGGTACAGTTAATTATGTCTCAAAAATGGCACACAGTTCATACTGCACTATATATAATTAATTATTAGCTATAGCTAAAACACAGCAGCATAGAAAATAATGCAGACAAATACTGTTAATGTTGCAGCATAAGTGAATTAAAAATCGGACATTTTCCTGCAAATGTATATTTTCTGAAGCAGTATTTCCATGCTTTTTTTGGTCTCCTTTTTAAGAATAATCCATACAAGGAAGTGAAAACTCAGCAAGTTTCAGCTTTAAAGCATCCTATAAAATTCTTCTTCTGGGAGTGTGATTCTTCTTTGTCCAGGAAAAAGAAATCTGAGTTCCAGCTAAGTAATTATTAATGTTCACCCGTCTGTGTGCAGCTTGATGCACGTAACTTTTAATCGATGGGAACACTTAAGCATCTCGATCCCTGCTTGACAGCTACAGAGCACTGTGCTGTTCTTCCCTGCCTTTCCCTAAAGCCAGCACAGAGCAGCGTGATTTCAGTACAAATGAGTGTTAAGAAACTCCCTTCCTGCATTTTACAGGGGGGACAATCTCTGCACTGGCAAAATTTCAAGAAAATTTTGACCGCCGACCACATTCTTGGAAGGTGCCTCTAGCACCTCCAGGGGTGAAGGTGCAGCCTTGCAATACCGTGGGCTACATCAAAAAAGATGGCCCCTGTGCCCTGACATCAAGTAAACATCTGGTATTCTAGATGATAAAGCATCGTTTTCCCTGTCAGTATTCTGCAGACTCTTCTGGACTACCTCTCTCTGGAATCAGGTAGCAGCACAGTTACTGAGAGCAAGCCCAGGTGAAAAGGCTGGGAGCATGACAGCCCCTCTTTGCATGAGCCCACAGATCCTCCACACCAGGAACTTGAAGTTTTCCAAGCTAAACACAGCCACAGGTGTAAACCCAACCAAAGAAAGGCAAACTATTCTTTATCACAGGTTTTAAAGCCAAAGGAGCTACAGCCCAGATGCATCTTCTATCTTCACATTTCCCAAAGTTTCACCACGCTAAAAATAAAAAAAAACAAAACCAAAACAGAAGCAAAAAGCAGACTACCTCTGGGAACATTTAATCGAGTTAAACCCAAATTCGGTAAGATTAGAGTCATGGGCTAATGTGCTTTTCCTCCTGCTATTTATAAAAATGTGTCAGTCACTTTAGTCTCTTCACTATGATGCATTTCATACTGATGCACGTGGACATCTACTCACAGAACCCCCACTTCTGAGTGCTGTAGGTACATATCCTCAAATGACCTTTGCAAACACGACTATCTGCACTTTACAGGTGGGAAAAAGGAATATAGTGAAGTTATATGACCTGCTCATGTCTGCACCTGAAGTCAGTGCCAAAATCTGAAAGCTAAACTCAGATCGCTTCTCCTCAGCTTAACTCCCCTACTGTTAAAGATCCTTCCCTCCAATTAATTATAGAACACTTCACAGAGTCACAGAATCATTTAGGTTGGAGAAGACCTCTAGGATCACCAAGTCCAACTGTAAACTTCACGCTGCCAAGTCTACCACTAAGCCATGTCCCTAACACCAGACCTGCATGTCTTTTAAATACCTCCAGGGATGGTGACTCAGCCACCTCCCTGGGCAGCCTCTGCCAGTGCTTGACAACTCTTCCAGTGGACAATTTTTTTCCTAATATCCAACCAAAACCTCCTTTGGCACAACTTCAGGCCATTCCCCCTTGTCCTGTGCCCTGTCACCTGGGAGAAGAGACCAACACCCACCTCATTACAACCACGCCTTTGTAGACAGCAATAAGGTCTCCCCTCAGTCTTTTCCTCCAAACTAAACAACTCCAGTTCCCTCAGCCACTCCTCATAAGATTTGAGCTCCAGATCCTTCACCAACTTAGTTGCTCTCTGGACACGCTCCAGCTCATCTATGTCTTTCTTGTAGCGAGGGGCTCAAAACTGAACACAGTATTCGAGGTGTGGCTTCACCAGTGCTGAGCACAGAGGAACAATCATGTCCCAACTCCTGCTGGTCACACCATTTCTGACACAAGCCAAGATACTGCTGACCTTCTTGGCCATCTGGGCACACTGCTGGCTCATGTTCAGTCGGCTGTTGACCAGCACCCCCAGGTCTCTTTCTGTCAGGCAGATTCATCCCCAAGCCTGTAGGACTCAGCACCTTGTCTTGCTGAACCCCATACAGCTGGAGTTGGCTCATCAAACCAGCCTGTCCAGATCCCTCTACAGAGCCTTCCATCCCTCAAGCAGATCAACACTCCTGGCTAACTTGGTATCATCCGCAAACTTACTGAGTGTATACTCGATACCCTTGTTCAGATAATTGATAAAGATATTACTAGTAGATATATATTAATAGAAATAATCTTGTCACATTTATAAAAAAATGAAATTTATAAAAATTAATAGAAAATTTGAAAAAAATAGTACCAGCAACTTCATCTGCTTTGTGATGCTTTAGTGTTTTTTATGGGCATGTATTATGGAATAATCCCTATGCTCCTTACTGCAGCTGGGGGTTTGTTACCTTTTGTAACAAAACCCTAGAAACAGGAGAAATATGTAGTCATTCCACAGCTCATAAAGCCTGGCTATGAGAAGCATCTGAGCTCCAGGCCATTTCAGAATACAGGCTTGCTCTTCCTTCCTCAGGTTTATTTTCACTCATGTTTGAATGCAGGTTTGGGATTGTGACTGACTAGTAACTCTATCAAGGAATCATTGCAGAAGTTCCAGGGGTTCTGGAGAGCCTGTACAGAAGAAGATTAAATCAACGAGGATCATAAATTTTAACAACATGCATGAAGTCATGAAGCAGATAAAAAGACATTTTCCAAGGACAGACTCTGCATGAGCACAAGGCAGGAACATATCTGCTATGCATGGCTGTGGACAGGCACACTTGATGTACCACTTACTTCCCAGTTTGACTTTTAACTGGAATGGGGCAAATCAGACTGGCACCTCGATCCTGTTTCAGAAGAGGAATCACCTGTCTTAAGCATGGTGCCCACTAACCTGTTTCATTCATACCGATAAGGACTGCAAATTCATTTTCATCAAAGCACAAACATTTCTCCCAAGTTTATGCTTCTCCAGCTCCCCACACAGTACCGGTTTGTTTCACTGCCAGCCAGGTTCGGTAACAGTACCGTCACCTTCCCATGTAGCTTGTCCTGCAACTTCTTGGATCTGCTCAATTTCACCATTTCCAGCCAGAGTTAAAGACAAGTGCTGTGAAATACTCAGTGGTCTCTAGAAATGAGTCTGTGGAACAGGAAGAAATCAGGTGTGAGACCAGCCCCAAGCTACACGCTTTCAAAACATACGATGATATTCAACCTGGTATTCCATTTACAAGCGAGACAACAGGACCCTGTGCATACTAAATTTAACATCTGAGCCATTCAGACAGCACAATCACCGCCGCCCCTGAAGTTCTCCCTGTTTAACAGCAGAATAATTGCACCTGGCAACCCTTCCGTCCTCCCATCTCCCTTCATGCCTAACGTCAGTGTTACCTTTTTTGACAGTTACAGAAGACAATTTGTAAACTGGAAAATCTATATGAAGGACTGAATACGGCAAGGCAAAGACATGATCTTCACCATCTCTCATCAGCCCAAAGGAGCCGAGATGGGGAAAACAAACACAGCTAATATTATGTTACTTAACCAGTGTCCCACTTTATGAGATCAGACACCCACTCAGGGGCATGCCTTGGATCATGCCTGGCAATGAGACTCCCATGATATGAGGACCAGAATTACTGTGGAGTCACAAATCTTTGATCTGGAAGTCTTTGGTCGTGCATGGAAATCCACAGGCATTGTGTAGATGCTGGGGAATCTGCACATTTTCAAGGCCAGTCTGTATAAGGAAAAGCAAATCTTCCTCACAATAGAAAGTGGTCATTTAGTTTACAGGGGGGACACAACCTCACCCCTCAGGACTAGGCTTTCTGCATTTGAAAAAATACAGTTCTTCAACAAAGTATCTGACAAAATACCCAAATGCTACACAGTTCTTTCCATCTGAACACTTTCACTAAAGAACATGAGGATGGCTTTTATAATTCAGGGAAGAAAAACCTTGCTCTTTTGAGCAAATTTAATTTTCTTATGATCCAAAGTGGCAATTCTTTTAAATTCTTATTTAGGAAATCAGCCAAGCATTGCCAGGAAGAATTAGTTCTACCTGCCATAAAAGCATGTTTTAAAATAAGCAATTTGTTTCAATTTAGTGATTTAACTTATTTGAGGACTATTTGAATGCTAAGGATGATAGTCGAAAGTGTTTTAAAATTTTCCTTTTTATGCTTTGAAGGGGTAAAATGGAGATTACGTTCCCCCTGCTTTTTCAAAGAATTAAACCAGCCTTCTACTTCAATGAGTTGGAATCCTTGTGTCTTCATTCCTCTCAGTAGAATATATTTGCATGATAATAGTGGATAGTCAGAAAAGCAATATATCAGAGTACAGAGAAACAATGTTTTTACATTCATCAATCCCAGCCATCTCAACAGAGCAAATATATATGCTCCTGCTTAAACTTCAGCTTGAAAGTCCTAGGTTTCTCAACTGCAATAAAAGAGAAATCTTAGAAGGCAAATATATCTGATTTATCTCTGTAGCTAAACAATATTCTTTGTTACCTCTTTGGCCCAGCATTTATACCTTTTCACAGGGAACAAGCCCCATAATACATTCCATTCTTTGTCTCATCTGTAATCTTTGTATATGACTTGACGTTCTTTTCAACCATGGACCTAAAGGAACACTTCTTCCCTTGATGATAACTGGCATCATTTGCTCAGGCAACTAATCAAAAGCATAAAGAAAGCTGGTTTTATTTTTTCAGGCCCTAATACGATACAATGGCTCCAAATAATTCAGAAACTGTCATGGTTTCTACACATTTCTGCAGCCTTTGAGGTTAGCTGATTTATGCATGGCTATAGCCCTCAAACCCAGCATCTGGAGTATGAAAACCCATGGATTTGCAATTAATTTCTGCTATACATATTTGAAAGACCTGAAGTCTGCTGACCTCCTGGACACCATGCAAGTCCCATCTGCTATCTGCTCACTCATACTGTTGTTTGAAAGGATGAAGAGGGAGTAATTTAGGCTATGATTAACTGCTACCTTCTGCAACCGTTTTTCATAAAATCAGCCCATTTCTCCTATTTCAGTCTGGTAGAAGTGAGCTTGGATACTTGTATTTTTAAAATGGTAATACAAATCAGTTCAACGGTCATCCAAGGCACGTATTTTTTGAAGCAAACTAACAGGATTCCATTGAGGTATTTCTAATATTACAATACAGGGGACGAACATACTATATACCAACAACTTTTATTTGAATTCAGGAAATTTTCCCACAGAAAATGAAATCTTCATTACAAATTATATTTTGGTTTTTATTTAAATCATTACACAGAAGCTCACCACAGCAAGAGTACTTGTAACTAGTTTTCCTGTTCCTATTTTAGTATATCCTGGCAAAACTTTTATGATAATCCTATTCACTAGAAGGCTAAGGGATTATTTTACTCAAAAGTAAGATCTTTTTCCACAACATAATCCACAGAGTCGAAAGCTACCTGAGAGCTGCCTTTGGCTGGCAGTCCTGTCCCCAGCCTCCACAGAGAAAACAAGGGACTCGTAAGAAGAAGGACAAGGCTGCTACTCATCAACAGAACAGTAAACTTAACCCTAAAGTCCTCAAGGCATCAGGTGCAGCTGTTAGTCATTCTCAAACAAAACCATAATTCCCAATGCATTATTTGGACACTGGCATATACAGCTTTGCTCTCACCAAAGCCAGCACCAAATTGTTACCCTCCAGTGAGAAACAACACATCTATTAGAGGACTCAATCTCCTCTTCCACTTGTGGACAAAGTCTGCTCCTTTTCATTTGGGACCATTTCATCCACCATGCTTTCAAATGAGAAACACAACTCCTCTTTGAAGCACGGGTGCTGGCCTTGACCGTGCTCATTACTCAAGGAAAGTCACAACAAACCTTTCACTGTTTCACCACTCCCGTATGACTTGCACTGCTCACCCTTCCTTCTTTCAGTTATTAATATTACCACGACGATGGTCCAGTTACCAGGAAGCAGAGAGCAAGAGACTCATTTTTAAATCTCATTTTAAAATTATCAATAAACTATTTTAAAAGGGAGCTGCTAAGAAGGAATAATGCTCAACAGGCCACTTCCACAACTCCACAAACTGGATAGACAGACATGGAAAGCTCTGCCTAGACAGGCACGCCAAACAGTTGCCTCCAGGACAACAAACAACTGGTATTTAAATTATTTTGTTAGCATCACCCACCTCCTTGGCTGAAAACCGAGCTCCTTGGCAGCTCACAGCCACCATTCCCTGGTTCATGATGATGGGGGCTAGAGTGCAGGTGACTGTGCAGGAAGCAAGTACAAAGTCATCCCCTTAAAACCAAGGCTATAGTTGAATTGAGGACAACACCAACATCTGAAAAATAAGATTCTGGATCCCAGACAGATAAACAGTCTTAAGCCTTTGATGTACTGAGAATTCCCCTCAAGATACTGACTAGAGCTGTGTGAATAATTGATTTTCTCAGCTGAATAGCTGAAGCAACCAACCAAACAAGCCCCAACTTGTTTTGTTAATTAAGTTTTTTTTTTTTCTTGAAAACTGGGAGGAAGAAAAACCCCACCAAAACTCAGCATAGTTTAGGACAGTTGAATTGTTTCATTTAAACAGAAATTGTGTCTCTTCCATTTTAAACATTTTTTTTCCCCAGGCAAAAACCATCTAAAAATGTAATATTAGATTTGAGATAGGAAGCAAGGGTATGCATCCCATAAGGTACGACATCTCTCAAGCAAGGTCACCTGAGGCCTACGGTTCTTGCTTGCAGAAATCTGGAGAAACAGCCACGCTGCTTTAAAATCCAGCTCCTGGGGATCATGCTCAGGTTTGGGAACCAGGACCCAGGTTTCCCTGCACACAAGGGCAATGCTGAAAAGTAACAGAAAAGTGCTACCTCTTAATATCAGTGTTGCACACTGAAATCTCCTTACAGATGTAATTCCCTGAGTCAAATATTTCACCTGTAAGATGTCAGAACTTCTCCCCATTTTTCTTTTATATTGCCAAAAGGTCTGTGACATCAGATTTTTAAAAAAAATCTGAATTTGTCAAGAGGATTGACTGTCTGAAAATGTATTTTCGGTGTTAGTTTTGTCTGCTTTTTGATTGCTTCATAAAATAAAAAGGATTAATATATGTGTTCATAGGTTACTATTAGCTCTGACAAAACGACAGACCAAGAAGTATTGTGTTTCTCTCCAAAGAGCTAGTAGAGAACAGCATCAGTACAACAAGTACAGCAGAACGGGACCGATGAGAAATGTTGGATGAAATCAGCCACCTCAGTTTTATCATTCAAATTGCTAAGAAGAGGAAAGTACGCTGTCAGGAAGCTCAGTCCTGCCTACTCACACCAGCACCCGTGCCCATGAGGCACGCTTTCGGATGCGTCACAGGCTCAGGTGTTCACAATGATTTCACGCTAAATCACGGTGCTGCGAAACAGTGATGTTGTTCTGGAAGGTCCCATTTATCCACTCGGCCTCACGGCTGCCGCCACTTACTTGTGCAGATTTGTTTTGAGGCAGTGGAGAATGGATCTCAACCTTCTAGTATTTCTGATTAATAGCAAGTACGCTGAATATTTCGCACCATCGCAGGGTGCAGGCTGCTTACAGATATTAAAAAAATAATGTGGTGCAAGCCACCACTGTTTGTTCCAGATGGCTCTTTGCAGCTATTGTGGCTACCCACAGCATGGCAAGAGTTACCCAAATGCAGCCCTGTAACTCTGGGAAATACAGCGCCTCGGCTCTCAACACTTCTGTGGCTCTGTTTTCATTAAAAAAAACCCAACAATCAGTCAAAAGCAGATTACCTGTGAAAAATCTGAAAGAGGAATAGGGGAGTGCCTGTAGTACTTTGAGCCCTATTATGCAATGGAGTCGAGATTACATAACGAGGGGAGTGTGATTACAGAAACGTGGCTCCCATGACGCGGAGCCCAGCTACGATGACAGGCTGGCAACTCATCCCCAAGTGCACCTCTGTAACCAGAGACTTCAATTTATTGTCAGTGTCACCTATCAACATTTCCACTTGGAAGGCCTATTCTGAGACTGTAACGTGAAACCTATTTAACTTCTAAGTCAGTGGGAACAATTTATTTCAGCCTTTTATTTTGTTCCACAGGCATTCTCTTTTTCTTTTTTATAATTAACTTTGTAAAGTCCTGGAAGAATGCTATTGAAACTGTTGCAGTTTAAATGTGGTTGTGACACACACATAAACATCCTCTGCTATCAGAAAGCACTACTACTTTCTGGAAATCTCTGAAGTGGTTTAAGGAAGGAGATTATCTGGTTACACAGCTCAATATCTATTACTAATAAAACAATCTAGGACTTTTCTTCACTGAGCCATTTTAGGATCTCAGTAAACCTCAATTTATCCAGCTTACATTCAACATCGGAGAAAGATAATGAACTGTTAAAAAAATGGACAGAATTTAGCATTGTCCCTCTAAACCCTTGTTTAAAATGAGAAATACGATCACTATAAAGAGAGATAGATTAACAAATGGCAGTTAAGTGTAGCTACACAACTTCAACATACCTCAGACGCAATGTAAATTAAGGCTCTTTTTTTCCACTCCCCCACAGATGTTTTTTATATCCCAAGGTGACCTAGGAAACTTGACCTCTTCCAATGAAGTGCAGAGAAAAATACTGTCTGGTTAGAAAAGGAGCACCAGGCCCAAATCAAACAGGCAAAAAGGAGAAAAGGCCACTCACAAAACAGTCTGCTAAATTATCGAAATTAATTTTCTGTCTTCAGAGGAACCAGATCTTTACTTCTGCTCATGCAAGCAGTTCCACAGAGGCAAACAGAAGTAACCTCACTTTAAAGCCAAAGAAAAAAATGTTATTATTTACTCTTTCCCCCTTTCCTTGCCAAGATATGAATTTAAGAAGTTACTTAGCATCATTTACTGACAGATGTGGAGCTGTGCATGTCCCTTCGGTTCAAGGGCGTTCGTGAAATGAAAAGGAAAATCACCCCGTCAGAGCCATGTGTATATTGCCCACTACGATAACCATTAAGAAGGATTAACTACAAGTTTTGCCAGCGATATTTATCCATTTATTAAAAAGCACCTTACGAAATACTTCCCTTCTAAGCATATGCTGCAGAAAAAAAAAAAAGAAAAAAAAAAAGGCATAAGCTGCATTGATTCAGCTCAGACGAGATCCTCTGCGGGGAGAACCAGGCACGTCCTCCAGAGAGGAGAGCTGGCAGGAATCAACGATTCTGTGAATCTGAGATCTAGCTGCTGGAACTGCCGTGCACCCCCGAAATGACCTGGTCCTTTCGGGCAGGGATATTTTACACTGGCAGAACTCTGCCGGCAGCTCAGGCCACACTTCCAGGTGTGACCCCGCGCCACACCTGCTCGCCAAGCCCCAGACCTGGGGGTCCCCCCTTCTACCCGAGGGATGCTGAGCAGGGCAGCACCAGACAAAGCCCCGAGGGCAGGAGCTCCAGCATCGCGCCCTACGCCAGCAGCACCGCTGCCTGGGGGGCGAAGGGCAGGAGGCAGAGGACTCGAATCCAAACCCCACTGGAGGCCAAAGGGTTGGAGGCAGAGGACTTGAATCCCAAACCCTGCTGGGAGGCTGAAGGGTTGGAGGCAGAGGACTCGAATCCCAAACCCCACTGGAGGCCGAGGAGTTGGAGGCAGAGGACTCGGAGGCAGAGGACTCGAATCCCAAACCCCACTGGAGACCGAGGGGTCCCTTTGGCTCTGGGGCAAGGGAGGTGCCTCTCGGGGACGAGGGGCACGCCGTGGTGGCGCCAAGGGGACAAAAGCGCCCGAGGAGAGGAGAGGGGAGCGGAGCGGCTCCCCGAGCCCCTACCTGCCCCTTGACCAGGCTGGCGGCGAACTGCCTCATGACGGCTTCCACGGTGTAGGCGCTGGACCAGCCGCGCGGGGTGAGCAGCTCCATGCAGATGGCTCCGCCGTCCAGCACGTAGCCGTTCTCCAGGCGGGGGCTGAGCACCCTCATGAAGGGCGGCGAGAAGGGGAAGTTGTCGGGGAAGGTGAGGTTGAGCAGGATGTACTCCGTGTTGGTCTCCTTCATGTCCTGCCACAGCACCGAGTCCTTGTCCACCTGGTGCAGCTTCACGTTCCAGTCGAAGAGGCTCTCGTCCACCAGCTCCACCGAGATGAAGCGGTCGCTGAGCCGCGCGATGTCCTGCAGCTCCTTCATCAGCCGCCGGCTCCGCACCTGCGTGCAGTGCGGCTGCCGCGGGGCGGGCGGCAGCGCGGGGCCGGGGCCGGGGCCGCCGTCCCTGCCCGCCTTCTCCTTGCCGGGCTGCTTGCCCCGGGGGCTGCCCTCGCCGCCGCTGCAGCCCCCCCCGCCCTGCGCCTGCGGCTTGTGGCCGCCCCGGCCCCGCAGCGACGAGCCCTGCTGCCCGCCGCTGCGGGGGTGCGGGTGCTTGGGGTCCTCCGTGTCCCGGTTGTGCAGCCGGATCAGACCGATTTTCCGCAGCAGAGTGGCCATGTTGTGCGCGGCGCCGGCTCCTTCCCTCTCGCCTTTATGGCCCCGGCGGCGGCGTTATGATTAATTTAGAGCCCTCACGGGCGGGATCGGGGGTGGGGGGTGGGGGTGGGGGGGTCGGCGATGCCCCCTCTCCCGGCGGTGCGGGCGCACGGGGAAAGAGGAGGAAAAGGATGGGGGGGGGGGGATGTGCGGGGAGGATGTGCGGCCGCCGCTCAAACGCCTCCTCCCCTCGCTAGAGCTGCTGCGGGCAGCATTGCAGCACTGGGGCTGCTCCCGCAGGCAGCACAGCCCCGCTGCCGTGAGCCCGGGGAAAAAAAAAAAAATATACAACAAACAAAACAAACAGGAGGAGGTGGAGGGTGGGGAAAAAAAAAAAGAAAGAAAGAAAAAAACCGACCCGAAGCACCCGCGAGGGGAGGGAGGAAGAAGAGGGAGGGTGGAGGAAGAAGCAAAAAGGGAGGGTCTTCCCCCTCTCCCCCCCCTTCCCCGCCCCGGCACCGCGTGCGAAATGGCCTGCGCCGCAGATGGCTTCCCCGGCGCCCTCGGCCAATCCCCGGCAGCCCGCGGCCCCGCGCTCGGTGCGGGTCTCGGCGCCGCCCAGCCCCCCCGCGCTGCGGCACCGGGGACACCGGGGGGGGGGGGGGGCACACGTGGGGGGCGGTGTTGCACACTCGTAGGGGGTTGAACTCCCGGGAGGGGGTGTTGCACGCGCGGGGGTGTTGCACGCGCGGGGGTGCGTGTGTCACCGCCCGCACGGCCGGAGGAGTCGCGCCGCGCTTCGGGTTCCTGCGTCCTCGGGAGTTCAGGAGTCGTTGAGGCTGGAAACGACC
Source organism: Clamator glandarius (assembly GCA_033459285.1). NCBI lineage: Eukaryota > Metazoa > Chordata > Aves > Cuculiformes > Cuculidae > Clamator > Clamator glandarius. Next base: position 5,704,198 of record JAUNZM010000245.1, on the reverse strand, counting down.
CCCTGCAGATCGACCAGAGCGACCAGCACCCCAACACCACGGTGCCTCCCGAACCGTGTCCCAAGGGTGCCACGTCTGTGCGCTTTTGGAACGCCTCCAGGGATGGAGACTCCGCCACTTCTCCGAGCAGCTCCCTTTGTTAGAGAAAGCACCGCTCTTTACTCAGCAAAGAAGTTTTTTTCCTGGTACCCAGTCTAAACCTTACCTGGCAGAACTTGAGGCTGTCTCCTCTCATCCTGATGGCTTCGTATTGGAAGGGGAAAGATTTAGACTAGATATTGGGAAGAAATTCTTCACGCTGAGGGTGGTGAGGCACTGGCATGGGTTGCCCAGGGCAGTTGTGGATGCCCCATCCCTGGAGGTGTTCAGGGCCAGGTTGGATGGGGCTTTGAGCAATCCAGTCTAGTGGGAGGTGTCCCTGCCTGTGGCAGAAGAATTAGAATCACAGAATGACCAGGTTGGAAGAGACCCACTGGATCGTCGAGTCCAACCATTCCCACCAATCCCTAAATCATGCTCCTAAGCACCTCGTCTACCCTAACCTTAAACACCTCCAGAGACGGTGACTCAACCACCTCCCTTGGCAGACTGTTCCAATGCCTAACCAAGAGAGTTGCATGATCTTTAAGATCCCTTCCAACTCATAACATTCTACGATTCTATGTAATGCAGATACACACCCAAACACATATAATCGCATATATAAACCATATACCTATAAAACCCATGTAAACGTGGTTGGAAAATAGATAGAAATACATACATGTGCATGTTTTTGTAGATGTGTACGTATTTCTGTATTTCTTGCATTGGGAATGATATGACAATCTTTGTTTCCTCAGCACAGCGGATACACATATCGCATCCCTCTTACATCTGCTTGCCTCCAGATCAGGTGGGTCTATTATGGAATCATAGAACGGTTTGAACTGGAAGGAACCTCAAAGATCATCCAGTTCCTACCCCCCTGCCGTGGGTGGGGACACCTACCACTAGACCAGGCTGCTCACAGCCCCATCCAACCTGGTCGTGAGCACCTGAAGGGATGGGGCATTCACAACTTCTCCTGGCAGCCTGTGCCAGTGCCTCACCATCCTCAAGGTAAAAAATTTCTTCCTAATATCTAATCTAAATCTCTCCTCTTTCAGCTTAAAACCGTTACCCCTTGTCCTGTTGCTGCACTCCTTGATGAAGAGCCCCTCCCTCTCTTTCTTGTAGGTCCCCTTTAAGTACTGGAAAGCTGCTATAAGGTCTTCTGGGGCCTTCTCTTCGCGAGGCCAAACATCCCCAACTCTGATCCTGTCCTTGAATGGGAGGTGCTCATCTTTATGACCCTCTTCTGGACTTGCTCCAACAGTTTTGTAGATGCATGTGTATTTCTTTATTTTTTTGCATTGGGAATGATATGACAATCTTTGTTTCTTCAGCACAGCAGATACACATATCCCACTCCTCTTACACCTGCTTGCCACCGGGCTGCGAGGATCCATTCTCTCGGCACCCTGTGCAGCACAGGAAGGAAAAGCTGGTTGTGAAAATCTCCATCCCCACAGCCCTCCTTCACTTCAGAGACTGGAAAAGAAAAGAATTGCTTTGAACAAATGCAACAAATGCTTTGAACTGGGGAGAAGTGAAGGCAAGACCCAAAGTAATGATCACATCTGTTGTGCAGAGGATGTAAAGCAATGGGCAGTGTGTGCATGTAGCGGCATTGTATTCCATAAAACCTTTCCCAAGCAAACACATCCCTTTTGCCAGGAGTGGCTTAAAACACCATCTACTGTCGTCTTAAAGAATGGTCTTATGCTGGAAAAGGACTGCTGTGCCTCTGTAAAGACACCTCCAGAGAAAACTGGTCAGGTTTCCTGAAAGCTATCTGCAGACATATTATGTCTTCATCCAAAACTAGATACCCGTCTCACTTCCAAAAAATTATTGTGATCAGTTCACTTTTGAGCTTTTTCCCCTTTTCTTCTTCCTTTTACTTAAAGCATTTAGTTTTACCAGTAGGTCCACATTCAGCAGGTGACCGTTCACTTCTGACCATTATGTCAAACTAGATAGTGTGGAATGTTGTTTCATTGCCAGGCTTTACAAGTGGACCCTAATGATAAATCAGTTTGATCTACCATGGATTAAAAAGCTTGCTGTTTTTAAAATCAGGATCTTAGAAGTAGAATTCCAGTCGTTTTATAAACATGGCATTATCGAAGGCTCAAAGTCATCTTAGTGAAACTGTTGAGAAATGTTCTTTCTACAAGGTTGTTCATAATTTCATTTATTTTCTCAGTTTGTGCAGTGCACACAAAAGAACATAAATGAGTATTTATTTATTTCAAAGTCTTACCTAATAATGTAGCAGATAAATTCACCGAACAGAATCTCTACTTGAGGAGATCACAACAAATGTAAACCAAATTATGGGCCACGTGTTGTAAACGTGTGTCGAAGCCTTCCCTGAGTAACCTTCTGGAGTGCCAGATACGCTTCTCTCCCTGAGCTACTGATGAACCATCCATGGAGCTGGGAAATTTCTGGAGTGCAGACAAACTGCATGCAGACATTTCATCATGTGTGACGCTTCCAGGTAACAAGTAATGTTTTGACAGGCATATGACTCAAGTAGTACTTGCAGGGGGAGAAGCTGAGGCACAGAAGGAAATTTCTGTTCCTCTTGTTGGCAGTTGGAGTGGGGCATAGAGAAATGTGATTGGACAGGTCAGGTGGCCACTTCTGCTCTGGTGCAAAAGTTTGAAGTCACAGAAACTTCACCTGTAGCTTCAGTCCTGGCAGGTGGTCATGCAGAACAAGGTGTTTGGTGGTTGTCCTTGGTTGAATATCTAGAGCAAGACAGGTTGGTGGGGCACATATGCTGAACTGTATAGAATGCTAATTAGCAACTTGAGCTGTTGTGTTGGCTACATTAATGTTTTAAACTGCATGGTGTTCCTCTGACAGTTGGTAGCACGAGCTGCTATCATCAATTTAACATGACCAAAGTTATTTACCTGTCTCATGTAACTGCTGAGTTATCGACCCAGCGGTGAAGCCATAAAAAAGAGCAAAGTCTGTGCGAATGGAGATCTGAATCAAGCAGCCCCTCCATGACCTTGTGCCATTGTTTTCTAAAATGGTACAAGATGAATGATGGAAATGATGAAAAAGCTTTCTCAGGAGTATGGGATGTGTGATAGGTGTGCCTGGACAAACGGTGTTCTGCTGTGACAGAGGACTGCTCTGATCACGCTGGAAGTAGTGAAATTTTGTAGAATCTGTGTTCCTACTGTCTGGAGTGTAAAAAAGCTGTAGTGATGTAGTGAACTCCTCTTTTTCGTACCCAGGCTTCCTCAGCAAGGGAATTAGTTGGTTAGTCCAGGACGGACTGTGGATGGCTGCAAGTCTAGGTCCTTGAAGCAAAACAGGAAATAAAACAGCTCTTAAGGGAGACTCCTCTGGTATCATCTAGACCATTTTTATCCACATATTCGTTGACTGACCAAAAACTCTGAACAAATATGGGCCACAATCTTTCTTTACAGATTTCTCATCAATTCTTCTTCCATAATAGCTCACTTAGTAGAAACACATCAATCACCTCCCTTCATTATTACACATTCTCACCAGTTTGTCAGGTGCAGGAGTCAAATTGCACTAGTCTGCAATCTGCCAGACACAGCCCTTCTATCCTTGACTTAGATCAGGACTGGTAGATCCACTTATGGCACATAAAGACACCCCCAAGTGATGTAACGACTCCAGAATCAGGGAGTTAAAAGGGCATCTAGGTATGAAAAAATTACCTCTGGCAGATATTTCTCCTATATATATAGCTGGAAAGCTGCTTCCAGGCACAGCCTTTGTAGACTGATTAGCGAAACAGAAACTGCTCAGGTCCAGCAGCAGCCAGCTGCGTGTGGAGCAGGCTGCAGCTGATGAAGGGCATCTCAGACTTTTCTTGCAGTAGAGAGGTATCTGTCACTAGCTGGAGATCCAGAGCTCTGAACTCCTACAGCAATACAAATTTGGTGTTGTTTGGGGCTACCAGGAAGGTTTTGGGGTTTTTTTTCTTTCTTTTTTTTTTTTTTTCTTTCTAGAAGTATATTTTGGACAGTGATTTTCTCATTTTTACTGAGTCTGCAAAAAAGAAGATATCTGGGGCTCAGTAAAAAAAATATGTACCTGAGCCTGGGTGCATATTTTTTACTTCCACTTAAATCCAACAGAATTTTAAGGCCTGAGTGTGTTAGAAAATGTTACTTAAATTGAGTAAGTGCAAAGAAGTGTTTCTAGGATGATTAGGAGAACAAACTACACATCTCAGGAGAATCAGAAGATCTTGTCTTGCTTACTGTAGCCCAGTAAAGAATGAACGGGGGCGTGGTAACACTTTATAAATGTATTTGAGAAGTAAATGTCAGAGAGGCATATTGACTTCATCACATGATCGGATGGCTGTACAGTGAGTAATCCTGAATATATTTGGACTGGAAATGTAAAGGCTCCCAGCTATCTGATGAATGAAGGGCTCAAATACTCTTCCAAATACTCTTCTAAGCACTGGAGCAGTAACTTTCAGTCTCGTAGGATGGAGCCTGAGAAGCTTATGGACATAATTGTACAAAACAATAGAAGAGTAAAATGCCTGAAGATAGAAAATCGAGCTTATACTATGAGTCTGTAGGCATGTGATATGTCAGTATCCCTAAATGTGTGAGAAAATAGATTAGATCACTGACAATTTGCATTATACTTATAATAATTCCATGCCTCAGGGCTTCTACTGGAGTTGGGGAAGATTTTATTTCATTCCTCTTGATGCATAATTTGCCCTCTATTGGTCTTTTTTTTGCCTTTCTTTGCAGATCTGCAAATAGAATGTTATAGATGACATTAAAATCTCAAGGTTTGTGTGTCCTGCATGTATACTCAGGATTAAGCCAATCTCTAGACCCAGAACTCCAAAAGCATTATTAACCTAGATAAGCTTGGTAGGCACCATTGATTTCTTCTGTTGCATAGGACACAGCTGCCTTTCTAGAATCAAATGGAGTTTTAGTTAGCAAAGTATTTGTAAACCTGCAAAGAGACACTTTTTCAACAAGCAAGCTACTTATTCCTTTCCCTCCTTTGCCTGACTGAGTTGTCCCAATGCTTGCTAGTATCTCACTGGGTGCCTTTGATTATTCCCTATTTGCCTGTCTTCTGTGACAACATCACCTATTTTAAAAATGATATCCAGAAGAAAGACAAAATGTTCACTCCTGGAATGTAAAAGCCTGTAGAGGTACATGTGCAGTCCCTATGTTACTGTTGACACATCCTCCAAAGTTACCTTCCTCTCAATGTTGGAAGTCCATCTGGCATTTCTAATGTCTTCCCCGGAGTTAGATAAACAACATACTTGAGGTAACCTCTACTCCATGGATATTGCCTAGGTAAGTGCAAAGGATACCTGGGTAAATGAATAAAGGAGGTAAATGAACATCCATTATATCACAGCAATAGCTTTTAAGAAAGAGCAAGATAAACAATATCTCCAGAGAACATGATTGCCTGTCTTGCTTTTAAGCCTGTACATGGAAATATTAAGAGGAGGCATTTTATGTTCATGCTGTTCACCTTCATATATTGCTACTTACTGACTAAAAAAGATTTGCATCCAGGAATTCTGAATACTGGAATTTTGTGTCAGTAGTGACCATCTCATATACTCACAAGTATTTTTAAATTCTCCTGTAAAGCTCAGAAATCACTCATAAATTTCTCCCAAAATACAGGTACTTTACCTTATTCTGCCTTCAGCCTTGACACCTTCTAGCCACATTTTCATCTTACAATGTCACCTTTACAGTCATCCTGTAGCTGCTCAGTGCAGAAGTTATATTGCGTGGAATAGCTGGAGGAATTGCAACTATGTGAAAATTGTCTGCCTTTGCAGACAGTGACTTTCTGGATTTTCTGGCTAGAATTTCTGAAGGTCTGAGAGGTGAACTTTTCTGGGCTCTTGCATATAACCAGAGAACAAGGGCCAGCACTGAGGCCTTACAGATCTCCTACTTTTCACTGGGGACAAACAATATGCATATGAGTTCTAGGTAGTCTTTTTTTTTTTTTTTTTCAGTCTCCAGCTAGTGACAATGACTCTTTACTCAAGAAAAGCCAGAGGATTGTTCTGCGTCAGCTGTCCACATCAAGTTGAGGGCTGCTGCCAGACCTGTTTCACTAGTCAGTGCACAGCATCTAGGACTGAAAGCAGCACTCTAGGTGCTCCAGTATTTTGATGCATGGCACCAAAGGGACACACAAATATAGGTTATCATCCATTCAAAGCGCTGGGTTGACATCCAGGTAGACAAAGGCTCTAAGACTCTAGGTCACCTAAGGAATAGATGGATGTCAGTGTGAACCACACAAAGTTAACACAGGGAGACAATCAAACACATTGAGTCCAACTTAAAAGGCAGAATGCTGTAATTTCAATGATTTACTCCCAAATACTTTATGGTGCCATCAAATAGTTCTTGGCTCCTGAAATTTTAAAACTGTGTCACAGACCTCTGGCTCACCAGAAGTGACAGAAACAGGATGAAGTGCAATAGTACAAAGTACAAAGTCATGTGCTGTGGGGCCAATGATAAAGAATTTTTGTGTAAATCTAGAGGAGCAGGTAAAGAAAGAAGAGATAAAGAAAGAAGAGTGTGTTGATAGAAGGGATAAAACGGATGTGCTGCCAGAGTGAGGCAGCTTTAAGAAAAAGGCTGAAGTGGCTAACGGTGGGCACCCAGTGAGGTACTTTTAGTAAAAAAGGGGATGCATAATAACTTTTGTAGAAGATGATAAGATCACATTTGGATCCCAGAACAACGCACTGTCATCCTTAATGCCTGCTGAACACTTGCTTTGACACTGGTCAGTCCTTTACTTTCATGTTTCCCTAAATCTCACCATATTATCTCATTTTCCCCTGTACAGCATACAACCATAAAAAAAGTTAAGTGTAACACATTTATGGTTAATGAGCTCTTCCTTCTTTTTCTTAAGATTTTAACATCAGCATTGTCATCACAATAGTAAGAGATGTGTTAGTTTCCTGTTTCTCAATGCCAATTACAAATCCCAAGCTACTATAGTAAAAATTAAAAGGGGAGACAAAGGATTAGAGAAACTAATTCTTTAAAAAATAGTTAAATTACCTACAGGATTACTGGCAGTGGCTCAGTTCTTTGAAAGAGAGGAGTGTATATTTACGTACACTATCATCACTGTCATACGCCATCCCTGGGAACTATAAGCAAGTCCTCACACTCTAATCTTGGAGAAGTTGCTGCTGCCACCAGCTGGTAGTTCACTGGTCCTTTACTGGAAAGATGAACACAAAGCTTGCTCAAAGACGTCCCAGGAAGACAGGTAGTAGTCCCTGAAGGAGGTCACATCTAGAGAAGGTTACAGAGACGTTGCTCCAGCCCAAACGACATTTTGGAATTTGACAAAAGACCTATTTATGTCAACAGGACCAACCAATGACAGCATACACAGCCAGCAGTTATCCATAGGTGTGGCTAGAACAGCAATCATGGAAAATTTGCAGCATCAGACATACAACACTGGTTCTTTTTATGATTAGATGCCATTCATACACTTCACTACTTAGGCTCCAGGAATACACTTTGGGTTGGCAGCTCCATTGTACTGTGGAAGTAGAAATAGCAGTTCCTTACATGCTTCACTGTTGCCACTGCTGCTGATATAAAGAGGAATCTAGTGAGTGCTGTGTTACATACCATGCAAAGAACAAATGATTGGTCACCTTGTAGTTGAAGCCATAGATGTTGGAGGAGAAGGGCTGTTTCCCCACCAGTGAGATCAGTGCTCGTCAGTGGTCTTTTCCTTCCCACTGTACACATGAAGATGCACAAAGAGGTTGTAGATTATCAGAAGCTGTATACATCGTTGTAGATCCACTACTGGATTTGTCAGTAGCAAGCCAAAAGATGGACATTTCTCTCTATCAGGTTCAGCAACAACACGCACTTTCTCATGCGACATCTTCTACAAGAGGAGGGTAGGAGCAAGCTGGTACTTGAGTCATAGAATCATAGAGTCGTAGAATCACTGTGTTGGAAAGGACCCACTGGATCATCGAGTCCAACCATTCCTATCAATCACTAAACCATGTCCCTGAGTCATGGTAGCATCAGGAGGTACTGCAGTTACTGGGCTGCTCTGCACGTCAGAAAATGGTTGCCAGGACTGGCATGGATGTACTACTCAGCAAATCTCAGCTGGCTCTTTCATACCGAGTTGTTACCGTGAAATGTGATATGTTGCAATTAATTATATTAGAAGAAACTACTTCGGTTTCTAAAGAATACCACTTTATCAGGATGTCTGAGACAGAATAGATGACTCTGAACATCCTTGTTTCCAGACTAAGATGTGGAAAATAAAACCAAAAAATCATCTTGGGTTTAAGATATACCTCCATAGCAAATTAAATTAGGTCTGTAATAGACTTGAACCACAAATACAAACATTACGATGGATAGTGCTTGTTATAAACACAACCACTGAGTCATAGCTGGCTGTCTCAGCAGAATCACATGCAACACTACTGTCTTCACAGTTTCCCTGACTTGTGATGCCTCAGTCTTTCTTTTCTAGCAAGGTCAAGCTTTCTTTCTCACCCACTGACACAGGCCTTCATGACCTCTGAGTGTATCTGCGCTGCACCAGGTGTCTCTTACATGCACCAGCCATTTATAGATACACGTGTAGATATTCGTCTCTGAATATCTGCAGTCTCTGTGGCGTATTGACTTGCTGAGCCATTCATGAAGCAGCAACACCAAGCAGGTCCCCAGTGTGACCTTCATATTCCCATTGCACCTTACGTGAAAATGTTGATTAGTCATTTTGGGCTTTTTTGTTTGTTTGTTTGTTTGGTTGGTTGGTTGGTTGGTTTTTTATTGCAAGATGTACTTCTGCTGCTTGTAATACCAAGCCTGGTACTAGCATTGCTAGAGCTGTCAGATCCAGAGAAGCCACATGAGCAGACCTGATGCCAAACCAATGCTCAGCAATGTAGCAACAATAATCCAGCACAGAACTGACATTCTTTACCTTTTCTCTACTCTTGGACTCTGTCTCCATGCTTCTATGGCATCAGTCACACACAAGGTGCACAATCCTCCATGAATTCCAATAAAGTGGGTACCTTTCCCACATAGACAGACAGTCTCTTGAAAACTCTCACTGTTATTTCCAGCTTTTACCTGCTTTCCTTTGGCTCGAACAACATTTTGCCTCAGCTTCCCATGCCAGCCTCTGAGACATGTTCACCCATGACCCAAACAGCAGGATCTGGGAGCTACGCCTGGCATGGGGCTTGGCTTACAAGGAGGTCCAGGCTGGGATGGACCAGCACTGTTGTGACTGCATAGGTGAGCTGGATGCTTAAATCATTCTCACTGTGACTATAGGAGATTGGGGAAGGGGAAGGCAGGGGCTGTGTGCCGAAGATAACTTTTTTCCTTCTCCAAGGCTGTACCACTCTGCCAGCTTCCCAGCTCGGTCACCTCTCATCCACTCCCAAACATGGGCAGACATTTTCTAGTGGGGAGGAGGGCTGCCAGATGCCGGGTGGCCTTCATGGCACATAGTCATATCCTCAGATCTGGATAGTGGTTTAAACTGTGTCTTCATCCACCTGCATCCATCCTTACAAATCTTGCCCCAGGAATCATACTTATTGACTCTGAGCCCACAGTGGCATTTGTATATGAAATACAAAAGCAGAAACATATGTTAAAATCAGAAGAAGAGAATCTACCCAGGCTTTTTATTTTTAAAAGTATCTTATGAGGCTTGGTCAAGGCCTCATCCCTATACTTGTGCTATTTATCCAAGGAGGATGTAAGCAAGTCTGCCACTGTTGTCCTGGTGGCAAAGGGAAGACAGAGAGTGCAAGGGCTGATGTCAACCCAGTAGCACCAGGGTCTTGAGTAGGCAGGGCTCCAAGATATTCCCGAATCAGTTTATCTTATTTGATTTCCTCCTGTTGTGAGAACAGATGGTCCCTTCCTCTTCCCTCAGCCTTTTTCTGGCACCAGGGCAGGCTGTTCCCCACCTGTGCACGATTCTCTGTCTTGGCGTCTAGGATGTTTAGTGTCTTCTGTTTCTCCATCCTCTGGCAAGCAATATGCACCCACCAACACGAGACCAGGCAGAGCACGCAGCTCCCTTACAGAAGCATCCATGGAGGGAAGAGGTTCAGGGAAGATACGTTGGACCCCACCATTGACACATCACGGTGAACTGTTCCACACATTGATTTTCTCTGCCAACACCTCTGTCTCTAGGCCACATTTTACTTCAGAGGTGTTTTGCTTGAAAAGCTGAACCACAGTAACCAGTGGTTACTTAAACCACATCCCAGAAGAGCTGCTGGGGCACGAGGGCCACCGGGCGTTCCCCACATGGGTGAACATGGCAGTACTCTGAGATCTTGTCTAAAGACTTGTGCTGGGGAGCAGAAGGGAAGAAGTAGGCACAGAGAGGAGTCAAGCTATATGGTCTGTGAGATGGTCATCACAAGAGAGGGCTTTTCCTGTTCTGTTTTTTCAGTCTCCAAGTAAAAGAAAGAGCATACAGAAAGGCCAGCAAAGTGACAAATAGTGTGGAGATAGACCAAAATGAATAGTTGTGTTGTCAAATAAATGCGTTTTAATAAAAGCAATTTGCAAAGTCATCTTATCTGCAGCAAATTGTGCAGGTTCATCTAACTGGACACTCTAGCAGCAAACTTTAAAGGAAATTAGGGGTCATAATGTACAGGACAATGTATGCTTTCAGCCTAGGAAGCCAACCATATCCTGGGTTGCATCAAACGAAGCATGACAGCAGATCGAGGGAGGTGATTGTCCTCTTCTACGCTGCTCTAGTGAGACCTCACCTGCAGAACCGTGTCCAGTGCTGTGGTCCCCAACATCAGGAGGACATGGACCTGTTGGAACAAATCCAGAGGTGATCCATGAAGATGATGAGGGCCTCTTCTATGAAGACAGACTGAGACAGTTAGGGTTGTTCAGCCTGGAGAAGTCTCCTGGGAGACATTACAGCAGCCTTCCAGTACCTACAGGGGGCCTACAGGGAAGCTGGAGAGGGACTTCTTACAAAAGTGGTGTAGTGACAGCACAGAGGGTAATGGCTTTAAACTAAAAGAAGGTAACAGGAAAGGACACATGAACACCCCTGCGGGAACGAGACCAATACCTGTGCAGTGACCAATACCAGATTTAGATGTGCAGGTCATCTTCCCTTTTCTGATAATACTAAAAAAAGAGAAACACTGAAAAAGCTGAAAGTCATTCAAGAGAATTATTTACAAAGTTCAGTATCTTTAATTTATCATATAGAAGCCTGAAAGATGATTCAATTATTTGATTAAAGCATAGAATAGATATCTGAGCACAAAACTAACAAAAAAAAAAAAAAAGGATTTCTTCGTCAGGTAGACAGAGATGTAGAAAGAATCAATAGCTATAAATCAGAGTCTTCCTCAGGCAACTTCTGTAAGTAAAACCTATTTAAAGACTGGATTTGGACATGAAGAGTGAAGTATGTTTTCCATCAGTGCAGGCAGATTGTAAAGAGGGAGGGATATGAACACCCAAGACTCTGAAGAATGAGTTTAAAATTGAAGAGTTACTTGAACAACTCTCCAAAGAATAGTAGAAAGAGAGTCTTTAGCTCAACGCCTGTCTGTCTCATAGTGCCTTTTGGAAAAGAACATCTACCTACATCATAAGGTATACCAGAGACCCAGCTGGCTATAATTGTGTCCAAAGCATTCACATGAGAGGGTGGACTGAAGAAACTAACTCATTCAAACCTTTTGCCCCACTGTGTTCTGAAGTCACCCACTGCCTACAGCTGCCCGTGTGCTCATCTGCTGTGATGGTTTTGAATCTGAGCAGTTCAGAAGAAGCTTGGAGGGCCTGGTAGTCCTAGTTTGAGCTGGAGGCAGCTTGCAGGCTGTTCTGGTCAACATGAGACCCTTCATGTTGATCAAGCTGAACCCCACAGTGCTTGCCGATTCCATCCTCTCCTGCATGACGTCTATGCAAGTTCCAGAACTACTTCCAGCTCCAAGGCAGCAACGACTGTGGCCATGGCTCTGTGCAACTTAGTTGTTCAAATGTGTTTAATTGTGAATGTTAAGTATTTTTTCTGATTTTCTGTTCTGTTTCAAACCCATTTGGGCATTACTTCCTTCTCCTTGTGCACCATGAATAATAGATCTACCTTAGAAAAATGAAAAGTTCCAGGGAAGGGCACAAATACAGGACAACAGACATCCACACTGTATAACAGTACAACTGCTACAAAGGTACCCCAGCCAGCTTTTTTGCATGGACTACTACCATTCTTTCAGGTACATTTCATGAGCTGGAACAATACAAATAAGCAACTGCTCCATGCAAGCTGGACTCAGTGCTGGAGAACAGTCTCAGGTTCATTTAATTTGCTAGCACACATGTGGACTGGCAGTCTTATAGGCAAATCAGCCTTACTTGTTGGTATTATATAATGAAAAGAATATTTTTCTAAGAGCACAGGATGTATATATTGGAAAAAATTACATTAGTCTAATTGATAAATACTGAAAGCAACTCTCCAATTTCAGAAGAACAGATCTTAATTTTGCTTTAAATTACATATAGCAGCAATACAGATGCAATATAAACCAAATCTGATGATCGAAATTAATAAATACTCCAGGGGAAAAAACCCAGGTAATTCTATTGATTTTTTTTCAGTGTATTTTTTAAAAACAAGATTAAGAATCAGTTCTTCATAGGATACTACAAGTACTATGAAATAAAAGTTTTTCAGTATTGCAGATCTAGCTGAATTGTCATTACGCTATGGAACTGAAACATACATATAAGTTCTTTGCTGTGTTTTACTGACCTCCTTGGTGTCAGGGTTGTGAGAACAGTCTCTGTCACCCAATATCCTTTACCATCAATAGAGAGTCTCATGGGGCTGTCATCTTAGGATTAGGCCCTAGAACATCACAAGATCTACAAGACTTGGAAGAGCAATAATTATTTTATGAACAAAATCCTGATCCCACTGCTTCTTAGATAAATAAACTTAGGTTATTTCAGTATGACTGAGATACAGCCATGATGCATAAATGCGTCATCCTGCTAATTTGTGGCAAGAAGTGTATCATTTCAAGTCATTAATAATCAAGTTGCTAAATACCAAATCTGTATGGAAAGTATAATTACATCTCTTACTCAGTTGAATAATGGGATTTTAAGACTGTTTATTTTATTCTATCACATTATATCTACACAGTAAAATGTGAAAATACAGCACGCTTCTGAGTGAGTTAAAAAACATCCTAAACATAAATACCATCAGGCTGATATACCAAGAGGAGGTAAATGGTTTTCTCTGTACTACTCACATCTATCTTCACTGCTTGTCTTTTGCTTATTACCTGCTGTAACTAAACCAAAGAAGAGTGGCTGGCTCATAAAATGGAATTCTTAGGCACGTGATGCTCCCGGTTAATGACTTGAAGTTTCAACCTCCATTTCTGGGTCTGCAGAATGAGGAAGAAGTGATTGGGACATTAGATACAATCATATAAAAGAAAATAGCAACAAAGACAGCAAATATGAAAGACAAAAGGAGAGAGAACAAACACCACCGGAACTCAATGTGTCTTGCTTTCTTTATTCACTCCTTCCAATTTATTCACCAGCAGCAGAAATTAGGAGCTGGGAGGAGAATCGCAGTTCCAGAGATGGACAAACCAATGAAATATGTATTGCTTTTTATATTTCTGGAAATCTGAAATGCTGCATCATGCCATATTATACTGGAAAAGTGATTTATCTGCAGTATATATATATATACCACCAAATAAGAAAACAGCTGATTTTTTTCCAAACCTGAAGGGCATATAAACAGTCTTAAATCAACCTTTTTATGCTCTGCTTGGTGAGAAGCCACTATGCAGTCTGTCTAGGTCCTACACAGCGCAGGCCATTCTTTGACAATTCAGGTAGGCAGGACCTCATAACAGTAACCACACAGATTGAGATAAAGGCTCCATCTGGGTCGATATCCTGTGTTCAGCAGAAACCAGAAGCAAATGCTAAAGAGTGAGGACAAGATAAACATCTACAAGACCACTCCTGACTACTCTCCTGGGCTTGGACTGCCTTTGGTTCATAAGATTTCCTAAGCCAGGTGTGGTTATCTGTCTCTCTTTGACCCTCTATCAAGCATTTTTCCCATTTCCCTTTCAACCGCAGCATCCTTTGGAAAATAGTTCTACAAGGCTGCTAAACCTGGCATTAAGTTGTCTCCTGTTGGCTTTAATTGAATGCCCTGTAGTTTTTGTGCTAGAAGGCTCCAGACCACTCATGGCTTTTAGATACAGCAAAGTGTTGGTCAGAACTCTTGTCAGTGCAGTCTCTCAAGCCCAAGAGGCCCTGTCTATTCATGTTTCCCTAGTACAGGAGCCACTTCACATTTACAGTCATCTTGGCAGTCTTTGTCTGACTCTTTTCCTGGTCTGCTCCAGGGGAAATCAGAACCACACAAGGTTGAGGTGATCTATGGATTTATGTGGTAGCATAATGGCATTTTCTACTTTGTCCTCGAATTCCTTTCCTAACAATTCCTAACTCTCCCTGTGACTTCTGACCGCTTTTGAGGACTGAGCTGATGTTTTCATGGAACCATAAGCCAATTTTCTCATTGCACCATCTGATCTATTTACTGGGTCATTTATGAACACATTACATGGTACAATGATTCTCTGCAAGAGCTTAAGCATTTTCCCCTATCCAGCATTTCCTATCTGGTAATCAGTGCTTTATTCAGTCTAGGATTTCTCCTCTTATTCCATTGCTTTAATTCCTTAGAATACCTTAATTAAGGATTTCACCAAAAGCTAATGGGAAATTCAAGTAGATTGTATCAATTAGATCACTCTTATCTACATGTTTCCTGTCTCTTTGAAAAAATGCATTAGAAGTTTACAAACAGGATTTTATTTTACGTAATCTGTGCTGCTCTTCCCAAATGGGTCATATTGATCCATGTGGCCTCTCATTCTATCCTTTATTACAAACACTACTTAACTGCCAAATGCAGATATCCAGCCTACAAGGCAAGTAACTGCCCGCTTTCTGCATGGAAATCAGGGTAGGAGTGCAATATGGTTACCTGCACCATGAGCCACAAAATTTGCTTTTTAAATCTTTCTGTCGCTACGTGCCTATTGATCAATGGAGTTACTTGTCAGACTTACTTTTTTATTTCTCTATCTCTCTTTTTCTTTCTTTCTCTCTTTCTATCTATCTCCTTCATTGAAATACAAGTTTGTTTGGTTTCCTCGTCCTCTTTTTCCCCCGAAGAGGAAAACATCACCTGAGTTAGTGATCATGAGAAAAAGTTAACAGGTGGTAATATATTTATAGTGATTCTTAATCTTAAAAACACTGTACACATTAATGTAACAAAATTCCTTGACCTAACTCACCTAGTAAATATAGATTTAAGATGAGCTGGATGTCTCTATATTTGATGTTCCATTTCCATTATTTTTTGTCAGATATACCAGAGTTAGATGTGGTAATGGACATCTGTCAGATTTCAGTCATCACAAGCAAGCTAAAAGTCATGTTTGCTCAGTTCCAACAGCCCAAGACTTTCCCACAAAGAGGAAGGAGATGAAGTTTCAACTGTATCTCAAGCCCATTTTTGTTACTGAATTTAGCACAAGTAATTCTGCCCTGTACTTCTGCTGAATGTGTTTGCCCATGAGCAGAGAGGCATATAAAGCAACTCTTTTGTTTGAACCCAAACCTCTTGTGCCTGGAGAGCCTCATCTGACCCAAACATATGTATTTACACTGTTCTTTCAAAATTTTACCCTCCCTGTTCCTCCAATTCAGATCTAATCTGCTAAGTATGCCATATTCTACATTCTTCCTTCCCAGATATTAGAAAAAGCTATTCTGTTCCTCAGATCAAGATCTCTCATGTGATCAGTGCAAAGTACTTTATTGAGATCTCATACTCCCCTTGGACTTCTGCTGTCCAGAGAATGTCCTTCTAACTGAGGAAACAGGATGATCAGCAACTGCTGATCATTAGACAATGGATTTATTTTATCATAGAGTGACAATACTTGTCAAAACCTAGAACTGATTAACTGCTTTTTGTAGTCTAGGATTGTTTTTACATTTTCACATTTGCACATATTTTCCTTACTATCTAGTGCTTTTTACAGTCACTTGCTTTTTAGTTTTAGGTTGGTGTGTCTTGTGAACTCCTGAACAGTGCTTTATATTTAGCAAAGATCCAACTTTCTGCTACTGAACTATCATGGTAACCCAGAAGAGAAACTGACCATTTTCGTTGTTGTAAGTGATATAATAAATGGAAAAAAAAAATCAAACTAATAAAAAGACACATCCAAGAAATCATGAATTGCTGATTTTGATGGTTCACTTTATAGAACAGCTATGGGTGCAAATGCAAAAAATACATTAAATCTGTTGATTTAATATCATACCTACTTTAGTTTAGTTTACACTTTAAACATTCATTCAAATCTTTCATAGTAAATCAAAGCATCAGTTTCTTATCTGATGACATTACTGGACTGATCTCAGATTCAACTGAAAACAGACATATTGGAAATAAGCTATTTATAAAACATACAGTCATTGTGATGTGCCACGGGAATTTGAGCATGTCAGATAATCTTCCCACAGGGAAAATGATAGGTCGATTATTTAATATAGGCTGATATTCTGTCATTCCCCAGATAATTCCATTGTGTTTTTTATCATCCAGTGAACCTCTGTCTGTTACTGCTTCTGTTTCTTACATGATTTAGAAAAACACTGATAATTAGCAGAACTATGACAAGTGGGGTAGATAATGAGCCCTTATCAGATAATTGGTCACTGATTCCTCCATTTCTTTTCCTCCATGTTTCCCTGTTGCTCAAGCAATACTTAATTTTTGCACAAAGTAAAAGAGCTGCAGGAACTGAACAGACTACACTGCCAAATATATCTTGGCCTCTAAGGCCAAGGCTTTTTGTAGGCTCTGATTCCTGTGCATAAAGAAGAGAGATAGAAATGCAGGTATCCTGAACTCTGGGTGTGCATTTTTGTTATCAAATCAAAGGGAGGACTGGAGAACAAGTCCTACGAGGGAACTGGAGTTGCTGAGCCTAGAGAGGAGAAGGCTGAAGGGAGACCTCATTGCTCACTACAACTACCTGAAGGGAGGTTGTGGAGAGGAGGGTGCTGGCCTCTTCTCCCAAGTGACAGGTGACAGGACAAGGCGGAATGGCCTCAAGCTCCGCCAGGGGAGGTTCAGGCTTGACATCAGGAAAAATTTTTCACAGAAAGGGTCTTTTCCAACCTAGTGATTCTGTGATATCTACTGATCAGATATGAGGGGCAAGACAGGCAGAAAAATATCTGATCTATGCAGCTACCTGTATCCCAGTTGCATGTTATGACCTCCAGACACAAGCCCTTTTGTGCCAAGGACTTCTCAGAGATGATCCCTAACGCCTGTACCAGCAGGCAGCAGATTGCAGATGGGGATAGCGAGGCAAGTAATTGAATGAAGAATTTGATGGGATGCAGGCAAGAGGTAGCACAGTCACAGGCAGCCCCACTTAGTGGCGAAGGACATCGTGAGAAAAATCATGAAGCCACCTTTTTGAAAAGCTTTCAAAAAGGGTGTGGGCTGTGCACTGCAATTAGACCTGGACTAGATTTCCACCTCTGGTACAGGGAGCGGGTAGGAAGCAAATTGGAGCCAGACACAAATTTTGAATGAGTCTGAAAACAAGGAATGCTGTTAATTCTGTAGAAAGGGGAACTACTCAAAACCAGAGAGATTCCCAATGATGGTTTAAAAATATAAGTACTGGGCTTTGGGGCATTTGTTAAGGACATATATAAGGAGAACTGAAAAAAACTAAACAGTGAGAGTCAATTATAGCAGTTTTATAGGAGCGGACTGGCAGGATAGACTATGTCTTTAAGCAGTTAATCAGAAAGACAGTTCAGGCTCTAGGTGCAGCAGTCTGTGTCTGGCAGGCCATAGCAATTAGTAATGAATTTTCAAATCTCACTGTTTTGAACGTGGTGCTGGCAATTTTTCCAAAGATATTATTAATCACATTACGTGCCTCCTTCTCTACTGGGATCTACTGAAAAATTCCTAGAGATGTTATATGGCAACAAAAGAAACGAAAGCAGTGCTGAGGGCTACTGAATTATCTGTATTGTCACACTTCAATTATCTAGCATTTAAAAAAAGATGCTAATTATGATTTAGTATTTACCTTCAGGGTAAAAAAAATCATAGAATCATTGGATAGTTTGGGTGGAAGGGATCTTAAGGATCATCCAGTACCAAGCACCTGCCATGGGCAGGGACATCTTTCACAATACCAGGTTGCTCAAAGCTTCATATGGAGCATCTCCAGGGATGGGGCATCCACGACTTCTCTGGGCAATCTGCTCCAGCACCTCACCACCCCAACAGGAAAAAAATTCTTCTTAGCATCTAATCTAAATATTTCTCAGGGCTCAGTGGTGAGTCCAAGCCTGTTCAGTGTCTTTATCGATGACCTGGATGAGGGGATCAAATGCACCCTAAGTAAGTTTGCAGATGACACCAAGCTGGGTGGAAGTGTGGATCTGCTGGAGGGTCGGGAGATTCTGCAAAGGGATTAGAACAGGCTGCACCACTGGGCAGAGTCCAATGGCATGAGGTTTAACAAGGCCAAATGCCGGGTCCTACACTTGGGGCACAACAATCCTATGCAGCTACAGACTAGGAGAAGTCTGTCTAGAAAGCTGCCTGGAGGAGAAGGGCCTGGGGGTGTTGGTTGGCAGCTGACTGAACATGAGCCAGCAGTGTGCCCAGGTGGCCAAGAAGGCCAATGGCATCTTGGCTTTTATCAGAAACAGCATGACTAGCAGGTCCAGGGAGGTTATTCTCCCTCTGTACTCGGCACTGGTGAGACCGCACCTTGAATCCTGTGTTCAGTTCTGGGCCCCTCACCACAAGAAGGATGTTGAGGCTCTGGAGCGAGTCCAGAGAAGAGCAACGAAGCTGGTGAAGGGGCTGGAGAACAGGCCTTATGAGGAGCGGCTGAGAGAGCTGGGGTCATTTAGCCTGGAGAAGAGGAGGCTGAGAGGGGACCTCATTGCTCTCTATAACTACCTGAAAGGGAGTTGTGGAGAGGAGGGAACTGGCCTCTTCTCCCACGTGACAGGGAACAGGATAAGAGGGAATGGCCTCCAGCTCTGCCAGGGGAGGTTCAGGCTGGATATCAAGAAAAAATTTTTCATGGAAAGGGTGATTGGGCACTGGAACAGGCTGCCCAGCGAGGCGGTTGATTCACCATCCCTGGAGGGGTTTAAAGGACAGGTGGATGAGGTGCTGAGGGGCTTGGTTTAGTGGTTGATAGGAATGGTTGGACTTGATGACTCTGTGGGTCTTTTCCAACGACTCTCATGTTTCCGGTCCTGGATTTTCGCTGTGTTTCCCCCCTCCAAAACACCCCGCGGTTTGGCTTCACGGGGAGGGGCGTGGCTTGTGGGTGAGGGGCGTGGCTTTGTGCTTGAGGGGCGTGGCTTGATAGGGGGCGAGGCCTTAAACAGGACAGCGGCAGGGGGCGTGTCCAGGAACAAGGGGCGTGGTCATCCGCCTTTGCTTCCCCGTCTCCTTCCGCGCATGCGCCGCGGGCCGGAAGCATTTCCGGGGGCGGGGGAAGGTGGAGGGCATGGCGATGGCGGAGAAGTTCGATTCGCTGGAAGAACACTTGGAGAAATTCGTGGAGAACATCCGACAGCTCGGCATTATCGTCAGCGATTTCCAGCCCAGCAGCCAGGCTGGACTCAACCAGAAATTGTGAGGGAGGCGGCGCCGCTTATCCTTCTCCCCTTCCCCACCTCCCCCTTCTCCCCTCTCCTCTCCCCCCTCTCCCCTCCCCTCTTCCCCTCCTTGGCTAAAACCAACCTGGTTTCTTTTTACAGAAATTTCATGGTGACGGGGTTGCAGGATATCGACAAATGCCGGCAGCAGCTTCATGATATCAGTGTGCCCTTGGAGGTTTTTGAGTAAGTAGCTGTGTACGTGGAAGGCAAGATGCTGTACTCAGTGGGCCTTGCGGTAGTGTGCCTTTGGTAGATATTTCCCCTGAAGACTGCTTGTTTCTTAACTTAAAGTCGTTATTCTGAACGACTCCTCCTGAAATGAACTCGAAGCCAGGTGCATGTTGGTCTCTTCTGCCAAGTAATGAGTGATAGGATTAGAGGAAATGGCCTCAAGTTGCACCAGGGGAGGTTTGGATTAGACATCAGGAAAAATTTCTTCGCTGAAGAGGTTTTCAGACATTGGAACAGGCTGCCCTTGGAGTTTAAAAGACGAGTAGACAAGGTGCTCAGATTTACTAATGAACAGGTGCGTTTGGACTCAATTATCTCAAAGGTCTTTTCCAACTAAACAATTGATTCTGCTAATTCCTTACGAGAATGCAGGCAGGCAGAAGGGTAAGTGATAAATCATAAGCTTGCTTTCAGATATTCTTTTTTTCTCTTTATATTGACTTTGGATATGTAGGCAGTAATACCGATTCTGCTGAATCTGTGGATTTAGTAAGTAAGGTTTCATTTTGGAAATATACCATTACACTAAGTTAGAATCAGGATTCCAAGTTGCAGGTGAAAATAAATTAAGTTGGTACTTAGGTGTTTAGTTTTACTAGTGACAGGCTTCTTGCTGGGAGAGAGTTAAAACAGCAGAAGCAAAATCATGAACGTAGAAGGAGAGCTATACAAGACAATTTTTACAATGCAGCAGACAAGTTAATTTCCTCATGTAAGTCGAGATGTCACTGACTTGCTGTATTCTAGCATATTACTGGCTAGATAGGACTTTTCAGTTGGGGTTTCACTCTGTCTGTAGATCTGTGAAGACAATCTTAAAAGTTAAGTTTTCTTTATTTAGGGATGCCATTTCCCTTTGTCAAGCACTTACATTGCAAAGCAAAAATACACTTACAGGTTTGCTGATACAGGTGTGTTAATTTTTACTCTCTACTGTGATGTGTACGCGTCTTCCTCATCTTTGAATTGCTGGATGATGTATTCCTATGTGCTTTTGCACACTATATACTAACTAAGCTACTTTATGGCTTGTGCCCTTTCAGTTGCTTGGAAAAGGACCATCTTTCTTCATTTATATGTACTTATTGCCTGTGAGGAGCTGTGTACTTGTTTTTGTTTGCATTTAGTACTTTTTTCAATGCTTCAGGCTTTCTGGAAATGAAGACTTAACTGCATATCAAGACAGTTGTTTGCTGGCCAAGGCCTAGTCCTCTTTGAGCCTTCTTTTGAAAATGATTGTTTTAAAATGCACGTTTGAGATAATAGTAACAGAGAGAGAGCAAGGTGAATAATTCTACACCTTGGAGAACATTCTGGTAAGAATATGATCGTTTAGGTAGTGTTTTTTGTATTTTCAGATACATAGATCAAGGCCGCAATCCTCAACTTTACACTAAAGAGTGCCTGGAGCGAGCTTTGGCTAAAAATGAGCAAGTAAAAGGAAAAATTGACACAATGAAGGTAAACCAGAAATAATGAAAGTACTAATGTTATAATGTATTTGATAGTCTTAACTTTTCATTAAATATCTGAGGATTTTTCACTTGTGCAGTTATTAAATTCCCTTATTAGGAATTACTCTGCATCTCTGTATCTTAATTGATGCTAATACAGCCCGTTCTGGAAAAGAAACTTGTAATTCATCCCATGGTTGGAGATGCAGATATCACTATGATTTAATTTTGATTAAAGTTGTATGTAGTGTTGCAGATCTCTTTTTGTTGTTGTTTTCATTTTGAATACCATTGAGTACCTCACTGTTATAGATCTATAACTGTGATGTGTTTAATTTCAGAAATAAGCAAAACAGAAGGGGTAGTTTTCCAGTCTTGAATAAATCTTAGAGTACTAAAATGTCAAATGTGCTATATAAGCATGGGTTATATTTTAAGTAATTTTATAAAGATTATCCAAGTGTTTAGGGCTTCTTGAACTACTTGTACTTCCATCAATGTGAACCTAAGAGTTCTGCTATGCTGTTTAAATTCTGGAATTACTGCTGAAAAACATGGACAGAAAAGGAAGTTCAGTGAGATTTTGAGAAAGGTTGTTTCAGAACATTCTTTGACAGAACTTAATGTGGAGAATGGCGGTTGCTGCAGAATGTAGAAATCTATATTTTTGAAGTTTCTCTTTCTTTTGATATGCTCTGTACTTACAAAAGTCATAGGAAGGATTATGGAACTCACAGCTGACTTAGAAATACTTTTTTGGAGGAGAGGTTTCCATATAAAATCCAGAGGACGTGTCCTTTATGAGCTTTGCTTAATAAGATCAGACAGATACTGATCCACTTGAGTTTACCAGAGATGTCCAACATTTTTTATATTTCTTAGGTGAAAATGCTAGTTTTAACTATGGGAAATTAATAGCATTTCAGTTTGCCTGATGCTTCCCTAGGGGATTTCACTCAAGTGTTTTCTCTGAATATTGTAAATGTAACTTTCTGTGTTTGTATGTGTGATTTTGAGGGTTTTTTGGGAGTATTCTTCTCTTTAGGTCACTGAAATATAGAACTTTGTTGTATAGAAACATTTCTGTTATCAGATAACGTTGCTTGATAAAATTGAAATAAATTGTGCAGATGATGCATATACTTTTTTTTTTTCTCTTTCCAGAAATTTAAAAGTCTGTTAATTCAAGAACTGACAAAGGTGTTCCCAGAAGACATGGCAAAGTACAAAGCTATTCGAGGAGAAGATCCTCCTCCTTAAGCTGGCCTTTGGTAGCTCTTAAAATGTCAGTTCCATAAGCTGACACCACTCTATAAAAACATTGGAGAGAGGGTAAATTCACGCTGTCATAACAGCTGTACTAAAACTGGCAATTATGGACTGTAAAGGAGCTTAATGATTGCTGATGGTTCTGGCTTGAATTCTGCTGAAGACTTTCACACAAGGTTGCAGTTGAAACTTCCTGTAGTGATCTGTTCTTCTTTCCTGAAAGTTTTTTGTTATATAATTGCCTGCAGGTCGTGAATATTTAGCATTTCCCACAAAGTGCATTTCTAGAGCAGAAAATCATGAGTTTGTATTCCGAAAAGTGCCCTTCAGGATTGTGGATTCATCTGTTCTTGAGAGAAATATATTTATTACATTTGATTATTTCTTTCATTTGTAAATGGCTTTTTTTTTTTTTTACTGTACAAACAATTAACTACTTTCATCTTGCCGAATTCTACTGAACAGGAGCCTGTCCAAGGCTGCAGTTCTCATGTATTTTGATGCATTGCAGTGCAGAAAACCTTCAGATATTTCTATTTCGCTGTGTGAGTTGCAGTGCAGGTGGCTGAGGATGTAGAAAGTGAGCATATTCAGGGACTAGCTGCTCAACAATGTTAATATTTTCTATGGTATTTAATGCAAGCTTTTTTTTTAATTATGCTCATTTTATGTAAGCAGGTTGGTTGAATAAAAATTTGAAAAAAAAAATCTAGTGGTTTTCTGTTGTATGCCACTCTTTAGAGAATGAACTGAAAGCTGTGAGAAATGTGTACAAAAACTTGACTGTTGAAAGCTTGTATCTAAAGATAAATGTTAACTTGGTATTTTGGTTTTCTGGGTTTTCCATTTTAGTACCTGAAACAGGAAATTTTGGGGATTAGTGATTTTTTCCCCCCTTTTTTTTTCCCACTGGCAAATGAATTTATTATTTTATTAACTTTGAAGGCTTTTAAGACTCATCTAGAGCAGGCTCTGAGCAACCTGGTCTAACGTAGTAGGAGCCAGGCTGGGTGAACTCTAGAGGCTTTTTCCAATCCATGTTTCTGTGATTCATATAATATATGATTCAGACAATATAGTTTGTAAGTACAAAAAGGATAAAGGACAGTGACTTTAATTGCTAAAAGAGAAATCTTATTATAAGGCTCTCAAAGCAATTCTATAGTTTTCATGTTGAGGAATTGGAGTTTTCATCGGAATAATGTAATTCACAAAATATTGGTGTAATTGATCCTATCTTAAAGCAGAAGGAAAAACAAGATGACTTCTTGAGGGTCATTCAAACCCTTTTTTGATCACAGGATTTTACCTCAGGAAAGGAAAAAAAACATGGTTTAGTGTAAAGCATCTCTTGAAAGAGAGCAGGGGCAGAAAACAAGGACTTCAACACAGGAAAGATGTGGATGAATCCAGAAGAGGGCCACAAAGATGATCAGAGGGCTAGAACACCTCCCATAAGAAGAAAGATTGTGAGAGTTGGGATTGTTCAGCCTGGAGAAGAGAAGGCTCCTGGGAGCCTGTATAGCAACCTTCCAGTGCTTAAAGGGGACCTACAGGAAAGCCGGGGAGGAGCTCTTTATCAGGGAGGATAGTGAGAGGATGAGGGGTAATGGTTTGATGCCAAAAGAGAGGAGATTTAAATTAGATACTAGGCAGAAGTTTTTTACTGAGGGTGATGAGGCACTGGCAGAGGTTGCCCAGAGAAGTTGTGGATGCCTCGTTCCTGGAGGTGCTCAAGGTGAGGTTGGATGATGCACAGGAACAGGTGTTCAGCGTGGCTGCAGAACCAGCCTCCTGCAAGGTTTTCTCATCTCGTTTATAAAGCACTGAGCAATCCAACATAGCTTAAGAGTTAGACCTTCTTGGCCGTGGCAGCTACAGAGGTCCCTTCCAACCACCATTTTTCTTCTGTTTTGTGTGATTCTACTACCTTATCACAGTGAAAATTTTTGAGTGCTTGGTCTCAGTGCTGGTAATTTTTTTTTTTGTTTATTGCACTATGGAGCAGCTGATTGTAAGTATTTACCCGGTGCAGGGACCTTTGCTTTTACATAGTGCAAACAGTCATCAGCACCCATGCCTGTTGGTGAAACATTGAAGAGGTGCTGCAAGAAGCCTTTTCATTTGCTTGTAAGGGCATCGGTTTGTGAGCACAAATGATTTTAAAGATATTTTTAAAGAAACAATTCAAAGTATATGCAAAATGAAGTTTACTTTGAAATAAAGGTAGGTTTCTGGAGGAACTGAACTCTAAAGGTGGTTTTATTTGTGTAGTGCATCTTCTCCATTCATTTCTGAGCCCACTGCATTTAGTAGACATCTCTACCTGTTCCCAGTCCCTCACACTATCTACAATTTCCCAGTTGGTAACTTTAGGGACATCAACATTGTTACATAAGAGTAAGGTTTTTTTCAACCAGATAGATTAATGAATAAAAGCAGATACTTAGTTTTAAATTCTTCTTTCTCCTTAGATTCAACTCCTTTGCTGTGATACCATTCAAAACATTTTAGCTTATAGTTTTTGTTTGAAACACCATCTGTTAAAATGTAATCCTATTTTCATATTAGTTTTTACACATATGGTTAGTTTGAATTTTGGGTCCAGTGTATTAATTTATATCCCACAATATTCAACTGTTACTGTGAAAATACTATCACAAGATTTACATTCTAGGTGTTGTGTGGAGCTTAGCATCTTGTACATCCCCATCAGTTTATATGCTGACCAGCTCTGTGTTGATCAGCTCAGAGCTAATAAACTTTATATGATATGGCTTTATTTGTAATGTGTTCTTTCCATATCTATATTCTATGCTATATACTCCATAGAAACTAAAAGCTTATTAGTAGAGCTTATAATGTATGGATTTACTGGTGATAGGAAAAGAAGGCGTGAGAAGGAAAGGGATATGTATTTGATAAAAAGATAATTTGTTCCTTGAGTATAAAAACACTGAACAGAATTAAAAATTTAACTTTCTGGATATTAAGTATTTTGGTGTGTGTGCGCTGAAAATTTCCTTTCCTTAACAGAAAAAGAAGAAAAACTTCTATGCATTATTTCAGCATATCACGTTTATCCTCTGCTTATTTTCCACCTCTCAAGAGCACCAGCAGTGTAGGCAGAGATGAGATTTTTTGGTAGAGAACAGTCAAAAAGAAACTCTGTTCATAGAATCTGTGAATTTTTGATGCTATGATGGGTTCAGTGGGGGAAGTCCTTAAAATTAGTGCATTTGCCCAGTAACCATCTTTTCTTTCTCAGCTACAGCCTTCGCTTCACACCACAGGAATACCAAAGTGCTTTTGCATCAGGCAGTCTCCTGTATCTTGAGGAAAAGACTGTTCATTTTGCTATCGTTACCACCTCATCATCCTCCTGTAAATGCTGTCCCATGACTCAGACTAAATCTATGCATTTGGTGTGTTTGTGAAGCATCGTTCAGCTTTGGATGTTTTGCTGACGTTGGGTTCACGTTATGGATTTGGTTGTTCCAGCTACATAATGCCCCAGCA
The DNA here is from genome assembly GCA_033459285.1 of Clamator glandarius. Taxonomy (NCBI): domain Eukaryota; kingdom Metazoa; phylum Chordata; class Aves; order Cuculiformes; family Cuculidae; genus Clamator; species Clamator glandarius. The sequence continues at coordinate 5,677,713 of JAUNZM010000245.1, read as the reverse complement.
ATAATGCCCATGCATTCTCTCTTTGCACTGTTTTTAATGTTGTTACTGCAACATTATTAAGGTAGTTGAGGAAGTTGATTTTTGCAGAATAAGCAGGAGCAGCAGAGAATTCTAACAAATAACAATTCTCACAAACTCTCAAACAATTCTTTCCAAACCCAAAATCATAGTAGCTCTTATGGTCTATTTTATAAAAACACAATAGGATTTAAAAAAAAATTTACTATATTGTTATCCCAATTAATAGAGATTCCTCTATTCTGAATTCCACTATTTAACAGTTATTTTATGATATAAAGGATAATATTTTCCACAGGCTGTGCATTTCCCTCTGCAACTTGCTTTTCTCTTCCATCCCATAAGAATAAATTGTGACCCAATCATATTTAGTGGGTGTTAATGAAGAATATTTTACCAATACAATATAAAGTATTTTTTTCTTTCCTCCACAGCCACAGGGCCCTAAAAATGTGAGAGATGTATGTGCTATAAGTGTATAATTTGTTATTGTTGCTAATAAATAAAAAAAGTGCCGGAATGTACTTTGTGAACGCAGTTCCGAAGTGATTGGAAGTGTTCATTGCATGATTCCAATAAAATTATCTCAGGTACTATGTAATCCAGCTTTGACTCTCCTATGATCATAGGAACAGAGAGGATAAGCCATCTCTTTCTTTTTGCCCTGAGCTATCTTTGAGATTTTAACTTAATCAGTTAGAAACTACTAACTGAACTTGCAATTTTACTGAAACCTATTTAAATCAATGTATTGAAAAGGTAAATTATATAAACAAAGACTTGAGAAGCATGTAAGAAGTGTTCCAAATACTGAGCTTAAGAGCAAGTTAATAAAAGAGATATTTCACTGCCAAGACTATTTCTGGATTCTCATGTTTCAACACAAAGTAATTTCTTACTTTAGTATGATTAATAGCTGTAGCATTTCTGGGCAGTTGCCAGATGTCCTTCCAGCTCTGCAGAGCACAGAGTCAAGGTGACATGAGTACCTGCCCTGCTCTGAGAACACTTGTGCTTTCTCCATGAACTTAAATTACTTCCTTAAGTTTAAAATCCTACTGTATATTTTCTTAATTAAAATAATGGAGGAGCATGTGTTACAAAGATACTTCTGTAACAGCTCTTTTAATACTCTTAATTCAAATCAAGAATCTGTGTTTTCTGTATTGTAACATATTTCATACTGAGAACTAGATTGTATTTAGTCTCAACAAGATGTAATGCAGACAGTAAAAAAGAAACATCTTTCTGCACAGTATGAAAATTTTCAAAACAATTCCTTCTCTTCTGAAAGCCAAGTCCCTTTACGTGCTGAGAAACAGCACATAATATTCCCATCCCTAAATATCTGACTTGAATCTGATTTACTTTGTATTTTTAAATAGGTCATTATATTAAACAAATTTCACCAAATATTCCTCAAAGGAATATTGTGTGTGTGTGTGTGTGTGTGTATAAAATCTGGGAAAGGCAATTTAAAATTATTGTCATATTGCATTATTTAACAAGTTACTTTATGGGAATCTGGGCCATATTTGAAACACTTGTGCTGCAAAAATAGCAATTACTTTTCATCTGAATTGGTGACATAAACTTTTATTTGGAATATTGCTAAGGATTCAAAATTCTTTTTATAATATAAATGTTATGATATATACCAAGCCACTTCTGTAAGTCAGTAAACAAAAAGAAGTTTACAGATGTCTGTCATTGCAACCACTGGTAGGTGCCATTTTTGTAACAGAAATGTTTTTACCTTTAGTCACCTCAGAAACACTTTGCTGAAGTAAGATACTATTATTTAAATATACAAGAAATTCTGTCTTCAAGATTATTATTTATTTCAAATTATTATTACCTTTTAAATAATATACTACTACCTACTATTTCATTACATTTGACCAGTAGTTTTTGAAGAGATTCTCTAATGTGTTCAAAGCCCAATACGCAAGATGTTTCAGCAGACAAAAGTGTCTTTGAATAGAACTCTTATCAAAGGCAAGATATTACTTGGTCTAGGACTATTTAATATCATTTCTGGTCATCACACACTAAGTTACAATACTTAAGTGAATAATCGAACAGGCATCTGGCACTCAAAAAACAAGAGATGGATACAGTGATAAAACAAATCTTATTTAAGAGAAGCATATTAAAAAAATCAACAAAATTTCTTCTTTTAGAACTCTTCTTTCAATTTAAGAAACTTGATAAACTTTAAAATCAAGAAACGTTTTCAGAGTACAATAAACATGAATCATGTCACAGCTCTTTTATTGCTTTTTCACGCAGCTGGGAATTTCTTTTCTTATACCACACATTGCAGAAGATACATAGCTTTATAAATTCTTTTTCCTTTGAACAGAAATGGTGCTTTTAAGCTCTGCCATCTCTAAAGGTTAACAATTATGGTTGCAAAGCATTAGGCTTGCAAGAAAAATTTAATTTGCTGCTCAGCAATGAAATTCTATTTTGACCAAGTGGAGAGGAAAGAACCATTTTGATTACATGCTAGAACTCACTGAGATTATGGTGGAAGCCAAAGAAAGGAAGCAATTAGTAAAAAAACACTTCTTGCTGTTTATTGGGCTCCAAATTGTACAACCAATGAGTTACAAAGATTATTATGGAATTATTGCTGTTACTGTTGCCTTTATTATTATTTGAGGAACACAAACAGCCTGAAGAAACATGATAGATGTGTGAAGAGAGGATTCCCAGGCAGAGAAAATTGTGTCCTGAACAAAGCAGCAGTTACACAGGTGACTGTGTTGCTCCTCTTGCCTCCATCTATTTAGCATGCAGGGCCATCCTCCTCCTGATATGTATTGCCTTTGAGCTTTATAAGTCTGAATGTAATTTTTTTCCCTCCATTAATTTGTTGGGCTGCACTCTGAACCTTTTTAAAGTTTAGCATCTATAAAATCTCACGGTGAGGAGTTCTACAGCTTATATTTCTATTATGTGAAGAAGTGTCTGTTTCAAAGCAGCCATCCACTAAAGTAATTCTTCGTTCTTGTACTAGAAGACATAGGAAGCAGGCACCTCCTATCTCTCCTCTTCACATCACTTATGGCTCTATAGATTATTACCATAAGCATCTCCCAGTCATCTTTTTTTCTTTTTTTTTTCTTTTTTCCCCCCAGGCTGAAGGTTACTTTGTTTAGCTGCTTCTCATAAAAAAGCTGTTTTGTACTTCAGGTCATACTTGCCACTGTTCTCTAAAATGTTTCTTTTATCTTCTCAAAACCTGAGATTCTTTAAGATTCTTTAAGGAGGTATCTTGCTGAAGGCCATCAGAGAATCCAAACAGAGTTCACCTGTGCATCATTAGTATCCTGACTTCACATAAACCTTTAGAGAACTCCAGCAGCCTTCCCTGTACAAAAAGCTATGTTAGCTACTTTCACTGATACATAATCTTGCTTTTACTATTTCTGGATAATTGAAAATTTCTTCTTTATCATTTCAGGATTAGAAATGTATCTAGGCGAGTTAGATTCCAGTCCTACAAGGATCTCTGCACATGCCTTATTTATCCAGAACCATGCCAATTTAGGAAAAGACAGCACACACAGCTTTTAAACAGAGTTTTGCATCAAGTTCAGAGTTCATATATAAAAGAATCCCATATTTTTTCAGAGGATGAAATTTTTCTTTGTCGATATTGATACAATGTTTTAAAATCCTCTTTTATACCTGCTGGCAAAGGACCACAAGGAAAATTATTTTTTTCTTCTTTGCTGCGTCATGAGTAAATATAAAACTGAGTTATATAAATACATCCTCCTTTTCTCAGGGATCCTCTAGCATAAAATCACATTGCTTTGTCTAAGTCTTCTTACCACTGGTATTAAATTAAGCTTAGTTTGAAAACAGCTCAATAGATTCAATTTTAAGTCCATTTTGAAAAGAAAGAAAGAAAAAAAATCTCTCTCTCTCTACAGCTTTGGCATTTCTTTTTTTTTTTTAATCTATACTACCTTCTGGGGCTGTTCAAGTTAGCACAGACACATTTAAATGAATATATAAAAGTTTAAACTGGCATAGCCTGTGGTTATACAAGTAAACATTTCAAAAACCTCAGATGCATGTTAGCAATTATATGTAAATACATATGAAAATAGTATTTAAATATACAGGTATGCAGTCATCTAACTGCACACAACCAGGAACTGTGCATCTTTCAGATTCTGATTAATTAACCACCATAGTGTACTCTACATACTGTACTGTACTAAAATTTTCTAATATGAGAACTGGGGAGCCTTTTTTGAGCTATAGTTCTATATTTTATAATAATTTATGCTTTTATAAGGGAATATATATATACTTTGTGCAGTAGCACGTTCCTCAGAAAGCTCCGGTCCTGCTGTAGCTCCATTAGCTGTAACAGCTGCTTTCTTTACTCACTGCTTTAGTAATTTCATGGCAATTAAAGCTACAGCGCGATACAGCCATTAAAAAATTGGAGTGAATTATAACAATTTGGCTAATCTGTTTACTGCAGGTGATCTGGCGCACTGAAGAGCTAGAAAACTGCAGAACACTGTCCATACAATTTTGTCCTGTTATCAGCAGAGTAAGAGCAGGCTAAAGACAGTCCTAATAATCAAATACATAGTTATTTGTATATGTGTTCCCTTCAAAGAAGGCATCCCCAAGACTCATCAATAATTATAAATCGCTGCAAATTACTGGAGCTGATGTATCTTTTGAGCATAGCTACAGAAAAAACATTTTGCACAGGCAGCAGTATTTTGGGAGAGGCAATATTAATTTGAAGGAGAGGCAAAAAGGTTGCTCTGATCCATTTTTATAGTAGTTGTCTTTGCAACAGTTCTAAGGTAGCACCAGAAAGGGTGGTATGAAGGATATGGATTTGCTTGAAAAACTGACAATATTCTCCTATTCTTCCATTGCTCTGAATTGATTCTCTATGGTAGAATAAAAATCTTGTTTAATTCTGCAGCTTTTGCAATAACTGTAGAGCCCAGGGACCTGAGTGCAGGTATCGATTTTACTGCCAGTTTCTCTTTCAGGTTTACTGACCAGCAAATTGTTTGCTAATTTCAAAGGACCAATATGTCTTAAAGGGAAATGCTGCCCTATTGCTGCAGACAGAAGACACAAATTGATTGGATTTTTTTTATAAAGTTGTAGCTCTTGTACAAGACCAACATTTAGCCTTACTGTAACTAAAATAAAAAGATACAAACCCATAGTGACTACAAATATTAAACTAAAACTTATTATATAAAATAAAATAAAATAAAATAGGTTTAAAAAATGCTCACTGTGAGACCAGAAGATACTAGATCATCATACCACCTTTACTACAGTCTGGTGAAATTCTTAATATTGGAAACCATAAAGTTTCACTCAGTCATTCTTAGACTGAGTTATAAAATTTAAGCCAAGTTAAAACATTTCACTAAAAATCATGCAAAGTCCAAAAGTAGGTGTTAGACACAGTGGTTCTGAGGTAACTTGAAAACTAAACCTTACAATTCCCAGATTTGTGTGCAAGCTATAGCAGTCATGTACCCGATCTCAGCTACGAAAGCAACAATTCATGATATCCAACTTTTTTTTCTCTGTAGGCAACTAATCCATGTGACTAAAGGAAGACGGGAACAAAGCCAAAACCGTGAGAGAGTAAGTCTTGTTGATGGTGTGCTGGGAATAGACTGTGAGAGACAGAAGTGCATCCTGAGGTCCTTGTCAACATCTTGGGTAAATGCTATCAGCTGCAAAATATTCCAGTTGCAAATATGCAGATGTAAAGACATGGCACCATGTGCAGGTGTGTCCTGCTGCACATTAACTGAGGGGCCCTGTAGTGCTCTTAAAGTCCTGTCTGCAGCTATGTGTTCCCAGAACACTACTAACCTCTATCAGAAAGAGGTCCTGGTGTGGTTTGATTCCACCGTATACAGCCTCTGTACAGTTTTTAAGAGTAAAAGCCTCCTTGGTACTCGTTTATGTGAAGCAGCATTTTAAAACTTAATCCTACTGCATAAGTAAACTCCCATCCCTCCATCATCATGAAAATAGCAGGAGTTAGTGTAGAGCAACTCCAAAGAGCAAACGAAATACTAGTTTTCACAATATTCCTGTGGCAAGTGTGGTTCAGTTTGCAGGTTTATAAAGTGAATCAGGAACGTAAACATAGGCCACATGTGGAGAAAATGTAGGAACCAGGCTCCAGCTGCCTCCATACCTTTTCCTCACGTATACCTGTCTAGGTATTCCTAGAAATGCTTTCCATGTACAGCACAGATAATCAAAAAACATGCCAGCCCTAAACTGAAAAGAGTGTTGAACTGATCAAGATGACAGATTTATTTTGAAGAAACATCAGCTTGTTTTAGGCTGTGTTAAATTTTTCTTTAACACATTTTAGCAAGTGCGTCTAAAGAACTATGAGGATGGTAGTTCACTGGCAGAAATCATACAGTGGACCCAGAATTAACAGTTTTGCAGCCTGGCTTATAGGAACACCTTTTGTCTTTTTAGCAAGATGACCCAGCAACCAATTTTCCAGACCCATTGAAATTGTTTACCATGAAAATTGCAGGTTGCATTCAATAAAGGGTGAACATCAGAAAAACCTTCGTGCATTTGCTCCACTTTCTGCAAAGCAGCTTTGGCCACAGCTTTCTGAGCATCATATCTCATTTACAAGGTGACCCAGAACACAAAACCTTTTAATTAGCCTGAGAATCCAACCTGCTTTATATACATGACTGTCAGCCCCCTCGCCTTCTGCTGCCCTTCGTTGCTATGGCAGCACTCTCCCAACAAAGGAGGATATCTTGCAGAAGGAGAAAAACATAGCCAAGATGCTCAGAGCTTTTGCATGTGTCCAGATAAATATTCATGATGCAACCATGTGCTTAAGAGCTACTCTTTGAGTAAGTTATAGGGCTATTATTCTCTCTCAAAACAACACCCAGAAGAAACTTTTCCTTATTAAAAAATAAACAAATCTCCAGGCAGACTGCAAGTCACAGAATCACCTTTCTTCCTCGAATAACAGTTGGGAAGTGCCAAATGAGGAGACTGCTGTACAAAGAAAAATCGATTGGGTGCTTGACCAGTGTAAATCGATCTGTTGAGATCTGTAAAACCTCTCCAGTTTTTGCTAGTTAACAGTTATCATTTGGCTCATTGTATTGATGGTATAATCAAAAGCAGAATAATTTTAACTGATGGATTTCATGTTACAGTTTATGTATTACTATTAAATCTATGTTACAGCTATATTATATGATACAAATCTCAAAAGGGCATAAATAGATACTTACATCTGAAAGCGTGTTAAGCTTCTTTTAAATAATTTCCTCTCTTATCCTGTGTGGCTTTCTCTACAGCATCTTTCTTCATGCCACTAAATTCTTCTGTTTATCTTGGGGTGGTAGAACAACCTTCAAAATATCGGAACACACTTTGTCATCTATTCCAGTGCTACAAACTGGGAAATGTAAACGGTTTTAATATGTCATCATTTTTAAAAGTAGTCTTCTGGGTAGGTTTACAGCATTTTTTAAATAGTTAACATCTGTGCTGACCAGGACTTATTTTAGCTCATAAATCTCACCAGCATCAAACAAGATGCTGTGCCTTCAGCAGAACATTGATTACTATAATACATCTTTCTGTCATATACTGACAGAGATGCAGATAGAAAAAAAGGACGACTGGAGTGGTAGAGATCAGCTTCAGGTTTGATGACACAGAAACATCTCAAGGAAAGGGGAAAAACTGAGGGAAGAAGGCTGCTTCTATCTGGCTTATCTAGATTTGGATTATGGATTTTATATTTCTTAACCAGCATATGAAAATGTCAGTGGCAGTCTGCTATATAGTGAAAGAATGAGAAGAACTATATCACTACAAAGCAGATTTGGGTTTCCTTTAAATAATAGAGAGTAGACTGTAATTCATTCTTTAAATGGCAAAATTTACTTAATCTTGAAATGAATAACTATTATATAGTTGCTTAGCAACTCAGACAATACTAACAACATCCTTGGCCAGGTGGTACCGAGTTCCTTTTCTGAATTTTTGACAGTATCTTTCCATTTGTTTGAAGCTCTGTAATAACTTCCTCGCTTCTCATGCTTTAAATCCAGGACTGTCCCCTTCCATTTCTTTGCACAAGAGATAGCCTTAATTTAGGGGAAGTGGTCCCACAGAATTGAAAGCTGTAGTGTATTTGGCATATCTCTATGTTCCTATAATATATTAGAACTATTTATGGGGGAATGTAGCTGAATTCTGCTTTCATTAAGTTATTTCATTAATTTTCATTGACTTTTTTAGCTGATCTTTGTCCTGAACCAAACACAATGCTGATGTGAATGGGATGGGGAAAGGGCACTTCATATGATACAGGAGCAAACTTCCCTTTCGTGATCTGTTCCAGGAAGCTGTGAAGCCCCTTGGAATGAGGCTGATGGAGTGCCACAAAAATGGTCATGTGGCTGGGGCTGGCCAGAGGGATGGATCTAGCTTGTCCTGGAGAAGAAAAGGCTGAGAAGGAATCTAGCTACTGCCTTAGAGTAATTAAAACTTGGTTACAGAGAATATTGCATCAAACTGTCCAGATGCACGCAGTGAAGTAAGAAGAGGAAACTTTTCCAGCAATAAGATGCCACAAGAGAAACACCAGTGATGTGTAAGGAAGCACTTCTTGCATGGAGAGAGTAGTTAAGCACTGAAAGAAGTTGTCCAAAGAGAGAGTGAATTTATTTCCTTGGAAATTCAATTCATCTGGATGACCTCCACTAGTCCTTCCTAATCAGCTTTTCTGTGTTTCCATGCAAGGCATGTGATTTATATTTTTCTGTGATTCCTGCACTGGGACACTTGTGGGTTATGTTCCCCACTGGAATATGTAGGGAGATGACTAGACCCCACTCAGATGCTTGGGTAACAGAACAGACATGAGAAAATATTGAATGTAACATGAGAAATTGCCAAGCATATTAAGTAGCAGAGTGAGCAGCTGACAAACATTGTGGTGTAAGGCCATGAGAAATGTCTGGATTTCACGATTCATTATGGGGAACAACGTAAGAGAAGGACAAGATCTACAGTTAGCTGGAGGGGATTATTGGAGGGCTTTTGGAGAGTACAGTCTTGGAAGGAAAATGGTGTCCAGGCTACCATATCCATGATGCCATACAAGGCCTAGATGATGTTAATGGATGTTGAAATGATCAAATCATAGAATCACAGAATCACCAGCTTGGAAAAGACCTCTTGGATCATCAAGTCCAACCATTCCTATCTGTCAATAAACCATGTCACTGAGCACCTTGTCTACCTGTCTTTTAAATGCCTCCAGGGATGGTGACTCAACCCAGGGCAGCTTGTTCCAGTGCCCAGTGACCCATTCTGTGAAAAATTATTTTCTAATACCCAGTCTGGACCTCCCCTGGTGGAGCTTGAGGCCATTTCCCCTTGACCTGTCCCCTGTCTCTTGGGAGAAGAGGCCGGCTCCCTCCTCTCTACAACCTCCTTCCAGGGAGTTGTAGAGAGCAATAAGGTCTCCCCTCAGCCTTCTGTTGTCAAGGCTAAACAACCCCAGCTCCCTCAGCCGCTACTCATAAGAATTGTTCTCCAACCTCTTCACCAGCTTCGTTGCTCTTCTATTCAAAGAAACCACACAGCTTTAAGAAAAAATTGTGCTCCTTGCTACCAACAGTATTAGGCAGGCATCAGAAAGGATGAGGACTATCATAAGGGAAGAAGTTTTCTCTTAAATTAGCAGACAGTCCTTTAGGACTGAGTAAGAAAGCGGCCTCCAGCACATCTGTGACTATACAGAGCATAGATTTAGATCCTGATTGAGAGGGCCATCACAATATTGTGCCTTCTAGGATTTTGTGTCATGCCTTCTAGAGGTGTTTTGACAGGAGTTCCCACATTGAGGACTACCAGAGCTTCCATCTCTTGAGGGAGATGGATAAACCCAAGGGATGAAGTCCTCTCAAGGCCTTTCTAGAGCTAACAGTGAGGAAGCTGTGTGTCTCCCTCTCAGCCTTTGTTCTCTAACGACCAACACCAAGCACACTACAGATCAAACTGTGGCCTATCAACTCTAAACAGCAGGAACCCCATTTCCCTGTGTTCACTAAGAGCTGGACAAGGCAGACAGCCTGAAACTCTTTCTCTTGGAGGCTTCCGTGTTGTCCCTCCACACAGTGGGTGGGTGGTATCCTAAGCCATAAATCCCCCATTTGAATCTGTTTTTCCCTGGTCAAGGTGTGGTGGGAAGGTGCAGATTAAGGATAGTGATAACCAGCCAGCCATATTCCAGATGTTACATTCTTAGAGTTTACCCAGGCCAGACAATAAAACTCTTATTCCATCCCCCTAAACAGCGAGGAGCAGTGTCTGGGTAAACATCGATGAGAATCCCCATGGACAGCTTTTGATCTGGAAACTCTACTCAGTTTCCATCAGAATAATTGATATGCATCTGTTTATTACATTCTTACTTTTTTGCCTATGAATTTACTTGTCCATAGGAAATATTCCTTGCTTAAATTATTTTGCTTTTTCTGTTGAATTGAATTAAATGTTTATGACTGTAATCCATACCTGGCTTCTAGCACAAAGCAGAGACATGCTCCCAGCAAATTATTCTTTACAACAAAACTAGTGACTGTTGCAAAGGTGCATTAGGGATTCATGAAATTATAAATATTTAGTTGTGGAATAAGTTACTGTGTTCCATTCATTGATTTCTATAGCTACAGCCGCTGGTGTTCCCTTTGCTTTTTACTTACACAGTGAAAGTATAATGAAATAGCTAGCCACTGGAGCTAGAGTTGCTATTTAAATTTCTTTGTGTTCAAGTAAAAGCAAAATTATTTATTTAATTAGAAACGAGAAAAGAAGCTTTTCTGTCTATATTCTGAATTACAGTGTTAGTAGTACTGCATTTCTATTAAGCATGAGCATATACAACCATCTTGGCCTCTCATCTTGTTTCATAAGTCTTGGAAGATGGTCTTAAAATAACCAGATCACCTCCTGAGAAGGTCAAAGTGCAGGAAGGAAGAAGTGGTATTGATAATTTTAGTGGGGCAAGATTTACAAGATTTATGCATTTAAGTGTTGTCCAATTGTCCTTCCTGGTTCCTAGATTGAAATCTTAGATCCTCAAAATTCCTGTTTGTTTGATGTCTAAGCCCGAAAAAATTTGGCTATTAATGCCAATACTTATATGCTATCACTTCACTTTCTGTCAACACCTGTAGAGGATGGTTCCACCTAGTACACAGACAGGAGCTGAGGAGGAAGGATAACACAGTGAGTAGAGAACATGGTGCTATCATTTCTTTTATGGAAGAACCCTGAGGCTGATATCAGAGACAACACTGCAGTGATGGTGTTTCTCTGCCTGTGGAAATCTGGATGTAAAATGCTTCTTGAACTTTCACACCATGAAACTCTATGGCAGCTTCTCAAGTGGCAGCTCATGGGCTAATTTGAACTGAAAGAAACCAGCAAGTACCCTGCTCTGCATCAACCTCTTCACAGAACATGATAAATGCATGTGAAAGATGGAAGGACCAGAAATCATTTTAGACTTTTGCAGCAAGAGTAGATGAAATAGAACTGGAGTACCGATGCTCATTCCTTCCTCCCTCAATCCAACCCTTTGCACTTGCAATTCATCTCCCTTTCATTTGCCAGATTTCTCCCCTCCTAATAAAAACTGATTAATTGTTTTGATACAAGCCCTCAGCACCTCAACCTGTCCTACTTTGTGTGGGATAATTGTTGGTTATTGAGTCAAAGATTTACAGCAACTTCATTTTTTTTTTTATTACAGCTATTTAATTTTTAGAGCGCTTCCTTAGAAGCTGCTGAATACCTAATGTGACAGTGATATATTCACAAAACAAAGACTGAAACCATTTTCAATTAAGACAATGAATATCAATACAAAGCCTTATGAGAAGAGAAGGTGATGTTTATTTTAAACCAAACTTATTCTCCACCCTTCCAGTCGTTCTTTCCTCAGCTTTATTCATATAGAAACAGCAAGATGTGTATGTATTAGCAGTCTGGGATGGGTCACTTGTCTGTAACACAGGGTGATAGCTGCTAGCCATCCAGTCCTCACTATGTCTTCTGAATGTCTTTGCTGGTAACAATTACTTTGGGATGGTTATTTTGTACCCATCAGGAGTCACCAGTTATTGAAGCATAATCTTTTGCCTTCGTAGATTGCTTATAGCCTCCAAAGAATGTTAGGGAAGGTGGCTGACCATTTTCTTTTATTTCCTCATATGGTGTCTTATCTGTCTTCCTATTAAAATACTAAAATGAGAAAAGGTGCAACCCACGTGCTAAAACTGTGTTGCCGTTCTCCTGCTGTCAGACTGTGGGTCTTCTGCTGATGAGTCTTTGTTGGTGCAAGCAGCAGCACCTTTCTTAATTGCTGCCGATTTTACTGCTGTCCCATATGCCATTCGCTACTGATGCTTGCCAAGCTTCTAACCTGTGCTCTAGTGGCCAGCAAAACTGGCCAGAGGTGATTCAAAGTTATGAATCTTTATGCAGGTCAGACATTTTTCTCCAGCCTAGGTGAAGTCGTGGGATACTTTATAGGAGAAGGGCTTAAAGTACATGCGCCTTCTCAACATTTGTTATAAGCTGGAAAGGCTCTCAAGGCACTTGGCTTCCTTCACTCTTATCTGTAGGGGATAGAGGACGTGTAGGGAACAAAGGGGTTTATAGTTTTATGAAGTTATGCTAGGTCCAGTCTCCAAAAGAAGCATCTTGGAGGTGCTAACTCAAACAAGAAGAGCAATCTACACATGAAGATATACAAGATATACTCCTCCCAGCTGTAGAACCAGACCAGACATGTCAAGTGTAGATATCCTCCTGCTGCATGAGTTCCCTGTGGAATTAAGAATCAAATATCAAAAGTGTTATTAATTTGTCACTACCTCCTTTTTTTTTTTTTTGCTCAGCTACTTAAACCTTACTGAAATATAATAAAACAAAACACAGAACAAACCCCATAGAATAAATTATTATAGCAAGACACAGACAAGATTCCTTTTCTCCAAGATTCATTTCTAAACCTCAAATATGGAGAACTAGCCCTTCATCTCAAGTCTTGTGCCTTTTGAAGTTTTCTTTTTCACTTGAAAGGCAATACAGTTTGCAGGTCTGAGGCTCAGAATTCCTAAATTCATTTGGTCCTAAGATACTTTATTTTTAAAGCTTAATAAACGTTCACAGTGCTGTAGAATGGCATGTGCAGCAATAACAGTGGTTCCTCTTGGTATCTGTGCTATGCCTATCTCCATGGCAGCTAAGCAATCCAGAGAAGAATAAGCAAACAACTTATTGCTGCATAATTCTGTCCCTCAGCCCTTTCCTTGGTTTTCTGTTGTTTGCTAGTAATATGTACTACAATGTCTAGATCAGTAAATGTCAAGGTTGAAAGAATCCTGTTATCTAACAGTGCAAAACACTTTATCTCTAGCCCTTGAAAGTCCTGTTCATACTGTAGCTAGTTATCCAGCCTTATCCTGCCCAGTCTGGAATGAGGAGGGACTAAGAATTGAGCATTATAATAACCAGTATTAGCTAACATCTCGTCCCAGAAGAAGATCTGCCAAGTCTTCCACTTTACATTTGCAGCTCCAGCCCTGATCTCGTTTCCCTCATCACAGAGCTAGTGACTTGTGCTTCCCCATGCAGGGCTGGGGAAAACTTCCATTCAAACCGTGGCACCCCCTCATGCCAGATGAGCTAACTGGTCCAAAAAACATCAGTGTCAAAGAGATGGGCTTCATCAGAGGTGGAAGGTATGTGCCTCTCTAGAGACATGGGCCTGAACACCAGCCTCACTTTTACCTTAATTTGTGTGTATTACACAACCCCAAATAGGGATTACTGAGGGATCTGAGGAATATGGTACCCTCTAGGATACAAGGTAATGTCTGTGGCTGATATTCTTCCATTTGCAGGCCTGTCCAGTAGTGAGACCGACCCTGTTCTCCAGGCACACAGCTACAGGCACACATGCCGTATGTACAGCACTAACAGGGCCAGTCCCATCGACTGACATGGACCAAACGGCGCCTTTACTGGCACCTGTGTGAACACAACAGTGCCTGCATAAACACAAATACAAGTTGCTGGGTCCTGTTCCTCCTCTGCAGTTTATCAGGCTTAAAGCTCGCGTGTGCGAGAAAGCATTCATCTTCACTCGCTAGGGTCACAAGCATGAAACTGCATCCCAGGGGACTTCAGGCAGTGGCCCGCGGACGAAGCAGCAACCCAAGGCCCTGCTCTGCTCCTTGCATGACCTGAAGATATTCAATTCTCAAGCTTGCCTCATGCTTTCCTGGGGGAGGAATGCAGAACTTTTCCAGGGAAGTTGTGGCTGCATCATCCCTGGAGGTGCTCAAGGCCAGGTTGGACAGGGCTGTGGGCAGCCTGATCTCATAGGAGGTGTCCCTGACCATGGCAGGGGAGTTGGAACTAGATGATCTTTAAGGTCCCTTCCAATCCAAACTATTCTATGATTCTATGGTTATGCTAAAATGGAAACGCATTAATAAGCACAATAACAAAATTCAGGTTGAAAATTAACTATAATACATAAATCAGCAGTTTCAGTTAATCAAACAGCACACAAATGCAGCAAAAATTTAACTCAACTGGTGATAACTCAACTGATGAAACACAGAGATTGAATTGTGTCAGTCTTGTCTTGGATAACTGCAGATATATTTATTTCAGTACCTAGACACAGTGTCTTGGTTGGTTTATATCAGTAAATAGCTGTACTACTTCCAAAAATCTTTGCCTCACTTTCCTCATCTTCTGATATCATGCTGGGTATAGGTTGTAAGCACTAACCTTCAAGAAATGATTAGTTTCTCTACCCATAATGTTGGCATAACCTATAAAAATGGGTTTCAAGTAGAACTGTCTTTGAATCAATGGATACTTTGTCTTTTTAAGCAGGGCATTTACCTTCACAGGATTGATAAATTCTGTGCTGTTCTTCTACTTCTAACTTATTACCTTCAGCAAGTGGGAAATACTTCACCACAGCTTGCAGAAGAAACAGTGTGGTCTGGCTTGTTGAGCTTCTGGTCACTGAACTGAGTTTCTCCAGTAACTGGACCCTTTCCTCTCATCTTTCTTTGCCAAAGTTTCATGATAGGGGAAGGCTTTGGACTTTATAGATATTTGAGTAAGAGAGAGAAAGATGCTTTTCTTCTGTAGGACTTTTTTTCTTCTTTGAGTGACATTGTTTATTTTCATACTGTTGTTATATCTCTGTGTAAATAGTGTTAGAAATCTAACTTTAGTTCAGTACTGCTATACACCAGCTCCCCTGCTTAACCTTCAAAAAGGGGCTTAAAGTGTATTTGCATCTCTTTACTTCTGCTCTGTTGGTATCAGATTGCCTTATCTCAGAGATTTAAATTACCTAGGCTCTGGAGTGAGTCCAGAGAAGAGGAACAAAGCTGGTGAAGGGGCTGGAGAACAAGCCTTATGAGGAACAGCTGAGAGAGCTGGGATTGTTTAGCCTCGAGAAGAGGAGGCTGAGGGGAGACCTCATTGCTCTTTACAACTCCCTGAAAGGAGGTTGTAGAGAGGAGGGTGCTGGCCTCTTCTCCCAAGTGACAGGAGACAGGACGAGAGGGAATGGCCTCAAGCTCCCCCAGGGGAGATTTAGGCTGGACATGAGGAAAAAATTTTTCACAGAAAGTGTGATTGGGCACAGGAACAGGCTGCCCAGGGAGGTGGTTGATTCGCCTTCCCTGGAGGTGTTTAAGGCACAGGTGGATGAGGTGTTAAAGGGCACGGTTTAGTGTTTGATAGGAATGGTTGGACTCGATGATCCAGTGGGTCTCTTCCAACCTGGTTATTCTATGATTCTATGATTCTAATACGCTCTCTTTGGATACATTTTGAACGAATCTCTACAAATCCTTGACTTCAGTTCTAAGACAGCTTTTTAACTTACGTGCTGCTGATATGGCTTCAGTCTTCAGAATACTTACAACAACATCACTTGGGGTAGCTTGGATAGGAAAACCCTCCTAAAACTGTAAACATGTTGTTTGGAAGGGACCTTTGGAGTCTCTAACATCCTCCAACAGGACTGCAGCTGCATTAGGTTAGGTCAGCTATGGTTTTGTGTAATGAAGTCTCGAGAACCTCCAAAACCAAAGATTCGTTCCAGTGTATGAATAAACTATTCCAGTGCTGCACTATCTTCCTATATCAATATATCTTTTTCCAATACCCACCTTGAACCTCTCAAAGCAAGTCCATCACCACTTGCTTTATCACCTACTTGTGGCCCATGAGCTTTTAATTGTGATTCACACAGTTGTAGGCTGATGTTAGGTCTCCTTTTCACAAGATTAAGAAAGTCCAGATCCTTGCATGTGCTCTGGGTCCCAGACCATCTTAGCTGTTCTCTGTTGGATCATCTCTAGTTTCTTCAAAGCCCTTCTAGACTTGGAGACCCGTATCTGCACACAGATGGGGATTCATCAATAATCAATAGCTTCCCTCAGTCTGCTTTCTATGATCTTAATGTGGCACAGTAAATAATCTGACTTATTTACAATGAGACCACAGTTGTCTTGTACTCAACCTGCCACCTCCTGTTACCTCCTGCTTATCTTCAGCAGGACTGCTGTACACACAGTCAGTTTTAACAATTATTCAGTATTTTGCGCTTCTCCTTATTGAACTTCATTTTTCTGTTCTCCCTAATGATTAGTTAAATGTTGAAGTGCTAGACATCTGTCACAGTCAACAAATATCTCTGTTATAAAAATATCTCACAACTTCATGAATGCATTCACTTTTTCTGAACTGATTTTGATGGCACTTTGTCATGGTGTACTCCTAAGTGGATCCTGTCCATGATGCCAATTTATGTCATGGTCCACTCATAAGCAGATGTGAGATGGTTCGTCTCATTTATGATCTCGGAGTGCAAAGGAAAAAGCAATAATTCAACAAGTCAGGGGAATTAAATTTCAGTCCAAACTGGAACTTTATCAACTGTGCCTGTAAAGCAGCTTGTGATAGAAAGAGAGAGAGAATAAGGAGAAAGATGGGGAGAAAAGGGAAAAAAGGGGTTTATAGCTACCACCATGGGTCCACAGATGTGCGGCATCTCTGGGGGTCCCGGTCCAGAAGGTGTTCCACTGCTTCTGTGTTCAATTGAGGTGATCTCACGGTGGGGAAGATCTTCAAAATTCAGCTGCTCCAGAGCTGTCTTTTATGCTGGTCAATACACCTGTGACCCACCTTTGCCTGGGGAGATGTGCCAATCTCCACCTAGCAGGCCACACATGCCAAGAGAGGAGTGTCTGCAGGTCTCCTCCCCTTGCGCATGTGCTCCTCCTGGTGCCAGAGGTCGACCTGGGGTCTCCCGATGAAGGCCAGTAGTCATCATCACCTTGCGTGCATGCCCTGTTGGCTATGGGTCTGTGGTATGTCCTGTCATTAATCTTCCTGTCTTTTTCTCCTTGCTTCATGGATCTTTCACAATGGCAGGGAGCAGGGATGCTTGAGGACAGACACAAAACATTTTTGAGATAAGGAGGCAGGTACAGGTAGATAGGTACAAAGCATTCATTTTGAACCAGCTTTGGCCACTTCTGTAAGGCCTGCATTTGTGATTTATACAGTCAAGTTCTGAGGCTTAGAATAAGAAAATTTCTGATGAGAAAATATTGAGGTAGAAGTTAATCCTTTGACCAACCCTTACACATGCATATTAGCATCGTTCAACTTTCTGTGCTTCTAGCAATAAAGGTTTTGAAATGATAAAGAAATTCATGACATCCTATTGGATCACACCTAAAAAGCCCTAGACAACACTAGTTCTATATTCTGTCAGAATAAATCCTATGTACAATTCTGTCACTACTATTTCTCTTGAGTTAGTTCAAATCTGTGTTCTTTACCAGGTGTCTTCCCTAGTCTCTTTCATTCACACAAAACACAATGCTCCTGCTCATCCCAGATACCAATGGACTATGCAGGAAAAACTGTGATGTGATGTGCTGTACTGATACACTTCCAAAGAACCAACCAAAAGGCTTCCTGTTGACCCTTGTGGACAGCAACAATTTCATGATAGAGCCCAAAGACTTTCTGTTCTCCATTCACAGTGTCTCTTCATGGCCCAACTACATTTCAAGCACATTGAGTTTATTTTGTGTCCCATCTAGTTACTTGGTTAGATGTGTCCATAAGAGCCATAGAAGTGGCTCCCTGTGACAGACCAGAAATATTTTCATAGTTCTGTTTATCAGATTGTGATGTCAGTGTCAAAAGTTTTACTGAAGTGAAGATAGAGCACAAACGATTCAGTTCACCATAGCGAAGCATTATGAAAATTTTCCCTTGGTAGGGATGCATGAACCTTTCTCTCTGGAAGTCCAGCAATGATACAAGAATGCTGGGTTGTAAAAATAGTTGTGAGTCTAAACATGTTATCAAATTTTCACTGTAACTATTTAATTAATTTCAAATATTAAGTGCAAGCGTAGAAAAACCCCAACAGGTGTTCTCTGCTTCTTAGACATAATTTCCGCTTTCCTCATTTCTGTTCTGTTTGTTTTATGGTTATTATAACTACTGTCACCAACCACTCCCACTTCAGTGTGGTAATCATGACTCATGTAAGTGCCTAATAAATTACATCAACGGGTAAGCAGATGAGCACATGAAGAGGAGGTGCAAAACTCATTAGTCATGCCGTATCCTTTTCTAGGGACTAAATTGCCTGTCAGAAAAGCATTGTGAGTGGCTCGTGCATCTGTCAAGTCCACCAGATGCCAATCTTACTTTGCAGATTTTGTGAAAGCTATTAATCAATATGCATTATTCAGTATTGTAAAACAGGACCTTAATTAAGCAGCCAACTGAAGCAGGATGAAAAAGTAATCACCCAATACACAGTGAGTTTCTTCAGACAAAGAGAATAACAGATTCTGCCACTTGAAGCAATATTTAGAGCACAATCCATTTATTTCTTTTTCATATGTTGTCTTGCATAATGATGCAAGAGAACAGGTATTCTGCAACAACAATGTGGAATGAATAATTTCTGTGTGCTAGATGTCAGTTTTGATCAATCTGCATGAAATAAAGTGCACCTGCATACTAGACCAAAATCAGGAAAGGACACAGTATTGCACTGTGTCAATATTGCTGGGGATGAGCCAGAATGATCATTATGATCCATCTGATTTCACAGATCTATAGCATGCCTGTAACAATTGACCTAAAGCTGAAACTGTATAAAATCTTTGTATAGTGTTCCAGTTTATTTTCACAGAAGGATCCCTGGCACATTTACATAGGAGCACATCACTTTTTTTTAAATAAAGCCCAATTTTTTAATTCAGCAGCTGCCAAGGTGTTTTCTATATGTAAGAGCCTCACTAAACTTGAGAGCAGAAAGGCCTGCAATCTACCACAGCCATTCTCATAAACTGATCTGCTGGTCAGATCAGACTATCATTTAGAGGTAAAGTGAAAACACAACCTGAAGACTCTACCAACACTAGCAGGTGCCAAAGCAAATCTACACTATCCCTTAGCCAGGAAAAACACTAGGAGGCCACTTATGACAACATGAAGAAATCAAATAATGAACATGAAGGCTGAAAAAGGAGCAGTAGACAGAATACAAAAGAAAAAAACCCCAAACCCAGAAAAGCGGAGCCCCATGAAGAGGTGTGACACACACGGACTTGTCTATCCTGAAGCCAGCTCTCTGAGCACAGTACAAGACAGGTTTTTGATGCCAGGGTAAGAGTAAAAAGTACGACTTTTTCTACATGATGATGATAGAATCATGGAATCATCAGGTTGGAAAAGACCCACCAGATCATCGAGTACAACTATTCCTATCAGTTCCTAAACCATGCGCCTTAGGACCTCGTCCACCCATGCCTTAAACACCTCCAAGGAAGGTGACTCAACCACCTCCCTGGGCAGCCTGTTCCAGTGCCCAATGACCCTTCCCATGAATGCATTGAGTTAGAATAATGCCTAATCTGTCCCAGTGCTTCTTACTTTTATAACGTAAAATAAATATGCCTCCTATTCTCCCAGCACTCAGGCCAAATGCAAATATAAGCCAGCTGAATCAGATGTCACCAGCAGATCCTTTCAGCAATTTCAAGAGTTATCTTGTACCAATTTATCTACCTACCTCACTTTACTTTGTAACTGAGTTGTGTTGTTTACAGATAACACAGATATGTCAGTATTTCTTGGCAATAGTGCAGATGTACTCAGAAGGAAAGAGCCATTCTGAATCTGCTTTTAAGCATGCATTGCTCATGTTAGCGCAGGAATCTCTAACTAGCTTAAATGGATTGCAACACCTTGGCAGAACAGGAAAAGAGGGAAATAATCAGTAAGCAGTTTTTGCTTCCTGGTATCTTTTTATTCTCCATGGTTCTTAGTTCTTGTCTCCTGTGTGCCAACATATTCTTAAATTTCTTTCTACAACTCAAGAATCCAAAGCACACAGAACTGGTCAAGATGCCTCTGTGTAAATCAGCTTTTCTTGCATTCATTTCAGTGCTTTTAGGATGAGGATAGCAATTGAACTCCAAAAATTTGTCCTGTCTCTACTCATTGTAAGAAAAGTAATTGTAAAAAAAATCACAGAACTGATTGTATCATTAGGAATACTCTAGACAAATACAGCAGTAAAATAAGTATGGCATAAGTTAATCTTACCATCACAATGTTCATATAATAAGAAAAAGCCTGTTCAATAGTGACTCCCTTAATAATAATAATCAGCAATGTACATGCATATTCTGCATATTTTATGAGACTGCTTTTGCCAAACTGATAAGTTCACAATCAATAATACACTGATCTCCAACTGCCATTATTAAGAGCTGAAAATGTAAAGTAAATTCAGCTGTCCGGTAAAATGCTTTTTTGGGAGGTTGGTCATGTTACTGTGAAAATGTTCACATCAGAAGTTGTTTACAGCCCTTCTATGAAAAATACTCTTCCTCACAGTAACTGGAACTTGCAAGGAAATTTTGGTTACTAAAGTAGGCTACAGAAGGAGCATAGATGGATATATCTCTGCCTTCAAAACATTAAAGAGTGTTAAAGCTTGATGAATACATACAGTTTTCAGGACAGCTCAATTTGTCCTAGTCTAGAGGAGCTGGGGCCTGCTAAGGCCAATAGAATTCTGGGCTGCATTAGGAGTAGTATCACCAGCAAGTTAAGAAAGATGATCCTTCCTCTCAGCACTGATGAGACTTGACTGGACTGCTGTGTCTAGCTCTGGACTCCCAGTATGAAAAAGTTATGAACTTACTGGAGCAAGTCCAGCACAAGGCCACAAAGATTATCACAGAACAGAATCACAGAAAAACCAGGTTGGAAGAGACCCACCGGATTGTCGAGTCAAACCATTCCCACCAATCCCTAAATCATGCCCCTAAGTACCTCATCCACCCTCACCTTAAACACCTCCAGGGACGGTGACTCAACCACCTCCCTGGGCAGACTGTTCCAATGCCTAAGGACTCTTTCCGTGAAGAATTGTTTCCTTATCTCAAGCCTAAATCTCCCCTGGCGGAGCTTGAGGCCATTCCCTCTCGTCCTGTCCCCTGTCACTTGGAGAAGAGGCCAGCACCCTCCTCTCCACAACCTCCCTTCAGGTAGTTGTAGAGAGCAATGAGGTCTCCTCTCAGCCTCCTCTTCTCCAGGCTAAACAACCTCAGCTCTCTCGGCTGCTCCTCATAAGGCCTGTTCTTCAGCCCCTTCACCAGCTTCGTTGCTCTTTTCTGGATTCGCTCCAGAGCCTCAACATCCTTCTTGTGGTGAGGGGCCCAGAACTGAACACAGGATTCAAGGTGCGGTCTCACCAGTGCCGAGTACAGGGGGAGAAGAACCTCCCTGGACCTGCTGGTCACGCCGTTTTGGATACAAGCCAAGATGCCATTGGCCTTCTTGGCCACCTGGGCACACTGCTGGCTCATGTTCAGTCGCTGTCAACCAACACCCCCAAGTCCTTCTCCTCCTGGCAGCTTTCTAGACAGACTTCTCCTAGTCTGTACTTCTGCTTAGGGTTGTTGTGCCCCAAGTGCAGGACCCGGCATTTGGCCTTGTTAAACCTCCTGCCGTTGGTCTCAGCCCAGCAGTCCAGCCTGTTCAGGTCCCTTTGCAGAGCCTCCCGACCCTCCAGCAGATCGACACTTCCTCCCAGCTTGGTGTCATCTGCAAACTTGCTAAGGGAGCACTCGATGCCTTCATCCAGGTCATTGATAAAGACATTGAACAGGGCTGGACCCAGCACTGAGCCCTGGGGAACCCCACTTGTCACTGGCCTCCAGCTGGATTTAACTCCATTTCCCACCACCCTCTGGGCCCGGCCATCCAACCAGTTTTCCACCCAGGAGAGTGTGCGCCTGTCCAGGCCAGAGGGGACAGTTTCCATAGCAGAACGCTATGAGAAATCGTATCATAGGCTTTACTAAAGTCCATTATGGAAGGACTGGAGCATCTTCAGCATGAAGAAAGGCTGAGATACTCAGGGGGATCTTATCAATGTGTACAAATACTGGATGGAAGTGAGTAGAGATGGCTGCGTTTTTCTCAGTGGCATCCAGTAATGAGATGAGAGAAAATGGTAATGAATTAAAAGACAGGAAATTCCACTTCAATGTGAAAAAAACATTTTTTCCTGTGAAAGATGGTCAAATGCACTCAAACAAGTTGCCCAGAGAGATTGTAGATTCTGTCCTTGGAGATGTTTAAAACCTAACTAGACAAGGCTCTGAGCAATCTTCTTCAGTTTTCCCAGCTTTCAGTGGTTGTAGTTGGACTACATGACCTCCAGTGGTCCCTTCTAGCCTCAACACCTGTATGATTCTATGAGTCAATAAAAAAAAGCATATTTAGGACCCAATTTCTGGTGCATCTAGGCACTTCTCACACAGTATGGCTCTGAGAGCCTGATATAAGCCTCTGTCAGAAATGACACCTGACAGCCATCTGTGTGGTCATGGGTTTGCATGAGACAGGCATCTTGGGACTGCTGGGCATTTGAGAAGGGCATGAGTGCTGAGGCATAGTATGCTGATATGAGATTATGAATTCCCACTAAAGAGGAGGAGAGATGTGGTCCTGAACCTCTATGAGAGCTGGGTGCTCTGCTTTCTGGATAGGACTCTGACATGCTCTTTGCCCAGGAACTGACATGCATGCAGAGCTCTGCTTTGAAACCAGTGTAGGTCCAGCCTGAGAGTGCAGACACATCTTGTATGATACAAGCCATGTTTAAGGTGAACAAGCAACGGAGCAGAAGTAAAATGTTTAAAAAAGGAGGAAAATTTTACCATCAGTAATTAGAATGTGTAAATACCTCTTGATTACAAACCCTAAAGATTCTGCTCTCACTTTGATAAATCACACTCATCAGCATCACTGAGGGTAAGGGGCATTGGCAGCTGTGTCCAAGGCTTTCTGTGCATCACAGTTAGCTAGATTCCGTAAAACCTCTGCATATAGTTTTCATTTGGTATAGGCCAATCTATGGTCTTTATACGAAATGCTTGTTCATCCTTATATAGCTGGGTCTGCTTAAATAGTTTAGCCTTCATCTACAACACAGTCCTTCCACATTTATTTCACCTATCTGCTTTATCAGGGCTTGTATAAGAGGAACTGAGAAAGGTTGGTTCCATGCAGCTGAGAGCAAGTGGACTGGTTATATGCTCTCTGCACAGCCTTTATAGACCGAGGGAAACTTGAGCCACAAGGCCATAAGATACAGATATTAGGTATTGTGGGTTTTTTGTTCAAGGTCTTTGGGACACCGTGAAGACCTCTATCACAGCTCAGCAGAATTGCAGTTTCTATAATGTTGCTCTAACTTTCAATTGTGCGTTCTGTACTGTAGGTACCTGTGTGAAGGTGTTTGAATTTGGCAGAAACAGCCACCTCTGCCATGTTATTACCTGTATTTCCTATTTCAAGTGGTTGTGGGAACTACATTTGTATTTTACTCAGAGAAAACTAGTGTGGCTTACTCTAAGATAGTGTTTGCAAACAAATGAGTCTACAAATGTGTATGCATTTTGAAGGATCAAGGAATTGACATGGAGCAAAACCTTAAGTTACTTGACTGGAGAAATGTCCCAAGAAAATATTTCAGTTTATCTGGGGAGTCATGATTCAGCAAACAATGGATCAGAGATATGGGTTCAGGAAAAAGAAAATCCTTGGAATACCACAAATGTGGCAGTTAGTTTAGCTGACAGAGCGAAGTTATACTCTGCTTCTATCTCTGTTTACCCCAGAGAAGTTGTCATTTCCAACACATGGTCTTACAATGGCTAATACATACAGAGAAACAGCAGGACAAATGCTGAAATGCACATGAGAAGTCAGGCGGTTTTTATACCAAATGTGAAAGAAAGCCTGGGACTATACTTTGCATAAAAGTCAAGTACAGGATTCCTCAAATATATTGAGAAAGTCACAATCTCACTCTTAAGACTTTCAGGCTTCTCTTTAGTGTGTAGACTTCTGCCTCCACGCTCTGACTTCTGCATGCCATGCCCTGAGCAAACTCAGTTCATCCCCAGGGAAGGAACAATCTCCTATTGCCACCAGGAGGTGCTGTCACTTATTAGCCACAACCCAAAATCAAACTAAAAATCCAGGTATTTCTGTCACACCTTCCCAAAAGCAATAACCCAGACATGCACATCATTCATTTTGTGAACTGAAAAATGTGTCTTACAATTGCTCAGAACGGTCTCTCTTTCTCAAGACTTCTGACATTTTTGCTCTGAATTAGAAAACTGATTTTGCAGATGACTGGACCTTTGTGGTTTGGTTTGTGGTTATTGTTTTTTTCCTGAAATACAGAGCAGTGAATATTGCTCTAGCCTCTGCACACATTTCCAGCACACCAAATCAGTCTCTGTACTGGCTGCTTCTATGATCAAGAGATAGATGCAGTTTCAAATTCCTCTCTGTGTATGCTGTGTCCTAGCTTCATGGAGAGACCCTGGAAGAAACCACAAAAAAAAGGAGCCTAGGTTTACATCCCACAAGCATTCCAGCCAAGTGCCAGCCAGGGTGAGGGGCTGATAGGCCCCTGACTGCATCAGTAGGTAAGTGTTATTGCAGCCCTTCTCCTGTGCTTTATGAGCACTCTTGCCTGGAGCAGGCAGGCCAGATTTCCTAGTGATTTGCTTACTGATAACTTGTCTGCAGTGTACGTCATTAAAGACAATTTCTGAGGGAAATTCTTTGAGGTCTATCAGTGATATAGGCAAATGTAATATCCTCCCTTTCTTTATCCCACAGAGTTTTATCACTCTCCCCAAGGCATATATCCATAGTAAGCTTTGCTGCCATTTGCTTTTGCTCAGGCACATGACCCACTGGCACAGGCAGAGTCACAAATTAAGGAGACTCTTTAATTTCCTGGCACAGGCAGAGTCACAAATTAAGGAGAACATTATATATTTTTATATTGCAGGCAAGAGCCTGTTGTTACCTCTGTATCTGCAAATAAACCATAGCCCATGCACATACTCAAGCACTGGCCCCTCACCTTCTGTACCTCTAAATCATCGGCACAATCCCTGGCACGACTCAGTGGCAGCAGCCAAATTTCACTGATTCCTGAGGCTGGAGCACAGAAGCTGCTGGCCAACATTCTCCCCTAAGGTGTAAAATCACCTCCTCTGAACAACATGCACGTGGCCCTTCATCAAGAATGCAGAAAAATATGATCCTTGCCTAGGAGAGAGTTCAATGTCAGCAAAAGCAGATTGTTACAGTCAATATCACTTCCTTCTGGCTCCCTGTTTGCTCTGTGGGTGCTTCTCTTGTGTTGAAAAGGCTGAAGCAGGATAGCAGGCAGGAAGGCAGACAAGGTAGCTACCTGCTTTATCCTGGCAGCCGTCCCTCTGTTCCAGGTGAAGCCCAATTGGGAAAGGGCTGCCAGTACCTCTCCTGAACGTTGAGATGGAGAAACATTTTGGGGCTCAACTCAGGACGGGCAGAACCAGAGGGTCACGGGAGAAGTGTTGCAGATTAGGTTTTCTTAGGGATCCAGAGACACAATGTGGTGTGTGCTAAAGATACAGTTTCTGCATGATTTTCCTGGAAAATCGGAAAGGAGAAAAGGTGTTCATAAAAGTTGTTTACAGTTGTTCTGGATTATCTCCCCTAAAAGAGCTGAATTTTCACTGCCAGCAAAATTATTTTATTAGAGCTTGTGTTCTCACAGGACTTAACCTTAGAGATAGAAAGGCTTTTGGATATTTTTGATAGTTTTATTTTAGGAAAGGTGCAAGTGGATCTACTCCAAGATTCTGGTCCGTATGATACCCCATCACTAAGGCAAATATTTTGCAACAGGAGATCAGAGGCCACGGCATGTAAAGAAAACCAGACTAGATCTGTAGCCAAGGAGAAGTCTAATGAGTTCTGAGAGACAGAATATGAGCACTTCAGAGAGAATAACACATATAGAGGGCCAGTCAAAATAAGGAAGGCTGAAAAAAAAAGAAAAAAATACAACAAAGCATTGTGAGAGACAAGCAGTAATTACTGCAATAGATCTAAGTAGTGGAAAGGTGAAGTAAAATTGCTTGGTTTTCCACATTAAAAAGGAAGTAGTGGAAAAAGCAAGATAAAAATGTAAGGAAAAAAGCTCAGGTAGACACCATAGTTGAAGATAACCATTATGGTAGACAACTACATTCCACCAATATATTTACAAAAGATTTCTGGATACTTGTAGTGGTCCCAACTTTCCGTTTTGCTGTCAGAGCATTAGCTTTTCAGCAGTAAAATTACACAGGGGAGAAGAAAATAAGATAAGTTTGGAAGGCCATACCCAAGAGGATGTTTCTAAGAATAATATGTCTGCAGTGATGGTTTTTTTTGACAGCTGTTTAAATCTCAGAATTACAAACCACTATAGCACGTAGTCTCACACCAGCTAGGTGGATATGTTTTATCAGTTTAGTTTTCATTGACTGCATGAAACACATTCACTGTACCTGCAACACCTAACTAAGGAAGTAGTCCAAGCTGGAAAAATGTTGGAGATAAAAAATAAAAAAATGATGGTACAAGCTAACCTGCTCTGATGCACCCAAGTCTTTTGTCTTGGACTAACTTGCATACTTTATAGAAAGTCTGAGATCTTTGTAGTGTTCCTGGAAACCAAAAGGTTCAGGCTCAGTTTGCTGAAACAAGAAAGAATGTCCTTACAGGCTACTGAAATTCGGTTACTGCCTATGAGGAGGCTTAAGGTTAACCGAAGTGTGAACTGCTGTTTCTTTTCTATATCCTGCCTTGCTTTCTAAATGCTGCTGTTTCCATTTTGTTGCTAGATGCTTAGAGACTTCAAGTGTCTTCCAGGCGCATATCAGTCATTTTACCTAAGCTGTAAGTTAGGATGCAAAACATTTGTTTTTCCTTTCCAGCTTGTGGCTTTCATTCAGCAATCAAGAAAGAGCATGTGAGATACAGAACCCTGCCAGAAGTTAGGAAAAAGAAAGAGCAGGATTCCTGTCCATGGACTTCATGAGCTTAATGGCAGCACATAGGCAAGTAATTTATAAACAAGCCAGGGAAGGGCAAGGGAAGGCGCTCACACACTAAACTGTTAGAGCAGTTTGATAGTGTCTAGTGGTCAACTGAGAGTCACTGAAGGCTGTCAACAAACGTAGATTTCCTTTGCAGACTAAATTTCAAGTTGTAGCACTTGAATGGTTATAGTTTATTAGTATCAAATGTGAGAAGAAAATGATGTCTAATTTCTAGGAAAGTTCTATTATGGATGTAGGATGAAGCTCTCGGGTATTAATAGTCTGTGGTACATTCAAGTTACTGTGGTAATAAGACGAAGTAAATCAGGGCACCCTGTTCTGATAAAGTCTAACTGAATTGCTTGTGTGTTTAATGGTGGATCCATCTCATACTCATCTTGTTTATTTAATCTTTTCTTTGAGAAAACACCAGCATGAACCAGTTCCTATTTGTTTATGTCCTTTGCTGTTGGGAAGGACCTGGGAATCCTCATGGTCAACATGCTGAGTCAGCAGTGCACATCTGTGGTGAAGGCACCAAAAAAATACTGAGACTGCTTAAACAAGAGTGAAGCCAGCAGGCAGAGAAGTGTTTCTTCCTTCTCTATATTCAGCACTGCTGAAATTGTATCCAGCCTACCGTGTCCAGTCTTGTGACAACAGTACAAGAAAGACATTGGTATACAGGAGCAATTCCAGAAGAGGGTGACCAAGACAGTTGGGGAGCTGAGCGTATCGCATAAAACGAACAGATGAGCAAACTGTCTGTACTGTCTTTAGAAGGGAAGGCTATGAGAAGGATCTTATGGCTTTCTTAAAATATTTAAAGGGAAGGTTTAGAAAAAATGGGGACAGATGCTTCTTAAGGATAAAAATGAGAGATAAGAGACAGAAACTGCAATGTGTGAACGTCTAATTAATTGGTAAGGGGGAAAAATGCAATTAATGAGACTGCTGAGACTTCATTGAATTGCAAGCTTCAGAAATATTTAAAATTCAACTACTCAAGACTCTGACTAATGTGATCTAAGCTGGCACTGCTGTGAGGTGGAGTTTGGACGAAACGATTCTCATTAGCCCCTTCCAACCCATAAAACTCTAATTTTACAATCCTGCTAACTCATGCCTGTAGTAAAAATAAAATCCATTCTTATCCCAATAAGGACAGATTATTTAGAGATGAATTTTTTAAAGCAGTAGGTTAAATTCTCTAATGATATGGCTGCAAGAAAGATTTGAATTATATTGAATGTTCTGAAATCTATGCTGATCAAGTACTTATTTTATAAGTGAATAAATATACTATCAAAATGTCTGTCTAGGATAGTGTCATGTGGCACTTTTTAAAGATTTTTAAAGTATTTACTGGGGTTTTTTTGACCAACCAAGGTTTAAATATATAGGCAAAGTTGTGTTTAACCTGCTTTTGAATATAATTTCCTGTGTATGTTATTGCAGTAAGTCTGGATTGTGATATCTCAGAAAATCCTTTCAGAATTCAAAATGCACAAAAACTTAATCTTAAATTTAGCCTCAAGCTCAGAAACAATAACCTGTACATTTTTATTGCAATTGTTCTTCCATAATTTATGGTGAATGTAATTGGAGTGAGTCTCTTATAATAATGTGAACAGATGTCTTGACTTGTAATACGTTGTTCCATATTAGATGCTATTTTTATTAGCATCGAAATGGGCTTTTATTGCATATCTCCTTCCCTTGAGCTATGAAACCATTTAGAAATCCAGGAGCACTATTCAACAGATAAAACAAATACAGATGGGAGGCAGACAAATTTTGTGTCTCCTATCAGAAAGAAAAGTCCTAACTTTATGAATAAAGCGCTTTACATTGGAGAATGAAGCTCTCTCTTCCAAATTCCTCGGACTTTCTTATTGCAAAATCCACAGCATATTACAAGATAAAACAACAGGGGTTATCGTTGTCCACTGGGTATTTTCCATAAAAGCTTTTTCTCTTGACAAAAAAAATCCATTGTCTGTCATAGAAGCTTTAGTGAAAAGAGGAAACAAACAGTCATTTAAAAATTTTAATGACTTGAACATATTCCTAAATGAATTCAAGGAGGGGAATACCTTAGTCTATTTTAGAAAGTGTTGGCAGAAGAGATGGGTAAACAAATAACTTCAAATTCTGCCTTCTACAGTGATGCATAGATTTACCTAAATCAGAAAGGATTTGGTGCCTGCTCCCCACTACAGAACGTCATAATTGCAGTTCATCTCAGTGTAATTAAATTCTCTAGCTTGACAAGTCCACAGAGGTATTCTTTATCAGGTATAACGAGATCTCTGGATGCAGACGCAGACTCTCCCCAAAGTAACACTGTGTCAGCGTTCAGCCTAAAGCACTCCGTAGTTGTCCATAGCACTGCCAAGAACTCCTCATAACTATGGGGCACCACTAAACATCATTTCAGTGCATTTGGTGAAGTCTCCTGTCTTGCAGTACATTGCAAGAGAAGGGAATTACTGACACATAGTGATCTGATGCCAGAAGGAAAGTAGTAAAACGATTATTAGGTTTTTCACAGGGAGATCCTTTGGGTATTGTTTTCAGAGCGATAAGGAGTTCAATTTAATTACTGAAATCACTTGTCTGAAACATGTTCCTCTCTGTAGCACAGCAGAACTAGGTAAATGCTTATCTCCTGCAGCGGCAGCTCAGTGAATCAGAATGGTCGATCTCTCTGCTCTCCATTGCTGCTCCATTGCTGCATCTAGTATCCATCCCCAAAGCTGTCACAACAAATCAATGTTAAAGAGAATGAGGTAATTCGGAAAGAGATTGAAAGGGCTAGAAGAATGTGTGGGCAAGACACTGGAATCACTGAAAGAAAGAGAAAGCACAAAGAGCACAAAGAGTGGCACCGATATAGTTCTGGGCAGGTAAAGTGCCTACCAGGAATGGTGGGTGGTCTCTGCCTCTTTTCACTCCACCTGTGATCTAGGAAAATATTATCACTTCTCATTTCAGAAGCTGTAAGAGATAACAAGTAACCATACGGATTTTGGAAAATGTATTAACTAGAGTTTGTGTAGTGCTTTGAATCTTTGGAGTCAACAGTTTATCTTTTATCCATTAATACTACAATTTAGTGGGAACAAGGAAGAAATAGCTAGAATGCCCTAGGACTGGCAGAAGCACTCATCAGTATCTATGAACAGATGGCAAGCTCAATAGACAATATTAAATCAAACTCAAGAGGATACATGATTTTTAGGACAAGGGTGTTCCACCTCCCTGCCCTTTCTCCAGCTTTATTTTCTTGACTCTTTCTTACTTTTGCTTTCATTTTCTATCCCTCATGCTGGTTTGTTTGTTGTTTTTTTCTCTGCAGGCTGTTTTCTCTTTGCATATTTTCCCCTTTGGGAAACTTAAGGAGGATGGTATATGGTGTTACAAATAAAGGAAAGAACTAATAAGGACAGTGGCAGACAGCAGATACTTAGACAATACTCTTTAAATCTTTCCCTAGATGAGAGTTGCCTATTTAAAACAAAACAAAACAAAAACCCAAAAGCCACAAAAGATCTAAAGAATGTTACCTGACTGAATGCTGAATAAAAAAAAAAATAACGAGACACTGTGGCTGTTCACAAACAACTATTATACACATTTTTGGCATCCCAGGTGTCCTTTCCAAGTTGTCACTGTAGATGGACGTTCTCCCCTGAGCTCCACCAGTGCTAAGGAGGTAAGGACCTGTTTGATGAAATAAAACAAAGGAGTCAAACATATTAACGAAATCATTGTTAATTATCCTGCCTCCTCTCTGCTACAGTGTCAGCTGAAACACACCTTCATGAAGAACTGTACTCTACACATCACTTCTACCAATTTTGTCGCTACATGCAGTTTTTGATCTGGAGTGCTATATATGCTTAAGGATACAGTTTTATCAGCATGAAATTCTCAGATCAATACAGTCTGGTCACCTAAGCTTTTGTTTCTAAACTGTTGTATAGGAACATAAACATCTGCTACAGACTATTGAAACTGCAACTGACATCGTGTAGTGTGTATGAACTTCAGGAGCTTTGCTTGGTCATATAAGCAAGCTATAAACAAAGTCTCTTTTCAGGGGCTCAGAAAACAAAGTGATGCAAAGTATAAAATGAAAGGCAGAAATACTGTCAGCTCCTGCAGTCCTCTTGGCCAGACCCAATACCAGTTTTGTGTGGAAAAATTCAGTGTTTCATGAAGATTAGTGCTGATTCGCAGCTTCCTTCTCATGGAAAAGGAAGGTAATCAATCAGAGCCATTGCACAGAATCACAGAATCACAGAACAACCAGGTTGGAAGAGACCCACCGGATTGTCGAGTCCAACCATTCCCACCAATCATGCCCCTAAGTACCTCATCCACCCTCACCTTAAACACCTCCAGGGATGGTGACTCAACCACCTCCCTGGAGGTGGTTTCAATTTGAATAACCTTTACCAGTGATTCCATCTTGTCACATTGGATCTGAAATACAGAAAGAGTGATAGCACCATCAGTCAGTCTCTCTCTCTTTCTCTCCCCACACACACAAAATAGAACTCATTTCTAGAAAGATAAGTGAAGGTTCATGTTGCCTGCCATTCTCCCAGAGTTATATTAACACGCGTAAACCAATTACAGATATATTATCACAGGTCTGTGGTGTTCACATAAACAGAGCTTATTAAACACTGACCATTGACCTTTTATGACAATTGACAGTTCACAAAAGTTGTCATGCACTAGAAAACAGTAGGAAAACAAAAACATTTGTACAAGTGGGGTTTGCATTTTACATTCCATTTCCACAGGAGGCCATGGAAGTTCATTGGCTAGGACTAATACAGAAACCCCTCAATTCAAAATATAAAGAATACGGTAATTAAAATACTTGTCTTATGCATTCTTTGATACACAGACTGTCCCAGAAGCAGAATTTGATGGTCCAAATATTTTATTTCTGGTGTTCAACAAGACACCTATACTTTTCTAAATACACAAACACTGTAAATCTTACTATCATCTTCCATCTACCAGAAATATTCATGTTAATTTAAACATGGAATTTCTTCTTGAAGTCACTAAAATGAAGATGAACATGGTCCAGATCACCAGCTTCAGCATCTCAGCTCTGCTGCATTTTTCTATGCATCTCCTCGAGTGCTGCTTCTCGTTCTCTTAAAAGCTGTTTCAGCCGGTTTATTCTTTCATCCCGTATCGTTTCATCCAGGTCTGGGGGAGTCAAAAGGAAAGCATCATCTCTGAAAGGACCCTCCAGAACTGAAGTGTTGCCTTCACAAGACACTATGACTGGAACACTTGAGTCTGTAACATCGCTGTACTGGGGGTACAGGCCTTGCTCGAAGTCACTCCCTGGAGATGACAACACAAAGTCTGTGGGCTTCATGTCAGAGTAGCACTAGGCTTTAGAACAAGTTTTTTTCTAGATAAACTTTTTTCTAAAAAAGCATTTCACTGGACATTACTTTATTCATAGGACAAAGATCAACTCAAATATTTTACTTTAAGGCATATATCCACATATTAATGAGACAGAGAAGGGCTTGGGAGAGCAGAAAAGTCATGAGAACTAAAAAAAAAATGAATAGGAAGCTTTCATAGATGTACAGCAATGGTGATTTGCAATATGTAGTAATACTACAAGTAAAGGTGCTAAAGTGGTAGTCTTGATTCCTATATATATATGCTGATTATAATGTTGAGTATGTTATAAATGCAAATGGCAACTGTTTATATACTTTCCCAAATAAACAAAAGGAATTGGAAAAAAAAGTTTTAATTACATCTTACATTGCTATGTTTTGCTTCTCAGTGTATGTCTCTGTTGTCAGTTACCAGAGTGCTCTTCAATCAGTCTGAAAGGTAAAATCTGTTTTATAATTTACGTGATTGCAAAGTTAATTCTAAACACCTGAAGGAGGGAGCCTGTGGGCAGTTTCCCCCTATCTCGGAGGGTGGCAGGGAGTACGGAGCTAGACTTTTCTCAGCATCCACAGAAAGACCATAAATCACTGATTGCAACAGAGAGTGTTTTGGCTGGACGTGAAGAAGAATATTTTCAGAGGGAGTCCAGCTTAGCCTGGGATGAGATTGTCCAGAGACGTAATACTATTTTATCTTTGGTTATATTCCAAACTCACCAGCACAAGCTGAACAGCCCAATTTAGCTTTGAAGTTAAGCCCTGCTTGGAGGTCCCTTCCCATCCAAACTTTTGTACAGTCCTATGCAACACTGTTTAGTACAACAAGAAGAACAGAGGGTTAAATTGACTTTGCACAGGTATCCTCTCCTTCCAGCAATGAATAGTCTAAAAGAGTCTAGGGAATGATAATAAATTGGAAAGCAAGCAGTATGATGTGCCAAGTTCTGCTTGGCACATGAATCATAGAATAACAGAATCACCAGGTTGGAAGAGACCCACTGGATCATCGAGTCCAACTATTCCTATCAAACACTAAACCATGCCCCTCAACAACTCGTCCACCTGTGCCTTGAACACCTCCAGGGAAGGTGAATCAACCACCTCCCTGGTCAGCCTCTGCCAGTGCCCAATGACCCTTTCTGTAAAATTTTTTTCCTAATGTTCAGCCCAAACCTCCCCTGGCGGAGCTTGAGGCCATTCCCTCTTGTCCTTTCCCTTGTCACTTGG
Source organism: Clamator glandarius (assembly GCA_033459285.1). Lineage (NCBI taxonomy): Eukaryota > Metazoa > Chordata > Aves > Cuculiformes > Cuculidae > Clamator > Clamator glandarius. The sequence goes on along the minus strand of JAUNZM010000245.1, from coordinate 5,643,371 downwards.
GAGAAGAGGCCAGCACCCTCCTCTCTACAATCTCCTTTCAGGTAGTTATAGAGAGCAATGAGGTCTGAAGAAGAGGAACTATGTTGCACATGGGGAAGAGAACAGACACTCCTTAAGTGATTCTTAAGCCAGACAAGATATGTGTCCATTCTCTATATGCTTTTCTGTTTGGCTGTTCTTGTTGCTAAGTATTGACACTCGAGAGAGATTTGAAAGTGGAGAAGTTAAAATAAACCAAGAAAAGCACATACATCTGAATTAAAAGCCATTATTTTATTCTGCAAGTAGCTGAAACACATTAACACAAAAACCAGAAGCATTAATAAGGATAAAGAAGATGTAATTGAAATGAAAGAGAAGTTCAGATTGCAATGACATATAGTATCGGCAGACATATTTAGTTTTAACTCTGACTGAATTTGAGTAAGTATGCAACTAGACCTGTTTTGGTTTTGGATTTTTGTTGGAAGGGGCCTAGAGTTATTTAAATACTTACTGGCACTAGATACAATTAGCCAAATTAAATTTTAGTGCACTCCATTCAAGCAATGAACCACATAATACTCAATATCCTATCTCCTTCACAGAGATCTGTGTGCACTCTTCTGCTTCTTCAAAAATAACAGAATTTCCTTTTAGGAGGTAAAGATGCGTGAGCTTAGTAACACAAATTATTTTTTCTTAAAACACAAAATGAAGACTAATATAATATAATATAATGTAATGTAATGTAATGTAATGTAATGTAATGTAATGTAAAGTAAAGTAAAGTAATATAATGTAAAATAACATAACATAACATAACATAACATAACATAACATAACATAACATAACATAACATAACAAACATAACATAACATAACATAACATAACATAACATAACATAACATAACATAACATAACATAACAAACATAACATAACATAACATAACATAACATAACATAACATAACATAACATAACATAACATAACATAACATAACATAACAAACATAACATAACATAACATAACATAACATAACATAACATAACATAACATAACATAACATAACAACATAACATAACATAACATAACATAACATAACATAACATAACATAACATAACATAACATAACATAACATAACATAACATAACACTGAATAATAAAAAGGGAAATGTAATCTGCAATTTCTGTATTCATCTTTGAATGCAAAAACCTGTAAATACAGGATGGGTAACTGAAGAAAAAATCATGTATCATATTGAAGGAAGTTACTGCATACTATTTAAAGCTGAACAACCATAAGCCTTATTCAGAAATATTTAGGAATATTAAAAAAAAAATATTTTTTTGATAAATAGTTTTTATTTTATTTGGTAATATTATCTGATTTATCCTTTCCCAATAATTTTAGAATGTGGGTAGCAGTTCATATATTTTTAATTGTTGGGGTGGTATATTAGATGAAGCTGTATTATTTTTTTTAACTTCAACTTGAATGTTGTTATCTCCTTGTCCATAACAAAAAATTTTTAACCTTTGACAAAACAGGAGTTGGATGTGTTTAGCATTTCCTAGCATCATAGCATATGGTTCAGTTCTTATGTTTTTCTTTTTGTCTGTCTCATTACATGAACAGATGGAAAAACACATCATGCTTTGAAGAATTATAAATAAATCTAATCTATGATATATGTTCCTGAAATCTGAATGCACATTATCTTAACTGCCTGTTATCCCATTGGAATAATCAAAAATATATTTATTTCACCATGCATACAGAATTTACTTCTTATTTATTTCAAACATTTTGGTCTTCCCAGATCGCTGTGAGTCTTTGCTACCTTAGCAGCGTATTTATTTTGTCCGTCTTTTGATCTTTAAAAATGTAAAGTAAATGCGCTATTAACAAGCTCATAAGAAAGCAAAGAATAAGTGATTCCCTTTTTAAGATATAGAATAAAATGTAAAGAAGTGAGGATAAAATTACTGTAGAAATATTTCCTGACAAGAATGTTAAGTAATGCAGTCTTGGAGTATTAATCATGTTCCATGTGCATGTGCACTTATTCAGGTGTGATACGAAAAACCACAGGTTTATTTTTTAGATCTGCTTTTGAGAGTTTCATAGAATGGAAATTCAAATGCTCATATGGGTAGAAATTCATATTATGGCCATAATCTAATTCATCTGATTAGGATACTGCTTTAGCTGTAATAGCATTGATATCCTGTGCCACTATTAAATTAACACAAAAAGCAAGCTAAATGAAAATATAATATAATTAACATCAGCACAGTTGAGATCCAACCCCCACTGCTGAATTCTCTGGACCAGCTGTACTCCATGTATTATAATCATTAATCACAGTCTGGCACATTTTTATTTTGTTATCTCAAGTCTATGTCCTTCTTCTAATCTCATGAATTTTTATTCTGAGATTTTTTCCTGCTGGTTCAGTTGCAGCATTCCTGTCTTAAACTTTAGAACAATTTTATATCCCTGAATTGGATTCATGGTACAATTTCTTGATGCTCCCTGTGCTAAGCTGGAAATAGTACAGAAATAATAAATTGGTCATAATTAGTTTTCTACAGTTGTGTTATTTTTAGTCTTTTTTTTCTGTATCCTCATCACTTATTGTTTCAGTGGATTCTCTCTCTGCCTTCAATCTCCTGAAGCGTTGAGAAAGGTTATATTGCTAGTTCTGGTGCCAAAAATTAATACTTAAGACAACATGTAAGTTGCTTTTATATTTAACCTATTGGTATAGGTCATCCTTCCTATTTTCCTCATTTCTGAAGGAACATAGTGGTCCTTGCTTTTACTTGCCTCTTTTACATCACTGTTCAGCTTTGCTAGCTCCTTTGTGGCCCTTCTGAAGTTCTTTCCAGTAAGTGGCATGCATTTTGGATTTCCACTGTGATGTTCAGAATCCTCTCCCTGCTGCACGGGAAGGTGGTTTATTGCACTGATAGCCTCTTTTTGAACAAAACAAAAAAAACAAAACCCCAAAACTAACATAGACTCAGAAAAGGATTTAAGCTGGAAACTCATCCTGTGGAGTCACCTGCTCCAAGTAGATCTAACTAAAATCTAGATCAGGTTGGCCAAGGCCTTATTCTAGGCAGTTGTAAAAACTTTCAAAGACAGTGATTTGATCATCTCTGGGCAATGCTTAAACCTTTAGTAAAGATTTCTTTTCCCATATTCAATCGAAATTTCCCAGCTACTACTTGTGGCTGTTGTCTCCTACCCTTTTGCTGCACTCTGAGAAGTTCTCTTCTGTTGATGATGTTCCTTTTGAAATTGAATTGATAAGTGGATTTCTTTGTTGCTCCCACCTGCTGCATATGTTTTGGTCGCTCTCATAGGTTGACTCCTCAACAGTCATATTCTGAACCAGATCCACCTGTGCAGCTTAGAACCAGGCCAACAGATGTTGATGGTATCTAAGCTTTGGTCATAGTCCATGATGTTTAAGTAAATTATAGCATCTATTGTCTTTCCTGAGGTTGCAGGTGACCCTTAGTGTGCCCAGATAAAGTGTCTGGTCAATAGATATTCAAATACAATAATCCTTCCTCTAATGAAAATAAGGTCATAGCACATCAATAAAATAGGTTCCTTTCAAAGAAAAAGCAGTAATTCCTTAAAAGCAGTGCTTCCTCCCTGTTTTTTGCAAATGCAACCATATTTATTGCTGTGTTGCAGTTGGTAAAATATCTGAAGAGAAGGCCAGCAGACCGTATTTTAAACATCCAGAAATAAATAAGCTGAATCAATATCCTGTAACAGATTGTTTTGCTCATTAAAAGGTAAAAATAAAAAGGAAACTTGTCAATCTACCAAAAATCTAGCCTTTCAAAAGGATATAATTGGAACATGCTGTCAAAAACAACTTTGAAATTAAATTCACAGCAGCTGGTACTCAATACACTTCATGACAGGTCATCAAAGATAAAAATTTACCTCTATGTGATACTTCTTCCATCTCTGTCAGATATTTCAATATGTCCAATATTTTTAAAGCAGTATTAACTCTTTCAGGATAGAATAACACAGAAGCCATGTCTTTCTCTTAATTGGACTCTTTTCCTGTGTAAAAAAAAAAAAAAAAAAAAGCCTTCATTAAGAGGACTACTTCACTCTAACATTTGCTACTGTGAGTAATAATTGTTTCCTAACCCATCTCTTATAGCCCTGACTAGTCCTTTGCTTTGTGTTAGCTTTTTGGTAACAAATCATCTGTTTCAGAAATAGATTACTTCCTTCTTTGACTATAAATTATGTGCAATATTTAGCAATATTTTCTATCAATCAACAGACTGTGGATGCCGTTTTATGTACAAATGTTCCTTAAGCTCCCAAACATACAAATCCATAGATATTTGGAAAGACAGAGGATAGTACTAATGATTAGACCCAAGAAAGATCACACCAATTCTGTTCTGCAGCTCACTATTAAAAAAAAAATCACGTTTTTCATAATACCCTCGTTTTAAAGGAACAGGAAATGATCCTTTGTTTTCCACCTGGAAAAGTCCCCTTTTATGATATTTCCTGCTTCTACAGAAATCTAGAGTAGTATGAAATGCCTCAGAAGATTGGTTTCCTCATTTGAGGTAATCTACAATTTTAGACAAATTCATGGAAACCTGGAACTAGAGAGGAAAGGAGTTCTGCTCCCTGGGGGTAGCTCTCATGCACCTGTTAGAAGGCTCACTCATTGGGAGGTTTTCATATGATCCACTCTTCCATCATCAAGGCTCATGAATGATTAAAACTTGCCTGTTCCCAGTTTTCTTGTTAACACTCTTCTGCTGCATCAGCTTTAGCTCCATTTTGTCTTTTGGTGAAAAACATAGTGAAGGGGAGGATGTATTACAAAAGGAGTTAAAGAACAAGAGCTAGCAGCTGAGGTCTGCTTGGATCAGGAGACCATACAAGACCTCCAGAAGTCCCTTCCTACTATTTTATGAAAGTGCAGAAGGCTATTTCAAAAAATAAGCTCAGGCTAGGACTCCAAACTGAACCTGCTTTAATTAATTACTCATAAACGGATGCGATGCATTGCCATTAGTCTTGAAAAATGCAAGTATTTGCTCCTATCGCTGCCGTCCTGTTGTGTGAGAGTGACAACTAACAGGAAGGGCAGGAAAAAAGTCTTTGCAACTGCACCTGCTGCACCCCTATTCTGTAGTCATGCCAGCACATCAAGGTTCATAAGGGAAGGTGTAATCTCAAAGCATTACTGTAGCACTGTAAGCCTGCAGAAAAACTGAAGTCCTTACTAGTGAACAGAGTCTCACAATTCTGGCTCTTTTTATGAGTAAATTAGCAAAAGCACAGTGCTTTCAGAAATTTGAGGTTAATACAACAAATGTCATATTGTAAAGTCACCCCTTGAGCTGTCTTAACAATACTAGTTTCACTATTAAAAGATCAAAAATAAATTTAATTAGCGTTTTAGTTAATTAAAATTCATTTTTCAAAATACAGAATATTCAAGAGCTAAGCTAGGCTCTTGCCTTTATCTTACTACGTTTTAAGAATGAGACTGTACTTTATTACACACTACATTTAGTAGCTGAATAACATCTTATGAGAAAGTCTATTTCATCAGTATTGAAAGAAAAATATGCTTTTCAGTGAACAAGTACAATATTTAACTTCTGAATGTTTCTGTTTATTAGATATATATGCCACAGAATAAGATTTCCTCTTTGTTTTACCCATAAGTCCATTTGCATCTTTTTTGTGGACTGACTTAGAATTACAAGACTAAATACAGAGCTGTGTTCTTTGGACCTAAAATATCTGACCTGTGAGATAAAAGTGACATCGTTTCTGCTTGAGGACCAGTTCTGAATGATCGCTGAATGATGGCTGTGACACAGCTGGTACACAGTTTTGTTCTTGAGGTAACTCTCCCATACGAAGTGGTAGAGAATCAATCATTTGTTTTATAGGGATACAGCATGTGTTACATGCTGCTTACGGGCAAAATGGACACGTTTACTAAGAGAGTGATCGTTTTATTAAAATATCATTTCATCTCCCTTTGTGATGCAGAAAGAACATTTTCAGTATTATAGGTGAGAGGAACATAATAGTTTCAACAGGAAGGATACTCGGGAATTTCTCCTTTGCTTAACACGAGTTCCTTGGGACTAACATGAACATAAAAAACTGTAATAAAACTGCAAAGAAACACTCTTTTATTTTCTCTTACCTTCAATAAAATCATATAGCCTTTCTCTGCATCTCTAAACCCAGCAGCATCGGTTCACAATAGCAGTCAATAAGCTACTTAATATTTACAACACACAGCAGAGACCATCGTATCAAATACGAATGTTAGGCAGTTAGGATAGAGCTCATCTCCCAGCAACGCCTGCACGATTTCTGTGCTTCCAGGCAGGGGAGCTGGACAGCATTTATCAAATTGGAATAATTGCTGAAGAAAGCAAAAACTTCTACACAATTACATACACCTTCTTGTTCTTGTGACAACATCAGAAAAATCAAAGGTAAAATCCACTCCTCTGACACAGATTGAAGAAAAAATTTTCACAAGTCCGAACAAGAAATTTTTAAACACAGATCTCCACACAAGATGATTATGTATCTGCATAAGAAAAAAGAAATAATATTGTCTTCAATGCATTGAGATATCTGTAAGGCTGAAGCAAGGGTGTAGTATTAGTATTGTTGGTTAGTTTGTAGCTGTGCATAATAATCATTGATTTCCATGAAGTTTTACAGGCAGGCAGCTTTCCCCCTCCTCTGACTTCGTCTAATTATTTCTAAGGAAAAATATAAGATTTTGGAGGTAGTAGAAAAGAAAAACTTCTAAATTTGGTAAAACCCAAACTATTGAGCTGCATGAAGAATTACTCTTTCAATTATTTTCTATTTTTTAAAGAATATCAAAAAGGTTCCCTCCTTTTTATTAAATCAGTATTTTTTAGCTCAGAGCTGTGAAGAAAATCTTTGATTGAATTTAATGAAATTGACTTTTCACTTAAAGCTAGTTCCTGTTTAATCCAACCACAAAAGAGCATTAGCATAAATTCATATGAGACAGAGAAGATCCTTTTGGATTAATCTAAAGCTATGGGAAATCACTTTCAGATTTATTACTATTTTACTAGTTTAAAAGTCAGTGATAATTTTTGGCTGCTTCATTACTTGGTAAAATTCCTTATCATTTCATTTACTGGCTTGACATTATTTCTTTTTCTTGAAGGAAAGTCTTTGTTTCTTGATGGTTCGTCTAAAGGAGTGTGTGGTGGGTTAGCCTTGGCTATCAGCCAAACTCCCACCTGGTCACTCGCTCCCCCTGTAATGTGACTTGGGGGGGAAATAGGAAGAAAAGGAATGAAAAGGCTTGTGGGTGGAGATGAAGACAGGGAGATTACTTATCAATTACCTTCGTGGCAGACCAGACTTGGTTTGGGGAAAAGTAGCTTAATTCCTGGCCAGTTAAATTACATGTTTAATTTCTGATTTGACAGTGGGGAAAAAGAAGACAAACATGAAAACAGGTTTTCCTCCTCCCTTCCAGAGATTCAATTTCACTCCATCAAGTCATTCTCTTCTCACTCTGTGTGGTACAAGTTCGTGGGGAATGAGGGCTTGTGATCAGTCCGTAACAGCTCCTTCCTGCTGGTCCTTCCTCCTCAAACTTTCCTCCTGTCCCAAGGTGGGTCCTTCCCAGTCCTTCATGAACCGCTCAAGCATTGGTCCTTCCAATGCCCTGCAGTCCTTCATGATAATCCTGCTCCTGTGTGGGTACCTCAGCACCGGGGAATGTTACGGAGAAGTTAATCTTAAGTTAGCTCACCAGGCATGTGCAGGACAACCAAGGGTTCAGACCAAGCCAGCACAGGCTCATGAAAGGCAGATCCTGCTTGACCAGCCTGATCTCCTTCTATGACCAGATGACCTGCCTAGTGGATGAAGAAAAGGCTGTGGGATTTATCTACCTGGACTTTAGTAAAGTCTTTGACACTGTCTCCCATAGCATTCACGTAGACAGGTGTACTCTTTGCTGGGTAAAAAACCAGCTGGATGGCTGACCCCAGAGAGCTGTGGTGAATGGAGCTAAATCCAGTTGGCACCCAGTCACGAGCAGTGTCCAAAAGGCTCAGTGTTGGGGCCAGTTCCATTTAATCTTTATCAATGATCTGGACAAGGGGATCAAGTGCACCCTCAGTGAGATTGCAGGCGACAAAAAATTGGGCAGGTGGGCTGATGTGCTTGAGGGTAGCAAGGCTCTACAGGGGGACCTGTACAGACTAGATTGATAGGCAGATGCCAGCTATGAGGTTTGAAAAGGTTGAGTCTTGTGCTTGGGCCTCAACAACTCTTGTGCAATGCTACAGGCTTGGGGACAAATGGCTGAAAATCTACCTGGTGGAAAAAGACTTGGGGGTGTGAATGGACAGCTAGCTGAACACTTGCCAAGATGCTCCCAGATGACCAAGACCAACAGCATCCTGGATTGTATCAGAAATGGTGTGGCCAGCAGGAGTAGATGGACATAACTGCCAGTAATACTACAGAAGACATTATTCATATGCATTTGAGTGTTAAATCTGAAGTACTTGCACAACAAAGAAAATTCTGAGTGTATTTTTTATTGCTGCTTACTAAAATGATGAAGCTCAACAATAGCCTGCATAGCAAATGAACCCCAGAGATTCAGAGGAGCAAGAAGTTCTTTAATAACTATTCTCCTAAGAAGGAGGTTCTTGATATTCAATACTGCTGTTTAGTTTAGCAATTTCCTGTGTATCAAGTCTAAGCAATGGTATTGCAGAATTAATATACAGAATCATAGAATCATAGAATCACTAGTTTGGAAAAGACTCACTGGATCATCGAGTCCAACCATTCCTATCAATCACTAAACCATTTTCCTCAGCATCTCATCCACCCGTCCTTTAAATACCTCCAGGGAAGGTGACTCAACCACCTCCCTGGACAGCCTGTTCCAGTGCCCAATGACCCTTTCCATGAAAAATTTAATCCTAATGTCCAGCCTGAACCTCCCCTGGCGGAGCTGGAGGCCATTCCCTCTTGTCCTGTCCCCTGTCACTTGGGAGAAGAGGCCAGCTCCCTCCTCTCCACAACCTCCTTTCAGGCAGTTGTAGAGAGCAATAAGGTCTCCCCTCAGCCTCCTCCAGGCTAAACAACCCCAGCTCCCTCAGCCACTCTTCATAAGACTGCATTTATATATTAATTGATATATGAAGTATTACTAATAAGTAACTTTAAGTATCAGTATTAATAATTAGCTTAGTATTAAAATGAATTGATGTGTACATATAAAAGTATATTGATTTTGTAGTAAAAATCTTTATGTAATTGCCTAGGACTCTCATGCACTTCTATTATTCAACTGATACAGGTGCTATAATTTTTTCTGAAAGTCCTAATCTTTTGCAAAAATAACCTTAAAAATAATGTTCTAAGTATCTAACTTCTCATCCACCATTATTGATTCTTTCTGTTACTCTCAGTCTTGCTTCACTCACTTAGAGGTTGTCTTGTGTTAGAATTAAACATTTCTTTTCTGGGCTTTTCTTGTAATGGTATATTTATGATTCTGACTACATTTCAGTTATGCTGAAGAGATCTAAATATGCTTTGTATCTACCTTTTGAACTATTAGAACATTAAGTATAGGCAAATCAAAAAGACAGGTGGCATGACATTCAGTAAAGAAATGTGTTTCTAGTATATATTGACAGCCTCGATAGAAAAACTAAACTTCTTTTACTCACAACATACATGTCAGCTGGCTTTTAACCCTCCTGCCCTTACACAGCTCATAACACTCCAATGACATAATCACAGAATAACCAGGTTGGAAGAGACCCACTGGATCATCGAGTCCAACCATTCCTATCAAACACTGAACCGTGCCCTTTAACACCTCATCCACCTGTGCCTTAAACACCTCCAGGGAAGGTGAATCAACCACCTCCCTGGGCAGCCTGTTCCTGTGCCCAATCACACTTTCTGTGAAAAATTTTTTCCTCATGTCCAGCCTAAATCTCCCCTGACAGAGCTTGAGGCCATTCCCTCTCGTCCTGTCTCCTGTCACTTGGGAGAAGAGGCCAGCTCCCTCCTCTCCACAACCTCCTTTCAGGTAGTTATAGAGAGCAATGAGGTCTCCTCTCAGCCTCCTCTTTTCGAGGCTAAACACCTTCAGCTCTCTCAGTCGCTCCTCATAAGGCCTGTTCTCCAGCCCCTTCACCAGCTTCATTGCTCTTCTCTGGACTCGCTCCAGAGCCACAACATCCTCCTTGTGGTGAGGGGCCCAGAACTGAACACAGGATTCGAGGTGCGGTCTCACCAGTGCCGAGTACAGAGGGAGAAGAACCTCCCTGGTCACACCGTTTTGGATACAGCCAAGATGCCATTGTCCTTCTTGGCCACCTGGGCACACTGCTGGCTCATGTTCAGTCGGCTGTCAACCAACACCCCCAGGTCCTTCTCCTCCAGGCAGCTTTCCAGCCAGACTTCTCCTAGTCTGTACTTCTGCTTAGGGTTGTTGTGCCCCAAGTGCAGGACCCGGCATTTGGCCTTGTTAAACCTCATGCCGTTGGACTCTGCCCAGCAGTCCAGCCTGTTCAGATCCCTTTGCAGAGCCTCCCGACCCTCCAGCAGATCCACACTTCCACCCAGCTTGGTGTCATCTGCAAACTTGCTAAGGGAGGACTCAATGCCTTCATCCAGGTCATTGATAAAGACATTGAACAGGACTGGACCCAGCACTGAGCCCTGGGGAACCCCACTTGTCACTGGCCTCCAGCTGGATTTAACTCCATTTCCCACCACTCTCTGGGCCCGGCCATCCAACCAGTTTTCCACCCAGGAGAGTGTGCACCCGTCCAGGCCAGAGGCCGACAGTTTCAGTAGCAGAATGCTGTGAGAAACTGTGTCAGAGGCTTTACTGAGGTCCAGGAAGATACATCCACAGCCTTTCCCTCGTCCAGCAGCCAAGTTACTTTGTCACAGAAGGCGATCAGGTTAGTTTGGCAAGACCTGCCCTTCATGAACACGTGTTGACTGGGCCTGATCACCCGGTTCTCTTGCACGTGCTTCATGATAGCACTCAAGATCACCTGTCCCATGACAATCAACCCCCTGATTCTGCAAAACGCATTTGTGAATTATGTATATCAGTAACCAAATCAGAATTACAAAGTCCATTTTACATTCTGAGCATCAGCACTATTTATTTATTCCAAAACAGCCCCATTAGTACAGACTGGCTGAAATCCATAAGGCTGCACACAATATTGACGCCTTAAATAAACCTGCAGAGGTGTTATTACATAAAAGAGGCCTGGCTCAAATGGAACTCCTATTAGGTTTATTGCAGTGGAAGTTAAAGCCTGTCACCACTTCTCTCAAATGCACAAAGCAAGCAAAGTTTTAAAAATAACTAATATACAATTTTCGGTCCATTTTACAAGATTTTTATTTCTTCTTTCTTTAAATGAAGAACATTTATGTAATTTACAAGTTCTAGAAGGTGTTGTTTACTGAAAGTTGGATTTTTATAAAGGAAGTAACAATTCTAGCTGTATAGAAACACTGATAATGGCATGCTCCTGAGAAACCCTGGTATAGGGGACTAATTTTCTCACTATACCACTCAAAAGAGATATCAGTCCTTTCACTCCCTTTTAAATGTCTTACTTTCATTTTGCGTATCACCAAATAAGTATCACTACATACAGACCTTATTACTCATGTCCATCTTTTTCACCCATTTGATTCTTTCATTTCATGTTTATTTGCTATCTTTTTCATTCATAATAAATCTCATCTGTCTTGACTTTGCATATGGTATGGCAACTGCCAGCAGTTGCAATGATTTTCTCATGTCTTCTTCCCTCTGCCTCTGACTTTCTTTACTGATGTTGACAGGACATATGTATGCATTTTTTAAAAATGCTTAAAAATATATATATACTCTTAGAGAAAATGTTTTATACTCAATTTTTTATGCCTTTAAAAATTTTACTTTCATTCATTCCTAGAGGACAATCACTAAGCCAAGTCCTTCTGTCAGACAGAGTAAAACATGAACTGTAACACAACGTGTTTCAGACATCGTATAGGTACATATCAGCACTCTACATTGCAGTACACACTGCAGTCTGTATACTTATTCCTCAACATAAAACAGTGGCCTTGAGCTGCTCACAGGCGAGTACTTTGAATCTTAGGGTTGGGTTATTTTTTTCTTTTCATTAGCAAAATTATTTCTTTTTACAAAGCTGATGAAAATCGAAATGGCAATTTTCTGTGATGTGTTAGAAGTTTTTTTAAAGATTGGCACAGAACAAACAAATAAAGTAGGTACAGAACAAACAAATGAGAATCTGTCTGATCAGCTACATGGAAATTGAAATGCTTTCACTCTATGCAATTGTATTTTATTATTTTGATCAAGTCATCACTACAACACGAGACTGAAGGAGCAATTACAGAATCTTCAATTAAACTGAATCTTCATACATGCTTACTGAGAAGACTGCTCCTTTTTTCTTCTCTTCCTTCTATGTTTCTGGCCTTCTACATTCATCCTGACCATTTAATACAGTCATTAAAAAAAAAAGATTACCATGAATTTGGCTTTCAAGAGAGCAACAGTTATTAAAGTCATTAGGTTCTTTAGTGATGCCCCCATAACTTTGCCATCTGTTTTTACTCACTCTTACCAATGGTATTTGCAACATATTTCATTGCAGCTCATGGCAGTTCAGTGTACTGGGGTCCCTATTAGGATTACCCAGGTAACTCAGACTTAGGCTAAATAAGATGTTCAGAAAAGTCTTCAAAGCTATGCATTAACTCAGACCGCTGCCCAGCTGATAGGATGCAGTCAGTTGAGCTTATCACTGTCAATGCACTTTGTATCTTAGCAGAGCTAATAAAAAGGGCTTAGTCAAAAGACAGAGACTCAGAGATGACCTAAAAAAATTAATACTACTTTATTTCTAGATTTGAAAAATAAACTTTCCCCAATGTGTCTCCAAAGCAAACAACTTATTTCTTGCTTAGGCCTCTGTTTTACCTCTATATGTTTTCCTCTTTTCCTTTACTTTGCTTAACAAAAAAACTAAGCAAATCAATGCATTGGTTTTCTCTCATAGGTTTTAACTGATGTTTCAGATGCTTTTCAAGTGAGAATTACAGCACTTGATTATTTTTTTGAGGTTTTTTTTTTTGGTGTAAATATATCATAGCATTCTCTGGTGATCTTAACTGTAAGGGAAAAGTAAGCACATCCCCACCTCACAGTGGCACCAACCAGCAACCTCAACACTCACAGATGCATCCCATCAGGTCACATGGACTTATGTCTGTCCAGTTCACTTAGATATTCCCTAACGTGCTCTAGACTTTCCTACTGCTCTCAAGGATCCAGTGTTCCTGAAGGGTGGTCTTACCTGAGGCAAGATGCATTGAGTACTTTGTTTTTTTCTGTGTTCCCTGAGTTGCCTCATACAGCACAGGACCCCATTTTCTGTAGTCATCTGTTTGCTGATGATATGTCTGTAGAAACCCTTCTTGTTGCCCTTCATGTCCCTTGACTGATTCAACTCTAGATGGGCTTTGGCTTTCCTAATCCCATGCTTGAGGGCTCAGACAGTATTCTGTATTCCTGCCCCTGCTTTCACCTCTTGCATGCTACCTTTTTATATCTGCCTTTAGTCAGGAACTCCTTGTACTATGTCTTTGTTTAAGTCAGAAGGTCCATGTAAGCTGCTGGCTACTTTTGCTTGAATTCCTGCATGCCAAAATGAACTGTTTTTCAGCTTGAAGGACAGGGCTGTGATCCTGCTATTTGTCTCGTTCCTTCCTCTCAGGATCCTGAAATCCACAATGTCAGCTAAGGCTGTCCATAACCCTCAAATCCACAAGAAGATTGTGGCACTCTCAAAGACCAGACAAGCTCAGTCTACTCCTCCTGTAGTCGAGAGAGACTTCAATGCTGGTACAAATGGCCAATGTAAAAGAAAAAAATCTGATCTTTGTTGCAGTTATTATGAAATCATCTTTTTCTTCTTTATCAGTCTTGAGGTGCCATCACATTTGGGACACACTAGACAGATACAATCTTCAAGAAGTTGATAAGTTATCTTTTCTGCAGACAAATGGTCTGGCTGCATTATTAAAATTTACAACTAATTTTCACTTATGTGCTTGCTATAAGATGTGCTTATTTTTATTTTCATTATGTTGACGTTGTTAATAAAACCTACATTTTTAATTTTCATTGATTTGTGTTTATTTGACCAGAGTTCTAAGTTTTGCTTTAAGACTTCTTAGTATTGCATTAAGAATGTCATACCCTTCAGGATACAATGCCCTGTTCTACTATAAAATCATCGTGCCAAATCCAATTAGCAAAGATTTTTTGATGAATTAACCTTGTCATGGCAGAATATACACTGCACCTGCTGTTCTGCTTTAGTGCCAGACTTTGGCCCTCCTACAGTTAAGTCCTAGGTTGTTTTGCTGATTCCTTTCAGCTCACTTTTTCATCCTCGTGTTCAGAGGTCATTACCTCCAGATGTCCAAGGTTTTTTGGTCTCATTTATATGTATGACTGGCCTCTTTACTTTGTTCATGTTTAATCATTTGCAATGCTCTCTTGTTTCAGAACTCTCAAACAGTTGTTTGATTTTTGCCTTGTATCTTGCTTTATCTCCCAGGAGCCTTGAAAATGTTGTTGCTCCAGAAAGGAGAGGAAGGCTTATCATTGCAGCCCATTAATACCCTAAACAGAAGGTTATTTAAAAATCTAGCTGGCGAGAGAGCATTAAAAGTTTTCATGTTCATACTTAAGCAATGTGATTCCCAGGGTATCATAAATCCCCATTCTGGAGCTCTGAAAAGCAGTGTTCTGATATGATGGTAATTCACAAGCTCGATCTACTTCTGGTAGTTACCTATGAAGCTAAAACACAGGAGAAGGAAAGATTTTCCTGCACCTCCCTCACTGCCCGGAGGCACAAGGTGTGACAGTATAAGGAATACAGGCTGTGAAGCAGTGCCAGCGTAAATTTAAGAAATCCATAAGAGGCTTTGGGCAGACTGAATCACAGATCTGACATAACTTGTCATAGCTGAACCTACTCTGCTAATCTTACCAAATATTTGTTGTGAAATCATCATTGTCTTTGGGTGCTGAGGGCTTACAACACCTCCTATGCACCTCAGTCACCATTGTCCCTGGCCAGAACCCTGGCCTAGCGCATCAAAGACTGTGTCTTTTGGATGATCTGCTTTTGATGTTAAGAGGAGTCACAGCTCTCCTACACCACCACCAGCACTAGCAGAATCTGCTTTGAGAACACAGGCAGGTGTGAGAAATATCCTTTTCCCTCTTGCTGATAAGAGAGGCAAGAGGAGAAAACTTGGACTCATTTCTTGTATCAGATGTTTCATGATACTGGGCAGCAAACACAGAGATTTGAAGTATGGACCATCTGTCATGTCTTCAGCTGACAGCCTGCCATGAAAACAAATCAAAGCATCAGCAGGTTTGTGTGGCCAGCGTTTCGTTAGATAGACAACTATAAAGGGAATGACTGCAGCTAACACAGCAGGGCTCGCATGCCTCCTGACAAAGATCGCCTCTAGTGAAACTTTCATCTGGTGTTCACAATTCCTGGCTCCTGCTTCCAATATAGCAGCCCCTCCATCTCCAGCCACCCACACCAGTTAGGCCAGACCAACCTGAGCAGAGCCCCATGGGACCCTGAGTGCAAAGGAGGTTTATGTACAGCATTCATCTCTGACCCTTAGGTTTAGGGGCACCTCCCGTCTACCTTGGAAAGAAAAAAGGAGACATAGCCTTGCAGGGCAGGGAGAAGAAGCCTCTTTCAACAGTGACTAGTATGAAAAAAACCATTCTCCAGGATGCTGGGCTTCTTTTGGAGCACATCAAAGCATCCACCCCCTCCAGCATGATGAGAAGTACTTATGCAGGAGGAACTCTGGCGCTGGTGCCCTGTGAAAGGCAGCCTGTGTTGATGACAGAAACCTTTGCTGGCCCACTCCTGGGTCTGGCCAGATAGCACACCCACAGCAAATGGATACGATCTTCCTCCATTTCAAAGACACCCTCTGTTCCTTCACCTGAGTTATAAGAATTCCTTTCTTGCTCCCAAGAAATCCTCCTGAGAGCAGAGCCCTGGATGAGATCCACCAGGTATGCCCCAAATTCATGGGGCAAAACAGCCTGTGGAGTGTGATCAGTGACTGCAGAGCAATACTGATGAGCAGCTGGAAGACAGAGTTGCTCAAGAACTGAGGTGAACACCACATGGTGAAGAGGAAGGTGACCCGTTCCTAGAACTGCAGGAACTAGAAAAGACTGAGGAACTTGCAGTGGGGTTGCGGCTAACATTGAATGTGGGAGAGAAGCTGTTGTCATGAACACTGCTTCATCCAAGTGGCACTGTGCAAACCCAGCAGCATTTGTTGCTTTGCAGAGAACTTTTTTTGAGGTCAGAATGAGTGATATCTCTTCCTCTTCCAAGGCAGGGAAGAAGAAACATTTAGGAGCTATGTCTATGAAGCTTGATCTTGTTTGGGAGATGTATACACCTGATCAAGGTGTTCCTTAATAGTACTGTGCATGAACTAGGACGGGGGGTGGGACCCTTCTGTACGACATAGCTGGTTGCTACGCAGCTGTATGCCTCTGCAGTTATTGCTTTTACTGCTGCAGTTGCTATAGGAGACTATCAGATGAAGTTATAAAAGATTTCTCCCCTTGCTCACCATGGCATGTTGCCCAGCTTTATGTATACTGCATACCAAGCACCTGATTCTAGCAAAAATCTGTCCCTGCCACCTTCCTTCTCTCCCACTGGAAACCATGGAAACCAAGCTGACTTTCTGCAATGGACAAAGAAGAGAGAGGTGGCCCAGGAACCAGTCCCTTGTCAGCTCCACTGAGCTAACCCCATTCTTCACCAGAAAAGCTCTCACAACACAGCCTATAGGAAAGAGTTGAGGCTTTATTTAATCACAGCTGCAATTTGATTATACCAGCATTCTGATCTAAGATACTGTTTAGGATTATTCTTTGCTGTGTTACTTGCTTCTGTACACTCACTGTCATCCTACCAGGCATCTCCAGCCACTGGATAATAATATGGGGACCAAGAATGCTCAGATCCATTGCACTCCTTGATGTTTTCAAGACAAAATATGTTTTTTAAATACCCAGATGCTGGGCTGTGCCACATGTATATATCTCCTGGTTGGTCCATCAGTTGGCCAGTGGTTTGCAAGTCTGGTACTTTCTGACTCAAAGAATCATTTGTTGAGCTGAAAAAAATTCAGCGTTGCAGATGGGCACATACTATTAGATTTTCTGGTTGAAATGAGGGCCCTCCATCTTCTCAGTGATGAATATATTAGTTTTATGGCCTTGCACACAATTACTGACCTTCAAGTGAATAGTGCAACTTCTTCCCTCCCATGCACTCTGTATGAGATGTCATTATATAAGGCATAGCCCTTTATGGCATTCTCAGTCTCTTTTTATCTTTTCCAGCACACTGGGCCAAAAAAAGGCCTAGCTGAAAAATGGGACCCTAAAAAGGAGCCACTGGGTTCAAGCCTGAATTTCCAGTGATTAAAGGCTCTGTATTATCATCCAATCTGAGTATTTGTTATAGTTCATGAAAGAATCAAGGACCCATGCTGAGCTACACCAGAACGTGGGATGCAATTTTGATCCTGTGTATGCCCCGATTAAACATTTATTATTTTTCATAGCTGCCAATCTGTGTGTAGCTTACAACTCCCAGCTGCTGAGTTAACACTCTTTAGGTGGCAAGAGATACAACAGCTGGTACTCTAATCTTTCTTCAAACCCTCATTCCTATGGGAGATCACGAAGAGAGACAATGGATGTCATCTCCTTGGTTCATGCAGACCTCTGTTGTCCTTCAACTATAACGAAAACTAAGGGGCTCTCCTCCCTTGAGGTGACATTCCAGGAAGAAAGAAAAAGAGATGTTTCGCTACGACAGTGCTAGGGGCTGTGTTTGATGTGGCCCTAGGTGAGGTATGAATATGGAAGAGAAGACGCAGTGTCAAGGTCAGCTGAGATAGGGCTGAAGGACTGGCAGGATGAAGATGACAGGGTGACATGGCATTGCCCATACTGCCTACTGTGATTGTTCCTACATCCAGACCCTGCCCAGGCACAGCTGATGAGTGTTCCAACTGGAGAGGTTAGACACCTATCGTAGCGGCTTATTAAATGTTAACCAGCTTGAAGAATCATGTATCACTCTTGGATTATGTGCTTGGCAATGTTTAATTCATGTTATATCAATACACGTAACCCTAGAGTCCATGGGGTACGTTAAAACCCTGGACAGAAGATTATAAAAAAGGCAGTAGACTGGTTCTACTAAGCAAACAAATTTTCATGTAGAGAAAGAATGAAAATGCTGTGCAAATATCCTACAAAGTAGAAATAGAGTGACTTCATAAGAAGTACAAAAGTGTTTGCACTGTTGAAGTAAAAACACATGACAGCAGTATCCTGTTCTTGGTCACAGTAATCCTAGTTGCAAGAAAGAATTTCTTCTTTTTCAAAAAGGAGGTAGACAAGTGCACATCAAGGATCAGGACTATCTGGCTGCCCCTTAAAGGACAGAAAGCCAAGAATGAAGAGCAATAGCACAGCTGACAGGGCAAGGGTATTACCAGACAGAGCCCAGACCCCCAATACCTGAGCGAAGCAAGCAGGGCAGGGCCAGTGACAGTGGGTGGGTTCAAGCAAGGGTTCAGATCCTCAGGCAAGTTCATGATGCTGAGACAGGTCCCAGGTTAAAGTGGGAGGTTAGTCTCCATGAGAGTGTCTGAATCAATGGGCTCTAGGGCTGAACTAGAGACCAACGCTCCTTGACTTAGCTCAGGCAAGGACTGAATGTCCAGGGCTGAGCTTAAACAGAGCTCCTGAGCCTTGGGCCAGGGTTAGTAGGTGGAGGTCCAAGGTAGCACTGAGTCTGGGCTATTGAGACTTACTAGTACCCACAGAACCGATACAGGACAGACTATACTTAGATAGTAAGTAAATAAGCAGAGAGCAGGCAGAAACCACACACTGTACAAAACTAGTACCATTCACAGAAAGAAGAAACAAGAACAACATTTAACTGTGGAAATTTGTCAAAAGATGGTATGGGAAAGGAATATCACATTGAATCCTGACAAGGTTTTCTACCAGCGAATTAAATGTTGCTGGTAACATTCCCAGTTTCTAAGATCAACTATGGCCTGTGTCTATGTTTGTAAGCTGAGTAGGCTTTTAAATATCAAACCATGTGCATCTCGGGAAATTCCCAATGAAGGATATAGAAGACAGAAAACTACTTTGGGAGTTTTTGGAGCTTTGGCCCTCTAGCAAGGGTAGAGGTTTTTTTTCCTGTATCAAGGCTGACAAGTGTCAAGAATGTAGTTGGTAGGTAGGACACTAACCAGTAAAAGCGTATGACAAGAAGACGCTTTGATCTCCTGTCCAGGAGAGTGACCTGCCATTCCAGGACATGTTAGGAGTTGTGAGAGCCGTTAGAGGTCTCTCTCACTCTGTCTGAGCTCTTACAAAAGCCTCCACAGCACTCATGATAACAAATCCTGAGCTACCATGGGCTGACAGCAGAGTTCATTCTGGGACATCCTTAGACTCAACAGAGTCTTCAGGCTGTTGAGTACTACCCTTTTTTTGTCAAGGAGAGACCTTCAAACAGATGATAGAAAACGCTGAATAATTTTTCACTTTTCTGAGGTTTTTCCATATCTATGTCATCCCCTTCTGTTATCCATTTCTTTCAGACTGAAAAATTCCACATACTTTCTGCTCAGTAGACACCAGCATGCTCTGATAACTCTTCTGTTTCTTCCTCTGTACCTTTAAGTTATAACTCATCTTTTTAAGACCGTGCAGTCAAAACTACATACATATTATGGGACAGACTCTGGATTTGCAAAGTTTCCTGCTGTCATTCCTGCAGCTTTGTGATTAGTAACATTGAGTTTCCTCTGCTGTTTTATCATAGTCATGTGAAATTCTCAGATCTTTAACAAATCCTTGTGATCAACTTTATTTTTTTCCACTTTGAATAATTTTAACTTCTCATTATTCAACAACATGCATCCAGGGTATATTCCTGTTATTACAGAAGCTCTGTTGTGAGAACTAGCCATTTAGGTTCACTCTTCCTTTAATGAGCACTTTTTAATGAGAACTCTTGATGAGGCACCTTTTCTGAAGACTTTTTTTTTTTTTAAAATCCATATATACTTACCCACTTCCTTGTTCACTACTTAAAAAAATCATCAATTCATGAGGGACAATTTCTGTCTTCAAAAATTGTACTGACTTTTTCTTGTTTAACCATTAATCATAGTTCTATTCCTTCTTACTTCCATTCCACTCTCTCTCAATCTTCTTTGCATGGAAGACAGACTTCATGGCTTGTAGCACTCAGGAGCCCTTTTCAGAATCTTTCATGACATTTACCACTTCCTATTTCTCTGGTAGCAAAATAGATTTAAGCAATAGAATGCACACTACACTTAGCTGTTTGTCAATCTGTTTTGCAATCGGGCCACAACCCAAAGATTCTGAAAATTTTTTACTGTTTTTCCCACTTATTTGTATTTTGAAGATATTTGTCTTTCCTCACCTTTTGAAGGGAAAATGCAGTTGTGTTCTCAATTTCTAAAGTCCTTTGTTCTTTTTGAAAGTGATAAATATTATGAAGAATGACCATGAAAACTCACGGTTCATGAAAATCTACATGTATGAAGAAGATTCTAGGAAGAGTCCAATTCACCTCTTCCATTTAATTTTGTTTTCATCCCTGCTGTATGTAACTCTTCTAACAGCTATTGATAGTAGCCAAAAGTGCTGTGCTCAGTACACAGTGGGCGACATTAAGTAGTCCATCCATTTCCAAACAGAATTTTTAAAACTAATAAAGACATATGGCTTTTCTGTCAAAGCTTTCTACAGAATTCCAGTTAGTTTTTTAAACTACCCTTTAAAGATATAGATTTAGGCTCAGAGTAACACAGATATACATTTAGAGTGTGTGTGTGTGTGTGTATATGTATGAAGATATATAAAAAAATAGATATAACTTATCAGATAACTAGTTTTGCTATGGCATTAATAAACTGTTTCTGCTTTTAGATTATGAAGCCTGCTATTTAACAAAGTGAGCAGTTAACAGAAGACTTACAAGACGTCTTGATCTTTGAAAACGCCTGTCTTGAAAAACAACAGACACATCCTGCAAACTTCCACTAATCTAGGTCACATGAGTCTAATCAAATTACTGCATATATGGGTTTCTGATTAAAGCTAAAGTAAACACAGCAGTTTCAACCACATGTCTTCTGTCACCCACATTAATACGAGAAGGACAACTTTTACAAATTTACTACTTACTGGGATGCAAAATCAGACTACTTTGGGGTTTGTTGAGACATCTAGGTCAGTCTAGTATCATGGACTACCCTTTCAAAGTTGATAAGGAGAACCTGGAACACCTTGTGTTTGGTTTATCTTTCAGGTGAACAACAGTATACATGATTCTATAAAATACTTATTGCAAAACTTCCCATGCAAACCAGTTCACCATTACAACAAAGGAGAAAAATTAGAGATATTCCAAAATACGATCAAGACAAAGCATTTGAACTCATCTCGAAGTCCACTGCATTAATTCCTACACAACAGAAGGGAGAGGAGAGCCCCATTATACTTCCTCTAGAAATCCAGAAGACATTTTGAAGCTGGCCTTATGTTCTAGAAAGAATTTCAGCTGCCTTAAGTACGTCTGCTTTGCAAAAGCTGTAGCCAAGAGCTTCTGCATAGTGGCTGTGGAAAGTGTTGATTAGCATATACCTGATGTTTAGACTGATGGTGTTTTGCCTCAACGGGCTGTCCATGTGACATCAAGATTCCTGTGATATTCAGGTTTCATACTTTCCATACTTGCTCAAGGCTTTTCATCTTCTTCCCATCTGCTAGCAGGGTTTATCAAATCACCTAAAAACATTCATATTTTTTGACGTCTGGATATTAGCAAAAGAATATCCTTCCACAGAAAAAATGAACATGAACTTCCCAAGCAGTCCTTTGTACAGAAGTTGTAAGTAACTGCAATACCACACGGTATTTTAAAGCATGGCAGCACAGCAATGTCCACACTGCATTCTTCTACTTTCTTATTTTTTGTTCTTTTTTTTTTTTTTTTGTTAAAGTAAAACAAAAACCAGGTGTTTCTAACATGTATCTGTTTACCAAAACACCCAGGAAGAAATAATTTTCCATGAGAATCAACCTTTCTGGTTAGGTATTTAAAAGATATTTTCTGCTGTTTTTAATTCCACATGGCTAATACACTTGGTGACTCTCTTTTTCCAAAATCATTTTTCCCAGGTGAGTACAGCTGGGGAGAACCAGCTCTTTTTATATAGTTAAACACATTTCTTTACTCCTTTCAGCCTGTAGCATTCAGAACAATCCCTTTGACTCTCCTCCATGCCTCCTGCTCCTCCAACAAGTTGCAATTTTTTGGTCATGTGAACAAAAGCATGATCTGTTGGTGATGCCTGATAGAGGTGATTCTTAAAACACGGATCTGAGGAAGGTTCCACTAACCATCTGACTGAGAAATACCACAGAGTCTGATCGACCTAGGTTTCTATAATTCTAAACAAATATAAGCACTGGAAAATAGCCTCCTAAATCACACATATTTCTGGCCAATGCGTAACAGTCTCTGACATACTTCCAAGATACATGCCATTCCACCACTGACTAAATCAGAGGATGAAAGCAGTTGTTCTGTGGGGAAAAGAGATCGTAAAAAGAAAAATAACCAGGATCTCTCTCAACACTGAGATGGTAAGGATTTCTCCTTCAACTAAGTTTGCTGCACAGACTTAACATTTTAGCAATTTCCTCATCAGAAAAATTTCATCCAGTGCTATGTGCTGTAATAAGGATAAAAAGGATTGTTTCTGTACTATGTGCTGCTATTCTGTACTTAATCTGCACGCCTCATTTTTTGGTGGATCTTCTCTTTTCCTCACCTCAAGCACTGCAACATATAGGAAATCCAAAGCGCTCTTTTTCCTGTCTGAGATGCAGTTTTACTTAGTCAGGAAAAGGAAGGATAGCTTTCTGTCCAAACCGACAAGCAGCGCTGGCTACGCTCACCCTTCTGCTTTCCACCCAGCAGGATGTTTCCCAATTCACTGATCCTCTCAAATCAGTGTGGCTGTACAGCTCCTCCTGCTGGATTTCATTCTCTCAGCAGCACAGAAGGACGTAGCTGTGAGAGCTGAGAACCATCTAGCAAAGCCCTCAACCCAGCTTCAGCAAAGCCTTCCTGTCATATTCCCAACATGTCTTTGAGTGACCTTCTATCTAATTAAGATATTCAATCTTGTTCTATATCTGGCAACAAAGAGAACAGTATCTTTGCACAATAACTGGAGCAAAATCTTGGAAAAACAGTCATAATGTTCAAAGCTTCCTGTCAATAACTGCATAACTTCAAAAGAGTAAGAGCCCTCTTTTAATTCCCCTCCCATGATCTTGACAAACCTCAGGGTTTCTTTTGCAAGATATTTTGTCCACCACTGTACCAATGGCGCTGGGTATTTCTTTGACTATAGTAGTTGAGAATAGAGAGAATAGCTATAATAGGGAGAATAACTGTATTTTGTGCCTTAATAACACAAACCTGTATGTAGCCATGCAGCTGGCAGGGTTACAAGCTGGGAAAGACCCGTACACCATTTTACTTTCTTAGTGCTATTCCCTCTTCGTGCCAGTGAGCTGCTCTACCATCTCTTTCCCATAGGAAAAGATTCAGGTTGACCTTGAAACTTTAGCATCTCACCAGCAATGAGCATAAATATTTCGTCTGAAAAGTAAAATTTTTAGTCATGTTCTGTTGATTTTTGAATAAAACTTCAGCTTGTCCCTGGACTTTGTTCCATTGAAGTCTTCAAAAGTCAACAAATTGCATATTTTTAGGCACATTATAAAAAAAAAAAAAGGAAGAGAGGGAAATATTCTTGTGAAAATATAAACCTCATAGGCTGCTGGAGTTCATTAAATCTTATACTGTGAACCCAGAAACTTCACTTCTATGCACATCAGATCCTGAGTGATCAGATTTACCTTTATTTGTTATAAAGTAATTTGTTATCAAATAGTCCTTGCAACCTTTGAAAAATGTTCCCTGCATCCCTACATCTTGTGCCCTCTCTTAACAGAGGTTTTTTTTACTCTTAACATCTCAAGATTTCTCCAGCTCTAGGCTTACCCCAGAACTGTATTTGGTTACATGCATTCCTGTCTCAAATACGCATTATAAAAGTTATTTTCTTGAGTCTTACAGCTCTGTAATTTAGAGACTGACACACAAATGAGTACTCATGGTATAGAACAGAAAATAACACTCATTACACTGCTTTCTTTTGCCTTTGTGATTCCTGCCTGTATAAGAGTGGCAGTAGCACACCGAGCTTTAAATTGGCATTCTGCATAGTTCTCACTGATCCACAGCTCTGTGTGTGTTTAAGTGCCTTTTTGAAAAAATATACTACAATTAGGCCAGTTCAAAGACCACTCTCACAGAGTTGTCTGCATGTATTACAGTCAAATAAGCAAACCAGAAACCAGCAAGAAAGCTATGACCACCTGATGGCTAGCCAGAAATTTCTCCCTCTGACAAGTTATTCACTTCCAGAACATCATGATAACGGCCAACCTGCAGCATGGCAAAATGCATCTTAATATACTGGAGAATCATGCATTTTGAAAATATTTCTGTCCTTTTCTTATTGTCTGAAACCTCCTGAATAATAACAGATAAATATTTTCCAAAAACCATCACATTATTTAGCAGTATCTCCTTTTGATCCGACCATTTTATATGCTGGATTTTGCAGTCGATTATAGTTTTGCATCTGTGCAGTCCCTAGTGGGCATGAAGTCAACTGCAGAACAGATTACTCCCTACATCATTCCCATCTAAAACAGTAACTTTGCTCACCCACAGCCCATTGAATGGCCATTGCATCTGCATGTGTTTGCCACAGGAATTGGAAAGAGGAAAAAATACTTTGGACATAGGTGATGCACAGCAATCCTTTCTCCTACCTTATGAGGGCAGAGATCTTGGATATTCCCCCAGGCCCAGATAGTAGTGCCAGGCTGGGATGGTCTCCTTATTATTGGTGAAGCTCACAGAGAGATTGGGAGCATATTCTCAGTATTCATGCACACCCCACCTGCAACCCCAAAACCTTTCACCTAACTCCTCCTCACCTGCCTGTGAAAGCAAGTTATCCATCATAGTGCTTTCTGTAACTTTTGTCCACTTCTCACTCGGATACCTGTTATGTCGATAAACTTCTCATGTCTTCTTCAGCAGTTTATCATGTGCAGTTCAGTTACTCCCAGCCCTAGCATCTGGAAGCATACTTCAGGAGGTATGGTGCAGCTTACTGAACTGATGTAAAATGTAGTCATGGGCAGTCAGAGAATACCAATTTGTTCGGAATGCAAAATATCAATCTCATCACACTCCTGCAAACTTTCCCATGTATCCTTCCATCCTCAGCCTTGAAAAGGGCTAGCAAGGACTCCTGAAGAAGCTGACACATCCTAATGGATAAAGACCTCAGAAGCCTAGTCATCACACACTGCAAATTGACAAAGCAGAATGCCTCTGAACATATTTTCCCTTCTTAAAACACAGTATGCCTTGAATTCATCAAAAGTTATGTCACACGTTCTAGGCAGAGCCTTTTTTTTTTTTGCTATAGGTTTACTAATCAAACAGAAACTCACATTTCCCATTTTTTTACCTCTGCCCCTAACAATTATGCCATAGACTCAGTCCAAGGTATAAATACTAAAGAGGAACAATTGAAAGCATAACACAGATACCAAAGTAATGTGGACACATACTGAAAATTTGAAGTTTATTCTATGAACAGTCACCTAATGGAAGTTAAATGAAGAACTAGAACAGAGAAGTTCCAGACAGATTCCTGGATGGCTTGAGAGAAAGCTTCTAGTAAAAATGACGATTTTCACACCTTTTCCTTAAGGCTGTTGATCTCAGACAAAAAGGAAGAATAATATAAACTAGGGAAAGTTTCAATACCTATAATATTTTGATTATAACGTTCAGATTCATGATTCTACCGGAAGCTACATGGATATCTCAATCTGAGCTCAACTTGCTGACTACAAGCTCTACAGGCTACTGCTTTGGTGAAGGAATTTTCCATTCAGATATTATGGATTAAGACGTTCTAACCAAGCCCTGGCAAAAAGATATCAGACATTAAGATCAGCTAGAGGGACAAGGAAATCTTTACTGTTGAAGAATCAGAAGTCAATGTATTTGGACGTACATCCTACAGTCAATATGTACTGTTGAAATGTTACACTAGAATATATTGACAGGAACACAATGGGAAAATTTAGAACCCAAAATGCTAACCAATAAAAACTACTTGTGTTCAAGTTCAAGCTGTTGGCAGGTATTAAAGTATCTCAGTGAGCAAGTACTTTGTGACGTACTGGAAGTAATTAACATATGGAATATACAAGTCTTCTAATGACTGCATGTTGAAGATATGAGTTTCAAAGGCATAAATTCTCTTTAATGGTATTAAACTGAAATTAGTGCTGTAGATGAGAAGAAAGAAGCATTAGGTATATGCATAATTGCTACTTTTGGCAAGTATGTTCTAAGATCAGAAGGAGCAAAAAAATAAATCTTTAAAATCCCTTGAGAAGAACGATCATGTAAGTCCTTCAAAATGTTCTCTAGTACAATTATCACTGAAAGGAAAGGAGACCTATCAAACTGTGCAGCACCTTATGCTGGTGTTGCAAAATTACTGTAATAAAAGTTAATCAGAAAATGTAATGAAATTCTGCACTGCACAGCCTAGTTTTATTGCAAAGCACTAATGCAGTCATCAGCTCACATACTGGCCAATTAAAGACCATGAAGTGATGACAATCCATGCGAATAATTACACAGAAATCATTAAGAGGTGGCATGATTTTACTGTGACTGAGAACAGACTATTATACTTGCCTGTAGGATGCCTTCTTGTAGAAGAAAAGCACCCATGGATCGCCATACAAGGTACCTCTTGCTTTACAATATCAGCACTAGCGCTCTCATTCTAGACACACATCCATTTGATGGGTTCACTTTCCATATTTTCTCCATGACTAAAAGTGGGATTCTCTCACTTTGCGTGTTACATCCACCCTTCTCCTTCTGCTTAAGAAAGGTATTTCTGAACACACAGTCATAAAGGATGTACCCATCAGACTCTTTAAGCTACATAAGAACTAAATATAGTTTGGGCTTAGGTTGAAGGTTTGGTCCAAAATTAATTGTGATCTGTTCAGACTAATTTTTTTTTTTGGTAGTATTGTATTTGTCTCTTCTGTTTTCCTCCTAATGTAATAGCCTATTCTTCTGATGTATTTCAGAAAAGCATCTGTAGCCAGCTACCTATCTAAACAAGCCAAGCCCTGACCCAGCTGCTGGCACAGACCCCCATTTCTCACAGCACAAATGTGCACCAACTAGCCTTGGACTCACAGTCTATCCAGGAGGTGGTCCTGTGCCTCTTTACTCTTCCCAGATACTGTACTCCTAGAGATATAAACACACCAATCTATACACCCCTTGCAGGCAGTTGTCCAGGACTCTTCTAGTCCCTCCATAGCTGGCTTCCCCGTGGTCTCACCCCCAGAGGCACCTGCACCCTGGCTCCCAGGCCACATCATCCAGCCTGACAGCCTGACTAGCCACCTGGCTAACACTCACACGCTCCCTCATGCACCTGCAGTTTCTGGCAGCATTGACACAGGTGCCTCTGTGACCTACAGCCATATGCCAGCTGCAGTGTGCAGACCCCCAGGCACACATACTTTCATACAGAAAAGGGAGCCCTGCACCCAGGAAGAGTTAGAAATTATGTTAAATGAGAAAGCCGTACAGATGGTGCTGGTCAGGCACAGGCCATGGCCAGGCAAGCATACTGACCAGCAACTTGTTTAAACACAACCACCTCCATTTCTCTCCCTACCCTCTGTTTTCCCACGCTTGTTTCTGAACAAACCATGATGATTCCCTCCATTCCATTACCTTTGGGTCCCTCTCTAAACATCCTAGAGTAAGTCTTGGTCATTTCTGAAATGCTCTATTTCAGCATCCTGTAACGTGTTGCTCAGCAGCTAGGGTGAAAGGGTTGAAGCAATGAGCTCCTCTTTCAGACTCAAGTACTTCTCTAATACTTCTCAACTGGGATAAAGCTGGGTAACTCCTCCTGTGCCAGACCGAGACCTAATACTTCTTGTTGTGAGCTCTTACTGAGAGCTGTAGACACTTTGAAAGCACAGATGTGGGCTCCAAAATGTCAGCACCCAAGCTCAGTTTTTTTTTAAATTGGCTCAATAAAACCTAGGAGTGTATTTGAGACTTTGAACAGTAATAAGCCCTAGAAATATTGCATGTATTCAGCCGTATGTGGAAGAGTAATTCTGAAAAGCATGTAGCAGTTTTGGCTACAAAGGCTGCTTTATTATGAAGATGAGTGAAAATGCACAAAATCAGAAACATAGGAGCTGCCACTCTGGTTATGACAGAAAGGGTTATCAAGCACTGCAACAGGCTGCCCAGCGAAGTAGTTGAGTCACCATGCCTGGCGGTGTTTAAAAGGCTTGACGACACGATTTAGTAGTAGACAGGTACTGTTGGAGTTGGTGATTTCTAAGGTCTTTTCCAACCCAATTATTCTGTGATTCTGTGTCCCACACTTTTAGAAGCAGCGACCGCTCTCAGCCTGTAAGGCGTAATAGCAAGCCCTAGTACCTGCTCTGCAAAAAGGGAGTGCATGACTGTGCACTTGGTGTGGATGGGCAGTGACTTTGAGAAGACATCACACCACCCAGGTGGGCAGCAGCATCGAGTGGCACCTGCCAGCCACGAGCACCCAGCCACCCACAGCCCCAATGCCCGGTGACACCTCAAACCACCAGCAGGAGAGCTACTGCTCAGGGGATTTTGACTTTCGCCTGGTTCTCCTGCCACGTAGCCTGCCCCAGCTCTAACTGCAGCTGAGGCAGACCTTTGCTGAAGAGCCATCAACAGCAGCCGTGATGAAGACCTCACCACGGCCTTCCTGAGCTCCGTAAGCTGGGGGAGAAGAAATACAGGTTGTATTGCAGGCCGCTCTGGACAACTGCATAGTGACACCTGTATGACACCTTTTCGATGCTGCTGGGCAGCACTGCAGCACAGGCGCCAGTCCTCTAGAACAACCATGCTGCAGAGGAGCAAGAGGGCAGACCCATACCTGGCAGATCCTCCTGCTGCCACCTGACCTGTAGGTCCTGGCCCAAGCCTCTGCAGAACCTGAACCGCTGCTTCGTGAGGCGGTGTTCAAGCAGCCCCTCCAATGCCCCCATTCCCACCAACACACAGCAGGAAGATCCACATGAGGCTGTGGAAGAGACTGTGGCACATCCCTCCACTGCCAGCCAGTGCAGGAACAGGCTCCCTGTGCAGCCACAGCACCACCGAAAAGTAACGCTGCCATCTACTGGGGTTCTTCGCAGCTACGAGGCCCCAGAAACTTCCTACACCAGAGCTGGACGAGCAGCTGGAGCAGGTGCTGGTTGTGCTCTGTCCCGTGTGGGTTATTTGTTCATTTGAATCCACTGTTTTTAGAACACAGATCTCATTTAGTAAAAGAAATAGTGTACACCTATACCTCTTCAATGATTTTGAATTACTCTTCACACTACTCCAGGAAAAAGCACTCACTCTCTTTTCAAGTGGGCCACGAGAGCTCCTTGCAGGACTCTGTGCCTGACACCGCAGCCATCAAGGCATCTTCCCTGGCCCTGTGAGCTTCAGGCAATTAGAACACCCAGGAGGTGCATTCCCAGCGGCGGAGGTGAGTCGTGCAGTTCCACCTCACCCTGGAGAGCTGGAAGGATTTCTTTCTGGAAGGACTTGGGCACTTCTTCCACCCCTCCCTGGACCGGCCCATGACCAACCACATCCTCTATTCCTTTCTAGCGTGACGCTTACTGCTGCAGCACCAAAGAGAGGGAGCTCTTCATCACCCCCAGCTCCCTTAGCCTACTGCAGCACATCGAGAGCATGGACACGGAGGTTAAGTAATCACTGTCCAATATGCCTGAAAAGCTGGGAAGATGCTACCTACGTTATGCCATGCCTCATCCTGTAGTGGGCTAACAGCAAGCCTTAGAACCCACTTGTTGCAGGGTACCTCATAGGAAGATGAGTGTTCAAGACGTGCTGGCCCACAAGTCCATCTGATGGCTCCCAGCACTCCAGAGCTATGAAAAACACTGATCTTCCCAAAGCCAAGTGCTGCTCAGCTCCAGGCCTGCATCTCTGCCGCTGCTCGTAGGGTAGATGTTCCCAGCAACAGGGATTTCAGGGCCAGCCCATGCCCCATGGCCCAGCACCCTCTGCCCCCACATCCCAGGAGTCTGGGCTCTGTGGCGTGGTGCAGCCTTGCCATAGCGCAGAGCCACGATTTGGTGCTGCTCTCTGCATCAACCAAGGCTCACAACCTGCCAAGGCAGAAGCCCAAGCAGCTCGACAAGGGCCAGCACCAAGTGCTGCACCTGGGGAGGCACAATCCTAGGCACCAGCACGCGTGCCCAGCTAGAAAGCAGCTGGGCAGAAAAGGCCCTGGAGGTCCAGGGGGACACTACGCTGATCGCCAGCGAACAATGTGCCCTTACCACAGGGAACACTGATGCTGCCCTGGGCTGCATTAGGAGTTTTGCAGCAAGTCAAGGAAAGTTACCCATCCTCTCTGCATCACACTGATGACGCCACACCTGGAGCACTGTGTCCAGTTTGACACACCCCAGCACAAGAGAGAAATGCATATTCTGGAGAAAGTCCAGCGAAGGGCCACGAAGATGTCAAATGCACTGTGGCCCCTCTCCCCGCAGGAAGGCTGGCAGGCAGCGTGCAGCGTGGAGTGGCAGAGGCAGTTTTGCCCGAGTACTCCATCAATTGTCTCACAGATGTTATTAATGATGCCTTTAGTTCTCTTTCATAAAGCCACCAGAGGGAGACATCTTCCTGCATTTTCACCTTCTCTTCCAGGCTAATTCCAACAGCTTTTGGGAATTTCAGTATCCTTGGTATATTCAAACCACCACAATCCTGTCTCCTCCAAATGCTGGAAAAAAATGCCCCTGATAGAGGACAGGGCCTACTCCCCTCCTTCTCAGACTAGTTCCCCTACAAAACCTGCTCAAGCGAGAGAGTACAAGTGGTAAAGTACCCCTTGGTAAAAAGGACATGAGGAAATGCGATCTCAGCAACCTAAGAGGCACAAGTACATGAGTTGCAAAGGACAACAACCACAGATGAAGATTCCTTCAGGAAATTGCTGCTCCAGTCTCCACAAGGCAGAGGGGCTTCTAATTCATATTTACAAGAAGTGACTATCAAGGATGGGTTTCTCCCCACGCGATCTGCGTGAACCCATTCATCGATAGCAAGTACAAGGTTCAAAATTAGAGATACTCTGGCTCCAGCCAGGCAGAGGAGAGGGATAACTGGCTCCACTATGTGATTTTGATTGCCTGTTACATTATAAAAAACCTGTAACTAATAACTGCTTCTGCTCTAAGCAGCATTATTCAACCCCTATGGGAGAGTGCAGCACAGTACTTTTTCCACAAAGCAGAGCACACAGCGTTCCTGCTTGCAACTCCTAGACCTACTCCTGTCATCGAACAGTAGTAGTACTCAGCAATAAAAACTTGTTTGAAAACAGCTGCAAAAAGTGCTGACAATCCACAACATAAAAATCCCTCAAGACTTTCTCCATGCATTTCTGTCTATTATTGTAGTCCTCACTTCTCTCCCCGAAGGCACAGACCTTGTGGAGACGAAACATAATGCATAATTACTTCAAGATTCAGTCATGTCACTTTCTCCCGGTAGCTTCAAAGCATTTGAATGCTCTCTGATGGTGGAGACCACAAGCATTGCTAAGTTAAGACAACATTTCACAGTTTTTTGTGGTGTCTGTTTATTCTCTATACAGAAAATGACGGATAATCTATCTAGTGCCACTTTCTCTCTTCTCCCAAGACGTGCAGGATTTGAGAGCAAACCTCACTCGTGTTGCTTACATGGGCTGCTCCAAGCTGCTCCTAAAGCAGCACAACATTCAGAGTCCAGTGTAGTACCACTGGCCTTGGCTTCAGAGCGACTGCCTGTCTGGGATGTTAAGACCATCAAGCTCCCATCCAGCTACTCGCAGCAGGAGAGAAAACAACATGGAACCCTCACAGCAAAAAGTGCTAGCGTACCACCAGTAGACAGTGCACTGAAGAATCACAGGCTCTTTCTTAAAAGAAATCCTTCCGCTAGAGTAATTTTGAACACAGTTTAGTTTAGAAAGGAATCATAGAATAGTTAGGATGGGAAGGTACTTTCATCTAGTTCCAATTCCCCTGCCATGGGAGGAACATTCAGGGACAAGAGGTGGAAAGACAACACTGCGTTTTATCGCCCGGGTCCCAGTACCAGCAAAGGTTCTCTAGCTGCTACACTGGACTGATTTATTTTATCTAGTGACTGGTCATTCTAAAATATATCAGAAATCACAGCTTGGAACTCCTCGTTTGGTTATTATTCACTCTCTGCTCTTAAGGGCTCAGACTCAGCACACCCACTCCTCAATCATGAACTCCATGGCCAGGCTGGGAGCCGCAACCAGCCCAGGGCAAATCCATCCCAGGAATGCCCAGCCACCTCAGGCAGCACTTCCTGACTGCCACTCAACCTAGAGAACCACTGAGCACAGAGGAATTTTTCTACCACAAGGACTAAGATTTAGTATTTGGACCCTAGAAATGAGGCACAGAATCCTAACAAGTAGGCTCTACACCCTAAACATGAGTCTGGACTCTCAAAATTTGTGATTAGAAACAAAACCAAAGGATTTGGACACCAAAATGACATTGTAAGACTCCAAAATAATTATCTAGGTCCTCTAAATGAGGCCTTGGATCCACTGCATAAAGCTTTTGACCCTACACGTGACCATCCATTCCCTCAAAACAGAGTTTGAACCCTACAGATCGGTATTCACCACCTCAAAACAGGGCTTTGGGCCATGTAAGTAAGCCTTTGGTAGCCTAAATTAGAGTCTGGATCTAAAAAGGAGGATTATGACTCTGAAAAGCAGAGTTTGGAATGTTTAAAGGATACCTTGCACATTCAGCTCTGGCTTTGCAGCCTAAAAATTTAGCCTTATACTCTAAAATTGGCTTTCACGTCCTATAGGCTTTGGATCCTAATAAAGAGACTTTGGGCTATATCAATGCGAATTTTGGCTCCCCACATTCAAGTCCGTAAACTAAAATAAAGACTTTGCACCCTAAAAATAAAGCTTCATACCCTAAAATGAGGATTACAACTCTAAAATATAAGCTTTGTACCCCAACAAAGAAGGGTTGAAACACTACAGATGAGGCCTTGCATTCTAAAAATTAGGATCTGGATTTGAAACTTGATTCTTTAAGCCTTAAAAATAAGGCTTTTGGACCCAAAATATGTTTGGATGATACAATAAACTTTCAACGATAAAAAAATGAGGCTTTAAGGCCTTACATGAGGTTTAGATGACAGGTCTGAACAATTACATTGAGGCTTTGTACGCTAGAATTGATGCTTTGGACTCTAAATACTACTTTTGAAACTAAAAATGGTACTTTGGACCCTATAGTTACAATTCAAACTCTTCGACTGTAAGTCTTAGAAAAAAAGTGGCTTTGGCCCTAAAAATGAGAGTACAGACCTGCAAGATGAAGCTCTGGGCCTTAAAATAAGATGATGAATCCTAAAATTAAGACTTTGAGCCGCAAAAGATAGGCTTGGACCCCGTGAATGAGATTTTAGACCCTAAATCTAAAACTTTTGAGTTCTTTAATGTAAGGTTTGGATACAGAAATGAGGATTTAGAATCTGAGATGACCTTTTGTGTCTAAAACTAATATCTGGATGCTAAAAATGAGAATTTGCGATCTAAAACTGAGGTTTTGACCCTGAAAACTAAACATCAGACCTAAAATAAAGGTTTGGACCCTGAAGATGTGGCTTTGGGTTCTACAAATGAGATTTGGAAATTAATAAAAGGAGCTTTGGGCCCTAAAAATGATGACATAGGCTCCAAACTGAGGCTTTTGTACCATTAAATTTGGTTTCTGTGCCTTCAAAATGTAGCTTTGGACAACAAAATTTTACAGGCTTTGTGCCAAACACAGGTAGGTTATGGCTCAAAACCGAGAACCTGAGCTTTAAAAAACCTTTTTTTTACCCAAAGAGTGTGCAGACCTTGTACCAAGAGAGCGTTCATCCCTCAGTTGGGCATGTCCTTGAGCACCCCAATGGGATGTGCTCTGAGCATGAGGTTGGCCAGGAGCTCTCTTGATGTTCCCTCTAAACAACACGGACCTGAGCCACGTACCTGTTTTGCTGCCTCAGGTGATGCTCCTGCTGCTCCTGGCACCCCAAGCCCTGATCACTGCAGTCAGGGCCACTCAGTCATGAAGACCACGGATGTGGTCTGCAGTGACTGGTGTTTAGACCTGGACTCCTTGTGCACTGGTGGCACCAAAAGGGAGGGCTGGAAGCTGTATCCTGCTAATATGGCCTTCTGAGGTTCTTTTAGCATAGACCAGAACGCCTCAGGCCTTGATCTCAGTAATTCCGCGGTCATAGGTCCTGGTGGCTGTGGAATGAAGACCTTGGGTTTATCGTACATCCTGGTCTCACAGCTTATTGACAGTAATTTCTGTCTGACAGGAACTTTCTTTTGTCCTTGTCCTCCTCTGCAGTTCTGTGGTTTCTCTGCCTGCATTCGGCTCTGCTTTGCTGCTTGGCTGCCTTGTGTGGAGTTACCCTTGGGCTGGCTAGTCACCACTTGCTTTTTTCCAGCGGAGGTTTTTCCAGCGGACTTCTCTGGGATGGCTGGCTGCCTCCTGTGGAAGGACACAACAGGGGGAATTTCCCTGAGAATGCAACGAGCCATGTGCCTGTGTGTGCAGCCACTGGCACCTCAACTGATGGCTGCGCTCAGCTCAGCAGAGAAAAATCTCTGTCAGGATGCTCCACTGACAAGCAGCTGTCCCCGAGCAGAGCCATGCAGGGGACTCTCCTGAAGGGCCTGAGAGGAACCAACCCTCTGATACGTGGGGCTCTCAGCAGCCCCTTCCCCCACCTCTGAGCGCTGCCGTCACCACTGTTGGGCAGTGATGAACAGTATGCATTTGGGGCTGGAAACAGATTCTTCCCTGGTCCAGAAGTGAACCTGTACAGACACCAGCCTCAGATCGCCTGCCTCACCTGACCAGAGCCTTCTTCTGCATCATCGTATTCTTTATTTCCCACAATTCTGGGATTTCACCAAGACTCGATCTAAGAGCAGCAGGTGAGGGCAGTTCAGCAAATGCCCCTGGAAATGGGAAAGAGAAACCTTATCAGAAGAGCATCACTGGGATGCTGCTGGCCCTGGTGAAATGTAGACCTGATCAGTCTTCTTCCCAAAACGTCAAATGGGACTGTTCTGCTGCCCTCACAGCCACCCTGACATGCTCAGTTCCTCATTTCCATGTCACAGTGTGGATTGTGACCATGTTATCAGCCCCAGATTTGGGAAGGAGGAGCTGGGTGGTGCTGGTGAAGGGACAGGGACTTCTGTAGAGGGGTCATCTCCTGGGAGTGTGTCATTGCCATCCTCCTACTGTTCCCTTGGGCACATCCCATCCCAGTGTTCAGTTCTGTGGAATCCAATGAGTTGTTTGAAGAAAAGGCTGCGCCAAGCTGTCGTGAAACTTTGGCAGAAATCTGAGCCTTCTGACGTTCATCACTGAAGATTTCCCCAGCGTACCAGAGAAGTTGGTTGGCTGTGCTATGAAAAGGAGCCAGGAGCAGCCGTACCTTTTGTGTCCTGCCTAAGGGGTCTCAAAATCCTTCTTTGCTCCTGGTTTTTATCACCAGGGACTCCTCTCCAGTGCTCGAGACAGTCCCTGGCCGGTGGTTTTGGCAGAAACAGCTGGATACACCTGGAGACAAAGAGATGGCACCATCACGGCCACAGTACCACCAGCCCTTGGCACTTGCTGTGATCACTTGCTCATACGCAGGTTTCGGCATTGCAGAAAAACCTCTTCTTTTTTTCCCCAAGCTAACTACAAGCTGTCCCCTAAGACCATCATGGGAAACAGAATCACCCCGCAAAGAACTCCAGGACATAACGGGAAGAAAGTGTCCGCCTTTCCCATCAGATCTTTCCAACAGGACTGACTGCTGGCCAGAGACATGTTGCTGCCTGGTGCCCCTATGGCAGCACAACTGCAATCACATGGAGCCAACACCACCAAACCACAGCAGAGCAGCAAGCGGCTCCCTCTGCAGATGTACTCACTCAGGAAAGGCGATGACACGGCCATAAACTGTCAGGGAGGCCAAAGGCACATCCGTGGATATCACCATGTCCAGCAGCTGGGGGACCTGCAACAGAAGAGCCCAAAGATGGCAGCACATCCTCAGCATGGCTGAGGCACTAAGTATTGGAGGAGCCCGAGGCAGTCGGAGTAGGTAGGACCGTAGCTCTCTCCTGGCCTGAGTCTGCTGGCCATGTCCTCCTGGGCCACGCTCAAGCATTGCTGGGGCACTGCTGTATGACTGCCTGGGCTGTGGAGAAATGAAAACACTCACCTCAGCAACAGCTTTGTCCCAGTTCTCCTTCCCAGACATCCTCTCCAGGAAGTTGCAAAAAAAATTCATCTGCACCTTTGTGCCTTCGATGACTAGCACCCCTATGTCCCTCAGGACAAGGGCGATGTTATTCCCCTTCCCCAGGCAGACAGAGAGGAAGGATATGGTGCCCTGGATGCAGTTCTCCACTTTCTGTCGCGATACAGAGGCAGCCACGGCCACCTTTGAGTACTTGAGGGGTTCCAGCTCCTTGTGTCCTAGAAAATCACACAAGATGGATGGAGGCACTCATCCAGTGTCACTTCCGCAGGCCTTTCCCAAGGGTGCACACTGCAACCATTGCATCACCCAAATAGGTCATATTTTTGGACCTTCTCTGCAGACAGGGAGTTGTTTTAAGAGAAGCATCTCAGATCTAGGGAAGGGATGCAATGACCATGCAGCCAGCCAGGGTTTGATCTGCTGTCTTACCGGGCAGGTAATCCTTGTCGTCTGTCAGGTGGTGGTCAGCTACAAGGTTTCTTGCCAGGCGAAACACTGGCCACTGGACAGTCACGGCCTCATCTCCGACCTGGATCCGTTTGGGGACAGTGTCGAAGGAGCCGAGGGTGGGAATTCGGATGCCCTGCAAGTGGAAGAGAAGGGAAGGGACAAAGGGTGAGAACTAGCAGGAGGGAAGAGCTGGCCCTGTCCAGGGTTGGTGCTTCCGGCTGAATCCTGACCAATCCTGATGCTCAGAGGCATGAGCCAGAGCAGTGGGGTGAGCTTTGAGGAAGATACACTGAGTGCTCTCCCTTTCTTTGTCTCTCCAAAAATATCAGTGCTGGAGTCAGGACAGAAGCAGCCTGAGGGCATCCAGAGGGTCTCCAGAAAGCAGCACCAGCCCTGTGTTACAATCCCACCTACGAGGGGCGATACCACATTGCATCAGCCCAGTTTGTCTCTCAGTGGGGACATCTGGGTTGAGTTTCCTGGTAAGGAGCCACTGCCCCATGGCCACGGGGACTCCTCACTACTCTGGGTTCACAAGGAGAATATGGGTGTTACTTCACCTTGTGCAGAAGAAGCCTTTCTTGAATGTAGCCAGACACTGCATCCCAGATGGTTGTTTGCTCTGGAAAGTAAAGGAAAACCAGGTAACTCTCTGTGTCTGTCAGCTCGCAACCCTCCAACATCCACTGAGCTGCAGCACATTGGGAGAGGTGAATTGTCATTGCTGTCCCCAGCCCCAAATGCAGACACCCCTGAGGTGGTAACAGTGTTGAGTCTTGCCCTTGCAACGCTGCAGCTGTTGGTCCTGATAGCGCTCCTGCAGTGGCTGTGGATACCTGTACCTTCACCAGTGATGCTAGACATCATGAAGGGGTGCTCCATCCCGCCCCAGAATTTCATCTTGGTCCCCATCACACCGGGAGTCACTCCTTACTGACAACAGACACGTGGGGAGCTCAGCCCCGTGCTTGTCCTCTGGATGCTGCTCCAGAGTGCCAGACCCACCACCCTGCAGCCCATTTTATATGCCGGTGCAGCCGTGTCACACCCAGTGTGACATCACAGTGACATGGCCTGATGCTTGATGTGTGCTGGCAGCAGAGCCTTTAGGTCAAGACATGGGCAAGACATTCACAGGATGTAATGGACAAGACAGGGTGGTGGCTGTCCTGCAGCCCTCAAAGCCTGCAGCTCACTGTTTCCTGCAGCCTTCATCTCCATTGTGTTTGTCTAGTAACTGACCTGTGCTATCCTCAATATCCACTCATGTACAGAAATGAAATGGTGTAAACCCAACTTCCAGTCCAGGAGACAGAAACACATGAGCCTACCAAAAAGCTACCGTTGTGGTTTAATACGAGGAAGCAATTAAGCACCGCCCAGCCACTCACCCACTGCCCCTTGAACTCATTGGGATGGGAGAGGATTTGGAAAGGTACAAGTGAAAAAGAAACTCAAGGACTGAGATAGAATCATTTCAAGAATTAAGAAGCAATAAGCTGAAAAAAACCCTGTAAGGAGAAAAGGGAAAAGAAACAGGAAAGAGAGGAAAATAAAAGTCGAGACAGAAAAGCGATGCAAATGAGAACACCTGCTCACCCCCAACTGGCTGATACCCAGCCAGTCCCTAAGCAGCAGCCTTCTGCCAGCCTTCCCCAGTCAGATTGCTAAGCACGGTGTCCTGCGGTCTGGAGTGACCCTTTGGTCAGTTGGAGTCCGACGTTCCCGTTGTTTTCCCTCCTAGCTCCTTGTGTACCCCCAGCCTCCTCCCTTGGGACAGGGAGAGGAGCAGAAAGGGCCTTAACGCTGTGTAAGCACCGCTCAGCAGTGACTAAACTATCCCCAAGTTACCAACACTGATCCCAGCACAAATCAAAAACACAGCCCCACAAAAGCTACTGAGAAGAAAACTCAGTCCCAGGCAAACCCAATACACTTAAGGACAGACATTTCCCAGCCTGCTCAGCTGGGATCCTTCACAGGGCAGGTTCTCTCTGCAAACCAAGAGAGGCCTCCAAGGAGTGGGAGAAGAGGCTCCCTCATCCCTGCAGATGCAACACAGCACAACTCCTGCAGCAGGCTTTCCTTCTTCCAGCCCATGCACTGAGCAGAGTCTCTGCATTTAAGACTAGCGCAGCACAATAGCACTGATAATAGCAATGGGAGAAGTTACAGATCAAACAGTACAGGTCACAATGTGATACGAATCATCCAGGGGCCACCTGTATTGTTTTAGGCCTGTTGATCAGACCCTGTCACTTGGAGAGATCAGCCCATAGCAATGCATTCACTGCGTTGATGGTGCCTGGGGGAGGTGCTGTGAGAGGCGCAGGAGAAGGCTCCCTGCAGCTCTCGCCAAACGCTGGCAGAGCCCTTGCACTGGGAGATCTCGCAGGGAAGGATGCCCAACCCCTGCCCCACAATGCTTCCCCATGCCCAGGACAGACCCCAGCACTGTCCCACTGGCACTGCCCAGGAAGGGGCATATGAACGTCAGCAAGCTTTTCTTCCTCAGCATAAGTCCAGGACTGAACTCTGGCTGAGACCAGAGGCAAGGAGGAAAAAACCACCTAAAAATGCCCCAAGACCACCTCCCATCTCCAGCATCGGGGAAGACTCGGCAGCACACACAGGTCAGCAGCGAGGACCAGTGATGCTGCCCTATCCCTTCCCCTTGGACACAAAGTCATCTCAAAGAAGAAAACATCACTGGAATGATGGGAAGCCATGGTGAGGGTCATAAATTTGTACTGAGGTCATGAAATCATCAGCAGGATTGCAAATCCTTGAGAAAAGAAGTTGTTGTGTTATGAATAATGGAACCATCACACAGTTGGCTGAGGCAGGTGCTGGGGGAAGAATCGCCA
Source organism: Clamator glandarius (assembly GCA_033459285.1). Lineage (NCBI taxonomy): Eukaryota > Metazoa > Chordata > Aves > Cuculiformes > Cuculidae > Clamator > Clamator glandarius. The sequence goes on along the minus strand of JAUNZM010000245.1, from coordinate 5,603,101 downwards.
TGGAGGCAGAGGCTTTGTTGTCTCAGCAATGCCCACTCTGAGCAAGTGCCATGGCAGGTACGGCAGCAGGGTCCCACTCCTCGTGGTTCTCCTGCCCTCCAGGTAGCCCCTAGCTGGCTCTGCCCGCTAAAATCTCTCCCCATCACACCACTTTGCTTCCCCCAACAGAGACGTTTCCTCTCCAGCTGATGATGGCATCAGAGGTGCCTGTGGTGAACTTCACCGTTCCAGTCATGCCACCACCAGTCCCTGCCAGCATATTGTCCTCTGTCCAAGGCCTTTCCTGTGCTCCTGCCCAGGTGCCCCCCATCACCAAACAGCTGGTCCAGGCTAGTGCTTGGCATGGGGTTCCAGGGCACCTTGGACACCCAAACCAGCCAGGTCCCCCGTGTGGTGCAGCTCCTCTCCATGGCTGTTCCCTGTCTCCCTCGTTATGACTGGGGAGAGCAGTCGGCAATGTGGACACTGGTGCCCTACCAGCCAATGGCACTGAGACCAGGGGCTGTGGTCCAGGGGGAGCCTCTGGATCCCGTATCTCAACACTGGGGGCGAAGTCTCCCGGTTCTCCACACCCTTCTCAGCATTGCTCAGAAGGTGCTGGAGGCATCCAGGAAGGATAGGGTGGCCATCAAGGATCATGACCCTGCCTCCAGGCCCCAGCAGCCCATCCTGGCTCTACCCATCATCAGAAACACTATAGTGCCCTCAGGTGAGCTTTGGGGGTGGCAGAGCCTGCCTCCAGGCATCCCATGCCCACACACTCTTTTGTGGCTTTGGAGCCGAGCTTATTTTAATATTTTTTTCAGCAGCAGTGACCATCCTGGAAGCTCTGGAGAAGCCTGTGTCCCTGCCTGATCTGAGGCCAGATGCGTTTGCAGAGGCATTTCCTGAGATTGCCCAGGAGAACCTGCAGTTTCAGGATGAGCAGGCATTTACCCTAGACATCACTGACATGCTCACCTGGCTTGAGACTGTGGATGGTGAGGACATTGTAACTGATGTCCTCAACTTCACCAGCATCCCTGACAAGCTGTCCAACTCCTGCAAGTATGTAGTTGAGGGTAGTTGCCCCAAGGAGAGAGGAGTAGTGTTGGGGCTGGGGACAGCAAGGAAAACATCCCTGATGTCCCTCATTTCCCCAGCAGACCCGTTCCCCAGTGAGGCCCCCAGCTGCTCCCCAGCGTCACCCGCCTTGCATGGCCCCACTGGTGGAGGAAGCGCGGCAGAAGCAGCACCAGGTGGTTTTGATCCCCTTGCCACTGCTGCCGACTGACATCTCCTGCCAGGTAGTCCCCAGATCAGGAGGGGCAGGCAGCAAGAAGGCCAAGCGCCCTGCTCCAGCCAACAATCCAGACAATGCCAGTGCGCCGGCTGGCTAAACGCTAGAGGAGCCTCTGAGAGGTGAATCTGGAAAAGGATGGAGCAGCGGTGGGCAGTGCTGGGACACAGAAATCCAAAGGCTGGTGCCTGCAGTCACCCACTCCAGCCCCAGCCCTCTCCCAGATCCCTGTTCCCTGCTTAATTCAATAAAAGGGTTGAGTTTTCACTTGGCAGCACCTCCGTGCTTGCAGCAATTTGTGCAGTGGGAGAGGGGGATGATGGTGTTAATGCAGCCCCTGCCCAGCCCATGGTGACTGAGCTGGGCTTGGGACTGACACTGAGAAGCTGGGGAGACGGGGCATCACTCCAGGTGCTGAATACCCCTGGGATCCCAGTTTTTACCACAGATTGCCTTTTGTGAGTGTGTGTGTGTTCTAACTCCTCCTCTTGCAAAGCTCATGTCCTGCAAAGACAGCTGTGCCAAGGTCCTGACCTTGCCTCACAAAGGGACCAGGGAGTGGAGAAACTCCAGAAGCTGTGGAGTTGGACAGCCAAGGGCCTCCCAAAAGGTTCTCCTGGAGCTCTGCAGAGAAGCAGCAGCTGTCCCGCCAGCCTGCACGCTCTAAGGGCTCCCTTCCACACGTGCCTTCCTTGGCTTCCCCCAAGCTTGCTGCCTCCTGCTACCAGAGGAGATTCCGGGGAAACAAGGGCTGTCTTTGCTTAGCACTCGGAGCTGCTTCTCTCCACTCAGCTGAGGCACAAAGGCTGCAGCCCTCCTCCATCATGCAAACCTTGTGTGCCTGTCCCACAGGTCTCCTGGACATTGTGTGCAGGGCATTCCCTGGGAAGGACCTAAGGCTGAGGAAAGGAATGGATCTAGGTGGATGGTGGTGGGAAGCAGGGTGGAAAAGAGGAGCAGGGAAATCACACGGTCACCAGTTCATGCAAGATGGGAAGGACGGCATGGGCAGTCCTTTAGACCTCAAGCGCCAGCAGTGCCATTGAGGATGTCAGACCGAGATGCTGTGGGGGTTCATCCAGTGGAGTCTAAGAAGCCTCAAAGGATGGAGACCTGACATCGCACAGCATCACATATTTGAATTGTTCACTCTAGGAATGATGGTGGCCATAGCAAAGTGGCTCTCTCCCAGCCACCTTCTCTTTAAATCACTATAAAGAGCTTCCGCACAGGAGCAAACATTGGCACTTCATGCTCCCTGCCTTGTCAAGGCTTTCTGGGATACAGGAGACAATCCCAGTTTGGCTGCAGTTGTGAGACAGGGTGTCATCAGCAAAGCAGCTCAATCAGCAGCTGGCATGGAGAAACCCTTGTGGAAGAAGATGAGGGGAGCATAGCAGAGGGAGAGGTGTCTGCCGCAGGCTTCCTTGTGGGGAATGTAGACCTTGAAAGACAACGTATCAGACCATAAAAGCTGATCTCCTACAGCAACTGTTATTTTCAAGTTGGGGAATGTCACCCGGATGGGATCAGGGACGGCAGCGGTGGCTGAAAGCCGTGGGGAGTGTTGGGCTCTCTGGGGAGGGAGATGGGATGAGCCCATGGGATAGCAGTGCTGAGGGCTGAGACGCGTGGCTGGAGCGAAGCCGGCTGTCAGGAGCAGTGGGTTTGCACGGGGAGTGGTTATTGTTATCGCTCTTTTTCTTCTTTGAATTCCCCTGTGTCCCCATCCCAACCATGGCAACAAGCGCTTCTGGGATCTCCCTTAGTGTGGGCACAGGAGCTGGCGGGGGCCGGGTGGTGACACTGGGCACCAAGCTTCTGAACAAGGTGTCGCTGCCCTGAAGCTTCTTTTGGGGAGAAAAGCCTGTTCTGTGGGAGCGGGGCAGGTGGTTCTGCTGGCCCCGCCCCCCGCTGACTGTTGGGCGCAGCATCATTTGAACAGAGGAACCTCCAGCCCCAGCTGCCCCGCGCAGCCCGTGCAGAGCTCCTTGTCCCTGGCCAGCCTCGGCGGGCTCGCTCCTTGCCCAAAGACGCGGGATTGCAGGTTCATAGCCCAGAAGGGAAGCCAGACACTGCATCCCCAGCCTGGGAATAACCGAAGGCTGAATCTGCAGCTGGCTCTGCGTGAGGGTGTGCCTGGGGTGGGTCTGCGCGGTCCCCCACCACGTTGTGTTGGGGTGCCAGGAGCAGGGAGGAGCAGGAATAGAGTGGAAGAGAGGGAAGCTGCAGGCATTTTGTCCGGGTCTTTCATCTTGACATTTTGTCCTGCTTAGCAACGTGTGGGAGAAACGCCCACTCTGTTTGGGACGGCAGGGCTGGATGTTGGTTACGTAAGGGGTGTTTTTAGTCATTGTTGTTTTATTGATTACTTTCTGAGTCCAAGACTTGCTGGGCCCATGAGGGTTAGGTGACACTGGGATGTAGGGGTTTGAGTGAATTTTCCCAAGGTTCCGGGCTGGTAGATCACCAGGGGAGGTGTCACGGCTCTGGTGCGCAGCAGCCCAGGGATGGATCCCACTCAGCGGCACTGGGAGCACGCAGTCCCAGCCTTGCTCCCATGCCAGAGAGCAGCTGCTCCGCAGAGAGCCTCATCCCTTCCCTGTTGTCATTGCAGGATCTGCTCCATCCCCTCGCTCCGCTTCAGACGCACCCCATGAATGCCAAAGCTGCCGATGAGGCATGGCTGAGGGGTGGCTGAGCCACGAGCAGGCAGGGAAGGACAGAGGGCAGGAGGGCAGCAGGAGAGACTCGGACGATGTGGACGACAGCCTGCCCAACCTGACGTGGCTGCTGGACTTCTCCATCATCACCACTAGCATGGGCAACACCTCCTGCTGCCCCAGCAGCCCGGACCCCCACTGCTGTCAGGGCATCCCCAGCTTTGCCGCCCTGTGCTCATCCCTGGGCACTGACCCAGCCTGCATGGAAATGCCCCATACTCCCCGCATACCCATCTCCTCCTCCAGTCGGATGATGGAGCGCCACGTTGTGTCCATGCACCCTCAGCTGACGGAGGGCATTGACTACCAGACCAACCCCGACATCAAGCCACCCTACTCCTACGCCACCCTCATCTGCATGGCGATGGAAGCCAGCAAGGAGCCCCACATCACCCTCTCTGACATCTACAAGTGGATTACCGACAACTTCTGCTACTTCCGTCAAGCTGATCCCGTGTGGCAGGTAGGACATTTGGAGACCTCTTGCTCTGCCCCCTCTCCCCTTATGTCTGGGAAGAGCCTTTCACAGCTTCCATCATGTAAGAGAGAGCTCAGGGTCATTTATGGAGTGGAAAGGTCCCCAAAGAGCTGTGAGTCCCTGCGTCTTCTCTTGGCTCTGGGATGGAGGTGTTTGTCTCGCACTTCACCTTTCTGTAGCTTGCTGCCCTGCTCCATCTCAGAGGACACTCTCCAGCACGGGTGGCTTTCTAGAATGTGGTGGGGCAGGAGGCACCTGGGTTGATCCTCCCTCTACTCTAGTTATTCCCAGCCCAGTGGGATATTCACCACAGTTTAATTCAAAGTGTTCATTGAAAGAAGGAAGAGATGCAGGAGGTACACAAGGTTGTTGCAGGGAGGAATGATTAATACATTAACCCATCAGGAAATATGACTCGAAAAGCAGAAAATCCTCTTTTACTTTCTTTTTCTTCCCCCATAGTCTTCCTCCCACCTCTTTTAAGCAGTGGCTGATGAGGATGCAGTGAGTTTACACCGAGGTCCTCTGGGCCAGAAGGCACTTCTGGGGACACACAGGGCTGGGGTGAGACAGCCCCCATAGGTGTGGATGAAGCTGGGGATGCAAGGAGGGCCCTGATGGTGGTGTCCACCATGGTGATGCCACATGTTGCTGCTGGTAATGGGGCCACATGGATGTAAAGACCCTCCTCTTCCTCCTTGCTGCAAAGGTGCTTCTCCACCAGCCTCCCCACACAGATAGGAGCGACACCACCAAACATGTGTTCAGCCTTGGTCTTTTCTCTTTTTTTCCAGAACTCCATCCGGCACAACCTCTCCTCCAACAAGCACTTCATCAAGGTGCCTCGAGAGAAGGACGAGACAGGGAGAGGTGGCTTTTGGAAGCTTGACCCGCAATACGCTGAGCAGCTCAAGAGCGGTGCCTTCAAAAAGCAGAGGATGCGCCCAGTGCAGATCCTTCCAGCCTCCACTGCAAAAGCTCAGCAAGAAGCACAGCGTGGTGCCTCTCTGGCCACTTTGGCTTCTGCCTCCCATAAAGTCTTCTCTGTAAACACGGAGTCACAGCTGCTGCTGCAAGAGTTTGAAAAAGTAATTGTCAACCAGAACTGGAATCCAGTGGATGGCAAAACAGGGCTCAAGTGCAAGCGGCCCTTGCCCAAGGAAACGGCCAAGGCGTGTCGGCTTTCCAACTCCGCCTTGCTGAGCCAGGAGGAGCAGACCCAGCTGGGATTCCTGAAAGGGGACTCTGACCCCAACCTGAACAGAGAGTTCTCCACTTTTGGGGATCTGGAGCTCACATCTCCAGTCAGCCCCAAAACGCACAACCTGGAGTTGATGGTACATGGGCACCACTTCGACTGTCCCCAGGGGCAGGAGCAGGTCCTCGCTGAGTCCTCCCAGAACAGCCTGAGCCGGGATGAAAGCTTCGTGGCCACTTCTTTCCTGCAGCATCTCTGTGATGAAGGGACAAGCGATCGCCTCTCGAATTCTGCCAATGCGGAGCAGTTGTTTGAAGTCAACGATGAATCTGTAATAGCGGATGTGAGCAACTGGATCACTCTGGATTCCCTGTTGTAAGAGGCCAGTCACCAATCAAAGCCCACGTGTGCTTTAGCAGGATGCTCCCCCTACACTGCTGGGAATGCTGAGAACTGGATTCTTCACCTCTCCTTTGCTGTAGGTTATTAGAGATAGAGTAGGCATGAGGTAGGAGTGAGCAGAAGCTGTAGTTTCAATGGTTTGCCTTAGACTTGCTGAGAAGTCAAAGACTGTAGAGAGTTTCTGTTTGGTAACAACAGCATTTAGGACCTTTAATGTGAGCAACAGTATTTATCGAGAGAGGTTGTAGCATATGAATTAATAAAGAAGCCTTTTAAAAATCCCGTTATCCTTGTTGCAATTTGAACTCAAATTTGGGGAGAGGGTTGGATTGTGGAGGTGGGTGAACCATAGAATCATAGAACCATAGAATCGTAGAATACTTTTGGTTGAAGGGACCTTAGAGATCATCTAGTTCCAACTCCCCTGCCATGGGCAGGGACATCTCCTACTAGATCAGGCTGCCCAAGGCCCTGTCCAGCCTGGTCTTGAGCACCTCCAGGGATGATGCAGCCACAACTTCCCTGGAAAAGTTCTGCATTCCTTCCCCATTAAAGCGTGAGGCAAGCTGAGAATTGAATATCTTCAGGTCATGCAAGGAGCAGAGCAGGGCCTTGGGCTGTTGCTTTGTCCAGGTGCCATTGCCTGAAGTCCCCTGAGATGCCACCACATTGGTGTCCAGGGGGCACAGGGCTACTGGCTCTGGAATGTGGTGTGGATGTATTTATCTGTAGTGCTAAGACCTCTCTTTATTTGCTGCTCTCATTATATTTCCCTCTGTTGGGGCCTCCATATGGTGCCAAAGGGCTGCAGAGATTTGTGTGCAATTTCAGCTTGTAATGGGATGTTATTTACAATTTAAAAAAATAAATAAGAACAAACGTTTTGCCTCCTTGTTCTGCTCCAGCCCCTCCTGACCCTCTCAGACCCTCTCTTCTGGAGGTGGGGGACATCTCACCAGCCCAGCCCTGCCTGTACACCTGGCCCTGATATATGAGTGCCTTCACCCCACTCTGCAGCAGCACAGTGATTCCTCACGGGAAAACCGATGCACAAACCACCATCTGCGTGACAACGGCTACACACTCAATGTGGAACAAGGGTGGCTCTGCCCTGAGGCCTGGGAGCTGCTCCCGGCCCCTGGAGCATCCTTCCCTGTCCCTGCGTGGAGCTCCTGGGGATGACATGATGTAAGCGCCCAACACTGTCCTTCTGCTCATGCCATATTCCTACCCACATATTCACAGAATCACTAGGTATGGAAAAACACCCAGGATCATCTAGTCCAATCATTCCTATCAACCACTAAACTGTGCCCCTCAGCACCTCATCCACCTGTCATTTAAATGACTCTGTCACCTCTCTGGGCAGCCTCTGCCAGTGCCCAATGACCCTTTCTGTGAAAAATTAGTTATAGAGAGCAACAAAGTGTCCTCTCAGCCTCCTTCTTCATCCCTCTACATGCTCTGTGAAACACGAGTGGCTTTGGAGCCCTGTTGGACACAGAAGGGTGAGCAGAGCTGCACAAAAGCTGCAGGAGCAACAAAACCCTTGCAAAATCAACTAAGCTAAGAAGCAGTCGGGCTCTGCCAGGGCCATGAAGTAAATCAGCGCATGCTCAGCTGCCGGCGCAGGCGGGGTGGGGGCAATGGGTCAAGAAGCAGCAGGTTTGGGCAGCCCCAAGGTGCTTTAACACAGGGTGCACAGCACAAAGTGCAATCAGCATAAAAGCCAAAACTCTCCAATACTCTGTGAAATCACGTTTTTCTTATTACAACAATGAATGTAATAAATGATGCGTTATGATTAACAGCATTAACAGTAACAGCTTTCCAGGCAACTGTCAAGGTCCACTTGTGGATGCGTGATGGTTTGTATCGTTTATGAATTCAGAGAGAAAATAATTCAAAGACTCAAGGGAGTCAAATTTCGATCTAAACTGGCACTTTATTAATTATGCCCATAAAGCGACATATGATAGAAAGAGACAGAGAACAAGGAAAGTGATGGGGAGAAGAGGGAAGGAAAAGGGGTTCATAGCTACCACCACAGGTCCCCAGATGTCTGATGTCTCTGGGAGTCCTGGTCCAGAAGGCGTTCTGCTATTTCGGTCTTTGACGGAGGTGATCCCACAGTTGAGGGGGGTCTTCTTCTGTCACGGTCTTCTGTTCCTCCTTAATTCAGCTGCTCCAGAGCTGTCTTTTATGCTGGTCAGTACACCTGTGACCCACCTTTGCCTGTGGAGATGTGCTAATCTCGATTTACCAGGCCACACATGCCAAGAGAGGAGTGTCTGCAGGTCTCCTCCCGTTGTGCATGTGCTCCTCCTGGTGCCAGTGGTTGACCTGGGGTCTCCCTGTGAAGGCCAGGTGTCATCATCACCTTGCGCGCATGCTCTGTTGGCTATGGGTCTGTGGTAAGTCTTGTCATTAATCTTCCTGTCTTTTTCTCCTTGCTTCATGGATCTTTCACAACGGTAGGGAGCAAGGAAGCTTGAAGACAGGTACAAAACATTTTTGAGATAAGGAGGCAGGTACAGGTAGTTAGGTACAAAGCATTCATTCTGTACCAGCTCTGGCCGTTTTTCTGAGGCCTGCATTTGTGATTTATACAGTCAAGTTCTGATGCCAAAAATGAGAAAATGCTGAGACAGAAATCGATCCTTTGACCAACTCTTACAGCAACGTGCCCAATCATTGCTACAAGAGACCAAGCATGTTCCAGCTTTCATCCAATGGAGGCATTTTCATGAGGAAAGCTTCACTCCTGCCCCGCCATCCAGGGCCAGCAGTACCGCGCCCACCGGTTCTGCCGTGATGTTGGCTGCTCCCCTACAGTTCTCAGAATATGGATGTTCTGAGTTGCCAGAGATGAGATGGAGAGCTGGGGATCTTTCTTCAAAACCTGGAGGGCTGTGACAAAGGAAAGAGAAGGGAGCTGAACCCCACCTCTTTTCAGAGACCCCCAGGCATCTCCTCCAGACCTTGCCAGCCCCAGCCTTCCCTTTCCCTGGTGGGGAGGAGCAGGTGGGACAAATACCTTGGCTGGTAGCTGCTGCTCAGGAAGGCCCCCAGTGCCCGCAAGATGCTCCTCTGCCCTTGAACCCTGAAGCAGGGCAAGGCACAGCAGCTCACTGCCCAGGCTCTGTCCCCTGCCCCAGCAGCCCCGGCATGCACAGCACTGCCCCTACTCACCCTGGCAGATCTCAGGCAGCTTCTCCTCCCACTGGTGCCTCACGTAGCGCATGGCAAGCCCTAGGCACAGAGATCTGTCAGCTGCCTGCTCCCCAGCGTGCTCCCAGCAGCACAGCTCCCGGCTCTGCCGGTCTGGCTGCAGCCCCTGCTCCCCCTCAGCAGGGAGACCCCAGGAGAGGGAAGTGCCGGGCTGGGGTGAGGGACTGAGCGAGGCTGCGGCCAAGCCCAGCATCGTGGGCAGGGGTGGGAGAGGGAGGCACTAAGCCCCGGCTGCCCAGGCCTGTCATGGGGCACCCAGGGCTCTGGCAGCCCCAGGGCTCCCCTTGCTGCCAGTGCAGTGGCGGGGACTGGGGCCAGGCTGCAACAGAGGGACCCCGGGGGCTGTGGCTCACCGACAAACCGCACGGCCACCTCTCGCAAGGTGGCCTGAGCATCCTGCAATATGCCAGGCCCTCGTGCAAGTATTCTGCAGCTCTGCCTTTGCCCTTCACCAGCTGGAGAGAGCAGAGGGGCACGGAGTGTCACGGAGCCTTCCCAGGCAGCTGGATCAGCATCCCCTTTACCCCTGCCACCTCAGGCCATTCCCATCTCCCAGACAGGAGCCCTGTGGCACTGAGGCGCAGAGACAGCTGCAGGCACAGGGATCTGGAGGTCCTGTGATCCTTCTGTCCCACTGCCAGGGCCCAGACAGCCCAGGGTCTCCTTCCATACTATGAGAGTGGGGAAGGTAAAGGGGCTTGGAGAAGCAGCCCCGGGGTCTCTGGGCCCAGGGGAAGGGAAGGAGGCTCCAGGCTCTGGGCTCTGGGCTGGAGCAGAGCAGGAAAGGCTGCCTCCTTGTCCAGACTGGGCTCTAGGGCTTGGGGCATGTCCTCACCAAGTACTCCCCAGTTTGGAATACCTGCTGCGTCTGGGTCAGGTGGGTGAGATTTCTCAACTTGAGCAGCTTTGCAGGAACGAGGAGGGCTTCCTGAGCTGCCTGTGGAGAAGGACAGGGGTTGGGGTTCCAGGGACTCAAAGCCCTGGCCTCCAGCACATTCAGGGACAGCCAGAAAGTCTCTAGGAACTCTCGTGGTCAGGTGTTGGTGGCCATGGACTGCTGCTGAGCCCTGCTGGACCAGGTATTGCAGGCGTGGGAGACGTCCATGCCAGCTTCTCCTTCCTTCCTTTTGATTCTCTCTCTGTGTGCACTGGAGGAGATGTGAATGGAGGAAGGAGGGAGGAACAGGATCCCATCTTCCTCGCCTCTGTGGCAGGTAGCCACAAGAAGGCAGTGGTGGGATCCATGCAGGGAAGCAGGGTCTGCCCCATCCTCAGTGACTCCAGCTCTTGGACCCTGAGACCACACAGACTCCTTGTGTCGGACTGCCAGCAGCCCTTTTCCCTCCCTGGTGCCCACACCACACTTGTGGTGTCAGCTCAGCCTTCCCCGCATCCCTGCTCAGGTTTGAAATCTGTACCTTGGCCACGCTCTTGGTCTGGTCACTCATGCGAAAGAACAGTGGGATCAGGCTTCTCCACACATGCTCCTTCATCTGCTGGTTGTTGTTCCCCACCACCATCTGCATCACATCTTTGAAGAGGCAGATGGAGAGCTCTCGCAGCTGGCTGCACTCCTGGAAGTGAGCGGGACAGGAGACTTTGAGCAAGTGCCACTCCCAGAGCAGGGTCGAGAGCAGGGCTGCAGGAGGGGTCTGGGATAGCGTTCCTGTTGCTGTGGGGCATGGAAGAAGCTCACAGGGACTGTTGGGGTCAGTACCTGTCACACGACAGAGACAACTCCAACAGGATCATGACCAATTCCCTGGGGCACCAGTCAGTCACCAGCAGAAGCAGCGAGTCCAGGCTGTGCCGGGCTGATGCCGTGCAGATGCACTCCTTGTTTTCATAGATGCACCTTACGATGTCCAGCACCTGGAGGGCACACAGTGGAGGTCGGGGCTGCTGCTGGAGCGCAGCCATTTCCCAAGAAACCACTGCCCTTCCCATCTGACTGTGCTATCATGTGCCTGAGGTGCCTGGGTCAGGGAGAGAGGGATGCAGGAACACACAAAGCCTGGAAGCGCTCAAGGGAAGGGCACAGCAAGGCAGCCACACGCCACTTACCTGCACTATCCAGGAGGCAGGCTCTCCCATGGCCACATCCAGGACGCTGCTTGCCGCTTCCTTGGCATCCAGGCTTGAGTCTCTCAGGGCCCTAATGGCCACGAGGATGAGCCCCATCTTCTCAGAAGGCTCGAGGTATTTTCCAAATGCCTGTGGGCGGGAGGAAGGCAGGGAAGACACGTCCCACCGAATGCCCAGATGGTGCTGCTCCACTGGGCTGGGAGAGCAGCTCTAGGCACAGATGTCCTGGCAGCAGTGCCCGCAGGAAAGTCAGCAGCAGGGGCTGCAGTAGGTGCATGATGGAGCATGGGAACAGAGAGCCCTCAGCTTGGGGGAGAAAGGGTGGAGGCTGTGGGCGCAGCGCTGGACCCACGGAGAAGCGGGGCTCGCTGGAAGCCAGGAGGGCTGGAGCTTCTGCTGGGTCCCTGCTCGGGGACAGCAGCAACCCCCTCACTGGGGACAGTAAGGCCATGCCAGCCCTGCTCATTCTGGATCCCTTTGCTCACACGAGTCTCCTACTGATGCCACGGAGCAGAGGCCCAGCCAGGGAGGAGCTCGTTACCTTGGCAATGCGACTTGTGCTTGGTGAAGTCAGCCAGGTGTCCTCAGCTTCCCGCTCCCTTTGTCTCTCTGGATGTTCTGGATCATCCTGTGGATGTGTTGTGCCTAAACAGGAGGGGATCATGGAAGAGTGGATAAATGAGAGGCAGGGGACATCTGGAAGCTGGCAGGCTCTCATGGATGACTTCCAGAAGCACCAGAACAGTCCCTTGCAAGACTCGGGGTAACAAGCAGGCACATGAGAAGAGATCTCTGTGTGTGTGGAGGGAGGCAGCCCACCCCAGCTCCTCTTACATTTTTGCTGCTCGAAGAATCTGAAGAGGTAATGAAGAGCATCCAAAGCCCCCGATCTGATCTCTCAGTTCTTGCAAAAGCAGAAAAAGATGAGACGTCCCAGCAGCTGTCCCAGGAGGGGGATACGAATCTCTGTGAGGCAGGTGTGGCTGTCATCATCTCCTTCACAGGTGCTCCAGACCTGGGTGTGGGAGGCAAGACAGGTAGAAGGGCTGAGAGGCAGCAGGTGCAGTCAAAGTCCTGAACCCAAGAGTTTCCACAAGGAAATGTCCCCAGTGAGATAGGGTTTGGAGGACCCTCCTAAAGCAGCTCGTAGGGCAGCAGGGCAGGGAGAGCTGCAGACCTGGCCTCCCACCATGCTCCTTGGGAAGTCCTGTCCTGCACAGGCCTGGGGACCGAGACGGGTCCTGGCAGAGAGGGAACTGGGGAGAGGAGACCATGGGAAAAGGAAAGAAACTGAGACTATCTCCAGGGAAGAGCCTCACTGAACACCTCCACCAGACTCGCCTCACAGGCATCTCGAGCTAGGGGCTGTTCTGGTGTGCAGGGAAGGGAAGAACCCCCAGCCTGGCTCGTTACCTGTGCTGAGGAACCGCTGGCCAGGAGGAAGTCACTCAGCCTCACAATCCGCCCCACCGCCCTCTCACATGCAGCTGTGCTCTGGCAGGTGGTGAAGGGCAGCAGCATCTGGGAGGAGAGAAACTGCTGGTGTGTCCTGGGAGCCGGCACCTGCACCAGCAGAAGCAGCACTGCCCATGTCCTGGTGGGACTCACACAGGTCCCCAGGGCAGCACCTGCTCCTTGTCCTGCCCTCCCCAAAACAGAGCCCTGAGCGCCCTCTCCGTGGAGGCTGGACTTTGGGACAGGAGCCTGCCTGGGGGTCTGCAGAGGGGAATGGCAGTCCAGCCCCCTGAGAAGCCAGGAGTGCAGGGCTCCAGGGCTGGGGTCCCTGTGTGGGACAGGAAGGTCCCAGTGGGTTGCTGCCCGGCAGATGCAGAGAGGAGAGTGCAGGGGACCGCGAGGCAGGGGATGGGCAGCACCAGCTGCCGCTGCTGTGATGCCTGAGGAGAGGGGTCAAAGGCCTCCCGCTGCCTCAGTGCAAGGAGAGCTCTGGGGACACAGCTGGCCCAGAACTGCCGCAGGCAAGGCTTTGCTGTGACACAGGAGTGGAATGCAGAGGGGATGTCATGTGGACTGCAACCAGGGGACACTGGGCTCCCAGAAGAGCGTGATGGACCACCCTTGGCTGCATAAGGGAACTGGGCATCCTCCCCGTAGAGTGCTCTGCGTGTGGTACTGGGCTGGGAACCGTCCCCTCAAGACTGGATACTCTCTTCTTTCCAGGGAGAGGAACAGCCCCCGTGATCCCCACTCTTTGCCAATGCCAGACCTGTAAGATTGTCTGCAGCTCCACAAAGAAAGAGGCGGAAGAGCGGAGCAATATCTGCAGCATGGTGTCCATGTCCTCCAGAGCCTGCAAGGAGGACAGAGGGTGGTGGCAATCTTTCTGCAGTCCCTCTCACCCCAGAGAGAGATCTGACAGAGCAGCCTGCAGTGCTTGACATGGCCAGACCCGTGGGAAGGGGATGAAGGCTTGAGGATGGGAAGGCAGAGTTGAGTCTCTGCCCTGCCTTGGCTGTCTCTTAGCAGGCGGTGTCCAGAGAGAAGATCAGAGGGACTCGGGGCTCCTGTAGCTCAGCCAGCACTTACCCTGAAGTAGAGAGCTTTGAGAGGGCTGACACTGCTGAAACAGACCTGCAAGAGGTGTTTCTTTTTGTCATCCAGCACCACCTGCACTTGGCTGCAAAGCGAGACAGGGCCATGTTGGACACTGGTGCTGGGAGTGGTGTCTCGATGCCTTGGGCAGGTGGACAGGGACCTCTGGAGGAGGGATTGCCAAGAGGGATGGAGGCTGTGCAGGAAGCCCCACCAAGGGGCACCCTCTCTGACCCTGGCGTTGCCTTGGCCCAAGGACATCCTGGCAGGCAAATCTCCTGCCTCTGTCTGTGGGGAACAGCTGAGACCTGATGCAGAGCTGCAGGATCTCTCTGCCGTCTGCAGAGGCCGCCTCCTGGCACCACTGGGCTCTGCTGGGATGGGGGATGCTCCCACCAAGGGCCAGGGCCACGGGCTGTTGAGAGGTGTTCGCCAAAGCAGGGGCTAGGCACGTACCTCAAGGCAGCGACACAAAGCATGGCTTGCAGCCGCATTGCTGTGTTCAGGTAGTTCTTGGGCTCCTCTTTCACCAGCATCTGCAGAGCACAACCACAACAGTTCCTGGCAGCCGCCAGCAGATCCAGCACTAGGCGGTGGACCAGGAGGAGACCCTCTGCCTCTGCCCCCAGAGATCCCTCCGCCATCCCCAGTGCCAGGCCCTCTGCTGGCAGGGCTTCACAGTGGCACCCAAGTCCCCTTGGGGCAGCTCAGTGTCCACGCATGCTTGTCCCTGTCCTCCTCAGTGTGCCAGTGCCCAGAACGTTGACCCCATCCCCAGACCTGCTGCCTGTCCGCTCACCTCGATATTCTCTGCCAGCTCCAATCTGTGGCAGAACGCATTGAGGTCCTGGGACAAGTCCTGGCACTGGGGCTCCTCCTGGCAGCTGGGGACAGAGAGGCAAATGGGGAGCGTGAGAAGGTCGGCACGTGGCCAGCAGGACTGGGCTGCCAGGGCTGCAGTGCTGCCCAGGTGAGCCAGGGGAGCAGCTCTTCCTAGCCAGCAGCCCCGGCAGCAGAGCCGGCGGCCCCATCAGGAGACATGGGCAGGGCTCCCATGCAAAGGGATGCGAGTACCTTCACTGAGAAAGTTAGAGACCCGAGGATGAGCCGCACAGGTTCTTCTTGCCCTCTGTCCTGAGACACCCAGCTGGACGCAGCAGAGGTGTCATCTAGCAAAGGAGGAAAGCAGGGAGGGCCGTAGAGAGGGGCTGGAGGTAAATGCGAGGAGAAGAAGGAGCTCTGTCTTCTGTCCAGACCTGTCCCCTCTCCTCATTGGCTTTCACAGAACTGAACACTGGGATGGGGGGACAAGGGGACAGTAGGAGAATAGCAATCCAAGGACCCCAGGAAATGACCCCTCTGCAGAAGTCCCTGTCCCATCACCAGCACCACCCAGCTCCTCTTTCCTAAAACTGGTGCCAATAACGTGGTCACAAAACCACACTGTGATGTGGAATGAGGAGCTGAGAATGAGCCAGTGTCAGGTGGCTGCAAGGGCAGCAGAACAGCCCCCTTCGATGTTTTGGGAAGGAGACTGATCACATCTACATTCCACCAAGGCCAGCAGCATCCCAGTGATGCTCCTCTGATAAGGTTTCTCCTACCCATTTCCAGGGGCATTTGCTGAAATGCCCTCACCTGCCCCTTCAAGCCTGACTAAAATTGAAAACCCACAGCTCCAGGAAAGAAGAAGAAGGTGAAGTGGAAGAAGTCTTCAGCAGGAGATTTGGGGCTGGTATCTGCATAGGGTCCCTTGTGGACCAGACAAGAGCCCGTTCCCAGACCCAAACGCACTGCTCATCACCGTCCATCAGTGGTGACGGCAGTGCTCAGAGGAGTGGGATGGGGCTGCTGGGAGCCACACATTTCACAGGATTGGTTTCTCTCTGGCCCTTCAGGAGAGCCCCCGCATGGCCTCCTAAGCTCTGCTCAGGGACAGCCGCTTATCAGCTGAGCATCCTGGCTCAGGGAGTTTCCTCTCCTGAGCTGAGCGCAGCCATCAGCTGAGCTGCCGGGGGCTGCACACACAGGCACATGGCTCATTGCATCCCCAGGCAAATCCCTCCCGTTGTGTCCTTTCAGGCGGCACCCAGATATCCCAGGGGACTCCTCTGGAAAAAAAGCCATCTGTGACCAGCCAACCCAAGGGCAAACCCATGCTTGATGGTCCAGCAGCAAAGCAGAGCTGAGTGCAGACAGCGAAAACTCAGAGCTGCAGAGGAGAAGGAGGACAAGGAGAAAAGAATGTTCATGTCAGACACAAATTACTGTAAACAAACTCTGAGGCCAGGATGCATGAGAAGCCCACCTGCAAGTTCTTCATTCCACAGCCACCAGGAGCTATGACAGCAGAATTACTGAAATCAAGGCCTGAACCGTTCTAGTTGGTGCTGAAAGAACCTCAGAAGACCAGCAGGATACAGCTTCCAGGCCTCCCTTTTGGTGCCACCAGCGCACAAGGAGTCCAGGTCTAAACACCAGTCACTGCAGACCACATCCATGGTCTCCATGACTGAGTGGCCCTGACTGCAGTTGATCAGGGCTTGGGGTGCCAGGAGCAGCAGGAGCATCACCTGAAGGGGCAAAACAGGTATGTGGCTCAGATCCCTGTCTTTCAGAGGTAACATCAAGGTTTTCAGGCCAACCTTGTGCTTGGAGTATGTCCCATCGGGCTGCCTGAGGACATGCCCAACTGAGGAACGAACATACCAAAATTTTGCCCCATTGGCTACAAGATCTGTGCATGCTTTGGGTGAAAAAAGCCCAGATCCTCCTTTTTGAGTCACAAGCCTTCTTTTTGCTCTTTCTTGTGTTCTTCTTACCATTCTTCTTACCATTCTTCTTACCATTCTTCCTCCTCTTCATTTTTGTTGTTCTCATCATTTTTGTCCTTATCCTACTCTTCCTCCATGTCTTCTTCCTTTTCCTCCTCTTTCTCTTTCTCTTTCTCTTTCTCTTTCTCTTTCTCTTTCTCTTTCTCTTTCTCTTTCTCTTTCTCTTTCTCTTTCTCTTTCTCTTTCTCTTTCTCTTTCTCTTTCTCTTTCTCTTTCTCTTTCCCTTTCCCTTTCCCTTTCCCTTTCCCTTTCCCTTTCCCTTTCCCTTTCTCCTCCACCTTCTCATGTACCTCAGAAGGTTTATCCTTTGTACGTTCATCCTCCTGTTCATAGTCCATTTCCTTATAACCCAACTCAACTTATCCTCTTCCTATTTCCTTTTGGTTTTCTTTCTTCCCTTCCTCCTGTTCCTGTTATTTTGTCTACTTCCCATTTTGTTCTTACCAATCTCCCTTTCCTTCAGTTGTTTTTTCACCTTGTCTTCTACTTCCTGCTCTCCCTTCTCCTTCCTTCTCCTACTTCTCTTCCAGGTCTTAACAACCTACCTCACCTCTTCATCTTCTCCTACCTCATGACACTCATTTTCTTTCTCCTCCTCCCTATCCTGGTTTTTTTTAGTTCTTCTTCCTTCTCCTCCTCCTCTTTCTATTCTTAGTTTTCTTCCTCCTCTTATTCTTTCTCTACTTCCTCATTCACCTGTCCCCTCTCCTCCTTCTTTCTATTCTCATTCTCCTCTTATTCCTGTTCCTTTTCCTATTCTTTCTTTTCCTGTTCCTCCTCTGCCTCCTCTTCTTCCTCCTCTTGCTCATTACTCTTATTTCTGCTCCTACTCATCCTTTTCATCTTCATCCTCCTCTTAATTTGCCCTTGTCCTTCTCCTCATCCATTTCTTGTAGTTTTGCTTCTTTTCCTCCATCACCTTTTCCTCCAACTTCTCTTTATCCCTTTACTTTTATTTCTCCTCATCCTTTTTCTTGTACTTTTTCCTTGCCAACAGAATCAGATGCAATAAAGCTCAGTGCCAGCTGCTGCACTTGGGTCACAAAACCCCCATCCAGCGCTCCAGGCTTGGGGAAGTGTGGCTGGAGAGTCCTGGTGGAAAAGGAGCCAGTGGTGTTGGTCGACAGCTGGCTGAACAGGAGCCAGCAGTGTGCCCAGGTGGCCAAGGGGGGCAGGAGCAGCAGTACAAGCTGCCTGTGCTGCTGAGGGGCACGGTTTAGTGGTTAGTAGGAATGGTTGGACTAGATGATCTTGGAGGTCTTTTCCAACCTAGTGATTCTGTGATTATGTGGGTAGGAACATGGCATGAGCAGAGGGACAATGTCAAGCACTTACACTATGTTACCCCCAGGAGCTCCCTGCAGGGGAGGTGTCCCTGCCCATGTCAGGGGAGTTGGAACTAGATCTCTAAGGTCCCTTCAACCCAAAGTATTCTATGATTCTATGTTTCTCCCACCTCCACACTCCAGCCCTCAAAGCCCTGCATCAGGCACATGCAAGGACAGGCAGAAAGTCTTTAAAGACTCTAGTGGTCAGGTGTAGGTGGACATCCCCTGCATCTCACTTATCCACTCTTCCATGATCCCCTCCTGTTTAGGCACAACACATCCACAGGATGATCCAGAACATGCAGAGAGACAAAGGGAGCGGGAATCTGAGGACACCTGGCTGACTTCACCAAGCGCAAGTCGCATTGCCAAAGTAATGAGCTCCTCCCTGGCTGGGCCTCTGCTCCATGGCATCAGCAGGAGACTCGTGTGAGCAAAGGGATCCAGAATGAGCAGGGCTGGCATGGCCTTACTGTCCCCAGTGAGGGGGTTGCTGCTGTCCCAGAGTAGGGACTAAAACAGCCTGCACTCCAGTGTCCCAGCAGAAGCTCCAGCCCTCCTGGCTTCCAGCGAGCCCAGGTTCTCTGTTGGGCCAGCGCTGCACCCACAGCCTCCACCCGTTCTCCTCCATGCTGAGGGCTCTCTATTCCCATGCTCCATCATGCACCTACTGCAGCCCCTGCTGCTGACTTTCCTGCAGGCACTGCTGCCAGGACATCTGTGCCCAGAGCTGCTCTCCCAGCCCAGTGGAGCAGCACCATCCGGGCACTCGGTGGGACATGTCTTCCCTGACTTCCTTCTGCCCGCAGGCATTTGGAAAATACCTCAAGCCTTCTGAGAAGACAGAGCTGGAGGCAAAAGGCAACTCTCAGCTTGCCTCATGCTTTAATGGGGAAGGAATGCAGAACTTTTCCAGGGAAGTTGTGGCTGCATCATCCCTGGAGGTGCTCAAGACCAGGCTGGACAGGGCCTTGGGGAGCCTGATCTAGTAGGCGGTGTCCCTGCCCATGGCAGGGGAGTTGGAACTAGATGATCTCTAAGGTCCCTTCAACCAAAAGTATTCTACGATTCTATGGTTCTATGATTCTATGGTTCACCCACCTCCACAATCCAACCCTCTCCCCAAATTTGAGTTCAAATTGCAACAAGGATAACGGGATTTTTAAAAGGCTTCTTTATTAATTCATATGCTACAACCTCTCTCGATAAATACTGTTGCTCACATTAAAGGTCCTAAATGCTGTTGTTACCAAACAGAAACTCTCTACAGTCTTTGACTTCTCAGCAAGTCTAAGGCAAACCATTGAAACTACAGCTTCTGCTCACTCCTACCTCATGCCTACTCTATCTCTAATAACCTACAGCAAAGGAGAGGTGAAGAATCCAGTTCTCAGCATTCCCAGCAGTGTAGGGGGAGCATCCTGCTAAAGCACGCGTGGGCTTTGATTGGTGACTGGCCTCTTACAACAGGGAATCCAGAGTGATCCAGTTGCTCACATCCGCTATTACAGATTCATCGTTGACTTCAAACAACTGCTCCACATTGGCAGAATTCGAGAGGCGATCGCTTGTCCCTTCATCACAGAGATGCTGCAGGAAAGAAGTGGCCACGAAGCTTTCATCCCGGCTCAGGCTGTTCTGGGAGGACTCAGCGAGGACCTGCTCCTGCCCCTGGGGACAGTCGAAGTGGTGCCCATGTACCATCAACTCCAGGTTGTGCGTTTTGGGGCTGACTGGAGATGTGAGCTCCAGATCCCCAAAAGTGGAGAACTCTCTGTTCAGGTTGGGGTCAGAGTCCCCTTTCAGGAATCCCAGCTGGGTCTGCTCCTCCTGGCTCAGCAAGGCGGAGTTGGAAAGCCGACACGCCTTGGCCGTTTCCTTGGGCAAGGGCCGCTTGCACTTGAGCCCTGTTTTGCCATCCACTGGATTCCAGTTCTGGTTGACAATTACTTTTTCAAACTCTTGCAGCAGCAGCTGTGACTCCGTGTTTACAGAGAAGACTTTATGGGAGGCAGAAGCCAAAGTGGCCAGAGAGGCACCACGCTGTGCTTCTTGCTGAGCTTTTGCAGTGGAGGCTGGAAGGATCTGCACTGGGCGCATCCTCTGCTTTTTGAAGGCACCGCTCTTGAGCTGCTCAGCGTATTGCGGGTCAAGCTTCCAAAAGCCACCTCTCCCTGTCTCGTCCTTCTCTCGAGGCACCTTGATGAAGTGCTTGTTGGAGGAGAGGTTGTGCCGGATGGAGTTCTGGAAAAAAAGAGAAAAGACCAAGGCTGAACACATGTTTGGTGGTGTCGCTCCTATCTGTGTGGGGAGGCTGGTGGAGAAGCACCTTTGCAGCAAGGAGGAAGAGGAGGGTCTTTACATCCATGTGGCCCCATTACCAGCAGCAACATGTGGCATCACCATGGTGGACACCACCATCAGGGCCCTCCTTGCATCCCCAGCTTCATCCACACCTATGGGGGCTGTCTCACCCCAGCCCTGTGTGTCCCCAGAAGTGCCTTCTGGCCCAGAGGACCTCGGTGTAAACTCACTGCATCCTCATCAGCCACTGCTTAAAAGAGGTGGGAGGAAGACTATGGGGGAAGAAAAAGAAAGTAAAAGAGGATTTTCTGCTTTTCGAGTCATATTTCCTGATGGGTTAATGTATTAATCATTCCTCCCTGCAACAACCTTGTGTACCTCCTGCATCTCTTCCTTCTTTCAATGAACACTTTGAATTAAACTGTGGTGAATATCCCACTGGGCTGGGAATAACTAGAGTAGAGGGAGGATCAACCCAGGTGCCTCCTGCCCCACCACATTCTAGAAAGCCACCCGTGCTGGAGAGTGTCCTCTGAGATGGAGCAGGGCAGCAAGCTACAGAAAGGTGAAGTGCGAGACAAACACCTCCATCCCAGAGCCAAGAGAAGACGCAGGGACTCACAGCTCTTTGGGGACCTTTCCACTCCATAAATGACCCTGAGCTCTCTCTTACATGATGGAAGCTGTGAAAGGCTCTTCCCAGACATAAGGGGAGAGGGGGCAGAGCAAGAGGTCTCCAAATGTCCTACCTGCCACACGGGATCAGCTTGACGGAAGTAGCAGAAGTTGTCGGTAATCCACTTGTAGATGTCAGAGAGGGTGATGTGGGGCTCCTTGCTGGCTTCCATCGCCATGCAGATGAGGGTGGCGTAGGAGTAGGGTGGCTTGATGTCGGGGTTGGTCTGGTAGTCAATGCCCTCCGTCAGCTGAGGGTGCATGGACACAACGTGGCGCTCCATCATCCGACTGGAGGAGGAGATGGGTATGCGGGGAGTATGGGGCATTTCCATGCAGGCTGGGTCAGTGCCCAGGGATGAGCACAGGGCGGCAAAGCTGGGGATGCCCTGACAGCAGTGGGGGTCCGGGCTGCTGGGGCAGCAGGAGGTGTTGCCCATGCTAGTGGTGATGATGGAGAAGTCCAGCAGCCACGTCAGGTTGGGCAGGCTGTCGTCCACATCGTCCGAGTCTCTCCTGCTGCCCTCCTGCCCTCTGTCCTTCCCTGCCTGCTCGTGGCTCAGCCACCCCTCAGCCATGCCTCATCGGCAGCTTTGGCATTCATGGGGTGCGTCTGAAGCGGAGCGAGGGGATGGAGCAGATCCTGCAATGACAACAGGGAAGGGATGAGGCTCTCTGCGGAGCAGCTGCTCTCTGGCATGGGAGCAAGGCTGGGACTGCGTGCTCCCAGTGCCGCTGAGTGGGATCCATCCCTGGGCTGCTGCGCACCAGAGCCGTGACACCTCCCCTGGTGATCTACCAGCCCGGAACCTTGGGAAAATTCACTCAAACCCCTACATCCCAGTGTCACCTAACCCTCATGGGCCCAGCAAGTCTTGGACTCAGAAAGTAATCAATAAAACAACAATGACTAAAAACACCCCTTACGTAACCAACATCCAGCCCTGCCGTCCCAAACAGAGTGGGCGTTTCTCCCACACGTTGCTAAGCAGGACAAAATGTCAAGATGAAAGACCCGGACAAAATGCCTGCAGCTTCCCTCTCTTCCACTCTATTCCTGCTCCTCCCTGCTCCTGGCACCCCAACACAACGTGGTGGGGGACCGCGCAGACCCACCCCAGGCACACCCTCACGCAGAGCCAGCTGCAGATTCAGCCTTCGGTTATTCCCAGGCTGGGGATGCAGTGTCTGGCTTCCCTTCTGGGCTATGAACCTGCAATCCCGCGTCTTTGGGCAAGGAGCGAGCCCGCCGAGGCTGGCCAGGGACAAGGAGCTCTGCACGGGCTGCGCGGGGCAGCTGGGGCTGGAGGTTCCTCTGTTCAAATGATGCTGCGCCCAACAGTCAGCGGGGGGCGGGGCCAGCAGAACCACCTGCCCCGCTCCCACAGAACAGGCTTTTCTCCCCAAAAGAAGCTTCAGGGCAGCGACACCTTGTTCAGAAGCTTGGTGCCCAGTGTCACCACCCGGCCCCCGCCAGCTCCTGTGCCCACACTAAGGGAGATCCCAGAAGCGCTTGTTGCCATGGTTGGGATGGGGACACAGGGGAATTCAAAGAAGAAAAAGAGCGATAACAATAACCACTCCCCGTGCAAACCCACTGCTCCTGACAGCCGGCTTCGCTCCAGCCACGCGTCTCAGCCCTCAGCACTGCTATCCCATGGGCTCATCCCATCTCCCTCCCCAGAGAGCCCAACACTCCCCACGGCTTTCAGCCACCGCTGCCGTCCCTGATCCCATCCGGGTGACATTCCCCAACTTGAAAATAACAGTTGCTGTAGGAGATCAGCTTTTATGGTCTGATACGTTGTCTTTCAAGGTCTACATTCCCCACAAGGAAGCCTGCGGCAGACACCTCTCCCTCTGCTATGCTCCCCTCATCTTCTTCCACAAGGGTTTCTCCATGCCAGCTGCTGATTGAGCTGCTTTGCTGATGACACCCTGTCTCACAACTGCAGCCAAACTGGGATTGTCTCCTGTATCCCAGAAAGCCTTGACAAGGCAGGGAGCATGAAGTGCCAATGTTTGCTCCTGTGCGGAAGCTCTTTATAGTGATTTAAAGAGAAGGTGGCTGGGAGAGAGCCACTTTGCTATGGCCACCATCATTCCTAGAGTGAACAATTCAAATATGTGATGCTGTGCGATGTCAGGTCTCCATCCTTTGAGGCTTCTTAGACTCCACTGGATGAACCCCCACAGCATCTCGGTCTGACATCCTCAATGGCACTGCTGGCGCTTGAGGTATAAAGGACTGCCCATGCCGTCCTTCCCATCTTGCATGAACTGGTGACCGTGTGATTTCCCTGCTCCTCTTTTCCACCCTGCTTCCCACCACCATCCACCTAGATCCATTCCTTTCCTCAGCCTTAGGTCCTTCCCAGGGAATGCCCTGCACACAATGTCCAGGAGACCTGTGGGACAGGCACACAAGGTTTGCATGATGGAGGAGGGCTGCAGCCTTTGTGCCTCAGCTGAGTGGAGAGAAGCAGCTCCGAGTGCTAAGCAAAGACAGCCCTTGTTTCCCTGGAATCTCCTCTGGTAGCAGGAGGCAGCAAGCTTGGGGGAAGCCAAGGAAGGCACGTGTGGAAGGGAGCCCTTAGAGCGTGCAGGCTGGCGGGACAGCTGCTGCTTCTCTGCAGAGCTCCAGGAGAACCTTTTGGGAGGCCCTTGGCTGTCCAACTCCACAGCTTCTGGAGTTTCTCCACTCCCTGATCCCTTTGTGAGGCAAGGTCAGGACCTTGGCACAGCTGTCTTTGCAGGACATGAGCTTTGCAAGAGGAGGAGTTAGAACACACACACACTCACAAAAGGCAATCTGTGGTAAAAACTGGGATCCCAGGGGTATTCAGCACCTGGAGTGATGCCCCGTCTCCCCAGCTTCTCAGTGTCAGTCCCAAGCCCAGCTCAGTCACCATGGGCTGGGCAGGGGCTGCATTAACACCATCATCCCCCTCTCCCACTGCACAAATTGCTGCAAGCACGGAGGTGCTGCCAAGTGAAAACTCAACCCTTTTATTGAATTAAGCAGGGAACAGGGATCTGGGAGAGGGCTGGGGCTGGAGTGGGTGACTGCAGGCACCAGCCTTTGGATTTCTGTGTCCCAGCACTGCCCACCGCTGCTCCATCCTTTTCCAGATTCACCTCTCAGAGGCTCCTCTAGCGTTTAGCCAGCCGGCGCACTGGCATTGTCTGGATTGTTGGCTGGAGCAGGGCGCTTGGCCTTCTTGCTGCCTGCCCCTCCTGATCTGGGCACTACCTGGCAGGAGATGTCAGTCGGCAGCAGTGGCAAGGGGATCAAAACCACCTGGTGCTGCTTCTGCCGCGCTTCCTCCACCAGTGGGGCCATGCAAGGCGGGTGACGCTGGGGAGCAGCTGGGGGTCTCACTGGGGAACGGGTCTGCTGGGGAAATGAGGGACATCAGGGATGTTTTCCTTGCTGTCCCCAGCCCCAACACTACTCCTCTCTCCTTGGGGCAACTATCCTCAACTACATACTTGCAGGAGTTGGACAGCTTGTCAGGGATGCTGGTGAAGTTGAGGACATCAGTTACAATGTCCTCACCATCCACAGTCTCAAGCCAGGTGAGCATGTCAGTGATGTCTAGGGTAAATGCCTGCTCATCCTGAAACTGCAGGTTCTCCTGGGCAATCTCAGGAAATGCCTCTGCAAACGCATCTGGCCTCAGATCAGGCAGGGACACAGGCTTCTCCAGAGCTTCCAGGATGGTCACTGCTGCTGAAAAAAATATTAAAATAAGCTCGGCTCCAAAGCCACAAAAGAGTGTGTGGGCATGGGATGCCTGGAGGCAGGCTCTGCCACCCCCAAAGCTCACCTGAGGGCACTATAGTGTTTCTGATGATGGGTAGAGCCAGGATGGGATGCTGGGGCCTGGAGGCAGGGTCATGATCCTTGATGGCCACCCTATCCTTCCTGGATGCCTCCAGCACCTTCTGAGCAATGCTGAGAAGGGTGTGGAGAATCGGGAGACTTCGCCCCCAGTGTTGAGATACGGGATCCAGAGGCTCCCCCTGGACCACAGCCCCTGGTCTCAGTGCCATTGGCTGGTAGGGCACTAGTGTCCATATTGCCGACTGCTCTCCCCAGTCATAACGAGGGAGACAGGGAACAGCCATGGAGAGGAGCTGCACCACACGGGGGACCTGGCTGGTTTGGGTGTCCAAGGTGCCCTGGAACCCCATGCCAAGCACTAGCCTGGACCAGCTGTTTGGTGATGGGGGGCACCTGGGCAGGAGCACAGGAAAGGCCTTGGACAGAGGACAATATGCTGGCAGGGACTGGTGGTGGCATGACTGGAACGGTGAAGTTCACCACAGGCACCTCTGATGCCATCATCAGCTGGAGAGGAAACGTCTCTGTTGGGGGAAGCAAAGTGGTGTGATGGGGAGAGATTTTAGCGGGCAGAGCCAGCTAGGGGCTACCCGGAGGGCAGGAGAACCACGAGGAGTGGGACCCTGCTGCCGTACCTGCCATGGCACTTGCTCAGAGTGGGCATTGCTGAGACAACAAAGCCTCTGCCTCCATGGCGATTCTTCCCCCAGCACCTGCCTCAGCCAACTGTGTGATGGTTCCATTATTCATAACACAACAACTTCTTTTCTCAAGGATTTGCAATCCTGCTGATGATTTCATGACCTCAGTACAAATTTATGACCCTCACCATGGCTTCCCATCATTCCAGTGATGTTTTCTTCTTTGAGATGACTTTGTGTCCAAGGGGAAGGGATAGGGCAGCATCACTGGCCCTCGCTGCTGACCTGTGTGTGCTGCCGAGTCTTCCCCGATGCTGGAGATGGGAGGTGGTCTTGGGGCATTTTTAGGTGGTTTTTTCCTCCTTGCCTCTGGTCTCAGCCAGAGTTCAGTCCTGGACTTATGCTGAGGAAGAAAAGCTTGCTGACGTTCATATGCCCCTTCCTGGGCAGTGCCAGTGGGACAGTGCTGGGGTCTGTCCTGGGCATGGGGAAGCATTGTGGGGCAGGGGTTGGGCATCCTTCCCTGCGAGATCTCCCAGTGCAAGGGCTCTGCCAGCGTTTGGCGAGAGCTGCAGGGAGCCTTCTCCTGCGCCTCTCACAGCACCTCCCCCAGGCACCATCAACGCAGTGAATGCATTGCTATGGGCTGATCTCTCCAAGTGACAGGGTCTGATCAACAGGCCTAAAACAATACAGGTGGCCCCTGGATGATTCGTATCACATTGTGACCTGTACTGTTTGATCTGTAACTTCTCCCATTGCTATTATCAGTGCTATTGTGCTGCGCTAGTCTTAAATGCAGAGACTCTGCTCAGTGCATGGGCTGGAAGAAGGAAAGCCTGCTGCAGGAGTTGTGCTGTGTTGCATCTGCAGGGATGAGGGAGCCTCTTCTCCCACTCCTTGGAGGCCTCTCTTGGTTTGCAGAGAGAACCTGCCCTGTGAAGGATCCCAGCTGAGCAGGCTGGGAAATGTCTGTCCTTAAGTGTATTGGGTTTGCCTGGGACTGAGTTTTCTTCTCAGTAGCTTTTGTGGGGCTGTGTTTTTGATTTGTGCTGGGATCAGTGTTGGTAACTTGGGGATAGTTTAGTCACTGCTGAGCGGTGCTTACACAGCGTTAAGGCCCTTTCTGCTCCTCTCCCTGTCCCAAGGGAGGAGGCTGGGGGTACACAAGGAGCTAGGAGGGAAAACAACGGGAACGTCGGACTCCAACTGACCAAAGGGTCACTCCAGACCGCAGGACACCGTGCTTAGCAATCTGACTGGGGAAGGCTGGCAGAAGGCTGCTGCTTAGGGACTGGCTGGGTATCAGCCAGTTGGGGGTGAGCAGGTGTTCTCATTTGCATCGCCAGGGTGGTGGGTCTGGCACTCTGGAGCAGCATCCAGAGGACAAGCACGGGGCTGAGCTCCCCACGTGTCTGTTGTCAGTAAGGAGTGACTCCCGGTGTGATGGGGACCAAGATGAAATTCTGGGGCGGGATGGAGCACCCCTTCATGATGTCTAGCATCACTGGTGAAGGTACAGGTATCCACAGCCACTGCAGGAGCGCTATCAGGACCAACAGCTGCAGCGTTGCAAGGGCAAGACTCAACACTGTTACCACCTCAGGGGTGTCTGCATTTGGGGCTGGGGACAGCAATGACAATTCACCTCTCCCAATGTGCTGCAGCTCAGTGGATGTCGGAGGGTTGCGAGCTGACAGACACAGAGAGTTACCTGGTTTTCCTTTACTTTCCAGAGCAAACAACCATCTGGGATGCAGTGTCTGGCTCCATTCAAGAAAGGCTTCTTCTGCACAAGGTGAAGTAACAACCATATTCTCCTTGTGAACCCAGAGTAGTGAGGAGTCCCCGTGGCCATGGGGCAGTGGCTCCTTACCAGGAAACTCAACCCAGATGTCCCCACTGAGAGACAAACTGGGCTGATGCAATGTGGTATCGCCCCTCGTAGGTGGGATTGTAACACAGGGCTGGTGCTGCTTTCTGGAGACCCTCTGGATGCCCTCAGGCTGCTTCTGTCCTGACTCCAGCACTGATATTTTTGGAGAGACAAAGAAAGGGAGAGCACTCAGTGTATCTTCCTCAAAGCTCACCCCACTGCTCTGGCTCATGCCTCTGAGCATCAGGATTGGTCAGGATTCAGCCGGAAGCACCAACCCTGGACAGGGCCAGCTCTTCCCTCCTGCTAGTTCTCACCCTTTGTCCCTTCCCTTCTCTTCCACTTGCAGGGCATCCGAATTCCCACCCTCGGCTCCTTTGACACTGTCCCCAAACGGATCCAGGTCGGAGATGAGGCCGTGACTGTCCAGTGGCCAGTGTTTCGCCTGGCAAGAAACCTTGTAGCTGACCACCACCTGACAGATGACAAGGATTACCTGCCCGGTAAGACAGCAGATCAAACCCTGGCTGGCTGCATGGTCATTGCATCCCTTCCCTAGATCTGAGATGCTTCTCTTAAAACAACTCCCTGTCTGCAGAGAAGGTCCAAAAATATGACCTATTTGGGTGATGCAATGGTTGCAGTGTGCACCCTTGGGAAAGGCCTGCGGAAGTGACCTGTGTTTGGCACAAAGCCTGTGAAATTTTGTTGTCCAAAGCTACATTTTGAAGGCACAGAAACCAAATTTAATGGTACAAAAGCCTCAGTTTGGAGCCTATGTCATCATTTTTAGGGCCCAAAGCTCCTTTTATTAATTTCCAAATCTCATTTGTAGAACCCAAAGCCACATCTTCAGGGTCCAAACCTTTATTTTAGGTCTGATGTTTAGTTTTCAGGGTCAAAACCTCAGTTTTAGATCGCAAATTCTCATTTTTAGCATCCAGATATTAGTTTTAGACACAAAAGGTCATCTCAGATTCTAAATCCTCATTTCTGTATCCAAACCTTACATTAAAGAACTCAAAAGTTTTAGATTTAGGGTCTAAAATCTCATTCACGGGGTCCAAGCCTATCTTTTGCGGCTCAAAGTCTTAATTTTAGGACTCATCATCTTATTTTAAGGCCCAGAGCTTCATCTTGCACGTCTGTACTCTCATTTTTAGGGCCAAAGCCACTTTTTTTCTAAGACTTACAGTCGAAGAGTTTGAATTGTCACTATAGAGTCCAAAGTACCATTTTTAGTTTCAAAAGTAGTATTTAGAGTCCAAAGCATCAATTCTAGCGTAGAAAGCCTCAATGTAATTGTTCAGACCTGTCATCTAAACCTCATGTAAGGCCTTAAAGTCTCATTTTTTTATCGTTGAAAGTTTATTGTATCATCCAAACATATTTTGGGTCCAAAAGCCTTATTTTTAAGGCTTAAAGAATCAAGTTTCAAATCCAGATCCTAATTTTTAGAATGCAAGGCCTCATCTGTAGTGTTTCAACCCTTCTTTGTTGGGGTACAAAGCTGATATTTTAGAGTTGTAATCCTCATTTTAGGGTATGAAGCTTTATTTTTAGGGTGCAAAGTCTTTATTTTAGTTTACGGACTTGAATGTGGGGAGCCAAAACTCGCATTGATATAGCCCAAAGTCTCTTTATTAGGATCCAAAGCCTATAGGACGTAAAAGCCAATTTTAGAGTATAAGGCTAAATTTTTAGGCTGCAAAGCCAGAGCTGAATGTGCAAGGTATCCTTTAAACATTCCAAACTCTGCTTTTCAGAGTCATAATCCTCCTTTTTAGATCCAGACTCTAATTTAGGCTACCAAAGGCTTACTTACATGGCCCAAAGCCCTGTTTTGAGGTGGTGAATACCGATCTGTAGGGTTCAAACTCTGTTTTTAGGGAATGGATGGTCACGTGTAGGGTCAAAAGCTTTATGCAGTGGATCCAAGGCCTCATTTAGAGGACCTAGATAATTATTTTGGAGTCTTACAATGTCATTTTGGTGTCCAAATCCTTTGGTTTTGTTTCTAATCACAAATTTTGAGAGTCCAGACTCATGTTTAGGGTGTAGAGCCTACTTGTTAGGATTCTGTGCCTCATTTCTAGGGTCCAAATACTAAATTTTAGTCCTTGTGGTAGAAAAATTCCTCTGTGCTCAGTGGTTCTCTAGGTTGAGTGGCAGTCAGGAAGTGCTGCCTGAGGTGGCTGGGCATTCCTGGGATGGATTTGCCCTGGGCTGGTTGCGGCTCCCAGCCTGGCCATGGAGTTCATGATTGAGGAGTGGGTGTGCTGAGTCTGAGCCCTTAAGAGCAGAGAGTGAATAATAACCAAACGAGGAGTTCCAAGCTGTGATTTCTGATATATTTTAGAATGACCAGTCACTAGATAAAATAAATCAGTCCAGTGTAGCAGCTAGAGAACCTTTGCTGGTACTGGGACCCGGGCGATAAAACGCAGTGTTGTCTTTCCACCTCTTGTCCCTGAATGTTCCTCCCATGGCAGGGGAATTGGAACTAGATGAAAGTACCTTCCCATCCTAACTATTCTATGATTCCTTTCTAAACTAAACTGTGTTCAAAATTACTCTAGCGGAAGGATTTCTTTTAAGAAAGAGCCTGTGATTCTTCAGTGCACTGTCTACTGGTGGTACGCTAGCACTTTTTGCTGTGAGGGTTCCATGTTGTTTTCTCTCCTGCTGCGAGTAGCTGGATGGGAGCTTGATGGTCTTAACATCCCAGACAGGCAGTCGCTCTGAAGCAAAGGCCAGTGGTACTACACTGGACTCTGAATGTTGTGCTGCTTTAGGAGCAGCTTGGAGCAGCCCATGTAAGCAACATGAGTGAGGTTTGCTCTCAAATCCTGCACGTCTTGGGAGAAGAGAGAAAGTGGCACTAGATAGATTATCCGTCATTTTCTGTATAGAGAATAAACAGACACCACAAAAAACTGTGAAATGTTGTCTTAACTGAGCAACGCTTGTGGTCTCCACCATCAGAGAGCATTCAAATGCTTTGAAGCTACCAGGAGAAAGTGACATGACTGAATCTTGAAATAATTATGCATTATGTTTCGTCTCCACAAGGTCTGTGCCTTCGGGGAGAGAAGTGAGGACTACAATAATAGACAGAAATGCATGGAGAAAGTCTTGAGGGATTTTTATGTTGTGGATTGTCAGCACTTTTTGCAGCTGTTTTCAAACAAGTTTTTATTGCTGAGTACTGCTACTGTTCGATGACAGGAGTAGGTCTAGGAGTTGCAAGCAGGAACGCTAACTGTGTGCTCTGCTTTGTGGAAAAAGTACTGTGCTGCACTCTCCCATAGGGGTTGAATAATGCTGCTTAGAGCAGAAGCAGTTATTAGTTACAGGTTTTTTATAATGTAACAGGCAATCAAAATCACATAGTGGAGCCAGTTATCCCTCTCCTCTGCCTGGCTGGAGCCAGAGTATCTCTAATTTTGAACCTTGTACTTGCTATCGATGAATGGGTTCACGCAGATCGCGTGGGGAGAAACCCATCCTTGATAGTCACTTCTTGTAAATATGAATTAGAAGCCCCTCTGCCTTGTGGAGACTGGAGCAGCAATTTCCTGAAGGAATCTTCATCTGTGGTTGTTGTCCTTTGCAACTCATGTACTTGTGCCTCTTAGGTTGCTGAGATCGCATTTCCTCATGTCCTTTTTACCAAGGGGTACTTTACCACTTGTACTCTCTCGCTTGAGCAGGTTTTGTAGGGGAACTAGTCTGAGAAGGAGGGGAGTAGGCCCTGTCCTCTATCAGGGGCATTTTTTTCCAGCATTTGGAGGAGACAGGATTGTGGTGGTTTGAATATACCAAGGATACTGAAATTCCCAAAAGCTGTTGGAATTAGCCTGGAAGAGAAGGTGAAAATGCAGGAAGATGTCTCCCTCTGGTGGCTTTATGAAAGAGAACTAAAGGCATCATTAATAACATCTGTGAGACAATTGATGGAGTACTCGGGCAAAACTGCCTCTGCCACTCCACGCTGCACGCTGCCTGCCAGCCTTCCTGCGGGGAGAGGGGCCACAGTGCATTTGACATCTTCGTGGCCCTTCGCTGGACTTTCTCCAGAATATGCATTTCTCTCTTGTGCTGGGCTGTGTCAAACTGGACACAGTGCTCCAGGTGTGGCGTCATCAGTGTGATGCAGAGAGGATGGGTAACTTTCCTTGACTTGCTGCAAAACTCCTAACGCAGCCCAGGGCAGCTTCAGTGTTCCCTGTGGTAAGGGCACATTGTTCGTTGGCGATCAGCGTAGTGTCCCCCTGGACCTCCAGGGCCTTTTCTGCCCAGCTGCTTTCTAGCTGGGCACGCATGCTGGTGCCTAGGATTGTGCCTCCCCAGGTGCAGCACTTGGTGCTGGCCCTTGTCGAGCTGCTTGGGCTTCTGCCTTGGCAGGTTGTGAGCCTTGGTTGATGCAGAGAGCAGCACCAAATCGTGGCTCTGCGCTATGGCAAGGCTGCACCACGCCACAGAGCCCAGACTCCTGGGATGTGGGGGCAGAGGGTGCTGGGCCATGGGGCATGGGCTGGCCCTGAAATCCCTGTTGCTGGGAACATCTACCCTACGAGCAGCGGCAGAGATGCAGGCCTGGAGCTGAGCAGCACTTGGCTTTGGGAAGATCAGTGTTTTTCATAGCTCTGGAGTGCTGGGAGCCATCAGATGGACTTGTGGGCCAGCACGTCTTGAACACTCATCTTCCTATGAGGTACCCTGCAACAAGTGGGTTCTAAGGCTTGCTGTTAGCCCACTACAAGATGAGGCATGGCATAACGTAGGTAGCATCTTCCCAGCTTTTCAGGCATATTGGACAGTGATTACTTAACCTCCATGTCCATGCTCTCGATGTGCTGCAGTAGGCTAAGGGAGCTGGGGGTGATGAAGAGCTCCCTCTCTTTGGTGCTGCAGCAGTAAGCGTCACGCTAGAAAGGAATAGAGGATGTGGTTGGTCATGGGCTGGTCCAGGGAGGGGTGGAAGAAGTGATTTGATTTCTTCCTGTAGGGCTAACACTTTCTGTGGTTTCACTAAGGGCTTTTCCTAATCCTATTGATGTATTTGCAATATCTCTTTCAAGTTCAGCAACCCCTAGCGATGGGATAAAGGCTCTTACAAACAGGTGAACCTTAGTGGCACTTTCTACTGCAAGAGATTAAGATTGGATATTAAGAGAAATTCATTTTCCGAAAGAGCAGTCAATCACTGGAACTGCTGCCCAGGGCAGGGGCGGAGCATCCTCCCCTGGAGGGGCTCAAAAAGCACACAGACGTGTCACTTCTGGACACAGGTCAGTAGCCACAGTGGTGTTGGGCTGACAGCTGGACTAGATGATCTTCTTTTCCAACCTTAACGAGTCTGTGCTTCTCTCAGCAGGAGAGCCATTCCTGTGGCAGGCTGCAGCATGGACACACGGGGCTCAGGACCCTGACACGCTCCCAAATTCCCCCCCACACACCCTGCTGTGCGAACAGCTCTCACGAGACACGTCCCCTGTGGAGCCCAGGGGTGGTTGCAGTGCTCCCTCCACTGGGTGGAAGCGGTGACCTGCAGGAAAGGGACTCGGCTCCCAGCCTGCCCACAACCCCCACCAGCCCCTGCACATGCACGACAAGATGGGGGCCGCCCCGGGGCTTCCGGCCACGCCTCCAGGTGCGTGAAGCAACACCCTCTGGGCCTGGAAGCCACGCCCCTTCTGGCTACAGGCCACGCCCCTTGTGGGGAGATCACGCCCCCTACAGGGAAGGGGCGGTGAGGCCCCGCCCCTGCAGAGTAACCCACGCCCCCAGGTCCACAAGCCACGCCCCCATCGGTCAGGGGACCAGGCCCCTGGCGCCTCGCTCCCCCTGTGGAGAGAGAGTCCAGAGTGCTCCCTTAGGGACAAGTGCAAAAACATTTTGACCTTTAAGGGTATCTCTTCTACTTAGTTGGAAATACAGCGTTCCCAAGTGGGCCAGCCCTTGCTCTTGAGTTTTACGCCACTTTCCTTTTAAGCATCGGAGTCTCCGCTGCTCCTTTTATTAGAGTTGTCACTGCATAGAGGAAGACTGATCAGGGAACCATTACATGGTTCTCCATGCCTTGGGATATATACGGTAGTTGCTCCCTAGTGCCTTAATCACAGGGATAATTCTTGTTCTCCTGGGAATTTTGCAAAACAGCAAAGGTGTTATTGTATGAAAGAATTGGTCTTTGTGCTCATGGCAAAGTGGTGGACTACTAGCCCAGGTGGATCTTTAAAAGAGAGAATGGCCAAATAGTATGTAGGTTCTAATTAAAAGGATATTTTATTATAACACATAAAAATTGGTTAGTAAGCTTTGCTTATTTCAGCACTTTCTTTTCAACACTTCATGCAATGAAGGAAGCTATAAATAGTCTTTATATATGTATTGTTTTTTTATTTAGCTTCAGTATTTCTTAGCAGGTATTAGTGAAAGATATCTGGGAATTGCTTGAGATATTTAATTTAATGCTTTCTTTTTTTTTAGAGGGAAGTAAGTTGACTGTTCAGCAGCTCTTAATTTTGATCCAAGTTAAAATAAACAGCTTTGATAATGTGTTACCAATGTGTCTCCATTACTTTCAGTTTTACAACTTTCAGTCCTAGAGTTTGTGATATCATTTCACTGCCTTCCTGAGTGTGTTCTTACCTGCCTTCCAGTCAACACTGAGTTTCTTTAGCTGGCATTAGCAAGTGAAAGATGATAAAATTCACTTTCCTGTTGTAGGCTTCCCCAATATTTCTTTATTCTTTTGAGTTTCAAACTTGTAATTAACGTACCACAACTGTTTTCTTATTATATGGGATGCTTTATGGTTTTCATGGGTAAAAAAAATGTAGTAAATGAAGTGGAAATTAGTTTCTGATTCCTCTGACTTTAGTAAGACTGGGATGTTTTCATACACTGCATACAGAGAAATGAGTCAAGTTGGGAGCTTGCAATGGGTAAGTTTGAATTTGAAGCTTAACTTCGGGTAGAAGCGTACTGTGTGAGTAAAGCTTGTGGAGAGAACATTTGCATTATTGACATACTGAACAAACAACTGACTTTATCTAGAATAACTAACTAAGGTGCTGCTTTATCATTTGCTGTTCCTTTACACTCCTCAGCTCTTACTTATGAAAATAATATAGATAAGATAGTAAAATTTGAAGGCATTTGGGGCCTTTTATTTAACCTTCACTTCGGAAGTTATACTATTATATAATCGTCTTGGTTATTTTTATCATAGCTCCTTTTATTAAGTTACGATTTCTCTTACACAGGTAAAGCTCCCAGCTATAAACCCCAAATATCCAAGCAGAATGCCAAAAGTTTCTACAAGCAAGGAATTTAGCAGGAAATATAAACTTTCCTTTCCACCTCTGTCAGTAGTACACTTATGAAATTAATTGAATTCCTAAGCCTGCAACTAATTGTGAATCAAGTAGTGTTACATCTTGTGACATTGCAGAGATTAGCGGATATGTGTCTGGACTTTCAGGTCTTTACTGCTACTAAACTCACTATCATGTGTGGCACTAAAATAATTTTACAAGCAACTAAAAAACCAGCACTTTAATTTGCATAGGAAAGCTATTAAATATAATTTTTCTTTAGGAAAACTAAGCGTCTAGGTGCATGTCTTCATATAGCACACTTTTATTGTATTATAAATTGTCTGTTTTTTTCCTCAGTACCAGTGAACAGATGCAAACTATAATGTATATTGTTAGCATAGGTTACAGAGGCACAGGTAGGGCCACCATTTTAAGAAAACACATAAACTGTAGCCTATATAAGGTCAGACACAGCAAAAATACTATAATGAACACCTGGAAGTTAGTAGTCTTTTAAGCAAATTATTATCATATCACCTGTGATGTGATGTAATCACATCATCAGCTGTGTGCACAACTCAATTGCTTCTGTGTACTTTGTGTTTAAAATTTTATTACACTGTCATCAGTAACCCCAGTATGTTTTAGAAATATGTTAATGTTGCAAAATAAGTGATGTTTGGTTTCTTTATGATTACATGTATATGTTTCTATATATGTTTCAGTGCTATGTATATGTTCAGTTACTTAGAAATAAATTATAAGATTATTGCCCTTTCTGTGCAAAATGAAATATTCCAAACCAACCCCCATTTTTGTTTAGTTATGCTGGGTTTTTTTTTCCTTAATTATTTGGATTTACAGACCTGCTCAGAGAAAAAGTGAAACGTTAAGATTTAACAATTTAATTAGCAATGAGTATGGGATTGACTGGTTTTGCTGGTGTACCAAGTGGGAAGAAAAGGTTCAAGAAACATTAGAAAACAGTGAGCGGACTGAAGGTAAAATTATCAAAGGCTGCTTCTTTCAAAACGAGTTGAGATCTTAAAGTAACAGCAGAGGGCAGCCTGAATAATTTGCGTGGCTCTCTTTGATAATCCTGAGACTTATTGTGGTTAGCTTAGAATACTTCATGACCAGCTAAAGAAGAAAGTGCATCTGTTTGTAGTCAGGGAGAGCAGGGGCTTTCATGGATTATCCTCATCATTGTAATTGCAGAGGTATGCTCTGTTTGGATCCAAGGGTTTGTGTGTGATATTTTTTGGGAAGATGCTGCAGACACAAATCTATCCCCTTCCTAAATTTAAGCAGGCCATTTGTCACTTATTTGTTGTGAGTAGTCTTTGTCCCCTAATATTTTTTTTAAAACACGCGACAAAAAATCATTGATATTTATGGTTGAGAAATAGATCACTGTTCATAAAAACTTGTCAAAATATATGCACATCATTGAAGACAGTGGTGTTGCAGCAGGTCTATTAGAGAGAAAGATGTTACCCAGTTTTTATCTGTGATTTCATACCTGACTTTTTCATGCATAATGGTAATAGAGATGAAAGGCATCACTTGTAAACACTTCGAAATAAAGGTTAAAGGGGGGAAAATTGCCTTTACTTCTGTCAAAGACATTTGCTTAGGCTTTTTATGATGGCTTCGTAACCATGGTGAGTATATCAGTTTTCTATAGCAACCTTTTAAAATGCTATTGATTTTACACATTGAAAGCTCCAGGTCTCTGGTTTTTTTTTAAATTGTATCAGTAAATGCTTGCGTATTATGAGGGGTTACCATGACTCCCTTGACATTTCAATGTGTGGAAGTCTTAGGGGCCAGTTAATTTAGTTTCTGCGACACTTCAGCACTTCCTGAACTCATCTTTGTGTCTTCCATTAATGTATTAATTTGAGTGTGCGTGAGTGTGCGTGTGTGTGTGTGTGTGTGCGCGCGCACACAGAACACCTTCCTCCAGGTCAGAATTGGAAGAAAACAGGCAAACAGAAACCTAGTAGTTGTGTGTGGTTCTTCAAAAGATAAAGGGATGAAGCCAGATCTCAGTCTAGACCAGAAAGGGTGCACAACCTGAGAAGCCACTCTTCCAAGTAAACGTAAGTATCCAAACTCTGATCATGCAGAGGATGCACAGTGACCTATACAGGTTAGCCATGGAGCCTAAAAGTGTACTTCCTTAGCCTGAAAGAAAACCTTGAATAGTCTTCTTTTGTGTTTGGACTCTATTGAACCCTTTGTACACTGACTTCTTTCTTTTCCATTACTGTGAGTAGAATGAAAGGATTTGGGATTTCTGTAACCTCAAATTCATTCATTTGGTGATAGTTGCTTTCTTCAATGTGAAGTGTGCCTCTAATGGGATAGAAAGTTGAAGATTTTTCAGAGTAATCATGATATTGGTTTGCTAATACCACTTAGGAATAGAGAACAAAATGATGGGTATACTATAAAGGCTGCTGAAAAGTCAGTATGCTGCATAGTTTGATATATACATACATCTTATCTTCGAGATAATTTTCTTTCACAAATTCTTGGATAACATGACACCTGCTGTGCTTATCTTGCCCTCCTCTGTCAGTCTTAGCTATTCCAATTGTTTCTGTATCTCGGTGTAAAAGGAATTTTGTTTTAATGCTCTTAACAGTATGGTTTTATCTTGATATGTACTTTGATTCTGTTTTGACCTTGTCCTTTTTGTTTCTTTCAGGTATGCACTTGCAGATCCCTTTTGAAATAGAGCTTTCTCTGTTATCCCTTGTAAAGGATAAGTCCAAGGCACATCAGACAGGAGACATAACCCATTTCATATGTAAATCTATAGCCCATTTGTGTTGAGTTATAGATTTGCATCATACTGCAGACTTTATAGGTAGCTTATCTATCTTGTTAGTTAAAAATTAAAAGTCCTGGAGTTTGTATGCTTGTTGGCATGAGGGAGAAGCTGAAAATTTTAGTTGACCTTTTATTGTCATGATTTAAGTAATCCTAAGAACTTTAATCTCTTTTTATTGCAGATTCAGAGCCATCACAGTCTGAATCAGCACCTGCAAGCAGTGAGTTGAGGCACCTGTTTCAGGGATGTAATAAGTAACTCAAGGCTTTACTTCTCCCAAGTAATTTGTATTTATATTTCCATTATTTCCATAATTTTTAGCCTACATTTATAGTTGAACTCATCCCTGACTGGGAAATTAATTTGATTGGATGAACTTCCTTGTGCTTGATTACAGCAAATTTTAAAGAACAAACAGCTGTGAGTGCATTCTCCTACACTTTTTCTTAGTATAATGTATAAAATAAAGTGAAACTGAAGTCCTCTCCTACACCAGACTAGTGCGCCTTTGACGCTGTCAAATAGGGTTACCGTATTTTTGCTGATTTGAGCAGAGATGAGCATGATATCAATGTGACCAAACCAGCAAGTTTCATTATTTAACTACAGTTGTACTCATGACCTATGCCATTAAGAAAGGTGAAAGGGAACTGCATGGTGTGAAATGTAAACAGGAAGAATTTAACTTGCTTGGATACTTACAGTAAAAATGTCAAAAGTTCAGTGGAAAAATGGCTGCTTAGTCCCAAAAGCACATTGTTTAGACCAGATATTCAGCTTTCCAGGACAATTTTCTTGCTCTGTCTGCTGCACACAAACTAGTTGATCAGTCATGATGTCCAGCTACGTAATTAAGACCCAGTGTAATTTTCTCTTATAGTCTTATCATGTGGAAATGGATTATTGGGTAACAGTAGCATGGGCTTGAGCTATGCATGATGTCTGCACATTCAGCTGTTAAATAAATATTTATCCAATTTCGACAGAAACAAAAACATTGCATGCTAGATCTGTGTTTTTTCATACCAGCGAAACAGTTTGTACTTTGAAACAGCAATGTATATAAATTATTCTAATATTCTAAAAGAGTTAGATACATTGATACATTAACACTTGCTCTTTTATCTGCTTGAATTAGGTTTTATCCTTGAAATCTTATGAATAATTAAATATTTATTCCAAAGCCCATTAGAAGGCAGATTCAAGTTCAATAGGTATTTTTTGCAAATTCTATGAAAAGTGAAGTTTTTAATAAGTAATTACCTTTTCAGAGTGCACTGTGTACATCTTTGAATCAAAGAGCTGAAGATTTTAAAACATATTACTGAATTTATGTTTATTTGAACAGGACATTTGGCTTAACAGTGTTTTTCTTTAGAACTTTGATAGGAAAGTTGTTTGGAAATAGGTAAACCTACTGCTAATTTGAACCCTCAGAATTTTCAGTGAAAGTTTGTGGAAGTTTTGCTGTTGACGTTGTTAGACCCAGCACATGAATCAATCTTTGTTGTTCATTCAAACAAATAATTCAATAGGTTGTATTTACAAAAATAAAAGGTTAAAACATATGAAGAGACCTTCATGTGCAGCTATAGGTTAGTCTACAAAATTTTCCAGATATAAACCAGCTTACATTAGCTATACTTGGTGGTAGGGGGAGGAGGTGGGGCCTGGAAATTACTACGTTATATCTGTTTTCACTTACAATTTGTATTGTGGATTATGTTCAGATACATTGAAAGCATTAATTTTACTGTGAAAGCAGAGCTTTGGTTAAATATACTTTTCTAGGCTAGAGTACCAGGGGATGCCAGAGATAGAGCTCATAATATGAAATCTGACCAGTGGAAAAAACTGTCACTATAAAAATACACTAAAGAATAAGCTTGAGTGAAGAAACTATGTATGTATAACAGGAAAATGTTGATACCCTTAGTATTTCAACTATAAAATTTACACCTAATGCAGAGATTGCTATTAGCTACAGGATATTCTCCAAAAAATAAGTACCATTTTATGCATTTTTCAGAATTCTTCAGTTATATGAACATGTCGTCTCCGGAAATTCAGGTATCTTTATTTGACAGAGTCTTTAGGTAAGGTTTCAATTTTTATTTTTAATGTCTATAAAATGTTTAGCAGAGGTCTGGGTTTGTTGTGGCCACCAGTTGTACACTTCAACAGTAAAATAAGTTCTGTGTCTTACAGCCTTTGTAGTATACTTTAATTGTATAGCTACATTTAAGTCCCTCTTTGATCTTCTGACTGCCATTATCATAGGGAAAGCTTCTTTTGCCAATACTATTTGAAGTTGCATACTTTATTGGGCAAGACATGAAAGAGGGAATATGAAGTGATGATGAAACTCTCTCGAATGAAGTTTCTTAATGGTAAGGCACCCAAGCCTTTTTTTAAATGCTCATCAGTTGAGTAATAAGGTATTTTCTTCTTATAAGCTTATATTGAATCAATTTCAATCTCTTTTTCCATGAAAAGATTTTTTTTCAAAGGTTTTTAGTACAAATTTGCTGAAAATGTCAGGGACATTTATGTAATGACCAGAAAAACCCCAACACCTAAGCAACCCCAGTGTGGGTATTTTAAAGTATTGATAAATACAGAGATCACTTATTCACCCAGACATGAATGTGCTTGGTGTGCCAAAACCCTCAAAATCTATCCCATAAAATAAGAATTCCCATGCAGCTGCAACACTGCTGACCTGCAAATAAGAATTCTCATCTTTCTTTTTTCTATGATGATCTCCTTTTCTCATTAAGATCTGTACAAAGTTTCCTAAAGTAGTTGTGTATTTGTTTGATGTTTAAGTCCTCTTTAGAATACCTTTTGCTCAGTACTGGGAGTTCTTGTCCAAAACTTTTGTGGTTTTAGGCAGTTGTTAAAGGCAGAGACAGAAAGAGGACTGAGATTTTAACTTGGTCACTCAGCACTGTTATTTTGCTCTACTGTAGTTGTGTTCTTAGAAGTGTTTATAGTGCTGGTTTTCAAACACTTTTAAAACTGTACACCATGTCCTATTGTTAAAATTGGCTCTTTTTTCCTTGGCAACCATCAGGTAATTTCCACGTGACATTCCTCAAATTCTTAGAAGTTTGCTAATATGTCATTAATGTATACTTGGATTTCCTTCAAACCAAGGGATGTTTGATCTGCACTGTTGGTCAGCTGAGTCTTCATGGATCACAGTTTGAATGCCATGAGTTAAAATATTAACAGGCTGAAATGCTCCTTGCGATTGAGATTTCCCTTTATAAGAGCAGGTGGAGAACCCTGGCATTAGTGTTTGTGCATTCAGAATATTGGAGAGCTGCGGCAGAAGCATAACTTACCAGCTCTCCAAGGGACATCTAACCAATGTACCTGTAACAAATGAAAAAGGTCCAACTGAATTCAAGGATGGGAATGTGCTACTTGAGTTCACCTTACCCCAATACTTATATTGTGTATTTACCTATGAGTCATTGCAATCATGCAGCTGGCAGTTTTCAAAGTCATCAGCAGTTCCATATACAAGTAGTGGAGGCTTTTGGGTCTAGAAGGGGTTTATATATGTGTTGTTTATAAGAGTGGTATTGAAGTCAAAAGCTGTATTCCTACTTACAAAATCAAGCCATATTGTTTTACATGCGGAAACATTTATTTGGTTGTATTGTGCTCTGT
Source organism: Clamator glandarius (assembly GCA_033459285.1). Classification (NCBI taxonomy): domain Eukaryota; kingdom Metazoa; phylum Chordata; class Aves; order Cuculiformes; family Cuculidae; genus Clamator; species Clamator glandarius. The sequence goes on along the minus strand of JAUNZM010000245.1, from coordinate 5,561,799 downwards.
CTCGGACATGAATACCTCTAAGTAATAATTTCTTGTTTGACTGCTGATTGCTTTGCAAACTGAAAGATCAAGTGCAGTTAGTTTTTATGAATTACTTACAATGATACTGAATATGTGAATATTTTTAAGAGAATTCCAGATGCAGATATTAAAATAACTTGGCACTTTAGGTACTGAAGAGTAATTTTCCTTTTATATGCAACTGTTTCACTGTAGCAAAGTTAAATGACTGTTCTTATAATGTGACCAAATAAATACTTCATTCTTACCATTTCTGTTGTTTTAGACTAGACTAAAATATAAATCTCTTCAGAGATCAAGGGTGTATATATACAGTAACTTAAATTATGTAGCAGTGCAAGCAAAAATTTAATTGGCCCATGTATTTCTTAAGCATGTAAAATTTAATTGACTTCTGTGTATCTGTTTCTTAAATACTTATATCTGTGCTGAATATGCAGACTTAATTCTAAAAGATGTAGGATGAAGCCTTTTTTTTTTTTTGTAAACAAATAACCTAATATTCTGCTTTTGTAGTTCTCCGCAGATTATTTTTCAGAATGTAGTTACATATTATGCTATAGCCTGGAACAACAGCTAGAAATGAAAATATAGAAGTTCAGTGTTAGCACATTTTGTCCTCCTACTAATGGTTTTAATGATATTAAATGTCCAGAATGACTGAAGAATCAAAATGCAGTAGGTAAGTGTCTGAACAGCTGCACTGAATTATTTGACCAATTGACTATAAAAAGGGCATATGGTGAGCAGAAAGGAGTATACATTTGATTATAAAAGGACAGACAGCTTTACTTTTCATAGATGGCAATTCTTCATCCATGCGGTATAAAAATCTAAAAAGTGAGGCCAATTGCAGGTTTGGTAATTCATTGTTGTAATAATCCTGGTATGTAGTTGTGTATTTTTCACCCTTCTGAAATAACATGTATTGATATATTTTGTGTTTTTACTTCAGAAGTGTCTTTCCCACTAGAATATAAAATGGGATAAAAATGCAAAGATTGCAAAGAAAGGAAGCGTATAACCAATTTAATTTTTAAAATGTTTTCTAGAGATGACTGAAAGCAAAAGTTGCTAGCAAGACGCATGATTTATTGAACATTTAAGACAAGGTAACTACAGTAACCTGATTATCCTCTATTTACAAAAGAAGTAATTTGTATTGATTATTCTCTTTCTATACAGCTGAACGACAAACCTCCTGAAAGCCAAAGCAGATTTTTCAGTGGACTCTGAGGTGAAGGTGTAGATAACATTCTTGTTTAAAGGAAAGTTTCTTCCACAAAATTAAAATACTGTCCTAAGGTGCTTAACTTGGATTGTCCACTGCCATAGTTTTCAAGTGTTGACAAATACTCAAGGAACAGAAAAACAGATGATGCATTAGGAGGCTGTGATTCTATTTTGCCTGTAAGGGTTTTAAACAAGTTGAACAGGTGATGTTTTTCTTACTTAGTTGAGCAATTTCTCTTGTATGCCATTCGTGGCTAGAAATGCATCTGTGTGAAGGGATTTCTCTCTCTTATATTCCCACACAAAGCCCTTTGGTGTGAGACAGAAAATGAAGAGATTTTACTCTAAATGCCCAACATGATCTTGTAATAAATGCATCTTGGCAGTGCCTTGTGCCAAATGTGTTTACTCTCCTGATGTACAGCAGGTTTTGTACCAAGAAGGTTTTAGTTGCTCTGTCTCCCAAGGATTCCCTTCTGTGGCAAACAACAGTGTGGCTGTGGTAAGGAAAATTATTTTTTAAATTGTATTGCAGGATTCTAGGCTTAATGTCTTCATTTACTGTATGAGCTTATGTAGTGGTTTAGATTGATGCTTATGTAGTGGTTTAAGTTGTTTTTTATTTGCTTTGTTTTTGCTTTAGATTTCTTGCTAATTGATGGAAAAGGATAATCCTGCAATAATTTTAAATTTCTGTTTCCAGTTTGAACAAATTCTACCAGGCTAAGTGTATCTTATCTCACAAGAACCAGTGTTTGGCCTAATCTCACATAAAAACTAGGGTCTTAAGAAGTATATGTCAAGCTAAGGATATTTTGCATTCTCTCTTTCTAGGTTACTTATAATTTCAAACTACACTGCAACTGTACTGCAGTGTTACTTCTGTAGCTAAATGTGCTGGATCCCTCTTGCAGATGTTTTTATCCCTTGTCCAGGATCTCATTGGTGCTTTAAAAGGAACAGGAACCACTCTTCCAGAACTAAAAAGGGCATGAGATTAATTCACAGTTTGGTTTCACTTATTTTTCTCGGGCTAACTGACATAACTCTGGTAAGGTCAGCTGCATCCAAATTAACATTGGATATGCCACATCTACAGTTGGGCTGCACTCACCTATCTGGCTTTAGGAGATGAGAGTATATTTTATTTCCTTGCTTTGCAAAACTGTGCTTAGCTAGGAGCTATTAAATAGCAAGCTGTGAAGAATCTGTTCTTTTTATTTAGGTAGAGGGGGCTTGTGAGAACTTTGTGAATCAACTCTTGCAAGCTAGCTGCTTTCCTGATGTAGCATGTAAAACCTTCGGATTGGTACTCAAGCTTTTAACCCTAAAAGATCTGACTTAAGATGCTAGCATGTCTAGTTTTTTGTATGTTTAGGATGCCAGACATAAATCGGGCTTTTGCTATAATGGAGATTACCCCACAGTTGTGTTTGTTTCATTGATATTAAGTAAATCTTTTATTTTAAATATTATATCATTAATACTGGCTGGGGCAACAACCTAGTAAACTGCTAGTCAGATGACTTAGGTGTGGTTTTGAAGGAAATTTTTCAGACTCAAGAGGTGTATTAACACTTGGTTTTCCATCCAAATTGCAGGCCTGCATTTTATGTGCTTTGTAGCTGTTAGTTGGTTCATATACTGAATTTGGTACCAGCAATGATAACCTCCAGTGCTTGCTTTACTGAGCTAGGTACAGCTGAGTTAGTACTTCTCCAATAAAGTAGAGGAATATGTTGTGGTGCAGGGGCCAGATTGGATCCACCAATCTTGGTAGGGAAAACGCATCTTTGGATGTAAGCTCGTGGGACTGATGGAGAGTTCTTGAAACCAGAATCCATGGGGGAAGGGGATATGAACAGGATTGCTGAAGATAAGCCAAGGGTTGATAAAGTATTTTGACAGCAGGTCAAAAGAGGCAATTATCCTGCTGTATGCAGCATTGGTGTAGCCTCACTGTGAGTTCTGTTGTGCAGTTCTGGCTTCCACTGTTTAAGAAGGATGAGTTAGTACTTCTCAAGTAAAGTAGGCCCTAGAATGCATCCAGAGGTGGAAAACAAATGTAGTGAAAGGCCTGGAAGGAATGTCCTATGAGGAACAGCTAAGAACTTTGGGTTTGTCTAGTTAGAAGAAAAGGAGGCTGAGGGGCAACCCCATTGCTCTCTACAGCTTCCTGAGCGGGGGGGGGGGGGGGGGGGGAAGTTGGAGAGGAAAGTGCTGATCTCTTCTTTCTCCCCATCCCCTCCACCCCCTCGCATCCCTCTCTCTCTCTCTCTGTCTCGCATCCCCCTCTCTTTATGTCTCACATCCCTCTCTCCCTGTCTCTCATCCCCAGCTCTCTCATTCCCCCTCTCATCCTCTCCCAACCCCACCCGCATCCCCCCCTCTCTCGCATCCCCTCCTCTCGCATCCATCCCCCCTCTCGCATCCCTCTCCCCTCTCTCGTATCCTCCCCTCTCTCTCTCCCGCATCCCTCTCCCCCTCTCTCACATCCCTCCCTCCCCTGCATCCCCTCTCGCATACCTCTCCCTGTCTCGCATCCCCCCCTTCTCGCATCCCCCCCTTCTCACATTCCCTCCTCTCCCACATCCCTCCCTCTCTCCGTTTCCCCCGCTCCCCCTTCTCTCTCCCTTCCTCCCTGGCTTCCCATCCCGGCGCCCGCTCCCCCCCCCCTCTCGGCGCAGCCCCCGGTCTCCGCGCTGCGGGCTGTCAGGGGTTAACCCTCTCCGGGGCGGAGCGGGGCCCGCCCGTCGCTGCCGGGAGGCGGCCCGGCGGCTCCCAGCGCCCGCTGAGAGCCGGGACCCGACCGGGAGGTGCGGGAAGCCCCGCATCCCGCACCGGGAGCGGGGTGGGGGGCGGCGGGAACAGGGGGGCGGGAGGAGGATGGAGGGTGCCTGCAGGAATCTGGGTACCAGGGGATGGGGGGTCGGGAGGATGGGGGGTACCGGCAGGAATCTGGGTACGACGGGATGTGGGGCGTCGGGAGGGTGGGGATACCGGCAGTAATCTGGGTACCACGGGATGGGGGGGGTCGGAAGGATGGGGGTACCGGCAATAATCTGGATACGACGGGATGGGGGGGGGTCGGGAGGGTGGGGGTACCGGCAGTAATCTGGGTACCACGGGATTGGGGGGGGTCGGGAGGGTGGGGGTACCGGCAGGAATCTGGGTACCACGGGATGTGGGGGGGTCGGGAGGATGGGGGTACCGGCAGTAATCTGGGTACCACGGGATTGGGGGGGGGTCGGGAGGGTGGGGGTACCGGCAGTAATCTGGTTACGACGGGATGGGGGGGGTCGGGAGGGTGGGGGTACCGGCAGGAATCTGGGTACCACGGGATGTGGGGGGGTCGGGAGGATGGGGGTACCGGCAGTAATCTGGGTACCACGGGATGGGGGGTCGGAAGGATGGGGGTACCGGCAGGAGCGTGGGTACCACGGGATCGGGGAGGGATGCTCGGGAGGGGCCGCGGACACCCAGGTCTCGTCTGGAGGGCGGGCGGTGCCCGAGCCTCCCGGCTTGGATGGACGGGAGGGGTCCGGGGATTCCGGGAGGATGGTCGGGAAGGGATGCGCAGCGGGACTGAGCCGGGGGGCTTGTACGGCGTCAAGGGGGAACCCGCAGCACAAAAATCAGTTTTGCCATGACTTCAGTTTTTTTTTTTTCTAATGATGGATTAGCGCCAAGATAGGGCTTTCCATCAAAGACACTCTTAACCGAGGTTTTCCTTCAAAAAAGGGAGGGGGGATTAAGAAGGAAAAAAAAAATGGAGAGAGAAAAACGTCAACGTGTTCTGAATATTTTTAAAACATTGATCGGAGGGTTTTCATGCACGTTAGAGGGCCGTGTCCTTTCGTGAGCTGTTTGCATGTTATTCATGAACATCAGTTTTTGCTTCGGATGAAGAAGGCGGCTGAAGCTTTTGTCATGGCTATAAAAATTTCCTTTTGTTTACATAGTGTGAGAATTTGGTGGCTTTATATTAATTGGCTGCCTGTCAGCTCCTGCGTGATTGCCAGAAGGGTCTGCCATGGGAAAACTGCTTTATGTTTCTGCCTTTCTTCTGTTCTTGCCAACTGCTGGGCATTGTCGGAGAGGGTGTTCTGGACCTTCGGACTGTCAGAACTTTGTTCTCAGTTTTCTGAAGTGCATCATTACTTAGGGGATCACAGAACCAAGAACACAGTTAAAAGCAATGTGGTTACTTAATACTGTGAACAGCAACTGAATTAATATCCTTGGTTTATTTGCAGCTATTTATCATCTAGGTATATAAAATCACTTTGCTATTTCTTATTCTTGCCTTCTAACTCCTTGTTATTTGGACTGATAGCACTGCAGTTTTAATGGGAAAAAAATAAGCATTTTTGCCATAATGAACATGGTATGAAAGCAATACCCTGCAGTAACTGACTCTAATTGTGTGATTATAAAGATATGTAATCAATTCTATATCAACTTTTATACTTTATCTCCTTAACAATAGATTCTAGTACGTTTAGTGCATCTAGTACATGTGAAGTTTATTTATAAAGGCTGACATTTTAAACGTAGAAGAAAAATTTATAGTCCTTATGATTTTTAACACATTTTCATTATTCAGTGGCTTTTAACAGGAAGAGTTTGAGTTTATTTCATTTGGTCCTTCAGTTCTTTCAAAATTCATGTGTTATGTAATTCTATCGCAAGACTGATTTCTTTCTGTTTCCTTGTATTGTAATTCTGGAGTTTTGAAGGATTACAATTCTGCCTCTGCTATACTCTTATGTGCTGTCAGGCTATTTGTACAGGAGGGTGGAGCAAAACTTTGTGCTTCAGTGCTTCCTGTAAGGGTATTCCCAGGAGGTACCAACTTTGGAACGTAGATTTAGTCACTTCTGAAAATAATGACAAATGAATCAGTCTATAATTATATTTCTGTCATAGTATCAGTACCAAGCCTCAGTAACACGTTTGCGTATTTAAATGTAAAGGAGAATTCAGAAGGCAGATTTTCTTCCTTTGGTAAATGTTGGGGTAATGGACTAGGGAAACAAAGAAAAGTAGATCAAAAGTGGGTCAAGGTGGATGGGAAATTAGAGTGCTGTGACTTTTTTTGAGTCATATTTGGTTTAGTCTTCCTCACCCTCAGGCTGAGGCAGATAGAAGTGTTTTTAGGGTCAGTAGGAGGAGTTTAATGAGGAGGATATTATGAGCAAGATGCTTCCTGGAAACAGGTTTCAGGCATTTGACGGTTTGAAATGAACTTTGGAGACCTTCTGGAACCAGTGGTGAAAGGTAAAGCTAGTTCAGCAGTCACTGTCGCTGTGGGAGGTATAGAAAACAGAGGATTAGTTAGTTAGCTAGGAGACATACCTGTGCCTGACCGAGGCGGGTGTTTAATATACCAAAGAACAGAAGTAGCGGTGAGATGGGGCTTACGTTAGCAAGGGATTAGTTTGGGCCTCAGTGGTTTGAAAGGGGTGATGCTCAACTCTATAATGTCACACGAAGTCCTTTTGCTACACAGTGTGTTTTGCTGCCATCAGCATGGGTGCCTTTCCTAATTTCTTTAAAGTGATATCATTTAATAAACCATTTTTGAGTAGGAGAGCATAAAATATAAGACAGGTTTAGAAAAACTGATAAAACTAGCTCAAAATGGGTGAAAAATCCACCTGTGCCCAACAAAGATAGAGGAAGCATATTGCTTATTATTCACATGCATAGGCTGCTATTCTCTAAGAAAGTACTGTCAAACTAGAGAAGATAAGAACATGTTTATCAGAAAAACTCAAGGCTCGTGTAATCAAAACCAGCAGGTGTTGACTAAACCAAAAGACAGAGAATTAATACGCAACGTTTCACAAGTCGGTTTGAATGAAAAAGTAGAAAGGAATTGCTTTAAAAAAGCAGCTGTCCCCCAAACAAAACAACTAATGATAATATCTAGAATTCTTAATAGCTATAGAAGACACAAGTTTCCAGGCAGACCTCCTGTATTCAGTTCTTTAAGATTTAAATTACTTTTTTATTTCATGAGACCACCTCTTCAGGGTGACGGCAATTTAATTTTAGTATCATCTTAACAAAACCAAACCAAAAATGTTTTAGAAGAATCCGAAAAGGTTGAGCTATAACCTTCTTAAATCTGTCTAAAATACTACATAATTTGATAGGAATGGTTGGACTCGATGATCCTGTGGGTCTCTTCCAACCTGATTATTCTATGATTCTATAATTCTATGATTAGCTATGCTCATTTTGCTACAGTTATAAAAGCTGTAGTGTGGCTGGAGTATTTTGGGGGTTCAGGACACTATCATCTATAGGGAAAGTTTCTATCACTGTTAATGGTGATAATTTTACAGATGGGACTGTTCTGATGCACTCATATCTAATTCTTTTAATATAATTCTAGGTATAAGCATACATGGCTCCTGGTGAATCAAATGAGAAGAAAACTGATGATGAGCAGTCTTCAAAGTAAGATTCAGAAATGAATTATTTTGTTGAAGTTTACGCTTACCTTCTGCCGCAAACCCATTATGCACTCATTTAGTTTAAGATAAAGTTTATGGTGCAAATATTGATTATAACTTGAAGTATTTAGTACAAAATGTTCTGACAAATGGAGTCTTCATCTGCTTTGAGCAGACGTACACAGAGGACATTGATGACTAGCCATTTTCATTTATCACATTAGTGATTTTTTTCAAGCATAGGTGATATTTTTATTTATTTATTTTTTTAATCTAGAGAACTTTTGAAATGTTGACTTTGGTTTCTGCATATGGCCAGACATACCTGCTTCAAGAGTTTGAACAAATATTTCAATCTGTTCCACTAATACTTACTTTAAGCTTATCGTAGTAAACCATACGTGCGTGTTTAGTCATCAGATATTCATGTTTTGTTTAAAGCCCCAGAAACTGTAGGTGCTTTACAACAGTGAGAGTAAGCACGGTTTATTCAGAGGAATAAATTGTATGCTTCTTAGAGTTAGAGGCCAAAGATTTTTGCAGGCAAACTTTGCCTCTACTGTAAATCCATGGCATTGGTCCTGTGTACACATAATAATATGCTTACTTTTATTGCCCATTTTACCCCAGGGTCTAAGTCTGCAATTAGATCTCGATGGGCAGATAAGCAGTAAAAGTTAGTAACAGTCCCTAGCTGCAGTGAAGTGGTGGGTTGAGGAGTGTTGCTAGGTAAAATATAAGATGATAAACAGTGAAATATAGACAATGCTGAGGAAGGCAGCTGTGAGGCGTGAGGACAGTGGTGGTTGGCACATGCCACATGAATTTCCCTGTACTTTTAATAGAGGCCTCGCCTTCTCCCAGTTTATTTCCTGGAGAGGATCCTTTATTGCTGGTATTCTTATAAAGTAGGAAATACTTTTTTGCTTATGTGAGAACAAATTGTAAAGTGATTTCAAATCATACCCTATTTGTATGCAAAAGCTATTCCAATAAACATCATCACAGACAGCTATTTAATGTGCATTAGTGAGTGACCCATTGCGTATGGGTAGCGTCCCGCAAACCCAAACAGGAAAATTCAGAGGAGGCAGTTCTGCTCACATGAGCTGGCAAACTCCTGGGCTGTGTGTACGTTTCTGAAGAGCCATAAATCTGCTCATTATTTCTCCTGGAGTCAAACGGGTCTCTTGGAGGGAAGAAGAAAGACAGACAAAACCTTTGGGTTCCACCTCAGGTGGGGTTTATATGAAGAGAGGCAAATGGGACACGTGGGAGATAGAAAGGAATTGCTACCAAAGGTGGGGATGAACCACCCTCTTTGTCGGGCTGGTTTTTTCAGTTGCTGAAGATGGTAGTTTATGCTGCTCAGGGACAAATGGGGTGGATTGGGATGATAGCTCTTACTTTGGCCTTGCAGCTGCTGCTGGATAGTTAGTGAGAGGGAACAGAGAGAATTTCAAGAACAGAAACAGTGGATATATTCAGAATATTGGGGTTGTAAATATTTTCTTTGCTTTCTGAGGAACGGTTCAGTGGGCTCAGTATGGGCATCTAGGCCATCTTAAGGTAACCAATAAATCCTGCATAGGATTGACACATAAGATGCAGGACCTACAGAAAAGTACTGCCTTTCTGGAGAGGCAGACAAGATAACCTAAAATGTCTAAAATAGCACTGAGTGCCTATGTTTAGGCTTCAGAGTTGTTCCCGGAAAGTTTTTTTGCATAAACTCCAGGCAAACTCCTTTGTTTGCCTCCTCTGACAAAGCAGTTTGCATTTGCTGAGCCGTGCTGTGGTTGCACTGAGACTTCATTAAGCTATTATGTCATCTTCTTGTGTCTGGAAGATATTTATTGCTTGATTTCAGTACTTTGAAGTATTAGCCAGTATTTTGCTTAAGCTTGTGATTATTGACTAGTCTTCCCTACCTGTTTCAATTGAACCTAAAACATCAAGCACAGAAGGCAGACGTTCTATGAATCATTCAGCTTGCTTGGTTAGTCCTCTGCCAAATTTTCCATGAATCTGATCCCACATGCCAAGTAGTTAAGTTTTCCTTCCTTGCCTTGTTTCTTGATTCTTCAGGAATATATATATATCTATATGTATATATAGATATATACACACACATATAAAGATGTCTCACTTCCTTACAGGAAGCAACTTAAGGGGAAGAGAACTCTTTTTACCTCTTCCTCACTTTCCCTTTTTCTTGCTTTTTTTTCCCCTTTTCCATGGTCTTCTCTATGCTTCAGATTTCCATTGCTCTTTTCCTCTCCTGTTTCAGATTCTCTGTAGTATTGTTGCCAGTCTGATGCTGTAGAGGTTTCCCTCCTGGCTGGATGACACAGAGTCACAGGAAACCGTGTTGCAAGAAATCCCCTTTCTGCCTGTCTATAAAGCCCAAATCTTTCCATGCCTTTCAGGTTCCTAGGGTGGTCAGTCAAAACATAGAGTTCAAGTTTACCTTTCAGCTTTGATATAGCTTGTCTGTATAGTAAGGTGGTCTGTTGAATATTCCCTGGTCTTGCTCCCTTTGTTCTTCTCACCATAAAGACCCACTCTGCTTCACAGATTTAATATTGTTTAAGATAAAGATTGCACTGTTGCAAATGCATTCTACCATCTGGGCTTTTCTTCAGCAATTTCGCCCTGTGTAATGAACGGAATGTTAAATATCATATGTGATTTATTATCAGACGTAAGGTGATAAAGATATTTAGGATTTCCTTTATGTAATGCATGGGGAGCCAAAATAAGGTAGTGCAGGTATACTTGGCTTTGGCATTTCCCATCTTCTATTGCTTAAGTTTGCAATATTAGCATCTGTTCAGTGGACTAGTATTTCTTAATGCTGCTGTCCTGGCAGAGAGAATTTTATCCATCTCTGCAACCCTCACCTGGAGAAAATGAAAGAAGACATCCTGTACCATTTTGCTCTTGGGACTGGTACCCATGATTTTCCGGCATTGTTTGGAGATGTAAAGGTAAGATGCTTCATTTCATTCAACAAGCTTAAGTTTTTCTGCAGAAGGTGGAAGTGTATGTGTCTTCAAAACAAGACTAAATGTGTAAGGATACCACCAACTGAGGGATCAAGGGAAAAGGGATGAGAATTTGTGTATTCTTGTTGCTGTAAATATCAAGCAAAATTGAAGATAGTTGTTTCTGATTGTCTATTTTTATCTAGTGAAAATGCAAATGCTGCAGTCTCTGTTCAGGTAGAACTCCCCTTTGGAGGGCCTTCAAGCCAATATTTATCTTTTACTAGTTTAGACGTGGTGAAGGCTTTTGAGTGCTTTAAAGAAGGATATTATTTTCCATAATTTCTCTTCATGGCCTTTTTAGAATGGTCGTGAGAAGAACCACATCTGGGAATAGCTTTGTGTTGACTGAAGGTGTTTGCTTGCTCATGTTGATCTTTACATGTTCTTTCATATATTGGATCATGCAATTGATTTTTGTTTTGTTGAATACCGTCCACCTCAGTTTGTATGTGTTGGAGGAAGTCCTTCACGGATGAAAGCTTTTATTGCCTATATAGCTGAAGAACTGGGGCTTGGGAGCCCTGGTGGTGACTATCCTAACATCTGTGCGGGAACTGACCGGTACGCAATGTACAAAGTGGGACCTGTTTTGTCAGTCAGTGTAAGTACCTCGCTTAAACAGACATGCAGCACATTTCAATTATTCTGTTCAAAGCAGAAGATGTGAATGCACATTTCTCTTAAGCACTTAATAGACAGAGTCAGGTTTTTAAGTTGGTATCAGCATGCTCAAAATAGTGCAGCCAGCTAATTAAGAATTCCTTCTTAGTGCTTTATTATAAGAGGGCAAATCTCTGAGACCTTCATTCCTTTCTTGTCTCCTTTTTTATCAGTGTACCACTGAGGGCTTGCAGGAATGCCCTTATATATTTTTTGGTCAGGCTTACTGTTGACTTGTCTCTGTTCTGTATCCTGAATAATGGGGAAAAAGGTCAGTGACACATGTGGGGTGCTGGAAAAAAAAGGGCTGTATCGCATACAGACCACAGTATGTGCAGTAGCATTGTCAGATGTGCTAACATAGCCTAAGAGTAGCATTCCATGGGACTTGTGCTCCCATGTATGCATTCTAAAACTTCATACCTCTACTTTGTAGGTATGATTACATACTTCAATTGCCATTGCATAGCTGTAGTATCATTCTGCATCTTTTCTTTTGAGTTGTAATTGTTGCATTATGAATGTTAAGATGGACTTCATTTGCTGAGCTTTGTAACTAAACCACAATATCTGTGTTTTGAAATAATTTAACTATTCGCTAGCACTTCAGTTTGGTAAAGAAATAATGGTGAGGGCTTTTTTGTGTTAAAGGAAATTTCTGTGATGAAGTGGGTTCATCAGCTATTAGGAAAGGACACTACTTATGCTTTTAGGAATGTAAATATTTTATAATTAAAGATTTTTAGAAATATTGTACTTTGTCCATAGCCTACTGAAGCCAGTGAGTCTTTGTTTACCTGTTTACCTGCCTTTCAGTACATCTAGAGGTTAAGGTTTTTGTGGGAGTGAGTTAAGGGACATTTGGGGAAAAAAAATATCAAGAAGGAGATACTGCCTGGCTCCTTTTTGCATTGTCTATGTGAATGTCGAATATGAATTTCTGCTTTCATTTCAGCATGGTATGGGCATTCCTTCTATTTCAATCATGTTGCACGAGCTGATCAAACTGTTGTATCATGCCAAGTGTTCCAACATAACCATTATTCGCATTGGCACCTCTGGTGGAATAGGTATTTTCCCTTTTGATTTCTTTCTTTTCTTCAAACCAAAACATCTTTGTAGGAGAGTAAAGCATCTCTCTGCAAGTAAGTGATTGATGGTCAAAACAGTTTCCTGCAGGAAACTGCAGGATCATTTTGATTCCATAACTTTGAAAAAATAGGCAATATCTGCCTCTGAATAAACAAAATGCAGCTGGAGATCTGATAACATGAGAAGGACATTTCTGTCCTCTCTGAAAATTATGACGTAAGAAAAAATATATGGTTAAAAAAGGAAAAACTTTGTCTTTTCAGAATTTATTTGTGATAATAAACTGCAGCAGCTAGGCATGCAAAAACAATCTCTTGGTGAATTCAGAGGCAAAATTGCCATCTTTAAAAGAAGCAGGATTGGGTCAAGGTGTACAATTTGTCTGTGGAAATAAAGGATTAACTGCATTGTAAATCCATGTCTATTTCTTTTTCCTGCAGGTCTGGAGCCAGGCTCAGTGGTTATAACTAGGCAGTCTGTAGATGCCACCTTCAAACCTCAGTTTGAACAGGTTGTTCTGGGAAAGACCATAATTCGCAGTACAAACCTAGATGAACAGCTAGCTAAGGAACTGATGCAGTGCAGTAAAGAAATCGGTCAATTCAATACAGTAATTGGAAACACGATGTGCACTTTGGATTTCTATGAAGGTAAGGCCAGCAACAGGTTAACAGAAGTATATTGTTAAGCAGCAATAGATAAATATTGAATAATATTTTAACATTAAAGTTCCAGTTCACTGGACAGAATACGTTCCCTGCTTTGAGTTGTCTTGTCAACCGTAATGAGCCTATTTTTCATATACATGAAGTCAAGCATTTTGCTGAGCAGTTTACTCTATAGAGCTTCTAATTTTGTGGAGGTTTCTCCTCACAAGCTCCAAAAGATCTTCTGGAATACGTATAGTCTCAAATAGACTTATTATATACTTGTCAGTTGTGTATGTTTATTACAATTTCTGTGATTTACTGAGGCATCCTAGAGAGTTAGAGAAGTGGGAATTTTTTGTGGATGTTTTGGGGTTGTTTTGTTTTGGGATTTTTGAACTGGTTAAGTATCTAAAGTATATCTTTTCTAAAAGAAGCATTGGAACTTGTTTCCCTTGCACCTTTTCAGCAAAGCAGCAATCAGCCAACTAATGAAAATATTTTGTTGAGTTACGCCAGTGCTGCTGTGTAGGAAGGCCAAGCTTTTGAGGCTTACTTTGGATAGACATGCAGATGCATTTTGGATCTCCCAAGTCTATTCACAAACATCTTTCAGATCTTGTGGGAACACCTGGTACTACTTCCTCTAGCTCCTGCTGGATGGGGTACAAAGGGTGCAGTGCTAAGGAGAACACACGGTCTTCCTAACAGTGCTCAAGGTTGGTCCAGACACTGCCAGTTTGTCTATCTCCTCAGACATGAATCATAGGTACAAGCTACACTGAAAAAAAAAGTGTCAGGAGTGTTTTCAACAGCAAAAAACTAGAACAGGCTGAAGGGCATTAACTTAGAAATACATCTCCTGAAAATAAAAAAAAAATACTGAGTAAACCATCATGTAATTTAACTTCACTGTACATAACCTGCTGTTGTTTTATCTGAAGGCGTTAATCTTGAACAAGTTGAATAAACTATAATTTTCTCAAAAAATGTTAATACTAATAGCTAGTTAGCTTAAGAGGCTCTTCATCTCTTAGCTTGGAAAGTTTGTAAGCAATAAAAAGTTCATCCTTTAAGGTAGCATCAAGAAGGCATTTTCAAGCCTGGCAGTTTTTCTAGACTATAATTATACATAGAAAAAAATGCAGCACTTCCACACAGCTTCAAGTTTGCTGCTGAAATTTGATGTGTGTCCCACATGCACGAAACTACTACTTATATTTTCCCATTTATCAATTTGAGAATTTAAGCTGGAGAAAGCTAATTAAATGACTATGATTGACATTATGAAAAAATATAAGAAGCATTAGCAGTAGCTTAAGAATCACTTTGTCTTATCTGTTTTGTGCATTAAATAGTAGTAAAAACTGGACAACGTATAGGAAAAACTATAATAATTGGTTGTTCTAGAAACTAAAATTTTTATGTGAATTCATCACATTGAAAAGTTTTATAAAATTACTTTGTAGGACAGGGCAGGTTGGATGGTGCAATCTGCCTATATAATGAAGAAGAGAAACTACGATATTTGAAGGAAGCTTATGATTCTGGCGTCAGAAATATAGAGATGGAGTCTTCTGTATTTGCTGCAATGTGTAATCTCAGCGGTGTCAAAGGTAAACTTAACGTCACTTTATTCAAGCTATAGGAAGTTTTCTGTGTTGGAGGGGATTTGTGGTAAAAGTGGCAAATGTGGTGCTAATGTACCTTCTGCGTATAGACAAATTAGTTGTGGTTATAGTTCTGTTGCTATAATTGTTTGATTTGTATCATATGTATTGAAATTTATGCAAAATTCCTTACATAGTTCTTGGATGGTTTAGCCCTTTCATTTGCTATCCCAGCCTGCGGCAAGCACATAGATCATCATAGTACCTAATTTCCTTATTATTGCATTAATTTCTTTTCTTCAGTTAGTTTTTGAAGTTTGCAGAAAGCAACGGGTTATTTTAATCAATCAGGTGATTCTTGTATGCATAGAAATATAATCAGTTCTTATGCTTTCATATCAGATTTAAAATAGATGTATTTTGTGTAGGCTCATAGCTTTATTTCTTAAAGATTCTTAGTAGCATCATGAAGAAACCATACCTAAATGTAAAATGATTTAGATGTTTGTAATTTTCTTTACACAAACTAATTTTCAGTAAAGATTGAAAAAGTAAGCCATTGCAAATACTGTAATTCAGTGCCATTCTACTGACCTTTTCAACTGTAGTCTTTCACTTCCTTTGGCAAGGAATTTGCCAGTTTAAAACACTGAGGTTTTCTCAAACTTCCTTAAACTCCAGGCAGATGAAATGAAGAAAAATAAGCAAAAGGGCCAACAGTTCTGAACATCCTCAGTTCTTACTGACTTGGAAGTGATTAAAAACACAACCCATGCTATCCCTTAGCCATGAGGGAGCCTGATCTCTACCTTGTAAAGTGTATTACTACTTGTGCTCTGTAAATTGTCACCAGTAGAAATTCCCGATACACAGAAGTCATACTAGAGCTCAGCTTGAGTGAAAGGAGGGATATGAGGGATTTGAGTCTCTGATTATCAAAAGGCAGCAGATATTCCTGAGCTGATCCATGAAATCCTCATGTATTTGCTGTGCTCCCTGTTGATGAATGTTGAAGTGGCTCATCTGCTGGTTGCTAAGGGATGGTATCAATGGCTCAGGGATTTGAGTTGGGGATTATGTAGATAGAGGGCTGTAAATACGTCTGATAGAACAGTGTCTCTGATCAATTCCAGTCAAGTCTTGGTTACTTGTGAAATATACAGTTCCTATTGAGAAAAATGTAAGAATCATGTTATAACAATAAGTACCTGCAGTTGCCTGCTTGCTTTATTAATGGAGTAACCAGTGGTTTGAACTGTAATTTTTCTTGTATCATGCACAGCATGCTAGTCCTTCAGCAGCTCATGGTACTGTTTGCCATTTTGGGGGGGTTTGTTTTCGTTCGTGTTTTTAATCTTCTAGCTGTTTGTTCAGTGTTTATGCTTTTGAACTGTAAGTGGCTGAATGGCATTCCTAACTAATGCTGTCTTAATTCCTAGCGGCCGTTGTGTGTGTCACTCTTCTGAATCGGCTTGAAGGAGATCAGATTAGTAGCTCACATGATGTGCTGGTGGAGTATCAGCAGAGACCGCAGAAGTTAGTGGGATATTTCATTAAGAAAAGTCTTGGAAAAGTATGAGATATCCATCTTCGTTTTACAGAAGCAGAAGGTTTTTACACGACTTCAGTGCATTAAAGGTCTTTTACTCCAGAACAGCTTACAGCATTCTCGTGTCTGTGGAAGTTAATCATTTATGTCGCTGTGCTTTGAGAACTGAATGTGCTGAATGGACTTCAGTTAAGTTTTGCTTAGTTATGCACTGCTGAATATGAGAACCACTTTTCTGTGAACTGGAAAGTGGATGTGTTGTGAAGGATGAGTCTACTATACTATATGAAAAAGCTTTATTTATCATTGCTGTAAAAGAAAAAACATAGGAAGAAAATCAAACTTTATTGCCAAGTACTTGCAAACCTCAAAATTAAAATTAACTTAAGAATGCTGATCTCTTTCTCATTTGTTTTTAAAAAATTATATAAATTATAATTGTTTTGTTGCTTCACTTGTAAGGAAAACTTAAAGTGAATGCAGTTTATTTTTTTTCAAACTTTGACAAATAAAAAATACTATTTTCATACATTAAAATACCACAAAATTGCAAAGTGTGGGACTGAATTTTCTAAGCATTGATAAGACTTGACACTGAATGTTGAATATATGTAGATCCTAGATATTGATCCAACAACAAGGCCTTTCATATCCCATTTTCACTCTATGATTGAATCAATACCCAGAAAACATTTATGTATTAAGTAGTTTTGTATTGAAGATCTTGAAATCTTTTGCTGAATCAAGGCATCTGCTTACTGAAATGGAACCAGAGACAGACATGAGATGCACAGCATAGTTACAGGACCGCATTATGATACTTCAATTTTTCCCCTTTTACTTTGCTTCTTTTTAAATTGGTTTTTATATCCTGGTCTAACCCTGTTGCAGTGGTTCCCAGTTCTGAAGAAGTGGAGAATGTACATGCCATCAAAACAACTTCTGCATTTTTTTCCACTACCGTTGGCCTTGTGTTTGGTCCTTTTTAAGATCATACTCCTTGCTGCTTTGCTGCTGTGGTTGGAATGTGGTCCGCTAATGAAAAGTATGTTTATCTTTCTTTCTGCTGCAGCGGATAGTCCAGTCCTAGCAGGAGTCACAGGTCAGAACAGTCTGAATAGACTCTCAAAACAGCTGTCGCTCATCCAGCTAAATGAGGTTTTCTTTTCGAGGATTGTGGCTGAAAGCACTCTGTTAACAAGCATACAAGTTAGACCTAAGAGGGTAGTAGTCAGTACTTGCATCAGGAGTGGCAGAAACTGGAAGCAATGTGAAGAAAACATTGAAAAAGGAAGAGGTGACTCTTGTGAATGGGAAACTGTCAATGAAGTTTAATCTTCTCAAATTTGATGCATTTCCAACTGGAAAACAGATAAAAAGATAAAATTTTTGGATTTTTTAAAATTTACTAATTTAGTCTTCCTTTACACTTAAAAATAGATATTCTCAGTTATGCTTTGGATACATGATGAATCTAAGTTTTCAGAGAAAATATTTCTTTCCCCTAAGCTCCACCTTTGGTTTGAACTTTTCCCCTCTATTTAAATAAGACAAAAAAAAAAAAGACAACCCGAAGTAAAGAAATCTGGGCTTACTTATGCCTACTGCTTGCCTGGACATTGCACGAAGCCCTGTGAAGTCCCTTGGTAAATGTTCAACAAAGCATATCCTTGCTCGGCAGCCTCCTGTTCCCAGAATAGTAGCAAGGAGATGGAAAGAAAATTGCTTAAGCAGCAATGTGTTGCACTCTAGGCTGAAGAAAAGTTCATACTGAGTTGACCAGTATGGTTTTGGAGGAGGGAGTATGCTATTGTGGAAGAAATGCTTAGTTATGAATTGCTGAAAGAGAAGAAAAGAACTTCATCAAGAAAACAAAGAAACACTTAATGGAGCACTGTAAAGCTTTGGGGAAGCATATTACTACACATCCTGGATGTATGAATCTGAATTGGTGTGATTTGTCTTTTTAAAGGAAGGGCAGCAAGAATCTGGAAACTGGGTAAAAAGAAAAAATTCTTAAATAATTGAAGTGTGACCTGTCAATTGGAATTACAAAGCTTTTGCTTTTACAGTCATATGAAGTAGGCACATCTACTTTGATAACTACTATGAAAGCTCTTTTGTGATACGTGCTGAAATATAACTAGCATTGTGGCCTGGCTGAGTTGGAGCTAGGATTCAAGATGCAACTATTCTACTAAATCAATGCACAGAAATCCCTGGAAGACTTTAGCCATTCGTATTTTGCTGATACATTCTTTCCCCTTCCTGCTGTTCCTTAAGACATTGTGCTTTCTGCTAAAATACTTTCTTCAGTGCTTTCTAATAGATGGAGTAAAGGGATGTACGAGAACTCAAAATTAGAATTCAAAGGAGAACAAATTTCCTGCTGTTTTCCACTCATTAACATCCTGTAATGCTGTATTCCTAATGCAAGAGGGTGCTCTATCAACAGATCTTATGTGCAAGAAAATACTTAGCTTCAGAGGAAACTTGCGGGAACATAACCAGATAAGAACAATTGTATTTTCCAGTGTGACTGTGTCTGGACAAAGAGATAAAGGAATGACTCAGCTGTGTGCATCCGGCAATTAAGTTACCTTCCTCTTGATTTTATGAAGATGTCCAGTAAGAATTATAAAATATCTGTCAGGCTTTTACGTGCAAATCAAATATTTAATATTAGCCATTCACATTACCTCTGTATCATACAGAGAAACAGGAGACGCATGCTGAAAAGCATGAATCAGGATTTGGAGTGTTGATTTCTTTAATGCCATATGTGATGATGCATGTATGTTTGATATTGCATAGTGCAGTGTCTCATGGTAGATCTGCAAATCCTGCAAACTCTAGAAGCCTTGATTTCTAATCAAACTCTCCCTTCTGTTTTCTGTGTCACCCTGCACTTAGCAATACACAACAGATTCGATTTAGTCCAGAGATCAGAAGGGATAAAAGCAAAGAAGGAAAGTAGAAGATACTTCTTTAGTGACAGGTCTAGGTAGTCCTAGGTAGTGATAGGACTAGGGGCAGTGGGTATAAACTGGAGAGGGGCAGACTTAAATTGAACGTAAGGAAGAATTTCTTCACTATGAGAGTGGAGAAGCGCTGGCACGGGTTGCCCAGGGAAGCTGTGGCTGCCCCATCCCTGGAGGTGCTCAAGGCCAGGCTGGATGGGTCCTTGGGCAGCCTGATCTCATGGGAGGTGTCTCTGCCCATGGTAGGGGGGTTGGAAATGGATAATCTTTAAGATGCCTCCCAACCCAAACTATTCTGTGATTCTATGATACAAATTGGAAGCATGAAGGGAGAAAACAGTAGTTTCTACCAATGGTCTGTTCTGTGATCCATGGTGTTTTTCTGTCCTGCTCCTACCATTTTGTTAAAGAAATGTTGTCACCATGTGAAGGTAGGCTAGAGCACTGGTGTTTCACATTTACAAGAGACTGAGAAGGTGCAGGAATTTGATTGATGACTTGAAGAAATGGATTTTTATTTCTGACTTCTTGATTTACTTCAGAGGAAGATATTCTTTATGGAAGATATAAGAAATCCTGAAAAGGAACTGTTTTGAATTACTTACTGCCAAAAGTGCTTACAGTATGAGTGTTTTATCAGGCCTTCAAAAAAAAAAAAGCAAAATACTTCAGTAATTTCAGTATTTCTTGAAAATAGACACAATGCCATATCTTTTTTTAACACTCTTCTTAAGTTCTTGCAAAGGATTTTCAGTGTATTGTGTAACAGAACTAGGTTTTCTTCTCAAACCCTGCTAGATCTCAATATACTCCTAAATAAAATGTTCATACAGAGGAACTAGAGATGTATTTTATTTCCATTGACAAGCTAGGTAAAAGAAATGGGAGTGTAAATGTGTTTGAATTTGCCTATCGGCAGTCAGTTGTGTTCTGAATGAAGTGCTCAGTAATGCAAGCAGCAAACTAAGCTTTGGATCTGCGTGCAACAAATGAATATGAGAAAACACAGTTGTGTGGTTTGCTACACGATGTTGAGGGTTGCTTTCTCTGAAAGTCAGAATGACTTAAATAAATGCTTTCCTTCTCTAAAAAAACAACCATTTAATATTATACTCCAGAGTATGAATTAAATTACAGTAAAAAGTTTTCTCCCATAAGAAAAAGGAGGTCACTGAACAGACCAACACTAAATCTGAAATTCTGTGTTACAATAATAGAATAAAGAGTAATGCTGATGGCAGCGATGCTTTTTCTTAGGCCACAAACAAAATGCAGCAGCATGAAAAGACAGAGCTGGTTTTACATGATACAGAAACCTGATTCTGGAAGCTTCTTGTCAGCTCTGAGTTTGTAACTGTGAGAAAAATTTCAGTTTGCTATCAGTCTGTCACATTAGAAGAATAAAATTCCTAGAGCTGCCTAGAAGCTCAAACAAACCACTGGCCCCCTTGTGAGGCTGGATCCGGTTCGTTTATTTAATGCATAGCTCTGTTTTAATCAAACCTATTATTTGATCTTGCCCACAACTAACATTTTTTATCATATCCTAACTTTGCACACAGGAATTGTCTCCCAAGAAAGACGCTACTAATTGATGTCATCCTGCAGGCACTTTGTCTGCAAAATAGGTCTGTGCCGTGTAAATGCAAGTAGTACTTCTAATAACGTTGAAAGGAAAGCCTTGTGACCAGGCAGCAAACTTTGTGAAAGAAATTGTGGGTGGTGGTAGGAAAATATGCTAAATTCCCAGCCATATTCTCACATGATTTGACTGCATTCCTGTCTGCCAAAAAGTATTTTTGGCTCCTGGGCTTTAACCTATTTAACATATAAAATTATGTTTCTTTGAATGTGCTTGCCAATGTACTCTAATTAGCTCATATTAAAACTGTAGGCTAGACATGGCATGTTGATGTTATCATGTTATAAAGCAGTCAAGTTTTAAAACAAGAGACTGATGCTGTCAGAAGATTCTCTGCCTTTTCTGCCGCAGTGGTTTTGGCTATCTTGCATATTCTAAGAGTTAGAAGTTAGGACCAATACAAAGCTGCTAAAGCTAAGCAGAAAACAGCACATTAAGATCTTGTTCTCTTGTCCTTGGAGGCCTGATTCTGAGCATATTTACTTTTCCATGCCAGAAGGAATGAGGGAAGCATATAATAAAATATATGACCTTCTAATTTTCCCTGCAATACTCAAGATCTTGCTGTTGACTACAGCCATTGTGTTAAGGAGCCCTGCAAGCATGTAGTTTATTTAGTCTGCCAGGAACTGTGGCATGTTTGAACCTTTTTAAACAATTTCTATGTTCAACTTCTAAATGAAGTTGCTATTTACGGCTGGTACTTGCACAGAATACTGTTTGACATAGTACTGATGAAACCTAGATCACTCAAAAGAGCTTCCAGGCTGGCAACAATATAGCTGACATGTCTCCAAAAATATTCAGAAGTAATTTGCTTTTCTGGCCTGTGTGCTTGATTTTTAATACTGTCATCTCTTCTGTGCCAAGAATTTGTTGGGGGTGTGTGTGTGGGTGTTTGCTTTGATTTCATATTTCTCATTATTTCTGTAACATTGCAAATAATACAATCAAGCTCATACATCTTGTTTTTTCTTTTGTGTCCATCCCTGTTCAATGTCTTTATCAAAAACCTGGGTGAAGGCATTGAGTGCACCCTTAGCAAGTTTGCAGATGACACTAAACTGGGTGGAAGTGTGGATCTGCTGGAGGGTCGGGAGGCTCCAAAGGGATCTGAACAGGCTGGACTGCTGGGCAGAGTCCAATGGCATGAGGTTTAACAAGGCCAAATGCCAGGTCCTGCACTTGGGGCACAACAACCCTGTGCAGCTACAGACTAAGAGAAGTCTGTCTAGAAAGCTGCCCAGAGGAGAAGGACCTGGGGGTGCTGGTTGACAGCTGACTGAACATGAGCCAGCAGTGTGCCCAGGCGGCCAAGAAGGCCAATGGCATCCTGGCTTGTATCAGAAATGGCGTGACCAGCGGGTCCTCCCGACCAGCAGGTCCAGAGAGGTTATTCTGCCCCTGTACTTGGCCCTGGTGAGACTGCACCTCGAATATTGTGTTCAGTTCTCACCTCAAGAAGGATGTTGAGGCTCTGGAGTGTGTTCAGAGAAGAGTGATAAAGCTGGTGAAGAGTCTGGAGAAAAGACCTTCTGAGGAGTGGCTGCATTGGGGTTGTTTAGCCTGGAGAAGAGGAGGCTGAAAGGAGACCTCATTGTTCTCTACAATTACCTTAAATGAGGTTGTAGAGAGGAGAGAGCTGGCCTCTTCTCCCAAGTGACAGGGGACAGGACAAGAGGGAATGGCCTCAATGACTGCCAGGGGAGGCTTAGGCTGGACATTAGGAAAAGATTTTTTACAGAAAAGGTCATCCGGCACTGGAATAGGCTGCCCAAGGAGGTGGTTAAGTCACCATCCCTGAAGGTATTTAAAAGACAGGTAGACAAGTTGCTTAGGGACATGGTTTAGTGATTGATAGGAATGATTAGACTAGATGATTCACGGGGTCTTTTCCAACCTGGTGATTCTATGACTCTAAAATTACTTTTAGAAGTATTTTCCTGGAATACCACTACAGAGATTGTTCTTGATTGAATGTTCATTAAGTATCTTTACTTTCATATATTTTGTTTTAGAAAAAAACCAAATCTATTGCTGGAGACCATACTAGGCAAGAATTAATTTATTTAGGAAAGGACAATGATGTTTGAGGGCAAATGAAGTTAAAAGAACTCACTGGTGGAAGGAATTTCTCAACTCATGTCTTATGTAGTAAAATGAGGAGTCAGTAGTTCATTAGTACTGGATACTAATTTCATACAAAGTAGTTGTTTCCTATACTCATGAAAAGCTGTTTAGCATTAAAAATTAGCATGTAACATTTAGAAGAGTGTAATTATATAGAGCGTAATAAATTATGCACATGATGCACTTGGATGAGCAGATATTTTGCAGAACTATATGTTCAAAATTATTTGGCAAGTGTTTCATGTGAGCTGTATGTAGCTTATAAACCAGTCAGGAACTGACTACTATGTCAGCTGTGCTGGCAAATAACTGCTTGTAAGTCATTATGCTGATTGATTAGTTTATGATTTCCTACAAATAATGCACTATAGATTCTGTTCCCCAGCATTCTGCGTGAACCCATATTTATACTCACAATATTCGATTATTGGTATATATGTGTTTAAAAATGCATACGTGGACTGCAGAGAGTTTTCATCTCAGCTATCCCAGAATTTTGCCTTTGGTGGTCCTGATGAGCAAAATTACTGTACGTACTCTGAAACAGCAGGGGTTTCACGTTGTTTGACTAAAAGCCAAAACATCTCTTATGCAAGTGCCAGCAAACTGTGGAGTGAGGTATGTTCTTCCTTTTGGATTGTTTGCCCAGCTACACTCTGCCACCTCTATGCCATGCGGAGAGACCCAGCGCTGGGAAGAGGATGGGAGTGCTGAGGTGCAGGGGACATGCCTTTGCTGCACAGCACAGGGAATGCTTTTCAGCACTGGAGGAAGCAGAAACATGGAGACATGCTTGATGACTGCTGGAGGTGTGTGCTTTTCCAGTACAATGACAGAGGAGTGGAGTAGGAAACACAGGTTAATGGAAGAATAGATTATGTGCTCAGTAGCCACCCTTTCACACATAATTATTCCATATCCTTCTTATGCTGGGAATTCTAGACCTGGACACGATAGTCCAGGTGGGATCTCACAAGAGCAGAGTAGAGGGGCAGAATCACTTCCTTCACCCTGCTGGCCACGCTTCTTGTAATCCAGCCCAGGACATGGTTGGCCTTCTGGGCTGCGAGCACGCATTGCTGGCTCGTGTCAAACTCCTCATTAATCAGTACCCACAAGATGTTCTCCATAGGGCTGCTCTCAATCACATCATCCCCCATCATGTTTTGAAAATGCAGATTGTCCCAACCCAGGCGTAGGACCTTGCATTTGGCCTTGTCAAACCTCATGAGGTTCTCACAGCCCCACTTCTCCAGCTTATCCAGGTCCCTCTGGATGACATCCCATCCTTCTGGTGTGGCAACTGCACCACTCAGCTTGGTATCATCTGCAAACTTGCAAAGAGCGCACTTGCTCTTGCTCTCTGTGTCACTGATGAAAATACCAAACAGCACTTGTCTCAGTACAGACCCCTGAGGGACACCATCTGTCACAGATCTCTATCTGGACATCACAGAATCATAGAATAACCAGGTTGGAAGAGACCCACCGGATCATCAAGTCCAACCATTCCTATCAAACACTAAACCATGCCCCTTAGCACCTCATCCACCCATGCCTTAAACACCTCCAGGGAAGGTGAATCAACCACCTTCCTGGGCAGCCTGTTCCAGTGCCCAATGACCCTTTCTGTGGAAATGTTTTTCCTGATGTCCAGCCTAAATCTCCCCTGGCGGAGCTTGAGGCCATTCCCTCTCGTCCTGTCCCCTGTCACTTGGGAGAAGAGGCCAGCTCCCTCCTCTCTACAACCTCCTTTCAGGTAGTTGTAGAGAGCAATGAGGCCTCCTCTCAGCCTCCTCTTCTCCAGACTAAACACCCCCAGCTCTCCCAGTCGCTCCTCATAAGGCCTGTTCTCCAGCCCCTTCACCAGCTTCGTTGCTCTTCTCTGGACTCGCTCCAGAGCCTCAACATCCTCCTTGTGGTGAGGGGCCCAGAACTGAACACAGGATTCGAGGTGCGGTCTCACCAGTGCTGAGTACAGGGGCAGAATAACCTCCCCTGGACCTGCTGGTCACGCCGTTTCCGATACAAGCCAAGATGCCATTGGCCTTCTTGGCCACCTGGGCACACTGCTGGCTCATGTTCAGTCACTGTCAACCAGCACCTCCAGGTCCTTCTCCAGGCAGCTTTCTAGACAGACTTCTCCTAGTCTGTAGCACTACACAGGGTTGTTGTGCCCCAAGTGCAGGACCCGGCATGTGGCCTTGTTAAACCTCATGCCATTGGACTCTGCTCAGCAGTCCAGCCTGTTCAGATCCCTTTGCAGAGCCTTTTGACCCTCCAGCAGTTCCACACTTCCACCCAGCTTAGTGTCATCTGCAAACTTGCTAAGGGTGCACTCAATGCCTTCACCCAGGTTTTTGATAAAGACATTGAACAGGGCTGGACCCAGCACTGAGCCCTGGGGGACACCACTTGTCACTGGCCTCCAGCTGGATTTAACTCCATTTCCCACCACTCTCTGGGCCCGGCCATCCAACCAGTTTTCCACCCAGCAGAGTGTGCGCCTGTCCAAGCCAGAGGGGACAGTTTCTGAAGCAGAATGCTGGGAGAAACTGTGTCAAAAGCTTTACTGAAGTCCAAGAAGATCCATCCACAGCCTTTCCCTCGTCCAGCAGCCGAGTCACTTTGTCATAGAAGGCGATCAGGTTAGTTTGGCAAGACCTGCCTTTCGTGAGCCCGTGTTGACTGGGCCTGATCACCGGGTTCTCTTGCATGTGCTTCATGATCGCACTCAAGATCACCTGTTCCATGACTTTCCCTGGCACTGAGGTCAGAATGATAGGCCTGTAGTTCCCTGGATCCTCCCTGCGACCCTTCTTGTAGATGGGCACGACATCAGCCAGCCTCCAGTCCAGTGGAACTTCCTCAGTCTCCCAGGTCTGTTGGAAGATGATGGAAAGGGGTTTGGACAGCACATCCGCCAGCTCCTTCCATACCCTCGGGTGAATTCCATCTGGCCCCATAGACTTGTGGGTGTCTAGTCAGGCTAGCAAGGCTCTGACCACCTCCTCTTGGATCATGGGAGCCTCATTTTGCTCCTCTAGCTCCGGGGTTTGTACACGTAGGGAACAACATTCTTTACAATTAAAGACAGAGGCAAAGAAGGCATTAAGTACCTCAGCCTTTTCCTCATCTCCTGTCACTGTTGTTCCTTCTGCGTCCAATAGGGACTGTATGGTCTCCCTAGTCCTTCTTTTATTATTTATATATTTATAGAAAGATTTTTTGTTATCTTTCACTGACTTTGCCCATCTGATTTCTAGTTGAGCCTTAGCCCTTCTAATTTTTTCTCTACACAATCTCACTTCCCTCCTGTAGTTCAACCAAGAGGCCTGTCCCCTCTTCCAGAGCCCATAAACATTCCTCTTCTTCTTGATATCACTCAACATCTCACTGTTCAACGAAGCTGGTTTTTTCCCCTGCTGGCTTTTTTTCCGGAACATGGGGATGGCTTTCTCCTGAGCTGCTAGGATCTCCTTTCTGAAGAGCTCCCAGCCCTCATGGGCTCCCTTGCCCTTAAGCACTGTCCCCCATGAGACTTTGCCAACCAGCCTTCTGAAGAGTTCAAAGTCTGCCCTCTGGAAATTTAATGCTACTGTCCTGCTAACCACTCTCTTTACTTCACCTAGAACAGAAAACCCTATCATCTCATGATCGCTTAGTCCTAGGCGTCCTTCTACTGCCACATCCCCCACAAGGCCTTCTCTGTTCACAAACAGCAGGTCCAGGAGGGCACCTTCCCTTGTCGGTTCGTTCACCAGCTGTGCAAGGAAATTGTCTTCCACACACTCCATGGAACCTCCTAGACTGCTTCCTTTCTGCTGTATTGTACTTCCAGCAGATATCAGGAAGATTGAAGTCTCCCACAAGAACGAGAGGCATCGATCTAGAGATTAACTCCATCTGTTTATAGAAGAGCTC
Organism: Clamator glandarius; assembly: GCA_033459285.1. Classification (NCBI taxonomy): domain Eukaryota; kingdom Metazoa; phylum Chordata; class Aves; order Cuculiformes; family Cuculidae; genus Clamator; species Clamator glandarius. The sequence continues at coordinate 5,534,796 of JAUNZM010000245.1, read as the reverse complement.
ATCAGCTGCTTCTCCTTGGCTGGGTGGCCTGTAACAGGCTCCCATCACAAAATCTACCTTCTTATGGGCTCCTCTGATTTTAACCCACAGACACTCAATCTCCTCATCGCCACAATCCATCTCAACAGTGTCCAAGTCCTCCCTTACAAAGAGGGCTACCGTGCCTCCTCTCCTTCCCTTCCTATCCCTCCTGAAGAGTTTGCACCCCACCATATCTGTACTCCAGTTATATGAGTCATGCCACCACATTTCCGTGACGGCAATGACATCATAGGCTCCTTGCCTTATGACAGCTTCCAGCTCTTCCTTCTTATTCCCCATGCTGCGTGCATCGAACTGTTGACCACTACTCTCTGAATGTGATCATCAATCCAATTCCTTATCCACCAAATAATGCACCCATAAAATCCATAACTCCCCATTTTAGAGAGAAGGATGTTGTGGGGGACTGTGTCAAAGGCTTTACAGAAGTCTGGATACCTTACATCCATTGCTTTTCCCATGTCCACTCATATGGTTACCCTATCATAGAAAGCCACTAGGGTGCTCAGGCAGGACTTGCCTCTAATCACCTTCTTGTCCTCCATTTGCTTTAGCACAGATTCTAGGTGGGTCTTTGCCACGGTCTTCCCTGGCATACAGGTGAGGCAGACTGATCGGTCATTTCCAGGGTCACCTTTTCTGCTCTTTTTAAAAATAGGCATGTTTCCCCTTTTCCAGTAACGAGGGACTCCTCCTGACTGCCATGACTTTTCAGATATGAGTCACCTTCTACAATGTTGTGTCTCTTCATTGACTATAGGTAAAGCTTTTGGGGATCAGGTTCTGTCTACAGGCAATATAGGTACTAGGGTTACAGTTTTGTAGTGGACAGTTTTGATTGGACTCGATCTCAAAGGTCATTTCCATCCAAACAATTCTATGATTCTGTGATTCAAGTAGAACAAAACATACAGAAAATTTACTCCTCTGCTCAAGGCAGCATTCCCAGTCAGTAGGGCAGTCATCCTAACCCCCCGTAAAACAGCACAGCTCTGCACCCCCAGAAAACTGCTGCATCACCAGGTGGCCCTACTACCACAGCTACGTGCAGGCTTCCCTCCTGCAGACCCCTCCACACAGCTCCAGGAATCGCCCTCCCTTCTCTTTGCTGAAGTAAATGCTAGAAGACTAATTTAATTAGGTGGCATTTGGCAATTAATTAACACAGTGTCCTGACTTGTCAGAATATTCCACTTTTATGTAGGTAATGCATACTGAAAAAGGAGAATGAAATGCCAAACACATGCCCTTTATAAGATAAAATTAAACAGCTGTAGGATGATGCAGTGAGACCACCACAGTGCTAGGTGTGTTCTAAAAGTATATAGGCATTTATAGGGATATGTGGTTGAACAGTGTACTTATTTTCCTAGGAAAACTTTTTTTAAAAAAAATATAAGCATATGCACAAATAATTACATTAGCACTGCTGTGACAGAAAGTCACTGAACTCTGGAAAAAAGAAAAACTTCTTTTTTTCCTGTTGTTTGCATTAATTTTTATTCCAGGAAAGTGGAAACAAGTGCAGAATATATACTGCGGAGTAAAGCACCCTGAAGGCATTTATAAAAACCCATCCCCTTACTGTTCATTGCACTAAGCAAATGGAAAGATGAGATTCCTCAATGAACACAAAACAAGAGGTAGAAATATAATCTCATCTTTTCTCAGCAAGTAGGGAATTCTCTTGCAACCTTCTCTAGTGTTGGACTTAATCAGCTACTGAATAATATGTTCAGACTGCTTGGTGACATGATTCTAAGTTAGAAAGTCCCTAAAAAGCCACTCTGCAAGTAGATGAAAGAAAGAAGAGACGATATGGGGCATGCTGTGCACCAGTTCAAGGCTCTGTTTTGGAAGAATTGGCTCTGCCGTGTCAGACAACCGGTGAGTTTTTTTAAATTATAAACAAGGGAATATTTTAAATCATCTTTTCATATTTGTTGGTAAGGGTGTATCTATCTTGATTTTTCCTTTTCACTGTAGATTGTTAGAGATAGGCTGGCTGCAAGTGGTTCTTGTTTTGTCTTTAGTCTACTAATTGTTGAAAACAGAATCAGAGGAGTGTGTTTTAACTTTAAAATGGCTGAACATAGAAATGCTCTGTAATTTACAAGTGAGATTGGAAACCTCGTAAAATTTTTGAAGAACAACTTATCTTTTAATTATCATTGGATATTACTGGTGCTTGTAGCAATAGTAAGAATTAAAATCAATTTTCTTCACATTACAAATACTCTTTGGCAATGTAAGGAAGCTACACAATTGAGATCAAAATCTAGATACAGTGACTGTAGATACAGGACTGTATATTAAAATTGTATATACTTCCAAACATCCTTTTTTTTGTCTACTCTGGAAAGCCTAATTTAACCTTTCCATTTTCAATATGCAGAAGAATGAGGCAGCTACTTCAATAGTACTCAGAATTAAAATAATACTCAATTATAAGATGCAATGTCGTTCACTTTTACTGTGATTGACATGATTTTTTAAATTTAAGTCAGAGGAAAATAATTCTCTCAGGTGAAATAACATTTTTATGGAAAAATAAGTCACTAAAAATGATAGCTTTTCATTGATTTCCCTAGCCTGTGATGATCTGAGGATTTTCAATGAGGTATGTTGGCTGCGTCAGATAGCATTACATCAAATAAATATACAGCTTTTAATTACAGAAATATTTCACATAAATAAGGCTGTGATTTAAAGAGAGAATTTCTTCTCTAAATGATTTCAAGGGATGTTTTTTCAATATGACAGACATTTCTGGGTAAGAGTTACTGTTGGTTATATTCTTCTGCACTCCTAAGCACTTTGCACGGTCCCTGTTCCTTTTACTTCAAACAGCGTTCATTAAGAAGCTTCTTAGTATCTCCTGTTTTCCTCCATGCTGATCTGTTTATCTTTTTGTTGTGATGTAGTTTTCCCTTGTTTATATTTTTGATGGACAAAATCTTAATTCATTTAAGTTTGCCTTATTGGTTACTTTCCTGAATGGAGAGTTCATCGGGATGCTGGACTTCCCCGAATCTGGAATTAAAATGAATGAGCAAACTTAAATCTGACTGTCTAGGGACAGGAGCTGTCCTGGGGAATTAGCAAAGCCTCTTTATGTTCTCATTGTGTGAACACTGAGCCATGAAGGCATTCCATGTGCAATTATACAAGGAGAAATCTAGGTGGACTATCTACCTATGCAGAGGGCAAGTCAGACCCTTGTGAATGTAAAGAGAGATGCATTTCCTGAAAGATCTGATATGCTTCAGCTCTGTGTTATATTGTGTAGATCTGTCTGTAGAAGGTGATTGTCTTCTGGTTATTTATCAGCTGTTAGGGCTAGAAGACAAATGTGGTTTGTTGCACTAATAATGTGTCATGAGTGTCATATGGCATTAGTTGATATCACAAGGTGAAGGGTAAAGAGGCTATGAAATACGTATGTGTTCTGCAAAGAGTTGGTATTTTGATTGAAATTCAGGCAGGCATCAGCACCTCTTATTAATATGGTTCAAAGCCAGCATAGAATAATCTCTATGTCTGGACATCATTTGGAGTTTGAAATTACAGTTTTGTGGATGATGCCTTCTCATTTCTTCATTTTCAGGAGCTTTTGCTTCTGAACTACAGATTCTGGGAGCTCTGGAGATGCTACCAAGCAACTGTTAAGTTTCTACCACCACATTTCTTAACTATCTTTTATGTAGTATTTATTAGCATCCAAATTTTCAGATAGATAAAGGATGAAATGTGATTCCCAAATTCCTTTGTTTTGATACCCCAGCTTAGAGAAGAATTTGGATTATAACCATGATGTGAAATGCTTGGAGTTGCTTATTCAGCTACTAGGAGGAAACAAAACAAGAGCACAAAGCTGGCACTGTTATTTTAGTGCCCAGGACTCTTAAGTGTGATTCTGAATATTGTGCAATGGACTTGGAAGCTATTGAGCCAGCCATACTTTCAATTTATTTGTTTTTGTTTGACCTGCTTGCAAGAATTAATGGAAGTTCCTGGTAAAAGTCCAGTGCAGTTTGACAGATGGAGTACACAACAGCAGGCTTGGAATTAGAAGGCTTTGGTTAGTCCGCAGGTTTCCTCGAGACAGCCCCCGTCATGCAGAATTCCTAGTGGCTTCTCCAGATTACAGAAGGATAAGCAGGGGCAAAGAAGGTCAGAAAATAAGTAACTCTTCCTTGTCTAGAGTATTTTATCAAGTGAATACCTAGATACACCTACAGCTTTGCTCACAGACATCAGGACCCTGAGGGCATGGTAGGTCTTAATGTCCCTGAACAGGCTCACCTGGGGTCTCCACCCACAAACACAGCTCTATTTAAACTCAGTCTGGGGCTTCTCCTAGGGGAGAAGCAGGTTAGCTGCCTGTTATGGTCTTAGGGGTGTCTCATTGCTGGAGATTCAGGCTCTCAGTTGAGCCTTGCTGCTGTTGCTCAGTCTGCTTGCCTTGCTGGGATGTTGCAGGACAGACAGAATCACAGAATAACCAGGTTGGAAGAGACCCACTGGATTGTCGAGTCCAGACCCTGCTGGCCTAGCATCTCCTCTGGCTCCCTTAGGGAGCAGGTGGGTGGTGCTGTGCTGTGACTGCCTTGAGCCCTGAGGTGAGAACCGGAGATCAGCCTGTGGCTGTCCAGGGATTTTCCCCCCTAAACCTCCCTCTGAGCTCTGCAATTCTACAGAGTTGACCCCCTCTTTGGGCTTCTTGGGGGATCTCTCCCCAGCATTGCCCAGGTGATGGGGGGTTCATCTCCAGGGGCAGGCTGGTGAAACCTTCTCCAGGTCTCTTTGGTGATATCCCTTGACTCCTTTGTTGTACCTGGTTCCACATACCCCCAAAACAGCCCCCAGATACCCTGCAGCAATGGCACCACCCCACAACATGGTCCTCTCATCCCCTATGGGAGGTATAGGGATGAATGTGCCAAGCAGAGGAGGCTGCTCCCAGGGCTCTGGGGGTATTGCTAAGCCTTCATGGTCCTGACTGGCCTTGCTTGAGGCTCCACCTGGGCCTAGAGCTCAGCTGAAACAGGGCTCCTGGGACCTCAGCTCCTGCCTGGGTGAAGTTAGAGGAGCACTGTTCTCCAGCTCAGTTCTTGTGCTTGGCCGTGGGCTTTCTGGCTTGACTGTAGTCCTGCCTCGTCACTGTGAGCTTGCCTGAAGACTGAGACTCAGCTGAAGTTGGTTTTGATGGCTGGTCCTGCCCTGCTTGCCTCCTGGGGTGGATCCCAGCTGGACAGGACCCTGCCCTGCTGTGAGGTGTTTACCATGCATGGATCTTGCTGGGGCCTGAAAATTTGAAAGCAGCAGGCCTCATTTTTATTTCTTTTTGGGTTGGCTGCTATTGCGTTTGGAGTGTGTTCAGTTCAGATAAATGGCAGTTTCCCTAAATTTCAGGAAGCCATTTGTTATTTGCCTTGAGTTTGGCAGAGCAGGCTTCTTCCATGGGGAGAACTCTGCTGCTGGATTTTATCTCTAAGCAATATGATACTTTCCTCGGGTGTTTTTCTAAGGTATCCAAGCTTGGGAGTTGCATCCCTAGTGGGATTTGATTCAACTCTTGACACTTTACAAATTAAAATCCTCAATATGCTTTGGACAAGATAATAGCCTCTAAAGAGAGAGCTTTAGTGTAGTTCTTTGTCATTTCTACCATGTTTCTATTACTAAATTTGGTATTCACAGTTCCCTAGCATGATTATTAGTGAATCTGGAAGTCTCTTGAAAGTTGGCTGAATGCCAGGTTTTTTTCCTTTTTGGAGCTGAAACCCCTGACAATTGTATTTGTTTGTTTGGGGCTTTTTGGCTCCATGCGCTCCATTTGTGAATTTTCAGCCCCTCTGCAGAGGTGCAAGCACATGCTGTTAGGTGCAGTTTGCTTAAAATCTGCGAGTCCTGCAGCGCACCAGCTTAGGTGCCTTTTCCTTGTGGCCCTGGGAATGGGAAGACAGAGAAACGAGAGGCATAGCAGTGGGTGACCCACTGCTGGAGGTGATGAGGGCAGCTTTTGAAGACTGGTGACTGCAGGTGAAAAAAAGGGTGTAATGGCAGCAGTCAGGGAGCCAGGGAGGGACAAGGAGGTGTGCTGCTGCGCAGAGTTCAGGGGAGCAGGAGGAGCTACAGTCCAGTGTAGAGTGCTGCTGGCTTCTTAGGAGGCTCAGGTATGGGAAAGATGGATGTCACTGTTATCATGTTATCAGAGTCGATTTGGGAAATTCAGAGTCACCAGAGGGAAATATTTACAAACACTATAACAGAAGAAATAGAAACTGCTTTTGTACTCTGAAAGGAATGTGTTTGGCAATTTTTAAATAAAACTGTTAATTAATAATTTGCTTTTAATGATCTTATTTTACTTCGAGTAGTTGTAGAGGGGTTATTTACTGCTTTTTTTATTATTAAAAGATACATGATTTTCAATCATTGTTTCCCAAATCCTGTTTTCTGTAGTACTGATGATGTTTTGATTTCCCTTTTCAGGTTCTATCTCTCACTGAAGTACTCTGGCCATGTGCGCTTTTCTTGATTCTGGCTGCAATCCGCTTCCAGGAGCCCCCAAAATACAAGGATAACTGTATGTTTTCATTCACTTGTGTTCTCTTTTGGTCACCTTTGATTGTAGAAGTAGTTAGGAAATCTTAATGATGCCTAGAAATAGACTTAACTGTAAGGGAGTCAGTGGAAAGAACCAAAGAGTGGGATTCAATCTTGTCTGGCTGTGGATCTCAGCAAGTCATATTTCAGCAGGAAAGAACTACAGAGTTTAAGGTCTGATTTGCCAGACTAGTTTTAGATATCTACTTTGGAGGGAAGTGTTTTAGTTGGGTTTTAGTTGTATATTTTCCTTTGTGTTGACTACTAGAATTTAGATGACTAGCTCAGAGGTATATAATTATGCAGTAGTTACTAACAGTTAGAGAACATGAATCTTATCCCTATCTACTTCCCAGGATTTAGAATGGACTTTTGTAAATGGTAAATTCTTCCATTTCCATCAACACTTCAAAACCTGTTATGACTACCTCTACCCTGTGAAGTTCTTTTTGCTTTTATCTTGTCAAATTAAACTTCATTCCAAAAAGGATGACTTATGATATTATAGTCTATTGAGTTTATTATTTTGTTATTCACAGGTGTCAGTTAGCTAGGGATAAAACAGCTTTAGCTACATTAGAAATCGATTTGGTAAAACAATTGTAGATCAGTGGTGTGAAACATCTGGTCAGTATCTAGTGTGCATTATATACACTTACTTTAAACTATCTCTAGCCTAGATCCAGGGGTGTAATGCATGCTACTGGTTTGAGAACATTAGATTTATTCTTGGAGTACATCGTCTGCCTTTTTAGGAACCCTAAAGCTCTTCCTTATGTTCAAAAAAAAGCAGAAATTCACTTTGTATTTTGAAGTTTAAAATCTGACAGTTGCTGTTTAGACAGTCCCAATGGAAAGAAAATCAGACAATGCTAAATAGCAGCTCCTTCATCTCATGAAAGCCTGGGATAAAGAACAAAATACTGTTTCATGAAGAACTCTATATTCTAATCTAGGTCAAAAGACACTAAGCCCAGAGTGGTTAGCAAGCTTATGATATCGTGACAGTACTACAGCTCTGAAAATTGGTTTTCCAAAGACTGCTTTCCAACATGACTTTGTTGTCATAGTCTAGCACAGAAGTTACCAATTTTCTGTGGCGAGCCGGTTGTTCTTAAATGGAACATCTGCTATCGATACTTCATTATTAGCAGATAACAAAGTGACTTTCTTGGAAAAGGGAAGATAATGTGATGGTACAGGTTTATAACTGCAATGTTACTGGTTTTATTTCTGCTGCTGTTTGGTTTTAGGTTATTTAGAAGCACGGGATTTGCCAAGTCGAGGCCTTTATCCTTTCATGCGGACTCTTTTCTGTAATGTGGGTTCAAGATGCAAGAACACCAGTTTTACCGCGCAGAAGACCCACCGCTTACGGTAAGATATACACATTTCACAGAGCTGTTGGTATCACAGTGCATCTTTTTTTTTGCAGCAAATGTTCTTATTCTATGTAGACAGTTAGGATAGGATCTTCATTCCTCTGTAGTATAAGTTTCCTCAGTGTCTTTATAAATGGAGAGGAGTAGGGTTTTAGTTTAATGTAGGGTTTTAATTAGTTTTCCTAGTTTTTCTTTTCCTGTCATGGTCATTAATGATTTTATTTGTGTCTAAGGACTGGTTTGGGGAAAACTGCACAGGTACCTTGTTTCCTTCACTGCTGCCCTGTGAAAGCATGCTTTTACCCTTCTCTAGAAAGTCTGTACTCAGAAAATTAAGATCTTTTTGATAAATAATCTCAGAGGCTTGCACTAGTTGTGTAAAAGCATCCAGTTTTTATGATTTGTCATTGTAGTATTTCATAGATAGCAATAAATTCATCATGCAGCAAGTTGGAAAGCTTCGATATCACAATCTTAAGCCACAGTACTTACTGTTTGATCTAGACAGTCTGTTCTAGTTAGTTCCGTTACATAGAGAGCTGTTAATTGAGCCTAAGACCATGCACAATAATTCTTGTTTATGGGAAAAGACTTTACATAAAGCAGTAATTCATTAACAGAATTGAAAACTTAGCAGTTTAAGCCAAGAATCGTTATTAGTCTGGATCTATTATTACAAGGATACTTGTATACAGAAATAACAGTATTATAGTAATATCCCTAAACAAAAACTCTCCTAATATAATTAATGCAGTTAAAATTATTACATGAATAATTAGTTTCTGCTCTCTTCACTGGGATTATGCTCACATTCCCACTGTCGCTCTGGGTCAGAAAGCTGTGATCTGGTGGTTGTGGGGTTATTATGGCTAGTCATGATGTGGAGGCCTTTACCTAGAGGAACATGGTGTTGATGGCTTCTTCTTTCACTCAGGGTGCACTTGGCATCACTTCTGTTTACTAATGTGCTTTCATACCTTTCTTGTTCTTCACCGGTCTGCAGCTCCACAAGATTTGTGTTGTCCAGCTCTCCATTCTAACTGAATGCTGGTGAATTGCTTATAGGTATGGTGTCCTCAGTGCCAGCTTATGACCTATCTGTTGTGATCCTGGACCTGTACTTCAGTACAGTGCATCCCGTGTCTCCATTTTCCAAGGCCTTTACTATTATACTGGGCCTGTGTTCCTATGCGCTGCTTTGCTATGTGAATGATACATACCTCATTTTGCACCGAATGGTTGCTGGCTACTACCATCTGTGTAAAACTGTGGTGGTATTACACTACAACAAGTGAAAGTAAAGCAAATGGCCATAGCCATATGGCCAGGAAAAAAGCAAGAATGAAACTCAGCTTTAAGTCAATTTAATTAGGTCAAAACCAGAACTAAAAGTAAGTTAAGACAAATTCAAACAAAGCAACGGTGGCAAGCCTTTGTGCCTTGATCTTGCAACTCAGTACAAAGCCTGTAGCCTGTTATTTGCAGCAGCAATACTCTATTACTGGGCTGTAGAGTTACAACAGCCACTGGTCTTTTTAAAAATTGTTTCCTAAAAGGGTAGTTTTTATTTATATTACTAGTCCAGATGCCATCTAAGTGTGTTAAATCTCTAGAAGCTATGAACTGTATTGACTGCTCTGCATGATTATTTATGCTGCTTTGACTGAACTGGCCCAAATTGTATTTCAGCTCAAAAGAAAAGCAGGAAAAGAAATCCTGGAGGCAATCTGAGACCTACTTAAGATCTGAGGAAATTGTCCGATGGCTTTCAATTTTTCACCTAAAAAATAAAATGTGTGCATGTGCATATTTATATACTAAATAGGCTACACTGAGTAGCTTATAGCCTAGGTAAGGCAGAGAGGCAAAAAGGTAGGATGAAGTTCACTCTGAGGTCAGCCTATTCCAGCAGGTCCGTCAGCACAAATTAAATCAACCTCACAGCTGCTCTGCCTTATGCTGGCTGCCAACAGCCTTAGGAATACAGACTGTCAGCTTGATAAGTCAAACATAACTGAATCCTACAATGTCCCTCTGTTATCTGTAGAGAGGGGGTGGCATAGGAACAGTAATACCAATTGTCTTCCCTTTGAGGATTTCTGTAAAATGATAGGTGGTTCTTTATAATTGTTTTCAGGGACATTTTTTAATATAAAACTGTTTTTGTGTTTATTGAATGTAAATCAAAGACTGCACAGTTTACATGGACATTTAAGCCATTTGTTTTCACTGTATGTACCACATTGGCACTGTCAGTCTGAGATATAGTTGCCTTTTGGAAAACATAATTCTATGACTCCTGTTGTAACCTCTGCTATGAAAACCATAAAATATCCAATAACTATTTGTCAGTAAGCAGCCTGAGCAGGGCTGTTCCATAAGGGGGCCTGAACCAGGGGTTGAAGTCATCCTGATACAGGCCATGCCCTCACAGATGTGTAGCCACCCCCCTACCCCAGGCAATAGGTGGCATTACCAGACTGACACAGCAAGAAGATAAGCCACAGAAAGGCTACAACTACCTCAGGAACTTTGATTTGCAGCAAAATCTGCCACCTCCTCTGATGCTTCAGAAAACATCCATTTCTTCAAGTCTTTGCTCCCTGTTTTTCTTTTCAGCCACTGCAAAAGATCCTGGCTTGCAACTCCGAGTGACAAAATATTTAGGAGCTCCCAATGGCAAAAGACACTTTTTTTTTTCCATAGAGTCATAGAATCACCAGGTTGGAAGAGACCCACCAGATCATTGAGTCCAACCATTCCCACCAATCTCTAAACCATGCCCCCATAACCTCATCCACTCACACCTTAAACACCTCCAGGGAAGCCGAGTCAACCACCTCCCTGGGCAGACTGTTCCAGTGCCTAATGACCTTTTCAGTGAAGGATTTTTTCCTTATGTCAAGCCTGAACCTCCCCTGGCGGAGCTTGAGGCCATTCCCTCTTGTCCTGGCCCCTGTCACTTGAGAGAAGAGGCCAGCTCCCTCCTCTCCACAACCTCCATTCAGGTATTTGTAGAGAGCAATGAGGTCTCCCCTCAGCCTCCTCTTCTCCAGGCTAAACACCCCCAGCTTTCTCAGTCACTCCTCGTAAGACTTGTTCTCCAGCCCCTTCACTAGCTTTGTTGCTCTTCTCTGGACTCGCTCCAGAGTCTCCTGCTCTTTCCAGAATGTTCCACCCCCTGCCTCATCTTAATGGAGCACAGACTAATATTAAGAAAATGCATATAAGATAAAAACCACACATCACAATGTTCTATGGCCTTACACCAACACATGTGCGTGGAAGCATAACACATTCCCAGGATTCTTAATTCCACTGCAAATCTTGGAGAATATACTGGGTTTTGCCCTTCCAGCTCAGACTCCCAGATCTGTTTGTTACACTTCTCAGTGCCTTAAAGAACATTATGCTTAGGTTTGCTAGGATTTGTAACTGGAACGACAATGAAAACAAGACTTGAAAACATTATTTCTAAGCACATTATTTAAGTTTACCTTTGTTTAGCTACATGTGGAAGCGGTAGGAGGAGCCTCATCCAGTCAGTGTGTTGGTAGCCCAGATCTGTCGCTGGCATCTTCTCCTGAATGGACCCCTTGGACCCATGTGGTAGCTTTGTCTCTTTGGCACCTGACAGGACTCCTGGGCTCATCCCACATTGTTAGAGCTGTTGTTGGAGCCTGTGACTTCTCTGGCTCTGCTTGCTGGCTAGGACCCTGGGAGGTGGTGTTCCATCTGTGCGGATATAGCCTCCTCCTCAAAAAGCCCCATTCATACTGGTCACTTTCTTGTTCCTGGTTTTATTAGTACCTGGGACTCTGTGGTTCTCTAGTGGAGTAGTGTCAGAAGAGCTCATGTACAGGGAGCAGGTGTATAAAAATGAAATTGAGGAAGGTCTAAGCAGCAATGATAGCACTTCCATAAGATTTGCTTGGAGGGTCAAATTTTTCTTTGATCTTGTGTATCTTCAAATGATAGTAGAAATAATTCTGCAAGATAGCTGTACATCTGCAGCAACTTATTGGAATTATAACCGTATGCATTCTGGGCCAGCTTTTGTAGTCTTGTGTGGTGGTGGTTGGAAAACAGAAATGTAAGCAATTTTTGTGATCTTGCTTATAGATTGCCAGAGAGTTGGGGAGAAAAGGAATTTTAAATGTGGATTTTCTTCATTTTATAGCCAATTAAAAACAACACTTTTTTTGGTTCCATATATATTTTTTGTGCATAGCATTTTAGAAGGATTCTAAAAGTATGCAATGAAGAGGGGGGAAATATTTCCTTTCTGAGATAGACACAAAGCTAGCTATTATCCAGTATGCGTATTGGTGTTAATGGACATGCCATGTCTCCAGGCTGTCCTGAGATAATGCAGAAGAGGAGCCAGCGCATTTAGAGAGGAATTTTTAATGTGGTGACAGGGGTGAGGTTGAGGCAAGTTTGCTGAGAGGCATAAGAAAATCACCAGACTAAATGGCATTGGGCATCATTGCTGAGATCTCAGATGAGCTCCAAAATGTTTTTATTGTCATTCTCAGTGACTGGGTAATTTGGATGGAATTAGCATTTCTGAGTCATGGGTTTAGGAATGCCAATTTTTTTATACTCCCAAAGTGATGCAATGTGTTTGCTCTTTTGCAGTGTTTTGGTCATGTCAAATGTATGGTATGAATGCATGTATTTAGCTTTTCTCCCTTCATGCAAGTCTTTCTGTAAATCAGTTAGGGAAAGAGTTTCCACAAATGACAATGAAATAATATATGTACACATACCTGTTCCCAGCACTTCAGTTCTAATAATATATCTCCTCTTCTACAAATTATTGGCTTCTCCCTTTTTTTCCTTTCTGTCATCTCTTGTTATTGATCCTAGCAGCTGCTGCTGTTGACTTCCTTTACAAATACACAAGTAAGTTAATGTCATCTTCTGCCCCAGAAAGCACACACTGAAGGGTCTTTGAGAGAATAAAAGTAAAACAATTAAATATTTTTGCTGGCATACTGTCTGAGTATTGCTTGTCTTGACCATCTCTGCAGCTGGTTTTGAAGTGGAGTTTCTTATCTTTTTGGAAGATCATATTTTCCTGCAGTTTTGTGTAACTTGTGCTGCATTAAGAAACTAGTAGTATCTCACAGCATTCTTATTGGTAGATAAATATGGTCTCCTATTACCATGTCGAAGATATATAAAATCCTTTAAAACTTAGCATGGAAATTCAGGAAATGAAACCTCTTTAATATTTAATCAGTTTTCACAGAATCACAGAATAACCAGGTTGGAAGAGACCCACCAGATCATCGAGTCCAACCACTCCTATCAAACACTAAACCATGCCCCTCAGCACCTCGTCCACCCGTGCCTTAAACACCTCCAGGGAAGGTGAATCAACCACCTGCCTGGGCAGCCTGTTCCAGTGCCCAACGACCCTTTCTGTGAAAATTTTTTTCCTAATGTCCAGCCTAAATTTCCCCTGGCAGAGCTTGAGGCCATTCCCTCTTGTCCTGTCCCCTGTCACTTGGGAGAAGAGGCCAGCTTCCTCCTCTCAGTTTTGTAAAACTGAGGCTGATAACTAATATGATGCCTGTTGCCATTTCTTCTTCCAAAGGAGCTTGCACTCAGCTCAAAGTGCCCAGAGGAAGAGCTATGGCAATGACAGCAAAAGATGGGCATGAATGGCAGCTGGCTGACATTGCTCCTGCCCTGGAAATCCCCATAAATCTAATAGTTCAGAAACAGCATGCCTGAACAGCTGCTCTCGTCCTGCTGAGAGCCTTGTGCTTGGAAGTGTGGTGTATCTATGAGTTTTTTCAGGTTGCGCTTGCTGCCTTCTCTTCTGTAATAGCTGGGTCTCATGGCTGGTTTTTAGTCCTTCTTCCATGCTCGAAGTACCTACACCTCGCTATTGTTTTCCAGCTCTCCCTGCAGTTTCACCATCAACTTGCTTTTCCCTGCACTTCTACCTGGAGTCACCAAGCCCCAAGTGCTTCCAGCTATTTTCTTTAATATTTCGAGTCTGTGTATCTTCCCTGTCCCTGTGTACTGCATGGGATCACTTGCTGGGCAGTGACTTGTTTTGCCAGCCCTCAAGCCCAGAGATTCTTGAAGGGGCCGAGTTTGCTGTCCTGCTTGGTCAAGGGGCAGCGCAGAAGGGCTAAGCAGGCTGTTGCCTCGTGCAGTGCCAAGGGCAGTGTGACCTGAAACCTTTCGCCCAGCTTCTTATTCAAAGGAAGCTTTATAGCTATCAATGAAACATTTTGAAACTAAGCAATGAAGAGCAGATAGCATTTTTCTTTGCTCAGATTGGAGGGGTAGGGGAGCTTAGTTTTCCTATTGTTTGAAAAGCTGTTGCTTAAACAGACCATGCTTATCTATTATATTTGCTACCTACCTTCCTAGAAAACCACTTGTTACTCTCTCTGCTTATGCAGTGTGAAGCCAAATTGTTTTGGGGTTACTTGCAGGAGATTCAGGTTAACGTAAGTGATTAATATTTACATAATTCAGCCTGTGTTAGCAGGCGTGTTGCTTTTGCTATGTATCAAACAGCTATGGCACAAAAAATTAGATTCTAAGAGGTTTTTTTTTTATTCCCCTGCTCTTTATCAGCCCAAGCTTTATGGATTCGAGACGCAGCAGAATCAGCAATGGGATTAGAGTAAGGGCAGTTATTAAGTCCTCTGTCACTGTTGTCTGTGCAACCTGCAGCTGCCAGGGAGGCCAGGCAGTACCAGCCCTGGTGCCAGCGTAGAGCCCAGCTGTAAGCTCATGTTGGTAAAAGCCCATGAGAGTTTTAATATTTTTAAAAATATCTTAGAATCATCAGACAAGCAGGGGATTTACACAAGATGGGTCCCAGTTAATGAGCATCTTTTGTAATTTTTGTGGTATGGGGCTAAAGTTTGTGCAGCTGTATGGTTAAATAATAATGCAATTTACTAGCATGTCTTTTCAATGTAGAACTGGGAACATAAGTAAATTAAAAAGTCCCAAACTAGCAGCTTGAACATAACAATAACCAGGAGGAGATTAGTTGTAGTTGACTGATAAGTGAACTTGGCAGGAAATTTTTGGGATGGCAACCACCAGGCACTCCTAAAGACCCCCTCAGATCATGAGAAGAAGATGCAAGGAATGACTTGGCATTTATTATGATTACATGTAGATATTTGATTACATGCTTGGTAAGTAGTGTATGGCTTTGTGTAACTTTGTGTATAAATAAAGGTGACAAACCCTTTGAAGTGTGCTTTGATTTGAGGAAAACCTCCAAGCACCTGGGATTTGGGCAAACCTGAATAAAACAATCTCTCTCTCAGCATTGTGGGTATTGGCTTATAGCACACTAGGTGACAGACCTATATTTTGGACAACACTGCCAAGCAAGTAAAAGTTCCCTTTTCTACCAGAACATTATTGTTTTCAATACTTGTACATGGGTATGCAAGGCTTATGTCTGGTTTGGAGGAAAGACAATGCGGGTGGATTAGTACCTTTATTCTCCATTTCTGTGAATATTTGTAAGTATTAAGTTACCTTGTTTTGTGAGCGTGGTTGTCAATTTAAAGTTCAGAGAGTATGTGAGCCTCCTCCTAAACAAAAAACCAAATAAACAAACAAAAAAACCTAACATCCAAACCTGTGGAAAATCCTGTGGTAACTGAACCAGAGTAAAGTTCTGACTCAACTTGTGTTTTAACCAATATGCTGGTTGTTATTCTGGTTGTTATTCTGGTCAAGCACTGGTCCCTTGTTTATGCTCAAAAAGCACGGCCCTAGAATGTTTTCAGTATGTAGTTAATTTTCCTGATCTTCTTTGCCAAACACCAGCGTTTCTAGCTGTTTGGAATTTCAGTCACTAGTTGTGTTAGTAATATTGGAGCTTTTGTGTTTGTTTTCAAAAGGAATGGCTATATTTCAGCCATTAACACCCTAAGAGCTGCCCTATGAGCAGCAGAAACCCTTAAAACTCCATCTAAACGTAAAAAAAATGTGGTGGAATTGTTCAGCCTTTAATCCATTAAAGTTTGAGGTGAGTGAAAGATTTTTCCAACATCCTACTGGCTGTAAGCCAAGTTGGGATGAAAACAAACCGCACTGAAGCAATCAAGGACTTGATTGTTTTAAGATTAAATTTTCTTTTCATCCCTTTGTCTAAAGTGACAGGCAGCTCTGCAGGTGTCTGAACAAATGAGGGTCAGGGAGGCAACGAAAGAGAAATGAGAGAATAAGTAAGCAGTGGCTGATTTTTTTTTGCTTCAGTTTGTGAATCTCTCTCATTAGGTTTTTCTTCACCAATAGGTAAGAATTGTGCTGAAAACTAGTATTCACATACAAGCTTGACAAGAAGGGACTATGACTAGTATGTTTTTGTAGTGGAGTTTGTGTGACAGTTAATTGTGCTTTGAATGAAAAACAGCAATATTTTGTCTGGAGAGGATTTTACTGTAAGATAATTTTAACTTCCTCTAAGATAAAACAAAATTATACTGCCTACTAGAAGATAATTATTCCTATCTAAATATTATTATTCCATTGTTTATGGTGCCTTGTGAAAGTCTAAGTTATTTTGTCCCTTGTTGGGATGTTTAAATGAGACTGGCTTCTGAGTTCTTGAAGGTAGGGTTAGAAAATTGTTGTTCAACTAAATAGCCACCAGATGGTAGTATGACAGAGATAACAGAGAGCATGTAGGAGGGGTTTAGCTGTCAGCTAAAATCAAGCTAGAAATAGTAATGACAGCAGGATAGTAATTTATAGGTTGTGGCATGTATATGGAAAAACAAGCTGTCATATCCCAAATACAAAATGTATAGCTTTTCTGAACAACAGACACTTCTCCTGGGTTGGGTTGACGTTAAACAAAAATATATAGGTGTGTCTGGCTCTGGCTGCTGACAGAATTGGGTTACTGGTGTAGGTGAGCTGCCCTCCTTCCTGAGGGTTTGAGACTCAGTGGTGCAACTTGCATGCTAATGAACTGAAATAAATAAAAGCTGTGTAAATGCATAATAGTTAAAATGAAAAAAAAACTCGGCACCCTGAATACTGCTGTGAATATATACACGTTTTTCAGCTTCTTCCTTCCAGTTTGTAATTACCTGCCTTGTCCTATTTCTTTCTGTGAAAAAGTACTTCAGGCATCCAAAGTGGCCCAGAGAGCTTCACGGGACCTGATCTAGACTTCATGAAAGAGATGGAAGATCTTGCAAAGGGGTTTATTGAGACCACAGAGAAAACCATGTCTTTAGAAAAGCTATGGGAGGAAAACTCAAAGTTCTCAGGTAAGTTGCAGTCTTTCTAATAATGCATTGCTTTGTCTGAGGGGTAACGATAGCCATCAAACAAGGGAACACTGTTATCTTAAAAAGGAAATGAACAAACTAAAATTTTAGCTGACTTGAAAAAAAGCCATTTTTATGATTTTATTACTGTGGCCTTGACTTAACTTCAAAACTATCAGAAAAAAAGTTAGCTTTCTAAAACTATGCCCTTATTTTACTACTTGATAGTCCGCAAAATATACGGAGGGGAAAGGCATGGTTACTGGTACATGGTTACTTGGTCTAGCATGCATTCAAAGGCAATTTATGAGGATCCAAATCTTTCTCCTCAGGTTTTTCTGTTGTACTAGAGAGTACGGGGATGGAAAATCCCAATTGCTCACACCTGACGACCTTTAGGCAAACAAGTCAGTCTTGCACTAAATAAGTGAGACTGGAAACACCAAGTTCTGATGCTCCTGCCCTGTTCCAATCCAGACTGCACAGCTTTTTGGGCATGTAAGACCTACTACTACACTGCCTTTCTGGCTGAGTTTTCAAGCAGAAAGTTTCAGGCAAAAGAGTAATTTTCATGCCCTCCTTCCTGAGGTTGTCTGGGAGCTAGTACTTTAATACTGATGTGATGAGTTAGCCTTACTGAAAGGTCAATGATCAACAATTTATTTTAAATTGGTTTTGTGATAATAGTAAAACTATTGGAGAGCACAGAAAACAAAGTGGATCACTAGGCTTTCTAGGGTATTAGTTGTTTCACACTCCTTTTCTCTTGTAGAAATGCCCTTTGTGTACTACATGCTATAGCTTATAAAATTGATTCTTCTGAAGTTTATGCCTTTCTGTAAAGAAAATATTTGATTTTACAGGGTTCCATAACATCACTGATTTTCTTACTGTAAGTATTTTTACAGTCTATTTTAAAATTATTGTTCTGGATTTCACAGCATCCTTATTATAATGGTATGCTGCTGAAGTAAAAAATGATGTCTTGCAAATTTGATAGAAGTTTAGTGGCTCCTAAATTACTAATCTAAACTAGTCTACGTTGTTAGTAGCTATTTGAAGATTAATTGATTATTAGGAGCAATTTACAAGTGTATCTGCTAGACCTTGTGTGGTTATATAAAATCATATTACAAAATGTCTTGTGAAGAAATTACTGGAACGAAAAAAAAAAACCTACAACCCCACAACAAACCAAAACTAACCACACAAAAAAGATGCAAGCCTTAAAAATGGACTGTGGTGAGATTGAAAATATAGGGCTCCTGCTTGGATGGTATTTATTAGAATTCAGATTTGTGATCCAGTAAATATTGCAAGCAGACTTAAGTGGGAGTGAAGGAAAATAGATTTGTGAGATGTAGCATAATTCCTTCCAGAATCAATGTGACAGTTTATGTGAAACAAGTTTGGTTTTTTTGTGCTATTCCTAATGCATTAGACTTTCACCCTTGCAGTCTCAACAAAAAGAGGAAGGCTGAATGGGCAAGTAGTGGATCTACATTACTGTCATTTTTGTACCTTTCACAGATCACTGGTTTCATTTAAAAATATTTTTAAATGGATTTTCTTCATGTCATTGATGGTAGCTACTACTCCATGAAACTTAGATTTCCAGTCTATAACTCTAAATTAGATAGTATTTTCATAGTAATGTTTTAAATTGATCATGAGGTAATTGATTGAAAGGAGCTGTACCAATATGAAACTTCAGCTCTGGAATGAAATGTGAACTAGAAAGAAAGTATTTATCAAAATTAAGAAAATATTTGGTTGTAAGTAGACTATCATTTTTAGTAACAGAACTTGTATATGCAAACTTCTTTTTGTATAAACCATGCCCATATTACCATTATCCAAAAGAGCCCTAGTAAAATGTTTATTTAGAGAAACAAAGCCCACATAATAAAGAAGTATGCTGGATCCAGGTCTTACCCCAGAGAGGCATTCTTATCAGTTATTATTTCACATTCCCACACACTCTCTAAAGAGCCACGATGCAGGGATGGAATGTCCCTGGCAGTCCCTTGGTCTTTATACCCTAAGCTTAGAAATTCACTGCAGGGATAAAGAGCTCCCCGTGTTTGACATCTCCAAGATGATCCTTCTCTTTGGGAGAGAGTTACACTTCTGAGGAGAAAGATTGCTTAGATTTTCTCCTAGCTCTCTTTTCCACCATAGCAGAAAAACAGCTGAAACAAAGCTGCCATAAGTTCAAAATACCACCAAAATGATGTGGTGAATTATCAAAACTAGAGTTATGTTTCCACTTGAAAAAGAACATTGTAAATGTTTTAAAATTCAAGAGGGCAAGGCTGGAGGAAGAAACAGGCACCTGATATTTTTTTCTGTTAATGGAAATGTTGCATTTAAATGTGTTTTCTTCACATAAAGATGGATTTGAACGAAGCAGAAGAAATGATTTCTAGAGTAGAAAACCTGTACAAGCAACCGTATTTGTGGAATTTTCTGCATTTACTCCCTCACCTTCAACTGAACAGCTTTTACACAGAAGATGGGTTAGCTGCCGTAGCACAGTTTCTGAAAGTTATTCAAAAGTAAGTACTTTTATATGCTTGAATATGCTCTGATTTAATATTTTACCTGCAATTCTTGTTCTCCTTGATGGCAATTTAATAAAATAAGCATCCTTATGGGTATAAAAAGGCTGAAATTTTCTTCTGTTTACCAGATTCAGCTTTTATAGAGGTGTGATAGGAGATGTCACCCATTGTGATTCCTTCCTAACTGTATTTTTCATCTCTGTCTGGTTCAGCAAAGATTTACTATGAGTCTTCAAGCAGCAGCTTCATCTCTGCAATCGTTGAAGTCAGCCTATCACACTGATTGTTACTTTGGAACTCTTCAAAAGATAGAATATTTATATATTAATATAAGAAAATAATAGGTTGGATGTTCATCCGCTTAATATATATCTAGCACTTGGTTAATATTGGGAAAATTGCTCCATTTTGTTTCTCATGCCTCTTGCTGCCAAAACAGCTTTGTGCATTCTCTTGCAAGAAAAGAAGCAGTAAGAAAAAGATCCCACAGAGATCGGAATATGAAAGTTTTCTTCCTCAGGTGAAGGACAGCTGGGTTCAGGGGAAGACATGGTATCAAAAGCATAGAGTAAGACAATTATCTAGAGAAATTTTCAGTAAAATAAGGGAATTATTAGGAAAAAGTAAAAAATTTATTTGCTAGAGTAGGTAGTTGGTTATAATAGGTTCAGAGGTAATTGTCATTGTAGTCAATTAACATATTTATAGGGCTAGAAGAAGCCACCAAAACCGGCTACCTGTGCAAGCCTGGCTGCAAACTTCATCAGCCTTACCCTATGGGGAGGAATTACTGTGCTGATTTTGTTACCTGTTAGCATCCCACATTTTCCTAATAATAAAAGATATGAAAGCTATGACATTTATTCTTTAAACTAGGTAATAAATTTCTTTCAGTTACAATATGTCAATTGCAATCGTGTTGTGGCTTTATTTATTTATTTTTTGATTTTTTCCCCTTTATGCCCTTTTGTAACTTTATTCCAGCTTGTTCTCTGACCACGGAAAGCTGTGTTAGCCATGCTTGTAGGTCTTATATCCCAAGAGAAAAAGTCTTTTCTGAAAGATTTGGAGACTCTCGGAGTCTGAGTGTTCCTGAAGTAAGACAGAGACTTGATTATAGGCTTATGGTCATTGTTTCCTTCTTCAGCAGCAGTAAGTAAAGGTAGCAGTAAGCATAGGGTGCTATGCTGGGTGAAGTTATCAATCTGTTAATATGATCTCGACAGTGATTTCTCTACCCTGAGCCTATAGTATGGGCAAAGCAAGAAGGGGACAACAGTGGAGGGTGTTCATGGTCATAGTGTTTGTCTTGCCACGTAACTGTTACGTATACCCATGTTTTATTCTAATCTCAGCTTGCAACTAAGCCACGTAAAGCTGCTTGCTCAATACCCTCTGGTGGGAGAGGGGAGAGAATCGGAAGAGTGAAAGTGAGAAGACTTGTTGATCGAGATAAAGACAGTTTAATAGGGAAAGCAAATGCTGCACGCACAAGCAAAGCAGAACAGGGTATTCATCCACTATTTCCCATCAGCAGGCAGGAGTTCCGCCATCTCCAGGATATTTGGGCTCCCTCATGAGTAACGGCTAGTTTGGAAGACAAACACCATTTGTAAATTCTTAACTTAGGTGGTTTTTTTTTCATGAAAAGTCTAATATGACAAAACTTCAGTTTTTCAAAAATAAAGAAAGTATTTTATTATTTAATTGCTTAAACTTCATGGTTTTTTCACCAAGCTCTTTTGGTTGTTCTGAGTGTGTAGAGTGCTTGATTTTTGTTTTATACTTCATATTTCAGTACCTTAGAATCACTGAAGGATTTAACTATGATGACATTGGGTGAAAGCCTCTATGAAGTGTTGAAAACAGCACTGAATTTAACTGCTGCATCAATACAGGATAGGAGCTTAGATGGTAAGGAATTTGTGTCAATTTTTTTTTAAGTACATAAGCGTGCTGGGATAACTGTCTGAGCTTCTGTTAATTTCCTACTATAAAATGTCAAAGAATTGAACTATATTGCTGTAGTGCTAACTCACTTCTTTATTGGCCTGTTTTTTAAATACTAATAACTAAATTTCATCAGACACTGGCAACCATTTGATAAGCAGAGCACATTGGTCTAATATATCATGTTCAGAAAGATTTTTTGGTGGTCAAATTTGGATAGAGACTAAATCACTGCAAAGAGCAATTTCTTCCATTTGATAGAAGACTAGCCGTGGTTTTGGCATACATGTTAAGTGCTATGGCTTTTGTACTTTACGCTTCATTTCTCTGTTACCATAAATTCTTGTGTTGGCTGAAAAGCTACGTTTCCGCTTCTGCTGACTGATTATGGGAGATGAGTTTAACTGGAGAAGGATGGCTGGTCCCAGGACAGCTCCTAAAGAAAAGGTCAGGAACAAGTTTCATTGGCAAACTGTCTGGTGGCACACAATTAGATTCTAGGTGCAGCTGCCTGCTCTGCAGAGAAGGTCAAACTAAGAATTATACATGGCCTGAATCCCACTTGAGTGGCCAGAACCAGGACAGAAGTGATGCAAAGGTAGGATGCTGGAGCCCTTGCACAGAGGGTGAGCTTTAATTTTGCAGAACTTAAGACAGTCTCCTAGTATTCTCTCTCTCAGAAGTGGTTCATATCCAGCCCGTGCACACACTTTTGCATGACTACATACAGAATTAGACACACAGTTCAGAATGGCACCCTGCTGACTCTGCTGGCAATCGCTGTGCATCTTGACCATTATCGTATTGGCTGTTGGAATATAATCAGTTTAACTGACCTATTACTAATGCAATACATGGATTTCATTTTAGTGAAACTGGTGATTCAGGTGCACACAATCTTCTTTGCGAAACCTGGAAATATGACTCTCTGCTCTCATCAAGTATGAATCATCAAGAAACAACATGAACAAAAAGCAGGAATGATGTAAACAGAAGGGTTGTTTTTTGTGGGTTTTTTTTTTTTTCCTTTCAGGTTTTCAGTATAACCTTTCTCTTGGGAATGCTTTGTGGAATCCACATGCTGTGAGATCAGAACTGCAATCCAAGTTTGGGTTTGATGATCTTCATGTTGAGAAGCTGCTAAATTACTCAGCACAATTAACAAAGGTAAACTACTTGAAAATTTCAGTGTCCCTACCTCCCTTTCATCTTTGTTTATTTGTACCCTGAAGGGATTTCTTTATGCCTTACAGAGGCACATGCAGATGCTGATAGGTCTAGTTGTGTGCACATATGCTTCTCTGAAGTCATCACTCAGTATGGGAAAATCTTATGGTTATTATCCAATCCTGTAGAGAATTCTGGGATTTTGTCTACTAAGCTTTTAAAATCAGATCCTAGATTTGAAGCTGCCTCCATTAATTTGACAGGTAGTATTTTTTATATGGTTTCTGGACAGAGAAAGCCCTGTTCTGGGCCCCTCACCACAAGGAGGATGTTGTGGCTCTGGAGCGAGTCCAGAGAAGAGCAACGAAGCTGGTGAAGGGGCTGGAGAACAGGCCTTATGAGGAATGACTGAGAGAGCTGGGGGTGTTTAGCCTGGAGAAGAGGAGGCTGAGGGGAGACCTCATTGCTCTCTACAACTACCTGAAAGGAGGTTGTAGAGAGGAGGGAGCTGGCCTCTTCTCCCAAGTGACAGGGGACAGGACGAGAAGAAATGGCCTCAAGTTCCGCCAGGGGAGGTTTAGGCTGGACATTAGGAAAAAAATTTTCACAGAAAGGGTGATTGGGCACTGGAACAGGCTGCCCAGGGAGGTGGTTGATTCACCTTCCCTGGAGGAGTTTAAGGCACGGGTGGATGAGGTACTTAGGGGCATGGTTTAGTGTTTGATAGGAATGGTTGGACTCGATGATCCGGTGGGTCCCTTCCAACCTGGTTATTCTATGATTCTATGATTCCAAATGGGGTCTATTCTCACTGGAGTAGGCTATATGATATTCTTTTTGCACTAAATGAGTAAGATGACATCAGAGAGAACACTCAGCACTCATATCTGTGCCAGGTTCCCACAGGAGAGACACTGGAGCAGTTTGTGTGCTCTGCTCTGTTCAGTGTGACAGAAGATGAAGCAAACAAAGAGAATAATGAAGATGACTGTATTTCTGGATGGCATGAAACCAAACTGTATCTTGTTCATGGCATCAGCAAGCTCAGACTCTATGCACAGGTATACTTTAATAAGTTAATAGATTAAATTCCTAATTTTTGCGTGTAGGATGTCAACAGTAACTCAGTTAAAAGATCTGGATTAGTGATTAAATGTTACTGTCATGAACTTTTTTCATCATGCTAATAAAACAAAGTAGTCCTTATAAAGAATCATTAGAGTGGAAGTGCAATCTATCACCATGTGTCCACTTAATCAGATTTTCTCGTTAACCCAAACACAGATTTGAAATCTAATAGGGAATATTGTGAAATATACTGCACTGCTAAGGCCTGATGGAAGATCCATTAACTGTCCCAGCTGAGCCTGAATTTTGAGCAAAACTGAAAGCAGATTGCACACCTACATTGATATGTTATATAATTTG
This sequence comes from Clamator glandarius, assembly GCA_033459285.1. NCBI lineage: Eukaryota > Metazoa > Chordata > Aves > Cuculiformes > Cuculidae > Clamator > Clamator glandarius. The sequence continues at coordinate 5,510,370 of JAUNZM010000245.1, read as the reverse complement.
GTTTTAATTTCCTCCCACTATCTCTGGCAATAGTGGCTGAAGCATGTTGAAGGGGCTGAGAGTAAATCTCCAGTATGTCATCTTAAAATTCTGCTCCAGTAGAGGAGCTTGGCATTCAGTCTCCATCATGATGCCTGTGTACTTGCGTGGACAAAATGATAAACCATTCAGATGTTTCCTAAAGAAAACTTTTACCCAGCTGCTATAAAGCTTCTGTTTGTTTTTCCACTTAAATATGACTTTTTCCCCATTAAATGATGTCAACTGTATATCAGGCTGCTCTGGAGATGTTTGTAATATCAAACTTATCTTTTATTTCCTCAAAAATGTAGCCTTCTGGATAAAGATTTCACTTATATATGATGACATGAAATTTAGTGCCTAAAGTAATATACTAATTCATATCATAGATGCAGGAAAATCCAGTAATAATTTCAGCCATGATTTTAAAACTCTTTGCAAAAGCCAACATCCTTATAATGACAACCTGAAGTACTGTAAGCTGCTGGCCAGTGGGAATATTCTTGGTGAACAGGATGTATCTTACAGTAAAAATCTCATACAACCACTTTGAATGAAAAAAACCCATAATGATGGAGGAAAGGAGACCTGTCAGTTTGTTTGGCCAGGCCTTGTGTATTTTATTTTGGGCTACACAATGGGAGCATGCAGGCTGCTTTTCCATCTCTTTGTGTCGTGGGACCTCCAAAAATGTTAGGGTTGCTGCCTTCTGTATGTTGGTAGTATAGGCAGAAGTCTTGTATGGGAAAGCAGACCTGAGTAATTGACTGGGGAGGTCTGCTTTTAGTTGAGTTCAGTCTCAGGCCATCTTCTTACCGTTGCTGGATCTTTGGGCAAGGACAGCACAATGCAGGATGTTAGTTCTTGCTGTGATGCAGCACGTTACAGTGCCAGCTCGTAGGTCAGTCCAAACTGTGTTCAAAAGCAGCTTTTGTGAGGCCATTTGTTTCAGAATGCAGGCACAATGTTAGGGGGACATTTTACTATCATTGTTAATTGTGGGGTGTGTGTGTGGTTGTGGGTTTTTTTTTTTTTTTTTTTTTTTTTTAATACATGCAAATTCCATTTATTGTCTAAATAAGAAAGCTTTGATTCTCTAACAAGGTGCGTTCTGTTTTGCCTTCAATCACCTAGGTATTTGAGCAATGGTTCAGCAGCAGCACACCCGCTCAGAAACTCCTTTTGGAACTTGAAAGAATTGTAGCTGATTTGATGTCTCAGTTTCTAGATGACAGGGAGGCCAGGAAACTTTTTTCAGAGATAAATTCCCTGATCCAGCAATGGAATGAGATATCAGATTCCTACTTTTCAGAAGGTTATGCTGCATCTCACGATCTGTAAGTTATACTTATCTTTCTGCAACTTGTCTGATAAAATTCAAGTTGTTCTGAACATTTGTTTTCACCTTACATTTAATCTGGTTTGTGGTTTTGTTTTTTTATTCTGTAATTCAACACACATTCTGAAAGAGAAATTCAATCCATGATTCGGAGCACAAATACTTACAGGGTCAGCAGAGGACATGACTACATGATCAAGACTCATAGGAGTCAGCAGTTGTGCATAATTAAGCATTTTGAACTGAGGCCTGTATTCTTTACCTTTTTCTGCAAGCGAAGTGTAATTCACCAAAATAGTTGCTGTGACTCGGTACTTCTTCTCATGGGTGTATGCTAGAGGATCATTCTACTCATGTACAAGTCCAGTGCACTGAAATCTCTTGGATTTTTGCTGTAGGAGTCGTACTCATGTTAGTTTGTGCAGGACAGCTTGAAACAGAAGCCTGCTAGGAAGACCAAAATTACCATGAAATGCTATAAGCTTATATGCAGATGTAGCTACTAATGTTCTTCAGGGTGCTCTGAGGCTAAGGGTTTAACTAGTCAATGTGACTTATATTCTTAACAATTTTACAGAAATCTTTTACTCCACCTCTGCTTTGGACTTCTGTAATTCTTGAACATAACTACCCTGCTTCTTTCCACCAAGTGACTGATGTTTCCCAGGATTGCTGGGAAGAAATAGAATCCTGCAAAGAAAGTTAAGTCTTTGTGGTTGGCATTCAAAAGCATTGAGAAAGGACATCTCCTCTTCTATTGAGTTATCAGTAGTAACCAAAGAGCTGGACTCCAGATGGAGTTAGGATTGTTGCTCCTAGGGCTTCTTGTCATCAAGTTACTTGCATTATATTCCTGCTACTATCTAGATGAACAGTGACACAGAAGATGGTTAATCATCCCTGTTTAAAAAAAAAAGGAAAATGTATCCCTTAAGGAACAGCTTCAGACTTATTGTTGAGTGCTACCTCTTCTGTTGAGTGCTGTAACTAATTTACCATACTGTGATGGTGATCACAGATGTTAATAGATAAGAGTGCTTTCTAAATTACACTTTGGGACTTTGAACTTTTCATTATGTTGCTATTTACCTCTCTACTAAATCAATCCCTTGTTTAACCTATCAAATGGAAATTACTGCTATCAGTGCAATGAAAGGTGAAAAAAGTTTATAAATGGCAGAATTTGAATATTTCATCCACTGGTAAATAGGTCATGTTGTGCTTATCATTCAAACAGAATCTGACAGGTACTTCAGCAGCTTGATTAAAATGGTCTCTAGAAGCAAAGAACAGGTAGGATTTTCAAAATCTTAGATATTCTTTGTATATAAAATAAAACCAAAATGGAAGTTATGGAGTAGAATACAAATTGATATCTTGAATGTCCAATCACCTCTTTTTTGTGCTCTTTTCCAACTTTGTCACAGGGATTAATGCAGACACATTTGCTGGGGCAAGTGGTTGTGTTTTGTCTTAAGTGCTATTTCTAGAGGATGCTCTACTTCCTGCACACTGGTGGTACTAGCAAAATCACCTCATTTTGTGTTTTCTTTGATATAATGCAGAGGTATTTCTTTGTCTTGAACAAGTCTAGGAAAGAGATTCCATGTGGGGAAGAGGTTTGTTTTTATTTTCACTGTTTGACATCTTGGATTCTCTTCAGTAGAAGCCGTTCCAGTAACTGACACAGAAATTCCCTCACAAGTCTTTTTAATGGTGTGCTTCGTGTTCTTTTTAACTATCAAAAGAAAATGTTTTTAAGGAGAAGGTATTTCTCAGCTGGAGACCTTTGAATTGGAATGCTCCTTTTTCCAAGTACCTCAGTACTGACCAGTCTTACAGAGCTAGTAAACATGTTTCCTTTTGGTATATAATATTGTCACAACGGAAGCATCAGCTGGAACATTCCAGTTTTCACTGTAATTTAATTTTGTTTGGTTTGCTTGGTTTTTTTTAGATATTAAAATAGCAGCTATATTCAGCTATCAGTCAGTCGTCTGGAATGTTTTGACTTTCAATAATTTTTAAAAAAAACAAAAAACTTTGGAATTCATTGTAAATTAGAGTTTTGATTGATTTAATGAATTTCTATAATATTAGTCTATGGACAATAAAGGTTTGCTTTTTTCAGCAGCTGGAAGTGTGACATAGTTAAAAGTGTGTGCCTTCTGAGCTTGGTTATAATTACTGATAAATGCACACTTCTTTAGCTGCCTACATTCAGCTTTTCATTTGAATGTGGCTGAGACTTTTAAGTGAGTTTTGACACATCTTTTAAAACCAAAGTGATTTGAATTTGTGCTATCTCAAGCTTAGGGTGATTACTTTGTGATTGCTATTTAAATTATTTTTGAACTTTCTCGGAGTTAAGTAAATAAAACTATATTCTAAAATTATAATATATATATTTAACTAATTCTTGTTTGCCTGCTAGGTAACTAACAAGAAAACACTTTTGCTTATTTTTTCAGGATTTTAACTCCTTTCAAAGAGTTTTTGAAGAGAGAAGAAAAATTATGGATTTCTCATGAGAAGAAAATCAATCTTTTTCATCTCGTAGAATTCATAGAAGAAATTAAAATTCTTGATTTCTCAGCTTCTTTAAACCAGTCTCTAATTGAAAATGTCTTAAATAATACAATTATATGGATGAAAAATTTTGTTGATGGAAAGGAATCTCCCACCAATTTCTTGCTCGCAGAAATCCATAATAAGTTACTAAAAAAGTTTCTGCCTCTTCAGAGGTTCTGGACAAGAGAGAAGATGGAGGCTTTCTGGCATATAGTCAAAATTGTATTCAATGAACTTGATTCTAAGCTCTCTCATTTGACTCAAGTGGAAGAAGAGGAGATATTGGAGACCTTATCTAGAACTATATCTTCCATTACAACAAATGAAATCCTTAAGAGAAGTATGCTGTTGCTCCAAAATATCACGACTGATTGGCCAGAGTTGAATATTGATGCTTTGAACGATCTAAAACACTTAAGTGAAGTCTTCCTAAGGAATCTTCTTGAGGTTGGATCATTGACTGATGAAGATGCCAATGTGCCTTTCAACACAATTCATGGAATGAGTAATGCCTCCTCTTTATTATTCTTCAATGCAACTTTTATGTATAGAGTACAAGAACTAGGAGAAACTGTGCATGACTTCTTAAAAAACATCACAAAACTTAACAGTACTAATGTGGCCTCACTTGTACCAGTACTTTTCTCGCTGTATCAGAATAATGACCTGGTCTTAAACATGGAGAGCAATAGCACTCTTTTAACATTTCTTTATGAGACTTCAAAAGATATTTCATCTTTTCAAGTATGGCATGATTTCCAAGATAGGAACCAAGTCTTTGATTTTCTATCTGAAACTTTTGATCTACTCTGGAACATCACCAGTAAGTCTCTCTGTGAAAAGTTACTAATCTTTTACAACTACACAGAGTTTCAGGCCCAGTCTTTTGTACAGAAAGGAAAAAAAGAGATGCAAATTGTCTATAGCACTCTGAGCAGTCTAAAAACTTTGGTTTTAGATGAAGAGCTCCAAACATCTACTTTTTGTTATTTGGAAGAGTTTCTTGATATCTCCCTGGAATGCCTGGTAAATAATGGATGCGTTGATTTTTATCTATCAAATATTACTTCTGTAGATCATTCAGCAGAAGTTTACAACTTACTTCTGCTTCCGTTGGACAGTGTTCTGTCTAACGTAACAAACTTGGGAGGTAATATAAGCGTGCCTTCTGCTTTACACTGCACTTTTACATGGCTTCAAACTTGGGCAGAGATTTTTGAAGAAGGGTCAAATATCATAAATTTGAATTCAACCTTTTTTGACTCTCTAAGAAGTGATTTGGCAAATCTCTCTGAAAGTCTCTTAAATACAACTCATGACAAACTGTGCAATAATACAGGTACGGTTACTATTGAAGCTACAGCAGCAGCAATGAATCTACTAAAGATCGTATTTGAAGGAGGTGATTATTTAAATGACTGGAAGGATTTTGAAGCTTTCCTTGCTAATCTTCAAAGTGTATTTAACAACACAACTGATATCACAAGCTTTCTGAAAGGTAACAGTTTAGAAAGTCTTTTAGAAATGATGGGAGTCATGACAACTGAACTACAGAAATCTATATTGAAGGTTGTTAATGTAGAATTTTTGAATTCTTGGCTTGATACTTTTCTCTCAGGAGGATCTGATGGAGGAAATAGGTCTGCTGGTGTGTTTTCCATCGGAAATTCCATTTCTACTATTCTCAAGATCTCTCCAAAGGAACTTGGAATTATTCTCGCTGAGATAAAAGACACAACTGCTTTCTTTAAAAGTGTAGCTCAAGGAAAATATATGGGTTGTATCAGCTTTTTCCAGAATATTACCAAACTAATTTTGGACAGTAGTCTGAAAGACTTAAGTCATTCACCAACAAACTTATCTAATTTTAATTCCTTTCTAAACTTTAATAGTACAGTAGATGGAACAGAGGATTGTAACAGGTGGATACATGGATTAAGTCATCTCAGCGAAAAATACAAGTTACGTTCCCACCTTGAAAGTGCAAAACATGTTTTATTTCTACTGAAATCTCTGGGAAACTTTGAGACAGAAGCTAAACTAATGAATGTGATGGACTTTGTTGATTTTCTTTTTAATTTGATATTGCCTGAATGCTCCCTATCTGGTTCTGATGTGATTTGTGTAAACATTTATTTTGATATTATTGCAAAAACTTTAACATTAATTCATCCTGAATTTTTTGTGGATGATTACGTTAGTGTGCTTCAAATGATTTTTACACTTCTAAACAACTCTGGAAGTCAAACTCAAATGTCTGTCAGTGATTTATTGGGACATTTACAGTATACATCAAATAAGACACATTTTAGTCAATCAGTCCCTGAATTTAATTGGACATCAAGGATGTTCCTTAATCCTTTTCACCATGTTCAGCTTCCACCAATAGAACTCTTGGCAGAAATTCAAACTCTTCTGAGAAATAAAACTTTCAAAATCCAAGAAAACAGCTCCTCTCATTTGGATAGTGAGATTGAATCTTTATTGCATGAGAAAAATACCAGTTTGCTGATGGATTGGTTCAAATACGTGATTAGTAAATTTGACTCAAACTTTCTGGGTGAGCACAAGACATTTCTCCAGAAACTGGTAGAAACAGTAGCTCTGAATATTGAACTGTTAAGGAAGGTACTTAAAATTTTCAAGTATTCTAGTTTTATTAGCTTTCCATTAGGGGATGATAGAGAGTTTCTAAAGCATATGGTAGCCTTGGTGCAAAATATGGGGAACATGGATGCTGAGTTATTGTTAAGTCAGTTCACACAAGTTCAGAGGAGCCTCGATAATTTCTTTGAAAATATCAAACCTTTGTATGCTGAGAACTCTGAGTTAGGAGTGATAACAAACTGGTGGGATGTGTTTGAGAACAATTCATGCAATTGGAACCTGACTGGCTTATGGCAAATAACACAGCTCTTCAAACAAGATGAGCTCTATGATATAGAAGAGATATTTCACCTCCTCTTCGACATCATCAGCCTTACAGAAAGATTAGCTCATGTAAATGTCACAGAAGGACTAGCTGAAGTATATACTTTCGTACTTACTCAGGAAGCAAAAATGTCAATGTTTACCGAAGAGGAGTTATCTAATCAAGTAGATGGTCTTCTAACATTACTGGAGATCCTAACAGATATGTCTGACGAGTCTGCAGAGGCCTCACTTTGTTTTTCTGCAGCATTCTGCTGGACTCTTACAACAGCAACACCTCAGAGTGATCCCACTTTTGAACCTTGTGACTTTATGCTTAGCAATTCTGCTCTTGGTTACAATGCAGTCATTGAAGTCATTAAGGAGCTGAAACTCATCTCTCTGGAGGACAGTTCCTCATGCACTATGGAAGACTTTCAGATGGATATCACTCACAACCTGACTTGCTTTTTTCATCAGATCAAAGAATGGAATGCAATTCTTTTGAAGTTTTCTGAGCTCCATCACGTAAATAGCTCGATTCTCAGAGAGCTGCTAGATTTTTGGAATGAGCTATCCCTCTATGCTGTGCCACCAGGTGTGAATAATACATACTCAGTCAATTGTTCCTCCACACTGAAGAGGCAAGTGATTTTACGAATTGTAGAAACACTGGGCAGCATGCAAGTGGTAGAAATGGAAATGGCCAAAAGTGTTCTTGAACAGCTGCGTGATCTTTATGGAGGTCTAAGATGGAACAGATATTCAAGAACATCATTTATAAAGACTGTTCTTACTAATGTTAAGAATATGACCAGTGAAGTTTCTGGACTCTTGGGTACAGAAGCTGTGCTTTCATTCCTTTCTGTAATTCGGCCTTTAATGGGACTGTCTTATTTGGGAAACCAGACATACTCAATGCTTATGACATTATCAGCTTTAAATGGAAGCAGTAACGTACTGGATGAGTTTGAGAAATTCTGGTTTTCTCTAGTTACAAATATAGAAGATTTATTGGAGAATTTTGATGTTAGACGATTACTTGCCATGATAGACCAAGAGTTTGAATTACTAAGGTTAGCCACTGGACAGGCCTCTTCAATGGATCTTGATTTTGTAATACATCAGTTTAATACATCATCTGTAGATGCTATGTTAAGAAAGTACGAAGACGTACAAGAAATTGTTAAAAGCTTTCTTTGTGAGTGTAGCAATAAAAATGATTCTAAAATAATGCATGCTCTAATTATCCTTATGGCGGATCAAAATTCATCAAATGACCTACTACTGGTCATCAAAGACATTATTGAAATTCTGAAATTCTTCCAAAATAACTCTATGTCTGGTATATTATTTGCTGATAGTCGTTTTAGCAGAGAAAAATTGAACAATACTGATACTGCTGATTTTCTAGACAGTTTCCTTCATGTAATTGCTGATCTTGCTGTTATGGAAGAAGATCTTCAAGCAAATGATACTGTACTTCAGATAGCTGACTTTATTGATTCATTTTTTGATAATGCAAAATACAGAGAAGTTTCTACTCGGTCCCAAACCAGAGCTCTGGAGATCATGCAAGACATCTTGCAAATGGTATTGCTGTCTGCTACAGAAGATAATAGGAACAAAACCTTTTTACTGGGAGGTTTACGTAAGGATATAATGGCAGAAATAAGGTGAGCATTTTCTGTGTACTCATTTTCACAGAATCACAGAATAACCAGGTTGGAAGAGACCCACTGGATCGTCGAGTCCAACCATTCCCACCAATCATGCTCCTAAGTACCTCATCCACCCTAACCTTAAACACCTCCAGGGACGGTGACTCAACCACCTCCCTGGGCAGACCGTTCCAATGCCTAACCACCCTCTCCATGAAGTATTTTTTCCTAATCTCAAGCCTAAATCTCCCCTGGCGGAGCTTGAGGCCATTCCCTCTCGTCCTGTCCCCTGTCACTTGGGAGAAGAGGCCAGCCCCCTCCTCTCCACAACCTCCCTTCAGGTAGTTGTAGAGAGTGATAAGGTCTCTCCTCAGCCTCCTCTTCTCCAGGCTGAACACCCCCAGCTCTCTCAGCCGCTCCTCATAAGGCCTGTTCTCCAGCCCCTTCACCAGCTTTGTAGCTCTTCTCTGGACACTCGACAGTGTACTGACAGTGACAGAAGGAGTCTTTGTTTGTAAACAGCTCAATCAAAACTTTAGGTTAATTACTGTTTCATTTCAGATTTGTGCCTTTGAGTGAAACAATATAACCTACGAATTTATACCTTTCAGACAAGCCATGTTTGGTATCACCTTATATTGTGTGAACCGGCTTACTGATACGTTTAGTCATCTATATTGATACTTGAAGTGGTTGCTTTGGAATTATTTTAGAACATTTTTTTTGTGATAATAAAAAACCCAAAACCTTGCAGGTGTTAATACTGAGCAATTGTCATTGTCAATCATTTTTGCTACGGAGATAAACATTGAAGAATGCTTGGAACTAATATTTTGTGGTTGGTTTTTTTTTCTGTATCCAAATGTGTGTGTATATATATATACACTGTATGTGAAATGTCTTCAGCTTAAATTTGCTGGCTTAAATTTGCAACTTATGCCAACAAGATGACAATTTAGTGCTTTATAGGAATGGTTGGACTCGATGATCCGGTGGGTCTCTTTCAACCTGGTTATTCTATGATTCTATGAATTTGGGGGCAATTGTTGTAGAGTTAAGCTATTCAGCTTAACAAATACAGTTTCTGAAGGAATTTTGAGGACAAGATTTTTTTTTGCCTGGTTACTCAAATCAAATGTAGTCCAGCAGCAGAACAAACTGCTTCAGAAAAATTCTTATAGACAACTTATTTAATAAAAGTACTTCTAGACTGGTGTTGTTGCAATCAGTTAGTAAATCTAAATGAATTAATCCCACAAGATGTCTGCTTCAACAGCTCTAGGTTGTCTTGCTGATGGAGCTACTGATCCTGACCACCTGAGAAACTGCATACTGAAGTTGATTCATGACTGATGTTGTATTTAGACCTTTATGATTAATTTTGTTCAAATATGTTATACCAGCAGTCAGCAGGGCCAGGTTTTGGCCAAATCTGTTGAAAAATCAAAGCAGTTGCTAGAAAAGTGGTTTGTTTTCCCCACATGCTGGTTATTAGATATTTTGAGTATTCTGATCTTTGCTGTCAAGTCAATATATGCTGTGGCCATTCAGTATTTCTGAAGGCATAATGATATTGGTTATTTTGCTAAGGTACTTTCTAGCACTCCTAAGGTCTTAAGAAAGCTGATGATGTGCTACCTTGATGAAAACCTGTTTTTTTTTTTTCTTTTTATTTACATAGAAGTATTGTTCTGATTTGGAAATAGTTCAGATAAATGTAATATCTGTTAATACTGAAATCCTTACACTGAAGATGGCAACCATACATAGTCACTTGTTGAAAATTTTCTTTGGACCCTTGTTATGAAAATAATTTTTTCTTATTCATCTTTCTGCAGAGCATCTAAAATTTGCAAGATTCTTCAGAAACATTTACACCCTGCTAGTGTCCTTCTGTTGCAGAAGTTGCATTTTGCCAGTTTGAATGTTCTTAAAATCTTTTCAGGTTGGTTACCACAGTAGTGACTGTATGGCTCACCATACGTGTTAGCACTATAATATTAAGGCTTTACTCTGAGCAGTGTTTTGTAAAAATAAATTAATTTGGATGACATCAAGCAAGGCAAGCATACTGCTACCTGGAAATTGTACTGACAGAGGCACAGGAAAAAAATTGATGCGCATCATGTAAAGGGATGGTCTTTTTCTTGAGTGGTCTGTTGATTCAAAATATCAGTGGAAGCAGGAAGTCTTGCAGCTTTTGTTCTCTCATTTTAGCCATGTACTCTTTTCATTCTTCCTGGGCTTACTCTGACACCCCAAGACTTATTCCTTTATTTATTTGACTCACATACCTAGCAGAAGAACGTATATGCAATTGGGTTTTATCTGCATTCAGTTGTGGAGTCCTCTGCACAGGAAGGACACAGATCTGTAATAGTGAGTCCAGAAGTCGACCATGAAAGATGATCAGAGGGCTTGAACTCCTCCCATATGAGAATAGGCTGAGAGAGTTAGGCTTGTTTAGCCTAGGGGAAAGAAGGGCCTGGGGTGGCCTTATAGTAGCCTTTCACTGCTTAAAGGGGACCTACAGGAAAGCTGAGGAGGGGCTCTTTATCAAGGAGTGTAGTGATGGGACAAGGCGGTTGAAGCTGAAAGGGGAGATTTAGATTAGATATTAAGAAGAATTTTTTTACTGTGAGGGCAGTGAGGCACTGGCATGGGTTGCACAGAGAAGTCATGAACAGCTCTGGAGGCTTTGAGCAACCTGACTTAGTGAAAGGTGTCCCTGCTCATGGTGGAGGGTGGGGGTGGAATTGGATGATCTTTAAGGTCCCTTCCCACCATACCATTTGTGATTCTATGATTATCTTTTTGACTGGAATTTTTTTCTGCAAGGCTAGTGAACTGAGGTAATAAATATCCCCTATATGGATTCTTTATCCCTAGATAAATATTTATGTAATGCTGCTTTGCTCACTTTGCAGCTAGGGTTTGAGAGTTACTACTCACTAGAGGATTAGTAATATCCTGGTGCCTCCACAAGGAAATAGGATGAGGGTAGCCTGCCAGAAGAGGAGGGAGATATGGTTAATATAAACAGGTTGTCAGAGTCATGCTTCTCGCTCACAAGGAGTAAAAATGAGGTTTTGTTCTCTGGTTCTGTAGCAGGTATTTCTGTTGTTATTATTGATCAGGAAAAGTGTAGTGGCGAAGAGTAATGGAAGTGGAATCAAACCAACCCCTCTTGTCCTCTGCAATGAATAGATTTAGTAGAAATATTTGTCTGTACCTTGACACATCACACTTTCTTTGCTTTTAAAACGGACTCTGTCCCTTATTATTTGGTTAACTTTTCATCTGACTGCATTAATTTCTTAATTTTTTTTGACTGATTAAGCCTGGACATTTTTCTCTTACAGAAGAACCAAGTGTCATTGGCAACCTTTTCTGTGTTGTTGCAAAGTGTAAAGATGGATTAACAAATCACTTGTTCCTCTCTGTCATTGAAGGAATCACTCTGGTTCGAGATCATTATCAGGTTTGAGCGGCTTCCACACCTACAAGTATTCTTTACAACATGCGTTAAACTTTGGAAACTAATACAATTTTCTTCTTTCCTGCTCTTTGAATGATGAGTGTCCACAGTGGCTATATTACGTTGAGTTTTGTATAGGTATAACTCTGATGGTTTTGATACTGATACCCAGAAGGAATTCCAGAAGTAAACAGTGGTGAGCTATGAAAACTGTAAATATAAGTAGAATTGCTGTAACTAGAATAACAAGATTGCCGTTGAATACCATACAGCAGCTCATCTTTAATTCCTTTAAATGTTGTGATACTACTAATTTCATGAATCAGAGTACTTTTTATACATTTAAATCTTCACAGGAAAAGCTCTGAAATCAAGCTAGACACAAATAAATTTCTTGGTCAGAGTAATTCAAGCTAACAGAGTAATTGTGGTTACCGGTTAGGTTCACTTTGTTTTTCTTTAGCAGTGCATGAAATTGCCAGCAGGGGAAAATAACATTTGGCATTTAGGCACCCATGCAGAGTTGGAATCCAGCCTTTGGATAGTGCACACACATGTGCACATGCAACCGATATACTAATGTCATACTTTTAGTATAGAATTTGTCACCTCTTTATGAAATAGCTCTCTTAGTTTGTCTACCTAGACATTTTGCTAAGAGTAGCAGCAATGTTTTAAAGGAAGCAGAGGTAAGAAGGATCACTCATATCTCAGAGCAGACTTTTGCAGAACAAATGCATTTTGTTAACCACCACCATTCTATGACCTGTTTCTGCAGATATTAAAAAAGATTTGCAAAAATCAGAAATGTGAATATTCAGGAAAATATATAGAAATTAATACTACCCGAACCATGCTAAAGAAAATCTTTGGATATAGGCATCCGAATATTTTGTCTGCTGAACAGAAACTGATCTTGTTTAGGGCAATTTTTGGGGAAAAAGAGAAAAATGATCAGCCTAAAATAAAAAAAAAGGAAGAAAATATCATTTAATTTTTAAATTATATTTCAAGTGAAAATTTGGCATTTCTGTCAACACATGCATCTCCTTGATAGGCTAGGTAAAATTCACAGATATTTTTGGCTGTTTCCAAAATTAAAATCTTTGAAAATTCTCTGGTTCTTGAAAACCTCTCACCTAGTTTCAGTTGCAAATACAATGAGTAAAAGAGTATTACCCTATCCACATTCTCACTTGAAAATATGCATCATGAGGTTGCCAAGATCTGCTACTTCGAGCAATAACATAATCTGATGAATTTGCTAACTCTACGATCACTGTGTTTTTGCAGGATGTTGAAAGAATGTGGCCTGATTTCAACAAAGGGGATTGTGAAAATATGGCATATATAAACCAAAAACTTTCTAATACTTTGGACAACTTCCTGAAAGCCTTGCAGAATACCAGCAACGGCAGATGTGAATGTCAACAAATCTTGGGGAACATACAGAGACAGCTGCAAATGTAAAGCTTTTTACATATTGGTACCCCAAATGGTTCCTACTAGTGATGTTATTTTGTACATGTTTTGGTGTTCTCAATTAGGTAATTACAGGAGAAATACTGTTTATCCAAGTCTCTTTAAGCTTTATTTATTTAATTGAAAACTGAGCTGATAAAATGCATAAGTATTGAAATAATTTAGCAAAATTTGTGATATTTCTAAAAGCCCTTATATGTCTGCTAAATGCTTGCAGCAGATCTTGCTGCTCCGCAAAGTTAATGCTTTGAAGCACAACTAAGAAATCTTTCAATTTTCCATGACCTCAGTTAGGTCAAAATTTTGATAACTTAATTTTTTTTATTTAAAGCTGTTTTTCTATGTACTTGTCCTCTCAGTAGCTGGATATCTTTTGCAAAACATTAAATATTCAGATCAGTTCAGCAGTTCAGACAGAAACACAGGATAGTGCTTGTAAACTGACAGGCTTGAACTCCAAATAATTTCAGATAGTTGGTACTGCCTCAAGGAAAAAGAGTATATTTTAAGTAAATGAATAAAACTGCTATAACTTGCTGTCAGTTAGAAGTTATCCTTGTTGTAATTGTTGCTATACTGGTTTGACTGTTGCATTGTTTTCATAATGGACTTGAATCGTGTATGTGAATTATAGGAAAAAACCAGAAAATCTTGAGCTTAAATTCTGCTCTTGTGGACCTTAACCTTATGTCCAGTTTTTGAACAATTTGTAAATTATAGCTGCTGTATGCTTACTCTTTAAATTACAATTAGATAGATTCGATTTATCCTGAATTGCAGTGCTTTGTATCTCTAGGTTTAAAAATGAGAGTTCAGTAATAAACATGGAAAGGGAGACATTACTAGACCTGTGCTGCTCTGCAAGCTACTGAGCTACCGTTTGCTAGAGCACTTAGCAATCATGGGAATATCTCTACATTTGCAATCTCATTTAGGCATGAAATATCATGATCTTTCCACCATTATAAATATAGCATGAGAAGGCCTGTAGGCTTGTTCACTACATGTACAGTGTGTGCACACAGAGCACAACGTGACCCTTTTCCCTCTTTTAGTGACAGCCTCACTCTTTGTGTTGCTCTTTATGCATAGTAATGTCAGTAACTTAGTTCTGATAACATGTGAAATGAAGGCTATCATTTCAGGGTGGCTGAAAATTTGGAGCTACAGTTGTCAGAAAATCCAGCGACAGCTTTTCTCAGTAATTTTAATCTTTTGAACGGTAGGTTCCAGTATTCTTCACTTTTTTTTACAAGTCATTGCTGTGTAATTTTGCAGGATAATAACTTTTTTCATTGTTCTTCAAACTGGAAAGATACACTGCTTACGGAGAATGCTGACATAATGCAATGTATTTTCATTGTACACATGTACACATATACGAAGTTGGGTTAGCACAGAGCAGCATACTTTACCCTGTCAGAGCCTGTCCAGTAAGATGAAGGGAGTCATTAGAAAGAAGAGGGGACTTAAGTTAATGGAGAAGAAAATCTTAAAAGGATTAAAGGCTGCTTCACAGATTTCAGATTTTCTCATAAAAAAGGGATGCGGCATAACATCTGCTCTTTTACAATAATGCATATAGATGCACAAGCCCTTCAGTCTGGCAGGAGAGTAACCTTTACATTTGAAGTAGAAGTGAATTACATGATATGAAGTTCTTGTGTACTTTATCACTCCTCAGAATTAACCTAATGAAAAAGAGAATCTGTGGACAATTTAATTAAGCAGATTTCTGCTGTTGGCGTTGTTTTTCTTCTCTTCCAGATATGAAAGTCAAAGAGTGCATGCGGAATCTTACTCGGCTGAGGCTTGACATTGGTTCTTCTGTCAATATTTCTGAAGAAACTATCAGTACCATTCTGGAAGCCAATATCTCTCATTCAAAGGTAAAAAAACACTAAAAGAATTGTTAAATTAACGCGTCAACCTATAGTCTGATGTGCCAACTGAAACAAAACAAGCCACCTTGTTTTGTGGAATCTTATGTTTTCACTTGCCACTTCTGTGTGGAATATTTTATGAGTTTTAGGACTTTGAAATAGAAATCTAAAGCATTAAGAGATTGTTCTATAGTAACACTAGTCTTCTGGTCTACATAACACTGCTTCGTTACTTTTAGCAGTGTTATACCCACTTGTGCTGACACAGAACTTAAGCTTTGCTATCTTGGAACTGTAGAAAAGGTGAGGATTTCTGGAGAAATCATTTTGTATCTTCCCACCTCTGATCCTTTATATTCCTTCATGTGCTCCTCACTATTCTTACATTATTTTACCAGTATTTTGCCTTGCCTCTACTTTATTTGTCTATTGTCTCTTGAGTGTTGTCTAAAAGGGTGGATTGTCTAAGTCTTCTGAGCGAAGGACTGTGTATGTTATTGCTGCTGCTGTTTCCTGTGAACCCATAAGTTAGCAGAAATCATGAAAAATGCCAGCTAACAGGTTGTCTCTCCTGTTTATATTTGCATGACTGAAAAGAGTTGGCGTTACATTTGGTACAAACTAATCAGGTTGATCAAGCAGCCACTGGATGTCACTGATGTTCCACTTGAACAAACAGTTGGCTGTTTGTTTACAGAAAGTGTGGCTATTAAAAGGCAGTTCAGACCATCATAACTACTTATAGGTGATTTGATCTTCTGCTTCCTTGGCAGGGTGACTGTCTTTATTGTTAGCTTGTTATTTTGATGCCAGTAAATGGTAATAAGAGAAGTCATCTGGAAGCAATTCAGTTAAATGGGATTCGGTGCACCTTTGATCTTTTGGAATAATAGTGCTAATTGACTGAATTTTAAAATTACTTTCTATCCTTATATTTTTCCAAAGTCCTGTGTAGAGTTTAGATATGCATACATATCCCACATTTGCATATCTATACAGAAATTTTGTTTGCTTAAGTGCTTAAATCCTCTCCTAATCCAGCTGGAGCGATAAAGCATATGTCTCTTACTGATTATGCAAGAAGCACAAGTACTCTTTAAGCATGCCCATTATGTTTATGGTCTATATAGCCACTGTCTGATAACTCCAATGATAGCTGAAGGTCCATTGCAATCCTATATTTTCATGACTGTATGCTGCTACTGTGCTTGCCTCTGCAAAGCTGTGAGCTGTTTGTGCTTATTCTGCTTACCCTTAATTTCTGTCACAATATTATGCTCTGGCCATGCTCATTGCCATATCATGAAGTGTTCTGAAACTGCTAAAAAACTGTAACCTGAAGACCAGCAGCATTTGTTACTGAATATAAGAATTTGGATTAGCTCTGGTATTCACAAAGCTGCAAGGAAAATTTAGAAGGACTTAATCCAGTGGATAAATTGCTGAATGGATTAAAACTGGACTGCAATCATGATATTCATATGGGACATGAGGAAATAAGTTTAAAATTGTATCACTGAGTCAAATATTCTCCACAATAAGAAGTCAAAATCAATATCCTTTTATGCTTCTAGTAGAATTATACACTTATCCTGTTGCTTGTATGTGCACAAAAAGTGAATGTTTAAATATATAGGAAATCCTTTGGAATCACAAAGAAAAAAATCTGTTCCAGAATAAAAATCAGAATCAAGTTAATAAGTTGGAAATTAAATTGAAATAATTAAATTGCATATCTTGACCAACTTTGGCTCCTTATCTGATCTTCTCAGGGTTTCTCTACCTCACTGAGTGCTCTTACTGGCTACAAATGCTTTCAGTGGAGGCAGTACAGGCAAGTTTTGTCCTAAAGACTATAATGGAACCCTGCGTACTGTACTTAGGCTCCTATAGGCTCCAGACTTGTAATTTTCCTGGTCTTGCTGTCATTTGCTTTCTTTCAAGCATTTCAGAAGAAAGAGTAGCTAAGAACTCCTGAGATATCTTGGCTGCAAGGATTTGTCTTTTGATGTGACATTTCTGTAGGAATAAACAAACCATCACTATCCAAGGAATTTTAATTGTAATCTTGCCCAAGATCATCTTAGGCATTTGTTCCTTCATCCACTATTAAATGATAACGCCTCAAAGGAGTGTTGAACTGAGAATTGTGGGATGACTCAGAGTGAATGTTGTGCCATATAGATACCCCTAAGTGTTAAATTTGTGTATCCTCTGAAAGAAGGAATGTCCATATTGTTTGATTTTAGTGAGTCAGACATCTAGATTTTGATCTTTAGGTGTTTCTGCAACAAAAGTGTATATCTGCCACAATAGGTGTGTTCAGCATTGTAAATATGCTTGCTTTGGGTATGAATGCTCACAGAATGAGTGACCAAACTGTTCATAAAAATAGTAGATGTTTATAAGAATTATACTTAGTCTCTTTATACGTACATAGAATACAAAGTAAGAACATTCCAATATGACATAAGCTGTATTGTTCATTATTTCAGGTCTGTTGATGACTGTAAATTGTCTTGTTACTGTGACACAAATTCTCATCCTATTAGCTATTAAAGAAAGTGATGCATTTCAGGGAGAAAAATTGTTAATACACATACATTATGATAGGTTTTTTACAGTGCCTTTGCAGTAGCTTTAACTGGAAGATGTGATGAAGAAGTACTTAACCTGCTGCTAAAGCTACCTGAAAACAGTAAAACTTCCACGGCAGTGGAAGAATTATGTTCTTTACCAGCAGTGGACCTGTACACCATGTTTGTACTGATTATACAGAATTTGAACTTACGTCATATCATTTACAAGGTAAGATGGTGGAAAAGAAGTTTTCCATTACTGTGTTTTCCTTTTGAAGTTGGTCTAAAGCATGGAGATTGATAAATGAGTGATTCTAGTATTTCTTCAAGTGTTTTTTCTCTGTGGAAGCAAACAGTGGACGTATGGCATTTTTTTTGTCTCCATTTAGCTCCTCAAAGCAAACACAACAGTTGAAGAACAGGTTTGGTAGATGCTACTGTATTCCATTTCTTGCTTTCTTAGGAAAATTGTCACTGATGACTTAATTATTAAAACTTAAGAGAAAACACAGGAGGATAAAGACATAATTTTACTAATCTTTAGCAGAGTTCGTAGTTCATGCAATTGACTGCTTCTTAATTTTTAAGTATGGATAACTGATTTGGCAACACTGGAACTAAAACAAGCATGGGAGCTCATGTTACAAGAATTGCAAATTTATTTTCCAGGAAAAATCTGTAGCACTCCATAATGCATTTTATTATCTGCAGAATATATGTTGGCAGTTCAGGTGACTCCTTCGGGAAAGAGCTTTTCCAATTCTCAGGTTGAATCTGTAAAAGGGTAAATGACTTCTATGTGAACCAAGTCAAACAACTTTGTAAGGAGTAATTCAGTGCCAAAAAACTATGATGAAGGGTATACAGAATTATATAGCAAAACTTTACTATCTGTACAGCTGTAGATAATCAATTGCATGGGATTTCTGATAGTAGATGTTTGTTTCAGTTTTTTTGGGTAATTGATTGTCAGAATATATAATGTAACTACAAATAGTTGAAAAATAGTTACAAAGTTGGGAGGAAAATTATTTTCTCCTAAGGCTGTAGGTGGTGGTTCGTATTCTGGATGCTGCATGTGCAGTTAAACAGGTTGGCCACCACACACTTTTAAAAACAAAACAATTTCTCAGAATAGTTTAAGATGCCAGAGCGAAAAGAAAAATTTTCTATTATATGAATCATCTGCCAACCTAGAGGAGAAAAAACCTGCCGTGCTGCTTCTGATGGACTTTTCTACTGAACCCTAAAGAGGCATGATGAATTCCTAGCCAAGAATAAAAAAAAAAAAGTCAGGTCCTGATTGACTTGGCAATCAGGAGAAGTCCTTGGTGACTGGAAGAAGAATAACATTGAGCCCATTTAAAAAAGGCTAGAAAAGATGACCCTGGGAACTACCCACCTGTTAGCCTCACCTCTGTGCTTGGGAAGATCATGGAACAGATCCTCCTAGAAGCTCTGTTAAAGCACATAGAGGATGGGGAGATGATTAATGGCAGCCAGGATGGCTTCACCAGGGGCAAATCCTATATGACCAACTTAGTGGCTTTCTATTATAGGATAACTGCAGCAGTGGACACGGGTAAACAGATGGATGCGGTCTGTCTAGACTTCTGTAAAGCCTTTGACACAGTCCCTCACAACACCCTTCTCTCTAAATTGAAGACATATGGATTTGACGGGTGGATGGTACAGTGGATAAGAAACTGATTGGGTGATTGTATTCAAAGAGTAGGGGTCAATGGCTCAAAGTCCACATGGAGATCCGTGACAAGTGGTGCCCCACAGGGGGTCCGTATTGGGACTGGTGCTGCTATATCTTCATCAGTGATACTGACAGTGAGATTGATGCACTCTCAGCAAGTTTGCAGATGACACCGAGCTGAGTGGGGTAGTTGCCACACTGGAAGGATGGGATGTCATCCAGAGGGACCTGGAAAGGCTGGAGGAGTGGGGCTGTGAGAACCTCATGAGGTTCAACAGGGCCAAGTGCAAGGTCCTATGCCTGGGTCAGGGCAATCCCCATTTTCAGTACATTATAGGGGATGATGTGATTGAGAGCTGCCCTGCAGAGAAGGACTTGGGGATGCTGGTTGATGAGAAGATCAACGTGAGCTGGCAATGTGCACTTGCAGCCCAGAAGGCCAAACGTATCCTGGGCTGCATCAAAAGAAGTGTGGCCAGCAGGCTGTGGGAAGCGATTCTGCCCCTCTATTCCTCTCTTGTGAGACCTCATCTGGAGTGCTGTGTCCAGTTCTGGAATCCTCAATGTAAGATGGATATGGAGCTGTTGGAACAGGTCCAGAGGAGGGCTACAAAGATGATCAGGGGGCTGGAGCACCTCCCATATGAGTTGGGGTTGTTAAGCCTGGAGAAGAGAAGGCTCAGAGGAGATGTTATAGCGACGTTCCAGTACTTGAAGGGAGTCTATAGGAAAGCTGGAGAGGGACTATTCATAAAGATTTGTGGTGACAGGGTGAGGGAGAATGGGTATAGAGTGAAGAGGGGCAAACATAGACAAAACATAAGGAGGAATTTCTTTATGATTAGAGTGGTGAGACACTGGTACAGGTTGCTCAGGGAAGTTATGGATGCCCCATCCCTGGAGGTGTTCAAGGCCAGGTTGGGTGGGGCCTTGGGTAACCTAATCTAGTGGGATGTCCCTGCTCATGGCAGGGGGCTTGGAACTGGATAATCTTTAAGGTCCCTTCCAATCCAAACTATTCTATGATTCTAGGTCATTCTAAATTATTTTTTTAAGTTTTGATAAGTTTTTTAACTGAATAAATTTTTTTAATAGTTTCTCTTTTTAGTTTCTTTTCAGCACAGACGTCATTTTAGTAGGAAATCAGATAAAGGTGGATAAAATACAGACAATCAAAGGAAGCCACTGAAAGCATATAATGAGATGATATTGTTTTTATTATCATGCATGTGCAAGTAACAATTAATCAGTTTGTATTACCATATAATCTAAATAACCTATAAAAGCAAAAGAAACAGAGAAAATTCATGCTGAAACTCACATGGTCAAAACAGCAAACAGCCACTTGAACTTTAGTCAAGTAGAGATTGACATGTATGCAGTTGTTTTAGGTAAAAGATAGTGCATATGAAAAATGCAAATGGAGGAGCAGTGTGACAGGAAGATTTGTTGTCTAATATGACTACTAAAGCAATTAAATTGGCTGCTAGGTTTTATTTGACTTATGAATTATATTTAAAGTACTAAACTCCTGCACTGATCATCTTGAACCTGTTGTAGGAAAAGGTCTCACACTCAATTTCAAGGGGGCAGGATGTTACAAATCCCATTACTATCTTGGGCAGGAGAGCTCTCTTCAATTTGGTAGGTGTAAACATGTTCTCTGAATTTTAATCCCTGATTTGTCATAGACCAGTTCTAACATTACAAGGGAATTTTTTTTAGCTGAATTTGAGAGTAGGTAGGGAGTTACGCTAAAACGAGTTGTGTTAAATATGGTTTGTAGGAACATTGTATTATCAGTTTTAGACGAAGACCAAATGAGTGTTTCATTCAAAGGATAACATTTGTTTCTAACTAGAATTTATTCTTGTGATTTTTCCTTCTTTTCCAAGATTAAGATACCATCTGAGATAGGTGACGTACTAAATATACTACTGGATGTGGTTTCTAGTATCAGCACTCTTCTCAATAAAGCCCACCATGTCATGGAAAACCTTCCAGTGTTCCTCCAAGGAATTCAAAATATTGGTGTGCTTGACACCTCTTCATTGCAGCAGGTATGTATGTGATTTTAGTATTCAAACTTAATTCTCATCCTGAAGTGCTTTGCTAGGGATGTGTGCTTAGTAAGGAAGAAGACTAATATAAATCACTACCCTAGAAAGCTGGTAGCTTAGATAGAAGGGAGTCCATAGAACCTAGGAAGATTCTTTTGGTCTCTTTCAAGCTCTCTGGTAATTTTGAGACTATTGATGTGTCATTTCTTTTTCATTAACTTATGAGATCATAGCCTAGGTTAGTATGGTGTTAGGCTACTAATTAAAAATATCATGTGTTATTTGTTATTTGGAGATAGCCTTTCTGCTAATACTTTATTTTTTCTGATGAGCATACTATTACTTTTTTTTATATGAAGTAGCTTTGCTTTCTAAAGGATAAGATTTATATGTAGCACGTACTGTTCTTGTGTCCGTCATGAGGTTCTGTTTGTGTCACTTAAAGTTTTTGTGTGATAATTCTGCTAGACATTTTTTTTAAAAAGTGGTATAAGATGCGATTGAGGACTTTTCTGTTGTTCCTGCCTTTAAGGGCAATTCCTGTGTGCACATCTGTACAGCTAGAACAACTGTGGAGTATTGAATAAATCAGAAAAAAAGATTTCTATTTCTAAGCAGGGCACAATTCCATAAGAAGACCTTCTGACCCCTATGGCACTGCATTCTTAATTCTGCATGGAAACTTTAGGATTGAATCTCATTCTAAAATTGCAAAGCTCTGAAAGATCCCTCAGTGGTAAAAAGTGCAAACAGGTTTGTGACTACGGTAGAGAGTAAACGCTGCCTTAAATACTGTTTTCCCTAGTGGTAAGAGTCTTTCTCAAGATCTTCTAATCTGTGTAATGAGGAAATATATCTTAAAACGTTCTGTGTGTGTTAGTTTTGTTCTTGAGCGTCTTTCCTTTGGGATAACTCTTTGGCTGCCACAATGAAAGGTGGCTTTCATCAGATGCTTGCATTTTTTCCACTGTCTTTAAACTAGTTCTGTTTGTGTCAGATTTTCCTTCAAACAAGGGAAGTATTCATTTTTGGGTAAAATCCTTAAGCTGCTTATTTGATAGAAGAACCTCTCAAAGGTCCTGTTCAAAAAAACTGCAAAGGAATAAATCGAACAGCAGAGGGCTATCTGTTCACAGTTCTAATATTTGCTCCATGGCAAATCATATTATTCTCTAGTATAGAATATATTTAACATTGGAATTGTTACTCCTTTTTACAACTTACCTGTTTTAGTCACTTTACTGGACAAAATATTAATTTTCTTAGTTTTGTTTTGTTTATTTTTTTTTTTTAAGAAATTGCTGTTTATGTTTGTCACCTAATAATTTGTGGATGGTTAAAAAATTAGCGTCTATTTCTTTTGTTAAGAAATTGGGTGTATGATGTTTTGAAGGGCTCTTCCATCTCTGTCTCTTTTTCTCATTTTGTAGACTAGTAGAAGTTGTTTATTTTTAAGTATCCTTTCCTTTTCAGGTTTAACTGATTTTTTTTCCTACTTTCCAATAATACCTTTAATTATTGATTAATTTGTCTGCTGCTTTTCTCTAGTACCCAAACTTGTGCTACTGAATAAGTGTGCTAATAAAATGGAATATTGCTTAGACACTTTCCTCCTTAAATATTTTATTTAATTTCATTAAGAGTCCATCTTTCTGTCTTTCTGGTTTTGTTTTTGTTTTCGTTTTTTTTAATTATTTTCATTATAACCAACAGTTAAGTAGTTCAGTGACCTAAGAGGACTACCAAATAAAGTACGTGAAGCTTTTTAAAGTAAACATACATGGACCCTCAGCACATAATAAGACAGATCGTGTCCTTCATCAACATCTAACTGAAGAAGTTATTTTGAAATTGATTTTACAAAAATATTTGCTATTATAATGAAGTTGGTACTAAAGGAATTGTCAAATATGTAGGTAGTTTTTTGTCTGAAAAACAAAATGAAAAGCAAAAAATACCTTTAAAATATCTGTAAAATGTGAAGTTGAATTGATATGCTATGCATTGTGTAATAAAAGTTAATAGTAATTGGAATACAGAAAAACATTCTACTCTTAACAACATTTACTGAACTCCCTGAGGAAAACCACTGCTGACTTAGATAATGGTTTTTGCTTGTTTTAGTTGTTTGAAGTTAATCACTTATTTCCATAGCTAATTTTTGGTAACTTTGTCATTCATGAATAGATAAGCAAGAGAGGATTTGCTGAGTTACTGAATGCTCTCAGTTGTGAAAGTTGGCCTCGTTCTCTAATCCCTCCACAAACTTGAACAAGTTCTCGGTTAAGCTATCATTACTGGACAGCCTCTTGGTGTTATAAATGTATAAAGTTCTTGCTTAGATTTAGCTATGGCTAGTGTGTTTACTCTTGCATCAAAAATATTCAGTAGCTTTTAGAAGTTCTCTGAATAGCTCGTGTGTTTGTATAAGTCCAGTCATAGTCCTCTGTTTTGATCAGCTAAACAGAGTAATTTTAGTATTTGTTTTGTTTGCTTTAGTGTCCTTTTTTTAACAGGTTCTCAGTTATCTCAGACATCCTAGTGTCACCTTCACATGCTGTGTTAAGGCTAAGCTTGAATGTTTGAGACAAGAAATGTGTACATTTGGGAATTATGGCTGATGACTCTTGTAGTTCTGCTCATTCATATCCATACCTACTGAAATGACTTTCTTAATCTCACATGCAGCTTTTTCATAAGCTGCACACATTTTTGCCTCTTACTTGATCAAGGATCAATGATATACACAGGTAAGTTCCATTTTGGAACAGCATCAATGATTTTAGATTCCAAATAATGCTTGGCACTGGTAAGATTTCAATTTCTTTCAATTTCAATTACTTGATTTTACTTTAAATTAGGTAATTGGTTTCTTGCCTTGTCACATTCTGATCTTCTTTTCCTCTGGAATATTTTCTAGTATTAAATTATAGGCTAATTTGAGCAATTTGCTTCTCTCAGGGCTAAAAATCTTGTCACAGTGGATCTAAGATCAGTCTCAGGAATAGCACTAGCAATTTCTCTAAGATCCAGTGTCTTATTTCCTACTAGTAAAGCCCCTGAAATAGCTTTTTTAACACTACCTTTTACACATCAGACAGTTATGGAATTAATGCTGATTAATATATTATGGGACAAGAGCATGAATTAGTTGTTAGAGTTAACCTAGTTTAGAGATAGCATATGTCTTATTTAGGAAGAACAACTTCGTTTCCCACATAACATATTGTATTAGTCTGGAATGATAATTTGATAATTCATTAAATTCTACTCAAATATATTTTGTCTTTAATGACATAAAATTTATAGTATAACTTGACCTATCAAACATCACAATGAGATAACCATTATTTCCTTTATTGTTATATCACTTATTCTTGAGTACAGATGATTTTTCTACTTTTCGTTCAAATATTGCCATCTAAATTTGGCAGGCTTATGAAAAAAAATTTAAACAAATCAGTGATTTTGCCATTTTTTCATTTTTTCCCCCTAGTTCTATCAATTTCAGTACAATAAAGACTTTGTTTTGTTTATGGTTCTGCCCAGGATTAGGAGTAGCTATTTCACAGAATCGCAGAATCACAGAATAACCAGGTTGGAAGAGACACATGGGATCATCGAGTCCAACCATTCCTATCAAACACCAAACCATGCCCCTCAGCACCTCGTGCGCCTGTGCCTTAAACACCTCCAGGGAAGGTGAATCCACCACCTCCCTGGGCAGCCTCTGCCAGTGCCAAATGACCCTTTCTGTGAAAAATTTTTTCCTAATGTCCAGCCTAAATCTTCCCTGGTGGAGCTTGAGGCCATTCCCTCTCGTCCTGTCCCCTGTCACTTGGGAGAAGAGGCCAGCACCCTCCTCTCCACAACCTCCCTTCAGGTAGTTGTAGAGAGCAATGAGGTCTCCTCTCAGCCTCCTCTTCTCCAGGCTAAACACCCCCAGCTCTCCCAGTCGCTCCTCATAAGATTTGTTCTCCAGCCCCTTCACCAGCTTTGTTGCTCTTCTCTGGACTCGCCCCAGAGCCTCAACATCCTCCTTGTGCTGAGGGGCCCAGAACTGAACACAGGATTCAAGAGACGGTCTCACCAGTGCCGAGTACAGAGGGAGAATAACCTCCCTGGACCTGCTGGCCACGCCGTTTCTGATACAGGTCAAGATGCCATTGGCCTTTTTGGCCACCTGGGCCACTGCTGGCTCATGTTCAGTCAGCTGTCAAACAACACCCCCAGGTCCCTCTCCTCCAGGCAGCTTTCTAGACAGACTTCTCCTAGTCTGTACCTTCACAGGGTTGTTGTGCCCCAAGTGCAGGACCCGGCATTTGGCCTCGTTAAATCTCATGCCATTGGAGTCTGCCCAGCAGTCCAGCCTGTTCAGATCCCTTTGCAGAGCCTCCCGACCCTCCAGCAGATCCACACTTCCACCCAGCTTAGTGTCATCTGCAAACTTGCTAAGGGTGCACTCAATGCATTCATTCAGGTCATTGATAAACTGAACAGGGCTGGACCCAGCACTGAGCCCTGGGGAACCCCCCTTGTCACTGGCCTCCAGCTGGATTTAACTCCATTTCCCACCACTCTCTGGGCCCGGCCATCCAACCAGTTTTCCACCCAGCAGAGTGTGCGCCTGTCCAGGCCAGAGGGGACAGTTTCTGAAGCAGAATGCTGGGAGAAACTGTGTCAAAGGCTTTACTGAAGTCCAAGAAGATCCATCCACAGCCTTTCCCTCGTCCAAGAGTTTAGTCACTTGGTCATAGAAGGCGATCAGGTTAGTTTGGCAAGACCTGCCTTTCGTGAACCTGTGTTGACTGGGCCTGATCCCCCGGTTCTCTTGCATGTGCTTCATGATCGCACTCAAGATCACCTGTTCCATGACTTTCCCTGGCACTGAGGTCAGACGGACAGGCCTGCGGTTCCCTGGATCCTCCCTGCGCCCCTTCTTGTCGATGGGCACAACACCCCCAGCCTCCAGGCCAGTGGAACTGCCCCCGTCAGCCAGGGCTGCTGGGAGATGATGGAAAGGGGTTTGGACAGCACATTCGCCAGCTCCTTCCATACCCTCGGGTGAATTCCATCTGGCCCCATAGACTTGTGGGTGTCTAGTCAGGCTAGCAAGGCTCTGACCACCTCCTCTTGGATCATGGGAGCCTCATTTTGCTCCTCTAGCTCCTGGGTTTGTACACATAGGGAACAACTTTCTTTACAATTAAAGACTGAGGCAAAGAAGGCATTAAGTAACTCAGCCTTTTCCTCATCTCCTGTCACTGTTGTTCCTTCTGCGTCCAATAGGGACTGTATGGTCTCCCTAGTCCTTCTTTTATTATTTATATATTTATAGAAAGATATTTTGTTATCTTTCACCAACTTTGCCAATCTGATTTCTAGTTGAGCCTTAGCCCTTCTAATTTTTTTCTCCACACAATCTCACTTCCCTCCTGTAGTTCAACCAAGAGGCCTGTCCCCTCTTCCAGAGCCCATAAACTTTTCTCCACATTTGTTTCCTTTAATCCTTCAGTTTCAACAAATTTTGAATTATATTTAACCTCCTTCTAGTTTTCCAGGGAAACTGCATTTTTTTCTCTCTCTTACTGTTATGATTCTGAACTTATTTTAGTTTCATGTGCAAGCTGTAACCTGAATTGACTTTTAGGTTTATTTTTTTGTATAGCTGATATTTCTATTCCACATGAATTTGTATTTATCCATAATATTCTTTTAAGCATACAGCTGTACATTTAGGTCAGAAACCCCTATGCTATAGGGTTTTTGCCCCTGTTTGAGAATCCAGTTCCAGAGACCTTTTCAATCTTCAGTACCACCCTTCCTCTTCCATCAATTTGTTGGAATTACAGGCTTGACAAATTACTTTGTAGGAGGTTGCTTGTTTGGAATCATTACCCTTAATGGCAGACTTACTTCATTTGGTTTAAAGTCGAACAACTGGATCAAAGGTAACTTTTTTTGTGAACTTCCATCCTATATACTTCTTACACTTTATCAAACCAAATTTTAGGAAACACATCTTATTGAGTCAGTGGCTATTTTGTTGAAAGAGAGTAAGTAGATTCAGTCTGTTGGTGGCAGCTTACTGCATAAATATTCATTATTTGAATTTCAAGTTATTTTTGATTGGAATTGGAATTAATTAGCAAGTCTGTGCTCTTTGACTGAAACAAGACTTATTTATCTTTCTAGTGCAAATAGTTACTAATAAGGATTCAAAGCCACTTTTATTCAGCATTGTGCATAAAGTTTATTCCCCCAGTAAAGTTCATGCCAGGAGATTCATTCAAGAGCTGTAAATGATGGTACTGGGAAATCTGGATATTATGTTTTTGCTATGCCATATGCTGAAGCTATATGCAAAAAGTCAGATTCTGGGAGCAGCCAACACTGAGTTTTAAATAAAACTTCCTAATATTCCTCTGGGATTACTAAATAAGCACCTGGCACTTCAATAAAGGCATTGATCAAAATAAACTGTTTCTAGCAGCATATTATCTAAACTGTCTGTGATTTATTCTTTATGTGAAGTGCTGTACTACTTTGAAAATTGACTCTTCTGCTTAAAAAAAAATCCGGTGACAAAATGCTGATTTATTTCTGTGTCAATTGTGTTTGGTTGATATATTACAGTCTTGTTTTTCTGTTTGCCAGTCGTGCAGTCTTCAATGGTATCTAATAGTCTAGTTATACTTTTCTTGACAAGTGTCTGCAACAGTAATGAGTATCAGGTGGGCCAACACATACTTCAGTTCTACTCTCACAGCAAGTTGCCTTGTAGTTTTATCCTCTCGAAGAACTGCACACCTGTACAGCCTTCCATGAAGTACCAGTTACACTTGAGCATGTTATCTGAAAAATGATTCTGCACAGTGGAGGGTAGACTTTATGAAAACTGACATTAAAATCAAGGAATCTGTAGTCCAGGTCTCTTGGTATTTGCTTTCCTTTCCTGCCTGACCGATACACAGCCTCTTTCAGAGTTTAATGAAATACATTATACTACTGTCTTTCATTGAGTATCCTGGCAATTAAAACTACATTACCTTCCCCTCCTCCTGCCTTCCCACCATAATAAAGGTGATCAGGAGAACAGAAAAGAGCACAGCAGGTTCTCATTCTTGTCGGCAGTTTCAGCCGTCTGATTTTGTTCATCTCCATGAATGCGTATATTGAGAGAACACTAGGGCTACTCCCTGAAGCTATTAAAAGCAACTTTGATTCATCTATTTTTTTATTTGTTTGTTTTAGTTATTACAAGTTGGGCAGTTCAGAAGTTCAGCTGTTGGATCCATGGACTCTGTAATCAAGGCAATGTGTAAAGAAGAATCTTCATTTTTCAGCAATGCAAACCTGTTCATTGACATTCCTAGAATTGTGGGACTCTTGGAGGACAATATGGCAAAATATGGCATTCCTGAAGACTCAAGTAAGAAAAGCTATCAATCACAACTTATATGTATGTTCTCAGAGCTTAGAGTAGTTTTTCCCTCTTAAATATAAATGTTTTTATACCAGCTGACATCTCAACTAACACCATAATCCGGATCAAAAGGATTAATCAATAAATTTTGTATGTCTATGAGATAATTGTGGATGAGACACAAGAGACTCTAGTTGTTTTCTATCTTTTCAAATAATAAATAAGAATATTTCTTTCTTAGAGACGTATTTTTTACAATTTTTAAAGCAGTTGGCATTAAAAAAATATCCTTGAGATACATGATGGAGAATTTATTGCTGCATGCCTTTCTTCTGTGAACACAAAACTGTAGAATTATTGTGCAGTAAAATATTCAAGCCTTCTGGATAAAATGAGTTTTTTAATAGTTGATATTCCTATTCTTTTTATCAAGCATTCAAGAAAATCTCTTAGCTCTTACATAATTTCACCTTTTCTCCCTTTCCTCAATATATATTTGACTTATCTTGATTCGTTTTAATATTGTTAATAGCCTTGTTAGTTCCTCAGTGGCCCTGTGCAATGAGAAGAATATGGTGATAAAGTGCCACTAGGGAAGCATCTGTGACTGTGAATCATGGGTCTATCATCTATCTGTTTCTACAGCCAAAAACTGACTCTGGCTTGGCTAGAACCCTTGGGAGGGAGCCAGAGCTCTGCCTTATCCTTCTTCTCTTGTGTGCGGGGTAGCAGGAAGCAGGCAACTCTGCTTTTCTTTTGAAGAATGGAGTTAGTAGGCTGATTAGAGAGATTATTCAGGACTTAATCTCTTTCAAAACTGTATAGGCCAGAAGCACTATTTGTTGCTTGCTTGCTTGCTTGTTTGTTTTTAAATATTATCACAACTCTGGAATGTTGTGAGACCTTTTACCTAAGGACCTTGAAACATCTTTAAAGCGCCAATTAGTTCCAGCATTCTCTAAGTGAATTAATAGTTTCCCATATTTTACAAACTGGTAAATGAGGCAGTGGAAGATGAAAATAAAATAAAAAAAAATTACATGAGGCTACAAGAACTTGATTTGTACTCCTTCAACGGTGATTAACTTGTATGTATTTTGTGTACAAAACACATGCTAATAACTTTCCGGAAACCACAGCAAACTCTGATTAGCTGTTCTTCTGTGTCTTTAACATACTGATATTTCTAACAGGCCAGCTTGGAGCCTCTTAGTTCTTTGCTGCCATTTAGCAATGGTTGTGCTGTAATGATTGTTTCCTTGAAGAAAATTTGGACAAAGAACTAGGTGTTCTTGATGATATGTTTCTGACCCTTGTTTCTTTCACTTTCAGAAAGATTTTTTTTTTTGTTTTGCTTACTTTAGCACTATGTACAATAATTTGTTTTCCTTGAGGAAATGACATATTTAATATTTCCCCACAACACTCGATGTTGGATATTTCTAAATCCAGTCAAATAACACCAAAAACCAACCAACCAACCAAACAAAAATAAAAAACCAAACCCAAACACATGAGCTGGGCATAAAAGTCTAAATATTTCTCACAGGAAAATTATTGCCTTTACATGCGTGCAAGTGCAGTGGGATATCTTGGAAGCTATTCACTGGTTCTTAGTTCTGAAGGACATACACTCTATAATGCACCCATAGCCACATCTGATGTAGGAACATGTTTTTGTATTGGAAAAGTAAGTTGATTATATATTTCAAATCAAGAAGTCAGGTGTCATGCCAGTATTTTTCCTGTACTTTGCTAGTTTCTTGTGAAATTTTACAAATATTTGTGAAGGAATTTGTATATTGCTACTTCTTTCTTAAGTAGGAATAAAGAACTGCAGAACAACTAAGGATGTAGAGTGAGTCTGTTTTTCTTAACGTGAATGGTCCCTAAGCATTCATTTTGTGGGCAGAAGTTTTGCATGTGTCCATCCACTCTAAAATGCACTAATATAACTTTTAGGATAGATGGGATTCACAGGCTGCTTTTCACAAATGTGAGAAGCTCTTTGCATTCTGGTTCCTTTATTTTTCTTGTCTAATTTTTAGAGTTCTGCATCTTCCACACTATCATAGACCATGGTTAAAAATTTCTGTTTGAGGGCTTGTCAGGAATGCTTGGTGGAAGCTGGATGGTATTTGAAATAGTGCTAAGGCATATCCTAAAATAAAACTCAAGATATTTTTTTTAATTAAAAAAATAATAATAATCCAACCTCACCTGTTTTGTCTGTCTTAAATGTGAATTTGTCTTTGTTTTTGCAGCTCCGTTTTGCTTGAAGCTTTATCAGGAGATTTTGCAATCTTCTAATGGGGCTTTGCTATGGACTTTCCTGAAACCTTTATTACATGGGAAGATACTGTACAATTCAAACATCAACTTGATTGACCTGGTGATACAGAAGGTGAGTATCAGAAGAAACACTATTTCTGCTTATTGATTTTGTCTTTGCACTTGGTTTTAAAGCTACATTTCTTTCAAGGTAGGTAGAAATAGTTGGATAATTGCCTTTTAGAAAACTGGATCCACCCTGCCCCTTGAGTTCTCACCTCGTTCCCACTTTAAGCTTACTATTTCTTTTAACTTTTATCCTACTTGTTACAATACTTTCACTTCAATGTGAAAAGCAGAATTTGGTTCAAAGTCCCGTAAGCCTTGTATTAAAAGATCAGAAAGAACACATTGGCAGAACTGTCATGTGAAACATACTGTATCAAGGTGTAGGAATGTAAGCTTTCACCCTCAACATTTTCATCTGATGGGAACTTTAATGGAGTAGCATAAGGTGCTGATGGGGAAGCAACTTCACAGCAATGAAAACCTGTTCTGAGAGAGTCACTGAGCTCCATTTATAAAAAAAAAGAAACATACGGTGCACCCTCCTTGGTTATGTTTTTAACACCAGTAGTGTGAATGATCACTGGTAGCTGATCTGCTATATGTGTGGATTCTGATGACTTGATATCATTCAACGGTTATCACTGTCTCTGCAGTTTTGGCATGGTAGGTGCTCTGTCTTGAGTGTCATTATCTATGATGATGTGTTTGCTCATTACTACCTTTGAGACACTTGTTGAAGGAAGAATGATGACTTATTTAAAATACATGTTAGAGTTACCAGAGAATGCCCTGAGTAGGAAGTGACCCACAAGGATCATTGAGTCCAACTCCTGTCCCTGCATAGGACAACCCCAACATTCACATCATGAGTTTGAGAGTATTGTCTAAGTACTTCTTGAATATTGTCAGGCTTGGTTCCACGACTACTTCCATGGGGAGCCTGTTCCAGTGCTCTATCACGCTCAGAGTGAAGAACCTTTTCCTAATATCCAACCAAAATCTCCTCTGGTACATATTCCTGCCATTACCTCTGGTCTTATAATTGGTTGCCAGAGAGAAAAGAGCATCGCCTGCTCCTCTCCCTTCCCTAGTGAGGAACTTGAAGACTGCGATGAAGTCTCCCCCCAGTCTTCTCTTTACCCTGGAATATTATGTTAATTTAAAATCTAGGAAAAAAAGCTTCAGAGAAGTTCTAATTTATTTTAGGCTGTTTGACCTCATGGTAGATGTTTGCTAGAAGAAAAAAGTTGCGAATTAAAGCTAAAAACATTGATGTTTGCAATCTAAATTTTTCATATGGGCTATTTTTTTTCAAGACTGTGTTATTTACCATTCTTCAACAAATGCGAAGTTGCTGGTTTTAGTTTCTGAGAATTCAACAGTTCTACTGTGTAGAATAACAGCTACAGGCTGCAGTGCTAACGGAGAGCAAAAATAGTTCCGTGACAACTGGTATCCAGGAGTTCAAAGACCACATGTGATGTCTTTGATCTCTGCTTGAACGTTTTGCCACTGCTGAGCTGATCTTATGAAAGTATTTTTTATTTCAAACATTCTCAGACTTGATCTTATATTCAGACAATCATATTAAGATGACTTTATGGAATTTTTTTGTAATTGTAACAGTCAGAAAAAAAAATATATGTATATAAATGTGGCAAGACATTTGAGAAATGAAAGAAATAAGACTCATCTAGCAAATCCATCAGTTTCAGTTTCCTGCCTTTCTGTCTATTATCAATTAGCAAAATTGATAATAGTTGAGTAAGTTCTTGTTCAAAACTTAAATATTCTGTTCAGTTTCGCATAAGCTCTCTTGACTTGTCAGCCTTTTAAATGCTGTCATTATAAAAGCAGTTAAGTAAGCTCAGAATATTGTTTTTATTTATTCTTACATCAGAAAGAGGTGTAGACATACTCAATCCAGATAGGACTGTAGTTGATATTGAGGACACTAATCAAAGGCAATATTCAGCCTGGGTATTTCAAAGAATGTTTTAAATGGATATTCATTGATGAGGAAGAAGAGAACTTGAAGAGAATTTCTATTAAACTTCAAAGTCTAGCTAGTCATTAGCATACAAACTCACATGAGTTGTTTTATCATGTAAGATTAAGCATTTATATTGCCCTGGGTTCTAATTCCAACAGTAATCTGTAAAGGCTGAATGGGGAAGAACTGAAGAAAGTTTCAGTAAAGTGATATTCCCCTCAAATACTGTCCCAACTTGCAAAAACTTAAGGGTCAGGTTTGCCAGGATTTTATGGCTATAAATAGTCCATTTGCTTCTAGAGCTTATGTAAACTCTGTTATTCACAGTGCCTGCAGTGAGACTTTCTGCATCAATAACCACTTCCTCACTTGCCTGTTCCTTTGCTTCAACTGAGAGAACTTCTTTTCTAAAATCTTGTATTTATTTATGTTCTACATTTCCCCTACTAAACTTTGTTGAAATTTATTATTATTATAGCAAATTTAAAATTTGCTTAGTACAGATTTCAGAATTATCAGTCTGTAATCCCGTGGTTACCTTAGCATCTTTTTAATGAATAGCATTGCTTTTGTTATTTGCTGGTTCTGTGATATCAAGGGAATTTTAATCAAGAAGGTTACACTACAGTGAATACTTCAACTGTTTAATCCTTGGGCATTCTTGGAACTCTTGACTGAATATATCATATCTTGTCAAGGGAACTACTTACTGTAACTTTGTTAATTAGTATGACTTTTTTTTTTTTACTTACTTTACTTTTTTGCTTGGTTTCAAGACAGATTCTCTAAAGTCTGTTCTTCATAGAGAAGGCTTTTGACACAGGAACTTCCCAAAGGCCGACAGTGGTGTATGAGAAAGCAAGGAAATGTTAAACGAAAACCTTTTTCCCCCTTAGTGTTACTTCTCTTATTTGATTATAACTTCGAATTTTTAAGTCTGTTTTCTAACAGCTTCCTGCTATGTAGCTTGTGTATGCATACATATGGTCTTCCTCAAGTCTTTCTTAAATTTTTTTTTGATAGGCAATATGCATTTGTTCAGTTTCTTCCATGCTGTTTTTAATAGTCTCTGTACCTCTTGCACACAAAATATCCCTTTGCTGCTGTTAATGACTTTCAGATGAGCTTCTCCATTATATAAAGTCCATCTTTTCCAAAAGTCTGTGTTTCTACAGCGATTTTTTTAAATTGTTTGTATAAGGAGGCTGAATACAAGGACGTTATGGTTACTGTAGCTCTTTGAAAGTGACTTCAGTAAAAAACCCAAAATCTTTTGTGCTATTCAGAAGCAAGCCAAGTAGCACTCAATAGAGCTCAGGTCTTATTTGCTGTTTGATATTACAATTTCTAACAATGTCTGAAAATCTCCTTGCGTTCTAGTGTAACCTGTCCTTACTCTGTACTGGGGAAACAGCATTCTTCCATTATGGTTGTTTGCTACCCTTGCAGCCTTTCTGGGCTGCCTTAGCTTGTCACCGTCATGCCTGGATGGTGTTGCGTGATTTTGCTATTCAAGCCTGGGATTTCAGTCCATGAGGTTTTCTGTTGCTTGTTAACAGGACTTGTTTAGTTGATTTAACACCAAACTTCAGTTTAATGTTTAGGATCACTCTCCCATTGAAAGTGAAATGAGGACCCTCGTAGAAGTCAAAGCATAAGTTATTTCAGAAAAATGAAATTATCTGCAAAGGTCTCTTTGGAGCCTGCTGTGCTACAAACGGGAAGATAGAATCGCCACAAATTGTTTTCCCTTGTTGTGTTCAAGGTGGAATTTTGCAAAAGGCACTTAAAATATGATGGCAAAAATTATGTGTTTTCAACAGGAATTACTGCAAAAAGCGTGGTCCCAAATTGGAGCTTACAACTCATTGCAGACACTCTTTGCTGGGAAATGTCATGATCTCTACCACAATAACAATGCTGGATTGTTCTTAAATGCAGCTCCGTGACTGATAACACCAATTTAAACAAAAAGACACTGCAATGTTTTCTAATCTTGAGTACTCTTCTGATCTGTTTATAAGAGAAAAAATGGGTGGTTGTTTGCTAATGGCTTATAAGGTAA
The DNA here is from genome assembly GCA_033459285.1 of Clamator glandarius. Classification (NCBI taxonomy): domain Eukaryota; kingdom Metazoa; phylum Chordata; class Aves; order Cuculiformes; family Cuculidae; genus Clamator; species Clamator glandarius. The sequence goes on along the minus strand of JAUNZM010000245.1, from coordinate 5,474,857 downwards.
ATTGTAGCTTCTGTTTGACTGGGATAGAGAATATTTTGCTCGACTCAAGGCTTTCTCTGTGAGAGTATTTCAAAATAGATTGATTGGTCAATGGAATTTATAGTCCAGACTATACCTCTGACTTTCACTTTTATTATATATTCAGTCAAGATAGTTTGAATAAAAGACCCACAAGTTCTGCAAAGGCCTTTTTTTTGTTCTTTTTTTAATATATGTCCTAACTGTAATTTTTTTTCTGTCTTTCTGAAGCACTTCTATGATACTCTGTGTGAGAGAGACATTATGAAATTGAGGTCTGTATACTTCAGGTGGGAAACATAAAAGCTGCAGGAAGAATTTTCTTTCATTTGCTTGGTATTCAGAGACTGCAATAAGTACTTTTCATTTCTTAAACAGATAAAAGGAAACATGGATATCCTTACTACAGACTGCCAAAGTGAAATGGAAAGGAGTTGCAGAAAACATGAAACATGCCAGTTTTTCCTAATTCTTAGGATTTTCTATGGACAAGTTTTACTTTTTTTGTCTCCATGTGTTCTTTTTCACAGGCTAATTTCACTTTTGTTTTCGTGGAAAACTTGAAGACTTATTCTGAGGCATGGCTTAGAATGTCCGAGGTTTTTAAAACCAGTGGAAATGTCCTCACGATCTCAAGACTGCAGGTTGGTGATCTGTGGGAGAGTTTCCTATTTTTGAATTATTATATGATCTAGATAGAGTTTTTGTATGTATAAAACTGCCCGTGTCTCTGGTTTCAGATTTAAAAATAGCTGAAAAAGAGGCAGAATAGCTTTAGGTTATGAGTATACAGTGTGATACTGAGAAACTTCTGAGGTGAAGATAAGGGCAATGTAGTTACCTCACTATGTCCGGTATTCCCAGGCAAAAGGGGAAATAAAAAAATATAAAAAGGTACACCTACAAGCTTTATACACTCTTTTAAAACAAATATGAGATTGTAGGAAGTAACATATTTTCTGAAACTTTCTTGTTTGCCACTTGCTTTTTCCAATGATTTGTGCAACTGGTAAAAGAACTCATGTGGGAAAGATTAACTGAAAAAACCTTGGCAAATATGGTAAGGAAGTTTAAATGCCAGTTTTTAAAAGTTATTTATTTTACTACTCCCATTGCTGATAGTATAAAGGCTAAAGAGTCTTTCAGGAAAGGGAAATGAGTTTCTATCCCAACAGACTTGCAAGGGCATTAGAATGGACTCTTATTTAAAATATTTGCAGTAAAGGAGGACAGTGATGTACAGCAATGGGGAATGTATGTTCTGCTGCTTATTTGAAATGTGTGGAGATAACCTGTTAAGAGGGGAAGACCGGTGATATGGAGAGGCTAAGTGACTTCTCCAGTGTTATGGAGGAAATCTTGGCAATGAAATTGGACACAGATGCATATATACATGTTATATTTCTTGAGAGACGATAAACCTGATTTAACAACACAACACTTTTCGTTTTAGGAAGCACTGCAAAGCAATTTCATAAAGCACTTCATAGAAAGTAATTTGGATATTGACATGGAAGAACTCTTTAAAAAAATGCAAGTATATGGTATGTACATAAAAGTGCACTTACTGATTACCCTTATTAGACTTTAACTTGAACTCAGAACTACGTTGAGTGGAAATTGAATGTTTTATCTACTTAAGTAGTACTAAAGCACCAGACTTTACATACTCTTATGTTAGTCATTAATATTTCTAATTGTCTTCTTTCTTCTAAGTGACTGTATAATTTGCATTTCAAAATATTGAAAGGCTTGAAAAATCTGGTAATAAATTAGAACTGGCGAACTGGCAAACTGTCATGGAAGAGTTGAAAATGGAGGACCTATACATAAAAGAAGGGAAAGGAGAAGTAATCCCACTACCCACAGTTCCTTTACACAGTAGTAGATTTTTGGGATAAATTTTGAAGGAAATCCATATACTTTAAGTGGAAATAAACAGAAAATAAGATTTTATACAGTGTGTTTAACCAAAAGCAGTCTGTATTTTTCTCTTCTCCTTTGTATTGAGAATTAGTTGGATGTTCTCTTGTTGAGCCACAGAGAAGCCTGAAATATGGATATAATCGGGGAGCCGCGAGGCTGGACTCAGCAGAACCAGGCCTGGGTGTCCAGGCAAGGCCATGGGTGCAATGCTGAAGCCAAGGATAGAACGTCACCCTGCTGGAAAGGGGTCTGGGGTCAGAGCAATAGGTCCGTGGCCAGGTCCACAGCCAGACTGTGATGTTGTGGGAGCTGCAGCCTGCCACAGCTTTCTGCAGCTTTGATGGGAAAGGAGTGGCCCCATCTCAGGTGTCTATATGGGGCTACCCAGCAGTGTTCCCTGGGTCACAGTCATCCTTGGCTGCAGCCTTTCTGCATTCACACTGAGCCCTCGCAGCCAGACTTCCAGGAGTAAAGAGTATGCCCTCCGGGACCAGAGAGATATCCCAATGGGAACAGATAAATGGGAAAGATGTGGATTATTATGAGTAATTTGGAGTATACAAGGAGAGAAAAGACAGGATTATGCTGGAACTTTAAGTTACTTAAAGATTTTATAACAATTTGATCACTGAAAATCTCATTATGTCCTACTGTCAGGAGGGTAGGAGCATGATAGTTAAAATTGTTGTTGACATGTTCCAGAGGAAACCACTCCTACCAAAGCGCAGTTCGACATCATTTCATACAAGTTCATGATTTTGTGGATCAGAAAGAGAGAAAAGTGAGATAAAGTACAATAACAGATAGCGTGATATCATGTGCAAAAGGAGCTGAACACTTCCTAGAGGGGCACAGTGGCAGAAAGAACAGATCTGTGTAGTTTATCAGTGAGTGTTAGGGCAAATATAAGTCAGACACAAATTTATTCCAGTTATTTATTGCAGGAGGACAGTAATGACCTCTCAGATGTCTCCAATAAGGGGGACCGTGTTGCCCTCATTGCTGAAAAAAATGGACTTTACAACAATTTAGGTTATTAAGTATGCTCCACAGTCAAAGTCTAGAACTAACTAAATAAATGTACCTAAAGTACAAATTTTACTGTATTTTAGTACCTACTCCTATGCAGGAGATGAACAAAATCCATGAGAGCTTGTAAATGATGAAGTGTTGTTCTCAGTCTTCAGTTTAGGGCAGTAGTACAACTTGTGCTGTTATGTTTGGCGTGAACTGAATTTCCTGGGTTTATTTCGGCATGCACACAGGTTGAGAGAATTAATTAAAACTAGCCTTGCTATGAAGGCTGCGTTTGATGGCTAGGACTGGCTGTGCAACTTTCACTAAGAAAAATGGCAAATGGTGTCCAGAATTCAATCTGGAACGTAAGAATTTGGGCTCAGTATCCTCCTTTGGTGAGGAACACAAACTGGAATCTGCTATCTCTTACGAAGATTTTCTTAACCACTGAATTGTTGCCTAGTCTGGGTCAGGCACAGCTCACTCCTCATGATGAAGGGAGATCACAATACAATTGAAAAATAGAAGAACACTGAATCACACAGTTGAAAAGACAGGAGAGATAGGAGTGGGGAAAGAGCAAGTCTCTTAACCCACAAGGCTGGAAACATAGCTGTCTCAATGCATTAGTTGAGGTATAAATGGATTTCTTCTTGTTTGGAAATAACACTTGGAATTATAGATGATGGGCAAAAATTATTTCATTAAGTAGATATCAAGAACTCTGCGGTCAGCTGACAGCATCCTCACAGAAATCTGTGCATGTTCCTCAAGTTTTAGCTTTTTAACAGAAGTAAGGACATTTAACAATGTGTTATAAATGGTTAAAAGTTCTGTGAATACAGAAAATCATTTAAGCAGAATGGCACAGGAAACTAGAATTTCCCTCTTATAAGAATACAGTCAATAAAATTAACATCATATAAAAAGTGAAAATCAATATGAACTATAGATCACAATACCAGCTTTGTGAAGCTAAACTGTCCAAAATGCCAGAACTCTGTTCTATACTTTGGTTACAATTCTTTTTACATATTCACTTTGTTGTTTTGCTTTTTGAAAAATGACTATGCCTTCTTATTTTATGTTGGTTTTGTATATGGGGTTTTTGTCCCTGTTGTTAGTCTATAATTATGCACAGCTGTTACAGTAAAACTCCATTCTTATGTTTTTTTTTATTTAAATTTATTAGTCCTATAATACTATAGTCCTATAACTACATCAGCTGTTTAGTCCTGTAATGGTCTTGGTTGGATCCAACTAAAGTCTTAATTGTATCCACATATGTTCTTAGTTTTACCGCTCACAATCTGTTTATCCATCTAATGCTCAAGGTTTCTAAACTCACATATTCTGTGTGATTACATAATTTGTCTTATAACTAAGGCAAATAGTATTTTGGTTTGTTACATCTACTCTCATATTAAGCTGATTTCTAATTATGCTCAAATCCATGGTTCTTGTGTTTGTATCATTTTTTACTTTTCTATGATGCTATAGAAATCATTAGTTACAAGTTATTCACCCTGCTAGTTACAAGTTATTCACCCTGCTACTGCTGCTAGAAAATGTTGTGGACACAGTGGATTGATGGAGAGAGTTTGGAAGGACTCTACAAAATTATCATATGATAAGATTTTGCAGATTTATTAATTTCTGCAACTGTTTTACAGTGTAAATGTGTCTAATTTACTCATATGGAACAAAGTAACCCGTTGAGGGCAGAAAAGTCTGTAGTTTTCTTTTTAAACTCTTCTTTACTTTCTATCCAGTTTCGTGTGGGCAAGGCAGCTGTACTCCTCTATGCTTGGTTTCTAGCCCAGCAAGTTGCAATTATTTCCTGCATGTAACCTTTTTTTTTAGAAACTTTGACCCACTAGAGCATGTTAATGCCCTGTTGGGCACTGTCCTTAAGAACCTCTCAAGGGGCACTGGGAGGCAGTTGTGCTGCAGGCTCTTATTTTAGTTTCTAGTTTGTTGAGTTTCTCTTGTCCTTCTTCTGTGATTTCTCCTAAATGTGAAGTGTTTGGGGTTTTTTGTTTTGTTTTTCACTTCCAAGCCATTCTTATGGAGGCTTACATGTGACCTAGGATGTAGCAGCCAGGATAAAAATAATGCAGGCAGCTTTCCTCCATTCCACCCCCTCTGCTGCCATCATTCTAATCAAATAGTTTCATGTATATATAGAAAGCTGGGAACAATTGGTACTAATATCATCACTGAAAACTGCCACCACTGAATCTTCCAGATTACTAGAAACTTTCTCTTAATTTCTGACTTAAAGTTGTTTACTGTGTGTTCATTCTAATTTATTTTTCTTGTGACCTTTTACTTGAAGTCGTTCTCTCAAACATAAGGGTGCACTGTTTCTCTGTTCTTTATGAATGGGTAAAAATCTGAATTGCTCCAAAGGTTTGGTGTTTTTGGAAACCCAGATTTGGTTGAGGTATACAATCACCCTGGATCCATAGATAAGACCAAAGTCAAAATGGAGGAGTTTTGGCTTTTTTTTCAAATGCTTTTTAAATGTAGATTTTCAGCCAAAATGCTTATGCCCTGTATAACAAGGTGCTTGAAATATTTGCCATGTCAAGAAGAAAAGAACTGACCAATGCATTACTGGATGAAAGAGATCTCTCTGTTGTGATTTTTGAAGTACAGTAACTTGTTTGTACATGAGTGAGCAGTTAGGGAAAGATAAGGAAACGTCAAAACTCCTAAAACATTCAGGACATAGTCTTTTTCTAGAACTTTGCCAGAATTTACTACATTTTTGTTGCTCTGAACTTGAAGGAAAAGCATAGCTGAGGACATGTAAAAGCCACTGAAACATGAACTGCGCTGCTACATGTTCACAATAAAGTCCTGAGTTTTTATATTTTTCTTTTTTTTTTCTCAAAACACAAAGGGTATTTACTTTTATAGGATGTGCAAATGAGAATATAACTTTGTTTTGCTCATTAAAACTAAGGAAGTCCAATTTGTTTCCTTGTCTTAGAAACTATCATGAACAAGATGCTTAACAGCTCAGCAAGCAAACAGATTGACCTGTTGTCACAGCTTGTAATAAATATCTCTTCCTGTGTGTTACTGGACCGTTTCCAGCCTTTTGACTCTGTAGAGAAATTGGAGGAGAAGGCTCATGAACTCATGCAGCAAAATAATTTTTTAGCTAGTAAGTACATTATTTAAAATGTATATTGCCAGAAAACATCAGACTTTGTAGATGTTGTCTGTGTTTATTGAAAAGGTAGGTTAAGCTTGCACAGTTTCAAAGTATGTATGTAAACACATAGAATACAGGTAAAATAAAGCACATTTACCTTAGAGGTATTATCCAGCATTTGAAAGCTGTAGCATATGCTGTAAAGACTAATTATCACCTGCCAAATGATTCCTTAGAGTCTGTTATTTCTAACAAAATGTTGAAAGGAGTGGTCATCAATGTTTAAAGTAGGATAAAAAGAGCTGAAAAATGTATATTACTGAGGAAATTTGACTGTTTCTTTATAGCAAGAGCATCTAGTTTACATCTAGTTTACATGGCTTTGAGAAGAAAGGAGGAAAGAAAGCGTTTTTTGGGGGGGAAATTTTATTCTTACAGCAACACCTCAGACAAATTAATATGTTTATTTTTAAATTGTTAAGCAATCTACTTATTTCTTTTCTGTCCTTGGATTACACTCTGTATCCTTTTCCTGCATTGTATCCTTATTCCTGAGAGTCAATTAATTGTACAATAGAGTTTAAAAGACCAGAGATTTTTCCTATTACATGCGTTTCCTCTTCTTGCACAAATGCTTTAAGTTCAATGTAGCCTTTCCGAAATAGAGCCCCATTGAAGTCTATATAAAGGGTGCCACATTTTCCCCTTCCTGTTGTTTCTGTTTTTATTGTCTCCTTGGACTCCTATAAGTACACAACAGAAGATATGTCAAAGCAGTTCTCGAGAATAAAACTACTCTGTCTGGACCTTATGCTTGTTCCGTAACCTCCTATTTCCAGCATGTGGAAATGATTGCCCTTCGTCAATATAAAACCAAGAGGCCATCCAATGAGATGAGGAAAATTTCTTAGGAGCTCTTTTTCAAAAGTGAAATTATTTGCCTCTTCAAGGGAAGTAACAGGCAGATAGATCTTGGCCCCTAGAAAAGTGAATTGTCAAATTTTAGATGCATTTTGCTTCTGCATACATAGGGAAGGATCATATGCTAGCATAAACCACGATTTGAGGGTTTTTTTTTTGTTATGTGGCCTTAATAATATCTTCACATACTTAAAGAGGGAAGATGGCATTTAAAATGTCTTAGTGTGTCCAACATGACAATACTACACGCTCAGATATTGGCCATCATTCCTTTCTGTAGTAAGACATGAAACTAGTGTGGAATTTCCCTTGCTTTCTTTGTTTGCAGTCTTCAAAGCCTTTATAGCCTCAGGATATATTAGGAAATAAAGTGTTTGCATAAATGAGAAAATGAGATTGTCCAGTTGAAAAAATAAGTTTTACAGCAGACTTAAGTATCCTATATCATATATTTCAGAGAGACCCATGCAGTAGGTAAGACATCTGTTCTCTTTCCTAAGGGAGAAAGGTCAGCATTTCACGTCCATCAAGAAGTCCTAAAAAGATTTTATCTGCTTTTTTTTTTTTTTTTTAAATACAGAGCTGCAGACAACAGACATACAATTTTTATGTGCCAAACCGGAAGTTTTGTAATTGACTCAGAAATTAAAAATCAAATTAAATTTTAGTGAATTGGTACTGTTTAATTTGTGACCCAGTTCCAGGGGTTGTTATCCTTTGACAGAAAATTTTATGGCCACTGGTTTCACTGTGGAATTTAGATCAGTCCCCCCAAATGGGTTAAATTGGTATCCAAAGAGAATAAACCATGATAAAAAAAAAAAATATATATATATAGAGGGAATGTTATCAGATAAAAATATGTTTGCACATCCATTTATTGTGTGAATAATGTTTAACATTTCATAGTAATTAATGTAAAAAATGTAAGTAACTATGAAGCCTACCATTGTTGTGTTTGGGGGGGTCAAGAAACATTAGAGACCAGCTCTGACAGGCAAATGTGTCTACTGTCACATGATAATTAGCCATGAGTTAGCTATGTAGGTAGCATAAAACATACAAGCTTGGGTATGTAGCTCTTCTTTTTTTTTTTGTGGCAGGTATCATCTTTGATTCACCAAAGAACAAGACTCAAGATTCTAGCAATCTCCTTCCGCGACACATTTCATATACAATTAGAACCAGTGTTCTCTATAGCATGAGAACGGATTTGATTAAAAACCCAATGTGGAAATCCCATCCCCAGAAGTTGCCAGCTGATGGGTTTAAATACAACCACATCTTTATTCCTCTTCAAGACATGATTGAAAGGGCAATTGTTTCAGCACAGACTGGGACAGATATCTTGGAACCAGCCATTCAGGTGCAAGCCATGCCTTACCCTTGTCATACCAGTGATCTGTGAGTAAGCTTTCAGCTTTTAAATTTAATATATTATCCTTATATGATTAGTGCTAGAGGGCTTGGGGGAAAGTGTAGGATTGTTTTTGTAAAATGGTCAAAACATCCTGACCATGAGAAACCCTTAAGAGTAATTACATCAGTTGTATTGCTGACAAATACTAATATTGTTATAGTACCTAGGTCTTTGTAGTGGGTGAATATATACCTCAGCACAGGACCAGAATATCACAGCATAGTAAATGTTGTTTAATAGCTGTGACCACAACACATTATGCAATGTCTGTCTGGCAAATGATCCCTTACAAGCCGTCTGCAGCTGTACTGCGGGGTAGTCTGCTGGGCAGAGACTGTATCAATATATTGTGCACTAACTTAGATTATGCTAAGAAATCCACTTTCTCTCCTTAACTGTCCTACACACAAACTGTAAATTGGTTTCTGGTATGTGTTGAAATACAGTGTGAAGTTGATGAAGCAAGAGAAAGAGTGTAGTATTGTATTTGTAAAATGGTCAAAAACATCCTGACCATGAGAATTTAAAATCAGTCAGTGGTAATAAATCTGTTAAAGTGGAGCAAAAATTGAGTGGCTCACGTTATTCCTTACTTTGCCACAGACAAATATCTGAATTCTGTTTACCTTTGTATGGAGCCCTAAGAGTAATTACATCAGTTGTATTGCTGACAGATAATATATTGTTATAGTACCAATTCATGTTTAGCTTGTCACTTTAAAAATAAATAATTCTAACTGATACGAAAATGAGTGTTCCTTGTTTAATCTTATTTTGTGTGTGCAGTGAGACTAGTCCTAGTATTAACCTATTAACATTTTTATAATAATTATTTTAACTTTGGGGGCTAACAATGCTGCATATATATCTTTCATAGGTTCTTGACCAATATAGGTTTTTTTTTCCCACTTATGATGATGTTAACATGGATGGTTTCAGTTGCTGGCATGGTTCGCAAGCTGGTTTATGAAAGAGAAATTAATCTTGAAGAGGTAAGAGACAGATTAGCCACTGAAAATAAACTTTATTTACTTGAGGGCACTAAAATACAAAATGTAAACTTTGAGGTACTTTTACATGCTCATAATCCAGCTGGCTGTCTTTTCACTGGTTTCCTCTGGGCAATAAGTTCTAGTTCTAGCTGCCAACTCATATTCACAACACTGTTTGAGCATCAGTCCTCTTAGTATGCAAATATTGTCCCTGAGACAAAAAGAAACAAGCGAAAAATTCTGTAAAAGTTGAAACTGGAAACTGCTGTTTGGAAAAAGTCCTTGTAATTAGAATAGTTTTTATTTTGAATTCTTTTATGCTATATGTTGTCCAAAGTGATAAGACTTCCTAAACCAAATTAAAGATTCACCACTCTGTAATTATCACAAGCATAGGGGAGGATCACATAGGAAAAAATGAGACATATTCTTGTATCAATGGCTAGTCTTTGCAAGTGCTAAACATCTAGGAAGACACAGGAGTTTATGATGCCTTTTCTGTAGGGATAGATACACTTTTTTTGAAGAATTATACTGATTTTATAATGTTGGAGTAAGGATTTTTAATTTAGGAAATTGATAGGTCTTATTTTTTGTAGTGCTTTAAAATGTTAAATCAATATGGTAAAGTTAGTTTTGGTCATCTTCTCAATAGTGCTTCATTATTGGCTTATTTCCAAAACTTTGTTTTTTTAAAGAGGAATGATTCCTCATATATGGTGAAATTATTTTTTCATGCTAATATATAATGGTTTACAAACATATCCATGTATTACTTTAAGTTCAGAAACACGCTGGGAAAAAAACAATTGTTTATACATTGCTGTAGATATACTCAATACTTTTTAGAGCATAAAATGGCAAACTCCTCACTGGAGGACACGGTAATCTGACATCTGGTCCTTTAACCCTATTCAAAAGAGTTTCACCTGAGTACTGGGATTCCTTGTGGTTATATGTGATAAGCTCAGAACGTGCAGCCACGCTCAGAACTACATTTGATTCAGGAGGGAGCAGCAGAAAAGGCAGTGCAAAAAAACCCAAACCCTGTGTTGAGAGATAAATAATTTGATGGGAAGATGACACCCATTTGGGGAGCTGGTAGTGTCTTGATGGACATATTTTGCTTAAAAAGTAAAAAAAAAAAAGAGAGAGAGGAAGAAGAAAATTTGATTCCTAACTTTAACTCTCTTGCTGTGTTGTCTTGCAGTACATGAAGACAATGGGCGTACACCCAGCCATTCATTTCTTTGCTTGGTTTCTGGAGAATTTAATTGTCCTCACGATAAGCAGCTGCACTCTGGCCATCATTTTAAAAGCAAGTGGTATCTTTGCTTATAGCAATGGCTTCCTTATCTTCTTCTTTCTCCTGGATTTTGGAGTTACAGTTATTATGTTAAGCTATTTTTTGGGAGCATTTTTTAGCAGTGCCGATACAGCAGCTCTGTGTGCCAGCCTTGTGTACATGATCAGTTTTTTGCCTTACATAGTTTTGTTGGTCCTGCAGAAGCAGTTGAGTTTCACCAACCAGATTATAATGGTAAATATTTCTTTTCCTTTTTTAATTTTTCTCCTCCAACCATAGTGTGAATTTCTGTAGTTTTGAAACTTTAGACCCTAATTCACTTATTTTTACCAGGTTTCTGTTTGGTTTTGTGTTTCACTAGAAATAAGTCACATTAATAGGTATCCAATTGAGAAAATGTTTTGAATGTGGAGAGGAATAAAAAATTTTCAGGGAAATTTTATAAACCTACAGAAAATATAAGGATGCTGCATTCCTCATGCTCATGAGTTCTCTTTATGCTTTGGCCTCAAAATATTTGTAATGTTAGTGTATTTTCAAGCATACCTGATGCTGTTCCACTCCTGGATGTCATTACTTGGTTGGAGGAAAACTAGTCATTGATTCTCTGTTCAGTACAATTAGGAATTATACCAGAAATTTGTGTAGTGCTTAACTACCTATAGAGTCTGAGTTATATGTTTCTTTGGTATTTGTTGTTCCGTGTCCTTCCATGATTTATGTATGCTATAGGCTGCTTTATATCTTCGTACTGTCTTGAAGTACTACATCCCTTCTTTGGATATCAAATGTCACCATCATACAATGCAAACAATATTTCATACATTATGGCTTCACTCTTGAAATAACTCGCATATTAAAGTAAGCTAGTGGAGTAATTCATACACTATTAAAAAAATTGACATTGTCAATTGGTCAGATAAAATATACTGGTTCTTTGCATAGAAGTAAGTACAGATGTATGACTGCAGAATTCAGGCGTGAACAGGCAGGGTGGAATTCTTTAGTTTTTTTCTTGTTGCTTCCTCTCCCTCACCCCTCCTTTGGGCCACAGAGTGGGAAGAGTATGCATGAGATAATTTGCAAACTTTGAAATCATTTTTTTCTAAATACGTCCTCAGGGGTCCTGGATTTGCTGAAAATCAAAGGCAACAGCATGTCAGAAAGGCATTAATTTCTGAAGAGAGGGGAGAGGCCATCAAGTGAGATGGTGAAACCTTAGCAGTGTAAGAGGCAGGGATTCGGTTAACGGGAATTAGCATGAACTTCTCTAAAATCTTCTCTCTACAAAATGTAATCCATGCCACTAATGATTTTGATTATTTTTCTAAGGAGCAGCCTATTTCATACTACTTTCTTCAGACTTCTGGCAGGATGAGTTCCTTTTGTATTAAATATTGCAGAAACCTTACCCAACTGCATTATTTAAAAATAAGAGCTAAATCAAACTTCTATTTCAGCTCATTTTTAAACTGCAAGTCTTTATCACTGAATATTTATTAATTTTAGCAATGTTTTGGATCTCCTCATAAGCCTTCACAAACTCGCCAGTGTTTTTCCATTGATCATCAGTTGCACTTCCTAGTTATACTACATCACCAATTTGCTCATTTTTTATTTTATACTTCTGTGACAGAGCATGACTATGATGCTTCTTGAAAGTCAAATGTTGTTTCCTTGTAAAAAAATGCGATCTCAGCATTTAGTACCCAGTATGCGTGTTCCTTCTGTCTCTGCCTCTTTCTTGAGTCCTGGTCTTACAGAAATGAGTAGGACTATTGCTTTTACTACAGAAAGTTTATTCCTGTGCATTCTTTTACAGTGTTATGTAAAATACAGTATACGCATATATGCTTCCAGTATGTGGTAGATCTATGATAGTCTATAACTTGTTATAAAGTTAAATAATGCTTTGCAATATTAATAACTAGGTCAGTGGAACTTTTTAAGGTGGAGAAAATACTACTGCAGTATGTGGACAAGTATAGTTAAAACATGAAAAGAGCTAAAGACCATTAGCTTACCTGAAACAAAAGCTTTTGTACTTGCTTTTAGTACTGCAAGTTGTTTTTCATGGAGCTTGTTTAAAATGTGTTATACCTGATGTTTACACCCTGTTTCTCCTCTGGTGTTTTAGTGTCTTCTGTCTACAACTGCTTTTGGGCAAGGAGTGTTTTTCATTACATTCTTTGAGGGCCAACAAATAGGTAAGCTCTGTGGCTAGAAGAAAATCTTTGTAACTGTTATTTCAAAAACTACAGTTTGAATTTTTTTTCACTTTATTCTGAAAAAAAATCTCTAATCATTGGTTAACGTGATATATCGTGACAGGAGTAAACACTTTTTAATGTTCCAAGCAGGAAATGAAAGTGGGCTTAGCATTGCTCTATTTGCAGTACAGGTTGGAGGAAAATCTCCACATTCTGTTAGGTGACAGAATGAGTGTATTCAGCCAAAGAAATTGTTCTACTGCAAACCCAAATTTATATTTAGTGAAATTTTATAGGGTTACCTAAGAATAACTCTAAAGGTGATCATCTGACCAAATATTATTTTATGTATTGAATGTGGTATTTCTCTCAGTCAAGTGGAGGGAGCTTTGGCAAGGCATTTAAATCAGTTTCTTGGGAGTCCTCACTGATGTCCATGGCAGCTGTCCACATGTTAGCGCTTGCTTTCTGGTGGGTGTATCAACAGAGAATTTTGTAGGTTTACAAAACGGGTGAGGTTGCAAAGGACCTCTGGAGGTCAACTATTCCACCCCTGTTGTTCAAGCAGGGCCACATAGAGATGGACCATGTCCAGATGACTTTGGAATACATCCAAGGCTAGACATTCTACAGCCTTTCTAGGCAACCTCTGCCAGTGCTCAGTCACCCTCACAGTGAAAAAGTGTTTCCTGATATTCAGAGGGAACCTCCTTTGTTTCAGTTTGTGCCCATTGCCTCTGGTCCTGTTACTGGGTACCACTGAAAAGACTCTGTGTGTCCCCCCCCCCCAACCCCGGCCTTGCATACTCCCTGCAGGTATTTATATACATTCATAAGATCCACCCTGAGCCTTTTCTTCTCCAGGCTGTGTAGCCCTTTGCTGGACTCTCTCCAGTGCCTCCATGACTCTCTCGTACTGGGGAGCCTAGAACTGGACACAACACTCCATGCATGACCTCACCAGTGCTGAACAAAGGGAAAAGATCACCTCCCTCCGTCTGACAGAAATACTTTTCCTAATGCAAGCCAGGATATCATCAGCTTCCTTTGTGGAAAGGACACATTACTGTCTCATGTTCCACTTGTAAGAGTGGAAGAGACAGTTGCAGAAAATATTACTTAAATTTCCCACCAGATACTTCATCAAAATAACTTGTCTTTATTGAAGAAAAGGCAAAACTTACTTTGTGGAAAACTTGCTTTCATTGACAATCATAGAAAAAGAAGTGTAGAAACCACATCATGTCCCATAGTACTGCAAACAAAATAGCATTTTCAGATAAAAGATGCAATGCTCTTCGTACATCTATAATTTGTTTATTTTTGTTTGCCATTTAGCAACATGATAGCTTTCTGTAGAATTAGTTTTTTGTATCTTTCTTCTTTTCATGACTTCTGCAATGTAATAACTTTATGAAGCAATTATTGAGTGAGTTTGTTGTTACTATTTACCTCTGAATATAGTCAAAGCACACAAAAGTTTGTTAGTTAGAATTCACAGATTCCCAGAATCACAGAATAACCAGGTTGGAAGAGACGCACTGGATCGTCGAGTCCAACCATTCCCACCAATCCCTAAATCATGCTCCTAAGCACCTCATCCACCCTAACCTTAAACACCTCCAGGGACGGCGACTCAACCACCTCCCTGGGCAGACCGTTCCAATGCCTAACCACCCTCTCCGTGAAGAACTTTTTCCTAATCTCAAGCCTAAATCTCCCCTGGTGGAGCTTGAGGCCATTCCCTCTCGTCCTGTCCCCTGTCACTTGGGAGAAGAGGCCAGCTCCCTCCTCTCCACAACCTCCCTTCAGGTAGTTGTAGAGAGTGATAAGGTCTCTCCTCAGCCTCCTCTTCTCCAGGCTGAACACCCCCAGCTCTCTCAGCCGCTCCTCATAAGATTTGTTCTCCAGTCCCTTCACCAGCTTCGTTGCTCTTCTCTGGACTTGCTCCAGAGCCACAACATCCCTCTTGTGGTGAGGGGCCCAGAACTGAACACAGGACTCGAGGTGTGGTCTCACCAGTGCCGAGTACAGAGGGAGAATAACCTCTCTGGAGCTGCTGGTCACACCGTTTCGGATACAAGCCAAGATGCCATTGGCCTTCTTGGCCACCTGGGCACACTGCTGGCTCATGTTCAGTCGGTTGTCAACCAACACCCCCAGGTCCTTCTCCTCCTGGCAGCTTTCCAGCCAGGCTTCTCCTGGTCTGTACCTCTGCTTAGGGTTGTTGTGCCCCAAGTGCAGGACTCGGCATTTGGCCTTGTTAAACCTCATGCCTTAAATCATTAAACATGATTTAAGTATTCAGTATTCATAGAAATTACTTTAAACTTTGTGTAATCCATTTCTTTTAATATCAGCAGAATGACATAAAGCCTAATTCACTTAAGAGGTTAGTGTCTTTTTTTGTCGGAGTTGTAGTTCTTTTTCTTTGGCGAAATTAAGGACCAACTAAAGTTTCCTAAACAGCCCTTTCTACAACAGCTTCTCTCCATTTTCCCAGCAGCGGTGACACCTGCTGTTCTAAACAGAGGCTTGTAGAGGCATAGCAGTTCATTTCTATTTATTAGGATTACTGTTATTAACAATGGACTCTTTTGTGTCAGTGCTTAAATACACAGAATTGTGTGGTGTTGATGTGTTTGTGATCTTTAATGCTGTACTGATTTAGCTTTGACCTTTTGAAAATCATTGTTATTATTATTATTACTATTTCTACCAGGAATTCAGTGGAATAATGTGCACCAATCAATGGCACAAGGAGGATGCATGACCTTTGGATGGATGTGCTGGATGATGTTCTTTGACTCCATTTTATATTCTATTGGTGGCTGGTATGTCAGCAATATTATTCCTGGTAAGATCATGGAGTTGTTCTTTTTTTTTTGTCTTGTTATAGACGAAGTTATTGAATGGAATGGACAGAATTGGTTTTCAGCATTGGGTGTAACTAAGACAAAACCTTATCTTATTCTGAGCTGAGGTTTTGATGTGCAAAGCTGTTTGATTGACTTTAAGGACTGGGCGAGAAAGTCTTCCTACACACATAAATATTGAATAGTGCTAACATGTGGACTAGAATTTGTAGCCAGGTATGACATGCCTTTTGTTTGCTTATGGGGATGACCAATATTTGATGGACCTAGGAATCTGATGGTACAAAACTCAGCCAAACTTCCTGTGAATCTGGTAAAACTGCTGAGTCTGCTCTTGGGCTGAAACCCATGAAAACCACCATATTTTTGGATCACAAAGACTTCAAACTGTCTGGTGACTGTATCTTGCTCTCAGTCAGTCCACAGTCCAATGTATGAAGAAAACTAATTCACTTCCAAGTATATTTTCACTAAGTAGTATATTTGTTTTCATTAATCAAGATTTATGAATATTATTGAGCTGCTTAATGCATTTTAATCATAGCCTAATGCCTCACTAGATGTTTGAAATTTACCTTTCCTCTGATTGGTATATGACACCTTTTCTTCAAGCTTCTCTGAATTTGCTTAAAAAAATATAACAATAAAAAATGATTTTTACCATGAAAGGTAGGAGTGTGTGTAATACACAGCTTTTTTACAAACTTAAATTGGCACCTGCTCTTCAGTGTCAATGAAATGCAACTTCAAACACACAGTATGTATTGTGCGATTAGTAAGTGAAGCCTGGAATGATAAGGAAATGCCAAAATTTAGATTGTGCACGCTTAAATTTAGCGTATTTTTTCCTGTTATATTTGTGTATTATAGGAGATGTTTCTTATGCTGACCGATTTGTTTAGATTATGCAGATAGTCCTGGTAGAATAATATTTAATGATTTGTACAACGGATTACTGTTTTAACAAAAAATAAAAATAAAGCTGTTTGCCTTGGCAGGCCATTTAGTGCCTTTCCTCTACAAAATTATGTTAGATTATGCCTACGTATTGTTAACTCTATGATTCTGTTACACATCAAATCAGTATCAGCAAGGATCAATTATTTTTTGGCAGAAACTGGTGTTATGGCCAAATGGCTATTTTCCACTTTATTAAGTTTTGTTATGGGTAGCAAAGAGTTTGAACTAATTACAGGATCTAACTGTCTCTTTGTAAGTAATGATAGGATGTTAGTAGTCTGCCAAAAAAAAAAAAAAAATAAAATCCATTGTAAAATTTATAATTGTCATCTAGGAAAATCTGGATTAAAGAACCGATGGTACTTTCCTTTTACTCTTTCCTACTGGAAGAACCTGTCTGGTGCAGACAGGAAGAAAAGACATTATCTGAATTCTAATATGTTCTTCTTCAATGAAACCTTCAAAGAAAAAGGTTTGTAGTCATAACAAAATTTTAATAATGGCTCCTTTCTGAATGGTCGCTGGTTTTGATCAATCTGTTTTTGTCATTGCTTGGTCCTATATTATGTATTTAGATTTACTAATTGTAAACTGCACTGTCACCTGTAAAGCTTGAATTGTTCAGTTAGAACTGTTGTACACAAATTTAAGAAAACTCATTAGCAAATATAAAATAAATGTCTCTTGAGTTCATCCTGTCCCTGTGGATTGCCTCTTTGCTTTATTAGGATCTTCTGAAGTTCCTTTAACATCTTCATGCTCTTAATGAGTCTGAAAAATGTTTTGCTTTATTAACTTCCCCCCCTGCAGTTTAGTTTTCTTCTTCCTCCTTTGCTGTTTTGATTTACTACTTATTTTCAGTGGAAAAATCAACATTGTTAATTTCTTCCCCTTCTATTTCTTATTTCCTTCTTCTGTAATTTCTGTCTCTACTTCTTAACCTTTTGTTTAAAAAGCTGCTGTTATTGTAACTAATTTTTATCCACCCCCACATATTCTCACTTCTCTTCTATTTGTCAATCCAGTTTCTAAATTAATTTTCCAAGTTTTTTTTCTCCTCTCAGGTCTCTTTTTCTTCTCTTTCATTTATGTTTTGTGAAGGAAGGAGTTAAGTCACTCTCACCTATATTCTGTCTTAAACTCTAGAACATCATGATGGGTTGTTGTGTTTATTTGGAACTTACAGGAGCTTGGAAATGTTTCAGTCACCTGTAGCACAGGTGAAGAAACTGAACAATAAGCAGTTTTGTGTACTGGTATCTCCTACAGCAGGGCAAACTTCAAAATATCTCCAGGTTAATTTAAACTCTGTGGAAAAATTATCATTGTTAGTTTTGTCCCAATTTCGCAAATTAGGAACAATTCCATTTTGTTGAGATGATTGTCTTTGGTCCTTAATAAAAATGTTTTCCATTGGGTTCACCAGACCCTCCATGGAAAGCAAACGAAAAACTCCCCTCTGCCTGAAACACTTCTAGTATGCTCTCTGGCTCAAGCTGTCCAAGTGATTACATACAGCTTTGTAGATCTCTTTGTCTTACTTCTCTGCTACTTAAGCTGATGCGTGTATGTGCTTGCAAGAAAACTGCCTGTGTGCTGCCATGCATACGAAGGAACTTGCTCTCTTCTGCAAGAATTGGGTGTCGTTATACTGGGAAAGGGATAAATGCATTCATGCATAATTTGTAGTGCCAACCTTTCTTCCTAACATAGAGAGGAAGTCAACTCGATCTGCATCATGGTCATCTCGGTTTGCTGAGAGGGTTAACTGACAGTTAGAAAAATGCTGGGTATTAACTTGCATTGAGGACCTTGAATTACGTTTAGACCAGGCTGTTGCTCTGAATCATTTTGCAGAGACATCTGCTTTGCTTTATTGACAGAGGGAACCAAGATGACTAACTCGCTATGTCTGTTAATGCTGTTTCAATGTTATTTATCTGAAATTGGATGGCATATGTGGAGTAGTTCACACAGAATATTCTCATACTTATGGGCATAAAAAATTATTCAGGCGACGTTATTATAAATGTTTCTTCTACTAGAAATAAAATATAACAATTTTTTTATGACTGTGGAAATATATGTGGACATGCACACAACTTTGCATAATTTTCTAGGTTGCTTCTTAAAAACTGCAAATAGACCAAATTCTTAGTAAATTTTGACTGTCTTAGTATCTTTGATTTCAGTGAAGCTTATGTCAATTTGGAGCATTTGAGCATCTGTTCCAGGCTTTGGTAAATGCTGGTTGACAACCGACTGAACACGAGCCAGCAGTGTGCCCAGGTGGCCAAGAAGGCCAATGGCATCTTGGCTTGTATCAGGAACGGCGTGACCAGCAGGTCCAGGGAGGTTATTCTCCCTCTGTACTCGGCACTGGTGAGACCACACCTCGAATCCTGTGTTCAGTTCTGGGCCCCTCACCACAAGAAGGATGTTGAGGCTCTGGAGCGAGTCCAGAGAAGAGCAACGAAGCTGGTGAAGGGGCTGGAGAACAGGCCTTATGAGGAGCGGCTGAGAGAGCTGGTGTTTAGGCTGAAGAAGAGGAGGCTGAGAGGAGACCTTATCACTCTCTACAACTACCTGAAGGGAGGTTGTAGAGAGGAGGGTGCTGGCCTCTTCTCCCAAGTGACAGGGGACAGGACGAGAGGGAATGGCCTCAAGCTCCACCAGGGGAGATTTAGGCTTGAGATTAGGAAAAAGTTCTTCACGGAGAGGGTGGTTAGGCATTGGAATGGTCTGCCCAGGGAGGTGGTTGAGTCACCGTCCCTGGAGGTATTTAAGGTGAGGGTAGACGAGGTGCTTAGGAGCATGATTTAGGGATTGGTGGGAATGATTGGACTCGGTGATCCAGTGGGTCTCTTCCAACCTGGTCATTCTGTGAAATGGCAACAGGAATTAAGTTAATTTCTTGTTCCCTATATACACACACACGCATAAGTTTTCACTCAGCAGACCTCCTGATGCTCTTTCCCACACAGACCCAGCACCTCCTAGCTGGAAAGGCCCTTGCATGGAAGAAGACACAATTGGTGTCATGCTACTGTCTCTCACCAAAGAGCACGTAGATGGCCAGAAAGCTGCTGTTAAAGATCTCAGCCTCACTTTCCATAAGGGACAGATAACAGCACTCTTGGGACCTAATGGAGCTGGCAAGACAACAGTAATGTAAGTCTGCCTTTTAATGCTATTGTACTTTCTTCTAATCTGTGCTTCAAAATGGGCATGAACTCTTTCCTATGTCTTTTTTTTTCTTCCAAATAAATATTTAATAAACTCCCACAAAGCAGATGGAAATTAAGTGCTATGTATCCACAACAAAAGCAATGTAATGAATAGAGAACCGGGTCCTCTGTGCTGCTAAATATCGCGTAATAAATCAGGAGCAGTTTAAGTGAGAGCTGGGCAGGTTGAGTTGTAGAGATGAACACACCTCAGGAAAGTGTTCTTACCAGGTATCCCATGTATATTTATGTCACATGGAAAGTGTGAAGTTTTATGTTGGTTTTGTGTTTTGTTTCCAAAGGTTGCAAGGGAATTCTTGGCAGTTGGCCAGAAATGAAAATAATATGAAAATTACATTTCAGAATGTCTCAATTCAGATCCCTATGTATTTCTACATTTTCGTGAACTGTTATCAGTTTTAATAAAACCAGTAATGCAGGATAGGACCCAGTTAGGAATTACTCCTCATCTAGAATACACATGTGAAAAAGAAGCAATAGTCTGTTATATTTGGTTGGGAAAAAATATGATTTGTTCTGGAAGTAAGGAAATGAAATATTATTGAGATCTTGTTTGTCTATTTGATAGTCTTCTCCAAAAAAAAAAAGAGAGAAAAAAGCCCATTGATGCTGTTTCTACAACTACATTCAAGTGAATTGGTGAATTGGTGTTGCTCTAAGGATGTTAAGGATGTAAAGATGTACCTAATCCAAGTGTCAGCTACGTAATACAGTCATTACACATGATCTTGCTGATTTTTTTTTTGTTTTTTTCCTTTTTTTTTGCATCAGATCACTTTTGACTGGTCTGTATCCACCGAGCTCTGGTACCATTATTATTAATGGAAAGGACATATGTACTGATCTGGCTGCCATCAGGACAGAGCTAGGTGTTTGCCCACAGTACGATGTCCTCTTTAACATACTGACAGTGCGAGAACATCTGCTGCTTTACGGATCGGTGAAGGCACCTGGCTGGACAAAGGAACAGTTGAATCAGCAGGTCAATGGGTAAGTTTTCCTTTTATTTGTTGAAATCTGCCAAGCAAATCAGCAGTGTCTATTGCAAGCCAACCAAACTGGAAAGTGCTAAAGCAAAATTGTGAGTAGAAGTGAAGGGAAACTACAGGTTTTCCCTGAGTTTTAATCACACTTAATGTTCTGAAATTGTGCTTCAAAAATAGATTTCCTAGTTTCTAAGCTTTATTTGAATGTATTTCTAGTGAAACCGTCAATGTTTAAAACCTGGTATTACAGAACTATCAAATAATCATGTTTTGACTGGAGTAGAGATGGTTCACTGGGTAGCAGCTGCAGTGGCTCCTGCCTGGTGCTGTTTGCCTTACCTTCATCCTTGCTGGAGAGGCAGATAGAAGGTACATGCTGTGTGTTTGCCCTGAATTTTCAGAGAAGCCAACACTGCCTTTATATAGTTATGATCCCGTATTCCCTCGCCTGCACTAGAGGGAAAACTGGAAAACCAGAAAGGACAGGCAAACACGGTGCTTCTTACAATCATTTTAAATAGGCCATCAATTTTATTCTTTGTCATATTGAGACTTTAAGTGTGTTTAACAAGTGAAGGGGTTTGAAAACAAACAATCCAATAGGAAAAACAATCCAGAGCTCTGACATGACTGCAGAGGAGAGGATTGGACAGTTCTCAGTTTGATGATGTTTATTGGTGGCTTTAGGCTGCTGCATCTTTAATATAGGTCTAGATCTTCATCATGTTTGCATGTAGCTTATTGAACTACTAGTAAACCATGCAAGATGAGATCTTGTTCACAAACAGCAAATTGCATTTTCTGAACTTTTGGAATAAAATATATGCTCTTCTAAAGGTGTGTAAATATTTTCTCTTTACCTTCTGATTTATGCTGGACTTTGTGGAGGACTGGGCACTCCCGTGCTTCAATGGAAATAAATGCCAAGTGGATGGGGCTTCTCCTTAACTGAAAACTTAACCATATGCAGACATGTTTCTGGCAAAGTTACTTTCCTTTTCAGTAGCTGTTATAAAAGCCTGTTACTTTAAAATTTTGATCTGAAAAATCTCTGGTGTGGGACACTGCGTGCTCTCTAAAAGCACAGAAAGAACTCTCTAGAACAAAGGCAAATCAAATATACTGTTTGATTGAAATTTATGCAAAATAATATCCTCTATTTTATTGTCTTTATTCTGCTGAATTGTAATTTCAGCAACAGTCTGTCTTACTAATGGCCCATAAGAATACTCAGAACTCTGCCGGCTTTGCTAAAGAGAAAATTATTTTTTTTAAAGACAATGAAGGATTTTAAAAATAAGGATTCTAAAGAGGTTAGGACTAATTTTTCTGAATGTGTATCTATACAACAATTATAGAAATCTGTTTTGTTAAAAATGAAAAAAAATGTCAGGATAAGTAGCATGGTTTACAGACTGCATATTCAGTCGGATGATTCAGGAGTTTAACTTTTAATGTAGTTGCAGAACGTGAAGTATTGCTTGAGTTATGAAACTAACTATCTTTACCATTGTTTAAGAGGCTATAATCTGGAGTTTGTTGAAATTGTTGGACAAACTGGTATTTATTTTTTGGGACTTAATTTCAAAATCCCCTGTTCTCATCCTGTACAATACTTCTCCGGAATTGGTGGTGATGAGTGTTTATACTTTGTAGGTAAAAAGATAATTTTTTTTTTCTGTTCGATTTTGTCACCAAATTGTATAATCAGTCAGAGGTGGTATTTGTTTTACTTTCCATTTGCAGTGAGTTTTTGGCAATTATGCACTGTGGACATGATGTGACTGAAAGAACTTTTTCCAAATTGGTCCTGTTTCTATATCCCCATTTCAGAGCTTTGCAAGATGTGGATTTATCCCAACATCAGTACAAAACTGTTGGATCTCTTTCTGGGGGAATGAAAAGGAGGCTTTCAATTGCCATCTCCTTTATTGGAAACTCAAAGACAGTGGTTCTAGATGAGCCTACCAGTGGAGTAGATCCATGTTCTCGCCGTAGCATCTGGGATGTTCTTCTGAAGTACAAAGCTGGTACACATAATTTGCTGCTTATTTTCCATTCTGAAATTCTGTTTCAATAAATTTAATCAGGATAGAATATTAGTATTGCTATGCAATAATTAAATGCATTAGATTAAATGTATGAAATTAATTTAGTGAACTTTAAAGCAGCCAAGTGAGATTTCAAGAATTATCTGCTGTCTCACAGAGAGATGCCCAATCTAACAGAAAACTGATCTTAAGTTCTGAGTCCTGGCCTGAAGTTTCTATTATTTTATTTTCTGTAGCTTCTCAAAGTTATTTTCTGGCTTACATATCCCATTTTGCATGTATATGTATATACATGCATATGTACTTCTAATGGAAATAGACTGTTCAGTCAGTCTGCCACATTAATTTTTAAGTTCTATAAAGTTACAAAATGATTGTGGGAAGTAAACTCTTCAGCTAGTGAACACTAGCTGTAATACCTCACAGTGAATGATTCATTGAAGCACGCACTGCTGTTATGTAGTTTGAAAGAATCTGTTAAGTTCTTAAAACAGCTCAAAGTTTTAATGACTTAATACTGCTTACTAGGTGTACTACAAGGCAAAGCAAATTTAGACCTGAATCTAACTCTGAAAGTAGATTTTCTTCATGTCTTGTGGTTGTGCTTTGAAGGGACCTGTTCCCTTAAGGTTAAAGGACTCTTGTGAAAGCAAGAAGGGTTTCTCTAGAAACCAGAGTTTATAGACATGTACCAATCTTTCTGATGCAGGTTGTACTCTGATCTTTACCACTCACCATCTTGATGAGGCAGAGGTTCTCAGCGATCGCATTGCCATCCTGCAGCGTGGCAAGCTGAGGTGCTGCGGTTCTCCCTCTTATCTGAGAGAAACATATGGCCAGGGACACAGTCTAACACTCGTAAAAAAGGTATATTACAATGCACTGTACGGAACTTTACAGTGACTGCCAAGTAATACGTATATCTATCCTAAGGGGCCCATATATCCTTGCCAGGAAGTAATATGTGATAAAAATTTTAAGAAAGCCAACAAAACATGGTTTTTATTAACTTTCTTAGGTGTATTGCGTGGGTATTGGTGGTATTATTATTATTATTATTATTATTATTTAGAAGCACACTATGACGTCTTTAAATATTATACATTGCAATATTTAGCTGCAAAGACTTTTGTCTCACTATTCTTTATTCCTGGGAAGTAGTGTCTGTGTCCGAGGTTGAATGTAATTTCATCAGTGGAAATTTTCCTGTATGTGTTCTTCTATCAAGACCTGTACTTCTGGTAACATTTAATATTTTGTGCATGATTATCTTTCTTTTCTCATAGCCCTGTGTCTTTGAAATCCAAGATCCTAAGCACATTGTTCAGGTCACATCTTTGGTACAGACCCACATCCCTGAAGCCTTCTTGAAAGAGAACAGTGGGACTGAGCTGACCTATGTGATTCCAGAAAGGGCAGATAAGACCTCTTTTAAAGTTCTTTTCCAGGCTTTGGATCAAAGCCTTCATCATCTACATGTGACTGGCTATGGCATTTCTGACACCACGTTGGAAGAGGTACTTTAAAGTTTTCCCATGGAATGGCATTTTCTTTGTTAGAGAATCCTGTATTAACTTCTAGCTGATCTTATTATCTATTTCAGTTTTTCGCAACAGTTCTTGTGAGAAATACGTTTTATTAAAAAAACATAAACCTTCAGGCAAAATGTATACATTTGTCTTTCTGTTAATTTCAGCACCTGCTCTACTATGACTTACTTCTTATTTCAAGAATTTGATGTGAACACAAGGAACTCTGTAATGCTTCAATGTTTGTTTCTGCATTTGCTGAAGGAAAATTCAAGATGTTGTTGATTTAATGAGTACCAGTATTGTCCTGATTCTCTAGTGCTGGAACGAGCTTTGAACTGGCATGGCTGGAAGTTCTGTTCAGGTCTCTCTTGTTATGGAAAAGGTTGCTGCGGATACTCTGACTTACAAAGTTCTGAAGCTTAGGACTTGCCAAAACTGTGTGAGGAAATCTCTAAAGAGTATTTGGAGTGTATATTCAGACTTACATATATGTATGCATGAACACATATACACACTAATATGTGTGTCTATATATTAGTATGTGTGTGAATAAGTATATATCAAAGAGACAAAAGAAAGAGGCTCTGTTATGCTTCTTAATTTAGTTCTGTGTAAAAAGCCATATCAGTGAGAAATTTTTTTCCTTAAAGAATTTTTTATCCCTACTATAACTTCTAAGCCACCACTATTCAAGATCTATGTTATAAATCCCTTTAAAAATATTTTTTTTTCTACTTCTTCAAGGAGACTTTAATGTCAATATTTTTTGATGTGCAAAACACATCTGTTTTCATTTGATGGCACAATTTATCCAGTATCACTGTGAAACTAATTTATCTAGTGATTACCTGCAGTGTTAAAGATAGAAAAGGTTGGACTGTCTTATAACAGAAAATGTAATATTTGTTAGAAAAAAACCTCACAAAAATAATAAAATACAGGTTCCAGTAGAGTGATATTTAAATATATGTATAGAAAAGAGGTGTATCCTATCTCTCTCTGTTCCTTGAAAATGTATAAGGTGATACGATAAAGTACTGCGGTCAGCTGGAACACAAGATTCCCCAGGGAAGATGCTCAATTTTCCTAGTTTTATGAAGATGATAGTCTTTAAGGCCTTTCAGACATTACTTCTGCATTGCATTTTTGCTGTGTGAGCTATACATATGGGAATTAGTGGAGTCAGATATTTGAAACTGCATCAGCAGTGCTGGGTTTGTTTTGCAAGTTTAGAATTGTTCATCTTTTATAATCTGTGGGAAAATATAAATAGAAACCTAATAAAAAAATGAGTGTAAAATGACAATTGTTCGTGAAAATTATTGAACCAATATGCCATCATGTGAAGTTGATGTATCCTGAAGGTGGTTCGCTGGGAGACATCTTTAGGACCATATTGATTTGCTACATAGGTTATTTAGACCCTGCGCAAACATAAGGAATATGTTTTTTCATATTTGTTTTTAAGCTGCCTTCCAAAGAATGATCTACCAGTAATGTAGTTTTCTTTGAAGTTAAGCTCTATACATCTGAGTTATTTATAAAGGAAAAAAGAATCATCTCTTCACTGATTCTCTCATAAATGACCACAGTAGATAAAGCTACAAGTAAATGATGTTCCAGCTATAAAATTCCATGAGGCAAATCAAAAACTTATTGAAAAATCTTATTGAGAAATTTTAATTTTCTTTCAAATTATATAGGGTGATTGATGTGTTACTGGAAAGATTACTGTTCATTGCCAAACCTCATAGATTTTGAGGTAATGTATATATTGAGAATCTTTTTGGTTACATATCTGTGGGATATCACAGGACTTTTCAGAACTGACATCTGTAAAGTAAATGTGAAGTTGCCATGGAATGTAAGGAAACTTTCTTAGTGTGCTGCGCCTGTTATTCATTTGAGAGCTAGCTTTTGGTTGTTTTCTGCAGGGGAGGTAATGTATTACCCTTCAGCTTGAAAACTTAATGCATTAATTTGGAATAATTTCTATCATCTCTGCATCTCATCATTAGTCATAGTTACAACCTCACTTCTCTATTTACTTATCAAAAGCCTCTTTGCATTGGTAGCTAAATGGATAGCCCATAGTAGCACTATTTAGTCAAACAATTCAATCTGGAAACAAAGAACTCTGACTTTAAAAGAAGAAAGGTGTTATAATTTTTATTTTATCTTTTCTTTTTGTCCTCTCATACAATTGCCAATATTCTTTTTCATGCTGAGGGACATTCTTACTCTCTAAAAATCTTACTTTTCAAGGGAAACCAGGTTTCCATTCATACTTCAAAGCAATCTTGAAGTTCTAACAAAATCATTTCCTGACACTTTCAAATATTGCTAATATTAGATTCGTTTCATTTTAGGTTTTAAATATATTTTCCAACCATTTGTATTTTCTACTTTATAATAGTCCAAAGAGTGTTGGCAGAACCAAAAGTAAGAAGGTGGTTAATTTAATTAAGTATATACTGAGATCTCTTTGTTGGATGATGTTTCACCTTATGGCAACTCTGGAGGTTTCAAAACTTACTTGCTTTGTTTTGTGGATAGAATGAAACCATTGAAACCTCTTTGCAAAATAAGATGTGTCAAAATACTTGTTAATGGAGTAATACTTTAAATTCTTTTCCTTGAAATGACTAGAGTTTGCCCCAAAACTTTCCAGCAAAATCCATACACCTCCTAGAAATATTTTGGCCTTAAAACAGTATGTGGCTTCTAATGAGATTCAATTTTATAGGTGCTCTAATAACATCTGGAAATGACACACGCTCATTAAATTATATCACTGTAATATTACCATCTGGCTGGACTTTTTTTTTCATGAAGGCAAAAAGCACTTCCTATACCTACTGGTGATCAGGTGTTTTGAAAGAAGCAGCCAGGGCAGTGGCTGCTGTTTACAAGTAGGACCGTCTGTATCAACATACACCACGAGCACCATCCTCAGGAGCAGCCAAGGTGATCTCCCAGTGCCTGGCACTGAGCAAGCTCACAGGGGCAATACTGGAAATGAGCCAGGCTGCTCCTCACCTATTTCAAGTGACTCCCCCGGAAGCACATCAAGTTTATTCCTTTGGCTTTGAACTGTCTCAAGTGTCTGTCTCCTTCTGTGTGTGTAAATATCCAAGTTTGTCAGTCAGAAGTGCACCTCTGCAATAGAAAACCATTGGCCTGTTTGCAAAAATTTCTTAGTCGACAGTCATCCTCTGTGAATGCCTCCAAGACTGGCTCTGCATTGTTCAACTTAGTGAAATGTGCCAATAACTACAGAAGGCTATACTGAGCATGGACTATCTGGAAGAAAATATAAACCAATTGTCAATAGAAAAAGTAGTAAGAGGAAATTTGGCTCCTACACAGTGAAGTTATGTAGGGTAAAATATGGATTACATATGTAAATTTAAAACTTGGAATGAGGGATGAGCCTATGAGGGATACTTGTCAAGGTACTGCTCAGTTACTGAAGAAAATTCAGTGTTGCTGAATAATACTGAATGTAAACATTTCGCAAGTGAAGATTAATATTTCCTAAAAGGGAGATTTTCAGACTTAGTGTTTAGCACTGACTATGCTAACTAATGTGTTCATGGGAGTGTGCCTGTGCTAGTGAAAACGTCTACAAAAATAATTGGAAAAATGTTAAACAATAATTCCTTGTGATCCTGACTCCACATTGTGCTAACATTTTAGATACTTTTATGTGCTTTTGTGTTAGTTCATATACTACCGCTCACAATTTTGACTGCTCTTCTCTCATGCTCTTGTATGTTAACTGACAGCAAGCAATTCAAGCAATTAACACTTTCTCACTGCAAAATAACTAGGATAAACATGGGATTTGTGTGATAGGAGGGCCCGATATGTTGCTAAAATATTAATCAGTGGGCTTAGATGATAAAGGACTGTCTATAAGTGTTGGTGATTTGCTTCTCTCTTCTCTCCCGCCCTGCGCCACCCCCTGCCTTTTTCCCTTTCTCCTTCTTTAGGAATTATAACTACGGTGTGACAGGGTTCCCATGCCCCGCAGCGAAGCGTTGAGGATACTTTGCCACTGCAACAGTGAACCAGGCTTGCTTTTATGATGCAGTCCCAAAAAAGAAAATAGGAAGTACAGGATATGTCTGTTCCCTCAGATTCCTTTGCAAACAGCCATATGGAGAAGTTCTTGGTCAGATATGGACTTGCTAGACAAAGCAGAAATTAAGCAGGAATTGCTAAGGGATGTAGGGAAGTGAACGCTCTGCTGAGGTCTACAAGACACGTTCTCTTCTTGAATTTATGCAGTCTTTTAGGTGTGGCAAGAACGTATTTTCTCTCTGTCATGTCTCATTCTGAGTTTTCCAGATCTGTCTGTTTTGGAGGGTAAAACAGTCTGCTAAAAACATTGTTAGGTACAGCTTTTGTCCAGTATATTCTGTTCAACATTAGATAAATTATCATTTCTTCTGTACAATGTGGTCCTTAAGGATTCTCATTCTTAATGGGACTTTTGAGAGTTGTATGGCTACTGTGGGAAGGACTGGGCGATGCAGGTGGCCTTCTGACTTTATAGCTGTATTAGAATAGTTGTGTTAGTGGAGCTGCAGTAGACATGATATGTATCAGAGAAGTGTTTCGTGGTTTTGTTTCTTTTTAAAGTATAGTTACATCTTCTCTTCAAGTGAAATAATGTGATTAGACAATAAAAATTTCTCTGCATAATGTTTTTTCACTGAAGTGAGTATAGGTGAGCAATATTTTGTAGTGTAGCCCTCATTCTAGCCACACAGGAACAGTTCCTCTGTGGTTTATGTTGATTCTGTTTAGTTTGGTTTGGTTGACAGAAATAGTGTGTAGAGGAATCAGCAAATAGGTCCAAGACAACAAATCAGAATGTGTCTTTAGGCAGTCAGGATCTCCCTCCATGGTCTAACATAGACATTTCAGGAGGTATTGAGTTCTGGGCTTGCTGTTGTTAATGGTCAAAAGGGTTCTCTGAAAGCTGGCAGGTAACAAGTGTAAACAATAACTACTGTTAAATGGCAATTATACTGACTAAGCAAAATATGGTTTATGGAACAGTCAGACATTAGCAAGTCAAGAAATATCTTCCCACAATGATAAACTATTTCAAATTGGGGTTTTTTATTGTTTATTTTATGAGCATTTTGGAAACAAGGAATCTTTGTTATATTTGATATTAGGTTCTTTTGTGAGAGGAAATAAATGTTTTCCTAGTGATTTCTGGAAGTCACATTGTTATTGTGATGTGAATCTTGCAGCTTAACCCAAACAGAGAAGAGAAGAGAAAGAGAGAGAAGGCTTTTGCCAAGGGAAATTAAAACTTTATTGTACTTTTGCCTGTTCTGTTAAAGATGCTCATGATAGCTACATTTTCTGTTAATTTTTCTTTTTTTTGAACCTAAAGTTCCTAGTTCACTATTTAAATTGCAGTTCAGATGAAAGTAAGAAAATGATAATGCTATTTTTCATTTGACCTTATAAGAAAGTTGTTCCAAGCTTCTGCAAGGATGAGGGGCTGATATATGAAATACTTCTCTATGAAATTGGAAGGACTTTATGTGGACAGAACTGTGAAACAGGATTAAGCAAGAAGTAGTAGGTTGAACACAAATCTATTTGGCAAAATGTAGTTACCATTTAAACACATCCCATTATTATAAAGTTGGCATATTCTGCTGTTTTTTTTACATGTTATCATTAAGTCGTTTCTGATGTGTTTCCCCACACTTAGAAAGATTTAACCTTTACAGTTTTACTCTAGTGCAGACTTTTAGATGTTACTTTTTTATACATAGGGGAAAAAAAAGTCTTTCACTTGGTGATTTTAGGTAACAGGATCCTGTAATTTCCTAATTTGGGGTATGCATGCTAATAGTTTTGCCATGAAACATGCATTATAGCATAGTGTTCTCCACAGTATTAGTTAGACAGGACTTTGGTAATGTTGGCTATGTCTAATGATTGCATTGTCCATTCAAGGGCATTATTGCCCACATTCTTGCGTAAACCATAGAATCATTACGGGCTGAAAGACCTCTAAGATCATCAAATCCAACAATCAGCCCAACACCACCATGCCTAATAAACCATGTCCCAAAGTGCCATGTCTGCACACTTTTTGAACACCTCCAGGGATGGTGACTCCACTATTTCCAAGCCCATTCTAATGTCTTATCACTCTTTCAATGACATATTTTTTTTCTAATATTCAATCTAAACCTCCACTGGTACAATTTGAGTCCATTTCCTCTTGGCATATCACTTCTTAACTGGGAGAAGAGAACAGCACCTACGTTGCTAAAGCCTCTTTCAGGTAGTTGCAGAGAGTGATTAAATCTCCTTATCTGTCTATAGACACACCCCAGAGCTCTGTGGATTCTCAGTTCTGTAGGATTTTGTATGTTTCATTTAATTGTACTGGTATAACTAAAACTCTTTGGTAGCAGTTCCAGCTGTCACCACAGATTTCTAGCTAGAGTATCAGAAGAAACTTGAAGCTGTCAAAATGCCCTTGGTAAAAACTGCAGTAATTGTGTTCCAAGATAACACCACAGCTTAGGAGCGTAAAATGTCAATCAAGGGCAGGCAGTCTACTGAAAAATCTTTGCAGATAGTAGTGTGCGTGGACCAACAATCCTTTGCATAGGTGCTTTTACATCTATTGACATTTATTAATTTTAGTTTATCTCCAGGAATTCTCTACTGGAGATCTTGACTCATTTTACAGCAGAGTGGTTACAGCAGCCACTACTGGTATCTGGCAATCTGGGTGGTCTAAGGTATATATAAAGTAGTTTTTTAGAAAATGGATTCTAATTTTTTTTTTTCATATTTCTTGAAAGGTATTTCTGAAGCTACTACAGGACTCGGAGAAGGTGCCCTGTGTTCCACAGTCAGCACACCTGGACCATACAAATGGCATTGAATCAACCTGTAAGTAGAAAATTAGGTGCATTCTGAAACAGCCATATTGATAAAGATCTCAAATGCAAAGATTAGCATGCATGAAGTTCCCGAAGTTGGGGAATGCACAGGCAAAAGGAGAATACTGCCTGTTACCATCCTGTAATTCTTTTTCTCTGTGTGTGACATGATGTGCCTTGGGTACTAGGTTTTTGTGTCTACTGTGATTCACCTCTGTATCACTCCACATTCACCTTCCCACCCTTCTACTATGTGTGCACACACTCACAAGCATTCTTTCACTACACCAGCATTAGTGTACTGCTTCCCACTGGTATTTGGAAACTAATTACTCTCTTTAACTCATACTGACAATGGGCAAGTATTGCTGAGATATGAGATATACGATAAATATAAAATATGCAAGCAATTAGAAGGGTGTATTTGTGTCCCTACATGTGCAAATAGAAGGAAAAAAAAAAAGCTGATGCTCCCATGTTAGCAAATCATTTGTCCTCTCAAAAGATATGTTATTTTAATAGTAATTTCTTTTAAAATGAGTACCTTCATGCTTCCCATTTTCCTGTCCTACAAGCCTGGGAGAAGGTCCTCATTAACATTTCTGAAACCTTAGAAAGCTTGTTCTCCTTAAAAACTCTTCGTAGAAGTCACTAATATGACAATTTGCAAAATGCAAGACTCAGGTTCGCTAATGAGAGTGCCCATAAAACTCATCAATATTTTCTTACAATTCCTGGGATTCTCATGTTTCTATATCCATCATGTTTCTTTCTATTTGTTGATTTATATCTAGATTATAGTCTTCATTTAGATATCAAACATTTTGTTCTATATGCAGTGCTTTTTGTTTTACTTCTATAGAACAGAGACACAGAGGTCCTAGTCTGTGACTGAGGACCTTCATTGTTGTTACACATTAAGGGAAATTTTAATTTTGAACCAAGCTTCTGTTATTTATTAAGATAAGTTCAAATGGATCAGCCAGTAATGAGTAGTCAGTGGCAAGAATTGTTGTCTAAAATGAGAACTTTTCTCACAAAGTACAAACTTAACTAGATGAATTTTT
This sequence comes from Clamator glandarius, assembly GCA_033459285.1. Taxonomy (NCBI): domain Eukaryota; kingdom Metazoa; phylum Chordata; class Aves; order Cuculiformes; family Cuculidae; genus Clamator; species Clamator glandarius. Next base: position 5,442,226 of record JAUNZM010000245.1, on the reverse strand, counting down.
CCAGAGAGTCTTTTTGCTGGACTATTTCAATCCCTGTTGAATCAGTGAAGATGTAATTATACAGCAAAAAATCTCTCACTGGGAAAATAAAATATTCCTTTGAATGTGAGAACAAGACTTCCATTAAAAATACAGCTTTGAATATACCTTTATTTTATAACAATCAGTTGTGCTTTTCTTCAAGACTCAGCTAGGATATCTGAACCAATTTCAAATCAAAGCAACCTCTCTTCTCCACATCACATTTTTGTTAAAAAGTAAGATTTACAGTTCTTAAAGTAATCAAAACAGAGTATACTGTAACTAAAAACTTGATGTATTTTACCATCCGCATTTCAAACCACATAAATTTGTATTTGTTAAAGTTGTTACATTAATAAAGAGAATCTATAATAAAAGGATCTGATAAATCATAGCAAGAAAATGTGGCAATGCAATTTCTTTGGGGATGAGAGTACTGGAAAACTGTCTTTCATTGCAGATGACTGTCATTTGTCATTAAGGACATTTGTGAAATGTAGGCATAAGGGATCTGGGAAATGGTCATGAATGGTATCCATCATTGTCAAAGCTAACCAGAATACTTCATGGGCAATAGCTTGACCTGTATAATTTTGTCTTTGAAAGCACATTCAAAGGCAGTCAAACTTTCTGTTGTCAAAGTAGTGAAATGAATCTTCCAAACCCCCTAGAGCAAACATCTGGATTCTTGAGAAGATCACAGGATGCTGCCATTTGAGTTGTGAAAGTACTTGGATTAGAGAGCTACTTTGTCAAAGTATGGATCTGACCACAAGCAAGGATGTTGGCTATCCTTTACCGGTATGAGCCCTTGCGGTGTCAGGATTGTATAGAAACTAAAGTGTTGTCTCCCACACCAGGAGGTATAGTGGAGTGGTATGCATGTTCCTGCTTAAACAAAATTGCAAAAGATCACTATGTGATTTAGGCTGATGACCGATCCCAAAACTAGGCAAGAGACTTTAGGAAAATATGACAGTATGCCACTGAATTCAGAGCTCTGATAAATTGTAGTTGTGTTTTATAGTGTCTTTTCATATTGGCTTTGGCTGGAATGGAGTTAATTTTCCTTATAGGAGCCCTTAGGTGCTGCGTTTCAGATTTGTGACTGCAACAATTTTGATAAGACACCAATGTTTTGGCTATTGCTGAGCAGTACTTGCAGTATCAAGGCTTTCTCTTTTTCCCATTCTGCCCCTCCTTCACTGCAGAGAGTAGGCTGAGGGTGAGCAAGATGCTAGGAGGGGATATGACTTGGACAGCTGACCAGACTGTTAGTGAATGCCATATAGTGTTAAGTTCAGCAATAAAAACTGAGGGGACATTTTTTAGGGGAAATAGCTACTGCTACCAGTCTGCTTGTGGAAGGTAGTGACCTTTGCATCAGTTGTGGGGGTTTTGTGGTCCCCTCTCCCCCTTTCTTTTTCCTTCACTTCTTAAAATATCTTTACCTTCACCCACAAGTTTTCTGACTTATTCTCATCCTATTATTTCCCCATCCTGCTAGAGGAGGGGAACTGTGAGCAAGCAGCAGTGTGGTGCTTAGCTGCTCGCTGGGTTCACCACACTGCAATAATGTAAAATAAGCTGAAGTTATTTGATCCTCTCTGAATGCAGATATTAGAGTTAAGTAGCAATCCATTAATTAAATTAATTGTAACAATTTTAATACTGGTAACTTTAAAGCACACTGTATAATTTCTAGTCCTTTAAGTTTCCTTCGTGGCAGGTTTGCTAATAATTTTTAGTTTTATTCTAATGAAAAAGACCTAGGAATAATACCTTCTGGTGAGAACAGTTAGCATTTTCTTTTTAAGTAAAGGAATGCCTATGTGTGCAGGCATAATAAATGTATGTATTATAATCCAGACATACATAATTGACTTCTACACAGCTGGGGCACACAATTGATGGTTATTGTTTTGTAGATGTATACAGAGCATGCAGAAAAAGTGTTAGACTGAGCTTGACAAGATCATTGGAGCCAAATAGCCTTGAGAAAATGGAGAAACCAACTCTATAGAGTCTAATAAAATTATCATAAATGACAGAAGGCACTATATGTACAAAAATAATCAGGATTGCTAAGAGCAAGTCTAAGGGGTGACTAGCTAACTGTGGACAAATAATAAAATATTCTGAGCATATGCAAAAGCTGGCACTAGGCTAGAGAGTGGGCTCATTTGATTGTTAAGGGACCAGTACTACAGCATTAAGATACTCGGAAATCTTGCTGAAGAGTGAAATGAATTAATTTTGCAGCATTCTACATCTTGAAAATGTTTGGGAGATACCAATTTTGGATCTAATCTCTTCGAGCAGTAAAATACGTTTGGAACCTGAGACATAGTGAAACTAAATTGTAGAAAATTCAGCATGGTTAAAACTATGATTTTCACACAGTGATACATAACATTTACAATTCATTGCCATAACTTTATGGAGACTGTGGTAATATGTTTAAAAAAGCTAGTGGGTGGTTATTAGTGTACATATAACATGAATAGCTATAACAACAGAAGGGCTATTAGAGCTTATGTGTCTTTGAACTTTTTAGTTATGTTAGCTACTGAAAATGTTGGAGTGGAAGCAAGTTGATGAATAACTAAATTTTATGGTTGCTTAAACCTTTCTCTGAAGCAGCCAGTGTTCACCATTTTGAAGGATATTGGGCAAAACATTACATTGCTCCTGTTAAGATTCAAGAGATCAACAATATACAGTACTTATAAAGCACATCTGAAAGCTAATTTAATTAAGAAATAGTAGGTGACAAAAAGCAGTCATAAATACCAAAACATAAAACTGAAGAGCTTCCAGTGAATTTTTACTGAATTTCATCTCTCCGTTTTGGTTATTTTAATCAGTAATACTGAAGTAAATATGACCTTGCTTTTGGAAAAACAAAAAACAACTGCTGCAAGGGATTGGTAGAATGGTAATGAGCCAGACCAGTCCAAAAAAGTGAGTTAGATCACTTGAAAATCTAAATCTATTCTAAATAAAATGTATTTTAATTAAGCCAAATGCTGGGCAAATCTATGTAATGGAGATTAATCCTGGAAAACACTGACTTTGAAAGTTACCTAGTAATCCTGGTGAAAAGGCATCTTAAGAAAGTATGACTAAGATTATTTATGTTTCAATTTACTGTACAAAAGGACATAAACACATCATTTTGACTACCAATACAAAATTGATGAGGCTGACGCTACAGTTTGTGTCCGTGTTTTTAAATTTGAAAGAAAAATTTGAAAATTTGGAAAAGGAACAAAGAAGAGTTTGTAATGGAGATTGGAAGTGAAGTACAAAGGCAGTGTCAGGACTCAGTCTTCAAAAAGAGAGAGATGGGCTTTGCTTAAAAAGCTTGAATTTATTTTGTGTGTCTGTTAACGTATAGCTCTATCTTTTATAGAGGCAGAAGGGTAAATGCAATAAAGGAAGAAATAACAGAAACAAATAGCTGAAATCTAAAGGCAGTCATTTCTCCTTAAGGTTAATTAGCAGTTGGAGTTAGTCTACCCAGGGAAGTATGTTCCCTCTCCTATTGCATTTGACATAAGCCTGAGACTTTGCAGAAAAAATGCTACTGTAAAAGGTGTTATTGATTTCTGCACAGGGGTAACAGAGTGGAATTTGATGTCTGTTGATAGATGATCAAGTCATTTCTTCTGTTCTTAGATAGCAGCTTTTAATCCACTATGGAAAATTGTATTCCCTGTAATTAAAAATTAATGGTTGACAGAGTATTTTTTTTTAATGTATTTGAAGTTATATCACAACAGAAGTTCTTACCTGGATCTTCCTTCTTTCATTTCCCTGTAAAATTCATGTAAAAGGACAGAATAATGATTTTAATGCTCTGGCTTGCAAAATAGAACATGTTTTCTGAATACAAAACTGTGGACAATAAGTAACAGTGGCTCTGTTTAGAGGAAGTGGCTGCTGACAAAAAGACATATATTCAAACTTTTAAATTTTTGCTGACTATTGATAAGGAGAACATACAGCATACATTTCAGACTTCTGGTGGTCTAATAGTATAGATGACACTATCACTTAAGTTCAGCACTAGACCCAGAAATAGAAGTGTCAAAAGTGCTGGTCTAAAATTTTTGGATACATTATATTTTCCTTCAGCTTTTTTATTGTTGTTTTAATTAGTTTATTGCAGGAAACCTAGCAGATATTGAAAACTAATTTTGCCTCTTCCAATTATTTAGCTTTATACTTCACAACTCTGAATCTTGCTTCCTTTTTCTTTTGTCACCCTTTCAGAATTGTGTGAAACATGAAATGAGGATGGAGCATTTTTATAACATTACTTATCAGTAGTCACAAAAAGATATCTGATCTCAAAAATAGGATCATCTAACTCATTTAAGGTTTTAAATTTGTATATGAGTTGACTAACTACTCTTATCTTTCTGAAAGTAAATGGTCAGATTCTTCCACATATCTCAAATATGTTTCACTCTTTTCACCCACTAATTTCTTCTCTTGTGCAAATATTTTCCCTGCCTACTTTCCTTGTGCTTGCTGCCTGGTCCTTTTCAACTTTTCATCCATAGTATTGACATCCTGGGCTCGTTACTAGACAGACTCAGACATCAAAAGACTACTAGGAAAACAATGGAAAGACAGCTGTTTTCTAGTAATGGGAGGTACTCCTACAATGCCAAGAATCTGATCCACTTCCTCTTCTCCACATCCTTGTCCACACATTCATTTCCTAACTGCTGGCAAATGACAGATATGAACCCTGCCTGTCTTCTTCACTAAAGTCTTTTGCTCTCTTTGACTCCAGGGGAAAAAATGGTCATTAAAGCACCTGCCAAAACCGGGGCTCAGCTGAAATAAAAGACTATAGTTTTCTGTAAGTGCTAGAGCACCAGAGAACAAACCAAAAATCCTCTCTCAAAATTATATTTTGAAAATCCTATCAAGTGCTCGTTCATGTGTCCTGTTGATAGGATTCACTTTGTTCCATAACAGGTCACCTGTGTGATTTAGTCGCTGCTTTCCTTCACTGTGTATTTTGGTATATTTGTTTTTCTCTTAAAATGTATGAATGTCATTTGGACTGAATGGTTTGCTTGAAGAAATGGTTTATGCTATAGGTATAGATCCAGACTTCAGATTATGATCTGAAGTTTACTGAATATTTCCATTTTCTAACTGAAAATGAATGAAGAAGGTTGTTCTATTGCTTCATCTTGTGGTGGAAGGTATGATACCTTTTCTGTCTTATCTAGAGGAAACAGAATCATTAGAGAGACTTTGTTGGAAGTTGTGGGTCACCAGAACCAATATATGTGTAACTTTGTATGGTGATGCCTATATATTGAATTTCTATGCCTTCTAAACATAAAATTGTATATGATATTAACATCTCTCGACTCTTGCTCTCTGACATGGGTATATGCGAATATTTGGAACCTGTTCTTTCCAACATCATGCTGCATTGCCTTTGCCACAATCTAGATTGATTATCATGTTAGTTATTAGGTAACTAACATGAAATAACTTGGAAGTTCATCCATTACGCTCAGATATTTCTTCTAGCTGAAGGACAAACAATATAGATGGTTATAGGTGCACTAGGAATGCTTTATTTTTCCAGAAGTAATCATTAGAATGTTAACTTCCCTAACATCTTGAAAACAAGTGATCAAATCATCTCAGCTCTGTAGCTCTTATGTAATGCCCATAAGCCCTTCTTTGATTTATTCTTGACAGTATATTTCTTCTTGCAGGCTCTGTTTTCCCCCAGACTTGCTAAGGGTACCATTCTGTCTCTCTTTCTCCAATCTTTCCCTTGCACTCCAGCATTTCCTGTTGATTTCTTCTGTCAAAGTTATTGCAACAGCTGCAGGCAGGGGAAAAATATTGGCAGTCTTTATGATCTTTCATGTTATTTTTAAAATCCTCTCTTTTAATGAAATATTCAGGAGTCTTGTTCTCCACTCTACAGGACTGCTTGTCTTCCTTTTCATGTTGTAATGATTCCTAAGTAATTCTTAGTAATAAAAGGAAAAAAGAAAATGCTGTAAGAGAAATAGATCTCTTCCTCAGAGGATAAATGAGATCTGGCAGACAGTATTCCTGTGTTCAGTTATTGCTTTTGATAATGACCTGATTGCACTTTTTGAAGGTATTCAACTCTTTTAATTTTGCAACATCCTAAAAAATCTGTACTCAGTATATGGAGCAGGTGGTGATCTGTTGCCTGAAAGACAACTGGAAGTCAAAAGTCAAGCAGCAATGGGTTGCCTGATGTAACAGCAATGATGGGTTGTCTGGTGTAACACTAATGTGGCTTTTCTACATCTGTAACGGTATTTTTTTCCCCAGCTTAAATAGTGAAAACCTTTTTGGCTTATGCTTTTTCTGTTCCTTAGTATCAGGAGTTTTCCAAAGACAGGATATTCAAGATGATTATTTCTCTCCCTCATAATATGGCGCTATGTGCTGGAGCAAATTTTGACTCTTAGATAATTTTTATAAAATCACACATAAGGTATCACAAAATTATTTCTTGTTAATAACTAGTCTTTAGGTTTTACCTACAAAGTAAATACTGGTAGCCGCTTGCCTTGCTTTAGCTTACAAAGCAGTGTATATATTGTATATAAATACACAATGTCCCTGTGTGTGTATGCATCTATATGTTTCAATAGATTAAGATAATGTATGTACATACATGCACACAGATATTTTAAAACATAGCTGTTGTTCTGCCAGCAAATACATATGTTTTAATTTCAGTTATCTGAGTAATTTAATGTAAATGCCAGCTTTTTAAAGAAATGCTTATCAAATCTAGTATACTTGCTCTCCATTCTGAAAGGAAACATTGCTTAGGAAACGAGTTTGATGTAGTCTTCTTAACATCTTGCTTTGACTAACAAGTAAATAGCGTATGTATGCAAAGTTGTGCTATGCATCTTTGTTGTGCTATCAAGGCTTTCTTTGAGGTTGGCACTTCTATGTGAAACTAGATTTTCATGTGTCCAGTATCTTCTCACAAGTATCTCCTTTGGTTGTCTCTGCTCTGTCACTACAGCAAAAAGCCACAAGAACTTCATAAGTCACATGTCTGCTTTCTTGACACTAGAAGCATTCTGCAGGACTAAAAGGTTTTCATTTCTCGAAGCTAACAAAAAATAATTTTAGAAGTTACAGGGACAACTTCCAAAGCAAATGAAGTATGAAAGGCAGAATGCCAAGCATCCAGCACTTTTAAGGCTGTGCTTATTTTTGCTAAACATTAATGCAATAAAATTACACAAGGTCACACTTTGATAAGATTTGTATATTGCACTGTTGCTAAATAATTCCTCATTTTGTAATATATAAGTTGGACTTATATATGGACCTTGTGTTGGACTTACGTATAGGTGGAAATTTTTACCCAAATAATTTTTTCTCTTTGTATGTGTCTCTTTTTCTATTTTGCAGTTTATCTAGGTTACCATATTCATTGGAGTCATTAGAAAAAATGGAACAGTTGGTTCTGTTAATCAAGATCCTTGTAGCTATTTAATGCCATTATTTATGAGATACCAGAATGCCTGAGGAAAGAGACTATTCATCAAATACATTTTTCAATTGTTTGCTATAGCTGTGGTTCTGAATAAAACATGCCTCCTGCAGAACAGAGTCATCTTTCAGTTTTGAATTGCTTCTCTGCACTAACTCTGATAGGATTTTATTGTTAATAGAATAACTCCAGTAGAGGTAGCGTCTGAAACTATTCTTGTTTATGGAAGTTACAATATTTTAGACCAAATATTTTGTTCACATTAAGGTAATACTTGCACAAACTGTGGAATTTAAAGTGGCTGAGGATGTCCTTATCTATCGGGGTGTAATCTTGACCATTCTGGAGAGATTTGCTCTATTTCTTGCCTGAGTTTTGTGTAAGCAGTTCCAGAAGACCTGTTCCAGAATGCTTCATACAGTGCCTCCAAAGGCCACTCACTGCAAACTGAGCAGCTGCATAGAAAAATCATCTGCAGTATAAAACAGTTACAGTTTAAGAAACCCCTTTCTGGGAAGGAAGTTACCAGTGGGAAGTACTTGAGAACATCTGTATTTAATAGATAGTTCCTTCAACCCTTGCTACGTTAAGTTTGTCTAGTTTGAAAAAGCTAAGGTGTTTAGCGTTACATCTCAAACTTAATGTTAAGTGCGGTGGTAGAGAAAACATTCAAATTGTGTTGCTCTCCTGCTGTCTCATCAAGTCTTCCCCAAACCCAGCAAAAGTACTGTGGATTGTAGCCCTATTGCCTACACTGGATTCAACCGTGAAGTGTTGTAACCTGAGTCTACAGGCTGAATTCAGTGGACCGAATTCTAATAGCTTTCTGAATGTTGCTTTGCACTTCTACAAAGAAAAGAACTGATCTCAAGAAGTGTGTGACTTACTGCAATAAGGGGTTATTTTCTAGCGCAGAAGTAGCTGTTGAGTGTTTGACTGTGCACACAGAAATGTATTCTTTCTGTCTGCCAAATCTGAGTTTTATATATATATGTATATACGTGGAGTCAGTTGGGATCTTTTTTGGCAGTTCTGACAGACTCTTTTTCTCTGCTTTTGTAGTTTTAAAGAATCCAAATAGAAGGTGCAAATAAGCTTCAACTTTGTAGCCACCATTCTGTGTCTGTTTTTCAACTGTTCCTCCTCTTGTCCCCTCCTCCACATGGCAATTCATTGCAGGTGCAGCACTGCAGGGGAGAAAATACTGCAATAAAAGCGAATCTATTTGGAAAATTATCTCCTGGAAATTGAAATTAAGATATTTGTTAATGTTGCAAGCTAATCATGCAGAAACTCAGAGAATTAGGGCTTCCAAAATTATAGTAATTTCCCTTTCAGAGTACTATAGGATTGTGTCCACCTGGCTGAATATTTGTGTTTTCTTTGTTTCCAAAGAATATGCCCATTTCATCATGATGAAGGTGTTCTGGCCCCAGTAGATTTCACCATAAAAAGCAAAATATGCTTGGTTCCTAGTTCCAACTTCTCTTTCAATATGTTTTAGGCTGGCAGCAACCCCAACTAAAATGCAGAGAGGAGAGATAAATCAAGGCAAAGCAGAAGAAAACATGGAAATGTAAAAAAGACATTGTAGTAGGCTCTGAAAGACACAGCTGTGGAAAGAAATTAACCCCTATATTTATGAGTTATGGGAGCAGTGCATTCACCAATGTGTCCTTCACTTCCATCAGGACCAGACTAGTTTAGATGGCCTTTCATCAAATCAGCTTGATTGTCAATCACGGAATCGCTAGGATAGAAAAGACCCACAGGATCATCGAGTCCAACCATTCCATCAAACACTAAACCCCTCAGCACCTCATTCTCCCGTCTTTTAAATACCTCCAGGGATGGCGACTCAACCACCTCCCTGGGCAGCCTTTGCCAGTGCCCAATGACAATTTCTGTGATATTTTTTTTTCTGATGTCCAGTCTGAACCACCCCTGGTGGATCTTGAGGCCATTCCCTCTTGTCCTGTCCCCTGTCACTTGGCAGAAGAGGCCAGCTCCCTCCTCTCCACAACCTCCTTTCAGGTAGTTGTAGAGAGCAATGAGGTCTCCTCTCAGCCTCCTCTTCTCCAGGCTAAACAACCTCAGTTTCCTCAGCCGTTCCTCATAAGGCCTGTTCTCCAGCCCCCTCACCAACTTCGTTGCTCTTCTCTGGACTCGCTCCAGAGCCTCAACATCCTTCTTGTGGTGAGGGGCCCAGAACTGAACACAGGATTCGAGGTGCAGTCTCACCAGTGCCGAGTACAGAGGGAGAATAACCTCCCTGGACCTGCTGGCTATGCTGTTTCTGATACAAGCCAAGATGCCATTGGACTTCTTGGCCACCTGGGCCACTGCTGGCTCATGTTCAGTCACTCTCAACCAACACACCCAGGTCCCTCTCCTCCAGGCACTTTCCAGCCAGGCTTCTCCTAGTCTGTAGCTGCTCAGGGTTGTTGTGCCCCAAGTGCAGGACCCGGCATTTGGCCTTGTTAAACCTCCTGCCGTTGGTCTCAGCCCAGCAGTCCAGCCTGTTCAGATCCCTTTGCAGAGCCTCCCGACCCTCCAGCAGATCCACACTTCCACCCAGCTTAGTGTCGTCTGCAAACTTGCTAAGGGTGCACTCGATGCCTTCATCCAGGTCGTTGATAAAGACATTGAACAGGGCTGGACCCAGCACTGAGCCCTGGGGAACCCCACTTGTCACTGGCCTCCAGCTGGATTTAACTCCATTTCCCACCACTCTCTGGGCCCGGCCATCCAACCAGTTTTCCACCCAGGAGAGTGTGCGCCCGTCCAGGCCAGAGGTGACAGTTTCTGTAGCAGAATGCTGTGAGAAACTGTGTCAAAGGCTTTACTGAAGTCCAGGAAGATACATCCACAGCCTTTCCCTCAGCCAGCAGCAGAGTCACTTTGTCATAGAAGGCGATCAGGTTAGTTTGGCAAGACCTGCCTTTTGTGAACCCGTGTTGACTGGGCCTGATCACCCGGTTCTCTTGCACATGCTTCATGATCGCACTCAAGATCACCTGTTCCGTGACTTTCCCTGACACTAAGGTCAGACTGACAGGCGTGTAGTTCCCTGGATCCTCCCTGTGACCCTTCTTGTAGATGGGCACAACATCAGCCAGCCTCCAGTCCAGTGGAACTGCCCCCGTCAGCCAGGGCTGTTGGAAGATGATGGAAAGGGGTTTGGGCAGCACATCTGCCAGCTCCTTCAATGCCCTTAGGTGAATCCCATCCAGCCCCATAAACTTGTGGGTGTCTAGCTGGGCAAGCAAGTCTTTAACCACCTCCTTTTGGATCATGAGAGTGTTGTTCTGCTCCTCTAACTCCTGGGTGTGTAAACAGAGGGAACAACTTTCCTTGCTATTAACGACTGAGGCAAAAAAGCATTAAGTACCTCAGCCTTTGTCCTTATCTGTTGTCACAGTTGTTCCATTTGTATCCAATAGGGACTGAATATTCTCACTGGTCCTCCTTTTATTGTTAATGTATTTATAGAAAGTTTTTTTATTAACTTTCACAGACTTGGCCAATCTGATTTCTACTTGGGCCTTAGCCCTCCTGATTTTTCTTCTGCACAATCTCACCTCCTCCCTGTAGTCCACCCAAGTTTCCTGTCCCTTCTTCCAAAGCTCATAGACATTCATCTTCTTTTTCATGTCCCTCAATATCTCCCTGTTCAACCAAGCTACTTTTTTTCCCCTCACTGTCTCCCTTTCCAGAACATGGGGACAGCTTGCTCTGGAGCTGCTAGGATTTCTTTTTTTGCAAGTGCCCAGCCCTCGTGGGCTCTCTTGCCCCTAAGAACTATCTACCATGGGACTTTATCAACCAGCCCTCTGAACAATCCAAAGTCTGCCCTCTGGAAGTTTAATGCGACTGTTCTGCTAACCTCCCTCCTCACCTCACCTAGAATTGAAAATTCTGCCACCTCCTGATGTAACAATCTCAATGTATCAATCCTTTTTGGTTCTCTTGGGGTCTGTTGGTATGGATAGGAAGGCAGTACCATTGTTTCCTGTTTCTTTATGCTTGTCTGCAGTTTGTGTACTTCTGAATGGGGAAAGGAAGAAAACTGACTATTTTTGTACTAGAAAATTTATTCCTTTAATTTGATGTTATGGCAGTGCTTTTATAACCAGAGTAGGTGCTTGTACCATTCACTGAATGTGTTATATACCAAAATAAATTTATACTCATTTGAATTTCTTTTATGGCTAAATTCCTATCCATTTACATACAAGTGAAAACAAGTGGTGTTTTGTCATCAGCTAACACTTCAGCAGCAACTAGGATGTTTTTTCCTAGATGTTCTAGTGGCTATTATTGTTTATTATATTAGTAGTGGTGTCTTGGAAATCCAGTCTAATGTCAAGCCTTGTTGTTCTGGACACCCTATGCACTAATAGTAAGGATAAAAGTCCCCAGGAATTGCACTGCCTTTGACAGCTTGCAGGCTAGTTTTAAGGCTGAATTCAAGGAGTAGATAAAACAGACAAATAGGTTTGGGAATGTAAAATTATAAATCAGGTCCGTAAATTAAATGCAGAGGTGTTGGTTCACTGACTTTCTAACTCATATTTACTTTGCTTGTTAAATGCCATTTGGACTCCTTTGTTTCCCCTAATTTACCCTTAAAATAAATAATGGTTGTGTTGCACACCTGTTCTAAAATTATTATCTACTATCACACATGAAGTGCTGTTGCATGGTGTGGCAATCATTCTTTTGGAGTGTCTTATTCTATTTTGATATGAGAGATGAGAAAGCCTAATGGATCTAATTGTTTTAGTTTTTCTATAATTTGTAAAATTCCTAAGAGATATTTGACTTGTATTCAATGGTGCTCAACTATTTGTCTGCATAATACAGGTAATTTATTCTACTTTGAAAAAACTGCAAGTTCTTGAAGGTTCATTTATTTGATAACAAATTGATGTGTTTCTGTTTCTACGAATTTTTTCAGATTATGTCATAATGCTTTGTGGACAAACTAAAATGAAAGAACAGAAAGGAAGGGGGCAAAAACCTGCTATACATCTGCCTTGTTTCTTTAATTTTCTCTGGTGGATACTAGCAATGTGTTTTCCACTGCCATTTAATTATGTGCCTTATGTGAGTCTGTAAAATGTGTTTGCCACCTGCAACAAATATGAATGAAAATCCTGGATGCAAATAATGATATCTAGGATCAAATATTGCTTGGATGCAACTTTGTCACTGATTTGATAACAACACAGCAAGAAACAGTAAAGAAAATTATTTTATAAATGAAGCCTTGTTGTTCTCAGACTCCTGCATATTTTACACTTTTCCTTCGGCACAACAAAAACACTTTATATATATATGTTTTTTGTCTAGACAGTGAAGATCAAATATATGTCCTTTTCAACAGGTTGAATGAAGTTACAGTAAAGTGTTCTTTCCTCTAAGAGATTTAGATATAGTGGTCTCCTTTCGGTTCTTTGTCATCTTTCACATTGTTGTGGGTAGACCATAGCTGCTGTGTTTAGGCCTGATTTTAGAGTTAATCTCTTCTAAATAGACAGTGGGTAGTTTGAATGAAGTTTGCCTCATTCTTTTTATAGGTTTCTTGCTTTAAAATGGACTTTTGTTCATACACTTTTCTGTGGGAAATGCAAAAATAAGGAGCTTGAAGATCCTACTTTACAAGTTGGCCAATAGTTTTTCTAGGGACAGTTTTTCGCTTTGTGGGGTTTGGTTGTTGGGTATTTGTGGTGAGAATATTCAAATATTTTTCTGGTTATGTTGGTTCTTTCTTGATTTTCTATAGGAATCAGCTACATACTTCTTGCTGACTTTTCAGTGGTCTTCATTGTGCTAAAATATTTAATATGTTGCATATTGCACAATAAGAATGTCTTTGATAATATAAGGTAAAGTTCTTATCAGCCAGCTATCTGGCTCGAGGAAAAGGGCTTGGGAGATCAGATGGGGATTCTCCACAGGGCTGTGGAGTAACATACACCAGTGCTTTGCCTTCAAAAATATTTTATTGGTGAAATCTGCAGTTAGCTATACATCTATTATTGTATCTCAAAGATCTTCAGGCCCATGCAGAATCCCATTCTAGAATCTGGGGCCAAGAATGTATAGATGAATTTTTAATTTAAAAAAACCCTTTTCTTTCAAAAAATGTCACTTAAGAGGATTAAGTAGTATATATGGGGGAGGGAGGAGGAACTGTAAGTTTTGCTGAAGTTTTGTTTTTCTGGAGAGGAAATTCTTAAGATAGAGACAACTGGAATCAACTTTTTAGAAGAAATATTCATCATGCTTAAAATGAAAAATACTCTGGCATGAAAATGGGAGGATTTATATCTCAAATTGTCAGAAGGGAATTTCTCCTGTGAAATTCTCCAAAAATATAGTTTTTTTCTGACCAGCTCTGTATGGAGACAGCTCATGACCATATTACATATAAACAAGAGTCAATCATAGCACAAAACACAGACTAGAGGCACTCCCTTTAAACTTCACAATGTTGAAGTGCCTTTTATTCAAATACCCTACATGAAAATCAGTTCTCAAAATCCTCCTGGAAAAAACCTCAATATTATATTTATTTTTATGATAATTAAGAGAATTTGTAAGAGGATGGAAGACATTTTTATACCTTCTAATGCAATGCTGTGCACAGACTGGTGGGCTAGAGCTGACTGTATCCCACTATGGCATATGCAGAAATGCAGAATGATGTCAGATCACTAGCTCAGCCTACAACTTGTTGGCACAGAACTTCTGGTAAGCTAATAAATATATACTGCTTCCAAACACAAGTGGTTTCATGTGAGTTAGCTGAACTGTTTTGCCAGGCTATTTGAGTTCCAGTGTTATCTTCTCCAGATTGAGACTTGTACAATTGCCAAAATGACAGAAACGGAATTGAAAATGCCTAATCATGGTTGTTTCCTAGCCATTGCATACCTGTTTTTTTCTTTGTTTTATTGTGCCATGACAAAAGTTTAGAATGGCATTATTATTTTCTAGAAGTGCAAAACAGGGGAGAAAACTGTCTAATATCCAGTTAGACTTACAATATTTAGTTCTGCTCTTCTAGAGCAGTCTATAGATAAGGATTTTCAAAATGTTAGTTCCCAAATTTTAGCTCTGTTTCCCTGTTAACTGTGTATGAATTGGAATGTGCCACAAATCTTTTCCGTAACACAAGGGAGATTCTAAATGAATTGGGAAGTATAACCTAATTGTGAACATAATTGCAGTTCTTACAGGTAATTGCAATCATAAGTCAGGCAAGACAGATTCTAAAAGTTGGGTCAGACTTTTAATTTCGTGATCTAAATTATTAATGGGAATATTTCCATAAGCTTTCTACATAAAAATTGACTTCATAACAGAGAGGTCAGCTGGTCTTGTCTTCTAGCATTTATGATTATCAGTGGTAATCAGAAACTCTTTTTTCATAAATGTGTGCTTCTGTTGTCTCCTGACGTACACAAAAAATATAAGTGGTTAATTTCTTACAAGTTTTAGGAAGCAAAAATTAATTCTGTAGTTTCTAGTAAAAAGAAAATTAAATTAGACTATGCATGTAACATCAGCTTTTTAATTTTTGGAGTGATTTAATGCCTTGGGAATCTTGAAAGCAATGTTGAGTCAATTTTGGAAAGCCCAATATAAGTCTACTTTTCACAGTGTGGCTGCAGTCCGATAAAATGCTATGATGCATAAAGAAGACAAGCAGATCGGTACAAGGATGTCTAATGCTATTGTATAACTCAGTAGTGTTTCCACATCTGATACACAGCCGTGTTGAACACAGTATATCTTGAGACTGTTGCAGTGGTAATAAAAAGGGACTTTGAACAAATGCTGAGGATGATGGGGACTTTAAGGATTTCTATAAGAGGACAGTAAAAGGCTGAGATTACTTATATAGAATGTAAACTGAAAACTACTATAACCTGCCTTCTAAAGTGAAATTTAATAGCATATGTAGTACCATCAAATAGAATGAATTCAAGACAGATAAACAAGATTTTTATTTTTTACCTGAAACACACAGTAATGATAGAGTTCGAAATAACAAAAGTAACAAAGACTGAAATTCAGAAGATTCAGAAAGATATTTGACACCTTTCTCAATGAGAATCAAGAATAATAAACATATACCTGTTTTAGCAAAGGCAAAACATTTTAGAAAGAAAAATACCTAAGGCAAACGTATACTTTTAATATAACAGTCTATTTCATCTTGTAATATATCTTGGCTGACCAGCATTAGGTATATTGAGTAAGAGAGAGGATATTGGACAAAATTGACAATTATTTTTATTCAGGATGACAGTTTCTTCTCCTATTTCAATCTGAATTAATTTGTTATAATTTTTCTCTGCTCCATTTGTCAAGAAAAAAGAATGAATGGCAGCTTCGATTTCCCTTTCTGTCCCCAGAAAGTATCTGTCATAGTCCTCTTTCAGAGATTCAAAGGGGCAACTTTTGAAGCATTTTTCACTCACATTTCATGTTTACAATCTATGAACAGGCCTAGGAATACAGCAAATAACTCAATCTATACTCCTTTTCTGGCATTTCACTACTTTAAATAATGAGAAATGGTATGTTTTACAGTTTCAGGGATGCTCAGCTAGAAAGAGTTACCGGATCTGTTTTATTCTAAAAACACTCATCCCTTGACAGTTGATCTGCTTCCAAGTGTCCAAATTTCTGTAGTGAGTCTGTAGTGAGTTCTGTATTGAAAATATTAAGGTAATAATTCAAAGATCTTAATAAATTCATAACACATTTGCTTTAAAAAAAATCTTTTACGCCTTCTCATACTAGTCCAATTTATAAAAATACAGGTTCCGAGCACAAAAATGTTCTTGTTTAGGATACTTGAATTCTGAGCCACGGTGTGAAGTTTGTTTTCTCTCCACAGAAATTCAAAATCCTAAATCCAATTTGTGTTCCCTATCAAATTGTCAACATATGGCTGGGATTATAACAGCTTAAAGACAGAATTTCTGCTTGGTTTTTGTCTCATTCAGATATCTCACTTACAAGGGCCTCAAGTGTCTATGGAGCCCGTCTTGTCCTTGCACAGATCGTTGCCTTTCTCATGAAAAGATTTCAGCGCACTAAGCGAGACTGGAGAGGAAGCCTGGCAAATGTGCTGATGCCCGTCCTCTTTGTTGCACTGGCAATGGCCTTGTTTAGTGTGAAGCCTCTGGCTACTGACTATCCTTCTCTCAAGCTGACACCAAGAATTTATGACAACGCAGAATCATTCTTTAGGTAAAGGGCTCATCCACCATAATCAATATCCCATATTCTGGGACCCTTTCCCTTGAGTTTCATATTTTAAAGATTATTTGCATCCTATGAAAGACAATATGTTAGTTTTTACAATAGCTATTTAGTTTTCAGATGTTTAGTACATTTTTATAGGTTTTTATGACAGTGAGAGACATTTTAAAGACAAAAGGGGGAAACACTTTGGAGCAATTTGACCTGGGTGATATGTTTCAATACCAGTAAAGACCATTTATACGTAAATACACAAGTGTATTTAAACAAGCCTTTGCATGCTTTATTTTTACTTGCTTATGTCTGGATCCATTTTCTCAAAATTGTTCTCCAGTTTGAAAGTGGAATACAGTATTAACAAAGCCTATATGGATATGTTATGTAGTTCTTTAATTCTATAAATATGTATGATCTTGAGCATGAAAGTTAATAGAACCAGGCATATTAATGTTTGTGTCTTTTTTTTTTTTTAACTCCCCTGTGGCCCACTTGGAACAGCATTGAAGATGATAACCTAGAAAATCTTTCACAGATTCTACTGAGATATTTCTTGGATTGGGATCACACATGCATGAATTCAAAACAAAGGTAACTGGGAATAACATATCTACTTTCTTAACTGTAAAGTGTAAATCTTGTAAATTCATTATTTTGTGTGTGTGTTGTTGAATTTCTTAAGCTTTTATTTGCATTATGAGGTCAATGACAAATCTGTTCTGGTCAAGGAGCTGGCATCTAAGTAAAGTATGTAAGTAGGCTTCGTTGTTTCAAGTCCAACACAAATCCCTTAGAAGCCAATGAGAGCTTTCCAATTAATTTTGGGAGGGATTTGATCAGGTCTGTTGTCCATATGAATAAAGGCTAGAAAATTACAATGCATTTTAGGAAACATTCTAGATTTCCAAATTTAGGAATGCAGAATGGTGACCATGCTTTACTTATTGAATTGCTGCAAACACAAGGCATGCAACTCATTTGCCGCTTTACTTATGTACATATTGTTAATACACTTTGATACAAATGAATAAAACTGATATAGCTTTAGACACAGCTACCACTGTGATAAAATGCTAAGAGGATGCTCAAGATGTCAGATCTTCTTGTTACTCTGTGGATTTATTCTCTTAAGTAATATATTTCTTTCATTTAGTGGTTATTCCTATCATTGTATTTATTCCCATTAGAAAAAATAGTTCATGTTGGCAGATGAAAACTCTATCACCCCAGGATTCATGCAGATGTGTGGCTGAACAAGAGGTGTGTCATTTTATGTTTACTTATGGATGTAAACACTACGCGTATGTATATTACATCTAATAGTTTGTCTCTTCTTTTTGAAAGGCTAGAGAAAGGGATGAGGAAATTAACCCTCATAGTACTGGCATCTGAAATATAGCAATGCAGTTTTGGGAAAAGTGGAAGGAGGAAAGTAATTTTTTGTTTTGCTGGGCAAGGAAGAGATTTGTCTATAATACTAGTGAGACATATACTTAAAATATGAGAAGCTTAAATGAAATTGGAATGGGAACTCACACAGGGAGAGACTCAATAACCCTGAAAGCTCAAAAGTGGAGGTTCCCTGTATCTGGGAGCTATGGAAAATCTGAATCTCTGAGAATGAATTCCAATTGGCGTAGGGTCAGAATGTCAAATAAGCCTTAATTTTTTTCAGTTGATAAACATAATATACTTCATGGTAAACTTAGCTGCGCTGCTGGTGTAGTGGTATCATGCGAGATTCCCATTCTTGTGACCTGGGTTCGATTCCCGGGCGGCGCAAAACCTTATGGTTGGACTTGATCCTGGAGGTCTTTACCAGCCTAGTGATTCTATGATTTATAAGGCTTCTGAGATACTGATCATAATATCTTGTTTCCTTTTCTTTGGTTGTGAGAATATCCCAATGAATCATGAGAAAGTATCTTTAGTCTTCTCTTTAGTCCATCAATGACATTTTTAGAAACTTATTGCATTAACTAAAATTTTATTTTCATCTCATGTTCATCTTGTGCTTTTTTGTATTTCTTCTTAAGAACAAGTGCATAGCAGTCTTGCTTTTTTTCATTGTTGAAAACTTTTCTAAACTTTTGTACAAGTTTTGGTGTTTTTAAAACAAAATGGACTGACAAGGTGGCAAGAGAATTCTAAGGCAGTTCTGATATTTAGGTGATTCATTTATTTGAGGTACCTTATAAACATAACCCCATAATTTATTCAAAAGATATCCAACCTGAGAAAGGCAAATCCAGCTGAAAAGCAATTCTGCAAAATCTGTGTAAAAATTAAAAAACATGGCAAAATATAGTGCCACTGATTTTGAAAATTTCTTTATTTATTTTATGTATACTGTTTTTCAGATGTGCCTAAGTTTCAATGCCTCTGCTCCATATGTGAAGAATAAGAGAGGACATATTTTGTATAATCTTTCAGGGTTCCTTGTAGAAGAATATTTAGCGAGACCTTCTGACAAAGCAAGGTAACCTTAAAATAGCTAACCTTTGTTTGTCTTCTGTGTATAAAAAACAGAGTCATTCCTTATCCACAGAATAGACCTATGTCACTGAGACCATAAGGGGTAGTTACCTGTTTCTGTTTGTTGTTATCAAGGTGTAGAGTCAAGCTAAGGTAACACGGAACCCCCTTCATGGTCACTTCTCAGAGATTCCTCCAGCAGTTGCTTGTAATTGCCTGCAGGCATACCCTGGCTCCTCTTGCTACACCACAAGTTATTTAAGCATCTCAGAGAGGGAAAATGCATATGCATATGCAAATCAGATGAAAAATGTATTTTCCATATGTCAGAGACTCAATCAAATAGAGGTGAATATACTCAAATTAATCTTTTATTTGAACTAAATGGTTAGTATCCACACAGCAAGACTTCATATTTTATACCAGCCACATAATCTGCTGTATTCTCAGGTTTATTTAGGTGCCTTTACAGCTCAACCACTGCTTTTGACATAAATGCATAGACCAAATATGATGTTATCAAAGAGAAGAAAGCATTAACCATTTATTCAGTAAGGAAAAAGTGTGTGTGATTTGATAAAAATAGAGGTAAGCATTTTAGGAAGAAAGATCTGAGCTGGAATATGAATGGAGTATGAAGAAATCGGGCTGTTTAAGATGTTTCTGAAAGCCAGTAATACCTTATTTATTTGCAAACCCTCTAGTTGCTCAGGGATTTCAGCTTTCAGAAAGTAAAAAATGTTATCTAGGGGAATCCCTTTATCAGAAAAGAGCAATAATGTTCACCTGATTCAAAGTACATTGATCTTTTGTTTTTAACAGAGAAGGGGATTGTGAAAAATAAAGCATTAATGTAGATACTGCTACTTTATAATTGCAAGAAAAGACTGCTAAGCTCAAGACAAGTAATTTGCTGTTACTTTATTTTCCCTTACCAGGTATGGTGGTTGGTCTTTTGAAGGGAGGAAGGCATTTGAACTCCAGAATGAAAAAGTGGATAGCACCAAATCTAAACCTCTGGTTAAGGTAAAGGTTGCATGTATGTGTGTACATTTATATGTACTTTTCGCTTACTTATTCAGGCTCCAGTCTTTACAGCACTTAGCAAATCAATCACTGCATAAAATACTTGCATTTTGAAATTAGGAGAAAACACCTCTGTCCCTTATAGTCTACTTCTCTGTTCACAATTCTTAAGTATTATCCTCTGTTCTGAGAAGCATTTTTAAATGAGTCAAGCAATACGGCTTTTGTTGTTTTAGTTTTTTTTTCCCTGGGAACTTATTTCATATTCTTAACTGATCTCATCTTTACAACATTTTAAAGGAGTCAGTGCAGATACTCCTGTTTGATTGTTTGTTTGTTTTCTACAAAAAGTCAATGTCAGAATTAACTAAAGATCATTGAACATCTCAAATATATGCTATTATTAATTCTTTTTTCATTTTTGCAACGAAGACTTTTCTTTGCTACATTTCTCACATTCTACATCCCCATGCCGCCCCCCTGCCCCCCGAAAAGTAAAGGTTTAGCTTCTAGGAGTAGCTACTTGTGTGTAAGAAATATGCTACCTTATGTTTATAATCCCCTTTTAATACATGAGTAACTTTCCATTTTTACCCCATATAAACAGAAGTGTGCCTTGCTGAACTTAGTCATGTGAAATCTGAGTCTCTTTTTGACAGTATATCACACTGTATAGTAATGCTACACACAGACACTATTTTCTGTCTGGAGCTACCTCTGAAGTTAAAATAAGGATTATTCTAAGCACAACTGAAATTAAGAGCTTTTCCTTGAGGCCTTTTGGTAAGCTCTTGAAGGATACAGTGATACTGTGAAAACTTGGGATGGGAACTAGAGGCTAATAGCCAATTATGAGTGCAAGGGGTTTTATTTTCCTTGTGGATGCTCAGCAAGGTTCTTTTGAGATCTGTTCAAATGTAGACCAGCAATGAGTAGAGGAACGGCAGTCTTGGAGGAGTATTGAAGAACAGCATTGTGTGGTGCCTCTTCTTGTATTCAAGGTAAAACAGATTTGCTAAGAGGAAGCTGTGGACTTTCCAGATCAGAATGTGGAAGAAAGATGTTTCTTCCTTTAAACAGTTTTATGTGGGTATAGGAACTAGATTTAATATGCTCTTATAAAAGAAGAATAGAAGGAACAGTGTAAACAAATTCTTACCCAAAATCCATTTTGGGACAAAGTGTTAAATCAACCCTGTGTTAAAACAACATAAAGGTGTTCTCCAAGTCAGTATCATTTCACATTTAGTTTTGCAAAATCACTGCCTATTTGCAATGCCTTCACATAGTTTCCTTAAAAATCTCTCTATCTTATATACACACTCTACCTGATATGTGTTTTCATTTTGGCCATTTGTTATCTCCCTTCTACTCGCAGGTTTCTTAAGCTTTGAACTTCATTCCATCAGTCCTTCATTAGGAACTTGAAACTTTAGAGGGCTGCAGTAAGATGTGTTCTATGACTGTTTCTTTTGTCCTATGTATCTTCAATCATTTTAGACTCTTGTTTTGACATACCTCCATTGTGGTTTTTGTCAGGGTCCTTTTTTTTTTAAAATGTCTTTGGCAGAGATCTCCACCTGCCAACAGCAAAGGGATACATTACAGTTCTACTATTAGGGAGTAAGCTTCTGATTTCAGAGTAAAGGAAAATAGTAGGGTAGATTTATAAAGGGCACTGTGTTGTCTAAAATACCTCCTGGAAAAGTGGGTTTTGACTGATGCAATGTCAATTATTGCATTAACCTTTCAGTAATTAATGACCAGACTTTTACTTTGACCTTTCAGGCTTTTTCATAAGACAGTGAATGTACCATTTACATAGCCTTGTATGAAAGCAAATGAGAAATTTGCATTTGAAGAGACTTGCATTACTGTTCATTTCATTTTAGAAAATTTCTTAATCTTTGTATGTTATTCTCCTCCATTCAAAAAGTAAACAATTTCCAGTTCAAATTAAAAATACCTTTCAATGCCCATTTTACTTTGCCTTATCACACCGTGCTTTATATACAGCATGCATGAGGCATACACATGCATACAGAGAATGTGTGTGTGTGCATACACGAGGGAATGTATCTACCACATGACAAATGTGTCTGATTTAAACTATTAATTATTGACATTCATTGATGATTGCTGCTACGTGTGAAAAGCACAACTCCTCCTAATTTTTTTTTGTTTTCACGATTGTAAATTCTTTGGTCCCCTTTGATAATATGGGTGAAAAGGGTTCCTTTGTGATTACATAGTTACTGTTGTTTATAACATATAGGAAGAAAATGCAGTAATTTGAAATAATCCTGAAAGACAATTTCTGCTGTTTATGTGGTATTCTGAAGTGTGCATTTTTTCACTCTCAAAGGCTGGAATTTGAGACTTTATATTATTAGTATAAGTGCCCAAAGAAAGTTATATCTCTCCACTCTAATACCCCCTTGTCTCTGTCTCCCTACTATGAATCTAGTCCATGGGTGCTTAGGGATTTCTCTCCTCTCCTCTCCTCACCCTTTTCTCTTGATAGGTCATAGGTTAGTCAAAATGTCAGTCTAGCATTATTCGGAAATATTAATGGAAGGTAAAAATCTTATGGAATAATGAAAACCAAATCTTTACAGAACTCTTATCTAATGTGGTGAGGTTCCATGTGTTTCCATAGGAAGGAATTTTATCAACCACGGATAGGAGATAAAATAATGAATATTAAATATAACCCTCTTAATCTACATATTTTCCCATTACACATCTCTTTTCCATCCCTTTGTAAAAAATCACTTGTGTGGCATGCAAGAATTTACAGAACATATTTCAGCTGGAAGTAAATTTTTTCCTTTTTTATATTTTAGCTTAGCGACCAATTTAGAATAAGCCACAAAATTTTAGAAAAAAAGAGCTTCTGTTGAAGTGAACAATTTAAAATGCCTCTTTTACCAGTTTCTAAACAACTAAATATTCAGCTTCAATTTGATTATTTTCTGGCAGTTTGATTCAGTTACATGACATAGCTTGAAGGAATAATTCTAATTAATGTGTGGGATATTGGAATGTATTGTTGCATAGAATGTTCTTTTGTGGGATTTGTATTTTCATTTGATTGTTGATCACGTTACTGTTTTTCTAAGGTGTTGTGTGAACATGAGACCTTGCCACTGCTTCATTAAATGAGGATGTGTCATTGAATTTTGCTTTATTGTTTTCTCAATTGTCTTTTTTTTCAATACAGTGAACACAATTGCAGTGAAGTTCCATTATGCATGTATAACTTTCTATTTGGCACAGAACTTCTGAAAAAAAAGATAGAATAAGAAATGGCTGTGTGAGGCTGTGAAAACGACTGGCTATTCTTGATCACTTGTTTGTATTTCTTTGCTCTGTTTGTTATTTGCACAGATGATCCAGCAGTGCAAAGGTTCTATTTCACTTCATTTCTTTAAAGAACTCTCTTCTTGATTAAAGAATGGGAGATTTCATTTGTGTAGTAGTCTATGGGAAATGAACTGGAGAACAAAGAAGTTGCACATCAAGTTAGCAAAAAAGGATAGAGTTTGGGATTTCTTCTTTTTTCTTTTCTTCAAATGTGGTGATGTCAGATACTGTTAAGATTTCAAACAGTTGTGAAAACCACATAAAGAAGAGGAGAAAATGTGAAAGCTGATGCAAGCAAGAGCAGTCATAGACTAAAGCTACTAAATTTTTAAAATAATGATTAACAGAGCTTATGGCAAAGAAGATTCGAGGGTGAGTGGCATAGGAGATGTGACAGTGGAGCTCACAGTGATGTTTGAAAGCACAATATAGGATAGATGGGCCTAAGTCAAATGGACAATTAGTGTGTTGTAAACCTTGCCTTGAATTGCATACAACATGGAGATCCAAACAAGCAGGTAGTCAGAAAAATAAATTAGAAGAAAATAATTATTAAGACAGGGAAATAAACTGAAGGTTAAACAATCTGCACTGGGGAGAAATCTAGAGAAGAGCGCAACAGAAAAAGCAGCCGAAGTCTAGAACTAGTATACAAATAATGATTGTGGCTGCATACTGCAAGAAAGAAAAACCAGAATTATCTGCATGTAAATGAAAAAAAAGAAAAAAAGGTGAAGTTTACACCAGTATTAGGAACAGGCACATACATACAGAAGAGCACAATACGAGAACAGCATCAGAGTGATGAGAAAAGAATCTTCAGGGAAGTTTCCAAGATGTAACTATATAGATAGCAATTTTAGAAAGAATATAAGAAAACAAATCCCAGAAGAAGGATGTTAAGGCAAGAAAGACCTGTAATAAAAAATGCACTTTACAGTATGATTCAGAAGCCAGAAATTAAGTGAAACTTGTCCAGCATCCACCTGAGATATAAAAAATGCAGATTAACAAATAGCTGTTATCAAATAGCAAAAACTGTAAACAAAAAGATGAAAGTTTGATGTGGAGTGTGGAATGGATAGTGATTAAAGATGATTTTAAACATGCCACTAAAACAGAAAACAAGCATACATAGTAATTTGACCTAGTTTTCAGTATGGATAATGTAGGTTCAAACGCACTATGATTAACAGTAATGAGGCATAGAAATAGAATCAGTTTTCAAAGGCGAAACAAAACTCAGACCTCAGTACAGCCAGTTTTGGGATATGTCAGGCTCTCAGCAATGTTTCTAGCACATGAAAGTGTGAATTTTGAGTATATTTATTGAGTCAGTGCAATTCTGCATGATTTGAGGATAAAGTATATGTTACAGCAGAACCGCTTCCCTATGCTTCTCAGAAAGATTGGCTTGCTTTGTCTGCCTTAAAGTTTGTCCATATTAATTTCCTCCATGCTTAATAAACCACTGATAATTGCTTCTTGAAAGTGGGAACACAGCTTTGTCCTTTATGGAATAATTTCATGCTCATCTTGTAAATAGTATCTCCTTCATTCTTTCTTCCCTCACTTTCTAGAACATTGTGTTCCTAAACATTTTCTGTTGCGAATCACTTGTAGGTATTATTTGTATAAGGTTTTATTTGTATTTAAAGAATATTCTCCACTTGTAATACTAGTTTACTGATTTCTTTGTATTTGCAGTTAAATCATGTGATTTTTCCTTTTCTGTTTTTCTAATCAAACATGTATAAAGGAAGGGGCATGATGTTCCATTTAGCCAGACAACATAAATTTAATAATTAACATTTACAGACCCAACAGTAGGAAAAAACCTGATACATTCTGTTGAAAGACCCATACAAATTATCTGATTCTCTTGTGCTTAGTTCACCTTCTTCTGTGAATAGATAACTTAACAGTAGAATTTGATATCTTCATGCAATTTTTAAAAGCATGGGAGCTCTGAGATCAGCATTCAGATTCAACTCATTTTGATTCAGTTTCCGTTCTCTCTTCTAGGTGTGGTACAATCAGAAAGGTTTCCATTCACTGCCATCCTACTTAAATGAACTCAATAACCTCATTTTGTGGATGAATTTGCCTTCTAATGTGGATTGGAGACAGTATGGTAAAAGTCCTTCTTTTTCATATCTTTTGAAAACCAGTTTTAAAATAAACTAAATAAATTTAAGTCTGGAAATTTTTCATAGCATAAAGTAGGATTGCAGAATTACACATTTCTTAGTAGGATTTGAAAGTGGAACTTTGAAGTAAACAGAAGGTCTGTTTGTGTGAGGCATGTATGGAACAATAAGGTGAAATTTGAATTTATGACTCACTATTTTATATGAGTTTCTTTTATTGTGTAATATGTGTAAGTTAGTTTTCTATACTTAGAATGAAAGTCACTGTGAAATCACTGTGATGGATTGTTTTAATAGGATGATTAATGCACAACAGACTATGAATTTATAACTTCTTTTTCACATTACTCTATCTCCTTATGTAAATATCCAGGGTAGATGAGGACTATCCTATAAACTATCACACTGCAACATGATCATAGAATTATAGAATGGTTTGGATTGGAGAGGACTTTAAAGATCACCTAATTCCAGCCCTCCTGCTGTGGGCAGGGACACCTGCCACTGGACAAGGCAGCTCAAGGTTCCATCCAACCTGGCTTTGAACATTTCCAGGGAAGGGGATGTTCACAGCTTCCCTGGGCAACTTGTTCCAGTGATTCACCATCCTCATTGTGAAGAATTTCTTCCTAATGTCTAGTCTAAATCTTTCCCCCTCCAATTTAAAGCTATTTCCCCTCATCCTATCACTACATGCCCTCATAAAAAGTCCCTTCCTATCTTTCTTGTATGCCCCCTTCAGGTGCTGGAAGGCAGCTATAACGTCTCCCTGGAACCTTCTCTTCTCCAGGCTGAGCAAGCCCAACCTTCTCAGCCTGTCGTCATAGCAGAGGTGCTCCAGCCCTCCGATCATCTTTGTAGCCCTCCTCTGGACCTGTTCCAACAGTTCCATATCCTGCTTATGTTGGGGATTTCAGAACTGGACATAATACTCCAGATGAGGTTTCACAAGAGACAAATAAAGGGGCAGAATCACCTCCTTCGGCCTGCTCGCCACGTTTCTTTTGATGCAGCCCAGGATATGGTTGGCCTTTTGGGCTATGAGTGCACATTGCCAGCTCATGTTGAGCTCCTTATCAGTCAGCACCCCCAAGTCCTCTGCAGCGCTACTCTCAGTCATGTCATCCCCCAGCAGGTATAAAAAACTGCAAATTGCCTCGACCTAGGTGTAGATACTTGGATTTGGCCTTGTAGAATCTCATAAGGTTCTCACAGCCCCACTTCTCCAGCTTCTCCAGGTCCCTCTGGATGACATCACATCCTTCTGGTGTGACATCTGCAGCACTCAGTTTGATGTCATCTGCAAACTTGCTGTGGGTGCACTCAATCTCAGTGTATATATAATTAATGAGAATATTAAACAGCACTGATACCAATATGAAACTCTGAGGGACACCACTTGTCACTGATCTCTATCTGGACATCGAGCTGTTGACCACTACTCTCTGAATGTGAGCATCTAACCTATTCCTTATCCACTGAATGTCCACCCATCGAATCCATATCTCTCCAATTTAGAGAAAAGGATGTTGTGAGGTACCATGTAAAAAGCAGATGTCCAGGTAGGTCACATCCATTGCTTTGCCTATGTCCACTGAAATGGTTATCCTATCATAGAAAGACACTAGGTTGACAAGGCCAGACTTACCCTTAGTGAAACCATGCTGGGTGTCTCGAATCACCTCCCCATCTTCCATGTGCTTTAGTATAGTTTCTAGGAGGGTCTATTCCATGATTTTCCCAGGCACAGAGGTGAGGCTGACAGGTCAGTATTTCCCAGGGTCATCTTTTCTAGCCTTTCTGAAAATGAGGACAATGTCGCCCTTCTTGCAGTCACCAGGGACTTCTCCTGACTGCCATGACTTTTCAAATATCATGAAGAGTGGCTTGGCTACCACATTAGCCAATTCTCTCAGGACTCTGGGATGAGTCTTGTCTTGTCCCATAGATTTATATATGTTCAGATTCCTCAGGTGATCATCAACCTCATCTTCCTCTACAGTGGGAGAAGCTTTACCCCCCTGCTCCTCTTCTTGTGGCCCATTGACCCAGGAGGGGTGAGGAGAGTGATTGTCAGTGAAGACTGAAACACAAAAGTTGTTGAGTACCTCTACCTTCTTATCTCTTGATACGAGGTCACCATTTTCATTCATCAGTCAGGTTATGCTTCTTTAACCTTCCTTTTTTGGCTGATGTTCCATAGTATCCTGTTACACAAGGAACAGGAGAGGCTGGTATATCTTATTACTGTACATTAAAAAAGAGAGATTAGTATATTTCACACCTGAAATCTCTAATTCAGATATCCCTGAACTGTATAAGAAATAGTTAAAACAAAAATTTTACAAACTGACTTTTAAAAAAATGACTGCATCCAAAGAATTAGCTGTTAATCCAGATGAACATTTAGATGTTGAAATCTAGTTTAAAAACTGAGCTTGATAGTTCACGCTAACTATCAGTCCATTCCACTTCGTTTCGTTCTTAAGATTCTCTTGAAAAGGAATTGGTTTGTTTTAGAGAAATTTTAAAATAAGTTTTGATCATTTTTTAAGAGTTTTGGAAAAGGCTGGATGGTTGTCTGTAATGATAAAATTATTTTAAGTGTGTTTATAATGAAAAAGGAAGAAAGAAAACAAAAAGTTGTGAAAAGAGGGAAGGAATCCTGGGTATCTGAACACAAAAATTTGTTAATAGAAGTTTCACGATGCTTTCAAGATGGTTGGGTTTTTATTTTTCTAAACAAATTATGAGAACGAGTCAAAGGTAATGTATTTCTGCAGAAATTTTGAATGAAATGAAAGCAGAGAATTTTTAATAGAAATAGATTTTTCCCTGCAATTTATGGATGCTACTGATGTTAGCTCATATTCTGTACCATTTGATATTCCATTCTGGAACTTAAATGCTTAAGTAGCCTTACTTTTATATCTATAATGGAGAACTAGAGACTTAGGAGGTTATAATTGGAGAAAATTATAGTTGTCCCAAGGTTTGGGGAATATATTTTGTGTTGTTGCATGACGTAGAAACCCAACAAGCAAAACAGTGCTTAATAAATATTTCAAGTCCTGGACTGTCACCTATACAAATATGGGCTCATTATACAGTCTTCTGGAAGAATACATTGGTTAAGTCTCAGCAGAAGTAGAGTTTATGAACTAG
The DNA here is from genome assembly GCA_033459285.1 of Clamator glandarius. Taxonomy (NCBI): domain Eukaryota; kingdom Metazoa; phylum Chordata; class Aves; order Cuculiformes; family Cuculidae; genus Clamator; species Clamator glandarius. The sequence continues at coordinate 5,413,198 of JAUNZM010000245.1, read as the reverse complement.
AAGGCGGTTTATTTATGTGCATATCTACTGGAGAGGTGCAATAAAGATGTATTGACCATGCTCTTGAGACATAATGTAGAAGTACCTGTCCGAGAAAACCTAGAAAGAGAAGTAATTTACCTATCTGCATGTATGAATATAAATGTTTATGTACAAATATATGTATACATCTATGTCTACATACATACATGTCTCTTTGTAGAGACAAGTACATATGTACATTTTAGTTAAAAGATAGCAAACCCTCAACAGTTTTCCAGTACTATATAGTGCACTTAATCTCAGTTCACTTTAACTATCTCTTACTTAATGATATTGCTCTGATGGAAGAAGAACTACTTATATGCTCTTCTTAATAAAATAGTTATATGCAGTCCTGTACATACTGTGTTTCAACATTTTAATCTATTCTTTTTGGGTTTTTTTTCCCTCTTGCAAACTCTCTTTTTTTTTTTGTATGCAAGAGCAGCTCTAGAATATTATAAGGAATTACTGCAAGGAAGCTTTTTAGGATGTTGCAGTAATGTAGCTTTGTAATTCTGACATACACTGCCATTTTTTTCCCCTATGGGATAAGTTTTCCTGTCAATAGAACCAGTATTTCTGTGTTACCTTTAAGTTACATAAAAATAATCTGACCCTTGAAAAGTGAGTGTGAGTAAATGGTCTTTCCTTTCTTCACAAAAAATAAATCTTGCTTTACTGCAAGAAACTTACTTTAGTAGGGTAGAGTATTGCTGTGGTTGTAAACAAGAGTAGTAACTAGTATGGTATTGATACAAGCCAGGATGTTACTGGCCTTCTTGGCCAACTGGGCACACTGCTGGGTCCTGTTCAGCGGGCTATCAACCTCCAGGTCTTTTTCCACCAGGCAGCTTTCCAGCAATTTATCCCCAATAATTTGTGACCCCAGTGCAGGACGTGGTATACTCTCTAAAGTCTTGCTACCCTCAAACATATCAACTCTCACAACTAACTTGGTGTTGTCTGCAAACTTACTGACGGTGCACTTGATCTGCTTGTTCAGATCATTAATAAAGATATTAAACAGAACCGGCCATAACACTGAGCCCTGGGGAACACCAGTCATGACTGGCTGCCAAATGGATTTAATTCCATTCATGACAACTCTTTGGGCCTGGCCATCCAGCCAGTTTTTCATCGAGGGAAGAGTAAACCTGTCCAAGTTATGAACAGCCTTTTTCTCCAGAAGAATGCTGGGGGAAACAGTGTCAAAGGCTTTACTAAAGGCTAGGTAGACAACACCCACAGCATTTCCCTCATCCACTAAATGACTCACCTTGTCCTAGGAGAAGATGAGGTTAGTTGAGCAGGACCTGCCTTTCCTAAACCCCTGCTGACTAGGCCCGATCACCTGGTTATCCTGCGTATGCTGCTTGATAACACTCAAAATGTTCTGCTCCATAACCTTCCCTGGCACTAAGGTGAGACTGACAAGCTTGTGGTTCCCCAGATTATCCTTCTGGTTGTTCTTATAGATGGACATCACATTTGTTAAACTCCAGCCAACAGGGACCACCTCAGTTAGCCAGGACTGCTGATAAATGATGGAAAATGGCATAGTGAGCACTTCCACTGGCTCCCTCAATTCCCTTGGCTGAATCTGATTCTGCCCCACAGATTATGTGACTAAGCAGTGTAGCAGATTGCTAGCCATTTCCCTCGGGGATTACAGGGGCTTCACTCTGCTCCCTATCTGCCAGCTCAGGGGACTGCATACCTGGAGCACAACTGGTCATACTGTCAAAAACTGAGATGAAGAAAGTATTAAATACCTCAGTCTTTCTCTCATCCTATGTTTACCCTAATATCCGATAAAGGATGGAGTTTCTCCTTAGCCGTCCTTTTGCTGCTAATGTATTTATAAAAATATGTTTTATTGCCATTTATGGCAAGATAGCAGGTCCAGAGAGGTGCCTTCCCTAGTTAGCTCACTCATCAAGAGTGTCAGGGAGTAATCTTCAATACTCTCCAGGAAACTCCTAGATTGTTTCCTTTCTGCTGTATTGTACTTCCAGAAGACATCTGGTAGTTTGAAGTCCCCCTGAGAACAAGGGCTAGCGATCATGAGATTTCTCTCAGCTGCTTGTAGAATATTTTGTCTGTCTCTTCATCCTAGTTGAGTGGTTCAAAACAGACTCCCACCATGATATCTGCCTTGTTGGCCTTGTATCTAGCTGTGAAAAATATTGATTATTATTTTTCTTATATAATTCCAAGTTACTGACTTTTGATCATCCCGAGCATGCAGGAGAATGAAATTATAGTTATTTGGTGATGAAAAATATTTACAGTTTATTATTATACGATCTGCTTTTCAAAGCCTTTCTTTGCAAGTGGAGAGATTTTTCCTCCTCCACCCCTTGCAGAATTATCAGCAAGCTTCTCTGTGAAGATGCTTGGAAAGTTATCATGTTTTCTTCTTGTATTTTTCATGAAGAGTGGTATTTCTGTTGAAGAAGATTTCTAAGACAGCTGGAAGTGCATGTAAATAAATCGAGGAACAGAAGTTACCCAGACTGATTTACATCAGTTTATCATAGTTAATGATCAGCTGTCTTTTTGGAACAGCAGTTCAGGAATTCTTCTTGTATGAAAAAGGCTTATCTTCTGTAGCATGTGGAGAGCCACCACTAGCTTCATAATCATGTAAATCTGTGTTTCTGATGTGGAAAAAATATTTTAAGTCATCTGTCTTACTAGAAAGGAAAAAACCACATTTTGTTCTATAGTGGTTTATAAATTCATTAACGGATAATGAAAATGAGTGTTAATAAAACAATGATTCTATGATTCTAAATGTGTGAAAGACTGTTCAATAGAGAAAGTAAGATGTGCTGGGGTTTTGTCAAAACTCTTCAGTTCTGGCTGATCTTGAAGGTTATGTGAATGATGTTTGTGTATTTTTAAAATACTTCCTGAAATTCTGCATTCACACAATTTAATAATTGTGAACAAACAAAAAAATGGAATAATGGAGTAAGAGGAATCGAAAACCAAAAGGCAATATATTTAGCTTAAGCTTAAGATAGAAATTCTCATCAAGGAAAATTATGTTAATTTTCTCACCTAACTACACAGATGATTCAGAATGAGTTTGTTGTGCTGGAATGTAGGAGAAGGACTATTACCTACCTATTAGGGTAAGGATATATAAATTAAAAAGGAGTAGTAGTCATATATAATGATGTCTGTAAAGTACAATGATCAATGAAAGTTCTTACAACATTACTCAAATAGTCAAATGTGTCAATATAGAAAGGCCTTGTGTGATGCATCTGGCCTATCTCAGAACTTCAGTAGAAGTCATTGATTTTTCAAAAACCTTTCATGCTAGGACTCATTGTAAGTGTTCATACAGCATCCTCATTTATTTCAGATCCAGTTCTTCAAAAGAACAAAAGGGATCAAAAGACCGATTTTCAGCTGAATTTTGGTGGAAAGTTATTCTACAGATTCCTTATTTGCAAATTGTAACTTTGAGCCTCTTTTAAAAGCAGCCTGTGAAATGGCATTTTGCAGGTACCTTCTTAACCATGCCTAATTAGAGGGGGAAAAGTAAAATATAAATCTTTAATGAAGGTGCTGCCTGTCAAATTCCCCATAAAATAGGAGTTGTAATTTTCAGTAAATAGTAAAGTTTCATTTTATAAAAACAGAAAGATCATCATAAATTTTAGATGCCCACAAATAAGAGAATGGAAAAAGCATACATATACGCTATCTTCATTTTTGTCACACATACTATTTTATTTTTTTCTAGTCTGAGATAAAATGTTTGGAACAGATAAGCCTAGAGTGGTCTTCTGTTCAAGTTGTAACAATAATGATATTTAGAATTAGCAGTACAGTTTCAAACTGATCTATGTACTTAAGACTCAGCATGCTACATGAAGAAAGAGAAGGAGTGCCAGGAGATAGTCTTGGACACACTCAAAATACAGTGCAGAACCACAAAATATACATAAAGATAGCTCTGATTAATTTAAGGTGATGGCACACGAGATTGTATAGCCTTGAGAATTCTTCCTCTAGATCATTCCACCCTATACTGAAAAAGTACTGCTTGCTTTATATCACTGTCCTCATTTTTACTGCAAAACCACAGATTTTGTAATGTATGATAATGTGGAAACTTGCACTGAGGCAGGATGGACTGAGCTGGAAACATTCCAAGTCTCCATGACTATGCTGAATTGCATGTGGCTTTCTTTTCTGGCAGATGGTCAGGTTTTAGTTTTTAAATAGATCTAGTACATTTTCTCTTTCAGGTATGGTTTGCAGACTGTTAATAAGATGTTGATATGGTAAGAGTTTCTTGAGTTGTTCAACTCCTGAATGACAACAAAGCGGGATTTTTCCTACTACAACCTAGTTGCTGTTCATTTCAAACACTTCTAATTAGGAAGTGTTTTCCCTTTTCCTGTCAACTGTCCTGTCCAGAATGGAAAAAGATAGTATTTTATCCTAGAGGAAGTCATAACACTTAAAACCTTTTTTAAAATTTATTTCACCAGGTTGGGCTGCCTTTTTAACATATTAGAATCAAAATCAATTTAATCAAGAACAATGTAATGAAAGGAATAGGATTTTTCAGCCTGGAAGAGAGAATACTAAGTGGAAATCATGGACAAGCTGAAGAGGTTACTATAAATTTTTTATTGCCTCTCTTACTATTATGCAGGTAGGATAAAGCTCCTATTGGCATTTCCAATATAAATACTCTCCCTTGCATTTAACAGTAAGCAAAACAACTAAGGAAAGAAATAAAAAGAATCTTCACAGCTGAAAAATAGCTAAGAAAATATATTACCAAAAGCACAGCCATGTTTCTTTCTTGGAAAAAGAATACTGACATAGTTTCTTTCTTTCTTTTTTGCCTTCCTCTTCACACCACTCTAACCAGGGAAATGATGCTTCTCATTTCTCAGTCTCCTAATTTTTACCTTAGAGAAAGTTAAATGGTCTAAGAAAGTCTTAGCATCATGATATTAACTTAGTCTCTGAATACAGCATTAAACTCCTGATATAGTATAAGGAACTCCATTCTCACATTTTTTTCCTGTTCTTGAATTGCTTATGCTGGGCTTTGGAAAGACTGATATTGGTGACTATCGTAATTTTTCACCTGTGCCCATAAAGAAGCCTAAATCAATGTAAAAATAATATGACCAACCCTTTTCCAAGGGCATAGCCAAAGGATGTTTTAGGACAATAGGGAAAATTCTAGTTGTGATTAAGTCAGGAGAATATTATGGCAATTTATAGAGGCAAAAGAAATAATTTTATATCAAGAAATCTATGAAAAGAAGCAGACAGAACTGAATCTTATCATGTTTGTTGATACTGCCTGTCCTGTTTTTCCCTTGTGAATACTGATTTGGTAAAATTTACCCTGAAGACTGTTTGCACAAGGCTTGCAAATAAAATCCCTAAAAAATCCTTGCATAAACACCACATAAATCTGTTTAATAGGCACTTTATTATTTAGACCTTCTTGGGTTTTCTGTCATTTCTGGGTTTTATTTTAAGTCCTCAAAGATGGTGATAAGTTCTCAACTTAATGAGCATCATCATAGCAGCTTTACATATTAGGAAAGCATATATAGACAAGAAAGCATCAATAAGTACATTTTACATCATGGTAACAGCTGTATTGGAACAGAGAGATACATAAAAGAAGATTGTCTAGATGGTTCAGAGAAATTCAGATGGGGATAGATTATGAAAGTACATGGAAGGATTTTTTTTTAATAAAAAATATACATACTAGCAAATAATGTATATAAAATGAGTTGGCTCATTTTACTGTTGGAAGACAGTTCATAATTTACTCCAACATAGATTCAAAGGAATGTTTGTTTCCTTTGTGAATTACAAACCAGTTTGTTGGCCTTAAATAAATTAATCATCTATTTTTGGATGATGGAGGGAGAGTAGCAAATGCAGAAGGCCTGTGTGCTTCAGAGTAATTGAAATATTTAAAATAATGAATGAAGGCAAGTATTATATTTAATACATTGATAGAATTTTGAATTCTAATTCAGAATTAAACTTGGCTTAACACAGTCATACTTTGGGTAATTATAACTCAGCAGCCCCAGGAAGTTTTGATCTCAGTTCTCTGTGTAAATTTTCAAAAATGCAATAATTTTGTTCATCTATGCAGTTTAAATGGAAATTGACTGTAGAAAGTAGTTACTACTTTTAAGAAGAGTAATCACTTTTTAGGATCCTTCCACTGAAGGAAATTAATTCAGTGCAATTTCCTTTTTGATCAGTATTATTTGATACAAGACTGCAAAGAGCATTATATTATTTAATGTCATGGTGTTTTTTCCCCCAGCAGTTATCTGTTCTTCACAGTCTCTCATTATCTTGTACTAGAGAGTTAAATGAGTGTCTCTCTGTATACGGAACCCAAGTCACCTACTGTAGATTTTTGTTTAATACAATGCAGTAATCTGAATTTTTTTTTTTGTTTCTGTTTGGGATCTGTGGACTTAGTTAGTAGGGACAGGCCATGGTGATTTCAAGAGAGAGATTATTTCCCGATACATTAAATATTCCTGAGCAGAAGTTATTCCTTGTGAAATATTTGATGTCGTTTTGTCTTGGTTATATTTTACATGTTTCATGAATTTCCTGTGTTTCTTTTTGAAAAGTTTTAGGAGTGCAGATGATCTGTATATTTTCTCAAAATGTACAAGTGGTCAAACCTATGTTTATGGGCATGAATTCAGTTGCACAGAAAAATGCACAAGCATGAATTCATGCTTCTGGTTTTGCTAGTGCACTTCTCACTGAATACAGCAGATACTTGATAGCAGTTGAGCAGTAGGATACAACTCATACCAGCCTGGATTAATTTATGGAATATAATGGAGAACTTCACTGAATTTGTGGCAAACCAGCCCAGTGCTGGATACCTTATGGTCTCTGCCACAGTCCACATGACCCTTCTTGCCATTCTGGGAAAACAGATGTGAATCAGTAGGACCTATAGGTCTCTAAGTCTTGGCATTTCCTGATCATGGAAAGTATCTTAAGATTTAAAATTCCTAAAAATGCTACCGCTTGAACTGGAGTAATTTTCCAGCAGAATTTCTGTAATCTGAGGCTTGGGGAAAGGACAGCTTGGTTAGAGTATTCACATTCTTGATCATGAAGGTGAGACCTTGACAACCATGGGAAGATCATCTGTAACAGAGCTTGGCTCATGGCCATAAAAAAAGAGGCCTGGAGGACATATTTCTGCTCTTTTCCAATCTGACTGGGCACTATTGACTATAAGAAGCACCTTTTATGTTGTCGGCTTCTTGTTTTAGCACTACAGAGGTCATCAAGATTCCAGAAGCTTTCCTCCATTGCAAGTAGATTGCTTAAAAATCAGATTTTTTTTTTCTTTTGTTTTTCCTATCCAGATCTGAAAAGAAGTTCAGATGGGATTCAGTTTGTCCATACAGTAAAAATCAGGTTTATTTATATTTTTGACTACTAATTTCGAATACAATAGGAATCCCATATATATGAGTAAAGACACTGTTTCTTCTGGGGTGTTGTTTCACTGTTTCACCTGGGGATGTTGATTGACAATGACTGAACATGAGCCAGCAGTGTGCCCAGGTGGCTAAGAAGACCAATGGCATCTTGGCTTGTACCAGGAACGGAGTGACCAGCAGGTCCAGGGAGGTTATTCTCCCCCTGTACTCGGCACTGGTGAATCCTGTGTTCAGTTCTGGGCCCCTCACCACCAGAAGGATGTTGAGGCTCTGGAGCGAGTCCAGAGAAAAGCAACAAAGCTGGTGAGAGGGCTGGAGAATAAAACTTAGGAGGAGCAGCTGAGGGAAGTAAGGTTGTTTAGCCTGGAGAAGAGGAGGCTGAGAGGAGACATTATTGCTCTCTATAACTACCTGAAAGGAGGTTGTGGAGAGGAGGGTGCTGGCCTCTTCTCCCAGGTGACAGGGGACAGGATGAGAGGGAATGGCCTCAAGCTCTGCCAGGGGAGCTTTGGACTGGAATTAAGGAAAAAAAATTCAGGGAAAGAGTCATTGGGCACTGGCAGAGGCTGCCCAGGGAGGTGGTGGAGTCACCTTCACTGGAAGTGTTCAAGGGGTGGATGTATGAGATACTGAGGGGCATGGTTTAGTGTTTGATAGGAATGGTTGGACTCGATGATCCTGTGGGTCTTTTCCAAACTAGTGATTCTGTGATTCCTTTACAAAAATGGAATTTTACTAATACTTGTTTCCAATGGGAAAGTTAGTTTCCCTTGATATGCTGATTTTTGCCTCAGAACAAATAATACTTATTGTTTTTAAAAAGAATTATGTAAGTGAAAAAAACAAGGAGAACTTTAGAGAGTCCCTCTAGGTGAACAATAAGAAAACTGCAAATATCATATGTATCGACTAGTGATGAATCAAAACTTTATTGACTTGAATCCTCTTTTGATTTTTTAACTACTTTAACTTCCTGAAGGAAAGGAAAGGAAAGGAAAGGAAAGGAAAGGAAAGGAAAGGAAAGGAAAGGAAAGGAAAGGAAAGGAAAGGAAAGGAAAGGAAAGGAAAGGAAAGGAAAGGAAAGGAAAGGAAAGGAAAGGAAAGGAAAGGAAAGGAAAGGAAAGGAAAGGAAAGGAAAGGAAAGGAAAGGAAAGGAAAGGAAAGGAAAGGAAAGGAAAGGAAAGGGAAAGGAAAGGAAAGGGAAAGGAAAGGGAAAGGAAAGGGAAAGGAAAGGGAAAGGAAAGGAAAGGAAAGGAAAGGAAAGGAAAGGAAAGGAAAGGAAAGGAAAGGAAAGGAAAGGAAAGGAAAGGAAAGGAAAGGAAAGGAAAGGAAAGGAAAGGAAAGGAAAGGAAAGGAAAGGAAAGGAAAGGAGAAAAAAAGCCAGTTTTTTTCTATAAACTACCTTCTGATTCCAAACTTCTGTTTGTTAAATGGGTACAGACTGGCTCTACCAAGAACCAAACTAATCCTAAGAATCTCTTGCCTATTCAGAATTTTTCTTGATCTTCCAAACTGTATATGTTTTTAACTGAAGCTTTATAGTTTCTATCTGAGGTGTTGTTTTCAGAGTGAACTTAACTAGGCAATTTTTCTCTGCAAAACATCAGCAATCTAAAAATTATTTCAGCAATGACAAGATACCAAGTATATAAATTTCAATAATAACCTACCTTACTCAAGAAGATGAAGTACATGAAGATTTTTTAGGTTTTGTATTTAGTCTCTTCTGTGATGTAGATCCAGCAGTGTCATACAACATTGTTGAATGCATTTCTGCAGTTAAGAATGCAGAAAACCAGCTGCTATTTATGTTTATTCATTAGGTTTCGGTGGATTCCAACTTTGGAAATCACTCAACAGGAGATAATATTTGGTTTGGCAACTTGGTGGTTGATTTCTTTCTGTTGCTTCTTAAGTATTTAACCTTTTCATTCATCTTGTGTAATAAGGGGTCAGCAATGCACTCTAGAGCTTGAAGTCCTGATGTAGCATTTACTATATTATAATTTACTTTTCTTTTCACAGGGATCACACTCTACAGCCAGCCATATGGAGGAGCCTTGCTGGATGAGGACAAAATGTGTGCAAACTCTAAAAACACATAACAGCTGCAATCAGCAGACAATTTAAACTGTTAATTCAATAAACATGTATGCTGCATGCATTAGATATTGTGACTTGACAGATGCAGTTCAGTTTCACTGAGTGAAGTATTTTCTCTATTTTGGTATTTATATATGAAGTGTACAGATTAAATCAGACATAACTGCATTATTGTGCAGAGAAAAATACTGAATTTACACTGGCTGTAGTTTACAGAGTGTTTTGAGCAGGTCATGACATTTTCAAACAGATTAACTACTTTAAATGGTTGTCTAGTTTTTAAAATTCAATTTTCTGTAGAAAGAAAATGTTTGGAAAAGCTTCATTTTAGCAGTCAGATTTAAACAGATGCTGTGTTCTATAACTCACGTGTAGTTTTGTGACTGAATGCATCATCTTGCTCTTGTTCTCTGATTAGATGTTGACAGTGTACAAACATGGTGTTTGCAAATAGGATTAAGATCCTAATGTCTAATTTTTATTTGGTAAGAAGCTGTAAATGCTTGGGTTTGGTGAGATTTTTTCCCCGTTGTGTTTTCATGATACCATTTTGCTTTCTATCCTAGAATGGAGAATGTTCGGCAGTGTGGGGTAGCACTGTGTATCATGCTGGGTTTCTCTATCCTTACTGCATCCATTGGAAGTGCAATAGTGAAAGACAGAGTATCCGGCACAAAACGCTTACAGCACATCACAGGCCTGGGATACAAAACTTACTGGCTTGCTAACTTCTGCTATGATATGGTATGTATCATGTGGGGCAGTGTGTGTTCAGGTGTAAATTTTTAGCTAGTTTTTCATTAATGAGCGAAAAAAGTTAAGGTTACAAAACATGTGAATAAGACTTGAAGTGTGTAGAACAGCAGCTCTTGGCTGTCACGTTAACAAGCATTGGGACAGACACCATTCCTATTTTAACACTGTGAAATAAAATTCTTTAAGGGAGGGACTATGTTCTTTGTTTTCCAAAGCTGAATTGTAAGATGAAACATACCCTATCTTTAGATACCTACACTATTTTACAAACAAGAGGCAGCTGGCTTATCAGCCTAGACAAAGACAATCTTCCAGATAGAAGCTTAAACCAGGAGTTTCTGTGCTTTGAGTTGCCACTGGTAGAATCTTCCATATTGTTGGAGAAACCAGAAAATGCTAGTCAAGTACTTTAAAGGCATAATTATGTTGTCTGATGGTGGGTAATATGAGATATATGCTTAACAGATACACTTTATTTCTGGCAAGATGTGTAGTAAAAAATATTTATTAATTCACATGCACAAAATTACCTAGGTCAGAAACAGGTAAAGTCTCTGTCCTGAATGTTTGTTTTTCTCATACAAAGTTATTTCTACCATTGTTAACATTACAAATAATATTGTCTGTATAATTTCTTTAACAAATCTGAAAATTTTCTTTTCTTTTGCAAATACCACAAAAGCTTATTTGCAAATACCACAAAAGTTTATTTTTCTCTAAATCTTGCCTTTTTAATCAAATGTAAAGACAGGAATGCCACTGAAATCTCACTGTGGTAGGCCACATTTAGGCAGACATGATTAAATGAAACAGGAAATTTTTCCAGCTGCTGCTAGTCCTCAGTCATTGATTTTTCATCAGTCATTCAGTGGAGCTCATTTGGATTCCATGTAAGCAAGAATTCCAGAAATTATCTTCAAATAACTTTTTCAAAGGTGACTCTTCGAAAACTAAATTTAAAAATTGCTCCAATATATGTATGTGTATATATATATATGGGTGTGTGGGTATATGTGTGTATTTATATAGTGTAAGACATTCATATATGTCCCTTTACTGAAAGGCTGTTTCGTAATTCACTCGTGATGAGGTTGGCTGTAGTATTAGGTGAGTGGGAATCTGAGATTAAGTCATCTGCTTCTGAGAAAGGGTGAGAATTAGAGTTTTTAAAGAACTAGCATGCTGTGTGTTGATAGTTGGCTTCTTAAAGAAGATGTTTTGGATTGGAAGATTGGTTTCAGAGGCAACAGTGAACAATTGGAGTCACCTGGATTATTCATAAATAAAATGATTCCTGGCCCCAGAGGTAGAACATAAACTTTTGCATCTTGCTTAACTCACTAGGTCATGGAAGGAAGGGCTGTGATCTAGCGTAGGCAACACATACGTGAAGTAGCCTGGTCAGGAACAAGGATCTCTGGAACATTCTCTCTCTTCTCATTCAGACTCTTCTAAATCTGAAACATTAGAGCTTCACCCATCCATGCTTGAAATCAGTATTTTCACACTTGAGCAAGCTTGAAGTAAGAGCAAATTTCTCCAAATTTTATTTTCTTGGTCAATCTTTGTATTCCTTTTCTGCTGTGTCAGATAAGAGGGCTTGCCTAAAAACTCAGTCCTTCATCGTTCAGTTTCTCCTTGTGCAGCAAAGTCAACTTCTCATTTTCTGCTAGTCTGTTCCTTTCAAAATGTTCTCACAAATTCAGCACAGTGCTGCATGATCAATCATGATCTGGGAAAGAACAAATGCTGCTTTAAATGCTAATTAGGCTGCAGATCATTTAGGGACACTGAACACATGAATATATGAACTGTCAAATTTGAAATCCCTGTACATATTTTAAATATTACAGACTGTGTCCCATACTATGGTAGCATAATGTCTACTAGACCTGCAGTAGTATTTGATTTATGAAATTGCTGTCATGCGAATCAGGCTGTTCTTACTTTATTTATACATGTAAATGATATTCTTTACTAAGCTCAGCAAATTGATATTGTGTAAGTACTAAAAAAACTAATGACAGATATAGATGTTTTGTTCAGATTAAGGTTGTGTCACTAGAGGGGTAAATTTAAGGTTATTTTATTTTTGCATGCCTGACTTCTATAACATACCATGCTTTCAGGTGAAATTTCTGATTGAATCTAATGTTTAAATTATCTATCTATCTATCTATCTATCTATCTATAGAAAAAAGTCCTAGGTCTGTTGAAACATACTGGGACTCAGATGCCTTGTCACTTCTCTACTGCATTTTTAAACAGCTCCAGGATAACTGAAACCTAACCTGTGGAGTTGTGTGGTATAATATTTATACATGTCACTGAATAAGTTATATTATGAACAAGATGAGAACATTACATCTGCCTGCATTTCACTCTATTGCCCTTCTTTTTAAAAAAAGTCTTGTCTTGCCATTTGAAACGAAGTGATGCCCTAGGATTTAATTTTGAACAGGTTTGCATTGTACATCAGTTAGGAGGTCCAGTTTTAATAGTAAGGATGTTCTTCTACACTAAATATTTAGCTAGACTTTGATTTGTTGCCTCTATTGCATTTGCACCTCAAAACCTCAGTTATATTAGGATAAGATTTAATGTGATATAACCAGAAATGGAGCAGTCACTGCCCTAATGAATTCAATATCAATGCAGAGAGCAAGCAAGCACTGAGAATGGAACTGAGCAGAGAATTTCACATCTTGGCATACCTAGCTGCAAGCAGAACCAATCTCTTTTGAACACTTTGATATGAATCCCCTGTACCAACCACATCCTCCTCACCTTAAGTATTTGGTTACCATGATGTCAAGAGACTTAAAAAGAGCAACTACTTTCCCTGTTGTCTGATAGCTGTAACTCTTCTACATATCATCTCTGTTCCCATCAGAAGTTCTTGTTTGCTTCATCAGCATGCATAGACTTTCATTAAAGTCTCCTTTAAAATTGTACTACTGTTCGCTTATGACTGAAGCAATAACCAGAAACTCCTATTTCTGAATCCAAGGCTCTATTCACAGTATACGTTGATATTTTGTAGACTCATTATCTGGAAAACTTAGCTTGGTAAATGCATGTATTGGAAACATCAGTTGGAATGGAATTAAGGGAAGTAGTTGGATTTTATTTTGTCAGGTATTTTCATGTCTTTACATGTAAGAAGAGTGGTTTCACAGCAAGTGTCTACTATGAAATCTCATAGCTCTTCTGTCTAATTCTTCCTAATTTATAGTGTAATTTTATGGCAAATACTTAAAAGTTAATTTGTAGAACCCTTCAATGCTAATTAAGTAAGACCAGTACAAGATGCTCACCTGTTAAATGCCTTTTTTTTCTTCTGTTTCTAGCTGTTTTACATGGTTCCAGTCACCCTGTGTGTTGGCATTATTGTCGCCTTCCAGCTATCAGCCTTCACTTTCCGAAAGAACTTGGCAGCCACTGTTCTCCTGCTAGTACTCTTTGGGTATGTGATTGGAAATGCTACTATGGAATTATAGCTTGGAAGAAACAAACAGAAGTCTTTAGAGTTGGTTTACACCTGCTGCTGGATGCATGATTTTTTCTCTTTGGAAATGATTAAGATTCAGTAAAAATAGTGAGAAAACAGGCTGAAACTTGAGCTTGAATGTTCCACGCAGAAGATGGAGGGAGATATACATATTTATAAAAAAAGAAATCTCAGGAAATACTCAGCTTGTATAACAATTAACAAGAAATTGTATGTTACCTTCCAAAACATGAAAGAATAATAACATGGGTCAGAATTTCAGTACTTAGCTGTTCAGAATGCCATCAAGAAGGTATGAAGTGACTGTCCTTCGTCACAGTTCTACCAATTTTCTGTAATTCTGTAATTTTTTGTAGCTCCAGGAATTTATATTTCCAATGAGAAGTTTGTCCAATGCAGAAAACTGGGCTACCTGAAAGTTTTTTTCCAAACAGTACTGTGACAGAAACATTCCTCCTATATCAGCCCCTTGCTTGGTTTCAGCAGAAAAAAACTGTAATAAAAAGTTAAAATAACTAGTTAAACAGAGGGTTGGTTTCTCTGTAGAAATAAAGCTGTTGAGCCTGAGGCTCAATCAATCTAATGATCTATGTATTCTGTTCCTTTAACTCTTTCTATGTGTAGTCCCTGGTGATGTAAGAAATACTGAAGACTAATAGCTACAGGATAAGCATTCTGGGAAGAAGTTTCTTTCCTATTTCAAGAAACTAGTTGTTGCTGCTTTTTTAGAGTGGAATGGTATCTTATGAGACATATTTTTAGATAAAATTGCTCCACGAGAAAATCACAGAGAAGGAAATAATAATAGAGAGGACCTTCTGCAAGATCAGGTCATGTTCCATTCCAGGAGTTCTCACAGATAAACATTAAAAAAAACCCCACCAAAATCAAAACCCTTACTGTGTTTAATCTTTCAACTGTTTTCAAGTTGTCATGCCTCCAGCAATTAATTTTTTTAAAAAACTCTTTCTGTGCCTCCATAGCTGGATGTATTCTTTGAAATTCCAGCCTAAGTTTATTTGGAACCATATTTCATAATTCTTCCTCATCAGACATCTTTTGCAAGCCAAAACAAGCCAAGTCCTCTCTCTTAAAAAGTCCTTCCCATTCCCTGGATAATTCCATTTGTCCTATAACTTTAGTTTGAGGACATCTTTTCTAGGCATGTGTGGTCAGCCTAGTATGCAATATTCTAGAGGTCGTTATGCCAGGATCCTGTAAACAGCATAGACGGAACATCCAAAGTTCATTCTTTTTTTCCTCTTGTCCTCCTCCTCCTTCCTTCTACTACCAACTGATTTATTCAAGTTAAAAGGCAGAAATTCCTTAGTGCAAAGATTGTCTTACATTTGCAGCTGTTGAATCCTTGTAATCAAGTTGCTGCGAGCTTAGCATAACAATAGCTGCCTATAGAGATCTTAGTCAAGCAGCAAGCAAAGCATACAGTACGTACCTGTTTGTCTGCTAGAGTAATGGATTTTTCTGTGGTGTGCTATAGGGTTTGGTTCTGCCCATAATATAGTGCTAAATCTCATGTGCTAAGAGTTAACGCTGGCACTGTTGTAACCAAAATATTGAGTTAAAGTTTGAGTACTGCAGAAGAAACAAGCATTCACTGGAACGTCTTCTAGAGATATTTTTGTTGACTGCAGATGCAGCTTAATCATCTCAGCATAATCCTTCCTGTATCATTCAGATTTTCTGACATTATAGTGATTTTTAACAAGAAGGTCTATGTATTCAGTGTGTATTAAGATGTATTAAAACCAAAACAACTGTCAATCAGTAA
Source organism: Clamator glandarius (assembly GCA_033459285.1). Lineage (NCBI taxonomy): Eukaryota > Metazoa > Chordata > Aves > Cuculiformes > Cuculidae > Clamator > Clamator glandarius. Next base: position 5,397,516 of record JAUNZM010000245.1, on the reverse strand, counting down.
ATTTAACACGTTTTGAGGGCACTCTGATAAATTTCAGAGTCGACTCTCTTCCTACTCTACCCTTTACTCAGCCTAACTACACAATAAAAGTGATGAAACCTATTGTGGTCATATTATCCTTTCTCATTCATCTGCATTCTGTAATGCATTTTTTCCATTTAAGTGTTTTTGTTTGTTTTTTTTTTATCTTCAGGGCACATTTGTAAACCATTTCTGGTCTAGAATAAAGAGAAAAAAAATAGCCAAGTTATATAAAAAAGTTAATCTGTGTCCTAGAAGGGGCTGTGCTGGAAAGAATAATCAACGGTTTCCTAGTGTGCTACTTTAAAACTGATTTTTTTTTAAAAATATGGTGTTCTTTTAACTCAATTGCATTGTTTTTCTCTTCTTGCTGATAGAACATTATATAGTACAACTGATTAAGTGGTTTTGTCCAAAATGCTCTGCCTTTGATACTTACATATTAACTACAGCTGAAGCTGAAGGAAAAGAAAGAATTAGGATAGCAATGTAGGTGTGACTGGCAGGTACTTCAAAGGCTGCATTGGAGCATCATACAACTTTAGTATTTCAAAATTCTTACTCATTTCTCAGCAGCTATTAGCAAACAAATCAAATTTTGCTTTCATTTAGAGCACAGTAATAGCACTCTAAATCTTGTCTTTTTCCTGAGATGTTACCAAGGGTGGACTTGTCTTGTATTTACAGTATTCTAATTCAGACCAAAATTTGGAACAATGATTTTGGTCTGTACATGAAGAGAAGAAAAGACTATGTGATAAAGGTTGGTGACAGGATGCTGAAAAGTATAGGGTGAACTTGAATACTTACAATCTTCATTTGAGATGAATTTTAAAGTGAGTTTTAATCTAAACTACTCTTTAATGCATTGAAGAAAGAGATCAACAGATCTTTGGCTAGTTGCTTTTGCATTGAACTCACTATTAAGGCTTGTTAAATTGCATGGTTTTGTAATCATTCAAGAATCATGGTTGGGAGATTTCTGAAACTGGAAATATATGCAGTTGACATATGAAAATATGAATCATATCTGCTCACAACATGACAACAGATATGTATACATCTATGGAATCACAAGGTAATTTGATAAATAAAATATGTCCTTTTTTTCTCAGTTAGTCAAATAGTTGTTTGCATATCTTAAAAGGAGAAAGTATATATTTTTTTCTTGTATGACAACTGCCTCTCTTTTTTTTTTTTTAAAGGATAAACCCATAACTGATTTGTGATAATTTTGTTTCTTTAAACTTTCAGATATGCAACTTTACCATGGATGTATCTTATATCCAGATTCTTCTCAAGTTCAGATGTAGCTTTTATTTCTTACATTTCCTTAAATTTTGTGTTTGGGCTGTGTACCATGCTGGTTACTCTCTTACCTCGTTTGCTAGCTATTATTTCCAAAGTGCAGGTCAGTATAAAACCTTTGCTTTACAATGTGTTTGCTTATGTATGTGTATGTTTATACATATGCACAGAGAAGATATTTTTCAGGAGAAAATCATGTGTTTTAAACATTAATGATTTTTCTGTCCTAGTGTTCCCATCTTGAATTTATCTTATCTGTAACTTTTAAAAAAATAAAAATGCTCTATAAAACAGAAGAAACAGTGTTACTGGAAACCTTAACATTTCCCAGACCATTAAGTTGTAATTGACACATGATGGGAGCTGTTCTGGTCCATTGAATAGATTATATACATTGTAAAATGCGTTTGAAAAATATTGAAGTAATAGATAAGCCGCTCATTCCTATGATGTGTAGTGCACTGTATGAATTCCAATATGCATTGCTGCTTTATTTATGTAGTTTTCATTAATCATAATGGTAATTATGCAACTTGTTGGAGAGGAAATCCAGAATGTGTATGAATATCTACGCATGTACCAGGTCAAAAAATTGACATTTGAAGTACAATCTGGATTACATGTCACTCCAGTTTGGAGGTAGATGTAGTGTTGACTTTGATTTAAATTGGTGGTTTAGAATTAATAGCATTCAAGTATAAAATTTTTAAGAAAATAGAAAGATCATGGTCATGCGTTCTATTACTATCTGTGAACCTCAACTAAAGTTAGAATCCCATGGCCCTATGTACTCTAAAATTCAATAAGAGATGAACTCTTCCCCAAATTAGTTCACCAAATGTACTTCTGAAATCAGTTTGCCTTCAGTGAGATTTGAATGCTCTATTCAGCTTTGTACATGTGTGCTTAATATGCTATTGGAGAAAGCTAATATTTTCCCCCCCCCTCCTTTTTTTTTGTCTCCTCCTTGGTGAATCTTAATGCAGAGTTTTCAGAACATCTACAATATCCTCAAATGGACATTCATCATATTCCCACAGTTCTGCTTAGGCCAGGGTTTAATACAACTTTCATACAATCAGATCAAGTTTGATCTGACCAGCAACTTTGGAATAGATTCATATGTAAGCCCCTTTGAGATGAATTTCCTGGGCTGGATTTTTGTGGAAATGGCCCTGCAAGGAACACTACTTCTTCTTTTACGGCTTTTTCTTCATTGGGATCTCCTCCAGAAACCAAGGTGTGTTGCCATTTGTATTCAACTTATTTTTAAAGAAGGAAAATGATAGATTTCCTTGAACATCTGAAGATGTATACTTCTGATAACATGGTCTACCTGAATTAGTGGAAACTGCAGAAAAAAATACAAGTAGTTTCTCTTTCCATTGGATTCTGCTGAGTTCTGATCACCAAGTTTAAGTGATTGCAAGTAGGGAATTAAAACAGAAATACCCAGAGTACAGCGATGTCCAATTTGCAAAATATCATTTGTTACCATCTTCTGTTTTAGGAGTCATTGTTCAATTAACAACATGGTTAGCCCTTCAGAAGATGTTGATGTAGAAATGGAGCAACAACGACTGTTTGGTGGAAGAACTGATAATGATGTCCTCCTTCTGTACAACCTCAGGAAGTGTTATAGAAGTTTCAGTAAGAAAAATACAGCTGTGGAAAGCATAAGCTTGGGAATACCAAGGGGTGAGGTAAATAGGTCTTTTTTCCCCTTTCAGAAAATACACGATTCTGAACAATTATTCAGGCATACTCAGAATCTCTATGATCAAACCATAGGATAGAATCATAGAACGGTTTGTATTGGAAGGGACCTTAAAAATCATCTAGGACCACTCTCCGTGCCATGCACAGGGACACCTTACACTAGAACATGGTGCTCAAAGCCTCATCCAGCCCGGACTTGAACTTCTCCAGGAGTGGGTCTTCCAATTCTTCTCCAGGAAAACTGTTCCAGTAAAAACGTCTTCCCAATACCTAAACTAAATCTACCCTCTGTCAGCCTAAAACCCTTAGCCCTCATCATACCACTACACTTCCCAGCTTTCCTATAAAAGGCCCCCTTTAAGTACTGGAAGGCTGCTATGAGGTCTCGCTGGAGCCTTCTCTTCTTTAGGCTAAACAAGCCAAACTTGGGAGTTATGTTTCCCTTTTCAGTCAGTGGGAACTTCAATGGACTGCCACAACTTTTCAAATATAATGGATAGGGGCTTAGCAACTTTGTCTGTCAGTTCTTTCAGGGCCTGCAGATACAACTCGTCAGGGCCCATGGACACGTGCATCTTCAGGTTCCTTAGGTGGTCCAGTACCTGAAAGGGGCCTATAGGAAAGCTGGAGAGGGACCATTCGTGAAGGCTTGTGGTAATAGTATAAGGGGGCATGAGTATAAACTGGAGAAGGGCAGATTTAGGCTTGATGTAAGGAGGAATTTCTTCACTGTGAGAGTGATGAGTCACTGGAACAGGTTTCCTGGGGAAGCTGTGGATGCCCCATCCCTGGAGATGTTCAAGGCCAGGCTGGGCAGCCTGATCTGGCAGGGACCTGCCCATGGCAGGGGTGTTGGAACTAGATGATCTTTGAGGTCCCATCTAACACTAGCTATTCTGACTCTATGATTCTCTTACAGTGGGTGGTTCTTCATTCTCCCAGTCCCTGACTGTACCTGTAGATAGTAGCAAGATCTGTAGATAACAGCAGAACAACTTCAACTGTAGTATTTTCTGAAAATCAATACCTGGAGAACAGCAGAAGCTCTGGTGTTGTACCAGAAGCAACTCTTCACTTATTTTTTGGGTTAAAAAGTCACCAAAGCCTTATTTTTTCTTCTTGTTTATCAGTACCAAGTTACTGTTTTATAGACTAACATAAAAAACAAGTAGGTAGCATAGCAGTTCAAGAAGAGAAAACAAAGAATACCAAGGTCAATTGTAAATTGTGGATGGAATCCTGAATTTGTTACTGAGTCAAACTTGTAGTTCCTGTGCTGAAATCATCACAGTATATTTTACTATAGCATATGACATACTATTTTAAAAATTGGAATTTAGTGCTGAACATGGTAATCTTTAAGATTTCAGAACAGCTGCCTTTATTGTCTCTTTTTTTTCCCCAATGATTTTCACACTTTTGGGAGTTGCAGATATTAATTTCAAAATTACTGACTAGGAAAATACTTTTCTTGATTCCTAACAGCAAAAACAAATTGGAAGATGTGAGAAACTAGTGCATGGCAGCACAGGTACAGTGACGTCCTGCCAGTTATAGATCAGTTGCTAGATAACTGAGGTAATGAGGAGGATGTTATTGCTGACTGAAGCCTGTTTACCAACTAAAAAATTCATGAAACAAGTATTTTAAAAATTATTAAGTGTTCTGTGTAGACTTATTATGAATCCTGTCCTAGCTTAAGCATATATTCATTGCAGCTGGGAGTCTGAAAAAACTGTTGAGAGTCAGGATGTGTCTTGGTTATTCAATGTTCGATTACATGTACAGAGTGAAGCAGCTCATGAGAAGCTGAGAAATATTGACTCTGTAGACTGGTAGTTAACACTTTCAAACAGGGTTTAAGATCCTTAGGTTCAAATCTAACATTTACTAATAATATAGATAAATAACCCAGTTATTAGGCAGGATTTTAAGTGGAGGGATAGGATCCTGAATAAATCACTTTTGGATATTAGGTGGTAATGAAAATATTTTATGAAAACTAATTTTCTGTGGGAAAGGGGGTTCATACATACAGAATATCCATATATAGTATCTTACAAACATGGAACAGGAAATATGAGAATGGGAGAAACTGCTGAAGAATTAATATTGCTTTTTTTTTGCAGATTGATTGCCTTTCTTTTCTCTCTCTTTTTTTTTTTTTACCTCTATTAGTGTTTTGGACTCCTGGGAACAAATGGAGCTGGGAAAAGCACAACATTTAAGATGCTGACTGGAGATGTCAGCCCATCTGCAGGACGTGCTGTTATCAGGACTCCTACAGGGTAAATAACAGGGTCTGATCAGAATAACGGTAATTAATAATGCCAATGATCAAAGACTCAGCATGTCTTGAGTCCTTTATACTGTGCTCTAAGGACCTATTTTGTTCCCTTTTAAATGTATATTGCTTTATTGCTGTTAAGACACGGCAGGAAAGCACTTTAACATTATTTAACTCCATCTGACAGCTTTGTTAATTGAGAACAAACTCATCTGGTCACAAAAGAGCAGGCTCTAGGAAGCCTTAATATACAGCCTTTTAAAATTGTAAGAATTATTAATGTATGTCCAGATGCATGACACACATCCTCTATGGCAGTGCTACACTGAAAGTTTTGAGGCTTTGGCTGATGAGCAGGAGTTCAATTAGATAATTTAAAAATGTTTTCTGACACTTGTGTCCTACAGAGTCATTAATTAATTATTTGATTAATATCCTATGTACTTAGAATAGGAGGTAGCGTTGCTTATATTGAGGTTAACTTTGATGGAGTGATAAGTGAATAATGGACTTATTTGGTAAGATGTAACCAACATTTACCATTTTTTTCCAGAAAAAATTGGAGGGAAAGTAAATTTATTTTTCAGTCAGGCAAAAGTAAAGTATCTCTGTGTATATGTAAGTGTATCCTGGACTAGTTAACAATTTTAAAAATTCTGTTTTCCTAAATGATGACTGTTTCAAAATGTGTTTTGGAGAAGGACAGGTGAAGGGTTTAATTCAGAACATTTTTAAAGGAAACATTTTGGAATTTCCAGAATGACATATTGCATATCTTTGTTTTAGAAATTAAATGCTTCCATAGGTAAGTATTTCCTCACTTCTTTACAAAGATAATTATCAGCAGGCTTAAATTTAAAATGTGAGTAGTTTCATTCACTGCAAAATTCAGTTTTCTGGAAAGTTTACACTTCTTTTGAAATGAACACAATCACTGTTACCAAACAGTGTGTTCTGTTTGATTTTTTCATTATCTTTCATAACAACTTTTTTTTTTTTTGTTAAGAGACTCTGTTTAAAAATAATTTGATTACAAGGAACTCCTAAAATGACCGTCAAATAATTGTTAACCATGAAGAAAGAATGACTAAAAAGAGTTTGAAAAGTTTCTCCTTAAGATAATAAGAAGTGATATGAGTGAGGTTTTGCAAGAGTTATGGAGACTTTAAGATGGTTGCTTTCATTTACACTTTCCTATAACACAAAAATTTTCAGACATGACGCAAGAACAATAATAATAAAAAAAAAACTGATTTACAATCAGGTAAAAAGGTAATGTTTGGTGTTCTTTGAAATGGTGGAATGCTTTGTACCATGATATCATGGAAGTCAGAAGTTTGACCTAAAACATCTTGGAGATGCATGAGGTTATATAGAAAGAGCCTCACACATTGGTAATCATGTTGTATTCAGGGGACTGCTCCTACATTCTCAAAGAAAATAAGAAAAATGTAATTCTCAGCAGTAGCTGCATTTTTAATAGGGCACAACCGCAGACTCACAACATCCTCAAGTACTTCTAAAAGATCAGTTGACCTCTAGGTTGTTTTTTGAATGTTTCATACAGCAAGTAAGGAGCTTATTCCTAAGAATCTGAGAGAAAACTATCTGTTTAGCTAACGAAAACTGATGCATAACAGCGAGATGTTATGTAATAGTTTTCCATATCACTGAAATTCATAAGATGAGGTGATATTATGTTTATTAAATACTAAAGCCAACTTCTACAAACAAGTTTTCTCTGCATTCTTCTCGATGGGGCATTCTTTTACAGAAGGAAGCTCTCTGATCTGTTTTCATTAAGCAATTATCTTTCTGATACACTACAAATTAAACAGCTATTTTAAATACACTATGTTCCTAACTTTGTATGTTACCATTTACATGGCAAATGTATGGTTATAGTACCTAAGCCACCCAGTCTACTAAAACCCTGTTTTTTTAAAAATTTTCACATCTTTCAGCAGAAAATGTTTTTAGGCATCTTCTAACCTCTGCAATCCCATTCTAGTTGTAACTGTGATGTGATAAAGACAGTCTAGTAAGAGAAATAATAGGAATGTGTCACTAACCACTACCAGTCTTGTGAAGATAATAGCAAAATGCCATTCACAGAGTATTTTGACGTTTTTATTATTTAGTATACTTTATTAACATTTTCATTATCGATAACATATATGTCCAAATGAAACATAAAAAATAATTATCATATAGAGAGTTTTTCTCCATATTATGGATATTTGCAACCACAATATTAAAGGATGTCAAAGGAAGAAGCAGCATTGAAACAGTTACTTTGGAAGATGTGGAAATAAAATACTGATACTGAAGTATAAGCAGTCCCTGTTGTAAAGGGCAGAAATATTAAAAGTTAAAAGGAGCATGACTAGAGAGGAGATATATTAATAAGATTTTCTTACCTGTATTTATAAAGTATGGTGCTATATGACATTAGGAAAATTTGTACAAATGGACTCGAATTAGCTTATGGTTATATCTACTGCCATAAGTAGATTGCCACCAGTGCATGACTATCTAAATGTAAGCTAATGTATAAAACTGTAAACACTCTTTTTAGTTACTTTTTCTGCCAAATAGCTTGAAGAAGTAAGATCTGTATTAAGTGTGTACTTTCTCCCCCTTTTAATACTTTGGTCTTAGCCTTTTTTAGTGACTGTGTCATAAAGCCTTCTTCAACAGAGAAGGACTAAACACATCTTGGAAGGGAAAGCACCAGAATCCTTTTAAATGTCACGTCAAGATTGGTGTAAAGTAACAAATAATGTTACTCATGATTTGTTTTCCTTTTTGGCTCTCACTAATTTGCAGTCTTTGTCATGGTACCTTGCTGAATAGAATTGACTTTAAGTTCATACTTTAGGAGTATCCCTTGTAGTGGGGTGCACAGAGGAAGAAACAGATACGCTGTTTCTTAAGCTTGTTTTTAAGTTGCCCCATTGAGGCCTGAAGCGTTTGACTGTCTTCCTCATCTAATTAGTTTCTTTCCCATGAATTTCCATCTTTCTTCTGCACAGAGATATCCTCCATGACAGGAACTCCCCATCCTATTTGATTTAAAAATCAGTCATCTCAGCTGTTGGATTACAAAGGCATAGGCGCAAAGCACTGCTTTCTAAAGAAGGGAAAGTAAAATATTTCTTTATAGCTAAAACTTGGACTCTTTTGGTAGTTATGATATTCAACTTGATAAATAATTAAAACTGTAATTCAAATAGCTTTACTTGAAAGGCAGAATAAATTTGCATCAATATAATGACTGAGATAGCCGTTGTTACATTGTATATCAGTATAATTAGTTTAATTATAACTAAGCAATAGTTACATTAATTATATTTTAACCTTGATTTTTTGTAATGTTAATTGAGCATTAGTATGCACTGAATTGAATATGCAGTTAAGACTACAATGGAATGTCTAACTACTTTTGCAATTTGTAAATTTATATTTCATTTTGACTAATTAATAGAATTTATCTCTCTACAGAAGTCATTGTAAGTACTATGTATGCCACTGCCTTTATTTTCACTGCCCTCAAAAACTGCAGAAAATGCATACAAAAGTGCAACAAAGGGCAGTCAGGCCAATAGTTAAACGATTTTTCCAAAAAGGCCATAAGGCCGATATTGAGGATACTCAGTTGTATCTGGAATTTGAAACTAAGGCGTACCTTTGAATGTCAGCCCTCAACCACCTCTGTTGCCTCTAACCACTGTAATACAAAAGAAACAAATCTAGTCTCTGCAAAACCCATCCCAGCCGCCTGGAAACTACAGATCCAGCTTAGGGAGAAGAGGGTTTATCCAAGATCAATCTTGTTCTAGTCTTTTAATTTCTTTCCAGTGCCAGGGAAGGCTTCTGACTGGAGTATCCTATGCCACCTAAATGCATCCTTCAGGTCTGGAATCAGATTTCAGGAGTTTCTTTCAATGCACAAGAGAAATAGATTGACATAAAAGGCCTTAAAGTGATCAGTGAAGGAACAACTTCAAATAAAAAAAAAATATTCATTCAGAGTTTAACTTCTTACCCCCAGTAACTTGCAAGTTTCTTTCATCAGCAGTACAAAACTCTTAAGAAGAGCACACCAAACTTATGGAAGCCACCTTGAGTCCTATTTAGGTTTTTTTTTCAGGATGATTTGCACCAAAGTATCACAATTCTCACTGTATAAGTGGAGAACAAAGCACTTGGAAAGGGATAAAATACATCTTCTGTACTTCAGTTACTAGAAAATGCTATTTTTCATGAGGATTCCGTATGTTCTGTTTTTGTTTAACATGTAAAGTATTCTGGACACATTCTGTTAGTTTCATATGTTGCAGCTGTTCCACTTTAATGGTAAAAAAAAATAGTAAGTGGAAGTATTGACTAAGCATAACAATATAGGCTAAAACTGAAGTCTTAAACAGGAAGGAGAAAACTCATGTTCCAAGTAAGTTTTATGATGTCTTAACTTGATCAGGATATGTAACCAAAGTCACTGACAGAATTTAAAGATACCATTGCTCAGTGATTCTGTAAAGATACAGAAAGTACTGCATCAGTGTTAAAGTCTGATTTCTTGCCTATGGTTTTTAAATATTACTCTGGAATTCATAGTGTTTACTATACTGAAAGAGAAAAAGCCTGAGAGGTTGGAGTATGTACTTAGATGTTCTTTCTCTCTTTATTTATAAAATAAGCTGTCTTTTTTCTTCTTGTATGTGCTGTTGTTTATACAAATGGCCTAGTGGGTAATACTGGCATGCTGATAATAAAAGGGCAGAAAACCAATGCCTGTTTTTCTCTAGCTGGGGAAAAAAATCGGCATTTTGTTGCATGCTGACCTATATTTCAGAAAATTTTAAAAATATACATTTCTAATTTAACACTGATAACATCATACATGAATTTAATAAAAAAAAGAAAGGAATTTACAATATATCCTTTACTGAAAAGGTTTTTTGATATCATGCCATCACTGCTTGAAACATTTATTTCAGCTGCGACTCATGAATATTAAATCTGAGAGGTTAACTGAATTTCAAGGAAAATCAACCTGCAGACATGAAAGCAGTTTTCTGTTGTAAGATATATAAAATAATTAAGAATTATGCTGTGCTTTTCTCTCATTTATTCTTTTGGTATTCAGAAAAATCTTAGGACCTGGCTAAACAAAACCGCAGGACAATCTCCAGCTTTTCAATTTGGAAATCTACTCAGTGATATTGCTGAGGGAAGAGTAGACGTTGTAAATGCATAAAATAAAATAAAAATCTCAGTAAAAGACCAGAATCCTCATACGGCTTGCTTTTTTTTTTTTTTTCTTCTTCTTTCGGATCAGATTGTTTTCTGCTTTGACAGAAACAGAGATGGGAAAAATATATTTGTGAGTTCTTCAGTGAATACATTACAATCTCTTTATTAAAAGGAACTCTTTAAGTATTCAAGGTCAGCACTAATAGATAAAATTTCAAGATAAAGACCAAACTGAATAAAAATATTAAATATTATATTCCAACTGTACTTTTCCTTTATGAAAGCCAAAGGTCAGTTGGTGAGATATTGTTCATCTGAGACTGTGTGCTTCACAGGAGACACAACGCTCAAATCACATCTGTACAACTAGCCCTGGAGACACTGAAGTGTTTTTATTTCCTGCTGTAAACTGAGTAACTACTGTCTAATATAGTTCTAGCAAAAGAACATTAGATGCCTCTTGTTTTTTGCAGCCGTGCGTGTTTATTTTTTGTTCTTCATAGTGTGGACCCATTCACAGGATTACTAGGTTGGAAAAGACCTCTGGGATTATCAAGCCAAACCATTCGAGACTAGATATAGCTATCCAGCTATGGGGGCCAGACTGAGGAAATGTCCCTGAGTGTGATTTGTTCTCTTGTGACTGAACTTGACATATTACCAAAAGTCCAGTCTCTTGTTTCCCCATAGAGAGCAGCTGCACCAAAAGAAAACCTTGTTAGTGTGCCTGAGTCTTCCTAGTAAAATAATCTCAGACTCATCTCTCTGTGTTCAGCAGCAACTAGGGATCACTTCACTGTGGACAGTGTTTCACTGTGTTTGTTAGATAAGGAAACCACTGCATCTGACTGGTTATGCAAAAAGCTTAGCATTATTCAATCCAGATCTTCCGGTAAAGAAGACCTTAAAAATAATTTTATTTGATGTAGGTATGGCTGGAAACTGATCTGGTAGAAGTTCTGTATATAACTCATTTAAAATAACCTATAAGTGAGTGTAAATTAATGAAGAAATACACTTCTGTTATCATCTTCCCCTTAAAATCCCTTTTCTTTTTTGCTAAGTCTTTGTCTAGAGAGATGTCTACAGGCAGTTAACTTCCTTGACACAATCCAAGTCTACAAAGGTACTAACATTTTCTATCTTTGCCATTAAGAGCAAAGGACTATTCTATTTAGTCCCTAGCAAGTTTCATCATAATCATGATAAATTATCTTCTGACAGCATTAAAATATATTTTAAGGCTATGATTCATTATGTAAAATGCAATTTTGTGTTTCCTTTTTCTCCCCGGACTCCTGAATCTTGTTAACAGGAGATACATATTTATATTTTCACTAGTGATGGTATTTGTAGATCCTGCGTTTAATACATTTACTTTGAGTCTAAGTGATTAATCAGAAATTTAGATCTTTTAACAAGAAATGTAGAAATCACTAAGTGGAAAATCATTCTGTTCTCAGAACTTTTTAAATCCTTTTTTCTTTCAAAGCTCAGATTTTTTTTATTGTGAAGTATCTTAATTTTGACAGGTCTTTTCTGTACATGTAAATGAGCATCATTGAATGTTGAATTAGATGTTGGAATAAATAGGATAGATTTAGTGTCATTATGGGTAATGAGACACCCTTGCAATCAAGCTTACTTCTTCGCAATGAATGTAATTTCAAGTAATGCTCTACATCTACAAAGTGATGTCCACACTTTCTTAAATCAAGATCACTTTATATTATTTTTCTTCTATTGTCTTTTAGCCTACTAGGCTTTAATATTCTGTGTTTTGTTTTACTGTTTAGAGAAAACATGTATGTATGTGTGTGTGCACAGATGCGCAAAGAATACATGGCAGTACTTTTTTTCTCTCACTCTCTCCCTTTGATACTGAATGTGATGCATGCAGCATGGTTTTGAAATATGTCTCCTAAAGCAGGGTCTACCAGAAAGACAAGGGAGGTAAGCCTGGTAAGAATTAATTCTCATAGATCTGCACTTCTCCTGTGTTGATCTGCTCACCTTGACACGCAGATTGTTGGAATAGTGATACCTGGGTGACAATACTAATCTGAAAGGGATAAAAAGCATATATTCTGTGTGGTTGGTACCATGGTAAGTGACAATTGTGAAGACATTCAAACTCATCTACCCATCGAGTTGCGGGTAAGTGTGTTTGCCTTGAAGACTGTATCCAAAAAGCGAGGCCCAGGGCTTTGATTTTCTTAAACAACATTCAAATATTTTGCTTTTTCTTTAAACAGGTCTGAAACAGATATACTGTCTGCTAGCTCTGAAGGCATTCTCATTGGCTATTGTCCACAGCAAGATGCCCTGGATGAACTTTTAACGGGTTGGGAACATCTTTATTATTACTGCACACTGCGTGGAATTCCAAAACAGGATATTCATAGGGTAAGTATTCAGAAGAGACTTGCAGAGGAAGATGGAGACAAGTAGGGCTGTGGAGTTTATAAAACGATTGTAGTTTTTTACATGAGAGAATATGTAATATTTCATCTGAACAGCTTTAGTAATATGGCTTTTCATTACATATTTAAAAAAACATGGATTTTTTCTGTTTGTTATGCCAGTTCAAAACACAATTAACGTCACTGTGAATAGTAAAAGAACAGTAATCGAAATGAAATCTCAGACACAAAACCTCTAGGGGAAATGAGATTTATCAGTGGTTCAACACCTTCATTATCACACTTAGAAAACCAGGGGGGGACTTTGCATATCCTGAGTCATGTGCCTCTGAAAAACTATTTTCTTCAGAGACAGGATTAAAGCCCAAAGGAGTTAAAAATCGTTGATTTATTACATAAATAAACCAAACATCTGGGTGCTGAGATGACAGATGTCAGCACTCTACTAGTAAATGCCTTAACCTTCACAACCTCATCTCAACCACCACAGATGGTGGCTGCATTCAGTGCACCTACTGGGAACAATCCCTAGAATATTCCAGCTGCCATACCAGGCCTGGAGTTGTCCAAAGAGAGAGGAAAAACTCACATCAGAAAATGCTTTCAGAGCTTGCTAACATAGATGATGACAATATCTGGGAATGCCACTGAGATGTTTTGAATTTACAGACACAAACGTACCTGTGCCAAGCAGCAAACAGTGCTTTTATTGTCTAATGAGACACTCAGTCAGCCAATACCAGAAATTAAGTACCGAATGGATAGAGTGGAAAATGTGAGGATTTTCTCTGTTTCTGCTGATGGAAGTTTTTGATCTGACACGGACTTTAACAGCTCAGTCTCTTGTGCTTAATTACATCTCTATTAACATGAGAAAACTGTAGCACAATATGAAATCATTGTCATTCCTGCTGTGGAGATTGGTCCCAATTAGTTGCTATGGCTGTAGTGTTGTCCTTGTCACTTCCAAAATGCTGCTTGTTGTCTTCCTTTTCCATTTTTTCCAGAAGTAAAACTGCATGTAAGTGAAATATCTTTTTGTCTACCTATCCAGCATTTTCCTGGCTATCACCACAGGATCCACTAAGTAGCTTATAGTCAGTTCCTTGTCTGTATGTGAGAGGGCTGCCTTCTGGTTCTTTGCCGCTATTTTTCCCAGTAGCTATGTACTATTCCAGAAAAAGATATGATTCCTGAAATGCGACATTGAATATTCAGAGGTAACTGCTATTGTGCTCAAATAATAGCATAAGGACAGGCAATATTTTTTTTTTTTTCTATCTTAAGTTAATCATTTGCGTGTTTCTGGAAGAGAGACTGAGGGAAATAAAAGATTCTTACAAGTCTTTGCCCCTTCTCTTTGGCAATATCCTGCCTGACCAGACTGACTGTACATTTCTTGCAGGCTGTTTACTAATCATCATACAGTCTTTTGCTTAGCTGTTTACTCTCCATAACTGATTGTTAGCAGTATTTTCTTCTGAGTACTAGCAGAGCACTGAGAACTTGAATATGTTTCCCTTGATCTAAAGGAAATATATTAAGGGATAATTGTTATTGCACTAAACCCCTCCACTATAATTACCTGTTTTCTCCATGAACTGACAGCTCCTTTCTAACAGCTGGCCTAAAAGCCTATCATAGCTAGCATCTATTATCATGGCACTTTAATAGAAACGAAGGTGGCAACATATTCTGGCATCTCCTCTAATGCTTTGCAGGTATTCAGAAGGATGCTGTTAAATATCCTTACATCTTCCTATGTTATTGAATACTTATCATCCTAAATTTATTTTAAAACAGGAATTATTTTGATTATTTAATTGTGCAACAGTGTGCTCTTAAAATGCTCTAAACATGGCTTTCAAGCTTTTCTGTAGTATCATTTCTATAAGGAAAGACTATATATTCTTGTAAGGCTTATGTCCAGATCATAGAACGGCTTGGGTTGGAGGGGACCTTAAAGATCATCCAGTTTTACCTCCACTGCCATGGACAGGGACACTTTCCACTAGGTTGGGTTGTTCAAAGCCTCATCCAGCCTGATCTTGATCACTTTCAGGGATGGGGCATCCATAACTTCCCTGGGCAGCCTGTTCCAGTGATTCATATCATGGTACACCATGTACTACAAATGAAACAGTTTTTATGACACTCTAAGAAAAACAGAAATCTCATAAATACTTGAATGATTAAAGTACATAATTTTAATTAAATTTCATGATACTTTCTCAACACATATGCCTTAGGTCATATACATACAGTGTTACTTTCAGCAAGCACGCTCCAATATACAGAGTATATATATACTTCCCACATGTGAATAGGCTGAGCACATAAATCCGGATGGGTGGTGATTCTCTGAGAGAGAAATGGAGTAGTAATGAACCAATGATGTCAGCTAACAAGGACTTCCCCATAGTTAAAATAATTGCTGCAGTCTCCTTGGAAAAGTTGCTGTTGTAACTGACTTGATTTTACCAAAAAAGGAGTCTTTGAGCGAAAGATGATTAGGGCTCTTGGTGCTGTGCTACCTTTCTGACTCCTGGAGAAGAAGACTCTAAGCTATAGTTCTATTTTAGTACTCACAGTAAAACTGTTCAGGTATACTGGCAGACACCTTCTTCTGGTAATATCTCACCTGCAGACAACTGGAGACAGTAGCTTTGAAAAGTGTGAACTGATCCATGCATTACAAAAGGCTGTTAATGCTTTAATCTTCACTCTGTGCAAGCCCTGTCAACACCAGTAGTAGAGGAGAAAGTGCCTGTGTGTGCACATGAATCCTGCTGTTGCTGCTTGAGTTGTGACTTCTTTGGATCATTTGGTTTCCCAGCAGTTTCTTTGGAGTATAAGAAGCATGATCAGAATCTGTATGGAAGCTCAAGAATGAAGAGAGATCTGAGGTGTGCTTAAGTACCTGGATTTCATAAGTTAACTGCCCCATGTGGTACTGAGTTTATCTCAGGAGCCTGGGAAGTCTTTCAGATTGCTGTGAGCAAAACAATGCCTAGAGATTTCTATGCTGTATCTGCAGGGTGTTTCTCTACATGTTCATATGTAAGTGAACACTACTGCAAATGCTGTCTCCTGTCTGTATTTGGTGATGAGCCACAACAGTAAACTGACTTCCTATAATTTCTCTGTACAAAATGTGAGAATAGTGCTCTCTCTAAAATATCCGGTATTTGTAAAACCCATTTTAAATGCAGAAGGCTTTACAGATAATTGGAGTACCTACAAGCTTCTATTTTATATTCAGATCTAGCTATTCCCTGGACAGTTAGTACGTAGCTACTCCAATCACAGAATCACACAGAATCACAGAATCACTAGGTTGGAAAAGATCTCCAGGATCATTGAGTGGTTCCTATCAACCACTAAACCATGCCCCTCAGCACCTCATCCACCCGTCTTTAAATACCTCCAGGGATAGTGACTCAACCACCTCTCTGGGCAACCTGTTCTGGTGCCCAATGACCATTTCTGTGAAAATTTTTTTCTGATGTCCAGCCCGAACCTCCCATGTTGGAGCTTGAGGCCATTCCCCCTTGTCCTTGGGAGAAGAGCCCAGCTCCCTCCTCCCTACAACCTCCTTTCAGGTAGTTGTAGAGAGCAATAAGGTCTCCTCTCAGCCTCCTCTTCTCAAGGCTTCTCAATGGCTGTTCTCAAAACCATTTGAGGAGCAGTTCCTCAGAAGTTAATCTTCTGATTATCCTGGACCTTAGATTATCTAGGTTTAGGCTTAGACTATTCTTTATAGGCAGCTTTCTCTGCCTTAGTTTCACATTTGTGATATAAAGAATGCTCCCCTTTTCAGTTGTCCTAATTTTTTGTCTGTATTGATTGCAGAGCAGACTTTGTTGCCATATGCTTGCGATCAAGACATTAAAGAGCTCCTGCAAATAATATTTAGCTACTCTGGTTTATCTTCATCAAAAACTGAAATGCGGCTCTCAGAGGAAAACAAATGTTTTTGTCAGCAGGCCCTTCCAACTGTGTGGCATTGCTGTCAAGGGTTGAACAGCTGCTGTGTTTCAACTCAGAAATGGCTGGTGCCTGGAGAAAGTGTGCATTTTAGTTGCCTATAGAGAAAATAAGGCCTGGGAATGCTTTGGAATATCATCTGTGTAATTTTCTCCTTCCCTCCTGCTTCTGGTACTGCACTTAAAGCCTGCCTCTGAGTCTTTACCAGAGAGTGTTTATGCTAATCTGTACACTCACATATATGGTTTTGATGTGGAAAGCAACATACATTCACCTTGTTTTTTTTAATAAATTGGCAAGCAGGCAGTTGACTTACAGGATGTGCTGCTGCTAAAGTAATCTGTTGAAGCACTTAGTTCAAGGATCAAGTCCTTTGCTAGACAGATTTATCAGCAGCAGGAGTTAAGTGCCTGACATAAAGTTGAGTGCACTTAATGTTCCAAAACAGTAATTAACTGAATGGGAAAGGAGGAGAAAAACGGGTCATTTGCTATCAATGTTAAGCTTCATGTAAGGCAAAGCTTTACTTTACTTCCCAAATATGCACCGAAAGTTTCTTTTTGCATGAAAAATGGAAAAATCAGAGTAGAGCTTTTGGGCTGTTTACACAGATACTAGTTTAAAGTAGTGTTTTTCATTCTTATTTTTATTTCTTTAATTCATTAAGTTTCAATATCTCATTTTTTTCAAAAGGCAGCGTACAGCTTATGAACAAATATGAAAACCTAACACCCTATTAAATCACATTGCTCATCCACATGACATCTTGTGTTGCAATTCTCAAACCCAGCTTCATCAGGACTTCAGAAGCAAATGGTTTGAAAGTCAGTATGTTTCCTTTTTACATTCACTCCCCAGGAAGATTTTTGCACTGATACTGGAATCTCATTTACTTCCTCACATGTTATATTTTATATATGCTGAAAATAGCAGTTTTTAAAGTCATTTAGTCTTTGCATGCTTGCTTTTCTTGGATCCCAAGCAGAAATTGTGTATACAGTTTTATAAGATTCTGAGATAAAGTACTATTTTCCCCTAGAACTTTGACCACGAACATATGCTTTCCAAACACAAAATATCTAACAGTTTGGATTTTACTCTGAAGCGGAATGAACACCTTTTGGTGTGGAATTTACTGATTGTTATTTACAATGTTCAAACTACACTACATTATCCTACTAGAATCTGACACTTCGAACAACTATTTTGGTAGTGTTTTGTTATTTTTCAGATGATTTCCGAATTTATCCCATGTTTCTTATCATTTGTGTTACATATGCCACACAATTTTAGTATTATGCCAGGTTTGCTGTGTGAGGGTTTGTTCAAAATAAAATGGTAAGGAGTTTTATATTGTACGTGAAGACTTTCAAGTCAGAATAGACACACTCTCAAATTTTTAATTTACTAATAGATTGAGACCTTGCTACCTCTATTTTTTTTGGAAGATTTACATGACAACTCTGAGTATCATTTAAATTTTTACTTGAATCTTAATGGTAAATTTCAAGGAGAGTGGAAAGTCATTAGCATTAGTAGTTAGATAGATCATTTACTGCTTTTCAGTGAGGCAGATGTGCTTTTTCCTTCCCCAGTAGATAGAGTGCATCATGCCTACTTTAACCTTTACTCCTGCAAATACTAAAATCTCTGCAAAAATTCAAACTACCTTACTGCCTCCGCTGGAATGGATGTAGTCTCTAGGAAATGCATAATTTGGATATTTGGTTTCAATTTTACAGATTGAAGGGTTCATTTCAATGCCTATTTCAAAGCTAGGGGAACTAGTCCAAATTAATTTGGAGAAAAAGAAATTTTGCTGAGGATGTTATAACTGGTGAGGGAAAAGTAAATAATTTATGGAATATTGGAAAGTAAGCACATTGTTAACTGTAGATCTAAAATCTATTATAATCTGGATTTGTAGGGGCTATGGGTGAGGTGGTTGGGAATGGGGAGGAAAGAGTTTAAATACATAACCATAACTAGATATAAAACATCTTTATGGTTGAAGTGCACTCACAATGTATATATCTGCATGTAACTCACTGTCTTTTAATTTGGCCTCAGTGTTACCAACTTGCTAAATGAATTGATATATCTCCTCACTTTTCACTGTTGAAAGTAATTGAAACCAGAAATAGAGCACCAAAATGAATACGATGAGGAGGGAGGGAATGTGCTGGTGTATATATCTCGCCTTCACCAAAGGAAGGAAACCATTAGAACTGTAAATCTCTTACATAATTGTGTCCATCGGTTTGAAGGTTTGTCAAATGTTCAGTTCTGAAGTAGTTTAAGAGGGATTTTCATTTTTGCTTTATAGTATACTATATTACTAACCACAAGATACCACTGATTGTACAGAAGAATTAAGTTATAACGGAGATGTGCAGGCTTCTGCACAATATACATAATACATAATATTTCATTCAGATGACATTTTTGTTGCTGTTTCGTCATATTGATAAAGCTTAGACTGTTTTTACTTGAAATCTTATGACATGCATTAAAGAAAAGAGAAAAAGTTTGGGGCCATCTCTTGAAAGATAAATGAGCTCTATGTTCATATATTTGCTAGAAACATGCTCTGCAATGCTCCTTTGAAATGTAAGGGTTGAGGAGGATCACAGGAATAGGATATTTTTTTAGGTGCAATGGGAAATCATTAGGAGTAACAGAGCTGGCGGTTCTTCTGTCTTTTTCTTGCTAATGCGACTTAGTATAAAAAATCTGTTCTAATTGGTATGTTTTGCACCAAAGAAGTATATCTGGATAACAAGTCAGATTGTGATATGCACTGCAATGATCTCCAAGGTTTATCTTGGGAGCTCTACACTTTCTTAAGAAGCAGCAAAGTGGGTACTATGACATGACTCCACCTCTCTCTTTTTACTTTAAGGTAAACTATGTCTTGCACAATTGCCATAGTGGAGGATATGCCAGGATTTCTCTCCTTGTACAAAACAAGAAACATCATAGACATGGGTATCTGTGCACTGAATGCCTGAATAAAGTCAAGTCAGTTTAGTAGACTGGATAGTCATCATACACTTTAGAGGAGTTCGCTTTACAGGCTGTTTCAGTGTATAATGAGACCAATGTCTGGAATTAAAAAACAAAACAAAACTAAACAAACCCAAAGCAAACAAAAAAATCCCCAAACAAACAAAAACCCCAAACCCCAAACAAACCAAAAAGCTCAGCTATTATGTCTTGGGATATAGCTTAGACATTTGACCACTTTTAAACCCACAGAATGTTTGAATTTGCAACACTTTGACTCTTTAATGGTTTTTGGTTATGTTATTTTTTTCTAAAATCTGCTTTTAACATAGTCAGAACAATATTTATGAAATGCAGCTTTTGCCTAAGAATGGGCATTGTTGTCAGGTTATACATTAAGGTACATGGAACTCAATTGACTTTTTAATACCAGTGCTAGAATCCACAGTTGAATACTGCTGATTCACATCACTGCAGTATTGGTCCTGCTCACAGAGAACTTCCTTTTGGAGATGTCTCTTGATTTTATACATAACACAGAAAAATCTTGCTAAAAGGGTCAAAAATATCTTGATCATTTCCTATGCAACTCATATAAAATATGATTATGCTTATGACAAAATCCAAAATCCATAGTGAATATTTAATTAACAATTTTTTTTTCTATTGGATTTTCTGAATTAATTGCAGAGTGCCTATCTGGTTTAATTCAGTCCTCCCTTGCCTTTTTGCTGAAGGTAGTGCAGGGGGAGCAAGAAGGATGCACCGTACTGCTAGAGATGATCTGACAGCTGATCTCAGGCAATAGACCACCATGCCACTACTTTTTTTATAAGAATCTCCCAGCTGTGGTACATCCGTATTGAAGACAAACTGGCTCTATTACAAATTATATCACCTTTCGATGATACAGCCACCCAACAGCATGCCACTAAATACCTGCTGCTTTACAGGGTACATCTGAAAGTAGTGAGTAGAAAAGTCAATGCTATGTCCTTCATGATTTTGCATGAGGTCTCCCTGGATGGTCCAGCAGTGATATTTGATACAGGTGGAGCAGGTTCATGCTACAGCACCAGTATTTGAGGAAGCCTTGTACATTAGGACTATGTGTGACAGGTAAAGAAGAAACACCATACATGACACCATGAACATTTCTCCAACTGTGCTTATGTGCCTGCCCAGCTTATTCACATCACACATACTTATTTAAGCAATTACAACCAAAATAGCTAGGGTCAACTAACCCCTCTCAGTTATCAGAAAGGTACATTAATTTAACTTTAAGTTACCTTTTTTTTTTTTTCCTAAGAAACTCTTAGTCTTCAGCCTGGAACTTGCTTTTCAGCCATTTTTATCTTTATTGCTAATTTAGACTTTTGTTTTCTGAATATTTAGTCTCTAATACATTTGATCAAATAAAGAGCAGAGAATGAGGTGAACTGAGGAACAATTTAGATCACTAACCCATCAACACAAAATGAATGCAAATGACCGTTACATATAATTTTAAAACCAGTTTTTCTATATAAGAAAATGCTTATACTTTGTGGAGAACTAACCGGTCCTGGAGTAGCTTTTTCTACGTGTCTAGGATTCAAAAATAATAATATGCAGCAAGTGGATGTAAATAAGGAAACAACATGTACGTTAGCTTGATACGCATGAATGGAGTGTTCTTTCAATCTGAGCACAAACACTGCCTAATTTGGCTCATCTTTGCTACCCTTCAAATTTCTAAATCATAGGTTGCAGAGGATCTTGTTAACCGGTTACATCTCAGTGCCCATGCTGACCAGCTGGTGAGAACATACAGTGCTGGCACAAAGAGGAAGCTCTCTACTGCTGTGGCTTTAGTCGGTAAACCCCAAATACTTTTACTGGTGAGTAGAGTTAATACTGTGCCTGTGATAAATAGGTTACATTGATTTTTGTTGTCTTTTTTGTTGCTTTAAAGAAAATGAGGTAGTTTCCTGCTCAGTCAAGGAGTAATTGATACATGGATGTACAACTATCCTCTTTGTTCTGCTGTATGAACATTTTTGATTTATTTTATTCTCTAGTGTTCACAAAATTAGAAAATGCAAGTCTTTTTTCTTCACCCCCCCTCCCCTTTGGGTAGTTAGGTGAACAGCAGAAGAAAAAAAAAAGCATTATAGCATAGATGTGTGATTTTTTTGAGGATTTCCTTATGTAGTAGAATAAAAAAAAATATAAAATATACTAATGCTTTATATATTTTCTGTTCTATGTATAATATGAGAAATAGGTATATGAAAAATTCTACTGGTTTCCTTAATAAGGAATATTCTTATTTTAATGAGAAATTTGGAGCTGTTTTTTCTAATTATTGACCCATCTTTTTCAGGATCTTTATATTCATTACTACATCATGCTCCATAAATCTGGCTAGTTGTTATATTTTTCTATTGGATTCACAAATCACACAATTAAACTACTACTCCTCAATGGTATTAATTTGAATTATTTATCACACGTTGTTTTGGTGCTCGCATTCTACTGCTCATTTAGGCTTGAAACTGTCCTTTCCAGTTTAGACAATGTCTTTTGTATTGCAGATCAGGGAATTACTAAGCTATAGGAACTACATCATTATGACACCCCACCCTCTTTCTTATGGTTGCCCTTTGTTTCACTAGAAATTAAAAATCACTTTCTTATGCCGTAGCTGGGAATAGCTAAACCAGTTCAGAAGTGCAAGAAATCTGTCAGAACTGTCAAAAGAAAGGATTAGACTTTCCAGAGTTGGATTTCTAGTGCTAGATCATAGGCTAAGTAGAACCAAATAAAACTGATGTTCTCACAGGGTTCATGATCAGACATATTTTGCTGCTTCTATCTTCCTATCATTTCCTTTCTTCTGAGCTGAATTATTTTATTTACATTTTGTGCTTAAACTGACCCTGGCTCAGTTAGTAAAAGGAGAAGATAATTCAGTGTTTTTTCCTGATATTAGAAAATGCTCCAACAGTTTTTTAATGTCTTTATGACAGCATCCCACTGCAAGTATCCATTTCAACCTACTTGCTGCAGGGCACAGACTATTGCATATGTAATGACAAGAGGAAAGAAAAATATCTAAACATGTCAAATGCATTAAAACATTTGGCTGGCTTTGGAAAGCTAGCAGATTTTAATGGAGTTACTCAGTAGTGTAAAGGATGCTTTTTTTTTCTGAAAAGAAAAACATGAATGTAAACCAGTTAATCTGCTTCTAGGTAGCATCCTGCGTCATAGCTATTAACCTAAGTAATAGTATGGGTTGCTTTATTTTTATTATCTTTTATGTCTTCTTTGTTAACTATCCATAGATTATAGTGGACTGAGCTGTTTTATTTTTCTTCTCCACCATTGATAGCTAAACACTAAAATCAGCATTGAATTTACTGTTTTGTTTGCTTTTTTTCTTGAGAACTTTGTTTTTAGTGTTCAGCTGGGATTTCTTGCTGCAAATACATTGGCCAAGGCTACATACCACGCTAATAGGTGCTGACACCCCCCATGAAATCCATAGTATAAAAATAAACTGGAAGAGTTTCCTTCTCTGTAGTTTTGTAGGTATAGAGACTGGCTTTTGACAATCAGAAGTCATTCTTTCTGCTTCCACAAGATAATGAAATAAAAATTTGATTTAGTGAGGAGAGTAGGATTATCTAGGAAGGGGAAATGTTGCTTTTGTAGCTGCACTTCTTTCTCCATGAAAGTCATCTGAATGGGAAATGGATTTTCCAAATAGCTTGCATTGGGCAGCGCTGAATGGGTTGTTATTTCATCCTATGGATTCTCTCCACCATGGGTAAGAGTTCCTTTTGAAGGGACTCTGGGAGTAACTGCTGGAGGATATTGAATCCAAAAATACGATTTACATCTGGCTATGGGGAGAACAGTGCAAGCACTTGGGAGTTACAAGACCTTTCCTCCACTCATTTGTATATAGAATCATAGAATCATAGAATCACCAGATTGGAAGAGACCCACCGGATCATCGAGTCCAACCATTCCCACCAATCTCTAAACCATACCCCCTCAGTACCTCATCCACCCGCACCTTAAACACCTCCAGGGAAGGAGAATCAACCACCTCCCTGGGCAGACCGTTCCATTGCCTAATGAACATTTTATCTGCTGCCTTTGTCACAAATGCTGCTTCTGTAAATTTGAATGCTATGCCCTTCAGACCCCCATGACTGGTGCAACAATCAAACAACTTTCAGAAAGCTTAACAAAACCTAAATTTACTGATTTTCCTTTACAGAAAGTATATACAAGTTTATAAATGCATGGCAGGGGTATCACAATTATATTAACATCAACTTACTAACCGGATTCAAAACATACCTGCATTCCATAAGGACTCCATGGCTGCTGCCCATTCAATAGTTCTATCAAGGCACTGTACAGTCATTAAATCTCCAATATTCCCCAAGATGTTCTGAAGAATATTGTGAACGTGTTTAAGTTGTTAAAAAGCCCTGAGTCAGAACTTTCGTATTTACCACAGGCTTAGCTATAAAAATGGCACATACTAAAACTTCTGCGAAGAACAGTTTTGCTTTGTCAACACAAGGTATGAAATGCATAAAAAGACAATAGTACAAATTCCAGCAGGTTATGCAGGAACACTATATAATATACATCATGACAAATCACAAACTTCTATTGTATGTAATGTATACAGTCGTTAAAAAACCTTAGCAATGTATTCAGATGCCAAAACTGAAGAAGCAAATCTAAACTGAGGCATTCCCCATCCCTTCCCAAAGACAAAGAACAACTAGGGAAAAATTCAGTACGACAGAAAGGAGGTAGCACTGCTATAAGTTAGGCTGTAGTGTTTTTGTAAAGTGAAAACATGACCCAAAAAGCACAAAGAACAGGATAGGCTCTTCGGTTCTCCAGCTGCTACTGGAAGAGTACAATTAAGGTTCTGACATTTAATTTTGTAGAGGAAGCTGAAATCACCAGCTCAAAACAGGTTCTTCAAACAATTTAGTGTTTACACAAATGGCAGTTCTGCTATTAATACTGCTAAAAATAATCAGGCATACATAAATTTCATCTCTAGAAAATATCTACACAATAAGGACTTAAACCAGATTATTTTTAAAAGACCATTTCACGTCTTTAAAAAAAGCTAAAATATCCATTGTAAGACTATGCTAACAAGGCACAAGAACTTGTGCAAATCTGCTATGTCCTCACTCAGTCCAAGTTAAGAATAACTTGGAATAATATATGTGAGTATGTATATAATTAAGCATATATATGTACTTTTATAAATTATATTTAACACATTATTATATAATAAATAAACATATTATTATATATCTAAATTTCCTTAATAAAATGTGACTTTTATAAATTTAGAATTGAAACAATGTGTTAAAATGAAAAACTTATTAGAGTGTCTTTTAACTGACTTCCTGAAAATGTAGCTTTTTTAGAGAAAAATGTATGATTTTATTCTGAGTTTTGTTAATTCTTCATGTGGGCTGGAGCTGTGAATAGCTTTTCCCATGCTGCTGTCAAGTTAATTTCTCTTATAGGATGAGCCCAGCTCTGGGATGGATCCTTGTTCTAAACGCTACCTTTGGAAAACCATCCTGAAGGAAGTTCAGGATGGCTGTGCAGCTGTGCTGACATCCCACAGGTAAAGCTCTTTTCCCAGCAGAGAGCATATTCCTATTCTTCCTCCCTACTTAATGTCAACATCATATTCTGAAGGCATATTCACCCTGATGTGAAATGCAGAATATGTCCTGGTGTATTATGGCAATTCCTTCCTGCTTGTGAAAACTGAAATTGTGTAAATCCCAAACATTTTCTGTATCTCATTCTCCAAGATTGAAATGAGTTTCAAAAGGGCTGCAGGCACAGAAAAAATGGTGCAATTAATTATTCTTTTTCTGTGTTGTAGTGTCTCTTCTTGCTTGGAACACCAGGCCATCCTTTTGCAGCTGTATACTTTACAAATCCTTACGAAGGGAGATGGGAGTGAAAAACCCTCTTACGATTTTATTAAGGATTCTGTTTTGGATCAATGTATGAATAAAGTATGACATGACATCATAAAGGCAGATGCCTCAACTATTCTCTCTATATATTGCTAGAAATGGTAGGAATGACCCTGTCCCCTTAGAAGAGTCTGTCTGCATTAAATATCTTGTCAGTTCTCTGTAATGGTCACTGGTATATCAGTTTAATGAAAGAAACATCAATATTGGTTTATAACATCTATAGTAAAATGGAATTTTCCCTCAGGCAGTATAGTATAGTATGTATAATTATATATAAGATGGCCTTAAATGAGAGAGAGATCATGAAAACATGCCCAGAGAGGACAGAACTCATTAATCAAAAAAGCAATATAATATTTTTGAAAAATGAGATCTGAAGCATAGATGAATCAATAAGAATACAGCAGAACATCCCTCAATGTTTTATAGATATTTCCTGATTTACTCTAAATGTATTTGTTGTCCCTGAACATATGTGTGCAACATTATTAATACAAAAATGTTCTCAAAAGTTTCTATGGTTTTATTTTTGGAAGTTGAATCTTGAAAACTGCATATCTGTATTTGATCCCCAAGGGCTTACCGTCTCAGTCTCTGGGGGAATGCAAGTTATGCATTGTGAACTAAGCTGAGTGATTTTCAGTAAACTGTGCTTTGACTTTTCAGCCTAGATTAAGAACAGTTGGTTATAAAAGCCAGCTAAACAGAACAGTGCTATGGTCTCATTACTAATATGCTGTAAATATCCAACAAATTGTTACTGATTGCTCATTTAGCTCTACCAATGAGTGACTTGAAGCAGATAAAAGTACAGTGATAATGTAGGCATTTCATTTCTAATTATTAAGACATTGCTGTGCTGCAGCAGAGGAAGAAAAAGTTATTTTATGCTATGTATACTAATTGCTGGAGGCTGTTGGAGATTTATTTGAGGTTCTTTTAAAGGCTACTTGGTATAAGTGAAGGAATTCTTCTTATGAAATGAATCTTCATGCATCTCGGTAAATAAGTGTATGAGGTATAGAGGTGTTTTCCTGTGTAAAATTTAGTTTTCCAGGTCTATTACCTTAATTTCCATAGACAGTGCTTAACTTCTGTTTTCAGGGGAAGAGGAGTGAGGTTGTATAACTGTTCATACAGGCCAATTTATGTTATTTTTCCGCAGCTGGGGACTGTTATGCCAAGGGAAGCATTAGGAGTTACTGGACCTCAAAGAAACTCAGTTAACTTGCTGTTTTGTAGGAATATGTGTTAGCAAGCTCTCTCCCCATCTCTCAAATATAGTAGTTCGGCAGTTCCTATTATATCCTGTAATATTTTAAGGAAATTGTTCCTAAGAATGTACTTAATTGCCATGTTTGTTCAGTAAAAGCACTTTAATTTGGACTGGCACATGTCTGAGATGCACAAGACAACTCTTGTTTAGTTATCTCAGATGGGTTGGGGAGTGCATGCAGTGAATTGCAGGAACACCAAACACCTTTGACTCCTCTTTGAGATGATGACTGATGTCCTATGTCTGAAGCGATGTTTTGGAAGAACTGCTCACACAATTCTATACAATATGTAGAATGGCAGCCCATCTGCCCTAAGCTTTACACGTCAAAATTATTATTTCTCATCTGAAGCAGTTGGATCTAACAGAATGCTGCTTTTCTGGTAGGCCTATATTTCCATGTTCTAAATTCTGTTTGGATTTTAGTGTTTTGCATCATCTTCTATCCTGCGATCCGACTACGGGTAGCTACTTTTCAAGCAGTTACTTCATTTTTCTGCCTGTATCCTTTAACTCAGAGTGACCACAAGAAGATACAACACGGAATAAAAATTTCATGACTCTCACACTCCGTGGCATTTGTGAAACCATCTATCAGGTAGCATGTGGTAACAAAACAGTTGTATTGTGGCCAGAATTGTCCAATTACTTCTGGATTAGAAACATAAATTCCATTTTAGGGCTCTCTCCTATCTGTTATGTGGTAATAACTTCTGGTATGTACTGACTAGAGTTGCAATTTGAACTGTTACCTTTAAAGTCAAAGGTTTTACGTACCCATTTTTGCAGCTGTCCAGATTCCTTCCACTTCAACTAAATTTAGGTATAAATAATAGTCTCTGTTTTCACCATTATTCTTTTATTTTTTTTTCTCCCTATATTTGTAGTATGGAAGAATGTGAAGCCCTCTGCACACGGCTTGCTATTATGGTCAATGGAAGTTTCAAGTGTCTTGGTTCTCCCCAGCACATTAAAAACAGGTATTACATGTAAAACTCAAACCTTCTGCAGCCACGATAATCGTAAGAGCTGGTACTTTTATGCACTTTAATAATGCCAGGGCATTAAGCACATCTTTCTTTTCCTGCCATCACTGAAATTAACAAAGAACCCATTAGGATATCTTAGGAAGTCAAATTGTCATATGGCATTTCTAAAATGCTTTGTAGTCTGCACTGGTAATTGAAAGAGACAAATTAGTATCTAAAATGAAGCACTTCTGCTCTCAGCCTGAGAAAACCATTGTGAGATTTCAACATGTTGAGGTGATATACACTTCTTGTAATAGGAAGAAGTACTTTTATCAGATCAGCAGCCAGCAAGACAATGTGTTTTGTACCATCTCTACTTCCTACTAAACTCACTAGCAATTGCAGATATTTATATTATGGTTTCCGTATCTTTTTCCTAGTGTGCACAAACCTCTCTCTACTTCATGAGTTAATTTAATATCTGTTAATGAGGATGTTTATTTACAGGATGTGCTCAAACCACAAAGCAAACAGGATCAGGAGCTGAGGGGAAAGTTGCTGTAACTTATAGCTACGATATTCAGCAATAAGTAGAATTTTTAAGACACCGACAGTCATCTGTGTAAAATGGAAGAGCTCATTTACAAGGAGCAATGCTACACTGCTCATCATTTAGCACTCTTTGAGTGCAGATACATTTTAAAATGTAAACAAGCTCTTCAGGAATGTTTCAGAATTGCTGTCAGTCAGGGTTATAGGGCAGACATTATCTGTGTCTCAGATAATTTCTTGACCCTTGGGACACATTTGGTTTTCTGTCCTTCCTTTTGGGTAGAACTGTAGATCCTTGTTTTGCAGTTACATTAGCATGACAGGCCTGTTCCACACTTACTCTAATAAGCTTTCTCGTTCCAAGTCTTGTTGTTTTTTTTCCCAAAGGCAAACTTTCAGCTAGGGACCTTGCTAACTGGGTGGTGAAAAGAATTGAGGTCTTTATCTACATTTCTGGTTGTTCTGCATGATCATAGCCTTCTATTCAAGTTGGCATACCTTTCAGAGAGTGGTTGCCTCAATTTCTGGAGGCATGAAATCAATAGTTCTTGAGTAGTTTCTGCTTCTTTGTATCTAGCTGTTTCTTTTCCATCCTGTCTCTTATTCCCAAATTTCATGTCATGGAGTGACCTGTTGCTGGAGTACTTCAGCAGGAGTGCAGGCATCTTTTGTTCCTTTTGCAGTAAGAGAAACTGATGTCTGTAGAGGACAGTTCAGACTTGGGCAGATAAAACTGTTTTTTGTATGTGTATGTCCCCTAATAAGGACAAAGGATATTATTTAGCCACTTCAGTTGAGTGTGTAAAGTTTGCTGGGATGAATGTGGGTATCACCTTTTTATATTTCAGATCTTCTGGACTTAACATGTTTCTCTGTCTCCCCAGCTTAATCCCGAGAGGGCAAAATCAGGCATTCCACAAAGTCTAGCTTCAACTTTATCTTTTCCATGACTTTGTCATTGTTTTGCCACTCCAGATGTTTCCTTTTGCAGATTCTTTTCATTCACCTTCTTAGAAAGTGTGGCATCATAAGCATACTCATATATGCCCCGTATTCATATAAATAGGACAGTTATTTTTCAGTTTGCTGCACTGTAGATGTACCTCTTTCAGATCACAATAAGGAAATAAACACAGAACTGTAAACTATATTCTACTCTAGAAGTATCTTCAAATTAATTCTGAGAATATCAGATCAACCATTCAAGAATCAAGGCTGTATGAACACCTCTTAAATTCTCCAAAGCAAGGTCATGATACAAATGTTTGGCAGTCATATTCATAGAATTTTTTTGTTTAAAATTATTGTAACTTTAAAAAAAGTGCACCACCTCTGTGTTAAGAATATCTCTTGCTACCAGCAGTTTGTGTTGTTTGTATTGTCATGGCAGTTCCTTAATGCATGTCAGTGTCATTCATGTGGGATAATAAGCGTTCTGGGTGCCAATATTGCTGAGGCGTTCCATAGAAATTGTGTAACTGAAGATGCAGTAGGACTTTTCATTGAAGGCAGGACTGAAATCCTTTTTTTTTTTCCTAGCTTATTCATTGATTTACTTTCCAAGATTTTCCACTCAGGAACCTATTGGAATTTTTCCTAAAACTTTAGGAACTTTATTAGGAAAAAAAAAATCACTAGTTTTATCGGAAGATTTAATTAAAATCATGCCATTGTCCGAATTTGCTCTGACTGCCTAATTAATTTTCTTGGCTTTGGGGGACAAAGCCACTGTAGAGAGCAGTCTTAAAATCTCAGCTGTCAAAACTTTCTCTTTCCTTCCCCCCACCCCCTTTTTTTTTAATATTAAGTATACAAGAAAAGTGCTTTTCATGCTTTCTTTAGAAAACTTTTGATAAGAGCTGAGGAAAAGCCAACGTCTGTCCCTATACTCCTATTATTTTACTGCTTACTCTAGCTTCCAAATTTCCCTCCAGGCAGAACTCCTGACTGTGGTTTTCTTTACCTGTCAACAAAATGCTTCATCATAAACCCCAGGCTATTGCACACCTAATAAATAAAGTAATTGTTAGGGGGTTAAGAAACCCAGTACTTCTGTGTAATTTATGTTCCAAACTTATTTGAAGACAATCTCCAGATATGTTTCTGTACACTTTATGGCAGGCTTCTGTATCTACATGAGATAGGAAAGTGTAAGAGACGCAGGATTCTTTAACTCATTACTACAAAGAAAACCCACGGAAATGGGTTGCATTCTTGTTGTGGTAGGAAGCTTCAAGGATTCAGCTTTCTCTCTCAGTGCCTTCTCAGCCCTTGGCAGGTGTGAAAGACCATAGTCTTGGACTGAATACAGCTTTGTCAGATGGTGGTACAAAATTCTCTGTGAAGGGTATGGGCGAGCTCCAGGAAGATGCTACTGTGAAGCATAAAATCTTCATAGGGATATAAAATGTGATGCTGTTTCTGATGTATGAGACTTCATTCATTATTCCAGCTTTTGTGAAAGCCTTTTACAAAATATTCACCCAAAAGTGTCTTCTTGCTACCAATGTAGGTGTCTGGGTTTCTGTTCCCAGCTGTTGAGCCCTGACTATATTTATCTATGTTTAAACATATTTAATGCACCCTAAAATGTTTCTCAGTAGAATAGTAAGAGTTTGACTTCTTTACAAACGCCTTTTGGAGTAGGTGGCAAATTTCTGAATAATACCAAGAAAAGAACAAACTGAAGGACAATTTCCAAAAATTTAGCATCTTAGTTCTAGATGTAACTTGTATGAGATAGACGTGTTAGCAGTTGTGCTCTTTAAAACCTAATTTCAGACAGCTCCTGCCAACTGAACCAATTACTCTAAATTGTGAATGGATTACATTTAAATGCTCTCTTCAGTGTTGTCCATTATACTTAATGTTTTTTAAAAAAATCACAGAACTATTTCCATGTTAGATACAGCTGGCCAATCCAGCAACATTTTGAATACTATCCTTCATTCCTGGGCCATCTGGACGGGCTTCCCATAGCAGAAAAGACTATGCCAATTTTTCAAGTGCTGGACACACTTCAAGTCTTTGCTCAGATTTTATCAGCAAGCCATCTGATTAAATTACCCAACAAATAATCCATTTGATATTGCAGAGTTAGAGTAGAAAATGTGTTGGCAAGCTATTGACCCTTTACCTTTTTTTTAAAGGTTGATTGAAAATATTTTATTGTTCTTTTCAAATTGACACATGTAGATTTCTTAAATGGAAAAGCAAGGATTAAGTATAAAGATCTCATCAAGATTTCAGCCTTCAGTGGACACAGTGTTATACAAACAGATATACTAGCAGTAAGTGTCTTACATGGCGTAATATATAGAAGTGAATATAATTTTTATTCCTGTTGACTAGAAAACAAATTCATTTTGAACATGAAAAATACGTTAAGGCAGCGGATGTGTATTTATTATTAGCTATTAGTTTATCTTCCTAGATGAAAACTTGAAGAAAAAAGTCCTTACAATTTTAAAAACTCATAGACTGCAAGTTCAGAAATGAGCAATATCTTGCACTCTTATAAAACTTTCTGCAACATTAACTCAGCCCCACAGTGTAGGTGCATTTCAATGTACTTTTTTGTCATTTTTTTCTCTGTCTTCCACAGAATACTGAATTATACCTGTGTATCTTTTCATTCAATGAGAAGCAGCTAATTAAGATTTCATATTCTCCTCTTTTCCCCAGGACCTGATCTGCATACTGTTTGTACTAGACATTTTTCAAACCTGCCTCTTAATCTAGTATTATCAATGTCCATTGGAACAAATCTTCATAACAATCAACATTTATGTTTTCCACAATATTTCTAGCAAACTGGATTTGAAACAATCATTCCCATCCTGTAGAGGAGTAACTGAAGCATCATACTAAATTTAAAAGGAGTTATCTAGTCAATCTGAGCAGTTTATGGCTAAATATTTTCTGTTTATCTATCAGTAAACTCACAGTTCAAGGCTTGTTAACTTCAGCTGTTGCTGTGGGCGTTTCTGAAAATGCTACAAATTCTTTCTGCAAATTGGAGCCTTGGGTCTCAGGGTGGGCCCTTAATGAGACAGGGAAATGTGGTCTGGGTGCGTTACCACAGATTACACAGGTGTGCTGGAGTGGGAGCCTAGGACCAGCACCGTGAAGAACTTGCTTTTTCTCATCAATCTGCTGTCTTATTTGCTACGTTTTCAGATGTTGCAGTAAAGAAGGCTGCTTATCTGAGCAGGTACCTCCAGTATGTGTTGTAAGGCATTTGTAACAGGGATTTCATGAAAAGATGTTGTGTGATGATATATTTTAAGCTCATTACATGATGCAAATATACTAATGCTTTAAATTTTAATTTCACATCTGGTCTCCATTCTGGCAGTTTTTAACTTGAGAATTTTACCTTGAAGGGCTGACAAGCTCCTTTTCATAGACATTTTAGTGTGTAATATCCTGATTATTTTTTTATACTCATTTTAAAACAAAGAACACCAGAAAACAGTGATGGCAAAACAATGACAATGTTACTACCTCCTTTTTTTTTTCATTATTGAGACCCAGAGGGTACTTTGAGAAAACAATTGTTGTTCCTTGTAGGCTGCACCATCAGCCTTAGACAGAAATACAATGCCGCCACTGTTACTCTTTCTCTAGGAATGTAATATATAAATAATACAAGTGTAACTGATCTCTAATACTTGCCTGTATGTGCATGCATACAAGCTCCTAATCAGACAGATCTTGTATGTGCACATGTATAAACAACCAACAGGATTTTTTGAGGATTATTCCATTTATTTGGAAATCATACCTATGCACTTAAATGTCTATGTTCAGAGCGTATGGCAAAGTTTTACCCTTCATTGCTCATAATATAAAGCTGCCAGTATTATGGCAATGATATTATTGAATACAGAAATTAACTTCAGATGGCTTGATATGTAAGCCTGGAGTGTGTGTGAACAAATGGTGTGTTTACAATGTACTAGAACAAGTGTTACTCCTTTTAATAACTGTTTTCATGTTTCTATTGTTGCCCTGGAAAACCTGGAATCCTTTAAAAAATGATGAAACTAAATCTATGAATAGTACGTAGAAGTTGATTTTCTTTCTTTCTTATGTGTCTTTGTTTTCATCTAGTCAGGTTTATCTGTTAAGCAACACAGAGGTTGTTCTGAATAATTACAGAAGGAATTCACATTTTTCAAGTGATACTATATTTGCATTTGATTTTTACATTTTTCAAAAAAATCCAAAGCCACAGTTTCCAATTTAATAACCTTTACTTACCCCTTAATAGGTGAAATATTAAATTTATTGTGTGATTTTAAACTATCTTAAAGCATGATTTAATTGTTTTAATAATTTTATTTCAATTTGGTTTTTATTTCCCCCCCCAATGTATTGCAAAGTGTGTTGTTTTCAACGCTGTTTAAGTTTTGTTTTCTTAGTAAATTGAACTTGTGTCTACGCTGTAAGGGGAATGACCTGAACCTGCATGCTGTGCTTCAGCAGTCATACTGGAATGTCTAGCTTAGCTTGTCTAGATGAAGCCTATTCACTTATGGAAAATAGAAACATATCTGTCAGCAAATGAATGTAAACCAAAGAAGAAGAGCAAATAGCATACTAACAAATTACTCTTTGATTCATGGAATATATTCTAAAAGATGCAGTTCCTTGCAGAAGTTAAGTGCCAATGTTCTCTTTATTATTATTTTTTTATTTTGTTATCCAATAATGTCATTTTGAAGTACTTTTTTGATCAAGCAAACTAGAGCATAAAGTACGTGCATTATACTTCCAGCAGTAAACTTTATGGAAGCTGTAATTTTTTGATGTGTGTATGTGCATATAAAAATATATATATCACAAAATTCTTCAGGAAATATAGTCTTTGGTTAGTGGGAAAAAAAGCATATAGATTATTAGGTGCTTTACTTATTCATCAAGGTTTATAAAATAGGGCCATGTTCTCAACTTCCTGATGTTACATTAAGTAGGTTTGTTTAGGGGAAAGAAGAGATAGTAAATGGGCTTTTGGAAGGGTGTGATTCAATGAACTCATCATTCTAGAACCTGCTGTAAGTTAAAACTGTGGTTTCTAGTTTGATTTTCTTTATTTACACACAAGCAAACTCCTCAGGGTTTTAAATGAAAATACAGATTTTTTTTTTTTTTAAAGCCTGTAAATGTCTGCTGGTAATAGACATTCTTTCTTTCACCAGTGCCAGGTATAGAGGGAGAATAACCTCCCTGGTCACGCTGTTTCTGATACAAGCCAGGATGCTGTTGGCCTTCTTGGCCACCTGGGCACACTGCTGGCTCATGTTCAGTCACTGTCAACCAACACCCCCGGGTCCTCTTCCAGGGAGCTTTTTAGCCACTCTTCCCCTAGTCTGTAGCTGCTTAGGCTTGTTGTGCCCCAAGTGCAGGACCTGGCATTTAGCTTTCTTAAAACTCATACCATTGGTCTCAGCTCTGCAGTCCAGCCTGTCCAGGTCCCTTTGCAGAGCCTCCCTACCCTCCAGCAGATCCACACTTCCACCCTGCTTAGTGTCATCTGCAAACTTACTTAGGCTGCAAAATTTCTTAGGGTTCTCTTTTTGATCCCATTAACATCGCTGAATGACGACCACTAAAGAATGGGCAGAAGTAAAAATCGAGAAGTTAGTATTATTTGATCTGCCCCAGATGGCAACTCCTCTACTTGGTATTTGAGAAATGTTAACCTTTGGGCAAGTAATTGCACTTCCATTCCCACTGCAAGGCGAGAAAGAGCACCAGGAAAACAACCAGGCAGCTTCCTCATCAGTACAGATCTGGCTACATGCGTGAGACAGAAGCTTGTATAGACACACATCTGAAGTAGTTTTATGTTATTTCTCTTTGCACTGCTGGCAGTGTAGCAGTGGAGCTGTAGCACAGGCTGCAAAACCCTTCTGAGAAATGAGGAACTGTTCAGGTGGTTAGGCCAGACCAACCTCCTCTTTGGAATATTTATACTGAAACAGCCATGAGGTCACATAAAAGATCTGTCTAGCATGGCATCTTCCCTCTGATAGTACTCAGGAGGGAAAAGTACAGGAACGTGATAAGCACATGAACTTAATTTTCTGCATTACTTAACCAACCTTCTTCATCTATTTGTTGCTTAGAGGCTTCCTAAGCCTTAGGGTGGTCTTAGTGGATATCCTCTCCCTGCCATGAGTTTCTACATTACCTTATTCAACCCATGTGAACTTCTGGCATCCACCACAACCTGTGTCAATAAGTTGTGCAGTTTGTCCATGGAGTGTAGGTAAAATTACTTCCTCTTACTGATGAACCACGGAGAGGGTGGTTAGGCATTGGAACGGTCTGCCAAGGGAGGTGGTTGAGTCACCGTCCCTGGAGGTGTTTAAGGTTAGGGTAGATGAGGTGCTTAGGAGCATGATTTAGGGATTGGTGGGAATGGTTGGACTCGACGATCCAGTGGGTCTCTTCCAGCCTAGTTATTCTGTGATTCTGTGATTCTGTGATTCTGTGATTCTGTGATTTTGCATTGCCTTCCCTATGATTTAATTCGATGCCAGCTCTTCTTGCATAAGAAACATAGGAGGGTGAAGAATAATCCATTAGTTATATTCTTTGGGCCAGTCACAATTCTGAACCTTTCTACCATCTCATTATGTGGAAATTGTCCCATTTGTTACTGCCATTTTATGTTCCTTTTGCTCCCTTGTTTTTTGGGGTGCTCAGCTAGATTGTGTCATTGAAGGAGTGGGGTTCTTGGATGGGCTTTGTAGTTCTTGCTAAGCTCATTCTTCTGCAGCTGATGCTGTTGTTAAAACTCAAGTTAATTAGTTTACAATCAGTCTGGGAATTTATACTTTAGTTTCAGTCTCATGGTGACATTTTAGTAGGTAAAACAGTCAATAAGTAGTAGTCCCAGAACTGCTAATGATGTGAAAGTCAAGTGTGAATGAGTTTAACTTAAGGAGAAGGAGGAGGATAGAGAGAAAAAAATATATTTTTTTGCCAGAATATGTGTTTGTGTGTGTATACACAAATGAAAATGCAGCTGTTCTTAAGTACTGTGGTAGAAATTAGTGGTGGAAAATATCTTTGTTGAATAGCTTTGAAGCAATGCTGATTCTTTTGTAGCAGATGGCTGCTGAACAGGTGTGCTGGCTCAACTTATGCCATTTTAATGATAATGTCTCCCTCCTTAAGTCTTGAACTATCAGATGCTAAAGGTTTGATCCTAACAGTGCTAATCAAACCAGATTGTGCTTTTCTCTTCAATTCCACTTTGGGTTTCTGAATTAATTATATTGTCTGAATCAAAGAGAAAAACTGAAAGAGATGGTCAACTTAATTTCCATTGCCTCAGTTTGCTACTGAAAGCAGCTTGCTGATTATAACAAGGGGAAATGTTTATTGCTGATCCACTTACTTTATAAGGGGAACTTTTGTACTAAAATGAATTATAAAATCTAGGGTATAGAAGCATCGTAATTTGACTAACCAAAAGAAAAAAAAACCTTATAAAGGTTTTTATTTGTACCATGCTGGTGTTTATGCCATTCACAATTTAAGTTGTACAGACTCCTCTGTCTTTGCTAATAAGAATTTTGATTCATTTTCTTTGGAAACTTCATTGCATACAATTTCATTTTATGAGGCTGTTGAACATCTCCATAAAGCAGCATTTTTCAAACTATAATTCAATAGTGGCTCTGTAGAGATGCCAGAAAACTGATCAGAATCGATGATCTCTTGTAAAAGGTTGCCTCAAGTTGGCTGTCAGCTAAATTGAACACCCTTCTCAACCGCATCCATCTTTGTAAAATCATATTTTATTATCACATAGTTTTTCATGGATGATGTTATACATTTAAAACATTTAATTAGAGACCTATTGTACGTTAGTAAATCATCGCAAAACAAATCAGCCAGCCACCTCTTTGGGTTCCACCATATTCTGGATCTCTTTGGTGTAACAGCAGTGTTAATCTTCCAGGTCATGCTGTCCAGTGAATATTTGATACTCTGCAGCCTGGACAAAATAGGATTTAATTCTTACAAAGTACTTCAGAAACCAACAAACAGGCGGACGTCAGGAATGTTTCTTCTTACTTTGTTTCAAGCAGTTCAGTGGTTGCATTTAACTGCAATAAAAAAGAAACCAAAAACCCAACCAAAGACCAAAAACCCCTGTTAGTAATTTATTTGTAATGAGACTTTTTGTATAATGCAACTTTTTATGGAGAAGCTGCCACTGTAATACCTGAAGTGTAGCAACTAAGTTTTCATTCTGCACAAAGCAATAGGCTTCTTGTCTGAGAAGATCCTTGGAAATTATATTTTGAATACATGTGAAATTCTTAATAGAATAAAATCTGTAGTCTACAATGTTTCATTGCAGAAATTTTCCTGGTCTAAAATCAGCGACAACTGATCATGCTGTGATATATACTTCTGTTTCAATCACATGATAAAGGGCTTCACACCTGTCAGATCCATTTGACCCAGCTGCTACCCTAAATCTCATGTTGTACACAAAACCCCGAGGCACTAATACAGAGTATAGTCACTAGAACCTGAAGAACTGGAGTAAAGGACTTAGTGATGATTAATGGAGCTTGAGAATGAAGAAAAGGGAATAATGTTGGAGTGAAGGATGTAGGATTGGTGATCACTGGGAAGATGGAGGAAGTGACCGGTTTCTGGGGGAACGTCGGCTGTGCAGCCTGAGCTCCATATCCCTTTGCCTCCTCTGCCTTCCCACTGCTCCCTGCAACAGGGAACAACAATGGCAAGAGAAAGATCTTCTGACTTAGCTACTGCTGCTCCTTTATGCCCCTGGCAATTAACCAAGGTGAACCCAAAGCTGCAAACCAAGGCTAGGAGGGGAGGGAAGGGAAGTAGCAGCATCTTCACATCACCTCATTTTTCTGCTGAGTTCTGCCTTGCACCTTGTTCTGGGAACAGGTGCAGCATAATTTCAATGGCTTAGGCAATGTGCATAAGAATATGGTTGCCGTTTCAGTGTTTGTAGGCTGAATACAACTTCCCCAACTGAATATTAGCAGTGAGTAAATCTGATAAAAATAATTTGCTGGTTAGATTTCCTGTATTTAGCTTTTATCACGTGGATGTTGAGAAAGTTAGATTCATTTCCTGAATTATTCTGAGACAGAGCTTAAAAAATTCATTGACTTTGTCATCTCCCTAAATACCCCTATACTTTCCTTTGCATATAGTTGCACTCGCACTGCTGAAACATGCATATGAATGTGCAACTTTGTTAAAAAAACCCCTGAAAAATAGTACTACATATCCGTTTTTCTCATTAGAAAATGTAAAGGATATTTCTCCTTCCATAATTGTGATTGGTTATCTTCATAGCTTTTTGTCAACCTTTCAAAGCAATATAGCAATCCAAGCATAGTTTAGTTAACAGAAGTTCAGGTACACTGGATAGTGAAACATCCTGTAGCAATTAAAATGTATGCATAAAACATTTTTTTTTTTGTTTCTGTTTGTTATCATTAATTTAACAACTCTCTCATTACAATTTTATTTTTCAACAATATACTACTAAAATCACAGTGATAGACAATATAGTAGGCATATATTATGCTATTGATGTAATTATAAGGAAATCAATTGAAGCAAGTGTTCTTCCTGTACTCATAGTGTAGAAAAACTACTTTATGTTTCTGTGTATCATTCTCAGATTTGGAGATGGCTATTCTGTCAAGGTTTGGCTTAGTAAAGAAATACACTATGGAAGAATGATTTTGGACTGTCTCCTACTGCATTTTCCTGGAACGCAATTTAAGGTACAGCAAAATCTCATCATGGTATTTGTTATATGGCAGGATTAAGATACCTTCTATTTTCTTGTTAAAAAATTCTTAAAAATGATTTGTGATATTGATTAAGTCAACTCCAAACAGTCACTTAGGCAATGTATAATTGTAAAATAAACAGGGACTTTGAGTGAAATATTTCTTTTGCCTTTTTTTTAATGAAGGTAAATTCACCGTTATGTTCACCTGAAATAGGAGTGCACTGTAGTCAATGACAGTAATTAGTTTGATTGCTTCCTGATAAGGCCCAGAGATAAGTCTCAGTATACAAATTACATTCCAAGAAAAACTTATCTTTAATTTTAATTTTTTATTATTTATTTTTTTACTTCTTTTGTGTTTAGGAAAACAATCATGTAAAACTATAACTACCTCAGATATGGACCTTTTTGTGTATATTTATACATATGTAAAAGTCTTCTCCCAGACTGCATTTAAACAGCTCTCATCTGTTGGATTAAGAAGCTATAGCATAAAATTGTCCTGAATTTGTATGTATTTTATGAGATTAACAAAATGTCATGTCAGAACATGCACCAAATGTGTACTCTGAGTATGAACATTTCTTTGTGCCACCAATGCAGACAAAATACACTTTTATTTTAAAAGATAATATTTTCCATGTTAATCTCCAATGACAGCCTATTGAAGTTAGACTGTGCAATTTCAATAAGCAAGTGCAACTTCATTGAAATGTGCATTCACTTTTATCTGGTTTTATCATTTTTGCTTATTTTAAGGGACAGCATCTTAACCTGCTTGAGTTCCATGTACCCCAAAGCCAGGGGTGCTTAGCAGAGCTCTTCAGAGTCTTAGAGAATCACAAAACTTTTCTTCAAATCAAACACTACTCCATTAGCCAAACCACATTAGAGCAGGTAATTTTTTTCTTTTACTTTTTTTTTTCTTTCATTTTCTTTCTTCTTGTTTCTTCTTTTTTTTTTTCCTCTTCTTTTCTTTTGTTGTGGTTGTGGTTGAAACATGCTATGTATTGTAACTTGATGTCATGGAATCCTGCTACATTTGCTGGATTACCCAGGTGTATGCAATAAACCAGCAGTTCCAGACCATCTCAGACTATACACAGTAATTTCATGAACACTACTGCTTTTACAGTGGAGGTGTGTGCAGTAAAAACATAGCAGAAAGCCATGTATTTGTATTGTGTGCAATCATCATCAGTGCTTGGATGCATCTAGACATGTGAGGTGAGAGGTTGGGACTGTGAACTGTCACCACCACAGTCTGCGTTACCCGGAGGTGTGAAGAGGGGTTATTTCTAGAGTTCTAGTCTCTAGGTGTGTTCCCTGAACATAAACTATAATTCTTGTGTCACATAAGCTTAGGAAAGCAACTAAAACTCACCATGAGTTACATCTCCAGAGTATCTGTTCAACTACTGTTATTTTGAAAGTCTCACTTTTTTTTTTTCCCCTATATCTTACAGGTGTTCATTAATTTTGCTACACAACAGCAAGGAGTCTTGAATTCTTCACAAGAATCTACTGTTCTTGGAGATCATGATCACCTGCCAGTCTAGACTCAGAGCAGGATACAGCTTCAGCAGCGTATATGTTTATGTATATATTTATGTGTGCATTTCAGGTCCAGTAAGGTTTCAGCTGTTAAGAATTTATGTATGAGAAAAAAATAGTAGAAGCAGAGGTGGGTTTGCATTTGTAGGCCAGAAGAAATGATACCAGTTGTCAGTAAAAGAAGAAACTGGTTATATGCAGACCAAAAATCTTCTAGAAAGTAGTACTTTTTAATTAATTGGTGTTTTATGATATAAGTGGCCTAATAATGCATCCTTGTGTAAAAGGAAAAGAAAAACCTAAAAAAAAGCTGTTCTGAAATGCCACAGTCTATAGTAAATTTTTTTGTTGTTGTTGTGGCTCTACATTTATTTAACTACAGTAATCTCTTGCATGTGCACTTAATATCTAATTTTTACATGACAAGGCAAAAGAAATCCATTCAGTGGCACCAATAGCTAGGTTATCACTCAATATTTGTATTTAATAGCACAAATTGAGCGCTTTTGAACTTCCATATTAATTCATTTCTGTGTTGTGACAAGCTAAATTATCTTTTCTATTCTATAAAGGATGCACTATATTGCGTAAGGTTTTATGTTAAAAAGGTTATTAGTGTACTAGTCTGTCTCCCAGTTACCTTAAGTAAATTTAACAAGGTTTTATAAATGACACTTGAGAATGAGTTTTCTCTTATGCCTACAGGTTACTGCGGGAGGAATTCTCTAGTATTTTTTTAATGATTATTTCCTTTTTCTTAACTTTTTGTTTCTTTTTTCAAACAAAAATAATCTCCTAATGCTGTTTAATGGTCATGTTAATAGATAATAACATAAGCATTCAGACATTGATTAATAAACTTTTCAATAAACTTATATTATGATGCTAGATAGATGCAAGGCCATGCCACAGCTTTCAGTACATATGTGCATAAAAGACTTGAACTAAAAAGTCCTTGTGCATTTTGGTGAGAGAAAAACAAGAAAAAAAAATTGCAGTGAACCACTGCCTCTTCCAAAACAAATGTTTGGGGCTCCTGTGAGAAGTATCTGATGCCACTTTTATTACACTATATTGCCTGATAGTTGAAAGTCTAGAACCAATGATTTAAACATTTCTGTTTAATATAATATAATTCTGGAGTGGGCAGAGGAGGGTGAAGTATACTTCGATATGGAAGAATTTGATTTTATATAGACAATTTTGAAGTGCTACTGCTCTAATTCCCTGCTTGTATGGTGATGAAATATTAAGAAAATATATATTTCTGTTTTAGGCTTTGCAAGCTGACTTAAAAGACTGAGGCTTGATTTGTTGGTGTGCTTTTACTCACTATTCATTTTTTAAAATCAAAATTCAATTTACCTGTTTCTATAAGTGTGAAAATAAATTCTGGAAAAAATAATACAAACCGAAGATTTACAAATTTGTTATATGTGTATATATGGATCAGAATGAGTGAGTTAATGAAACTCTTTTATCATTAGAATGGCTTTTTATATACAGTCTGCTGCATAATACCAGAACTCTGCCCTGCTCCTCAAGATCCAAAGCACTGAGGAGACATTAAATCCCAACAATCTCTATACTGGTAGAAATATCGTGGCACAATCGGATAGCTGTTTGGAGATGAAATCAGTTATCTTTAACTTCTGCAGGAGGCTGGGATTGGAAAGTTTCTAAGATCACCAATCAGAATAAAAAAAAGGTCAATATTACAAAACTGAGTATGGAAAGTAGTGGAGGTGAAAGAAAATGAAGGCAGATGCAGGAGATTTGGGCACAAAGAGTATGCTATCATAAATGTCCTACTCAATTTTGGGATATTAGGGTGGAAGAAACTGAATGTACAAGGTGCAGCCAAGCATCTTTGAGTCATAGTCTGAAACCACTCCACAGGAGAACATTTCTGGTGCTCTTGCTCAGAGGAATAAAATAGAAAGGGATTTTTTTTTCCTCTTGGCATTTCTAGAGCTGTAAATTATAACTGATTTGGCTTCTTTGTATTTTTGGGTGGGGTTTTTGTTTGTTTGTTTTAATAAACT
The DNA here is from genome assembly GCA_033459285.1 of Clamator glandarius. Taxonomy (NCBI): domain Eukaryota; kingdom Metazoa; phylum Chordata; class Aves; order Cuculiformes; family Cuculidae; genus Clamator; species Clamator glandarius. The sequence goes on along the minus strand of JAUNZM010000245.1, from coordinate 5,354,254 downwards.
AATATCTCTTTAGCCATTACAAGTGCTATAAAAAGAGAAAAAGAAAGGTACACAAGGAAACTTGGAGAATGGATTTGGGAAAGGAGATGGTGCCAGTTCTTGTGGTGTAAGGCAGCTGAGTCAAAAAGTGCCTCTTGTATGAAATGGTGACAAGAGTGCGTATTCCTGCTTAGAAAATGTGCCAAGAATTGAATTAATAAAACTGTCCTGCAGCGTACTTAGACCAAGGGAAGCATAAAAGTGTACAAGACTCACTGTGGTGAGAGTGAAAAATGGTAGCCTAGCTGAATGCCTAGATAGGGGAGCTTTTTCAAGGTTTAGCTGTGCAACACTAATTAAATGTCATTTTTTTCTGATTAAAATGTGAAAGATTATATTAGTTTAATAGATTAATACAGTAAATAAGGTTTACTTCAGATTGATGGTTGAATAAATTCAGTTAACAGTGTTTTTCTCTTTTTTAAATTGCTTCACATGCATCTCAGGAGACCCAATTTAATTCAGGCAAGTAGAAAACAATGTCTGTCTACCAATCCTTTATGGCTGAAGAAGGTCAAAATCTAATTGAGTTCCAGCATATTGGGTTCTGTCTCAGAGGACACTTTGCCTCTCCTTGACTGAACCATCTAACTTTCCCTCTCCATCCCTGAAGTAAGTAATTTTCCAGAAAAGTATTTGAAGATTTTTCAGGTTTCTTAAATTTTTTTAAAACATAAATTCCTGAACTAGGTCCTGGACAGAATAGGTCATTTTTACATGAATGATGAAAGAATCCTTGAATTAAAAAATCACACAGAAATATCTCTTATTCTCACACCTCTGGATTCAGAACCAGATAGCTGAGGATTTTAAACAATAACTTCTCTCGTGACACTTTTGTTAGGAAAGCTTCATGTTAATTCAACTGGAAATTTCTCTGGCTATGAAAGTGTACTCTTTGCCCTGGATGGTAAGCTAAAATTAAGTTCAAATTTAGAAAATCAACCGAATATCTGAAATGATCAATGTTGAAATTGAGGAGATGAATTTCATGCTTTTAAATGACTATTGCACCACCTGAGTCAAGTAAGAGATTCTGCCAATCACAAAGCAGGTTGTTTCAGGCCCTAATTTAATTTTATTACAACTATAGAATGAGGCAAGAAAAAAGAAACTGTAGGTCTGAACTTTTGATCAAAATACAGTTAATTCAGTGGATGGGGATGGGTGGTAGTAGTAATGGACAGTATTGCAAAACTCATGAATTGTCATTTTGAATCCTGCTAGATATTAAATTTCTGAAAAGAAAGAACACACTTTTCTGGTTTGATCCAGTCATGACCAAAATCATTAAATTTCCCCCAGGAAGAAGATGATATGTAATGAAATTTCTAGCAGAGAAATTGGATGTCTTCTGAGCTTGTATTTCCTTGTGAAATTTGAATTACTGGGATCTGAAATCTTGTAAATTAGGGAATTTGATCCAACTCTTGCTGGAACTGCTCCCCTTCTTGATCAGTCTAAACCTGACCTGTCTAAATGTAGATAAGAATATTTTTTTCCTGGTCTTTTCCTTACCAGTAGTAAAGTCAACGTTTTCTTTGATGCAATTTAGTATGATTTAATCGTTTTATGTCAGTACTTTCAATTTTTCTTTCTGAAGAACAGGGAGATCAAAACTAGCAGTGCAAAGATCATTCTTTAAGTGACTGAGAGGTGACTAGGTCAGACAGCTTTCCTAAGACCTACAGAAACTTAAAAAGAAAATGCTTCCTAAGTTGCGTGATAGAAATGATACAAATAAAATATATGCTGTAAGTGCAATGAAGGTGGGCAGCAGGTACAAAGCAGGAATCACAGCTATCTTATTCTCGCACAGAAAGCAGCAGCCTGCTACTATCAACAGGCAAGGTGATGCTGATTTTTTTAACAGATGAATTATCCATGCTGATTAATGAAATGGATCACTGAAAGAAATCAAAGTATTTTTCTTCTTCATTAAATTTTGGTGTTATCACAGTGAATACTGTTCCAGTAGTCTCCTCATGCCTATTGCTACATGGAAATATACGGGGCAAATTCTAGTTTCTTTCACACTGGCTCTGTAAAGTCTATAATCAGAGGTGTCTACACTGTAGAAGTTTGTGCGTGTCTTTAGCTTAAGCAGATCAGATCACTGAGCTTCCTATCTCATCTCTCACAACACAAATGGAGAATACGGGAATATAAGCTACATAAGCAAATTATTAAGTCAATAGGTGAGATTTCCATGAACAGCTTATTCCAGCTATAGAACACACACATGCATAATTTTGCTGGCTTTTAGGCTGCTAGTGCATGCCATGACACAGTTTCTCCCAGCATTCTGCTTCGGAAAATGTCGGCCTGTGGCCTGGATGGGCGCACACTCTCCTGGGTGGAAAACTGGTTGGATGGGGGCCCAGAGAGTGGTGGGAGATGGAGTTAAATCCAGCTGGAGGCCAGTGACAAGTGGGGTTCCCCAGGGCTCAGTGCTGGGTCCAGCCCTGTTCAATGTCTTTATCAACAGCCTGGATGAAGGCATCGATTGCACCCTTAGCAAGTTTGTGGATGACACCAAGCTGGGTGGAAGTGTGGATCTGCTGGAGGGTCGGGAGGCTCTGCAAAGGGATCTGAACAGGCTGGACTGCTGGGCTGAGACCAATGGCATGAGGTTTAACAAGGCCAAATGCCGGGTCCTGCACTTGGGGCACAACAACCCTGTGCAGAGCTACAGGCTAGGAGAAGTCTGGCTGGAAAGTGCCTGGAGGAGAAGGACCTGGGGGTGCTGGTTGACAACCGACTGAACACAAGCCAGCAGTGGTCCAAGTGGCCAAGAAGGCCAATGGCATCTTGGCTTGTATCAGAAACAGCGTGACCAGCAGGTCCAGGGAGGTTATTCTCCCTCTGTACCTGGCACTGGTGAGACCTCTCCTTGATTCCTGTGTTCAGTTCTGGGCCCCTCAGCACAAGAACTCGACGTTGGACTCGACGATCCAATGGGTCTCTTCCAACCTGGTTATTCTGTGATTCTGTGATTCTGTGAAGAAGGATGTTGAGGCTCTGGAGCGAGTCCAGAGAAGAGTGACAAAGCTGGTGAAGGGCCTGGAGAACAGGCCTTATGAGGAGCGGCTGAGAGAGCTGGGGTTGTTTAGCCTGGAGAAGAGGAGGCTGAGGGGAGACCTCATTGCTCTCTATAACTACCTGAAAGGAGGTTGTAGAGAGGAGGGTTCTGGCCTCTTCTCCCAAGTGACAGGGGACAGGACAAGAGGGAAGGGCCACAAGCTCCGCCAGGAGAGATTTAGGCTGGACATTAGGAAAAAAATTTTCACAGAAATTGTCTTTGGGCACTGGAACAGGGTGCCCAGGGAGGTGGTGGATTCACCTTCCCTGGAGGTGTTTAAGGCACGGGCGGACGAGGTGCTGAGGGGCATGGTTTAGTGATTGATAGGAATGGTTGGACTCGATGATCTGGTGGATCTCTTCCAACCTGGTTATTCTGTGATTCTATGATTTTATGACAGTTTAAATAATTTCCTTGGTATTTAGCTGACTCTAAGATACCTAGCAGGAAAAGAACAGGATTCTGTAGCATGCTGTGGTGTAAGGGAAGATCAAACAGTAGTCCTTCAACCCTCAAATAATGCTAGTTTATAACTAGTGTAATCACTATAATTCAAGAGGAGTATCAGAAAGACATTTTCCTTTAACATATGCTGAAAGAGAGATATGGCAAACTTTAGTCCATACCGCATTTTGACACCACTCTTAATTCCTGATCTACATACCTTACTATATGCAATACCAGGCCTCTCAAATACTTCAACAGTACCCTCAGACTTAAATCTTTTGTAACTAGATTAAACTTCTACAAAATGTGAAAGATTGTGTGTGTGTGGGAATGGTCCTTTAATTTTATTCAGAGGTGGTTCTTAAGACTCTAATAATTACATCTGAGAAGTTGAGTGAAGGAGTGTGTGACATTTATTCTGAATCAAATGGAATATGCATGTAATGATCTAGCTGAGGAGATGTAGTCATCTAGTACTTTGTAGCTAATGATAATTGTCTAATAAGAAGAATCTGAAACTGGTTTCTTAGAAGTCTATTATTATGAATAATTCTGTTGGCAGTGTATGAATCCAAAATATATTGAGTCTAGATAAGAGAGTATTCTCAACAAGCAAAAGCAAGAATCGAGGTGATTCACAACATTTTGAGGTGATGTTTTGTTGGGTTTTTTTTCCCCTCTTCCAAAGTTAACTAAATGATTAGCAGTGACACTTGTCAGTAGCCAGCTAGTCACTGGAAACACTTGTTGATGGCCTGAAGTTGAGATAGTTTACATGCTGGTCATTGAGACAACCCTATGCTCCCATTTTAGGAGTCTCGTTTTTACCAAGTTCATTTTTTAGATGAACTGATGTCAAATATGGCACAGAATATTTAGCACAGATATTTTAGCTCTTTGCAAGCTCTGCCAATAGAAAGAAATTTTCTAGACCTTCATCAACTGTGTATAACATAGAGGAATTTAAATATTTTCACGCATAAAATATTTTAAAGTAAATTTTAAAATAATATTCACAGAAATATGTTACAAAGTTATGCGTTATTCTGTGTATATACTATATAGACATCTACCTTATATTTAAGTGTGAGTAAATATATCCATAATTATATAATTCTAATTGTGAAAGGGGCAGATTCATCTTTAAGCCATTTGTACACTTTTGATTCTACATTTCTGACAGTTATCCAAGCAATTTCTACCATTCATGCTAATTGTGAGAAAAGCGTAACTATTTCCTTCTTCAAATTTCCAAAACTTAAGAATTCTGACAGTTAAATTTGATTTATAATGAGATATTGTCTGTGAATTTGAAGTTGGGCTTGTCCCAATGCCAGGCTAAATATTGATGGATGTAGGACAGAAACTCTGTGATTGTTGAAGAAATGATCACTATATAATGAGGAATGCAAAACAACTTCTAACAAGTGAATACTATCCAAAAAATTTTAGTTATAATATGTGCTATTACAAGACTTTCTAGCACCCAGATGGAAATATTTTTGACTTTCATCCATCTGCTTATACTTAAGATAGTTTTATAAAATAAGAAGGTAAACACAGAATGACTAAATCACTTGTCTGAGGATGCAAAAGGAGGATAGCAGCAAAATCAGGTAAAGGACTAATTTTTTTTCAACATTAGTAAAATGCATATGCAGTCTTGTTACTGAGTTTAGCGATAACTAGTTTACTTGAGTATCTGGATTTTTTCAGTCCATTGAACAGATTTCTCAGTGTTTAGGACTAAATAGAGAAAGACTGCAGATCAGTGGATCGAAAATGAGACTTATCTATTGGTCAGTTCTTCAAACCTAGCCCATATATACAGCCAGAATAAAAGAGCAGTGGTAGGAGAGGAAAGAGGAATAAAGTAAAGGAAAGAGGAAGCAGAGTGAAAGAAAAAAATTTCTGAGGCAGAATTTATTTTGTTTTAAGGCTGAAGTGGAGGAACCTTGGAGGTAGCCTGCCGGTGATGTTGTCTTTCTCAGAGCCAGAGAAGTAAGAGACAACTCACATAAAATGTTTTGGTGAAGGAAGGCTAGGACTTTCATAAGATAGCAAAGAAAACCTTTCATGCCAGTGGAAAAGAAACCTGATTCAATACAGCATTCTTTTCCTTGTTAATGTCTATGAGTGCTGCTAGGCCAAGCTTATTTCCCATATGTTCACTGTGTATGAACTTGGATGGTACTGTGTTGATCACTCACTATTCTGCTAACTTCTAAGGCCTTTTACAATTATCGTTATTATTATTAAACATCCTGTTGTCCAATAGAAAGTATGAATGAAACACTAACACATCAGAGTGGCAGAATCCTGTGTTCTCAGGTCAATGTGAAGCAGCAGAGAATCAAGACCTGGCCTTTGGTGGGAACTAGGCTACTGTGGTATGTCATAGAGCTTGACTTTATGTATTAATTCCTATTTCTTGCACTGCCTTTTGTTCCCAAACACATCCCTACAAAGGGTAAGAGTCAAATTCTGTTTTCTCAAAAGCTTAATTCACTGTGTTCACATAACAGTTCAGTCAAGACCTGGGAAGACTCTAGCAAAATAGCTTACCTTGCCTGTTTTTCTTCGAAACTGGAAGTTGGTTCAAATATTCGAGCAGGTATAATGAAAAAAAAACAAAACCAAAAAACCCCAAGAAATCCATACAATTTGATGACACCAGCCTAAGTGATGTGGTTTATACTCTAGAAGGAAGTGATATCATCCAGATGGACCATGACAGTTTAGCAAGGTGAGCCTGTGCAAACCTCATGAAGTTCAAGAAGGCCAAGTGCAAGGTCCTGTACTTGGGTTAAGGCAATTCCAAACATGGATTCAGGCTAGGGGCTGAGTAAATCAAGAGTAGCCCTGTGGAGATGGACTTGGGGGTGTTTGGTTGATGAGAAGCTCAACATGACCTGCAAATGTATGCTAGCAGCCCAGAAAGCCAACTGTATCCTGCATAAAAAGAAGAATGGCCAGCAGGTCAAGGGAGGTGATTCTGCACTCTACTCTGCTCTTGTGAGATGCCTGTGTTCAGTTCTGGTGCCCTCAGCATAAGAGGGACATGGACCTGCTTAAAGGGTCCACAGGAGAGCCATGAAGATTATCAGAGGGTAAGAGCACCTCACCTTTGAAGTCAGGCTGAGAGTGGCAGGTGTTAAACCTAGAGAAGAAAGGCTCTGGGGAGACCTTATAGCAGCTTTCCAGTGCTTAAAGAGGGCCTACAAGAAAGGTGAGGAGAGGCTCTTTACCAGCAAGTGTAGTGATAGGGCAAGGGGGTGTGTTTTTTAACTGAATAATGGGAGATTTTGATTAGACGTAAGGGATAAGGATGGTGCAACACAGGACCAGGTTGCTAAGAGATATTGTGGATGCACTGTCCCTGGAGGTATTCAAGGCTAGACTGGATGAAGCTTTGAGCAACCTGATCTAGTGGAAGGTGCCTGTGGCAGGGAGGATGGATCTAGATGATCTGTAAGTTCCCTTCCAATCCAAAGCATTTCATGATTATATGATTTTCCTGTTCATATGAAATTACATAATTTTCTACTCACTTCCTCCATACCCAGTTCCATGGGTCCTGCTTATGTGATCAAGAATTTGATTTATTCTTACATGTATAATCTGCTTACAATTACATTAGATTTGATACGTAAAAAAATATGTGTAACACAGCATTTTACCTCAATCGTAAATGCATCTTCTATTGAAGTTGTGGCAGCAGATAAGAATGCGAGGTGGTGACTTGTGGCTTTGAGGATGAAGAAATGTGATACAGTGTTTGGGAAAGAACTGATTACACAGCTATTATTAAAAGCTGACCAGAGGCTGCAGTTTTATTGTTACAGAAGGTGTAATGGAAAGGAATAAAGGGTAAAATACCAGTGACATTAAATTTCTCCAAACACTAACAAGCCCTCAATTATTCACTTACAATTACAGTTCACTGCATTAGCTACATGAAAACATTAGAACGTGTACTGTCAGGCAGATTCTCAACAAGTATGTTAGAAAATAAAGGTTAGAGGGGGCAAATAATGAGAGTACTGTTGCTTTGAACTTGTTCAGTAAATTGATTCAGCTTGGATGTTTCCCATCCTCTGTGTACTTTCTCCTTTCTTTGACTCCTGTGCCTCATGCTTCATGTAAGCGTTGCAGGAGTACCAAGCATCTGTTAGACGTCTGAACTCAGGGACAGAGTCTGGCAGCAGATATCTAGAATTAATCTGTGCCTGAAGGGTGCAAGTCTCTAGAAAGTGGAAAGAGCCCTCCTCAGGATATAGGCCATGAGAGGAATTGGAAAGCTGCTCACTGTGAGGCTTGCTCCTTTATGAATACCTGGGACTGCACATATATAGATGTAACAGAGACACTGCTACAGGTGTTTCAGGAAGGATGAGAACTTGTCTGTACCGAGGCTGCATTTGCTACGACTTTTCTCTAGTTTATTCTTCTTTTAATAGGCTTTTATCAATCAATGTTTTCAATGTTTGGCTCTTACCCTACCGGTGTGAAGCTGGAGCTCATGTCATGTTTTTTTGGTACTAGTTGTAACACAAGTCTTTAAATACACCAGAGTTGTTTTTCCTCTGTCACTCTTGTGTATATTGCCTCATCAGATCTGAGAGCAAGACATTTATCATGCTTCTTCAATATTTACAGAAAGTTATGGAGGGGTTTTGGCAACTATATTTCCTTGATTGCTATACTCAATCTATATACTGAGTTTTAGTTGGTTTCACAGGCCAGGGAAATATGTCAGTTTGACTACTAGCCTTTCTTCATGTGACTTTGGAAATGGTGATGTGGATGTCTCACAGGAAGGTCCTTATTGACACAAACAAGAGCCCAAATAGTAAAAGTGTCTCAGAAGCTATAGACAGGTTTTAGGGCTTTTTCAGTGGGTCAGCACGGTGTCAGGAAACCTACTGTAGAATTGTTTCTGTTCAAGGTTTGAATCCCCTGAGGCCAGGACAGGTGTGGCAGTCTGACTGGTGTCTTCAGGCTGGTCCTTTCCTTCTGAACTGAATGGGAAAAGTAGGAATGTACAAACTGCTGCAGGTGCCCCCAGTTGCTGTGGTTTCTGCCTCTGTTGCTAAGCAGCATGTAAAACAGTTATGACACTGATGTAGATCACAGTAATACACAGTGACATAAAAGCAAACAGTATGTTTGCATGTGGCCCTTTGCTTTAATGCAGCCCTGAGGTGGTACAGCAGTCCAAGTCCTAATTATATTATGAAAGCAAGGTCTGATGGCAAGAACAACAATACCTGCTGAGAAGAACCACTAAACTAAGGGTAAAATAGGTAAGAAAACATCTGAAAACAATGGCAGTCTACTGGCAAGCATGAAGAAAACAAGGAACTGTTCTTTCATGCAGTTTATTCCAGTAGAAAGCAGTTATGTTAGCTGGCAGCATTGCAAAGAGATTTCTGTGACTGGTAAGGGTATAGCAGCGTTTTTCCCCCTACTATTTTCTTTGGGAAAAGCATCAGTCTTTATGAGGAATTTACATATATTGTAATATGTTCTTTTTTATGGTCATCTGGTCTTCAGTTGTTAAAATTCATCTACAGAAAAGTATTGTCTGTTATATTTTACAAAGAATAATAAATACTCTTTGATACAAAGCCAGTAAAATATGTGCCATTCTTCTGGGGATGTTCATTTTTTATTCCCCATTTTCTTCCTATTTGCTCTCTCTTTTTCTAACGGAGTAGGGTGGGGTTTTTTTCTAGGGTTTATCGGTTTGTTTTTTTTTCATGTAGGAAAGTAGAAGATGGGAAGATGGGGAGCAAGGAGGGTGAAGAAAATATTTTTGACTTTGAACTTTTTCAAACAAAACAGAAGGTCTTTTAAGATGATCTTAGACCTCTATTTTCCTTTTTCAGTCTACCGAGTGAAATCAACTGTGAAAATTAATCCCCTAGGCTCCTTTAAAAATTCTATGCTTTTTTACCCTACAAATTTGACCAAACAAACATAAACACTTATTTTGGTAATAGAGATGTTTGTGAATCTTGTAGTCAGTTTGCTTATCTGTGTAGAGATTTAATATGTTTTTACCTTGTAAGTGCCGATCAAGTATTCTCTAAACTTAAATAAAACTTAATTTTCCACAGACATATTGTATTCCAATTTCTTACCAAAACACAACAAAATAAAATATGTGAAATATTATGCAGTAGGTAAAAAGAAATATATTTCTAGTCAGATATGCATAACAGATTAGAAGAATCTTTAATTCACTTTTATGTTGCTTTGATCTGAAACTAAACTATGAGCAGCCAGAAACATTAAAGATTGTGAGGAAATAAAGATGACTTATTTTCTTGATTCACATCAAATTGATTTTGTAAAGAAGGAATATGAACCTGTTTGTTAAGACAGCATTATGGGGACCTTTGAAAATGTTATGTGTTGATATCTCAAAAAGGTACCTCTGTATCAAAAGAACCTATCACTCTGTCAGTGACTCAGGATCAGGCATGAAGTTAAAGCTTTCTCTGGTATACATCACTATCTTTTAGTTTTTTCTTCTACATAGCAGTTGGTTTAAATGTACCTTCCAGTGTCTAGGCACATATCATGGTGAAGGAAATAGAATTTAAGTTGAAATAGGCAAGTGAAAGATTTTGCTTTCTTATATATCAATAAAGAATATAACATTCAACTAAAATGGGAATTTGAAATATCACTTATATATAAAGACCACCATTTTTTATGCCAAGGTTGATACAGTGATTGATATATGTAGAAAAAAGGAAAAAAGCCTTATTTTATATCTTTCTGATCCAAGATACTCCTGTGTATATCAAAAATACCTTTTAAAAACTTATTTGAAAACCATGAGAATCAAAAGCTCTGCTCCTCCCTGTCTTGAATTTAGAAAGCTGTAGGATTGTGCTGATGCAGCAGAAAAGGCTTTGATCATTTCACCTTTTTTTTTTTTGCCCCGGGGGTGCTTCCAACTTGCCACTGGCAGTAGTCAGACTGGAAAAAAATAAAAGTGCTGGTTTTCTAGGCTCTGCCCACATTTTGATCAGAGAATAATGTTTGCCACAGCGGATTCTGTGGATGCTGTAAGAACTCCTACACATCAGGAAGCTAATTAACAATCTTGTCTTGCTAGCCTGGCGTTTTGGACTTTAACTTGTTCCACTGAGGGTATTGGGGGTAGCATTGGTTTAAGTAGTTTGCAGTTATAGCCAGCCAGTGTGTCATGCTGTGCTCGTTTTTGGTATCTTAGCTTTACAACTTTTCTTTTTAAAGATAAAGGTGAACTTTTAAAGGGCAGTACCAGTGATGTTTGGGGAATAATTTGGATTTGCTGCTTGTTATCTTGAGCAAGTGTGGCAGTACTGCTCCTCATATATAATCAAGGAGTTCAGACATTCATTATTCAGTAATACCACTATCTATAGCAGGCTATAAGTGTTAATGATGACAGCTGTGGAAGTCTGCTTTTCTTTTAAGCCTAGAAGCTTGTTTTCTTGAAGCTGCTAGCTGCTAGTCTTGTGGGTTTGCACCATGATACAGAAAAATAACAAAGTACAAAATACTGACATTATTTCTCTTTGATTATAGGAAAGATTAATTGATGATCGCAACTTGGGTCCATGACATCAACGTCTACTTAAAAACATGCTTAAAAGCAGTTGTAGTAATACATATATCTGTACTTTGTTTCTCAAGCCCTAACATCGCTTTGTCTACAAAAGATAAGGCATACTAATTTGAGCAATGTAAAGGACCTTACAACAGTCTGGATTACGTAGCAGCATGCCAGGTGAAAGTTTACATTCTAAATTATTGCCATAATAAATCCAGTCCTGGTTATTTGTTATCAAATCACTCCTGTTGGATGTAGAGGGAAGAAAATATTGAGGAAAACAATCTGCTTGGGGCTAGGTAAAACTGTGGAGGAATTCTTTGAACACTAGAGGGAGCAAGAAGGTAAAGTTCTTGAATGAGCAGCTGTGTCTTGGAGGTTCAGTCCTCTGGGAGTATTTGGCATACCAGACAGGTATTTAAAGCAGAGGCTGTTATAGCATTTAAAACAAAAAACAAAACCCCAAAAAATCAAGCCCCAAATTAAAGTGGTATCTTACATTTTTTGTCTTGTTGTTTGTTTCATTTTATTTTTGGTTGTCCCCCCATATTACCAGAATTAATTTTTTTCATCTGATTTTGTTTATTGTTCTGAGGGAAAGCTTTTGTTTTCATGTCTCTGAATGCAGAGTATGTGTTCATCTAGGCTAATGCTAATGGACTGACTGTGATGGAAACTGAAGCCCTTGTTTCTCCTCATCAGAGACTCCTTTAGGCAAATGTTAACCTGCCAAAAGCATGTGTATTCCAAGGAGGATATGCAAATGAACTAGTTGTTTCCCATGAACAATATTTCCTGACCTAAATCTTTCTGCACTAAAAAAAAAAAGAAATGGTATACACTAAAGGCTAATGAGTAAATATTTTCTCTAGTGTTTCCTTTGCCCATTGATATTAATATTAACTATTTCTAGAATATGATAATAAATTCTGCTGAGTATCGCATTTCATTCTGATTATTCACATAACTGACCCTGTGCCTATAAGCAGATGTTTTATCTAAATGGGTTAGACCGCTTGCATGTTCTTCTAAATAACATCCTGCCAGTAGCCTTCAAAGGTCAAAGACATTTGGGGAAATTGTCTCATCTCGATGTGTTGGATATTATGGGCTGACTTCTGCTGGGATTTGGAAAACAGCTTTGCCAGTACAACGACTTGTATATGCAGCTCTACTATACTGAAAAAGCCTGTTTTTCATGCAGCGCCAAAACCATTATGAAATTAAATAAATGTAAGTGTTCTCTTTCCTGTTTTCCTCTATGTTTCTAGAAAACTTAAAGCAGTGCTTTGGATAAATGAAGAACAGAACAAGTTTGGAGATGCAGTTGATGCTTGGCCTAGAAAGTCTGCCTACTAATATATAGTCTGAGGTGACTGTGAGGCTACGTCCACTCCTCAGGTCAAGGGGGGAGCTGGTGACAGGCAGATGGCTGCAGTCCTTGCTAGAGGAATGCTATTAGATGCAGAGTGTGTGTAGCAGGTGGTACCCAGTACAGAGAGCTGAACTTCTGTCTCTCCTATCTTGCCAAGAGATCCTTTATTACACTTTTTTTAGTCCTTTACAGCACTGTCAGCAGGAAGCAAGACAAATTCTCATATGCAGTTTGTCCTAAGGGAAGGAACTTTCTGCGTGCTTTTTTCCCCTCATCAGATTCATTTATACAGTAGTAGCTACTTCAAGACTTCCATGTTGACTGTATTTGCTCTGCTCTTGGAATACTTCTCCTAAATATAGCAACAATATGACAGTCAGCAATGCCAGTTCCCACACACAGGACTAATGGTAGCATGAAAACCAGCATATAGTGAGATATGGAGCTCTCCTAAATGGTTTCTAGACTGTACATTTTGCTTCAGTATTTGTGCACTTATAGCTCTGTTGTAATAACTTCTTCCTTGCAATTAAATTATCCTTTAAAATTAAAAAAAAACCCAAACCAACCATTTGTGTAATCTTGAGTTTATTACTTGACTATGTTTGTTAATATCTTTGTTGCACCTAGCTTTCCTTTTTTCAGTAAGCAAAACTAAGCCAATTTGCACCAGTTGATGACTGGCCTTTGCTGCCTAAGTTTTTAGTTACCTCTATAATTTCTCAGTAGATGTTGTTAAGGAGATTTATGGACTTCATTAAGTCCACTGAAATCAAGAAATTTCTTTCACCTCCACTGATGTGAAAATAAGGACAAGTCCATAGTTTTTATTTAAGATACGCTTAAGTCTGAGGTTAGGCGTCAACAAGGCTTTTGAAGACTGACTTGAAGTTTGAACTATTCTTGAAATATGGGTGTTTAACTGCGAAAGTAAGGCCAGAAGCATTACTATTATTACTTAGTGAAGATTTTGTACTGAAGCCTATTCCTTCCCTGTATAATCTAACAATAGACTACTGATCCTAAAGATTTACTGAGTCATTACAGATCCAACTTAGGAAATATCCCTCTTGAAAACAACATAGAATTATTTATTTGTAGTCCTTAAATCTCAGTGAACATGAGAGTTGAATGCATGTTGAAACTTAACATGTGCTTAAAATGTTTCTGCAAATGCAAAGGGCTTCAATTTCACCATTGGATGGCTGCCTAGCTAAACCTAAGACCCTGGAGGCATTTTCCCCTATCCCCTGTCCCCTTCTGAAATCAAACTCCCTTCAGTTATGCAGGCCATGGTTGTCACAGGTTCACAGACTCTGGGTTCTTTTAAGACTGTTCTAATCATTTAATCTGGATTCTGGCAGGTCAGAACTCAACTTTTGCAGCAAGCCCATAGCTATTTGTTGAGTCAGAGCAGATCACAGGAAAAAGAAGCCACCTGAGCACCCAGCACTTAGTAGTGGAAGGTCAGCCATGCTATTGTGTAAACTCTCTCAACCACTAATTACCTTCTGTGTTGAAAGTACAAGCTTCACATTGACTGAATGTGTCTAACTTTTCTGCTGGTTTTATTTACAGCACCTACAATATAAGTCTCTTTTCTTTCCTGTCTTCCATTCTTTCACAATTTGGATGCAGTTAAAATGACTTTAATTTTCAAGATTTATTTTTCTTCTTTTTTTTCTGAGAGTTTCCCGAACTCCAAATAGTTCAGGAGGGCAGCTGCAATAAATACTTTCATACTATACATGTTTTTCTAGAAAACAAATCTTACATTCCTTGTGGTTTTCACAGAATCACAGAATAACCAGGTTGGAAGACACCCACTGGATCGTCGAGTCCAACCATTCCAAATGTAGTGATTAAAATTATTGGATAGGAAGCCTTAGATTAATTATATTTCAATATTCATAAATTATCCAGGTTAATAACAAAAGACTTCCAACTTGAATGTACTTACATACTCCAATTTTTTCATTCAAAGCCAGAGAATTCATTTTCTGTATGCATTTCATTATAATTATAATTAAATATTTTTTCATAAGTGTAGGGTTTTTTTACTTATCCGTTTTTCATAGAGGAAAAAAGAGCCACATTTTACTTTCAGATGTTCTGAAAGTAAAAGGAAAATCCAAGAGTTTCAAAGATACTGATGTGAACCCTGGACTGGTGTATATACTGGTATTTTCTAAGTCTGGATTAATTCTATATTTTCATACTGTTGATGATTTGAAAAGTGTCAGAATAAGAGTAGTGAGAGGGTTGAATTTCTGCTTACTAAAAATCATGGAAGTCGAAAAAGTTGACATGCTCACAAGCCCTCAGTTTGTTGCTTCCCTACATGTGTTAAGGAGTCATAGAAACAAGGAGTGAGGTGGATCTATTGGATAAATTATTCAATACAAACGGTTTTGTATAATCCTTTTATGTACTTACAGAGCAATGACCAAGTGAATGTGACATCTTAAAATGAGTAATTTTTAGCTCATCTTATTGATATTCCAGATATGCTGCTGTTTTGATAATCACACATCCATTGTCAAAAACTCAGAAAATGGAATGTAGCCTATTTGTTTCCTGGAAAATTTTGACCTTAAATGTCTCTGCTTGTATAAAAGCTGCAGGTGTTTAGCACTTATTTTAATAATTTCAATCTGTGATCGGAAAAATGCAGGCTCAGCCTTTTTATCTTTACACAGTATTGAATAGAATTTTGTCATGGACTTCAAAGATCCACCCCAGTGTCCCGTTTTTTGAGTTATTGCAAGGGAAAGGAATAGTTCTTGATTTATTTCATAATGTATGCAGGTAGATATATAGATTGGACTAGCTTGGTTCTGCTTGAATATTTGGCATCAGAAGTACTTTCCTCCAGCAGTTGTCTATTACAAGCTGTGAAACAGATTGTTTTTTCACAGAATCACAGAATAACCAGGTTGGAAAAGACCCACTGGATCGTCGAGTCCAACCATTCCAACCAATCCCTAAATCATGCCCCTAAGTACCTCATCCACCCTCACCTTAAACACATCCAGGGAAGATGAAACAACCATCTCCCTGAGCAGACTGTTCCAATGCCTAACCCTCCTCTCCATGAAGAATTTTTTCCTAATCTCAAGCCTAAATCCCCCCTGGCAGAGCTTGAGGCCATTCCCTCTTGTCCTGTCCCCTGTCACTTGGGAGAAGAGGCCAGCACCCTCCTCTCTACAACCTCCCTTCAGGTAGTTGTAGAGAGTAATAAGGTCTCCCCTCAGCCTCCTCTTCTCCAGGCTAAATAACCCCAGCTCTCTCAGCCGCTCCTCATAAGGCCTGTTCTCCAGCCCCTTCACCAGCTTCGTTGCTCTTCTCTGGACTCACTCCAGAGCCTCAACACCCTTCTTGTGGTGAGGGGCCCAGAACTGAACACAGTTCTCGAGGTGCTGTCTCACCAGTGCCGAGTACAGAGGGAGAATAACCTCCCTGGACCTGCTGGTCACGCCGTTTCTGATACAAGCCAAGATGCCATTGGCCTTCTTGGCCACCTGGGCACACTGCTGGCTCATGTTCAGTCGGTTGTCAACCAACACCCCCAGGTCCTTCTCCTCCTGGCAGCTTTCCAGCCAGGTTTCTCCTAGTTTGTACCTCTGCTTAGGGTTGTTGTGCCCCAAGTGCAGGACCCGGCATTTGGCCTTGTTAAACCTCATGCCACTGGACTCTGCCCAGCAGTCCAGCCTGTTCAGATCCCTTTGGAGCCTCCCGACCCTCCAGCAGATCCACACTTCCACCCAGCTTGGTGTCATCTGCAAACTTGCTAAGGGAGCACTCGATGCCTTCATCCAGGTCGTTGATAAAGACATTAAACAGGGCTGGACCCAGCACTGAGGCCTGGGGAACCCCACTTGTCACTGGCCTCCAGCTGGATTTAACTCCATTTCCCACCACCCTCTGGGCCTGGTCATTCAACCAGTTTTTCACCCAGTAGAGTGTGCGCCCGTCCAGGCCAGAGGCCGACAGTTTCCGAAGCAGAATGCTGGGAGAAACTTTGTCAAAGGCTTTACTGAAGTCCAGGAAAACCACATCCACAGCCTTTCCCTCGTCCAAGAGTTTAGTCACTCGGTCATAGAAGGTGATCAGATTACTCTGGCAAGACCTGCCTTTCATGAACCCGTGTTGACTGGGCCTGATCCCCCGGTTCTCTTGCAAGTGCTTCATGATCGCCCTCAAGATCACCCACTCCATGACTTTCCCCGGTACCGAGGTCAGGCTGACAGGCCTGTAGTTCCCCGGATCCTCCCTGTGCCCCTTCTTATAGATGGGCACGACATCAGCCTCCAGTCCAGCGGAACCTCCCCAGTCATCCAGGACTGCTGGAAGATGATGGAAAGGGGTTTGGCCAGCACGTCCGCCAGTTCCCTCAAAACTCTTGGGTGGACTCCATCCGGCCCCATAGACTTGTGGGCATCTAGCTGGGCAAGCAAGTCTCTAACCACCTCCTCTTGGACCTTGGGAATCTCATACTTCTCTTCCAACCCTTGGGGTTTTGCACAGAGGGAACAATTTTCCTTACTGTTAAAGACTGAGGCAAAGTAGGCATTGAGCACTTCAGCCTTGTCTTCGTCCCCTGTTACTGTTGTTCCCTCTGCATCTACTAGGGACTGGAGATTCTCCCTAGCCCTCCTTTTGCTGTTGATGTATTTGTAGAAAGACTTTTTGTTGTCTTTCACAGTCTTGGCCAGTCGCATTTCTAGTTGGGCCTTAGCCCTCCTGCCTTTTTCCCTGCACGTTCTCACCTCCTCCCTATAGTCCACCCGGGATGCCTGCCCCTTCCTCCAGAGGTCGTAGACCCTCCTCTTCCTATTGATGTCTCTTAGGACCTCCCTACTCAACCACGCTGGTTTCTTACCCCTCCGGCTACTTTTCCAGAACTTGGGGACGGCTTTCTCCTGAGCTGCTAGGAGTTCCTTCTTGAAGAGCGCCCAGCCCTCATGGACACCTTTGCCTTCAAGGAGCGCCTCCCATGGGACTTTTCCGACTAGCCTTCTGAACGGCCCAAAGTCTGCTCTCTGAAATTTGAGGGCGACTGCTTAGGAAGACCTTCTTTTTAACAAGGTAAGTATTGCACGCTCTTTCTTATGATCTTTGAGAAAGTAGTTGGATATGTTGCTTAAAAATATTGCTGTCTTTGCTGTCCCACTTTGATATGTGAAGAGAGTAAGTGGAAGTGAGTGAGAGGCTAACATGTTCAGCACACAGAACCCTGGAGAGGCAGGGTTCTTCACATTCAAATGCAGAGCCCTTTCTTGTCAGCTTGGTTCATGGAAATTACACTTGTTGCTCATGTATGCCAGTCCCAGGATAACATGGGCCGCAGCATTTAAGCCATTCACCAAGTGTTGAGAGTGCCTTTTCTCTGTTCAATACACAGAATTTAAAGCGTAGAAATATCTTAGGTTCCAGATGCTGTGCAATCCATCATTGCAGATTTGCACTCTCTGTCATAGAGATATCAAGCTTTGGTTTTATTTGCCTCATACTTCGAAAGTCTAAGACTGTTTCAAACACTAACCTCTGCTAGCATGCCCAAGGTCAAGGAGGGTGTGAAGCCCCATCTGAGAAGTTGAAAGCCCCAAATACACATGTAGATAACACAGTGAAAAGCAGCTGCTGTATTTGTAGCTTCTGCAAAGGAGTACAAGTATTTCAGCTGAACGAAGTATAGCTTTACTGCCACAGCTGAATCGCTGCTTGGGTCAGGTCTGGGTGCTGTGTTTTTCAAACAGAAAGTCGACTAAGCATAGGCAAGGAGGGTTATTGATGCATTACACTTATTTTTTTGCTGTCAATTAATAGACTATCATTTATATAGTGGCAGCAAATCTCCTGAAAATTGCTAACAATGTATATTAAATTTTGTATTTGCTCTCTCTCATGATGGTACACTGTACAATGGGAGCATTGATAAAGGTTCTGTAAGCAGTGTGTTCCAACTTCCTTGACAATAACAGGTAACTAGCAGTTTTTCCTGAGCTGTTTTGGCATCATAGAATATGCAGTCTGCATAAGTGTTTTTACAAAAGAAAAAGTTTCAGTTGCAGCAGAATATTTAGTATTTTTTCCCCACTTCTGCTAAAGGTGATTGTCAATACCTTTAATCTGTTAATGTTCATCACAAAGTCCCTCAGTTTCATCAGGTTAGTAAAACACATCACTTAACCAACAATGAAAATCTTCAAAATTTGAGTTTTCTTTAATGATTACTAATGAAAACAACAACCCAGAGTGTCAGTGTTTTTTCAACTACTTTTTTTTTTACAAAAGTCTTCTCAATAAGAAAGAGATACCTGGAACCATAAGTTTATAGGTATTTGAAAGTAGAAATTTGTCTTGCCTTTAACAGATAAGCAGTGTGGCTATGATTGAAAAAGAATGTCGGAGTGGAAGTGATGTAGTATTGGTGGCTGCTGATAGCTTAAAGTCACATGAGTGCTCTTAGACTGTGGCTTCACACCTATTTTTACTGCAAGTGGGCAGACCTCCATTAGGAAGTAAAACCATATAATCAGGCTTTTTTCAGTATTTTAGTCAATAAAATAAGGGTTCCCAATGACATCGTTTCTAGTTATTCCAGTGAGACTAGTAGTTACATTGAAGATATGTGAGTACTACAGGGGAAATGGTATCGGACATAGAATCCAGCATATCAGAGAAAACCTGGAAAGCTTGTCTGCCCTATTAGATTAGAGGCAATCTATATTCGTCTCCTAAAATTAAACATGAGATTTATTAAAACCAAACAGAACACTTTAAATTTTGATGATCAAGTGCATGCTTAGAACCAATTTACTGCCTAAAGGCCATGCCCAGAAAAGACTTTACAGATAAGCTGGAGTGTTGAGTTTGAGAATCCCTCCCTGACAATGTTAATAACAGACATACTCTGAAGACATTATATATACCTCCAGGATTTCAGTCAACCTTAAAAAGGATATAGTGTCAGAGACTGCCCATTTTAGAAGACTGGCTGACTAGATCTCCCTCCATAAACTTTCTCTATCTTACTTTTATTGCTATTATGGATTTGCATAGTGAGTGTCTTTAGTGCATTTAGGCACCAACAGGTAGATGATATGAAGAATTTATGTCTACATAGGAGAGAAGAAAATTAATTCACTCTTACTTAATTTTGATTTCCTCTGCTTAGATGTTTGAAGATGGACAAAAGAACAAAATTATTTACTTTTAAAAGAACTTTCCCATCAACTGTGTAAAAATACATTAACCCCTCAGTTAATAAATTTGCAATAATTGTGGATGGGATTGTGCTACATGACTCCACTTGTGATTTAGTTGGACAAAGGATATGAGCTGTTAATTTACTTTCATTGCCCTTATTTCCTAGAATGATCATCCTCACACCTAGACATGGCTTAGAAGAAATGGCTTTGCTGGAATTAATGGTGTTTTGAAATACTTCTATGACATTGGGAAATATTCAGATGGCTTCATTGGCCTTCAGCTGAAGTATTCTGAATAGCTATGATGTACTTCATCAGGGCACCTTCTTCTTTTCTCTATACTCTAAACGTAGACTCTAACTGTTCCAAAGGTACTTACTCAAAATGTATGATGTGTGTATACTCCATTATTTTTTATTTTGCATCAGCTACATGGAATCCATGAAACTATGGCATCTGTTTAGCAACGTTTCTGTATATATGTTAGAGTTTTCTTGTTGCATCTATATAACCTTGTCAAGAATGTGATACTGAAAGGGTCAAGGAACGACTAAGTTCACGGTGTTAGAACATATAACACAGAAACCACCCTGGTCTCAGAGGTGAAGAAACAATTCTACTTTTAAAAGAATATCTCTCTCTCTGTTATCTTAAAAAAGAAACCTTAGAAGTGCAATTCTATCTCTATTAGAAGAGAGTTTCATTGTCCATAATTTCAAGGCAGAATAACTGAAATACTGAGGAAAGAACTGAAGAAAGGTGTAATGTGAGCTTGATAGTTTTTTTGGAGTGAGCCATTATGTAGAAGTAGAATTTCAGTTTCAAATATTATCTATTTCTGTAGTAAACAGAATACTGTGTTTACTTAGAATTTTGTATATGGAAGCTTTTTCAGAAGGGAGAATAAGCTTTTGTAATACTAAAAATGAAACCACCTCAGCACATCAAAGTGAAAATACAGGATGATACCAAAAAAATCTAATAACATGAATATACATGCAAGATATAAAGTTGCTATGCCTGTCAAAGTGTTTTTCATGTATCTTGCTTCCATGATGGGTCATGTTCACTAAGAAAAGACTAATTATCTATTATCTCTGAAAAGCACCAATTCTGACAGGCATGGAGGCACTCTCATGTCATTTTCAGGAGGGTAATTGCAGTTCTGTATGAACAAATGTTTTAAGAGAGGCAGCAATCAGAACAATTCTGTGAAGCCAGATACTGAAGGAGTTTTTCTCAGATTAAGTCTGATAGCATTGGCTGTCTGTCCTCTAGTGCGTGAATTAGATGTGAGCAGGAAAAACATTCAGGGCTAACCCTTTGCTTGGGACCTTCATTGGCTCTAGCACAGTCCAGCTCTACACATATTTCCAACATTCAAAATGATTTTATGGTTACAAAGCCAAGCACTGAGGAATTAAAGGAGCGTTCCTTTGTGGTAACAACTTAGCATTTACATGTGTGAGTATAACTAAAAAAAGATGAAACCTCAACAAGGTAAATTTTGAAAGCACTGTTCATATAGATCTAATACGTTGAAGGTCTTTTGCCTTATAATAGCTTTGTGATTAATTGATTAGCTGCCTGTCCTAGCCAGGGATTTTTCAGAGTAGTTACTAGGGAATTGTGACATTAAATATTTGGAAAGGCAATTCCTACTACAATGAGGGACTTAGCTTGTAGTAAAATTAATGGTTTGTGCATATCAGTAAGGGTACTCAATGTGTCAGTAAGAATCACAACTGCTAAATTCTCTGTAATCCACTGATTGTCAAGGGTGCATCCCTGGTGATAGAAGGAAGTTTTGAGAAGGGAAAGACTTTCATGTGTGCAAGAGAGAAACTTTGAAATATGGCCTATGAAGATGAATCTTGCATATCTGACTTCTAAAGGAAGCCTGTTAAATGCCTTCTTGGTTACGTTTTCACTGCTCCAGGTTTACTTTATTTTAACATGCAATTCCCCCTTATCTTGCTTTATCTATTCTTGTTTTTCTGCTTTCATAATTCAGAATCTAATTTGGGTTGGAAAAGACCTCAGGACATCTCTAGCCAAATCTCTTGATCAAAGCAGAGCCAGCTAGGTCAGGCCAGGTTAGTTAAGATTTTTTTGGTCAAGTCTTGAAAACCTCCAGTGACAGAAGCTGAACAGCCTCTCTAGGCAACTTGTTTTAATGCCTGACTATCGGCATGGTGAAAAAACTTTTCTCACATGCAGTCTGAACCTCTCTTTTTTAAATTTATGCCAGATTTCCCTCTCGCAGGATGCATTGCCATCAAGAGCAACATGTCCTCCTCCCTTTAGATACTAGGGGACTAGGGTATCCCCCTGACTGAAGCCATTTATTCCCCAAAATGGACAAGTCCAGGTTCCTCAGCCTTTACCAAAAAGGAAAATTCTCAATTTCCTAACCATTTTGGTGGTTTGCCCCTGAACGCACTGCAATTTATCATTGCCTTTCTTGTACCAAAGGATGGCACCAAAAACTGGATGCCATATCTATATGTGGACTAATTTGGGCTATAATCTCTTCCAGCAATCTCCTGGCTATGCTGCTGCTCATACAGCCTAGGATGCTGTTGACTATCCTTACTACCAGGGCATGCTGCTGTCTCATGTATAGCTTGCTGTGTGCTAAGATACCCAGGATCTTCTCTGCAGAGCTCCTACCCATTAAACTCATTGCCAGGCTGTGTCTTTGCAGGGAGTTTTCTCTCCCTGGCATGGAGCTGGGCATTTATCCATCTTGAATATCATGGTGTTCCTGTTGGCCTGTTCTGACAGCCTCTTTGGCTCCCTCTTAGGGCACATCTATCCTTAAATGTTTTAGCTAGTCCCTCTGATTTGGTGTAACCTGGGAACCTGATGGCAATTCCATTGCCTCCTACAGGTCATTAAGAAAAATGTGAGATAGACTAAGTCTCAGGAAAAATTCTTCTGATGCTTCCTTGTTACTGTTCAGGCAGTGTATGATCCCTTAGCCATGGCCCTCCAAGCCTGATTATCCAGACAATTTTATATGCCTCTACTTGTTCACCCATTCAGACTATAAGATACTAAATTGGATTGAAGATTAATGTGAGAGACTATTGTGTGTGTTTAGTCTTGCTAAAGCCAGGATAAATTACATCCATTGCTCTTTCCTCCCCCATAACTGAATTCATTTTATCATAGAAGGCAACCAGGCTGTTCAGGCATCTTCTGCTCTTGGTAAATCTATGCTGATTGTTCCAGGTCATCTTCTCATTTGAGGGCACACAATTGTGTCCCTCTAGTGAGAAAAGAGAAATTGGTCCTTTTGAAACTAAGGCTGGTCTTTCACAGAGTCAGTGAAATTGGGTGGCATTTGTGTTCCTATGAAGAGCAAGATATTCGACCTTTCAAGTCAGTGGAAGTTTTAGAGTTCTTTCAGCAGCAACAAGTCAGACCCATGAACTAGAAATGGGTTGTTTGTTAATAAAAGCCTTTCTGAGTTAATCATATTTTAAGACTGAGGACAGGATTTTTTGTTTCATTTTTTAAATGGAACCCATAGGCCAAGCAATAATAAAGAATGATGTCTTGCCCTGGGAGCTGATTCACCCAACTACTCTTTAAATTGAAGTTCATATAAAGCAGAATGCATTAGGAACTAACCATAAAGACCACTAGGGATATTTCTTTTATCAGAGCTGCACCTGCCTTAAGCGCACGATAGTCAAGGTTATAGCTGTGTCTTGAAACTCAGTCTAGGCAAGTTTGAACTCGGTAGAACTCAATAGTTAGGAGATGGCTCAAGGATCAAACCTGCCCTGCCCTTCAAGCTACCTTTAGCAACAGTATTGAAAGTATTATACGTTTTTTTTTTATTTGTCTGTCTTTAAATATGCAGTCTTTAAATACTTAAAGTCTTAAATACTTAAATACTTAAAGTCCTTACAGACTGTATGTGCTAATGTAAAAAAAAAAAAATTGAGACACTCCAGCAAGGTAAATTACTGCTTTGTCTTATCAACTGATAAAGTAATCTTTCCTTTTCTTTGTGCATTTTCTTATTTTCCTGGTACCTATATTTTGTTCTCACATGTTCTTTAAAGTTAGATTTAAACTGCATGCTAACATATTTCCTAAAGATGGGTGCTTTCTTTGCTAATAATCAAGGAGTTTTGTACAATCTTCAGTCCTCAGCTAATAATATCTATATCCTATATGTGCTGTCAACTCATACAGCTTCAAATCACTTGATGAAAAGGAGGCTCATTGCCAGTAGAACCTGTTCTCCGCATGACCACACACATCAGAGGCATTTGGTAAGGATTTCTACCTGCCTCTTTTCTATGTACTAACCCAGTAATATTAAAGAATTTGACATCTTTCCGTACCCTGGCTCAGATTCATCTAATGTAATTTGATATACTTTGCTGCAAAACTTGAATTAGAAACATGATCACCTTAGAGTGGCTTGCAATCAGTACAAAGAGGTAAGCACATTCCAAGAATGATTCAGCCTATCTCTATCTGTTTGTTGCTAATACAAGGAGTTTTGGATAGTTAGGCTCCTATACAGGCCCCTTACTGAAGTAAATGTGTTTGTCCTTGTTTTCACTCAATCCTAGGCAAACTTTGTTGCAAACAAGGATTTACAAATCACTGGATTCAGTTACAGTCTGAAAGACTGAAAGTCAGAAAGCTTCATGTTTTTTCCACCTTCTTTTAGTATGTTCTTACAAGAATGAGAGGAAAAAGAAGAAAAAAGATACCTTAATGAGCAAAAAGTTAATTGAACAGGTTGTAATTTTCTCTATTGTTTTTAGTGACTTTCTGACTGGAAACCATTCAATAATCAAAAAGTTAAAAAATGTGCAAAATGAAGAGCTATTGCACTGCTATGACTGTCCAGAAGGTGATATCTGGAGCCCTCAAGGTACCAACCACATCAGTACCTCAGACTCACCACATCCCCTTAGTTTCTCATTGCTTTTGCAACTCAGGATAAGAGCAACAATGGACCTTATAGTATAGTTTGATTCTGCAGACAAGCAGATTTATTCAGAGATAGACGTCTTTCAGAGATATATGGCCATGATAATGAAGGAACCAGTGACATCTTGGAAGGAGTTAGATGTTTCTTATAATAGACTATTGAGTACAGCTGTAGGGAAAAAAAAAATCTTCAAGAGAGAGCCTGCACAAGAAGAAAGATGTTTAATGTCCTGCTCTGGGCAAAGGAAAAAAATGGGATTTGTACGTGGAAATTTTGTTCAGTATATTTGGTTTAAAGTTTAAAGTTATACTTGAGAGTATTTAGGTGAGGTGCAAATCTCTCTTGAATTGACAAAGTCATCTACGGTAGGTCTTTTAATCTTGTAATTGTATGCTCAGTGCATCCTAGAAGGGCAAAGCTGATGCAAAACTGCAGCCTGTAGATGTTACTTGATGTTTTCAGAGTAATTCTGTGTAGACAGGGCAGGTCTGCTCAGATGTGTAGGAATAAGGGAAACAGGAGATCTGATGTAAAAAAGCATCCAGGCTTCAGCTCAACATTCAGTGCTCACATCTTTGTGAGGTACAATAACAATGTTTTCAGGGTACTGATGATTAGTGTATTGAAGTCTAGAGGTACTAGGTTGTTTATGCTAAATTCCGCAGTGAATCTGCAGAAAAGCATGAAGAGAAATTGTGAGGTTGGTCCTGAGCCTTCACTCTAAAATGCTGCATTTCTTTACTCAACTTAATAACAGTGAATTCTTCCCAAACTAATGCTAGCTGTATTTTCTCTAATTTGATCCCATTGCTTTTCCCTGGCCAGCCCTCCAAAGCTCCTGGTGTCTTGATCAGCTAAGCTTATAAAACCAAACAGAAACTAATGAAATTTTTAAAAAGCAAAAGCAGGTTGTATGCTATATACACTATACTTTTGTGGAAATGTTATGCCAAATGCAGAAAGAAGAATTGTTTCTCCTCTTGCTAGTTTAAGTTGAAGGTATAATATAAACTGTAATATTTATGCATAGCATAATATTTGTTGCAAGGTAAAGTCAAATTAATACTGTCTTTACAGTACGATACAAAATCTGTCACTACCCTATGTTTTGATCAAACAAAAGTGAACCCAATGTCATGTGTGCTATTTCTTTAGTCACCACTGCATATCACTGAGCTACTTGGACAAAAAACCTAATAAAATGCATTGAATCTCTGCAAAGTTCTATAATCCTCATTGTATAACCCCCAGGAATTGTGAGAGTTTGCAGGTATATTTGATGACTAGCCCTTCTGTCAGTAATATCGTCTTAAGAAAATTTACACAAGCGATCTTCAACCAGCTGTCCTGTAGTGCAAACAGGATGGTGACACTTCTACTGAGTACTTTTGCTTGAAAAAAGTGAGCTGTATTAGCCTGCATTCAAATATTACATATATTGGTTATCTGATGAAAACACACAGACCTTGAGTAACAGCTCAAATTAAGGAAAGGTCATCATGGGAAAATTATTAACAAAGAAATTTCAAAAATACAATAGTAGAAAGGCCCTTAACTGGAAAATATGAGTGACTGCATTAATACTTGAAGGCATGATTCTTTTTGACCCTCTGTATTCTTTGTTGTGGTTAACTCCAGAGAATTCTGTGCTTTGGCTCTACTTGGTACTGTTATCTTCTCTCCCACAAGGAGAGACATGTATCTGCATCCTTTCTGGAGAAGACTTGTGCTATATAGAGATTTTGAAGCAGTCATCAGAGCCACTAAAAAACAAGGCTATTAAAAAATAGACAGGGGATTCTTTAGGGTATCCTCTAATTTCTCAAATTGTCCTTAGTTTTTGTGTTCTCTGCTGCTTTAATAATGGTGCTTTCTGTTCCATCATTCCAGGTTCATGAAAATATTTGCAGTTGAAGCGTACTAGTAGTTACCACTGGATATTCTTTGCTCTTTATGTCTGAACCAAAAATAAACTTGAAAAATCTAAATTGTAGCAAATTCTGTAGGACTAATTAAAGGATAACATTTCTTAGAAAGTGCACTAGTTGTCTCAAGCTGCATACTCACAACACGATAATGTCAATCTCTTGGTTTAAACCAAACCAGTTCAGATTTTCTTTAGTTGGTGTAATTTTTTCACTCAGCTAGCCATCCTTCCTCTGGGCTAATTTTCTAACATGCTCTTTATTTGCTCTCTACAGCTGTACTTAGGAAAAGAAGATGTACTGATACATAGTAGTATTTTTCTCATTTGTTCCTTTAAATGGAGTTATAGAAACTCAATGTTAGGAAGTGAAAAATCTCAGGAAGTGTTTTCATTAAAACACTGCCAGTAGCAACAACTGTAACTCTGGTATTGAAGGTTCCCTGCGTGTTCCTTGGTTCTCAGTAGTAGATCATATATTTTTTCCTGTTGAAGTGATGCAACAGGAGGAAGCAACTTTCTTTTGTCATATTTTGACATTTTATAAGTTATTATTTTTGCTTTTAAAGCATTGTAGTAATATTGTCGGTGTACTTCAAAACTCTCAAATTACTAAGGCAAAGAAAGAGATGCTATGCAGGTAAGATTTACTTGTAAGATCACTCTTTACTTGCTTTCTGTACTTTGGCCCTAACAGAGGAATTTTTACTCCTCTGCAACTATTTTTTTGCCTAAGCATCTCCTTCTGAAAATGCCAACTGAAGACCATTATGGAAAGAAGGAACCATTCTGAGAATCCAGTGACATCAGACTGGACCACAAAGTTGCAAGGAAGAATACAGATGAGTATCTCATTTCTCCTGATACTTGTTCTGACAAATATATAAAATGGTAAAACCTCAGATTGATTTCTTATCAGTTGAGGGATTTTACTATGTTCTCAAGGATCCTTATAGATACCAAGAGGAGAAGACTTCTTTATTTCAGCCTAATTACAAGTCCTTCTTCAAGTGATGATAGTCTTCCTCTTCTCCTAAGCCATTTCTTTAGTATATTTTATATGATGCACAATCATATTCTTCAACTGACAAGTTTTACTGCATTAGGTTTTGGCAAGATTTATGATTAATTCTTAGTCATTAAGACCTTTTCCTCTCCAGATTTTCTGTTTGTCACTGCAACATATCTTACTTAAGAGGGCTGACACTTGGTTTCATAGGTTTAACTCTCTGTACATATGAGAAAAAATGGAAAATACTCCTGAATATTTAAGGATACTGAATGGAAATGTTGGCATATTCAGAATACTGTGATTCATAGTGATTGACTGGTTTTAATCAGATCCACAAAGTACTATTGTTTTGATACATGTCATCCCAAGGGAAACTGCCACTGTAACTGCAGCTTTTCTATAAGTAGCTGAGTGCTCACTATTTCCTTATATTCATGATATTTTTAGTCAGCAACAGAACAGAAACTCCATAGTATGTGCTGGTTTCTACAGGTTTTTCATCTTGAAAGTGTATTTTGTGCTGCAACACCAGAATTGGGCAGAAAAGGAAGTGAAAAGCTTTCATCTTGTATGCAGAGACAAACAACACATTGTCTTGCTTGTCGAAGAAACTGAGAAGTGAAGACTGAGGAAGATAGAACTGATAGGAGGGAGGAGGAGACCCAATGAAAGCTTGTGGATTCACAGCAGTTTGATTTCCATGCAAGTACATTTTGAGAGATTTATGTTGATGTCTTTAATTTGGGAAAGCTAAAAGCAAAATACTGACAGAATAGAAAGTATTTTCAGAAATCTAAAAAAAAAAGAAAGGTCCGAGAATGCTGTTCCTCTTTGCTGCTCACTCCTGATGCATTTAATGAGCTGGGTAGGCCACCATTCCTCTCTTTCTCTAGGTGGAACCCTCATTATGGTATATGTATTTTAGCTGAGAGGTTTTCTTTGTGGAAGTGAAAAGTTTTGTACATGGAGATTCTATAATTCTATATATATATATATACTCTTACTCACATATTTTATATGTAATGAGAGAAAGAGAATATATATAACATAAAAATATAGAGAGATATGTATAAATCTTCACCATCTGTGTTGTGGCAGGATATACTACAAAATATCCACATTGATTTACATTCAAAGAATGAGTACTACAGTATACCCTACATCCATCTAATTGTAGCAGCAGCAGCAAAGTTTCTTAATAATAAAACCCAGCAAACCTAAGATTTGTTTCAAATACCAAATCTATTGAGTTTTTCAGAGTTACACCAGAAAACTACTGCTGCACAGAATCACAGAATAGTTCTCTTTGGAAGATTTAATGGTCATCCAGCCCAACCCTCCTGCAGTGAGCAGGGACACCTTCAACTACATCAGGTTGCTCAGAGCCCCAGCCAACCTGACCTTGAATGTTTCCAGAGATGGGGCATCTGCCACCTCTCCAGGCAATATTTTCCAGTGTTTTACCACCCTCAGAGTAAAAAAATGTCTTCCTTATATAATCTAAATCTGCCTTCTTTTAGTTTAAAACTATTATCTCTTGCCCTGTCTTGACAGGCCCTGCTAAAAAGTTTGTCCCCATCATTCTTGCAGGCTCCATTTAAATATCAAAAGGCTGCAATAAGATGTCCTTGGGGCTTTTTCTTCTCCAGGCAGAACAACCCTAGATCTCTAAGCCTGTCTTCATATGACAGGTGCTCTGGCTCTCGGATCACTTTTTTGGGGCATTCCTCTAGACCCGCTCCAACTGGGCCACATCTTTATTCTACGGAGGACTTAAAAGCTGCACTTATTCCTCCAGGCTGGGGCTCATGAGAGCTGAGTAGACAGCGAGAGTAACCTCCCTCAAACTGCAGGCCACGCTTCTTTTGATACAGCCAAGGGTGTGCTCTGCCTTCTGGGGTGCATGCATACGTTGCTGGCTCCTGTCCAGCTTTTCATCCCCACAGTCCTCCTCTGTAGGGCTGCTATCAATCTCTTCCTCCTCCACCCTGTAGTGATACCAGGGGTTGCCCTGACCCATATGCAGGAGCTTGCACTTGGCTCTGTTGAACCTCATGAGCTTCACACGGGCCCGCTTCTCAGGGTTGTCCAGGTCCCTCTGGATAGAATCTCATCTGCAAATTTTCTGATCATGAACTCAATCCCACAATGAATATCATTGATGAAGATATTAGATGATATGATTCACCTTCCCTGGAAGTGTTTAGGGCATGTGTGGATGAGGTGCTAAGGGGCATGGTTTAGTATTTGACAGGAATTGTTGGACTCGATGATCTGGTGGGTCTCTTCCAACCTGGTTATTCTATGATTATATGATTCTATGATTCTATATTGGTCCCAGTAGGGACCCTTGAGGAACACCACTTGTTACCAGTCTCCATTGGGATATTGAACTGTTGACTACTTCACCCTGGATGTGACCATCCAATCAATTCCTCATCTACTAACAGTCTGCCAAGCAAAATATATACCTTTAATTCAGAGAAAAGGCTGCTGGGGTGGGCAGGCACACATCATGTCAAAGTCCTTACAGAAGTCCAGATAGATCAGATACATGATATCTGTAGCACTTCCCTTGTCCATTAATGTAGTCACTCGATCACAGAAGGCCCCTAGGCTGGTCAGGCAGGACTCGGTGAAGACATGCTGGCAGTCTCAAGTCACCTTCTTATCCTCCATGTGCCCAGTACAGCGTCTTGGGAGAATCTGATCTTCCCAGGCACAGGGTTGAGTCTGACAGGTAGTTCCCAGAGTCCTCATTTCTACACTGTTTAAAAATGAGTGCAGTATTTCTCCTTTTCCAGTCACCAGGGACTTCATCTGACTGCCAGGACTTTTTAGATATCATAGAGAGTGGCTTGGCAACTATATCAGCATATCTCCTCAGGACTCTAGGATGCAACTCATCCGGTCCCATAGACTTACATATACTCGTGTTCCTCAGGTCACAAACCTAGTCTTTTCTTACAGTGGGAAGGACTTTGCTCCTCTAATCCCTGTCTTGCAGTCCCTCTCCTCAAGAGCTGTGGAAAGACAGATTGCCAGTGGAGACCCCAAAGGAGTGCATGCATACCACTAGAAAACCACTGTATTTTGGTGTTCCTTGAAAAGAGCTGGTAAAATATGCTGGCTACAAACAAACTTCTTGTTTGCCAGATGTGCGTAGATGTATAAATACTTTGATGGTATGTCTGAAGAAAATTTGACATGCTGACAACTTGAATTAAAGCTAAGAGGGAAGAGAAGCTGACTAGGTCCCCAGGGGAGTAAAGCACTCCTGATATTTTAGCTTTTCATGCTCCTTTCAAAGCAAGTCTTCACAAGGAGTTTTGTTTGCATACGCAAAATTATAGCTAGTTCTAGATACAGGTGGCAATGCTTTATTCTTGCTAATACTGTTAGCACGTCAGGAGTCATAACAATTGCACGGGAAATTATTTATATTTTTTGTTACTCAAATTCATATGCTCTCACGTTCCTTGTGTAAAATAGTTCATACTGTACATTTTTTTATAAACTCAGATTGAGATCTAAGAAATTGGCACATGAATATGCTTCTAAATGTTATTTAACATTGTAGAACTTTTCTTCCTTCTGCTGTAAAGCTAGTCATACTCCAGTGTACAGTTATTTGTGGGTGAATATTCCTTTTACTGGGACAGCAACAACACAGTCATTGGCACATAAAATTCCAGTGTGTCTTGTGAAAGTACAGTAGCAAAGTCATGTCAGGGTTCAAAAAGGACGTATAGATTGTGGGCTTTGGGATCCCGATGAAGAAAAGGCTGAAGAGATATGCTTGAGTATATACTGGTATTTTAAATGCCTTCTTTCCTTATATTTTCTTTTTTGGCTAAATTAATGAAGTCCCTTAATCTTTTTGCTTGCTCTTATATTCCCTTTGATTGTAAATTTTATTGCCCAAACATCCTACTAGTGTAAATTAATGAAGTCTTATTCACTTAAATGGAGCAATGATGGTTTATAGCAGCTGAGGATTTGGTGTTATGTTAGAAATAAATATGTAAATGAAAACCAGAATGCTGTTATTGGCTACCCCATATCCTAAGTATGCTCTTTAAGTTATCTGTTTTTCCCATGTGTGTTGTTGCATGTTTTTTGTTTTTGTTGCTGTTGCTGTTGTTTCAGCAAGTGTAATTCATAGAACTCTCTTATTGGTCTTATTTTCAGAATATGCAAATTAGAGGTAATATTCTTTTTGTCATGCTATTTTTCTCTGTGGTAAATTGTCTCTCTAGATGCTTGCTTCCCATCATAAAACAGGTAGGATTAATCATCTTCTAGGGAGGTGTAGAATGTCTCTGTCATCTTTAAAGGAGGCATAAATGATTAATTTAAGCTGGATAAGGAAAATTCAGTTAAACAAATTCTGCCTGTAGTGACTATCTACGTTTACTGACTTCATCAAATGGATTTTTTTTCATCACATATCGGTACTTCTAAACTCAGAGGAAAGAACTCAGTGGTTTTATATTACAGTGATACATAAAAAGAAGGTTATGTGTTCTGAAGGTGTATCTGCCATCTGTTTATGAAAAGTACAACTCAACCTGCACCACTGGTTCCTGTTCCTTTGCTAATCTCCCTTTGTAGATGAAGAGGGGTACCTGAACAACTTGGCTAAGGCTCATATCTGGCACAAGGTATTCCATTTGGTTAAACTACAGTCTCATCTTTCCTTTTTTTGATTGAAACAGGATATATTAAGGAGAATAATTTCAGTTATGGCTTGATATCTAAATCTTCAGATTTGGCAGCTATACATTTTCCTTTATTGT
Source organism: Clamator glandarius (assembly GCA_033459285.1). Lineage (NCBI taxonomy): Eukaryota > Metazoa > Chordata > Aves > Cuculiformes > Cuculidae > Clamator > Clamator glandarius. Next base: position 5,321,784 of record JAUNZM010000245.1, on the reverse strand, counting down.
TTGATGGTCTGTTACAGGGCTGTACCATTCCTTGGTCATTAGTCACTAACTGAAACAGCATGATTATTTGTAATAATATGTAGCAAAGTCTCAAAATAATGAATCTAGAAAGGTCAGAAGCAGAGGAACATTCCCATATATAAGATTTTCAAAAATGAAATGAAAGGCATTGAGTGCAGATGGAAAAAAATAAGGGGAAGTAGGGCAGGGGTGATTCCACAGATGCAGTCAGAGACTAACTGATGCATGTACTAGAGGTTCTGTCATTTCCATGAAGAGCTTTTTCCTACAAAGCCAGTAAAAAGTAGAGCTGAAGCTGCAAGTAGCACTGAGTGGTTTGGAGCATGTTTGCATTTCAGAGAGATAAATGAGGGCAATGTATGTCTGCAGTCAAGAATTTGAAACTGTATCAAGAAGAAATCTCAAGAATATAACTTGTTGGATGCTGTTTGTTCTATTTCCAAAATACCAGAATTGTAGTTGAGTTGGGGTTTATTCCTAAATGTCTGACTAGCTGCTGTGTAAAATGAGTGCTTTTAGGATAATGCCATTAGTCTGGGGTGAAAACACTGACAAAGATCTTGAAAATCTATTCCTCAAAGCTATTGTTGACTTCTGTTTTTAGCTAGGACAGAGAAGGATGTTTCGTGGGTGTTATCTTGCACTTAAGACCACGTTTTCAAACTTTGCTTTCAAGTTTGAAAGTGTTCAGAGTCTGTGCAAGAATTCAGACCTGCTGCTACGTAGAGGTTATTTGTTTTCAAGCATATTGTTTTTTCATCAAAGGACAGTGTCAGTCAGGGCTTTGTGTCTAGTGGGCATAAGGCAAACCTGAGACAAGTATCTGTGTGATACTATCTAGATATTTTGAGCAATGTTTGGATAATTTATGTTTAGCCAGAAAGATCTATTACTTCTGAATATATTATTCACTATGAATAAATTCTCTCATCATTCTTGTGCTGCACCAGTCATCTGAACTTAATTGGACTTTTTTTCTAATTAAGCTTTTGTTTGTTGTCTGTGTTTAGACAGCAGAGAACTTGTATTTCCATCACCTGAGAAACATTTTTCATTCTGAAACTTAGTTGTTCTGTTTTTTTTCTCTTCTCTCTCTCCCTGTTTCTGATCAATACCCCTTGTTTCTTCCTGAACTCATTATTTTAATGCTTTACTAATTGTCAGTCCAGATCATTTGATAAGTAGGCTTAAACTTGTTCAAAATCGATCAACACTATAGCTGTGATTAGCACTTTAAAGTTCAATCATTGATTTTAAACTAAGTCTCTTCAATTACAGTGCCTGTCACTTCAGGCTGCCATTCAAGTTTGTATCTACTATAAAGAAGTAATGTTAACTTTGAAAGTCCTTTATAGAGGCATTTTTTCTGTCCAGTCAGATTTTTTTCTCTGTTTATCATGAAGTTAAGTTATTATAGTAATACTCCCTACATGTTCAGACACAAAATATGGAGCCTGTCTTCTCAGTAAGCATAGCATTCTTGGACCTAGCACATGTAGGAAGAAGAAAGTATACTTCTTATTAAATAATTTTAATTATCAGAACCTTTGAAGGCTACTTGAGACCCTGCTTGTGCCTTCTTCATTTATGCTCACTGTAAGCTTCCTCTTTTTGTCACAAGCCAATACTGTGCTTTGTGGATTTCTCTTGAATGTCCGGTGAAGTATAGCACATTTTTTTTACTGTTGTGAACATTGTTTTTCAGTGAATAAAAACAGCTGCTGAGAGAATTTGTCTGCTTAAAGTTAAGCTTGAAAACAGTCTTTGAAATCTTTTCTTCCTCCTCAAAGTTTCAGTCAGTAACAGTGCTTAGTGGATGTATGCGCATATGTTCATCCTTGTGTAGATAGATTAAAGCACTTCATATGTTGTTAGACAGAACAGATAGATTTTATGGTTCTGGCTCAGTATGACAATGCTGAGATGTATCCTACAGGTAATAATCAGACTTATTTTTAGTATATAGGATTTATTAGGATGTATTCATCCTCTCTGATCAATTAAGTAGATTTCCATTCTAAGTACTGAAATTTGGATTTAATATTCATAGGTCTCTGAGTTCAAATTGTGGTATAAGTAATTGCCAGAATAAACTATAGAAACAATTTTAATCATCAGCAAGAAGCAGTTAATTGATTACATTTGTTTAAATTTATTTCTTAAGGCAAGGAAGTAGCATTTTTTGAATCTAGTCTCAAATATGTGTAATCCAAATCTTTGTAAAATTCAGTTATAAATAAAAAGATAAGTATAATGAAGCAATAGTAAAAATAAGCAAGGAAAGGGAAAGATCGTTTATGCATTTTTCAAAAAACTGCTGATGTGTAGGAAAACTAGATAGGCCTAACTTTTCATTTGAACATTTTTCTGTAACTAATTGCTCTTCTGTGAAAATTATTGTCACAAGATTGGTCTGAGAACAGCACACCTGAAATTTTCTTATTCCCTCCCATAATATTTTAATTTGAAGTATTGAGAAAGTACTTTACAAAAACTCTGTTTCATGACACAAATATGACCTTCTTTCCATTTCTTCTCCTTCCCTTCACACCAGTTTTGAGAGAGGAATCATTACATTTCCCTGTTAAGTACAAAAGGGGAATGAAAACTGTCATGGAAGCAATGAAGGTATACTACTGACAGTAGAAAACTTACAAAAGCAAATACCTCCTAAAGTTATAGAGTTGAGGTATAAAACTTTTCCTTCTCTTATATCTAGTACCCTTTCTGAGCCTGATTACATTTTACCTATTGTCAAATGTAGGTAAGGGAACTGACTTGTTTTTTCCACACACTATATTTTTGTCTTCGTGGTGCTTCTGGCCAAAGTAATATTAATAACAAAGGAAAGAGAAGTCACAGCATGAAAATGAGGATGGCGTTCCAGCTGTTCTTTGTGTCCTTTCCATGTCATGACTTCCCCTGATCTTCATCCTGCTCCTTGTGAGTTCACCTAATCTCAAGGAAGGCATTTGGAATCATAATGCAAAGTGCCTAGTTTTGCCTTTGAAAGCAGAGATGTTTATCAACATAGAATGAAGCATAGTGCATATTCAGGGCTTGAAATGGGGATCAAACAGTAATCCCCTATGCAGTCCTTTCAAATATTCTGCTGGTCTTTGTGCCTCAGGGTAGTTTGAAAATTAGATTTTCTGCCAATACAACTGCGTAGCCTCATCACTTTGGTTTTAAAATTCAGTTTGTGCTCTGTTCAACAGAAATTGAAGATAGCTTTTAATCTCAAAAGCTTTGTTTCATTTGCAAGGCTGACTTCCTAGACCATCAGTTCAAAGCAAAGATAGAAAGAGGATATTCTTTTGTCATTTATTTTAAAATAGAAATTGTGTTCCCATTGTGCATCATCTTAAAATGATGGGTTTTATGCTTTGAATACAAAAGTTACAAAACCAAAATAAAATCAAACATTTACTACTTGTCTCAAATTAATTCAAAAGAAGCAAAAATGCACTATGTCAACTGGTGTGTCATTAGTGTTCTCTTTTGAAACATAAGGGAGATGACTGATGAAATAATGATATGAATTCTGGGGAGTTTCTTCTGAGTTTTGGGGTGGTCAGCTGGGACAATGTTTGAGTTTTTTGTTTTGTTTTGTATGTTTTTTAGTCAAAGCTCTCAGCTCAGGTTCAGTATGTTATAATCGGTTTCCTCACCTCACTGTACTCTAGGACACATTATGTCAGTCTGCAGTTTCAAAGTTGTTTAATACTTAAATTCTTCTGATATCAAACAGTGGACATACCAATTAATTAAGTCTGTGTGTGCCATGTTATCCATTCTGAAAATGGAGGAGTTAATGTTTACTTCTCACCAGCTTTTGTCTCTCCTGTATACAGCTGAGGTCCTTAGGCAGCAGTCTGTCTTACAGTGTGTTTGTGCAATATCCAAGTACAATTTTACCTCCCTCTTAGTTAGAGTCTCTAGATACTATTGTCATGTACAGAATTATATCAATAGGTATTTATCAGCAACAAAGAACCATTGTTTCTGCTCTCTCCCTTCCCTATGTCTGGTGGGATGAGGAGGGGAATGAAAAAGAAGAGGTACAACTTGTGGGATAAAGAAAGTTTGACAGAGCAGCAAAGGAAGAGAAAACACAACAATAATAATAACAGTGAAAAAATATACAAAACAGGTAATACACAATACCAAACCACATGCTGACTGGGAACTGACAGCCAGGTGTGCTCCTGATCCAGAATCCCCCAGCTGTGCTCTGCAGCCATGCAGGTGAGCCACTACAAAACCCAGCCATGAAAAAACAAACCCACCAACTACCCTATGCAACGTCATGAACACAGTCTCATGACAACTGCTTCCCACCCCCAAACTAACTATCGCCCTTATAGGTTAGGCATGATGTGATGGTATTGAATAACCTTTTGGCCAGTTGTGGCCAGCTGATCTGGTTTTGACCCTGCCAAGCTGCTTGTGAAAATTAACTCTTTCCCCACTAAACCAGCAAGAACCTAGAGAGTATGACACTAGCCTTATATTTATGGTCACATTTTTCTATTTGTAGGAGCAGAATAAGCAGGTGATTTAGCAAAAATGGATAGTGGTTTGTTTTTTTCCCCTGACTGAATGGATGTTTCAGTGTTACATGTTACTGCTATAGATAGCTGATTAGTCCCCAAATGGCTGTTTTCTATCCACTCTAGATCTGAATCATTATGTAACTATCCCAGCTTTGCAAATCCAACTATGCAGTCATCGTCATCTCTCATTTTTCAGTTATGAGCTAAGTCCACTTGAGTTACTCTTTCTCTGCATGCATTTTCATAATGCTTGAAAAGAAAATACATTATGTCTCAAGTCCTAAAATCATTCTTCTCACAGTATAAATCCAAGTATTCCTCCTGCATGACGGTTAAAATATGAAGCCATTTTATACAGTCCAGAAAATATAACTTGAAACTATTTGGCTTTTTTTTTTTTATTTGTCCCAATCCATGGATCTAAATTGGATGTTTCAGAACTTGATGCTTTGCCCAGAATTAATCCTTGTGCCCTTCCTCCAAGTAAGAACTTCCTCCAAAGGTTTATATTCTAGTAGACACCTAAATCACAGAAGCAGAGGCAAACATTAAGTAATAGAATGCTACACTTGAATAAAATGCATTTTTTAAAAATTTTCCTCAGCAAAGATATGCAGGTAATAAATTACTTGTGCACTGGGACTATCTGTACGTAATTCATCATACATACTGAAGAATGATATCTAAAATGTTACATTCTACACAAGTAACTGTAATTAAGCTTATTCTCTTCACACTTCAGTATTATCAGAGTTAATCCAGAGTTATGTATCTCAGAAGAAAAACAAGTAAACAGTTCACAGTGAAAGCAGGAGTCAGAATTAGGGAATTTAACATCTGTTATGTAGACTACAGTTGAAAAAAATTTACAGAAAGTGGATGTCTAAAATTAAGTTGTTAATTTCTTGTTTAAATGTGTGACTTTATTTTCAAAAAAGCCTCACAGTCTCAGGTACCTGTATTTAAAGCATAACACTGCATGCTATGCGTACAAACTCTATATTGTCTGCTGAGTATATAAACTGTCCTCATCGCTGTATGGAGTCTTTTCTTTTCCAGAGAGCTCAATCAGTGTAGAATCTACTTGATAAATGAACGCTTAATATTTTGCAGCTGCATGTTACCGAACAGATAACAAAGGACACAGAGCTGAGGTTGCTCCCATCCTTTCTCTATAGTTACTGTTTGAATTGAGGGTTAGGGCTACACAGGAGGGCTGCAGAGATTCCAGCTGATGTATATTGACCACGCTTGCTTTGAAAGAGCTGGCTCAGGTACTCCTGGCAGTGTAGTCACGGCAACACAGAGCTCAGACTAGCCTAGTTCCCGCATATTTACACAGCTTCTCAGGAGGACTTCATAGCCTATGCTTAACCAACCCACCTTCTTCAACCAAACTAGCACATTTAAAGGTAGTTCAGAGGTGTATACACATGATGCAGTCCCACCTTTGACAGCTGACTGGATACAAACTCTGTTTTAGACAGGGCAATTGGACTCAGAGTAGAAGTTTGATAGCCCATAACATAAAGCAACAGGTCAAACTTAAACTGATAATCTGCCATTACATAAATCAGTAGTATGCCCTCCTGTGGCTACTGCCTTCTCCAAGTCTTTCTTAAATCAAAAGGAAGGCAAAACAAACAAAAGCATTAGGAATGGAGGGAATTCACATAAAAAATATGAGAAAATGCCCTGTGTGAAGAAAGATTGAAAAGACCATGCAATGAAAGAGAAGACAGGCTGTCTCCATGGGTAATAGAATCAGGAGTAATGAGTGATGTCTAGAACATAAATCAGATGTTCTTATTAAACGTCTCTCAGGATGATAGTTTATGCTATTACCACCTCTGAAATAGTTTCAGGTTTGTGTGTCTCCTGGGATCATGTAACAGGGGATTTTATATGAGCATAGTTGCAAATACTTTTTCCAATGTGTATATATCAACAATTCTTGTTTATTTTTATCCATGTCTGAAGATACTGCTTGCTTCAGTTTCACAGCAATATACAGTGCAGCCAAACCAGCTCTGAAGTCAGAGGCAGTGCAGGTCTGGCTGTTCAAAGCTACCTTCTTTATAATCTCAGGTTAGTGTTCTTGAACCTTGCTTTAGATGAAATTATATTTTTTTCTTGAATGAATCTTTGATAACCTAGTTTGTAAACTGATGTCTTTGAAACTTAAGTGTGTTTGTATATTAAAGAAACTACAAGAAATGGGAAATTTTCATTTTTATGCAACTTCTCTTTCTTGCAGTGAAGTCCTTAAGTAGTTAAACGACATCTGCGAACTGTGCTCATGCTTCACCTCATTGCAGGTTTCTCTAGTTTTTATCTCTGTTTTGGGCAAAGTTTACTGTGGAGCTGATGGCCTTAATGACTCATGCCATTCATTTCTTGAGTGTCTCTAACCTTGAATTTGAGGTTTGAAATCATGACCACAAAGGAGGTGCAAGCCCCTCAATCAAAAGGGAGGTGGGAATCATTTACACGCAGGGGAGCAGCACCCTAATATTCCATGAAATATCATTGCAAGTCTTTAAGTCACTAGTTCATAGTCCCTGTGTTTTCTTACTGGTGATTATGATCATTATTAACAATACTGCCTTTATGAGGAGAGGATCAAATTGTTGCTGCAGAGAGTTTGTTCTCAGCAAGAGCAAATATTACTGTTGGTTTTTCAGATTTTTGATGAGCAGTTTGGATTTTGGAAATTGTCAGTTTAACTATGGTGATCAGGCAAGACAAATTTTTAAATCTAAAAACTCCAAGTGAAGCAGTAAAAATTTTTCAGATGAATTTCATACACTGTGTTTCTGTGTAAGTCAGTTATACAGGAAAGAACATTACTAGGAGAAGCCTGGTTAGAAAGCTGCCTGGAGGAGAAAGACCTGAGGGTGTTGGTTGACAGCGACTGAACATGAGCCAGCAGTGTGCCCAGGTGGCCAAGAAGGCCAATGGCATCTTGGCCTGTATCAGAAACGGTGTGACCAGCAGGTCCAAGGAGGTTATTCTCCCTCTGTACTCGACACTGGTGAGACCGCACCTCGAGTACTGTGTTCAGTTCTGGGCCCCTCACCACAAGAAGGATGTTGTGGCTCTGGAGCGAGTCCAGAGAAGAGCGACAAAGCTGATGAAGGGGCTGGAGAACAAGTCTTATGAGGAGCGGCTGAGAGAGCTGGGGGTGTTCAGCCTGGAGAAGAGGAGGCTGAGGGGAGACCTTATTACTCTCTACAACTACCTCTTCTGGCCTCTGCTGGCCTCTTCTCCCAAGTGACAGGGGACAGGATGAGAGGGAATGGCCTCAAGCTCTGCCAGGGGAGATTCAGGCTTGAGATAAGGAAAAAATTCTTCTCTGAAAGGGTCCTTAGGTATTGGAACAGGCTGCCCAGGGAGGTGGTTGACTCACCTTCCCTGGAGGTGTTTAAGGTGAGGGTGGATGAGGTACTTAGGGGCATGGTTTAGAGATTGATGGGAATGGTTGGACTCTGATGATGATCTGGTGGGTCTCTTCCAACCTGGTTATTCTGTGATTCTGTTATAAACATTAACAACTATCACTAAGTTTATTACTAAGTTCCTGAGAGCACACAAAGAAAATTCCACTGTTATTATAGGAAACTTAAAAACTGACAGCTGGATATAGCTCCTGTATTTGACCTACCCTTTTCTCTTTCAATTTGATGGTTTGACATCTCCACCAAGATTGATCTGACTTCAGTGTTTTTAAAAATTTCAGTGACTATCAATCTTTTTTCCCCAACCATTATATTGTCTTCAGTGACAGCATGCCACACCAAGTATAACTGAGCAGATCCATAACTCTAGGAATGGAGTTTCCTGGTAGAATAGTGTTTTATACTTCAGTAGATATCTAAATTTACATGGAGTTTGCTTGAGTCTTGATTATATTCTTAGTCCCCCGTGTATAGCTCTGACTGTAGCTGGGTATGTATAGCTTACAAAGAGAATTTGAGGAGCTTCTTTGATGCTTATTTGGTTCCTCCTGGGAGTGGGTGAGTGAGCATTTTGTGGTGGCTGCATAATTGTTCCTTTTTAACAACTTCATGGATTGTTAATTGCTTTAAGTAAACCAGTTTCTTAGGGCTGTTACATAGCACATGTAAGGGTTATGAGCAAGTACTGGGTTTGCAGTGATACCTGTGATTGAAGGCAGCATAGTTGCATGTCCTGCTATGCCCAACTTTGTTCTTGTCCCCTTGGGTGACAACTCGATCTTGCAGTACTTCATTGCAGGTAAAATGCCAGGTACCAGTGGCCTAGAAACAAGTACTAAACACTGGATTATTAGCAGCAACTATGGATGAATGGTTCTTCAATGTTGGTTAGGAATAAAACAGAAATCTTAAAATGGTCACTGTGCCTTGTGATTTGTGTAACACAGGATATGAAAAATATTGCATAGAAAAGCATATAATGCCATGCAAGTGTTTCTGTGCAAAGCAGAGAGAGTTGACAAAAATTATCTAGGTGAAAGCTTTTATAGATACCTTCAAGAAATGATTCAGCAAATACCTGAAAGTTTTTCTTCTAGATACTTTAAGTGCTTTTCATCCACACAAGACAATTAATTGTTATAGTGTGTTGTCTCTTAGAAGATTTTCATAGAAGACAATCCAATCAAGAAAGTTTTCTTTTTCATATGAGACAATATTAACTGAAAACAGTACTTGCTCCAGCAGGTGACATCTGTAGGTACTTGGACTGCTACTGCAGTATCGAGTCAGGTTTCCACTAGCTGTTGGTTTGAAAATCTTTTATAGAAGTGAACTGGAAGGCTCAAATAAAAGCTAAAATCATTCTAGATTTATGTTCTTGAAGATACTTCTTGACCTTCTTGTCTTTCAGGGTATGTGTTACAGAATTTTTAAAAAATGGTTTTCCTTCCCATATCAATTAAAAATATGTAGAATTTTTGTCTGACTAAAGCTATATCAGAATATACAATTTTGAGGTATCTCTAGTGCCAAAAATTGCAAAGGGCTTTTGTTCCCTGACATCTGACTGATATTTGACAAGAAATCTGCATTGAATGAGAAAGTGTCAGGATTATCATTCAGTAAAGAAGAAAGATAGCAGAGAGATGAGCGGGTGCAAAAAGCGAGATATATTTGTGTACTAATCCTCCATTAAATTGCAGAAGTGAACACACAGGTCTGCAAATAACCACTTTGAATTCAGATTTCAGATTACTGTATAAATGAAGTCTACACAGATACAAATTTGAACATGGGAAACATATACATGTTTGTTGTAAGACATAGAACGTATCAGGATCATTGTACACACACATTATTCCAGCTTCACATAAGGTATCAATATCCAGCCTTAGGAAGAAAAAATATTCTGTATTTTAGACAGGGCAAGAAAAGTGAGTTCAGTTTTTTGTGTAATATCTTAAGTGTGATCAAAGGGTAATTTTGTAAAGATGTTCCCCTCCTAGCAGTAAAGAAAATCATTCTGTGGTGACACAGAAGATGCTGAGAGAGCTAATGTTTGTGACTTTGAGAAGGTAACAGCTATGGAGCAGCTATTGGCCACAGCTACTGAGGAAAACACAGGCCAAATCAGATACTTACTGATTAGACCAATTAGGTTGCCCTAAATACAGATTAAGCATACTGGAAAACCTCTTCCTTTGCCTTGGGGAAGAATTTCAGTGATTTGTTGGGAGACTTTCTCCTTTGGCAGTTGGTTTCAGTCAGTGAGGGAGCCAGGGTTCATGATGGGGGCAGATGGTCACCCCTCGTCCTCTTGAAAGCTTAGTTCCCTAGATGTCAGTGAATTGAGTTTTAATAGGAGCTTGGAGTCAGACCTGTTTTGGGGTAGAAGCTGATCCCAGCCTTCAGTACCTGCATGCTTTAATCATGTGGGTAGTGTTTAGGGCTATTGATCTTGTGGAACCATCTGGTGTTATTGACTAATGCTGGGATGTCTGTGGTCATTTTCTGATGCCAAAGTGTCATTCTTTAATATTTCTAACTCCTTTTAATCAGTAAGCCTTCAGTAATTACCCTTTTTTAAAAATCTTGAGCTCTCGCTTAAATCTTTATCTATAAATATGTGATTATATTTGATATGATATATTAAACCCCATAGGAAATCTACAATAAAAATACAACTACAATATTTTCAGTGTAATGGTGATATTAATTTGCATGCTTTCCTTGTGTAAAGGATCAGGCATACAGTAAATATTTCAGGTTTATTTTACAAAGCTTTTAAACAGGATGAGGTTCAGGTGGCTGAGATCTGAAACCTACTAGTACGAATAGCAAGTTTGCAGATGACACTAAGCTGGGTGGAAGTGTGGATCTGCTGGAGGGTAGGGAGGCTCTGCAAAGGGACCTGGACAGGCTGGACTGCTGGGCAGAGTCCAATGGCATGAGGTTTAACAAGGCCAAATGCTGGGTCCTGCACTTGGGGCACAACAACCCTGTGCAGCTACAGACTAGGAGAAATCTGTCTAGAAAGCTGCCTGGAGGAGAAGGACCTGGGGGTGTTGGTTGACAGCGACTGAACATGAGCCAGCAGTGTGCCCAGGTAGCCAAGAAGGCCAACGGCATCTTGGCTTGTATCAGAAACAGCGTGACCAGCAGGTCCAGGGAGGTTATTATCCCCCTGTACTCAGCACTGGTGAGACCGCTCCTTGAATCCTGTGTTCAGTTCTGGGCCCCTCACCACAAGGAGGATGTTGAGGCTCTGGAGCGAGTCCAGAGAAGAGCAACGAAGCTGGTGAAGGGGCTGGAGAACAAATCTTATGAGGAGCAGCTGAGAGAGCTGGGGTTGTTTAGCCTGGAGAAGAGGAGGCTGAGAGGAGACCTCATTGCTCCGCCAGCGGAGATTTAGGCTGGACATTAGGAAAAAAATTTTCACAGAAAGGGTCATTGGGCACTGGAACAGGCTGCCCAGGGAGGTGGTTGATTCACCTTCCTTGGAGGTGTTTAAGGCACGGGTGGATGAGGTGTTAAGGGGCAGGGTTTAGTGTTTGATAGGAATAGTTGGACTCGATGATGGAGTGGGTCTCTTCCAACCTGGTTATTCTATGACTCTGTGATTCTATGAATTGTAGGGGTCCACTGGAAGACGTGACTCTGAATTCAGATGATTAAACAAATCAATTACTTCAGCCTCCAGTGTGTGTTCTTGAAGTCATGTAGAATGAAGGGTTAACGTTGATGTTGGAGTTAACAGAAAGTGTATTCCCATGCAGTCTGTTAAAAGAATGCATGAATGTTTCCTTGAAGTTGCCTGACTGGATTGATGAAACTATCTCTAGGGAATTTTTCACCTAACTCATGTATAAGAATGAGCTTCTTGCTTCCTAAACTTGTTTATTAAGAAGTAATATCAGGTAGTAGACACTAAAGAGGGTGACTCACAAAAATAGCATAGTAATTTAAACCCTAGTGAACCTGACTTGTAAAGTAAGGTAGCTGAGTACATCCTAGTCTTCTGCTGTTTGGGTCTAATATAAAGTTTACAAAAGAATAGGTAGTAGGTCTTCTTCCTCACAGATAAAGTTAGCCTTTCTCTATAGGATTGTATAGTTTTTTCTAAATATGCAAGCTTTTTATTTAGATTAAAAAGAGTACTTTAATTGAAAGTCTTGCATGCATATGCTTGATTTATTGCTGTCTGATAAAAATATGTAAAGCTAGATAGATAAATATAGAGTGTTGGTAAAAAAAAGTCCTGGCTTTGTTTTTGATCAATATTTCTGACTAATTTAGCTTTAAGAGAAAAGATTGTGTCTTAAAGCCTCAGGTGATCTGATTTAACTTTATCATGTTTACAACAATTTTCAGTGTTTTCTTTTGTAAAAAAGTTCTTGTGTGGCATGAATCCAGGCACAGCTTTAACCTAATGGATGTTTGTTGTCCAAAAGGAGGCAGCAGTTCTCTTCATGGGTATTGATATCAGGATGGATGGTGCTTTTAATTGTACATTTTTGCCATACTGTTATGCTTGCCTACACCAGCAGAGATCAAAGAAGGCTGTGTTGGCAAGACAGCAGAGTGTTCTGGATTCAGGGCTGCAGGTGGGATCAGAGCAAACAGTAGGTTGGCATAGTCCTGCAGTTCCTCTGATAGATGATGGTATATACCTACAGTATCAAAATATTTGTGGTTCCGAACCAAATTGACATCTCACCAGCTATCTCTGGGTGACAGCTTCTTCACTGCAGTGCAGTCTCTGAGAGGTTGCTAACAGGAACAGTCTTTTAAACTACTGAGAAATATAAAAGACGTTTTTCTTCTTGTTTCCTTCATTCCCTGTCTAGCAGAACATATCTGACATCTGGCAATTTCAAGTCAGCAATATTTCTATGTTTCTTACTCCTTTTTTTTCCTGTGTGTGCAAGTATTGATGCTGAGGATTCAACACTGCAATTTTCCACTGAAAAATTTTTTTTTGTTGTTGTTGCAAATATTCCTGTGCCTTTTCTTAGGATTCTGTGGACAGATATATTCAGTGAAGTCTGTTTCTGTAATTGAACTGTGGTAGACTTTTATTGCTTTCAAAGATCTGCTTAAAGAATTTATAGGAATATCTGGTTATTTAGCCTCTCTGTCCTTTTGATGGTATCCAGGAAGCTATGAGTATACCCTTTAATTCTTTTGCATGATAGTATAGGAGTACGTTGAATATCTGCCAGGAAAACTTCTAAGGTAAGTTCTGGTAGTGCTGGTATTATATTTTGTCAGTAATAGAGCTGACTATGAGAGAAGTAAACAGTACAGGTCAACACTCTGTAGCAGATGAGATGCTAGAATATTGCAAATTACACCAGAGTATGCATGTGTGTCATTAGTTTATATTGAAAGGACAAACAAAATTCTCCACTCCAGAAGGCAGTCTTCCCTGAAACCTCACATGATGCATTGGTCCCCATGTCTTTTTGTTCCTTTCTCACCACCTTACTTGTTCAAGTAGTCAGTAGTATTTTCTTACTTCCCACTCACCCCTAAAGTATAGTAAATATGAGGAAGATTCCCAATTAAGAGTACTTGGGGGGACAGATGTTCTACATAATTAACAGCCTGGGTGAGTCCCATTTCAAGTACAGTAGCACTATTCCTGGCCCTATAGTCCACAATGTACTGGGATATTGATTTCCTTCTGTATACTCAATGTAACTATCAGCAACATCAGAAATTGTCTATCAGCTTGAAACAGAAATGCTTAATAATGTTCCATCCTCTCTAGCCATTTCAGCCTTGGGATAATCAGTAGAGTTCTGTTTACTTTTTTTAAACTCTACCTATCCTAATCACAAATTGTTTTTTCAAATAATGTAAAGTGTTACGGTGAAGCAAACCCATCTTAGGATCTGTGGTCCGGATAAGAAAGGAAAGAAATTAATTTTAAGGAGGAGACCTTTCTAGGGAACTAGCCTTTCTCAGTCTGGGACATGAAAAGGAAGCCCTTTAGAAGCTCTCAATGTTCAGTGGTAAAGGAAGATTCTTATATTTCTTTTGGAGCAGATAGACCCTTTCAAAGAACAGTTAGTGATGTTCTGATCTCATTGCAAGATATTTTTGAGTATTGCAAAACATCATCCATGTACCATTGCTTTTGAATACCTTGTATGAGTCAGCCTGCTGGCCTGCTCCTCTGTTCTTTAGGGTATTCTAAAGGGTGTTCTGGCTGGCTATTCTTTAGACTGAAAAAGCTATTGTGACTGCACAAGTTCAATGGATGAGAGATTGGATAAAGTACCAAGAATGGAAACTCTTCTAATGAAAGGCATATGCATGTGTTTATAATGCTGAGGAATAATAAAATAGCCTGAAATTAAAGCTTATTTAGCAAGAGGAAGTTATGAGCCTCATTGCCTACAGATCATTAAAGATCGATCACTGAGGTTGTAAGCTCAGGTCATGTAATATTTCAGAAAGACAGAATACAAGAGGGAAACAAAGCCCAGTAATATTAATTAGATGTGTATAATTAAAAGAGTAAAGTGAGTGAATCTATTACGGCTTGCATTGAAGCAGAGAAGGAATAATAGTCAAAATTAGAGATTAGCCTGAAGGAGTCTAAACTGTTATAATTTACACTTTATGTAATATCTTCCCTGAAGGACTGATCCATCATTTTTTTAGAAACTTTTTATTCTAGGTGTGCAGAAGAGCCTTTCATTCCAGCTATGGAGCATTTTTGTTGGCTCTAATTTCTGCATAATGATGCCTGTGGTGCAAACGTCAGAACAGAAAATTCTGGATCATAGCTTTGTGTCACAAATCTCCTGCTTCCTGCATCCTAGGCTATGAAGTTGGGCTTGTGCAGAGACAGTCTCAAAGGCTACTTATGTTGCCTGGCTCATCCAAAAGGCAAGACTTTACTCTTTGTCACTGTTGGAGATGATGAAACAATGAATACAGAATTAAAGTTAAGTTAGTTCTTAATAGAAAGTAAAAAGATCAATATCTACTAAGAAAACAGTATTGGAGTTGGGGAGATGGGACTTCTGGATTATGTCTTGGATTCGAGGCATTACTGGTACCAAATTAATTTAGACATAAGCTTTTATGCAATAATTACTTGTAAAAATAAACAAAACATGCATCTGAAAACTCCTGGTGCACTGAAATGAACTTAAGTGAAATGGAAAGGACTCAGCTATAAATATCCTAGTTCATATAAATATCTGTTCAGCATAAGAAGTGGTCCTGGCTAAACATAGTGTAAAATCATTAAACCAACTTAGACAACAATAAAAGCCAATAACTATGTGAGAAATGTAAGCAAAAACTGAACAATGCATACAGAATGTAAAGAATTTAAGAAAAATACTGAATGCTGTGAAAAGAAAAACGCATTAGCAATGCCAGAACTAAAACTAGACCTATGGAAACACATATGCAAGGCATTTTTAGGCAACAAAACAGAATTTACCCAAGAAAGAAATTAAAATATCAGATAAGGGGATTAGAAAAGAAGATAATGATAAAACAGACAATTATGTGGATGCTTCTCCAGTGTATTTACTTGAGAGGTCAAGAAAACAATGCCATATCCCACTATCTTTGTCTGCAGTATTCTGATGATTTTTTGATTAGTGAGAAAGAAGCATTTAGCAATTTAGCACAAATGAAAGCTATCAAGTCTTTTACACAGAATTTCTTCTAAAATTTTATTAAGAAGTCTATGGAAGAAATATTCAGGGCAGTGAAAAACAATTACAGTGCATTAGGAGAACAAGATTACAGTAAAAACAAGGCAAATATTGTGAAGTTCATTTGTGCTTATGCAGGTCTTAGTAAACTATATCTCTAATCAAATATCATGGTGGAGTTGTGTTAGAGTTAGGATGTGTAGTGGAATTAATCATGATCTGAACTGATGATTTGCATGCCAGTGGAAGACTCTTGTCTAGTGGCTATAGTGAGTGCTGAAGGCTGCTTCTCTGAGATTTTCCTGCCTAGAATACCGCACCAATAAAAATAAATACATTTTCAGAGGACACATAAGGAGGAAAAATTGATTTGGCCAATACCCTGGCTTCATGCTGGTATACATAAAAAATCCATTTTCCATATAACTTGGTAAGTTTAAAACATTGATTAGAGAACGAGTGAAGAGGACAGACTTGTTTTTCCAATAGTGCATAGAAAAAGTGAGTAAAAGGAATTAAACTGTATCAATTCACTTGAATGCTGAGATGACTGGGCCAAGCTCTCATGCATCGATCTCGGAAAGAAGTTTTCACTTGCTCTCTTCATATAAACAGCTCATAAAGGAAAGTCTGCTTGTGCCCAAGGCGGTTCCTGTTCATTGGGTTAATGGAAAACTGTAACTGCCAGTCACCACAATAGCTTTTAAATCATAAATATGCAAAGTACTACCTTTGCTTTGTATCAGCTGTGAATTCTGCTCCTCTGACAAATGATACAATAGGAGAACATGATCTTTTTTGTGTTTTTTTTTCCTTTGGTAGCTTGTTCCTAGTAACTAATAAACAAGTGTATGTGATGTTCACGTTACTTGTTGTCTCCAGCTGGCTCTTTCAAAACTCCATAGTCTTCCTGCAGCTTTCATGATTGTGGCAGATGTGTACTTTCTAATTGGAGTTCCAGGACAGAAAAAGTTCAAATATATCACTTTTTTCACCTTTGTAACCACCTAATATTTTTATTTTCACATACATATTTCCTTGCCAGTTTGAAGCCAACAGCTTGAGGGCTCCTGCTACCCACCCTCACTGACATAAAACATAGAAAGCTGCTTTACAGAGGGTTTTTTTCATCACCATCCAAAGTAAATGTTTCTGCATCCATTTCTGTTAATTTATTTTGATTTTAAAATATCAAAATTTTAATAAGAAAATATGATGCTATTCTGTACAGGTAGGAGAGACTAGACAGTCATAAATCCATTTTCTTCTCCTACTTCTGTATATTTTCTTGATTCTGCTGAGTAAATGTATCATTGGCACAATGTGCTGGAAATTTTGAGCTCATGTATCACTCATCTAGTTTTTAACAGAAAATATTAGCCTGGGAGTGGTACTGGAGCAAGAGAGATTGTAGTTTAAATATCAGATGCTAGGATGAATCTGCTAGTCAAACAGCTTAATGGAATGAATTTTTACGTTGAAATGCAGCAACTTTTTCAAAACTTAAGAGATAACGAAAAATTATGCTTTTTATGTGTTTTTTTTTTTTTTACACAAAAGGCAGATTTTACCATCTTCCATAATAAAATTGAAAACAAATAAATGGTAAAGGGGACCTAAGACTCTAAACTGCTTAATTTTGTATATAAGTTTCTTTTTTTCTATAAGCAGGCCTGATCTTCTGCTTGCTTTTTGTCTAGTATCCTGGGAGTAAAAGAAAACTGAAAGGAAGTGGGATATTGCGTACATTCACACAGTATCGTTCATCTAGGGACTGTGACATTTCATTATGGGCTGGCAAGAGCTTCAGTAATACATATTGCAGCTCAGATGTGATGTCCTTATGCTCATATAGAAATGTAAATATTTTCCAGGCACAATTTCTGAGATTGTGAGAATTTAACAAATATTTTCCTGAGCAAGTGGGATGCTGAACTGTGCCAAGAGCATAAGTTTATGTACAACTCTGAACTTCTAGATGTAATGGTTATATATTTTCTTCGGAGGCAAAGCAGCATTATTTTATAGGTGGATGTCTTGTGTTATTATAAAACTTTGATTTATGAATTTCAATATTAAACAAAATAGTGCTTTCAAGTACATTGATCTTGAAATAAGGAACTACGTTGTCATTTAACCATATGCTTAATGGTATGCTACTTATAATTGTAATGATTGTTTGCTGAGCATAGTTTCAAATAAAGAAAGAAATGCACAGATGGTTTTCTTATTTAAGTGCATTAAAATGCATACAGAATGTTTAGAAATGCAAATCCTTTAAATAAACTACTTGACAAAATCAGGCTTTGTTCCAAGTTGTTGTAATAGTCTCTTGCATATAAATAAAGGATTCTGTTACAGAAAGAGAGAGAATAAGTCATCTGTAGAAGAGCAGTCAAGAACTGGAATCTGAAAAGGGCAAAACCACAGGGCTTTTAGAGTACCAAGGAGCTAGAAAGATTGGAGGAATAAATTGTCTGCAGTTGTTTCTGTGGCTGATTGTACAGTAGCAGCAAGATTATGTTGATTCATTTGCCCCATTACAGTGACTTAGAGGGAGTTTATTCCTTCTAATACCTCAGTACCAGAAGCCAGCATTGCATTATTTCCATTTATAGCATTATTAGCACAGTTTACATTTCAGTGCCCCCTCTTAATCCTCCCATTTATAGTGTAATACCAGTTTCTCTTGGACTTCAACAGTGTCTTCAAAAAAACGGTAGTTTTCCAAAGGAACAGATGTTAAACCAATGCTAACTGTAAGTTATGATGATCAAAACATTTAGTCGTGAGGGCATATGGATAGGCGGCCCTGATAGGCAGCCCTGTGATGGAAAGCTTGTCAATTATCGTGCTGGAATTATTTTTTTCTGGGAAATTCAGAATTCCTCACTAAGGATAAATCTGAGGTGACTCTCTCCCATGATTAAATGGAGATGAAATGGAGATCTGAGGAAACACTCAGGAATAATTTGAGACAATAATAAGAAGTAGGAGAAAAGTTATTGGCACAAGGAGCAAAAGAGAGCTAGGAGGTAACAAATACGAAATGGAGAATATGATGGGGCTGGGAGTAAGTGTGTGATCACTACACTGACTTGTTTTTTTACTGGCAAAACTCTGTTTTTGTTGCATGCGTCCCTTCTTTCCTAGGATTATAGAAGTCTAGGTCCATCTAGGAAACTCATGAGCAAGTAAAGCAATATTTGTGGAGTCACAGTAAAAGAGAAATTGGCTCAAAGGTGGTGTGAGAAACTGCAGTGGATCTTAGGCTGGAGTGATTTTGTTCAGTGTTACAGGTAGCTGAGACACTTGACATGAAATTTCTGCAGTCATGATGTAAACCAATGGGTTATTTGCTAGCTAAGTGGCCTAGATATGGGATTTGATTTGTTTTCCCTATATTTCCTTTACACTTGAATAACAGCTATTCATAGAATCATAGAATAACCAGGTTGGAAGAGACCCACCGGATCATCGAGTCTAACCATTCCTATCAAACACTAAACCATGCCCCTTAGCACCTCATCCACCTGTGCCTTAAACACCTCCAGGGAAGGTGACTCAACCACCTCCCTGGGCAGCCTGTTCCAGTGCCCAATGACCATTTCTGTGAAAGATTTTTTCCTAATGTCCAGCCTAAACCTTCCCTGGCGGAGCTTGTGGCCATTCCCTCTCGTCCTGTCCCCTGTCACTTGGGAGAAGAGGCCATTAGCTTCCTCTCTACAAGCTCCCCTCAGGTAGTTATAAAGAGCAATGAGGTCTCCTCTCAGCCTACTCTTCTCCAGGCTAAACAACCCCAGCTCTCTCAGCCGTTCCTCATAAGGCCTGTTCTCCAGCCCCTTCACCAGCTTTGTTGCTCTTCTCTGGACTCGCTCCAGAGCCTCAACATCCCTCTTGTGGGGAGGGGCCCAGAACTGAACACAGGATTCAAGGTGCGGTCTCACCAGTGCTGAGTACAGAGGGATAATAACCTCCCTGGACCTGCTGGTCACGCCGTTCCTGATACAAGCCAAGATGCCATTGTCCTTCTTGGCCACCTGGGCCACTGCTGGCTCATGTTCAGTCGCTGTCAACCAACACCCCCAGGTCCTTCTCCTCCAGGCACTTTCCAGCCAGACTTCTCCTAGCCTGTAGCTCTGCACAGGGTTGTTGTGCCCCAAGTGCAGGACTCGGCATTTGGCCTTGTTAAACCTCATGCCGTTGGTCTCAGCCCAGCAGTCCAGCCTGTTCAGGTCCCTTTGCAGAGCCTCCCGACCCTCCAGCAGATCCACACTTCCACCCAGATTAGTGTCATCCGCAAACTTGCTAAGGGTGCAATCGATGCCTTCACCCAAGTCATTGATAAAGACATTGAACAAGGCTGGACCCATCACTGAGCCCTGGGGAACCCCACTTGTCACTGGCCTCCAGCTGGATTTAACTCCATTTCCCACCACTCTCTGGGCCTGGTCATTCAACCAGTTTTCCACCCAGGAGAGTGTGCGCCCGTCCAGGTCAGAGGCCGACAGTTTCCGTTGCAGAATGCTGGGAGAAACTGTGTCAAAGGCTTTACTGAGGTCCATTCAGGAGATACTAGGTCCATTCAGGTGTCATAGGAAGAGTCATGAATATAACTGCAAATACAAAAAGTGGAACAGTAGAAATACATGCAGCAGGGAAAGGCTTACATCAAAGACAATTTTGTAATACAAAACATATGAAATAGACAAGATATCTATCTAGCTGCAGCTGCTGGTCTTCCAGTTAGATCATTTGGCTCCTTCTTGTCCAGCTGCTGATTATAATAATGCTGTATGTCGCCATTTATTTTTTTTGCAAGCAGTATGGCTAGTACTCTTTGCCTGGCTATTTGGAATCTAGAGACTAAAAAACATGCTTGCTGTCCCTTTTGGTAACTTTTTAATAGAAGTTGTTTATATAGCCTGTAAAATTAAAAATTTAGACTCTGACAGGAGAATTGTATCACTGCTGTCTGTATTTAATGCTAAAATAAGAGACAAATGATGCAGCATAAAGCTAATAATTGCAATGGTGTTTAACAAAAATAAGTAAATTGTAGCAACTGTCTTGTGATTCGTACAGTCTTCGGAGGACAGAATTTGCTCTATGTCCTCCAAAGATCTGAATTATTGTATGGAATGACCAATAGTGTAATGGAATACTGATTTTCCTAAATCAGGTGTAGGTTAGATAGGCTCAGGATGAGCTACAATAAACTAATGTTAGTACAAAGCAAACTGACATTTATTTCTGACTGGTTGTATTTTAGATCCTATTTTCTTTCATGGAGTAAGATTCAGACAAATAGAAACAGACCAAAATCTTGACAGAATAAGCCTTTGTTTAAGAAACTGCACATGCTATTGATGCACGAGCATCTTTCCTTCCTGCTGTGGGCACGTTTGTTTCTTGTGGTACCAACATTTTATTCACAATGATGTGTATATTTATATTTGCAGACATACTTGAACTTGACGTTGGAAGCAGACTTCATTGGGATTACTATTTATTCTTTCAGTTTTGAGGTTCATCCAAGAATCAGATGTAATATCCTGTGAGACCAGCAGTGAAGGACAGATAACAAATAACTAATTATGAATAAAATACTCCTCAAATTGAAATAGGAAAAACACTTCTACTAAGCTGGGCCAAAAGATCTTTTTCCCCAGTACCCTGTTTCTAACAGAGGTCATGAGCATCTCGTAAGGGAAAAGTGAAAACAGGTAGGCATACTTCTTTTAATACTCCTCTAGACATAGTTGTTATCTATATCTATTTAGTAGCTATCAATAATTTTCTTCAGTGAGCTTAGGACTCTGTATTCTCCCCTTAACATCCTATTGCATGAAGAATTTTCTCTTTCTGTTGGATTTGGGCCTGGCTGCTGCCTTTCTTTCAGTTCTTGTCCTCAGGGAGGGCATTAGTAGCCAGCCCACTCTAGCACTGCGGTTCCTGCCATTGCGTATTGCACGAAACACTGTTGTTGCTTGTCTGATCTAAAGAGTACCCATTCATTTCTTCCTCACCCAGAAGCCTTTCTGTAAAATGTAGCCCTTCTCTGAACCTCTGAATTTTAACCTCAAATGTGAGTAGATGTATAGAGTTGCAGAAAGTTATTCTTTCTTCCGCTGTCAGTATAAGACCAGTCTTTTAAAAATAGAGTGTTTCATTACTGGCACAGTGTACTCTCTCTTTCTTGAATTTAACCTTGATATTTCTGCATGATAGTGTCTTCCATCAAGTTTCCATTAGGTTAGTTTGTTCTCTTCTTGATATTTCTTTTCTGCCCTCTTATTTCTTAGGCTCTTTTACCACTGATGTGAGAGTATACTTTTTGGTCCTCTTAGTATCCCATTTAGAGTGACAGTGTGTAGTTTCTTATACGACTATTCCTTATCCTTCATGACTTAGAGAATTTGTATGGCTTTCTCTGTAAAAGATATGCTCTTTTTTACACCTTAGCTTTCTCTCAGTCTTCAGTTTAACAGTTCACTTACAAGCTTCAGTTCAAATGACTTCCATCCTTCATCTTTTTCTTTCTTTTACTCCAGAAGAATTTCATCTGAATCATTGATGATGAATTAATCTCAGATGTGAAATTTGTTTACAAAATCCATTCTCTGAATATGTTTAAAAAAAAAGAAGGATAAAAGTTTTGAAAATGTGGCAGTAATTTGATACAACTTTGAAAAAAGTTGTTACTATATATTTTGGATGTTACTTCAAAATTAAAGGAGAAAATTAACCTATCATTTATCTAAGTAGTTCACAAAACAGTTGTGACAAATTGAGATCAATACTGACTATAATTGCAACTTTAATTCCCTCAAGAAATATTTAAGAATATATAGGTGAAAAAGATTCACTGTGGTCTTTACTGCAATTTTTATTTTACAATAGTCTTGTTCTCATCAACATGAGTTGCCACATGTGAGGTATTTTGTTTGATTCTAATTCCAATTTAATGTAATTTTGTATAAAGAATTCTTTACGGAATCAATTTGAATTTCATATTTTGTTATAAAGGAGGACAATTTAAAGATATCCTCAAAAATCTGTGTAGTTCATGTATATTATATTACTTGGTATATGAGTGGTAGATATAAGGGCAGAACTTGCCATACTGCTTTCAATGAGTACTGGGAATTATAATTTAAAATGAAAATTATTGTAAATTTCAAAAGGTATTTTCTCTTTTTTCTTAAGAAAACAGTTTTTCTCCTCCTCTGAACTTAACACTCATATACCTTTTGATTTTCTCCTGCCTTTGGTACACAGTAAGTATATCCCAATAGATGATATAGTTAGGTTATAATAGTATATTTATGATCAAATCCGGTTTCCATTTTTGCTCTGCAGTAATATTTGAAAAAGGATATAATTTCACAAAGTAAGTTAAGAGATAATTATAGGCAGATATTATCCCTTTCATCGAGCTCCACTCCTTGCTGAAACCACAAAAATATTAATTGTATATTTTCTTTTAATGTATTCTGTTCTATAAACTCTGTACAAAAATAATTGTTTTTGTAACTTTATGCCCATGAAATCTAAAACCCTTATAACATCTCCATAACTGATTACATTACAAGAATCACAAGAGATGCCTTTTTTTTAAAAAAAAAAAAGAAATATATAGATCTAGTCGCTATTACTTGTCTTGTAGTTTTGGTGTGAAAATATACTTTTTGGTGAAAGAAATCTTGACTTTGTGAGCTAGGTATTAGTAAAAGTAATCAGATGTTATGAATTCATGGCAAAATTACCTAATTTAAAATATAGTTCTGGATTTAAACTCACCAGGTGATGAGTAGAAGCTGCTGAAGAGGGCTGATGCTTTGCTGAGCCACAGGGTGAAGAGAAGCAATACGGAGGTCTGGTGGCCACTCCACATCAGTAGCCGCATCAAAGCCCATAAGTACAACAAGGATGAGTTGTGGAGAATGAGCTAGCCATTATGTCTCCGCCAATTGTTTGCCTGTCAGGATGGCCAAACTGGCCCCTGGTTACCCCCTCCCGCATATCACAGAACAAAGAATCAGAGGAGATCAAGAAAACAGGATTATTAATAAGATTTACTGATACAAACCAATATATGTTATACTTGGATGACTTATGGATTTGGAAACCATGAGTTTTGTGTGTTGGAAATGGCTTGATGTGTGACCCTGGAGTTTTTCAGATCCCTGTACATCGGTGGAGGTTGCACTGGCAGGCTGCAAAAGAAACCCACTGTGTCCCTTACCAGCAGTGCTACTGGCCAAAAAGTAAAGAAGATAAGGAGCTGGGTTTTCTGATACCCCAGATGTTATCACTCCAGAAGGGACTCTAACAGGATGAAAGGAGTGGGTCATAATTGGAGCTCCTTCTCAGCTGATCTGAGATGCTCACCAACGTCAACATAATGTCATGGATCCAATCTCTCAGAGCACCAGAGACCCTGCAAAAACTTCACTTGCAGCAGCCTTGTGGACACACCTAAAAGGACTTTATCACTGAACTCCAGACAGGTTGTATAGCCCCTCACAAACCCTTATAAGATGATAATATTGGTGTAGACATAAGCTTATATTTTAGAATGGTAACATTATAGGTAATAAACTAAATGTTTAAATGCCGTTCTGGGTCCTACTCTGTCTCCCTCAGTGCGTGACAGTGTATGAAGAAATTATTGAAACGTGTGTGTGCCTGTGTAAGAAAGGTTCTTACAAAAGACCAGTAAGTATTGATGATACTGAATGACAAAAATACTTCACGTGCTCTTTGCTACCTGATGCTTGTGACAGATATATCCTCAAAGACAGACTTTCACTGTTCCTTATAATGAACTGGCAGAGCCACACAATTGAAACTTCAGTTTTGTTCTGATAGAGAATAAAAGTGGGTAAGTAAATGAAACCTAATCTCCTGGAAAATAAAGCAAAATGTTTAGGTAATCAAACAAATATTTACAAAAGAAAAAATTGCTTGTTTTGTTCTGCCAAGCTGAAGGTCTTCTTATGCTGGTGATATAATGTGTTCTAAAAGGAAAATGACAGAGGGAAGCCAAAGCTGAACTCATTTTATATGTAATATTGCTTCTTGGAGTAATGACTAAGACTCTTAGGCAGCAAACATAGGGGGAAAATGTATGCAGAAAGAGACAATTCCTTTGGGCCTCGTGTTTTGCCCTATTACTTCCTTTGAGTCATGAAGGTGTCTGTCATTATTAACACTAATGGTTATTTAAAATGCAATTGGATTGAAGGGATAAATATTGTCAGCTTTCCTGAGTAGGGTACAGATCTGCTTTCCCTACATGTTCTTCCCTGGCAATTCATTTGTGTCCATGGTAATCATGTCATGTCATTCAGACTAACTTTTCCAATTCAACCTCCAAGCATTTGTCTTTTTTTCTGATAGCAGTAACTTATAATCACGGGCACAATTTTCATGTGCTATTTGGCACACATGAAAAGTATTTCTGTTTTCTGCATTTGCATGGTGGTATGGGGAGAAAAACACACTCTTATGACTGAGTCACAATACTTTTTTATGTTAATGATTTGGTATTTTCTTGTTCTAGGAATACTGTCTATTCTCAAATGTCTAATGATTGTTTGCTAAAGGTATACGTCAGTAATTCTATTTTCCAGCACACTCTTTATCTCAATAAACAATTTCTTATTTTGTCTCTGGGCATTGGAGGCCCTGTCACATTGATGAAAGAAGCACCAATGATAGATGATGGGAATACCACTCAGCAATTATTTGCATCTTTCATCTCTCATTAAATAAAAAGAAAAGTCTCATAGAAAGATTTGAGTGTAGCTGCAACTGCCATACATAATATCTGTCAAAACATAACAAATTGACATTTTAACGCTAGTCTCCGAACTGTTTGGACTTGAACAGCTGTAGTAAGGCTTTGGTTGTTCATGAATTACCATCAAATTTAAGACGTGAAGTGCTTTAACTTTAATCTCATTCACTGAAACTTAAGCTAAGGGCAGTATCAAAAGCCAGTATTTTGTTTTGTACCTTTAAGTTACTTTTCTGACTAATCTACTCGACCTCACATTGCAGTGCACTGGGTAGAAGAGTTCACTTGCTGCAACCGGGTGCCTCAGGGTTTCAGATTTAATGTTAGTTTACATCCCTTTACCCTAAATCTTTTACCTGAAACAAATCTCAATTCTATGATAACCAGTTGTGGCCATTAAGTGGATAGTGGGAAATTCTTAGGCATCTGTGCTCTGCTGTACTCTACCATGTGCTCTGCCCTACAAAGCTTTGCTGCCTCTGAATTCAATTGATATCTCAGATCTTGCACAGAATGCATTAGTAAGGAAAATGTATTCCCTATGGCTTGTAATTCCACTCCCCACAACCCCACCCCCCGGCTCCCCCAGTGTTAACATTCTGAATTGTTTTCTAAGTTGCAGAAATCTCAGTAGTTGATCAATAATTAAGTATTTTCAGGCGAAACCTTTTTTGATCCATGAGGTATTCGGTCCTTAGAAATATGTGAATTGTCTGTTTCTCAAATATTAGTTAAAAGTGCTTAGGAGAAGAAGTGAAGATAAATATCACAGACATTTGAAATTGCATGGGGAATTGCAGGCAGGGAAAATGAAACTCACTTGATTGAGATGCTGGAGGCCCTTTTTTATAGTCATTATGCTGTATCATTCTTCCATTTGGTTTAATTTATGTTCTATCTCTTGAATCTGTGTAGATAGATTTATTAAGATGCTGTATCTATTCTGAAATATGTACACATTTATCTGCACTAAAATTGCATTTGCCACATACTAGCCCAGGTACTTAATATAAATAACATAGTCTTTTTGGGTTTGATTCCTTGCAACCCAAGCAATTTGCAGTGTCACTCTGGTAATTACAAACTTCAAGGTTTGCTTTTAGTTTTTTTTTTTTGTTTGGTTGGATATATTTTATTTTTGCCATTTAAAAGAAGATTTTTCTTTAAAATTACCCAATACAGATCTTTCTGCAAAACAGAAGTATAGAGGAATCAGCAATTTCAGATATTATTGTAATTGTGGTCATTAGTAGAAATTTTAGTACAGATTAGTTACTAATAAAGATACAGCCTCATATTAACTGTTTGAATATCTCTGCTAAACTTGTAGTCTATATCCTAGTTTAGTCTCAAGTATCTGAAAATGAAAACAGTATGTCATCTCAGGTTAGTCTTTGGACACAAAACTCATCCAAATATGTACAGGAAAATATCATATGAGGAATATAGAGTCACTGTAGACTCATGATCAATAGCAGAGTAGCTAGTTCTGCTGACATTCTGCCTTGTCTTTATTGGCATTTAATAACATATAAGGAAAGTACTTTAAGGATCCTAATACAACAGTGAGTTACATATTCATTGCTAACTAGAAAAGAGATGTGCTATTCATCGAGTCTTCAAGTCCATTTCTCTAAACGCACTGGAATTTCTGGACTGAACAAGAAGACATGCATTCAGCTCTTTCTTTTAATTGCAAGACCATTCAGGGATCACACAACTTTTGATACTCCTTGCAAAGCTTTCAGATTTTTGTTTATGTTTTTATATACACAGAATCTCAGAAGGATCCATCCTTTAATTTCACCACTGTCAGTTTTGCAATGTATAAAATTATTTTGTATGTTTTCTTAGAACTAAGAATCCTGAATGTATCTCTGCAAATTCTTCCTTATTTTATCACATATGAACACGCTATAACACTAACAACTTGTTCTGCCATTACAATGTTTATGGCTGCCAGTAACTCTTACAGTTTGACTGGAAATCCATTAGTCTCTTGACTAGCAGCACATTCCTCTAGGATCCCCAGTTTTCTTCAAGATACCAAGGTAATCTGCATGATAAGTGCTTTTTTTTTACTATCTTGATAGAATTTCTTCTTTAACAAGTCTATTTAATCTTATCTCATAAATATACAGGTTGTAACAGTAAACTTCAGGCAAACTCCATGAAAAGCTTCTAAAAATATATCACCCTTCTATTAACTTACTCATTGCTCATTTACGATTTCAGTAATGTCCTTTTACCATGCCAGTATTGAATGTAGTCCCTTCTGGAAAATGGTTATCTATTTATTAGCAGTTTGTTATCTTTGTTTTGTATTAATCCTTTTGAGTTTGTCGAAGTATCTCAAAGATAGAAAAGAAAAGGTCACATTCAATTTCTGAAATACTTTACTTACCTTTTCTGAGTTCTGGCTGAACTCTTGACAGTGAACTGAAAATATTGTTCAAATTCAGGATATATATATCTGGGTTCCTCTGTGATTATCTTGTATCTCTAATTTCTTTTAAAATATATTTTATAATACAACTATGCTGCTTACAAATCCCACAAAGTTGTAGTTTAAGCCAATGCTATTTTTTTACAACAACGAAAATCTAAATAGCAAGATAATGAAAGATCAAAGCTTTATAAAGTAAACTCAGATCCTGAACTGGTAAAATGATTGCTAAACTGACTGGCGAACAGTGTAAATTATGACCCTGGGGACCTATTTTGTCCAGTACAAACTGAGCTATTGGTGGGCCTACACCACAGATTTGAAACACACATTGAAAGGTCATAAAGTTCTAGAGCAGAATCAACTGTAACTCTTATTTTATGAATGTAATTTGCTTACCTATTAAGAGTTTTTATTTTAATGCCTTGCTTATTCTATTGTAACAATATGTAACCGGAAAGAGAAAATGTTTCAGAGTAAGTTCTTTCCATCCCATATACCCTGAAAACAACAAAAAAAATGCCCCACTGCACCAGAGAAATGCTGTTTAGGAAGAACGCATCAGTGTAGATGCTTTCTGTGCCCTTGTAATTCACTAGCACCCAGACCTGTTACAGTTTACATGCCTAATTTAGCAATCCATTAAAGGGTTCAGTCCTTTTGTTATATGCTTATAGAACCACATATTTCTCTCTTGAGAACAGGCCTTATGAGGAACGGCTGAGAGAGCTGGGGTTGTTTAGCCTGGAGAAGAGTAGGCTGAGAGGAGACCTCATTGCTCTTTATAACTACCTGAGGGGAGCTTGTAGAGAGGAAGCTAATGGCCTCTTCTCCCAAGTGACAGGGGACAGGACAAGAGGGAATGGCCACAAGCTCCGCCAGGGAAGGTTTAGGCTGGACATTAGGAAAAAATCTTTCACAGAAATGGTCATTGGGCACTGGAACAGGCTGCCCAGGGAGGTGGTTGAGTCACCTTCCCTGGAGGTGTTTAAGGCACGGGTGTACTAGGTGCTAAGGGGTTTAGTGTTTGATAGGAATGGTTGGACTCGATGATCTGGTAGGTCTCTTCCAACCTGGTTATTCTGTGATCTGTGATTCTGTAATGTCTGCTGCCTCAGTTTCCTGTTGCAAGTTCCAGAAGGTCACTCTCTGCTGTGTAAAGTACTTATTTTATTTGTTTTAAATGTCTCCTACTAGTTTAATCATATCTTCCCCATTTCTAAACTTATGTAAATCATTGTGCATTTTCCTTATGATATGGGTCATTACCTTTATGGTATGGATGGTAATTTTCAACAGTTTTCTCCCTGTTTTCTACAGTTGTTTGCATAGTTTAGGAGCATGATGACTTGTATACATTTTTTTTCTTTCAACAATACTGATGCAATGCTTTCCTTTTTTCTGATTAATTTTTTTAGTTCTGTTTTGTAAATGCGACTGTTTCCAGCCTGAAGCAAAGCCTCCTTGCTTGAAGCTATGCCAACGACTAAAGCAGAAGGGTCTTTCCTTGCCTCTCACTGGTTTCCTTTGCCTCAGCCCATTTGCCCAGCTTGCCTTAGACTTTTGATGTGTGCTCAGCTAGCAGCTTCCAAATCCTCTAAAGATCTGCTGTCTTAACTGCTTGCTGCTCATTCTATATGTGCTGGTGGTTATCCTTTCCTAGTAAACCAAGTTACCTACAGTTACTTGATCTCTACAAATTCCAGTCTACTTGTGATCTCTCTGTTTCCTGTGATATATAAACAGATAAGATTTATATGGGCTACATTCCACCATCCAGTTGCTGAGGAAGATAAAAATGCAGACCCTCACAAAGTCCCACTTGGTACAACTCTCCCCTTTAACAGTAAACTGTTTCTTACTAGTCTTCAGGGTTTTTTTTTGTGAAGTCTTATTCCTACATTTAGGAACTTTCATCAATTAACTCATTTTTTAGAATGTCACTTAAAGACAGTTTCAATTGCTTTAGTTAATATTTATGGTTTCTCCCCTGTCTGCAAAGCCTGTTATTCTGCAGTGGAATTGAATTCTGTACTTCTCTGGTAGATATCACACTTCCCTTTCTGTTTTCCAAATGCTTACAAATTCTACAGTACTTTCCCAGATTTATCAAACTTGATACATTTTATTCAATCAAATAATTAAGTATTCATTTTTAGTTAATTGCCACAGAATCACAGATGAGAACAAATGTAAATTTCTCATTATTGCCAGGAAATTAGCTAGCTTTTTAGATTTTCCTACTGCTCTCAATATGTCCACATAAAGGGAAGTTTAGACGCATGCAAAAGTATAGATTCAGTATTGTTTTCCTGGCAGAAATATAGCATCACTCTTCAGTAAAACTTGTTCTAAGTATACTGCAGCGTTGGCAGATCTGGGTAGCTCAGACTGTAGTGGAATTTGCTCACAGAGATGGGGCAGAAAACAAAGATCTTAAATTCACTGATAGTTAACAGAAATTTCACAGTTTTTCTCCTCTCCTCAGGAACGTGGATTCAGAAAAGTTTGTATGCCCCTGTTCTTAGCTGCCACTCCGGTGCAGGCTTGGCAATAACCTTGCCATAACTGATGTAAGACTGGAATGAGGCAATGCTGGAGATGATTGTCCTGTGTTTAAAATAGAACAACACTGTCTGAATATCAGACTGGCACCATCTTTCACTTAAACAGTTTGTTTTCCATATTAAAGGGAACGGATCCAAACAAACAGCTGAAGAAAAAAGGTTCTGGCAATGATCTCACAAATGCTAAACAGAACTATCTTAAAATGGAAAGTTCTGTCCTATAAAGTAGAAATATATGCATGAATTGTTTATAGTTATATCATTTTTGTTCCAGTTCTCAAAATAAAGCTATTCAGCGCATTTAATGAGGCTCTAGAAGAGAAAAGAAACACGAGGGAAAAGTGGAAAAATTCCTGCTGAACATTATTTGTGTCATACAAAAGAATATATTGTTACCGATATTTTCTTCTAGTCTGGAGTCCAAAGAAAACAAGCAAACCCCAGGCACTGTGATGTTCTTCAATCCCTTCCCTGCTTTCAATTATACATAGCATTTAGAAAGAAATTCGAAAACACTGATGGCCATATTTCATGCAATAAAATACCTGTTCCTTTTGTAATGCTGAAATAACATCATCTATGTCTTAATTTAGTTCTAGAAAAATTCAGTGTGGGACCTAACTGTAAACTGATATGATAAAGATTTGCTGAAGACAAATAAGCAAGTGAATATAAGAAACAGGAAACTTTCCGTAACTTCAAGAATAAAACCAAAATCAAGTGTAATAGAAATCAACTGAAATCAAGCTGTGAATGCTTAAGTCTGCAGCAGTTTAATGAACTTGTAGTCCCTTGAAAAGTCCTATCTAGAGCTGAATGTAGAAAGTGGGCAGAAGGTGTGCCACCTCAGAAAATTTATCTTGTTTTGAGTATGTGAGTTCAGCAGAGAGAAACATTCTTTCTGGTTAAGCCAAAAAAGATTGTCCTGACTAAGCAACTTTCAGTTGCACTTGATGGTCTTGGAGATCTTTTCCAATCTTAATGATTCTATGACTCTATGATTCTATGATTCTATGAACTAAGAATATGTGGTTGAACAATGTTTTTTGTGTTTCTCTTATGAAGATCCTTTATTGTTGCCAGCTTGTATGATTATTGTGATATCAGGACTCTTATCCTTGCAAATTAAAGAATGAAGGTTACCTAAAAGCTTACAGAAACAGAATAGCAATAAAAGGAATACAAAATAATTTTTAAAGCCCGATAGAGTACCTTGTAGTTTCTGTAAGAAAGTCTTGTGTTTTCTTTTAAATAAGAAATTGAACTACCTGAAAATGAACATCATTGCCAAAAATATTTCTACAAAACTGAACGCTAGATTGCAAATACATCTCTTTCTCTGACATTTCTCCTTCCCTCTTGCTAAAGGCTATGTTACTTTGGATTTTTCCAGTGCGCTGTGTCTTCTTAGATTTGCCCATCAGCTTCACTATTATTATTCTTGCAACTCTTTCTGATACCAGTTGTGTCAAGACTTCAGTGCAGACCAAATGTGTGGCTACAGAGGTTTCTCCCCTGCTGATTTTTAACAGGCATAAATTTTATTACAGTGTGATTTTTAATTATCTAAAACCCAAATTTGATTCTGCTGGAATATCTTGTACTATCTTTTGGATATTCAGTTTCTATATTTTATGCAATACTTTCTGGGTTGTATAAGTGAAAATCTGACTGACATTCTAAATGGTGGCATCTTTCTCCATAGACTCATAGAATAACGCAAGTTGGAAGGGACTTCAGGGGTTCTCTAGACCAACCTGTTCAAAGAAGTGTCAGGCATGAAATCAGACCAAGTTGCTCAGTGTTTTGTTCTTCTTTTCCTCATTGACACAATTATTGTAATACATTTCAGTACTGTTTTATTATTTGTATGTTCTGGCTGATCTTAACACAATTTTTGGCTTCCAAATTTTAATATGCATAATCATCCACAATATTTCTATTGTTCAAATAAGTTATTCATAGAAGACTGATACATAAATGTATATGTATATACATATACACACACAGACATACACTGATAGATAGATAGATAGATAGATAGATAGATAGATAGATAGATAGATAGATAGATAGATAGATAGATAGATAGATACTGATGATAGCTTAGTTGCACTGTTCAGTAGCTGCTTGACCGCACAAGGTACTTTTAAGACTGAATAATCCCATTACTTGGATTGCTCTGCCTGTGCATAATAAGGAAATTGCAAGGTACCACAGTAAAGTGGCTGGTATTTGAAATTCATGTGACTTTTCCAAAGCACAATATGACATATGAATCAAAATTAGAGACAATTTCCTAGAGTATCCTAGTACAACACTGAAGAAATTGCCATCTGTTTTCCACTAAAAAATGTGCATATTTAATAAATAGTAATTCTACCCATGAGTTGAATGGGTGATTGTAATTCCCCCTAAACTGTAGCTGAATGGTAGGGTTTTAGCAGGAAGGAGAAAGGTGAAAGAAACCTAACAGTCTAACATGGTTGTTGGGTGACTTCCTAGTTACAAGGACATTTTTATAGTGAGTGTTTAGTCTGTAACAAGTACAGGAGTCTAGTGTGTGAGTTCAAAACAAAATCACTAGTGGGATGCTTCTCTCCTGTTCAGGAGGCTATGATGTTATGACAGGAGAGGAAACAAAGAAATATACCATGTACTCATTTATACCATGTAGATCTGAAAGCTTGAAGAAAGACCTTGTATTTTGTCTCCTTTAGGGGTTATGTTTATTAGTTTTCATTCCCTTGTCTTTTCATGTTTGAGACTGATATTTATACAACAAAGTTTTTGATTTCAAGCTATGTCACCATCTCTTTCAAATGGGACTTGGTGATGTGAGTTCTGAGCAATATTTGCAGCTTGCCAAAGCGACACATCTGTCACTATAAAAGCTGTAATGTGAAGTGGAAATAATAAAAAAAAAAGACGATACATCATATGCTTTTATAATTATAAAACTAAGGCAAAGCAAGGGAGGGAAATCTGTAAAGTAAACCTGGCATGATCTAAAACTGTTTGTGCAGTGTTTAATTTTCAGGTGTCTGATCTACGTAACAAACCAGTTAGGAAAATAATGAGAAAATTATATATTTCTTTCTAGCCCTGTAATAGCACAAATTACAATCACTGAAGAAGGTGTTAGCTCCTGCCCCTTTTTAAATGTGGAGTTTTTTTTCCTATTTATATAGGCCCTCCCTGGATCACTTACAATATGTTATAATTATTGGTTAGTGTCATCGCAGGAAGTAAACCTGTTAGAACTGAAATATGCTCATTCAGTCTCTGTCCAAGTGATGTCTGTTGATCACTCATTTCAAAATGGGAACTGACACGTCATCTCTTTGCCTTCCTTAATCAAATCCCTTTCTTTTTCATAGGCTGCTGCTCAGAGGAAATTTCATTTTGCTGTAGGTTCGATGTCATGTTACAGTTAAAGTGGTAGTGAAGGTACAGAGGCACAGCTTTGCCCTCATAAAAAGGCAAAGTCATTTTGATTTGTATCAGACTGAGCTGAATAGAAGCTGTGTGAGCGCAAAGAAAACGGAACTGAAGTTTAGCTACCTTCAGTTTCAGCTGCTTAGATGTTAAGGTGCTAGTAAGAATAGTGATAGCTTGTAAAAACGATGAAACATTTCACTTCAGATATGGAGAAACAAAAGAAGATATTGAGGCCTCCTCTGGTAATGTTTTTTTTTCAACTTTACTACCTGATTTTCCATACTCCTGCTTCTTTTCTTACCCAAATTTAACACCCCAAAATGTGTATCCCAAGTTATCATTTAAACTTGAAAAATATTAACTAAAAAAATTTAGTCTAATATAATTTTTTTAATACAGGGATATGAGCTTTTATTTTAAGTAGGTAAATAGGCACTTTGCATCAACCCCTTACTGCTGAAGTGCTTTAGTTGGGTGTGCAGTCACTCTAGGTTCTCTCTCTAGTCCATGGGAAGAGAGTGGCTCCAGATGAAGAACATTAAGTTCTCTTTATAACTGAGTTACTTTTGTGTAAATATGAGATAAAGCCCAGTTTCAGTAACCTCGCCAAAGAAGATGCATGCAATACAATTAATTCATGTCATGATGCAGAACTGAGTGTGGAACTGAAATTAGAGAGAAACTTTGTTTTGCAGAACCAGGTGTTAACTTGAAAAAAGAACAACCCAACTGAGCTAAAACAATTTCAGTGAGCATTTTCATAAGTGTTTTTGAGTTTTTTTCATCTCTTGTGTGGCAGTTTGATTCTGACTATATTTAAATGACCTTAATGAAGTTCAGTGTAGATACTAGATTATTTCCTTCTTGGTCATGTTAAATCTCTATGAAAATCAGAATAAGAAGTTGCTGATGTTGGAACAGTTATAACTTCCTGTGTGAGGATCTATTTGATGCAGTCGTTAAAATTCAGCTTAGATTGTGCTCTGTTCGAAGCAAGATTCTTTTCTCTTACCTCAGGGGAAAATAATCAAGTCTCAAAACAGCTGCAGTTTTCTTTTTTTTTTTTTACCTTAATTTGTAAATGAAGAAGAACATTTCTAATTACTTTATTTCTTCTTTACAAAGTTGACTATCATGAGACTGAAAACAAACAGCTACTTCAGTGGCTCTGGGTTCAGCATAAGTTGATGGTGATTGTATGTGTGACACAAAGATTTGGATTCGAATCAGATATCTGGCAGATTTAGCATTCTTAGAAGAACTGTTTTCTGTAGAAAGAGCTGTAAAGTAAGACTTTGGAGACAGTGCTAATTTGGGTGTGTTCCCTGATTCTTTCTTGCTGGCAATGAACCTTCCTTTCATTTAGCTGAACTGGACACTGTGCAGAGAAGTACATATCACAGTTCTCTGTGTTAGTAAGAAAAAAAAAGTTCTGTTTAAACTGGCTGAAAGAAAAAAAGGTGAGTTCTACACATTGCAAAACTAAACTCCACAAATCACTAGACTGTTATATGTATGTTTGGAAAAGAAAAGTTGATAGATTCAACTGATATTGCAAAAAACCACCCTCAGACTTGGAATATGTATGCCATTTACACCTGTATAATTAATATGCATAATTATTTTTAATAGATAAATTACTTCTGTTTCCTTTGAAGGAAGGATGTTTTTCATCTTCAGTACAGCCCATACATTTTTGTATGTTTTTTGATCTGCAGTATGGAGTAAGAGTGATTCTCACTGCCAGCAGAGAAATCGGCTAGCTCATCAGTTTGCCCGTGTACACAAAGAGCTATATTGCCAGAGACTCTTTGAATGCTGAATCCTATCTGAAGGAAAAGGGTCCATTTTTTATTGCTTTTATTCTTGTTTTGTATACAGTTCCCCATATCATTTC
This sequence comes from Clamator glandarius, assembly GCA_033459285.1. Classification (NCBI taxonomy): domain Eukaryota; kingdom Metazoa; phylum Chordata; class Aves; order Cuculiformes; family Cuculidae; genus Clamator; species Clamator glandarius. Next base: position 5,285,908 of record JAUNZM010000245.1, on the reverse strand, counting down.
CCAGGGTGGTTTAAGCAAGTTGCTTCCAAATATGCATAAAATGTCCTTTGTCTCCACGTTCCCTCTAGCTCACTAAAATAAACTCTTAATTCATTTTTGGCAATTTATATGGGGCATGGTAGGATGTGAACACCATGCTATGCTGCTTTTTTTATATAGAGGTAGCACTATTAAGGGATATTAATTTATTCCTAATTATAATTTGCTGCACTCTTTTGCAGTGAAATCTGAGAATCTTTTTCCAGAAGAAGAAAGAACTATATGACTGATGTGAAAAACAGGTGGAGCTCAGATGCTACCAAAATGGAATCACATCTGTGGGCACAAGGCAAGACATCATAACAACTCTGTCTTTTGATTTTTCCTTGAAGTTTTCTATACATTTGTTTCATTAAATTTTCACACTAAACTACATTCATTTTGGGGTTGATTATGCATTCTACATTTAACAATAAATAAAATCAATTTCATTTGTAGAGGTATAATAATGCTTCTTCACAAAATCCTATCAACTTCAAAGAGAGTATGTTTAGGATAATCATCTATGAAATTGGAGAAAGGTGTCAATGACACCAGTTAAAGGGAACGAGGAGAAAACCAGGAAACAAATGGTGAAATTTCTCATTTGATGCAGGCATGAGACATATATATGCAACTGTTTCCTTGAAGGACAAGAGTCCTGTATGTTTTCTATACCTGTTTCTGTAAAAGTAGGATAATTTGGATTCAGAGTACAGGTCTTAGGACTTAATTTGATCTAAAACTTTGATGATTAGCTGTTAACTTTGTGTTGCTTTTTTGAACTTATCTATGAAACATTGTTGATTTTTGCTCACATTTTACTATGAAAGATGTCTCCTTTCTGTGGTTCATCTCTGCAGTGTTTTCCTGATGCTGCTTATACAATTTAATAATTTGTCTTCCTTGCTTTTCTTTGTTTAATTTCTTGATGTGTTGGTTTCTGTTTTGCAACATAGTTTGCATCTAATTTCCTCCGTATCCTTTCTTACAATTCTGTGTAAATGGGAAACTAAATTTTACATTCAACAGGGAGCTCACCCAGATAGTATGACTAGCATAGATCCATCAGCTCTTACACAGAGTATGTCTTGCTTAAACTTTCTTTTAGCACTTATCAGTATTTTTTCCTGATGTTCTGATTCCAGGATTATGAATACTAAATCTGTGCTAAACTACACAACAGTACAAATTTGGTGCAGATAGGCATGGTACATATTTATTTTTACTTTAATTTTTAGTAGCATGCAGACTATATTATTTTTTTTTTTCAAATCATTTCCAGGAGGTGAGAAATATTTGGTATAGCATGAAATCCCTTGGTGTCAAGAGGTGATACCAATTTTGTATGGAAACAGTTTACATGAATTTTAACCATTATAAGGTTTTGAGCTAATGAGAAGAATTTATCATTAACTGGCATAATATACCCAAAGAATGCAACAGCACCTAACCCTCTGACATTCTTTCTGGGGTCATAATGGTATTTGATTCATAAAAATAACTAATTGGGTTAGGCTGAAGTAGCTTTCCAGCAATCCGTTATTAAAATATTCATTGATATCTCCATACCTAGTTAGTGTAATTCCATCTAAATGTAGTAAAATTAATTCTGGCTAATATATTGTTTCTTTTCTCAGAAGACAATAGCTGAGCCACAACAATGGAGGGTCACAAGATTTTTTTTATATACTGCATTTACTAACGTTCTTAGAGGAGAGAGCAGGAATGAAAATGACTTTCCCAGCTGAAATGCACAGACCATGGAAACTGAATTTTCCTTTTCCATTTCCCTTGCTAATCATTGTGTCCCTGTGAAATAGAAAGCAAAGTGGAGGTGGAACACCTCTTATCTATGAACAGCTTTTCTGCTGTGTGTAGGAAATTCAAACAAAGATCATTGTTGAAAATCTAACTGACTTACTAAAACAGCAAGACAAATAAGTTAATCTGAGGATTCTCTGATACTTTTAGTAAAGTTTATGCCACAGAATATGCCCACAGTTCAACATTAAAAAAGGAATTCTACAATGTACACAGCAATAATTCATAACAAGGAATATAGTCCTTTAAAATAAGAAGCTGTGGTAAAAATTATTTCCAAGTAATCTAAGATAATATATTATTCATTTTCCTAATGACGTGGGAAAAAACCCAGCTGATGGAAGACCATTGTATGTATTCTGGCTACAATCTTTTTACTAAAGAAATGTTTAAAGTATGTTAAAAGATGCTTAGGCTCAGTGATTTAATATGGCCTTTGATTAGAATGATTAAATTGAAGCTGAAAGTAAAGCCAGCAAAAATTTTAGAGGATATTGCTAGAGGAATTGTGAAATATTTAAGAAGTTCAAAAAGGCACACAAAATACCCTACTGGCTCAGCATGATATTGAAAGGATAATTGCATGCATTCTGTTCCAATGCAATGTAGTACCATAATCATTATTTATTTTGAGTCACAATTGTTGGTTTATTGTGCCATCCATGCATGAGATAAGGATGAGATCTGCCCAAACTGTCTCAGCTTTAATTTACTAATTGACAATACCTGTTATGATCCTTTAAGATTCTCTTCAATGTTCAGGGATTATGTTTTTTCACTTTTAATTCTAAAATTTCAGTTCAATAAAACTTCCCTAGCTTTGGAAGATCTCAGTATGGAAACACTATAACAGCAATACATATGCCTTTGGGTTTTCATCTCTAACTGCAGCAAAGCTTTCTGCTTTCCAGAAATTGCCAGAAGCAGAGGGAAAAAAAGTCATATATAGTTTTGATAACTCTTATCATCTTTCTTCTATGGCTACAAGGATGTATTTATTTATATATGCTCCACTTTTTTTCTCAGCTATATGCCAATTTTTACTCCTCAAAACAGCCATTTCATTTTCAAACAGAGATATCAGAAAATCAGATTTTTTTTATTGTTGACCTACAGTGCTTAGAAATCAGAATTACCCCCATGATGAAGAAGAGAGAGAAATGTATACATTAAAAATGGAACTCTATAAAAACAAGATAAGAACATCCATTGGTACAAAAAGTCCTTCAAATACTGGATCATATTGGACTTAATATAATCAAAACAGAGGGCAGGCATAATTTTGCCTGTACTATGGGTCATGAATGTAAGGTAAAACTCACAAAAAAAAAGTCTTTTTCTTTCAGCAGGCCAGTGACAGAACTTTCCCAATTTTGAGGTTTTCAGATATCTCTTGTTTGAAGTAGAGATGATAGTAAGGTAATAAAATTCACCAGAGAAATTAGTTTCCTGGAAAATATGCAAGTCCAGGGAGTCCTGATTTGTTTCCTGGATTTGCTGCGGAACAGCATCCTCTGTACCTGGAACATTAGGGCCTGTTTCTTGTGCTGGTGTTCTTTCACTCAGCAGCTTGATTTTTCCCTGATTAGTAGGAGAGAGCACACACCTTTACAGAGCATGGCACAGATTCTTTTTCTTTAGTGCTTGAAATCTGTCAATAAACATATGCTAGTTTGGAGGATTTCATCCTATTCTTATGACCCGCTAAGTCTCTTTTTCCCCTTTTCTCACACCCTGAATAACTGCAGCAGGTAGTTATGGTGCATGAGGGATCATAGAGTCATAGAATATTTAGAGTTGGAAGGGACCTTAAAGCTCATCCAGTTCTAACCCCCCTGCCACGGGCAGGGTTGCCTCCCACCAGACCAGGCTGCCCAAGGCCCCATCCAACCTGGCCCTGAGCACCTCCGGGGATGGGGCAGCCACAGCTTCCCTGGGCAACCTGGGCCAGTGTCTCACCACTCTCATGATGAAGAAAATCTTCCTAACATCTAACCTATCTCTGCCCCTCTCCAGTTTACACCTGTTCCCCCTCATTCTATCACCTCAAGCCTTTATGAATAGTCCCTCTCCAGCTTTCTTGTAGGCCCCTTTCAGGTACTGGAAAGTCACTATAAGAACTGTCTGGTTTCTCCTTAGGATCTATTGTGCCTTTGCCAAGGTTGCTTTCCTGGAGCTGTGCTACAGTTTTCAGTACTATGCAACAGGAGTAAGAGTTGCTAATCCTCTTTCTGTAGCTGCCTGAAAGTGAAGATCTTAACTGATCCATCTGTGCTTAACTACAGAGAAGTACCAGGGACACCTGAGACCTTCCCAACCACTCAGTGCTCCAATACCACTCCTGAACACATAAACATACAATGTCTTTAATTTCCCACCCTGTTTAGCCTCCTATCTCTGAAAGAATAGCAGCAGAAGCAAGTTTTAAAGGCTTTGCACAAATTTGGGAAGACCTTTCATGGAGTGGGCTGATTCTGGCTCAGGAACTCTTGCCCTTCCATCAGTATCCATTTATAATTTACACTTTACTGCCCCTTTTATCACTCTTTGACATAAGAGCTAATACTCTGCTTAGCAGATAACCTAGTTTTAAGCAAGCATTATGTCTGTAATAGATGTGTGATGGGAGGGCTGAAAAGTCAAATATTTCAGTTTGTGTAGTTGGCCACACAAATGAGCTGAACTTCAAGGCTCTCATTTAACAGGACCTCTAGAAATTAACTTTGACAGTCCATCATTTGATTAGAGTAATCAGTGTAAGACTACATGGCAGTAATAATAATGTTAGCTGTATGAATTTATAAGGAAGCAGTCATGACTTCTTTTCAGGAAGACTTAATGCCTAATAATTCAATTCACTCACATCAAAAAATATAATTGTCTCTAATACTTTCCTCTGGGGCAATGATTTTGTTATCATTAAAAGACTATGTATTTTTAAGCAAGTAATTGTTAAATACTAATCAGATCACAAATGACAATTTCCATGACAGTCTAATCAAACACTAGCTGTTAAGTCAGAAATGTAAAATAGCTTAGACTATTTATTTTAATTGCTTATATGTTAATTAATCAAATGTCTTTCCTAAGGTGATTATTATTTTAGTCAATATTCCTCTCTAATGTGCACACACACATGCACAGAGATTCACTCACTCTTTATTAAAGTTAAACTTCTCCTGTGCATATCATCAGATTAAAAAAAGACAAGTGTTGTTAAGCAGTGGTCTTTTAAACATTCCGCATGCTCATGTTGGTTTTGCTGAGCATTTAGTTTCCTATCTCTACAAAATAGAAATTCTTTCTTAAATTATGGTTCTTTCTAAGTACATTTCTAAGTTATGTTTTATAATGCATTGTCTGTCCTGTGACATTTAAATAACTAAAAATATATGTATTAATTGAATACAAAACATATTTTGAGTTCCAAATAATCTTATTATCTACTATTTAATTTGTACTTAATCTTCTCACCTCTCTAATGATTGTCTATACTGCATAAAAAATGTACCATAAAATCTGGAAAAAAAGACATGAGTTAGAAAACATTATACATGCAACTGTTAACTGATTAATGTTTAGTCACACTCTGGACTTATTGTTGGAGCATATAACCTTTAAGGACTGATATATTTATTGCTGTTATCACACAATGCTGATTTAAATATATCAAAGTATTTAAATTCCTTTATTACTTACAAAGATGGGAAAAAAAAGGTTTGTGTGAAAAAATTTAAATTGTTGAAAGCCTGACTAAGGCAAAGTTTTTCATATAGGTTCCTGATATTACATCATGTCATTCATAGCTGGTTTACCTGGTACTTCTGAACTTGCATGATCGTGGGACCTTGCTTCACACTGGACATGTTGTAAAGATACAGGAAAGTCTCATCCTTTTCTTTTGCTAACAGTAACAATAGAAAGACCCTCTTTCCTAAGTGGCAGTATTTAGAAACAACATAATCTGCTTTGAAAGCAAATTGTGTATGTTTCGGAAATATCTTCTTGATTTCTTCACAGACAATTTATAACAAAAATCCGTTTAAATTTGACAGAGCACTATGGGATGTAGTGACCTGTGTTACTGTGGTGTAGATGACCTACATTGTGGGTGTAGATGATCTGTCAGTAAAGACAACCAAGAGCATCCTGGGCTATATGAAAAGCAGCATGGTCAGGAGATTGCAGGAAAGGATCATGCCCATCTACTAAGTGCTTTTTAGGCCACAATCTGCATCCAGTTATGGTGTCTTCAGTACAAGAAAGGCATTGTTAAATAGGAGTGAGTTAAGGAAACTCACCAAGATAACTGGGAGCCAGAACACTTGTTCTGTGAGGAGAAGCCAAATGAGTAGGGCTTGTTCGATCTGGGGAAGAAATTACTTCAGTGGGATTTAATCTGTTAGCGGCTTTCCAGTACCCATGAGGTGATTATGAAAAGGACGAAGCCTGGCTCTTCTCAGAGGTACATAACGTAAGAATAAGAGATAATAAACATAAATTGAAATAGGAGAGGATATGAGCGATCTGATCTAACCTCATTTTGAGCAGGATGTTAGACTAATGATTTCCTAAAGTCTCATCCAATCTGAATTTATCTATGATTCTCAAGAAAACTCCTTCATGAATTAGGGGGATGACTATGGGGGAAAAACTCAGAAGAGTTCCAGGAAGCTTAACAAGTCATGCTCCTTTGACAAATAAAACATTACAGAAGTGTTCAGTGTCTTGGTCACAATGGTATACTTTTTCAGTAAAGTGTACAATAGTATACTTTTTCTACTCTGAGCATCACAAACATTGTTGGTCACTCTCCTGCTGCACAGAGTTTAAGATATGCAAAGAAACCACACATTTTGTTTTGTGAGTGCTGAGAGGTAGTTTGCATAGGATGAAGCATTGCAGGGAATTAGCTTAGCAGAGCACTGGCTTGCATATTCAACTCTGTTGCGGATAATGCATTGCCTCTCGCAGCAGTTAGGCTTTTTCTCAACAGCTCAATAAGTAACATCTTCAGAGCAAATTGCTTCTAATTTATACATACACACATAATAACAGGTATTCTGTTTCTGTTTCTGCATCCATAGGCAATGAAATTACCATGGGGCTTTTTTTCCCAATTCTTTCAAAAACGAGATGAATAACATAATTCAGAAATAAGAGTCCTCCGTGTACTTTTGTAAGTGGCTTTGTACGTATTCAAGCATACTACAGAACCCATTGATGGTTACCTTTTTCATTATATCGATTGACAGTAATATATCAGGAAAAAACATCTATGTGTGACCATTTTGTCAAGAGAAGTACCGTCTGTACACTGCCGTCTATGTGTATCTTGGCATTTTGGCACAATATCTGAATCACTAATGAACAAAATGAAATTCTAACAAGCACAGTAGTATTTTTCTGACAAAACATTTAAAAACAAATCGAGGATCACAAAACCATAGCTCAAGAAGGAGGGCATCGTCCCAAGAGTTTTATCTGCAGAAGTTTCTTTCTCCCTCTCAACCCCACTTCTGTCTCTCTGCCATTTCTGTTTTTATTTCAAAACCTCTTGAGAAACAGTGAGAATATCTGCTTTTTTTGTTGTTTAAGTTTGTAAATGCTTTTTTTTTTTGTGAATAAAGAAGCTTTTCAGTGCTTCCTCTTCATTAAGACATCATTCTGCTTTGTTTTTCTAGTGGGAACTATAAATCAGTCAGGAGCTGTTCTCATGGGACTTCAGGTAGGGGTTAAACAGATGATCATGTGCAGGATGGTTAGTACTGTAGTGAAACTAGTTTGAAAAGGAAGCTTGTCAACATGAGGGCTTGCAAAATCATTTGTGGGAGTATACAATTAATAAGATAGAGTGATTAGTCTCTTCACTGACTTGAGAAAATGAAGCAAAATATCTTCCATAAGATAATTTCAATTTCACTGAAACATTGAATTGCACATCTTCACCATTCATTAGGGAAAAAAAAATCATGGCATTATTTATGAAAGCTCTGGTAGCAAAACAGAGAGTCCTTTTCATTGGGCCATTGAGCAAAACAATAATTGACAATTTAAGTCAAGGCTAAGTAAAATTGCAAGCAATAACTGAATTGCATGGAACTGTAGAACCACAGAAATTAACTCCATTTATTCAGAGATCTGAACAATGATGATCTCTATATTAAATCTGCAGGACATCCTGGTGCACGGTCAATTGAAGTTATGAGCTGTATACCTACATTTCCATTCATATTAGAAATGAAATTTACCAAGAACATCAGAGATCTCAGAGGACTGCACAGCAGCTGGCTTTGAAACATCATTCAATATGAATAAGTGTCTTTCTCAAATGGTATGATGTGATAAATCTATGGAAGCTCAAGAAAGAAACAGCAGGTAATCCAGAGAAATACATTGCTGAATAGATCAATATGTAACTTGCCTGTGCTTGTGAGCCAAATTTTAGAAAGCTAAGTGTGCAGCTTCTGGATTTAAATGCATACACTGTTGTTCTTGCTTACTCATTAAAAAAATGCAGAATGTGGGTGAAAAATACGTTTGATTTGCACTCAGCCTTGGAGAAGGAAGTATTCAAAAATAAAAAAGCAAGTCCTCTACAAATGCAATTTTGTACACAGGATTGTAATTTCAAAAGTTGCCAATGAGAGTAATCAAACCCTTCAGATGAAGGTTGAATTTAATAATAGGCTATAGTTTAAATGATTTTTAATGCATTCATTTCCTAAATGGGAAGATGATCTTTTTTTGGAGCCACTTGTGGATTATTTTTGGAACCACTTTTTCTGACTTAATTTTTTTTTTTTTGCAACAGCTATGTAAAATTCTGCTATACACATATGCCAAGAAGATAAAACAGTCTGAAAAGTACATTCCAGATGAGAACTTTGAAAAGGAGATAAAAACCAAGGCTCTGAGGTAGAATTATAATGCCTCGTTGGCTTCCTTGCTTCCTGTCTTCCAAAGCATGCTTGTCAGTGTTTAGTTGTTTTTGTATATATATTTATCTTTCAAAACAGTGATGCAATGATTCTGTCTCTCTGTATTCTTCATAAGCAGTGAAGGAACCTAATTCAAATTAATATCAAATACAAGTTTGGGGTTTTCTAAGCCTCTAATAAATATCTCTAGATCATTCATATCAAATCAACTAGACTTTCAAAGTGCCTAGTGGTGATATTCAAGATTTTATCTTCAGCTTCTACTAGGTAGTGTTGTGGTGAAGACAGAAAAAGACACATTGGCTTGGTATCATGCAGGGCTAGCCTGGCTCAGGCTGGACACGTTGGGCTCAGTGTGACATATTCAAACTGCAGGCTATGGGAGTCTAAAAAGCGAGTGTCCACCCCAGGAAGCAGTATAGAGTAGACTAGATGGTGTGTTGGTATCTTCTGCTGTCAATGAACAGAGATGTGAGGGTGAGCGTATGATGTCAAATTGTCAGATAATTTGATAGTTTGGTGGGAGTTTATCACCAAGGAAATACATGTAATATGTAACCCATAAAGTCTGGTGCTTTATTCTTGAGATCAGCTGAGAAAAAAACCCAAAAACAACAAACAAAACTGTTCATAACTGTCCTTATAAATCAAAGAATTACCCAGATTTGCTGTGTGCAGAAGCATGTACAATGAAGCATTTTATGAGCTAGATGCTCAATAGGACCTATATAGTCATCTCTAATATTCGTTAAGGACAACACAATTAAAACAGGAGAACGTTAAACCATTTTGCATCAGATGTGCATTTCTTCTGTTTACTGAGATGTGTTTTATGTGAAAGTTCAGCTGCTTCTCCAGATAGTATGTAGCTATAAAGCAAGGTCAGAGGACAATATTTGGCCTGGTTGTGAAACACAAACAGCCCTGATTCCTTGCTTCTAACAATTAATCCAGGCATACCCTTACATAGAGTGATTTTGCTTAGCTCTACTATATAACTCTGTTAAATCTTATGAGGTGTTATTTGCAACTCACATTTTGTATGAGTTTAAGACAGGGACCCTAACTTGATTTTAGATACAGTTGACACAATAAACATAACAGCTAAAGCAAACATGAGTTAGGCACATGCCAATTTATCTACTTTTAACTAAAACTGAAGCCACAGTATTGTTAGAACAATTGGGAGACTCTCATTGTAAAATATTAAGGTTTTGTAAGTTCCATCACTACAAGAACTGCTTTGGAGTAACATGCAAAAGTTACCACATAATTGTTTCATAAATAATTGCTTTCATTTTGATAACCTCTTACTAGCATCTCAGTAGCAGCAAAATAAGAAAGATAACTTGTATCAATTAATCATAGCAGTCAACTATCACATAAGTCAAATATGAATTGCAAACCTCCAACTTCAGAGTTCTCTTTAAGTGGTAAATACAATTGACATTGACATCTATTCCTCTGTGTATTCAATAGGTTTCATTAATTTTAATTATGTTTATTGTGCTCTATGAGCAGTTTAAATAAATGCTGAGCAATGAATATAGCAAATTATTAATGTCACTGTTATAACTCAAAGACAGCTGGAAATATGTATATATTTTCTTTGAATTTTCATGCTTTATTGTCAAAATGAAGATTACGCTAAGTGTTCTTTTGGGAATTATTAAATAGCCCAAATTCCATCAGTAATAAGGAAGTTAAAAGTCTCTAATTGTGTAAGTACTTCGGTATGATTACATTATACTAAAAATGCAGTGGATCACAGAAAGTGAAAGAAGGAACTCTGATTGTTGGCTTAGGGCATAAAACTGATAAACAGAATACCTGATTTGTAAGTATGGATTTTGATGTGTAATCACTATGCCATCTTTTGCTAGGGTCATGTTTGTTTTTCTACTTTTGCTTCTGTCAAATGAGTAAATATCTAGCTTAGAAGAGTATCAAAAATTACTTCAGTAAGTATCAAGAGCAGGCATGCTTGTAGAAGACAAAACTGAAAATGTATGTATGAAAACATGAAAAATATAATGTGATAGGAATATAGATATTAAGAATTAATTACATTTTAACCCATGAAAATTCAAGCTAGAAAAATAAGTATCATTTTCTACTGAGAAAATGCTTTGTATAAATTTGTAAGCATAGTCTTGACAATACAAATATATGAATTTAAGCAACATAATCTATTATTAACTGGAAATGCTTTGATTGAGTTGTGATTTGTGAGTGTTTGAAAACTCTAATATAGCTTTTCTGTTTAGATGTTTAAATATATATTTTTTTAAGCTTGATCCTTGCACTTTCAAAATTAGGCTTTTGTGAGTGACACTCTAAATAAAATTTGAGTGGTCTCATTGAATTAAGCTTTTTATGGGTGTTATCTGGTAGCACCCATCCTGTCATACCATAAATAATTAAATTATTAGATTTTATTGCAATAGCTATTGAGTGTGCTGTTTGTTTCCCTGAATGAAAAGTCATATCACATGTAAATGTGCCATAAGAAGGGATATTTTTGCCTATTAAAACCTTTTCAACCTACTAAACCTGTGTGAGCCTACCCAAACCGTTTGGTGATTCTTTGATTCTACGATTCTAAGGAAAGTATTATCTCTGGCTTTGGAGGGACTTATTTTCAAGTCTTCTTGGTTTTTCAAAGAAATGTCTGTGAAGAGTACCAGATTCAGTGCTTATAATTTGGAGAATTAGAGGTGTGTTGGTAGAATACTATTTCCCTACTAACTTAATGTTGATTTATTATGTGATATATCAGCTTTCTTATGTTTCAATATGCAAAGGGGTTGACCTCATATAACTTTCATGGAATACAGATCATATACAAATCTTTGAGAAGTATGCAAACATTCATAAAAACAGTGGTGAAATCTTTTACTTGATGTAGGTTATTTCTAATAAAAATAAAGACTGACATAAATAATCTTTTCTTTTAATGAAACATTAACTACATTCAACCCAGATTTACAACTAGGTGGAGCAGCATGGTGGCAGATGGCATTTCTGAAGCATTTTGGAAACCTACAAGATGAAACTTACCATTATATGCCTGGGACCATTGTTAAAGTATTGTTTGAATCACAACTCGAGAAAAAAAAGTAATATTCTAACATATTCATATTAAGCAGAACAATGACAGATAAAAGGTATTAGTCCTGATATTTATAATGCCAGTTTTGTAGACTGGCTTCTTCAGTAACTTTATAAATTCATGGCTACTGTTTTCTCCCACAGAAATGGCTCCCAAGTCAAACTTACTTTCTGAGCAATTTACTCCCCTTCCTGAACAAGCCAGATAAGACTTTTATCACCCATGATTTACATCCATAAATACCTTTCCAAGTCAGAGAGTGCCTATAAGTATTCCGCCTTACTTTTTGTTGCAAAAGAAGAAAGAACTCAAGCTCACCAGGCATATATATTAAAAGGAGACGTGTGCCAACTTCCGCAATGACAATGATTTTATAGTAAGAAGGACTTTAGTAGTTCATGAAACTTCAAGTGTTTCTATTTCAGTTTGGAACAAAAAACCATGTTCCTGGTTTTGCTGTTGTTGTTGTTTGGGGTTTAAGAGTTTGAGGGGGAGGGGTTGTTTTGGTTTTCAGTTTTTTTTTTGGAGGGGAGTGTTAAGGGATTGTGTTTCTTTTAACAAGAGAAGATATTAAGAGCTATGGAATATTGTGTGCAATGTCCATAATCGAGAGGTAGATAGAGTATTTGGTGTAGTGAATCCCCTCACTACACTCATCTTGTTCTTATTCAACTTTCTTTCAGAAAGCAGAGCACTTTTCCAGTTGATCTCATGTTGGCTTAGGTGGAGTTGTATTTACTAAACAGTTTGAGTATCTGGATATATGTATTTTGTTCTTAGCTCATACTTATTCTTCCTAAGACTACAAGAAAACTGCATATGCATATTTTATGCCTGTGTGCATTACATATTGAGAGATAATTTGCTGTATATAGGCCTAGCTGGCTTTTGATTTTAAACTACTTAGACAATGCAGAGTTCTTCAGTGCAGCAAAAGTGTATGAAGAGTTATTTTTTATTTTCCCCAGGAAGCATATTTAACCTGAAAAAGGGAAGAAGTAGCTGAAAGGAGCAATCTCCATTTCACTGTGTAGATCTGTTTCATGATGAAACTCTGTTATGTGCTTCCTTCTGTGTAATAAGAGTTTTATCTCCAGAAGTTTTTATCTTTTTCTGTGTTTACTCTGTTCTCAATTTATTTGTTTGTTTACACTTTGTTGTTGTGGTACCCACTGGATTTCAGTATGAGATTGCTTTTATCCACAGTGATGGTCTCCACAGATTAATCCAAACACAAGAACATTTTGTGAAGCTTCTGAACTGTTGAAATCTCAGAATTTTGGAGATGGAGTTTGGATGAACATGTCTTCACTGCTGTTGTTTATGCAGCTGTTACAGTTACATAGCAAGGAAAGATTTTTCCCACTAGGGTTTCAGTAAGGTAAGACTACAAACTTCACTTTGAATTGAAGCTGAAAAGTCTGTTTATTGAGAGATAGTACAGTACGCATTTGCCTGATGTTAATAAGTTGTGCTGAGCTCTGAATTTGAATAGTGGCTCTGCTTTCTGTAAACAATGGGAAACAAATGCACTTTCCCATATGAACTACAAGAGTTGTAGAAATCAATGCATGTATAGTTCTTAAAAAATAAAATGAAATAAAGCATGAAAGAGAAGGAGGGAAAAAAAAGGACTACCAATGAGAAGGGTGTTTCAGTAAATATTGTTGCTCACTGTTACAGCTGTTCTTTTTGTTTTGTGGGGAATTTTACTATTTCAGTGGTTTTTTCCCCTCTTTGAAATGTGGCCTTTAGATAATGTCAATTTTTTTTTCTTAGAAAAATATATATAGGAAATCAGCCATGTTCTGATGAAATATTTCTAGACAGATCTGGTCATTATAAACGTAATCACAATCCTAATTGGCAAGCTCAGCTACTTAAACCACTCTGATTACTTGCACCAGGGAAGAGAAAGGCAAGCCCTCTGATGTTGGAAGGGAATTGTGCATGAATCCTGTTAAAAAAAAATCAAATTAACTTAAAAAATTATTTAAAATTTAAAGCTGATCTTAGCTAAAATCTTGCATAAGATTATGTAGCAAGGGAATCAGTTTTAAATGCTGCTACTTTCATTATTTCATACCTTCTACACAGTATGATCTGAGTACTTTTCCATACTTTTGTTTGCATTTTAATTTCTTTTAGCTTCTCCTTTGGAAAAGAGTGGACTTCGAAGTGAGCATTTTTTTCTGTCTAACCAAGGCTCCCATGAGATGTCATCACCTGTTGCTGAATTTATGTTTATTTAAATTTACTGATTGAAGACTTAATTGACTTTTTTAATATCACAGTAAATGAATTTAAACTTAAAATATATTAAAGATACAAACTCAACTGAAGAGATATTTAAATCAGGTCCAGTGTATAATCTGCCTGTAAATCTGCAAGAACTATTCATAGATTTATTCTTTCATGAATTCCCTATGCTTCGAGTCCCACAAGTTAAGCATCTTGCCTAAGGTCACAACCAAGCTCTTTGAAAGAATCAGAAATTAAAAGCTTATATTTAAGATTGATTTTTTCAGAAATAAATTAAATCTGTTACAGAGACTTTAGAGCATTGATGCATATACAGATTATCACAGGGCTACAAATTACCTGTCATCACTCGCTGCACAAAACCTACTTAAGTGCAAATTCTTGTCCAGCAGCATCCTGCAAATCACCTGAAGAAATGTCTAAATCTTTCACTAAAAGGTAAAACTACTTCAATACACCTTGTATTTTCTGTGAGAGCCACAGACCAAGCCCATGTCCAAAGAACACAACTTGCGTGTTGTTGCTATGTAGTAACTTGCAGCAGTGTGGCACTTCCTTTCACTGTCCAACAATCTAGTGCTATGAAACATGCCTGGGTTAGTGTGGGAACAGAGAACTTCTTGTACTTACTCATTTGATTGATTTCTGTGTAGCTTTTCAAACTACAGAGCAAAGGATGGAACAAATTCTGTCTTTGAGATCTTGTTAGTAGTCTTCTACTTATGGGAGCTTCTCAAGAAGTAAGTCTTTTGAAAATATTGTATTGAGAACTAATGAGAACATAATCAGAAGCCTCTGGTCATCTATGTTAGGTTTGATCAGAAATGCAAATAAATGTAGAGAGGATTTGATCAATAGGAAAAAATCCAAATTCAGAGACCTCCAGCTGACTTGAAGAAAAATAGATTGGCAGTTTTATTCATTAAATGTTTTGTAAGGAATAATAGTTTCAACTTTGTTTTTCTTAAGCACCAAATACTACAACAAACAAAACCAATTCCAGTTAGAATTCACTATTAGATATTTTATTGAAATGCTAAAGGAATTGGGGAATTATGTTGAGTTTTTGAGTGACATTGAAAGTTGGTTGAAAAAGTTCTGTTTGATGACTAGTAATAGTAATAAAACCACAGAATGATAGAGCAGCCCAGGTTAGAAGGGACCTCAAAAGATCACTTGATTCAACATTTCATGGGAATGTAAACCAAGATGACATTATCTAGCAACTTCTCCAATTGCATCTTGAAAACCTTCAGTGACAGAGATCCTACCAAATCACTGGGGACATTGTTCCATTGGATGATTGTTCTCCCTGCTAAAAATGTCTTTCTTATATCAAGATGAAATCTCTCCTTGTGCAACTTGTACCCATCACCTTCTACTCCTTCTGAAGAGAAAGCTTCCATCTTTTTCAGTGCTAGAATACTGTGATGAGTTTTCTGTGGTTTTATTTTCCTGGTTACCTCTTGGTGTGCTTTTATTTTGCAGTAAAAGTGCCCAGATATAAAGCCAAAATTTTGTGTGTTTTTTATAATCCCAATTATTAGTCATTATGTTTCTAACCTTGCTCCTGTAGAAACAAAGGGGTAGTTTGCTGTGGGCACTGAAGTGCAGCAGATTTGGCCCACAGCCAGTAAGTCAAGGTACTTGTGTAGTTGCTTCTTTCCACCACTGCTTCGCTGAGTATTGCCTCTAGCTAGGATTTCTGGAATGTTTTTCTCACAAAACGCTCTCATTTCAGATCTATCAGTATGATACTCAAAAGCTTTCATGTCTCTTACTTGTTAGGGTTAAGTTCATCTGCAAGTTCTTTTGGTAAGCTGTTCTCACCGTCCTAATAAAGCCTCAGAGGAACTGAACTTTTCCTGTACAGGGTTTTTTAACCTGAAGTTTGTGCAGGATATGTGAGCCACTGAAATCTGTGGCTTCAGTTGAACTATTTCTCAATATGTGTATGAGTTCCATTACTGCATTAGAGGAACAGCTGCAGCAGACAGATCTGCAAAATACCTCAATCAGACTTTCAGCAGGCTGGGCCTTCTTCCACACTATCCAGATATGCTTAGATTATAGAGGGTATCAATTGCATTTTAATGAAAACTTGAGCACAATAACAGTTTAGCTATAGTCTTATGCTTATGAGGAGTAAAATAAATTGAAAATGTTTTTACTTTACTTGTTAATTTGTGTTAAATTCCTAGAAATATCTTCAGTCAGAACTTGTTTTCAATGTATTGCCATTGGCTACATTACTTCAGAGGAAGAGTGTGAGGAGTCCTCCCCATGAGGAGGAAGGAGCAGCAGAGACAACATGTGATGAACTGACCACAAGCCCCATTCCTCGTCCACCTGCACCCGTGGGGGTGAGGAGACAGAGGAAATTGGGGGCAAAGTTAAACCTGGGAAAGAGGGAGGGGCAGGGGAAAGGTGGTTTAAGACTTAGTTTTCATTTCTCATTATCCTACTCTGATTTGATTAGTAACAGATTAAATTAGCTTTCCTGAGGTCAAGTCTGTTTTGCCCATGAAAGTAACTGGTGCATGATCTGTCCCTGTCCTTATCTCTACCTATGAGCCTTTATATTTTCTTTCCCTAGTCCAGCTGAGGGGAGGAAATGATAGAGCAGCTTTGGTTGGCACTTGGTGTCTAGATGGAGTCAACCCACTACATTGATTATATACCTATCCAATCAGTTGAGCTTTCTTAGTTTTTAATAACTTCTCTGAATATTTAGTACAGAAAAATCCTCATCTATGGTTGAGGCAGTTTTCAAAGACGAAAGGACTTCTTCTATCAGGGATTCACCATTAAGATGAGAGCAGCTTTTTCTTAATGCACAAAAGATAACTTAATATTGAATTAATTTACTGCTGTGAAATACTGAGAAAGTATTTAGGTTCGTATATTAAACACAATCAAATACTATAATAATTTTTAATTCTTTAATAATTGTTGTTGTGAAAATTAAATATAAGGGTTTTTACATAAACTTGTTTTTAAGTGCTACTCCCAAATATACAGATTTTTCTTAAATTCAAAGCCACAGTCCTTTTTTAAGATTCAGTGACACGGCTTCTATTAACATAAATATAGCTTCCTATAGGAATAATCAGTCCCTTCCCAGAATATGAAGACAAGAGTACACTAATGTCTCAGGCTTCTGGATAAAAAGCACCTGTCTAGGTGAAAAACTATTGAATGAACTCTCCATCCCACATTGCCCAAGGCAGTGTACTTAAAACTAGGAAAATACTGAAACACAAAAATCATCAATATTGAAAGAGCACGGACATGTTAAACAAAATTTGCAATGAGGCACATCCAGATGCAGAATTAATTTCTGCCTGTGACTGATGACCTCACAGCAATCATTCATAGCTGTGCTATGCTCTGTCATTCACAAATTACACATAAGGTCATCAGTAATGACTAGGAATGAATAATGTACTTATGATTGCTTAATTCGAGATCCTTCATCCTGTACACATGTCTCCTTGAAAACCTGTTTCCCAATAAGGTCAGGACCTTGTGAAATACATACAACATCCACAAAAAATTACGTACATGTTTAGGCAACTCTATTTTATTAGGAATAATTCTTTAGTATAGTTTTTCATGTTTGTTTAATCATGTCCATGTTGGCGCAGACAAAGAGAGCACTGCTTTAGTAGGAAGTCCAACACTGAATTCAACAAGCTTTGAGCTTTTTATATCTATCTTTTGACACTCAGTCACTTACCTGATTAAAACAGGCATAGGAATGGATATAGCTAGGAATCCATTTAGTCTTCTGTCAATGTATTGAAAATTAATGGATAAATTCTTCCTCAAACTCACCATTTGCTCAACTTAAAAATTAAAAAAAGAAAGCCAAATATTCACAATTTTGTTGTTATTAATCAACCTCTTCCTCCTCACCTTTCCCAGCCCCAAGCCATCTCAGAAAAGTGAGAGACAAAGGAAAAGAAGATCTCCGGTATCTAAATGTCCTTGCTGACTGCCAAGTCAGATCAGGTGGATTTCTCCAAGGATGACACAGTACAGGAGGAGTTATTTGTCAGGGAGTGTAGATTTAGATTCTGGAAGGTTTGAAAGTCTGCTCATCACATACTTGCTAGAAATTTGTCTTGCCTCATCTCTGACCTTATCTTCTCTATTCCCAAGGGTTGCATTATAACAACATTTTCCTTCTTTCAGTATGATTTACATTCAGTGATCTGACACAGCACCAATTTTGCCTCCATACCACTACAGCAAAAAATTCAGCTGAATTGCTGTGTGACCAAGTGTCACTCTATTTCCTTACTTTACACCACCTCAAAATGGTCTCTCTAGTCTAACAACAAGTAGAATAAGTGGAGCTTAAGAACAAAAGAGTCATCTGTAATCTCTGCCTACCTGCTAGTAATACATATTCCTTATACACAGGGTAATGCCAGATTTCAGTCTGAGGATGGGGAGAAAGGGAAGGCTGGCATATACCTAATTTTAAGCAATATAATCGGTATGAAAAATGTCATCTTATTTGCTTTCAGAAGGTTTGTCACTATCTTAAAAAGCATTTGTACAGGGCCAACACACTTATTAAAATTCATAATATCTTAACTTACCTGGGTACGTCACCTGCTGACAGACAGGTTTTTATCTGTCTCCATTTCTACAATCTCATTCTCAAATAAAAGTGGGTTATTTTTTAATGTAGTAAACAGAAAAATGCTGTCAATTTGATTTTTCTGTCCTCTGTTTATCTCATTCTTTGTCAATCACATTATCCATGCTATTCATCTGAAGCCTTCCGATTCCCTTTTTTCGTTCCACTTACTTTTTATTGTGTATATACAGACATCTCCCCCAACAGCTATGAGACTGAATATGTCATACCTCCTCTATTCAAATCATTGTTTAACTTCAAGACCAAGATGAAATAAATTTTGCCTTTTTATTTTCCCCAGTCTCATTACATGTGCAAGTGACTACAGGTATGAAAGCTTTTCATTTCTTAGTCATAGAAACTCCTTTTTCCCCCATAATGACATCTTTTGTTGTTGTTGTTTAAAAACTGCTTTTCTGAGCTCATTTGAAAGGCATGAAGTTAGCAAATAGGCAGAAGTTGAAAGTATTGTTAATGTAACCCCTCCTGATATTACCAAATGGTATTACTGAAAGTTATGCCATGGCCTGTGTCCGTGTTGGTAAATGTAAACCTTTCCCAGAGCTTATTGACTTTGCGTCTGGTATTAAAATTCTGATACCTTCACCTTACTAAAGTCAGTGGGAACATAGTCTAAAAATAACTCTTTAGGTTATAGTATTTCTGTGCAACCTTCCCTCAGTATTAACAGCTGTGTCTAAGGCTGATGGTTGAATCCTGAAAGGACTTCTAAATGATTAAAACAAATACAGGGAGGGATATCTTTGAAAGTAGCCCAACATTACTGTAGTCCAAGCTGTACAAAAACGTGTTGAGGTACATTTTATGGATATCTTTTTACTTCAAGAAAAAAATAATTGGGGTTTGTTTCCAAACTGTTAGCTGGATTCTGAATATTCTGTTATATTCTTGTTCTACTACAGAGGAAGACTTGCTGCTTCCTCTCACATTGTCACTAGACCCATTTCCTTCTGGCCAGCTTTCTGTATCATTTACACTGCTGCAGATGTTTTGTTGCCTAGGTAACATATTCCATCTATTTCCACCTTTATTCTAAAAAAACGTGAGTGCCTCTTCAGTATATTTCTGTGTCCCTGGAGGTGGACTGAGTTCATTGTCTGTTTGATTAAAAGGACCAGGAGTCACCTCTGGTCCCGAAGCAAAGTTACAGCTATTCTTTTTTTTTTGTTTGTTTATAACATGACCCAACCAAACCCACCAAAACGCTTCTAATTATTGAAGGTTGGTTTATTAGGTATTACTGAAACAAAATAATTCTTGAAATAGAAAGGCTAAATGAAGCCATGAATAGAAATCTTCCCCACACCCACAGTGTCTGGGCAGCATGAATTTATTTTCCAGCCTTTCTTTGCAGCTCAGCACTTTTCCCGTTTTCCTGATCTGAACCAGTCACTGCTGGCCTGAACAGGGTCTGTTGTAGAAAATTCCCTTTCTCAATCTGCTTCATAAGGCAAATGCTAGTAAACATTGCCTATGTTTATGGTTGTGATCTCTTTTTGTTGTTCTGCAAGACCTGTTCAGTGGACTCCTGCCTGCTACTTGCAGTTCCATTGTTATACTCCAAGTTCTGAAGGCTTCAAAATGTTGTCTGAATTCTTGAAAGCAAAAATATATATCCTTGAATTGCTAGAGATGAAATGCAGCTCACCTGCTCTGCCATGTATGCAGTGGCATTCTCCTCAGAGCTGTTGGCAATAAGTTATGAAAAGGTGACAAAATGGCTAAAAAAATCTAGTCTAAGCACAGATACTTTTCTTACACTATGTCATTTTAGGATTTAGTAAGAAAATAATGGGGAGAAATGTCTCTTTTATATAGCTAAATTTCCCACTTCTTCTGTGCACCCTGAAATAAAAGCTGGGACAAACATTTTCAATAACAAATAGAATAAATTAAGAGACTGTTTTCCTGTCCTGGGTGAATGTTTGAGATGTAAAAGTGAAGTCTTATTTGCAAAAGTGGGAAAGAGAAGAAAAAGAAACTAAAAAACAGAAATAAAAACAAATCTTAAAGAAGAATAAATAATGATGTGAACATACAATTTGGATTAAAAAGTATTCAGGACATTTTCTGAAGACATATATTCCTTCCAGGTCTTTAACACAGAAAAAGAACAAAATATACTGAATAAAAATCTTTTTCCCTCCATGTTCATTTTACTAATAGTCAAACCAGGCAATTTTACAACCATAGGAGCTTTTTTCTGAAAAAAATTTCCAAATGCAAAATGCAGTGTAACCTAGATTTTACTGTCAATGTAGCTCTTTTAAAATCTGTGCTCTTAGAAGCATTTCCTTCCAAATGTTACATTGCATGTGATAGAGGGAATATCTTACAGTATCTGCTCTCAAACTCTATCTTCTGTTCCTGCTCTTAACCCCAGCTGCACGAAACAGACACGTTTGAGATTTTGAAAAAGAAAATTGAGGGTTTTATTGAAATATTATTAAGGACTTGGACATGCCCTTGTAATGCTGGTTGACACTCTTCTTTTTATTTATTTTTATTTTTTCTGTCCAAGATGAGATCTTATTCTACTATTTGTCTTACATTTTAACTGTATCCTTCATTGGAGTATTTTACAGGGATATCAAGGTTACAGAAAAGTTGAAATGCTACTTTCCCTTCTTAATCTTTATATCCAGCACTTATATTTTGTCATAACACTTGAACAATTATTTGTGGATGTAACCTGCTTAAACAAAATGTTCCAATAGTCCTTCATTGAAAGCAAATAGATAGTGCTACAAACTCACTGGTCACCAACAACTCTGCAATAATGAATTCATGTGCCTTCACAAATGAGAACAGAGTAACAGCAGTCACATTCTAGTTTCCTGCCTCTGAAGATTTACTTTACCCACTGAAAAAAGAGCTAAACCAACAGTTTTAGAACAATAAAAAATACTATGACATATTGGCTGTATTATTGTTATTATCTTTTAAATAGTCCTGTTATTACATATTCCATATCACATATTCTATCACAACATAATAATTTCATATTAAATGGAGTATAATCCATAATGTGAAAAGCCAGTTCTCCTTGTAACACATAGCCTTTGGATTTTTTTATGAGAACAGTAAAAAATTAGCATTACTTTATGAGGCTAATAAAGCAAAGCAGCAAGTCTATACTGTTGTATTGTTAATTCCTTTCTCTTGCCTTTCAGTGCACATTTAGCTGATGGTGATTGTATAAACTAGGTGAGAGCTAGGTTAAAAAGGTGAAATTTTGACATGAATCCTGCTTAGGTTAAGCTTTCTCTGATTCTTACCCTACATCTTGAAGTACCATGAAGAAACTTGATTTTCAAACATGAAAAACTCTCATCACACCTTGACTGCGTGATAGCAAGTCTCACAAAGTCCTTAGTTTTGAAATAGCTGGCCACTATGTCAGCATGTTTGAGATCCAATGATCTTCTGTCAGATTCATAAAATTTCACGGAGTTTCTGTCAAAAGCATGTAAATGATTAGATTTTTGACTAATTGACCCTACAGCCTGGCTTTTGTCCCCTGCTCCAGCAGGCTGTGAAACAAGGAGAGGATGAGGAAGATGTCTGCCTCTAGCCTTAATTCTTCCCTTGCAGTGGGGGTAGTCCCATTAGATGGATAATGTTATTCCCTTAAGAGGGAAGCAAAGAGAGAGGTAGTGATTGGATGCAGATAGGCAGACATTAGCCATTACCACTCTCTCCTTTTGGCACTTTAAATGTTATAGCCTCTGAAAGTCAACATAAGCCTATCTAGTACACATAAGAACTATTCCCATTTGAGCTCTTTGGGCACTTCTGTCATTACCAGTTGAAAAAAAGGGTGTTATTTACTGACACTTCTAGAAGTGCCTGTTACAGGTTGTGCCAAGCCTGACAGTGCTGCTCAGTGAAATGCTGTGGTGAACATTGTACCCCTCAGCTCAGAACTGTTGTCAAGAGGAATTAGCCTGTCAGCACAGCTCAGCTCTTAGAAATTGCTAATGGATTTTGTTCATGTGTTATCTTAAGCTCCAGTCCTGCTTTTTCTGTGTGAATATACTTCTGGAAAACTATGTTGTTATAACTAATAGCTCTATGTCATGTGTACCATTTTGAAGAAAAATCATTTCTGATTTCCTCTGGGCTTGTTTTCCTTTTATTCCTGGTGGCACAATGTCCTAGATCCTCATTTTCCAAACACTTTTTGTTCTTCATTTCTTTCTTTACATGAAAGTGCAATATTAATTTTATGTTTTGCAGCCATGCAGCTCTACACTAGGTAGCCCATAGATATATCAAACTCTATACCCTGTGGTAGCAGACGTTAGAGGAAACTTAAGGGAGAACATGAGAACAGAGCATACCTATATACGTACCTATTGCTTTCTCAGCTTTTGGTTTGTTATAAATAGATAACACAGATGATGACTAGAAGAAGGATTTATTACCATTAGTTTATGGCAGGCAATGACAAAATGAGTAATAGGTGGATGGACAACTTCACCTAGGCATCCAACCAATAAATACAACCATGTTTCTAAGGCCTTGCCCAAGAAGCAGTAAAATATCACTCTCAGATAATATCCAACATTCATGTAAAAAGGTCTTGTGCCTAAAGTCACTCCTATAGTTAGACTTTGACTAGATTCAATATTAAATACTACAGTCTAACTTGGAGCCATAGCATTTACTTTAAGACAAGGAAATATTGTAATCAGCTCCTAAACTGGGAACTACTGATTCTTGTGTAGTCACCCAGTGCAGGGCTGTGCCAGGCAGATCCGATTGTTTTCACAGGGTCTAATTTGGCATAACAGGAGCTTTAAATGTGCAGAGCAAGAGCAATGTAAACCCTGTGCTACTACGTATGGAATTTTCCAGACAATTCAAATGGTGATTAGATGAGCATGATACAGAAGATTTTGTGAAAAATTGTAATGCTTTTATAGGAGTTAAATTATTAATCCTTATACTATTTATGGTAATATTTTTACTGTAACTAAACTGTTAAGTGTTAATGAGGGTGTACCATGTGACATGAAAATCCTCCTGATTTTGTAGTTAAGACGCCATTCAATTTTTACAATGCAACAACAGGACATGTATATTATAGTGTCACAAGAGCAATAGCCACAGTGGGAATATTATTTCAGCAGGACACAATAAGGGAAAAATCTCTCCCTTTCAAAACCTGAAGTCTCAGTTGATGTCAGATCCAGCATCACCAATTGAGTTTTGTAAATTTATACCAGTCAGATGCCTGCTATTCACAGCAGTAAAATTCTAAAAGCATGATGTTTCTTTTTTTCATTTTTCTACCTCTCTGCCCTTTCTGGCCTCTATCTTACTTCTGCTCTCAGGGGATCTTCAGCCTCTGAAAGCAATAGCCACTTTTCTTAATAATAGTGTCTTACATTACAGTACTGAGCATGTGTTACTCAATAGAACCTGGGGCTATAGTCAAGGTAGTCAAGCATTATTTTTTACCTTTCTTTTTTTTTTTTTTTTCCATTAGAAATCCTTAGTGATATTGGATGGGGAGTTTTTACTCAAAAACTGATAGTTTGACCTGCATCTTGATTTGACTTGAAGCTTCTTACCTTGCCGTTACTGCATATCAGTGCAAAGGAACATTGATTTTTTATCTTTAGCAAGCAACCTCTGCCTAGGTAGACAAATATTATAAAAGTGAAGAATATATTCATTGTGACTCTTTTCCAGAAATAATTGGTAGGCCTACCAAGCTTCATAATAAATCCAATTGTAAGAGTAAGAGACTCATATATTATGCATTTCTAACAGTATGATGAAGAAGCACTGGCAGTGTTTTTTTAGAAGAACAAGGCTCAAGTTTTTTTCACTCTGAGGCGTATTCTTTGTGACCTCTTCAAAATTCTGAAGCTCTCTCCTTACTAGGTGACCTCTGTGTTTTTGTCCCATAGGGAAGTTTTCAATCACCATTGATTGACTTTCCTATTAACAACTTAAATTAAAAAAACATTGTTCAGTAACATGAAACTTTCCTGAATTGCCTCAGAGAGCCTAAAAATGACTAATCCACCTCCCATTGCTGTTGTGTCCCAAGACTGATCATTTCTCCAAAGAGCAGAATTAGATATGACTTATTGAGCTTTTGGTAAGTGATGCCATTCCAAATACTTTTTCATTTGTTTTTTGCCAAAAGTTAACCATTGTGGTTTGGAACTTAGATTAATTAAAGCCCCAGCTCAGGCAAGCTCTGGTCAATATAACCGCAGAGACATAAATGTTTTTCTTTAATCAAAATAGAGGGGGAGAGTTTTGTTTTGGTTTTGTATAAAACTATTCATTCCTGGTAGGCAAAGCTACAAAGGTAATTTGGTCACATCTTCTATAAAGTATGCCTGCAATGACTTTTAAAGTTTTAATTTTTTCCATTTCTGATGCAAAAACAAAAATACATTTAAGATTTTCATTTTAGTATCTCATCAGGCTAATATAGTTTTTATCAACATTATAAATGATCTTTTTTAAAAGTATATAGACAATCTCATATATTTTTATGTTAATTTGTGAGTTTACAGGTACATGCTTAAGTGGTATGGAGATTTTTTTTAAGTAAGCATTGGCATAAAGCTGCAACAATACTGTATAACTTATCTGCATTTTATACAAAAAGCTTGTGTACACATAGAAATTTATGTTTCAAGTCTATGACTAGCTTTACATACTGAAGCTTGAAAGAGATTAAGATAAAAGTGTGACAGGAATTATTGCTTTATTTCTAGAACCAGTTAATATCTCTTAAAAGCAGTAAAATGTTGTTGTTTGTTTGGGGTTTTTTTTACTAGGTATTTTGCAAGCTTCTTTTGCCTCTAAAGAAAATCTGGGAAAACCCATAGGTGTTTATCTGGCATTCCATGTTATGTGAAAAATATTTTGTGTCTTAAGTTGAGGGCTGAACATGCTGGCTTTCTGTTCTTTCTGTTATGTCCTATGAACTTATCCTTGCGAATTCAGAGAAAAGGTCAAGCATATTTAGCTGGAAGTGTCTGCATTGGCTGTGTTAAATCAAACCAAACTACATCGCTTCAATGAGAATATTGCAGTAGTACAGCAGCTAAGAAGTGGTTTCAGATAGGACTACATGATAAAAGTACCTTTTTATCTTTTTTTTCCCTTTTTTCTT
The DNA here is from genome assembly GCA_033459285.1 of Clamator glandarius. Taxonomy (NCBI): domain Eukaryota; kingdom Metazoa; phylum Chordata; class Aves; order Cuculiformes; family Cuculidae; genus Clamator; species Clamator glandarius. Next base: position 5,259,932 of record JAUNZM010000245.1, on the reverse strand, counting down.
TTTTTTTTTTTTTTTGTTTTATGGTCATGATGCTTAAACAAGACATGGAGAAACTTATACTATTCCAGACCCTTTCTATCCCATGCAATCACTTCAGAGACTGCCAGGCTCTGTGTGAGCACTGGCTAGTTTTCTTGCTTGTGTTGCTTCTGCTGGAAGGGGTTCAGCAATGTCACCAGCAAATGGCAAAGTCCTCAGCCAGCCCTGAATTGCCCTAAGTGATGTGTTGAGGGGAGATTCAGTGAGCTGCAAAATGTCATCTAGGATTTTTTTGTCCTGTGGTGTTCTTATCTGAGTGAAATTTCCACAAAGCATTGAACTTACTCTGTTCTCTAGAGTCTGTCAGTGTAGTATTTCTAAACCTTAATCAAGTTTCTTGGCTCCAAAAGTCTATGGCCTAGTTTTACTGTGTGTGGGCGGGTGAGTAAATTTATAGCTATTTTTTCATGTGTGTTTTAGACTGCCCCAAGCTACTTGGATAGCTGGCAGAATGACACAGCAATTTTTGCATCTGAAGCTACAACTCTTACATGTAAAAATTGTCTTCTTATCTTTGCAAGGCATGGGGAAATAATTGAACGAAAATTTTGATCAAAAGCAAAAGAACCATTGTTTTTCTACTTACCTGTGCAAGAATTCACATTATTTCAGCAGCATCAGGAATTTTCCTCAGTAAAGCTTGACTGCCAACATCACGTATCCTCACAAAGTAATTCAGAGCACGTTATATCCTCTTTGGAGAGTTAAGTGCTGAGGAAAAATGTGCTTTCTTTCTTCATCTAATTTTGCTGGTTTTGGTCATATAGCAGTTATGGTTACAGATCATAAGTTTATAATCTGCATGTTTTAGGAAGAAAAAAGTTAAAAAGTATATCCACTTGGTATATTTCTATAGCCAAAATATTTTATATGGGGCATGCTCCTGATGTTACAAGCTCAAAAATCATCATAGTTGGGCTGAGATGGTGAAATAAATCCTTTAACATATTCTTTCCGTGGATGGGGTTATTCCTTGAACTGGCATCTGTTCACAGGAGTCAGATGGGAAAAGAGATGCCTCCTTCCCTATTCTGTAGCACTACCTGGGGTTGGGGCTTTTGTCATAGTGCACACGATTAAGTATCAGATAAGTCTGTGAGGAAAGGTGAGAGGTGTCTTACTGTTTCTAAGGGGAAAGAAGGAAACAGAGATTTCCAAGCTACCTGTGTCAGGTTTTATCATGTATCTAACTCTGGTTTAATGACCTGCTTCTATAGTAAATGGAGAATAGGTGTCTCTTACAGATGGTTCAGAGCCGTAAGGTAGATGGCTACATGCAGGCAGTATATACCCTCGTCAAAGACCTCTTTTGGATCATGAGGGCTCCTGGGATTGCTCTAAAGACAATCAGTCTTATTCCCAAGGCAATTGAAGCAGAGTCAGTCAAAGCAGTTTCCCATTAAGTAAAAAATGTGTAACGACAATTAAAAAAAAGTAGCTCACTGCAACTTTTGTTTTAAACCTCCTGCACTTCTATATTTCTATTCCAATGTCTTTTCTTGTTAATTTAACTAATTTACAATTTAGGAAAGAGGAAGGAGAGGATCATCATTTAAACATAACACATTTTAACAAGTTATGTTTGCTATTGGTTTTTTTCTTCCTAAATAAAAAAAAAATAGTAAGCCATTTTGGGACAATAATAAAAAGCCATTTCCAGAAATATAAACTAGAAATATATTCACTTTGAGAAAGTTAGGCAGAAAGGTTTGCCAGTTCATACTGTGCCCCTTCTCACAGTCACCAGTCTTGTGGCCAAGGTTTCTGGGTTCTCATTGGCATTCATTTCCACCCAAGAGACTCATCTCCAGGATCTTCCTCCTCTTCTGGGATCTTTCCTATAGGCAGAACCTTGAACTTCATCTTCCCAAGAGTGTTTCCTCTGTTTGAGAGCCTTTCTTTGTCACATCTGCTCTCCTCCCCAGAACCCAAGCCCCTGGTTTCCCAATCTAAATAGTCCCTGTGTAGAAGCACAATGTGTGAATAGACTCCTGATTAGCGGTTCCTCTCTCTTTGTCGAGGCAGATATAAGTCATGTCACTTCTGTTTCACCTAGGTGCCGTGGTCATTTGCATTCCACCCATACTGGCAGCAGCTAGTAAACAACAGACTTCAGCAGTCCAGTTTCAGACGTTAACCCACAGGCATGCAATAATCTGTTACTTGTTAGCATTACAAATTTAATTTCTTTTCATCTTAAAGCACTTCTTAATGATGAGCAAACTTACATACTATTGTTCTATGCTGGCATTTCAGTTTGGGATCTATTTCTTTGTAAAGGTCAAGGTTAACCATATATGCTTATTAACCATAAAATGAGGATTAAAAGGCAGTAAGAAAGAAATTCCATTTCATTTTGCTCTTTTCCTCCCTTCTTTGCTGCTTTAAGGTAAGAGTCAGTCAGTCAGCCTAATGTGCCTGTGTCTTCCTTAAACTGCACCTGATAAAGAATAGTCACATTAAAACTTATATCATTGTCGTCTTTGAATATTTTATGGATTACTCTGAAGCAAATGGTATGAGTAATGGAATTTGTGAGGCTATGTGTGAAAACTGAAGTTAATTCAGTGACAAAAACTGTTTGTCTGCTGCACCTAATACTTCATCACAACGAAGGAAATGTTTTAATTCTAGAAACAGTTCATGTACCTCTGAAATTATATTTATAATCTTATTAGTTATTAATACAGTAAAATATTAACATTTTAAATGTAGAGCACTGTATTTAATAATATGGTTGCTGATATTTATGCTGATCAATAGCTTTCTTGTCTTTACTTAGAAGATATTAAAATAAGCTCTTTGTTAAATCTAATGCCGATGACAATGGAGAGGGAAATATAACAGAAATACAATGTTGTACTGCATCAAGCAGCAACGGATAGCTAACAAGTGATGAAGTGGAGCTGAAACTAAAGATGAGATGAAAAGTCATCAGCAGAAAATCAAATTGAGTAACATGAGAATTAAACTATATCTTCACATTGGCATATATTTAATTTTTCTAATGGTTCATCACCATCCATTGTGAATAATGTAAAAAAGCACCTACAGCCTTTGCTAATTTTTTGTTTAATATCCAGTCCTACAGCTTTCATGAGTGTGTGTGGTACACTCCATGGATCAAGAGCCTCGGGACTTTTGGTGAAAGCAGATGTAGTTGGATACTGAAAAAGGTGTGCTGTAAGATAGATGAGAGATTATATTGCACTCCTATATAAATATCAAAGTCAAGTGTAGGCACTTTGGGAAATAACAAATGAAAATTAAGGGAAAGGAAGAGAGGTGGTTGTTTATAAGTCAGCTAAATAGCAGATTTCAGGACTTGTGTAGACAATATAATTACCTAAAATGTGTTAGACCGTTTCAGTGACCTAGGTACATTTGCTTTTTTAAGTCTGTTCATAATGGAAATCTCATTCTTTTACCAATTGAATAATAATAAGATTTGAGGACAATAAGTGGTTTGAAGATTTTAAACCTCTATGGTCTCAAATAATACAATTTTTCCAGTAATACTATATATTATATTGCTATTCAGTGATGAACATGATTATTCGTATGATCATTAACATTTTAAAAAGTATATTAAACCAGCCCAAATGTTAGAATAATAATGTTTTCTTATTCAAAAATTGATTTTTTTATTCCAGAAATGATTTTATTTTAAAATTTAAAATTTTTATTTTTTAAATTTTAAAAATTATTAATTGATATTATTCAATAATTGATTTAATCAAATTTCATTTGATGGTAGAAGAGACTTTATTTTACCATACACTTGTTTCATGACAAAAATAGTTTATATAAAATTATATTATTCCTGAATTAGTTATAAATATTTTTATCACACTACAAGAACTTCATTATTGAGCTTGTGTTGGTGAAAAGTGTAGAGAAAAGAAGCAATCCATATGCCAACTGATTTATGTTAAGGATTATTTTTAATTTACCAGCACTCTCTAAGCAGAGGTTCTTATTTAAACTTTCAAAGTTAGCCAATTAGCTCAATCCCCTGATGAATATGTCCTTGAAATAGGAATAAAAATGCATGAGAACTGCTGAGTGATAATTTCTGAATCACAGCATGTATAAAGCATAAAGCTGACACAACTGTATTATGACAATGGTTATAATAAACAATAGATTCAGAAGACTTTATAATCTAGTTTAGTTGGAGGGTCTTAAGCAGCCTTGAATAAGTAATATCAAATAAAAAAAAAACCAACTCCAAAATCATATTTGATACTCCGTTTTATGTCTCTACATTGAAAATAGTAAATATATTTTCTTTAAGGAGAATGTGAAATTTAGTAATAAAACCAAAAAGAATAAAATAAAAGTGACCTTTTCCTGAAGAGATTTGTTGTTTATTCTTTATGGTACATTTTGCTTTTTGCTGCTGTCCTTCCTCCCTTTCCTGATAGTCAGAACAATTATTAAAGTGATAGTCCTTAACTAATTGTTTAAATCTTTAAAATCTACTGATTCTTAATAGCATGTTTATAAATTAATTATTAAAGTGCATTAATTGAATATCATTTTCAGGAAGGCAAAATCTAAACCGTGTAGGGATCTAAAGTAAGGTCACAATCAACCTTTGGCTTCTACAGAAGTAAGTCAGCTCCAGAGATAGACATTTGCTGAGTCTATATATTCAAGTTTCGTGCAGTGAGCTTATAATGCCTTATACCTGAACTATCGATTTACAGCTCTGGGGAGCCATTTTCATGCCCCTTTTGTATTACAGACAGCAGCAACTTCAACATCACTCTTAAGTATAAGAATAATATACAGGAATAATCAGAGTAGAGAGGAGTATGTTCTTGGAATATAGAATGGTATTTTTAGCAGTGGGAGCAGTAAAGCCAAGTTATTCCCATGGGAGATCTGATTCTTTTAATCTGAACATTGCTTAGTATGCGGAGAATGATGGATAATGCATAAAAATAAAAATGTAAAAGAACCATTAACTTCATGAAAGAGCAGCAGCAGCAGCCAAGTTAGAAGGTAGGCCTGGTCTTAATATAAATTAATTATTATTATCTTGATGAATATTTGAGGAAAACAGCTTTATACTTTTTTCTTGTAGTTTCCAGCTGCTGTGAATGAGCATTTCAATACTGGATAATGAAAGGAATTTTTGTTACCACATGAAAATCTTCGTTGGGGATGAATATAGAAAAATTATTAGTAGGAGAAAGTATATATGTAATACATGCAAATGCTGAAAACTCCAGTCTTCAGTGAATAGACCTGAAATTATTTGTAGGGAGGCGAACAAGAATATTTTTAACTGGAAGTGGTGATGAATAGTCCTCCTGACAAATCTAGCTTGAAAGCAGAGTCCCCAAAGTTGAGCAGTCCAAGCATGAAGCATAGTCTAATTATAATCATGCACCTATGAGCATTATTTTTCTTTAAGCTGCTAAAGGAAGGGCATTTTCTTACAAGTTAAGCATGGGTACCTACCAAATCCCTTAATTCAAGTATGAAGCTTATATTGTTGAAGAAAAGAGGTTGCTTAGGTGACCACGGTTTTTTACAGCTGCAACGTGATAGTCTCTCTTCTCCTTAGTATCAATAACAAGAGATTTTCTGTTATCTGCTGTGAGCTAAGTGCCTAGTTTTATGCATTCAGTAAAGAACCTTGATTCCGTCCTTTGAGTACGGATTGCTCTGCTTCTGCAGACATGAGATTTCAAAGCAGAGAAACAATAACAAACCTGGTGGAAATTTGAGTGGTATCTTGAAAGATTGTAAGTATCAATAAATCTCTGGTTTAGTCAATATTTGTGTTGTATCCATCCAGTCAAACATAGGTTCTAACAGTTTTGATTAGCTCCTTGTGACCGACAGATTCCTCTCCCTGCAGAAAAAGGATCATCCTCACTTGTGCTAAGTTAAACTGCAAAGAAAGATTGTGAACTGAATGCTATATTTAGTGTCTGAAATTCCATGGTTGGGTTGTGAAGGTCCCATAGAGTTATTTAAAAAATTTAGGTTTGAATATAAAATGTGAAAGGGTTGGGGGATGCAGAGCTTTGAGATTCCTATTAATCTAGCTATGTGTAAAGTCGGCAGTTAGAGATACTGGTATATGAAAAACTAGGTTATATTTATATAAGTATGTTTTCCATTGAGCATGTGATCCTACAATATGAAAAAAAATTGTTTTGTATAAATACATATTGAAAATATATCAAAATGTATGTATTCCTAATTAGTTCTGGATAGGGATAAAGCTCCATGTTCATTCACTTACTGGTCTTTCTGCTGAGATTTTTCAACATGGGTTGCTGTGGTTTATGTGGACAGCTGTCTAATAGGAAGGGATTGCCATGTTTAACTAAATTGAATCTACTTACTGACAGATGGAAATGAATTTTGGTCACAGCCTGTAGTACCTGAATTATTTAGAGATAAGAAGCTCTATATTTTACTGTTGTTCTCTTTAGTATAATTTTGCTGCTGTCTGTAGCCATCTTTATTGGCCACGGAATGGAAGGAAAATATATTCTGAAAGCATTATTTAGTGAAACACGTCAAATTAATGTGAAGTTTATTGTGCCTAACTAAGTGCTATCAGTGCTTCAGGAAGGGGTCCTGATTAAACACATATAATATCACCACAGATAAACCATAAGGGCTTTCCTGTATATGAGGATAATAGCCCAAATTCAAACTAGATCTAAGGAAATTTATTTATTTATATTAGCTGGAAATTATATTGAGAAGGTGTCTTCAGATGTATAAACTTACCAACTTGTTAAGGCCTCATTATTAGTTTCTTAACATGCTTGCAAGATGGCAGCTTACAAACTTGAACCCTCTGTTAGTTATTTTAGGTGAAGGTCTCCTAGTCGCTATATTTTTTGAGAAAAAACTGTGAAACACTTCAAGGAAGTGATTCTAAAGCCCACTCTACATCTGATCTGTAATAACAGGGAAATAACTCCCATAAAGATGAAATGTGCTTTGACCATTTATCAACAACTATCAGAATGTCCCTTGCTTCTCCCTGAAAAAAACATCCAAAGGAGGAGACAGTATATTCATCTACCCTGTCCAAATCCAAGAAACCAATGCCTATGTCAAGTTCTAAGACACTGTGCTTCAGATTCTGCATCCAAAGTCATAGGAGGGTAAAATCTCAATGAAATATATTGAAAATGAAGATATTTATTCTTCTTTCCCATCTCTTGTAGGAATTCTTCTGTTCTTTCTGTTTATGAACGAAAACAGCTTATACATATTCTATGATGAAAATGGCACCACTGGCAGTTTTGTAAAAGTAGGATCAGTCATTGCCTTTATCCCCAGTTCTGTTTACTGTGTTAGAAACAGTGCTTCACAAAAGGTGAAACTGTAAGTTGTCCAGTAATTATTTCTGCTACGATGCTGATAATATTAAATTACAATTGCAAAATTACTTTTTAAAACAGGAAGAGGTTGATATTCAGACAGAAATCTAATACCTTCTCCATTATTTTAAGCACAGTGCAAACCATGAAAGGTACCAAAAATTATTCTATAAACAAAACAAGGATGTTTGTGGGGTTTTTTTCCATGCTGTAAATTGCTTCAGCTGTGAGTTTTATCCAAGCATGGTTCAAAGGGAAATGTACTTTGGCAACAGGCAGATGTTGTTTTCCTTTCAAACTCAAACTAACAAAGCAATCAAATATGAATAGTATCAAATTATCTTTGACACATTGTATGTCCCAATACAAATTCTTTGAATACAGAAAGAGAAGTGTTTTCATCTGATCAAACATCCGCATTTTTCTACAAGTAATGAAAAGAATCTGTCAAACTTAGAGCTATCCTCTAGAGGAAAGTCCTTACTAAAAAGTAGACCAAAATTATTATCATTTGTACATCAAAGAAATAACATCAGAATATATAATAAGGATTGTCAATAGCAAGCATAATATTTTGTCACTATTAAACTCTACTATTAACGTACTAAATCAATGTCATATATTCTAATAGAATTGTATTCTTATAAACCATATTTCAACTATAAATGAGCTGTCCCCAATTAGGAAAAAGGAATTGATTTAAGCCCCTTGTGTGATTTCTTTCCTCTCAAATTGGTCCTTGTTGGTTTCAAAACTTGTGAAAGAGGTCTTGGATGATTCTGAAAATAGTACATATTTTCAGGTAGCACACAGAAGTGGTATCTGCCTGAAAGACTTGAGGTTTCTCATTGGCACATGTGGCTCACCTAGGTCCACAGCTACCAGAGGAGGTTGATTTGAATAGGACCTAGCAGCCGTCCTTATATTTTATTTCATTATTCTCTGATCTGTTATTCGCATCACACTCTAAAACAGTATCCGTTATTTGTAAAACAAAAATCAGTTTTGAGTTCTTAGTTATTTAAGAAAAAAATAAAAAACAAGAAAAAGCATTTTGTTTTCTTGGCTGTTTGTTGTGACCTAGTGACTGAGACACCATTGAGACAACTTATCTCACCTTAGGAAGAATCCAAAAAATCATAAACTTAAATACAACTTCTATATTTATATTGTATATATTGCTGTACATTTTCATACATGAAGCATTTCTTTAACAGAGCTTTGGAATAGGGAACTTATTTCTTATAAAATCAGCATAGATCAGATTTATCTGAGCAGTTATTTTCTGTAACAGCATAATCATAATCTCATTAAAACTTAGTGTTACAGATAATTTACTAGTAAAGTACTTCTAGCAAGTAACCAGAATATTCTGTCTTAAGAAAACATTGCGTCTTTATTTTCTACAAGTAAATAAGAGCAATATAAATATTTAAAGTAATAGAATAGCTTTCACAAAATATTAGACCCACCATTAAACTCACCTGGTTTTAAAAAGCATGCAGGGAGTAGTTTTTCCCAGCTTGTATTTCTGTAAATAAATTAAAAAAAACAAACAGCCCTCTCTAAAGTTGACATTCATCATATCTTTCTTTTTTTTGGATAAACCTCTTCTTGGAAATGGGCTAAATTCCCAAAATTTAATAAATGATTGAACACAACAAGATGAGATAGAGAGAAGAATACTTCCACATGTTTCACATAAAAATCTAACCCTAAAGGCTTCCACTAGGATATGAAAATACTTACCATTCAAATTAATGGGAGGCTATAAATCATTAGCACTAGCTGGTTGCTACATGACTCACATTGCAGTTTCTTACCTCTATTTTTCAAAAAAAAAATCAATTCAGAGATGCCATAGGTACTATATACATGTAATTTATATGATGCTCTGAAAAGGTCTTTTACCGAGTTGGATGTTAACAGTTGGATTCCCTTATTCGTAGATCCAGTTCAAACTACTGTTTTGCTAGGCACATAATTCTGTGGTTGCAATTCACTTATGTTTTCTCCTGGAAATACATTTTAGCAGAAATATTTGGGTGAAATTGTTGCACAGTACTGTTCTCATTAGACCTTTGGAAATCAGCCCTGCATGTTTCTGGAAGATCTATAAGAATAAGGTGTTGATCTTTCACAAGGACATAACGGAACAGCATACTGAAATGCTGGGGTTTGCTTTAAAATTACAGCTTTTCTTTCTTTTTCTCTCATTTTTAACACATTTTAACATGTTAAGGAGGCTTTGCTTAACTTCATTCTCATATCCTGGGGCTTGAAGAAACCTCATTTTGAATCCCACAGTAGGAATGTGGCCTGTATTCACTGACTGTAGCTAACAATGTAAGAGAGTAATTCAAAAGCCATGCTAAATTAACAAACTTTATAATCCCTGATGATTCTGCAGCAGTGAGATTCTTTTCAGCTAATCACATCACCTATCTCTACAAAAGCCACCTGATTATAATAATTCCATAACTTCCTAGGTATTAATGTGGGGAATTTGCTTTAGCAGGCCACTAATGATTTTTATAATTAGTCATAATTTTGCACCTGGGAGACTCCCAACTCAGGCATGTTTCAGTTATCTGACAAATTGTTCATCAAGCAAAACAGATATGAACCACAAGGAGAGTAATGAGTAACCTCCTCAGCTTACCTTTCTCCTGAAAAACTATCAGAGGTGGTTAAACCTGAGAATGAAGCAAAAATGGATAAGAAGACATCAAACAAGATTCAGACAACACCTTCTGAACTATCAGCAGCCTTACTCAAAGAAGAATAATGGGTTTTGTGTGTACTTCTGTGTATCTACACTTCCTGAGATGTATGCCAGTGCCAAAGCTCTTTATTCATAGGGATTTTTAAGCAAATAAATGAAGTCAGTTATTCACATTTTTTTCCTTCTGTTTGTGGAAATGTAAGCCTTTATTAATTGCTCAAAGTATTCAGCTGAGATATAATCCAATAGTTCTGGTGGAATTTAATTATAATAACATACTAATTGAAAGTAAGTTATACGAGGCTATGGCCAAGTGCTGTCACACTAAATGAAAATTTAAATTACACCAGTAACAGACAACACTGTCCAAGAACGATGACTTAAACAGTGTGGCATTTTGGTTTCAGATTAATCAATGAATGTTCCACAATTATTTTGAAGCCTTCCTCAATGTACTGTGGGCTAAATTAAATCTAAACTTCTGACAGACCCTGAACAGGAAAGCAAAGTGAGTTCACTTTGGAGATGATAAAATGGAAGGAACAGAAGGGGGAATTTGTTGACTGGGAGACATGATGCTCTCACAGCTTGGGGTTTCCTTCTGTCCCTCCACCAATAAATTCAAAGGTGCAGTTGTCTGGTATCTGATCAATTGTTCTCCTACTGTGTTTTATGTAACAGACCAGTGAAGCTTACTATCATTTTCCCTTGGCCTTATTTTTGCCACCATATTCTTCAGGGAATATGACTTTATACTTTCTCAAGTTAGTAGCGCTGGTGTCCCAGAGCTTGTGTGCATGGAAGGAGGAACTCAGCACCTCTGTGGAAATTTTTGCCTCCCTACTCTCCATCTTGACTCAAAATACAACTAAAACTGCACCGTGTTATCACCATAGACATATCTATCACAATTTATCTTGTAACAGTTATAACTCCCAGCTCCCCATACAACCATTTTCTTCCTGATATGCAGCCCACGCTATCCCCAGCACTGACCCAGAAAAGCTCTGGCAGTTTTACTGATTCATGTTCTCCTCATGACCCAAACCTGTGTATTTCTTCACCATCACCACCCCCAAAACAAAACCCCTAGTAAGAATTTGTTCCAGTCTAACTCAACAGTGATGTCTATCCATTTTCCTCTCTTTCCTCAGATGTCTAGAAAAGAAGACTCTGCAAAAAAACAAGCCCTTCATCAATACAGCTTGTCAGCTGTGGGCTATATAACTGTATTTTCCTGCTCTTTAGCAGCAAATCTTTATATCTCTAAGAAAATGACTGTACAACAAACAGCCTGTACTTTTCATCTATCCATAAATGTGCAGCTGGCATCCTCATGGGATTTTCTATTATATGTATTCAGCCTGACATTTTCAAATCTTCAGATGGTCTGTACTATTTTCTGTTATGGGGAAAAATAGTGTAGAAACAAAGGGCTGTTCTCTTAATCCTCTGGATTTAGCTAAGGTTAGCTTTGGGATTTGAATGGAAAGGCTTTTCATTTTTATTCACTCCTGTATTCCACAGTGTCCCAGTTTCTATGTGGTTGCTGTTAAAGAAAAATCTTCAGGAAGTATGGAGCCTCTTCATCAGCTAGGGCTTGTTGAAAACACAGGTTTATGTCCTAACGTCATTATCTCAACAAGGAAAATTGCCTTTTGAGTATTAGATTTAATGATCCTACTGATGCAACCAGAGGGGCACACACACAAAAAAAATGGAAGCTGGTTTGTCAGTTTGTTCCAGTTTTATTCGCTTAGTTTACTCATTTAGACAACCCTGTCAAAATTGTTTATTTCTGGAGATACTTGCATATTTAATCCTTGTGATTAAATTTTGCTCTTTTGCCTCCCTGAACTCTCAGTCAGTTATGCTTGGCTGCTTAATGTCTCATTTCTGGTGTTCATTTCAGTAGAGTACGCAGAGCAGCTCAGAAATGTTCACCAGAACAATTTGATACAAAACATTTCTTTTTCTTTTAGACAGATAATTCTGTCTTATTAAGAGCCTGTCCCAGAATTTCATTAATGATTACGAAGTGGAAGAGGGATTGCCAAAATCTCTCCAACTATAGAAAAGACTGCATTTGCTTAAAGCATGACAAGTTACATTAGAGCAGTTCCTAACACTTAAGAACATTTTCCTAATGCTATGCTATTTTTCTTAACAGATGAAAGTAAGATATCTTGTATATGGCAATCTACACTGTTTAATATCAGTGAAGATCAATAATCCATTCAGAAACTAATAATCAATACAGATATTGCAGCTTAGAAGAAGTCAGTAGCATTTTTTGTTTTCCATACATAGTGGGGTGGATAGAACAATTCAAACCTGTAAGTTATCTTCTATGCCTCTTACACAACAGAGAATTGGATCCCCAAAAGGCAACATATTCACTAGAGCATTATCTAGACAGGTTATTTAATGAATAGACATATAGTGTGAGATAAAAAACTTAAGGTTCAGGATTTATCTTTGAATATTGCTGCTACAAAGACTCATATAGGAAAGTAAAATTATTCCTACAATGGCAGTGAACTCTCCTGAAGGGAAGTGTCTCTTTCCTTCTTTTTACTGGCTTGAATTGTCCACTGGAATAGGAAGCATGGCCAATAGAATAGGAAGATTATCTCCATTTCTTTCGACATGCTGTAGTCCACAAGTTGCAGCATTGAATCAGGAAATAGTAAAGAAAGATTGATTATGATTCTTCTGCAAGAAGATATTACAAAAAAATATGGTCATGAGTTAACCTGCAGAAACTGTATGTTTAGGAGAAAGAGGAATTCCCTGTCTCAACTGTGTCTTCTGTTGCACTGTCGTCCTGGTTCAGAGCTTTCACAGAATCACAGAATCACAGAATGACCAGGTTGGAAGAGACCCACTGGATCATCGAGTCCAACCATTCCCACCATTCCCTAAATCATGCTCCTAAGCACCTCATCTACCCTAACCTTAAACATCTCCAGGGACGGTGACTCAACCACCTCCCTGGGCAGACTGTTCCAGTTCTTTGTTTTATCTTAAAAGATTACTGTTGGATAGAATATTGCACAAAATTTATTTTAACCTCTAACTGGATAATTAATTCACTGTGTTGGGCTGAAAGAGATGTCAGTTTGCCTCTTTGCAGACAGAGAAAAGAGCTGAGGCTGATTTCTTCAGGACGATTGAAACCAGTCTCAGCTTCCCTTTGTGAGCAGTCTAAGGAAATGGGAAAAACTACTTCAATATTTTTTTAAAAAAAATTGAAGGCTGCAATTGCATTTTTGAGGAATTTTGATTTTATAGAATATGGAATGTGCTTCATGGGGAACAAAAGGAGAGAGTTATATAGTTCTTGATCCTGACTGGGTAGGTAGTAAATTGGCAGGAAGTTTTGATAATATTGTCTCAAAAATAATGACTTTACTGTAGATACTGAAGACAGAACAAGTAGGCATGTATTTTACAGCCTGATTTCCATCTTAAGACCACCTTCTACATCACACCTTTACTGAGATGTGTAAAGCAGTATTGGAAATTATCTGTGAATGTTATGGATGACTTCCTATTTTATTTAGTATCTGCTCATCATCCAGTATTGAGACTTGAGCCAGTAAAATGTTAGAGTCATCGGCCACAGTGTTTATGACAATATTAAGGATAGTTGAAATCCTGGGGCCTAGTTATATGCAGATGCTGTGTTAATTATTTGATATTTCTTTTTTTTTTTTTTGATAGTTCCTTGGATCAGAAAAATCAGCTACTTGCACTCGGTTACAGAGTGAGTGATAACAGCAGAAACATTAAAACTGGCTAGGATGCTAAAGTTTGCTTGGTTGTTAATGATCCCTTCATTATAGCCAACAGAAGGTCAGGTGACTGATTCAACAATTACTTTGTTTCCTGGAAACTGCAACAGGAAATTACCATGATTAGGGCTCCTGTGTAGTTGTATCGGGTGAGGTTTTTACTGAGATATTTGCATGACAGCCAATTTTGTCCAATATTGCACAGGCATTTTATAAATGGGCATATCTAAAACCTCAGTACTGTGATTACACATTTCTGAGGACTGCTGCAGGAGCTGAAAAGCTAATATCATGTGTTACTTGAAGTTATCAAAGCATAAGTTTAGTGCATGTCATTTAGTTATTTGCAAATAGAAAGATATATTTTCAAGTAACCAGTGTCTTTAGTTCCCCATTAACAAAAGGAAGTTGCTAACAACATACTGATGGGTATCTTAAAACTGTTTTCTTAATATGATTTAGAGCTTTATTCAATTTACATTATGAGATGACATTTACACATTATACATGTGTTATTTCAAGGCAAAACACACTATACAGCCTGTGTTCTATGTTGCTTAAAGGCCTCATTCATTACTTAAAAATTCTATTTTGGTTTGAGTGTAATGGAGAGCCACATTATTTGGGAACAGATTTCCCCAAATTAGAGGACTTTCTGGTTTAGCAGCTCTCCTCTCAGCTCCAGAAAAATTCACTGAAGGCTTTTGCTGTGATATGATTTTTTTGTTGTTGTTTGGATATTTTTTCTCTCCAGCTGATACTATGCATTGAGGCCAGTTCTTTATAAATGCTTCCTGTTCTGCTGGCCTTCCTTCTGGAAGGGGAATGAAGCAACCATCAACTAGCATGTAGCATCTGCACAAGAAACTGGAAGATAGTAAGCAAATGAAGGGCTTGACAGTAAGAGTGAGAAAAAAGCTGGAAAGTTCAAATATGGGAGCATAAAGGGGACTGTTTGTTTTTAAAATGGAAGTACAGGGACAGTTTCATTTCCAACTGGAGAGATAGTTAATACATATTCTTAGTTTCTATATTGTCCAGAACCTGGACGAATTTTAATAAATTATGAGAAAGTGAGCAGAACAAGAGATGAATATACATCTTCTTGATGCTGTGAAGTTCATTACGATTGACAGAAGTCATCTCTCTAATTACAGATCAATTTGCTAGATAGAAAAATATTTCAATTAAACAACTGATTTTATACAATAATGGTGACAATCCCTGTCCTATTAAAAGCCCTTTCAATCTACTTTCTTACAGCATTCTATCTCTACATTATTGACATTTAATCACTTTGAATAAGAGAGTTTAATACTGATAATTTAACAAAGTGACTCAAAAAAGCTTATTCAGGCGTATAAGAAATTCTGAAACACTGCAGGACTAACTCCACTTTTCCTGCAGAGCATATTTCTAATAAAGTCAAGGTACACCTTTGCTTTTAGATGAGTGGTCAGTCACTTCCTGAAAATTTAGAGAGGAGATAATCTCATAAATTCTTTATCATCATTATATACCAATTCAGCCCACAGTTTTGTTTTTTCTTTTTAAAGCAAACAGTAATTCCAGACATTCTACACACTGATATTGCCTAAAAGGATATGGGATCATCTGCCAAGAGGTGGAACAAAGTACTGATATACACAACTGCATGAAAGCTATTGGGAACTATTTGATAAAATACTCCCACATGGAGTATTGTGTCCAGTTCTGGAATCCTCAAAATAAGAAGGATCTGGAACTGTCGGAATGGGTCCAGAAGAGGGCTACAAAGATGACTAGAGGGCTGGAGCACCTCTGCTATGAAGGCAGGCTGAAAGAGCTGGGACTGTTCAACCTGGAGAGGAGGAGGCTCTGGAGAGACCTTATAGCAGCCTTCCAGTATGAGGGACTTTTTACAAGGGCATGTAGCAACAGTATGAGGGTGAATGACTATAAATTGGAGGGGTTTTGATTTAGAATAGAAATTAGGAAGAAGTTCTTCACAATGAGGGTGGTGAATCACTAGAACAGTTTGTGCAGGGAGGTTGTAGATGACCCCTCCATGGAAGTGTTCAGTGCCAGGTTTGATGGGGTCTTGAGAAACCTGGTCTAGTGGGAGGTGTCTCTGCCTACCACAGGGGACTTGGAACTAGGTTGATCTTTAAGGTCCTTTCCAACCCAAACCACTCTATGATTCTATAAAAAAAATAAATAATGTTTTAATCATGTGTGGATGATGTGCTGGCAAGTAGCTGGTGGCTAATACAGCTTTGCCTATCATAATTCACACTGTGAGGGAATGACCAATACAGATCTGACCATAGAAGCTTTAATTAAACCTTTTCTGATAGTGCCAGGATGATACTAGCCATTAAATTGATCTTTTCTTGTTGTTACCTGCTTAGTGGATGAGGGAAAGTCTGTGGTTGTAGCGCACATGGGTTCAGTAAAGCTTTTGACACTGTTTCTCACAGCATTCTGCTTGAGAAATTGTCTGCCGCTGGCCTGGATAAAAGGTAAAAAATTGGGTAAAAAATTGGCTGGCTGGCCAGGCCCTAAGAATCATGGTTAATGGAGCTAAATCCAATTGGAGGCCAGTCCCAAGTGGTGTTCCCCAGGACTCAGCATTGAGTCCAGTTCCGTTTAATCTGTTGATGAGGGGATTGAGTGCACCCGCCCTTAGTAAATTCACAGATGACACTAAGCTAGGAAGAAGTGTTGGTCTGCTTGAGGGCAGGGAGGCTCTCTAAAGGGATCTGAACAGCCTGGATCGATGGGCTGAGGCCAACAATAAGAGGTTCAACAAGGCCAAGTGCCAAGTCCTGCACTTGAGACACAACAACCCAGTGCAGTGATACAGACTTGGGGAAGAGCGACTGGAAAGCTGGCTGGCAGAGAAGTACCTGGGGGTGTTGGTTGACAGCCAGATGAATATCAGTCAGTAGTGTGCCCAGGTGGGCAAGAAGGCCAAGGGCATCATGGCCTCTATCAAAAATGGTGTGGCCAGCAGGACCAAGGAAGTGATTGTGCCTCTGTACTCGGCTTTGGTAAGGCCACACCTCGAATGCTGTTTTCAGTTTTGGGCCTCTCACTACAAGAAAGACATTGAGGCTCTGGAGCATGTCCAGAGAAAGGTAGTGAAGCTGAGGGAACTGGGATTGTTTAGCCTAGAGAAGAGAAGGCTGAGGGGAGACCTTATTATTATCTACAACTACCTGAAAGGAGGTTGTAGAGAGGTGGCTGTTGGTCTCTTCGCCCAAGTGATAAGTGATAGGACAAGAGGAAATGGCCTCAAGTTGCACCAGGAGAAGTTCAGATTGGGCATTAGGAAAAATTTCTTCACTGAAAGGACTATCAAGCACTGGAACATGCTGCCCAGAAAGGTGGTTGAGTCACCGTCCCTGAAGTAATTTAAAGTACAGCTAGATGAAGTGCTCAGATATATGGTTTAGTAGTGAACAGGTGCGGTTGGACTTGATGATCTCAAGGGTCTTTTCCAACCAAACGTTTCTAACACTCTAACCTTTTACTTTACAATTTGTTCATGTTTATATACAGTCCTCCTATACATCCTAATTTTTATTCTGTTTAGGCTACATTCAGCCTCTTAAGCATGGATTTTGTTTGCAAGACTAACATTGAAGAGGCAGGTTTGGAATACTTTTTGGCCTGTTTTTCTAAAGAAATCTGGCATACAGTATTGCGCAGTCCATCTGCCAGTTTTTCAGTCTTTCACTTCTTCTAATGAAGGGAGGTTTATACCTGCTGGACAAGTATAACCAGTGTCAACTGCACTGAATTACTTAAGCTCACTGAAATATTGTGATGGATAAAGAAGAAAGACTAACATTACTGCAATTCCCTGACATAGTGGCATCCTAACAAAATCAATGATTAGCTGATCTACTTGTCCTAATGACTAGCACACATATAGTAGCTGTGTAATTAACACATATGTATCCAAGCTAATCACAGCACATACTACCTTTTTTCCCAGCTGAGTGCTACGTGGTTCAGATACATGTGACCTCAGAGCAGTTTTAATAGTACAGAAAGGCTTTGAAAGTGTTGAGACAGCTGGAATTATCACAGTCATACACACAGAGGATGTAAAAAATTAAAAGCAGAGGGCAACCAAACTTCAATTGTTTTGCTGCTCATTATTTTCTGCAGGTCTAACATGCTTTCCAGAACTTTTTGGGAGAATCTGGGCTACAGAGGGGCTTACCATATCTGAGTAAGAAGGAAGGATGCCTCTTCCCATCTTCCAGAAGGAAAGAATCACAGCAGTTAATTGAAAATATGTATGTCTCATCCATTTTATTATTTGCCCGTTTGTGTCTCTTGTTGATAGTTTCTGAAAGAGGAAACTCTCTTAAATGCAATGAAAATTAAGATAAGATATCAATTTCATCACAGGGCATGCCTGTGCATGCAAGAATCTTTGCCCGTGCCAATAACTGGAAGTATTTGGAAGAGTATTTGCTCACAGAGTGGCAAGGAACATTTGCATCCCTTTACAAGAAGTGCAGCAGCAGATTATAATTTCAAAGTACAACAGAATGGCAGCCCTAAATTTTTTTGAAAGTAAAGACTTTAGAGCCATGATTATCAGTCCCTTTCAGGCCCACCTTGGCAATAATCTGCCAGTTTCTACAATTTCTTAATATATAAATTGTCTTCCTCCACTCTTAGCTAGAACTTAAGAAATTCTACCAAATTCATGATGTCATTCATATGCTGTGTTTTTGTCAGATTCTTTTTCCTTGTGGATTTTCTGCTCGTGTCTTACCACTGATGCTAGCTCTGACCTTATTACAGTTCCTTGTACCTGTCCAATGACTCTGTCCTGGCTCTTGTCTTTAACCCAGTTTTTCATCTGAAAATATGCCCTGCTGCTTAGCACCCTGGTTTTTCCAGTATTTTGCCTTCAACTAAGCCCTTTAGCAGTTGGTGTAGGCTCAGTTTTCCTCAAATCTGTGTCTGATTACATCCCTAAAAAGCCACTTTGACTGGAATGCTCGGTGTTCTGATTATGGATCCTATCCTGCCCTTATTTCAGCTATCTGACCTAAGTCTGAGCTTTGGTTGGTCATCATTACTGAGAATGGACAGAAATCTTGTTCCCTGATCAGGACCACAGACATTATGGGAAGGATTCAAGTGGTGCTACAGCTGTAATAAAGAAAATCACACAAGGTTAGATATATCAAATACAATAAAGTGGATAGAAAAGAATCAGATATCAGTACACAAGGATCCCACAATATCTGCAGTATTCCCTTTATAACTGGAAGGAGAGAGGAAGAGAAAAATCCATATTTTTATATTAAAATGGCAGCTACTGTGTGTGATGTGTTCTAATTTTTCCTTTGGAGCTTTCCTTTTGATCTAATTTATTTATGACATCTCAGTAGTGTTCTTAAATACAATGGATTGTTAATAATGGTGTTACTATTAGTGATAGTAGTTTTGATTGCTATCATTTATAAATTAAACATGCAAATAATTGTAGAAGGACATATTGTTATATTTGGTATATGTATTTGCTAAACAAGAAACCTACTTTTCCTTTTCTAGAATTTGTAACTTTGTGTGGGATGAAACCACCTGCGTAGTTGTAAATATAAACAAGAGAAAAAAATCAATGGCTTCTGTTGATTTTCAGATTGCTGCAGACATCTACAAAATGCATGACTTTAATGTGAGGCAAACGTAACAAAAAAGACACACAAATGCACACACACACACACAAATCACTCTGATCTTCAAAGTCATGATGATTTCCCAAACAGTTAGAGGAAAAAATAGTTGGACCTGGCTCTGATTTAATAGATTCCCAACATTTCCTTTTTTAATATTTTTTCCCAGTATATGCTGCATTTCTTGAAAAGGTTTTGCCTGTTTTCAGTTCAATTGGCCAGTTGTTTCATTCATATGTGTAAACACAATAGCTAGGAGATAGACAGCCATCAAACACGGTCTATGTATTCTAAAATGTAGCTTTAAAGAACATTAAATATTATTTCATGGTTCCATTTTAAATGCTAAATAACTATTGAGCCTTGATTGCTTTTAAAATGATACATATGTAGCATGCAGGGATTCATTATTTCATTATTAAAATTTATCTATTCTGGTGTTGGAAAGTAGTCATGTCTGTCATTCCCTTATTTCCATTAGATAAGTCATATTTTTACATAAACACAAGGAACATCATTGCCTCTGGAAAACACTTCTGAACACGAGGAGTGAATTAGATGCAGCTGAAACCCCTATTGTGTAGCAATGACATCTCTTCCAGTTCTGCCTCGAGTGCTATAAGAAGTGGTGTGCAAGAAAGCTCACAGAGCAGAGGCAGTTAAGATTGAAAGAGAAAAGCTGAAAATTATCAGGCAAAACATAGCAAGGTCAGGATGTCAAGGCACATCAAGGAATAGAGACAAGGAAGTTTGAATACTGAGTATAGGGGAATTTAGTGGCATTTAAAAATAACATATAAAAACATGTTGAAGCATTACATGCTTATAGGGACTTTTTTATATCTTCTCAGAAATATTTGGTGAACTATATCATCAGCAAATGACCTGTAGAAATAAAAGCTGTAGGAGAAGAAAACTGTCTGTGTCTATATTTTTTCCACAGGATTAATGATACAAACATAACACTGTAATTATCTGTTAGGGGAGCATTTTATAAAATAGCGTTTGTATGTAAACATGTAAAATAAGGGACTGAGATTTATAAGGAAACATAAGATATATATTCTCTTTCCTTTTGCTGGAGGAGAAGCTGTGCGTGTGTGTTTGTTTTCTGTTATTGCTGTTTCATATACTACAAAAGCAAAAAAAAAAGTCCTCTGAATTCCACTTGCAAAGGTCATACTATTTCTGTGTTAGCTTTTGTTACAGATCAACTTGTAAGTTAGACTTTTCCAATTTCTAAGTCTAGCTTCTAAGTCTAACATTCCTATCCATGTATATTTGATTGATAACATAAAGGGACCTATTCCAACAGAGAATGTTACACAAAGCCAGCTCTACAGCACATTGACTACAGCTCCTACCTGGGATTTTTTAAGAATGGAGCGGGCTTTTCTACTATGACATAGACAAAGCAAGCATTGCCCTCTCATTTGACCAGAAATCTCACCCTCCACCTGAGAAAACAATGTGATGCAGACTCAGAAAAAATTTCAGTTCGAGACAGTAGTTTCCAGAACAAAACACAAAGCTCAAAAAACTTACTTCAGATAAGTCCTACAAGCTGTTATCTGGATAAAGATTCAGAAAACACTTTTTACCTTAATATTTTAAAAGATATGAATGTGTGGTTTTAAATTCAGTCATTTCTTTACATGTCTGAGGCCCAGATGACGTATATATCATGAGGCATGGGCTATAATACATTTTAAGATGCAGGCTTCGATAATAGCAGTCAAACAGATCAAAAGAATATGATCTTCAGTTTCAAGTTTGTTAAGAAGATGTCTGCTCCATTCATGAGCTGGAAAATCCTTTACCTTCAAAGAATTCCTTAAAACTCTCGTCATTGTCATAGCCATGGTCCTGTTGCATTTCAGAAACTGAAAATTTTACGTTGTGAATACCTTCACTCCAGGAATGAAAAATTTAAAAAATAGATCCAGGATACAAAAAAAAGTCAAATCAGCTCTGTATTAGGAAACTTTTTTTAGACCATTAATGAGAAAAAAACCCAAAGTATCACTGTGGGGCACTGTGCATTTGACCACAGAGTTAGATCAAGGGACATTTTTAAAAAGCAAAAAGAAAAAACTGAAAAATGAAACCAAACCTTGACCATTTGTAGTACTAAAAATACATTATTGGGAAATTTTAACCATCTTTTTTCATTGAATGTTGAATTCTTGCAAGAAAAACTTGCTCCAAAACTTGTATAACCAGTATGGAAATCTGTGATCACAGACCGAATGGTAGTGGCCTAAAAAGAAAAGGAATTAAATTTAACATGTGGATTATAATTAGGAAAAAAAGATGAATATACATCAGAGGCATGCTGTCAGAACTTACAACATGGTGAGCCGTAGGTCTGTAACACAGAATTCTGGCATGAGTCATAACTGTTAAACCCCAGGCAATAAGCTTTTTAAGCCTAACATCAAAATCCTAGTTTGATAATAAAACCTGGATTCTAATTTTGCAGATGTAAAGACTAGTCATGAAACTCTGGTTTGCCTTCAGTGTTAGACCTTTCTCAGACTCACTGATTTTACAAGAAAAGACTCAGATTTGCACTGAAATTTGATTAAAAATCTGAAGTTTCTAAATAATAAATAAAACCCTCATGTTTTAGATCATGCTTGTCAAGTACAATAGTCAGATATGCTAAGCATTGTTCATCTGATGTGGAGATTTAAGGATCTGTGTCAGGATTCTGTTTATTTCTTGTACAATAAGAAAAATCTAATTTTAGCTCATGCGAGTTCATGAAAAGATGCTTCTATTTAATCCATTTAATAAAATGAAAAGAGAAATAGCAACGCTTTCTAGAGAAAGGTTATCTGTGTGCAAACCTCTGAACTATGCTTTACATACTCCTAGGCAATGTATGGCAAAAGCACATAGAGATGCAAATTGGCTTTTGTCAAGAGCCAACAGTGTAATACTCACTCTAAGTAGCACACCTAAGTAAATAAATGAGAGGGAGAGCAACACCACAACGTCACAGGGTACTGTGAGTTCTTTACCTCATGTAATTACATTGAAAGTAATTCAAAACATTGTGGCACAGCTCTCTAGGCTTCCACAATGCCTGAATGAAGCATGGCAATTTTAGACGGTGCAAGAGAAGTGCGAAACAAATCTGACTGAGAGTTCACAAGATTTCAGCTTGCATTGCCTTTTGTGCACGTTCGCTAAGACATCCACAGTGAATCACGTTAAATTATGCATAAGTCCAGATCTAATGCCTCAAATGTGTATTTTCACAGGCAAGCCTTGGAAAGGAGCTAATAACCTTCTTTAACCTTGAATGGTTATCAGAGGGCACAGATCAGTGTTATGGGACCACTGCAGCAGAACATCACTTTTTAACATCACTTCCTGATTGACCTAAATATCATAGAATTGTAGAATCATGGAATCACAGAATAGCTTGGCTTGGAAGGGACCATTAGAGATCATCTAGTTGAATCCCCTGTCACAGGAAGGGACATCTTTCACTAGATCAGGTTCCTGAAGGCCTCATCCAACCTGGATTCAAAGGGATGAGGTATACTCAAATTATCCTGGTAACCTGTTCCAGTGTCTCACCACTCTCATGACTAGAGCTTACCCTTGTGTGATTAAATAAAGCTCACATTTTTGTCCTGCACAGACAAAATCTCATATAAGTGGTTGTCTTCACACTCTGGCACATTTTCTTCAGACTGTGACCCAGCGATGGCTGTGGAGGGGAAGGAGGGCAATGCACACATTTTCTGTCTTAATGAGCAACTATAAAGAACATGGAAAAATGTTAGTCACTACCTACCTTTTAGCAAAGAGCTCAAGTGGAGGAGCCAGATCTGCATCTCAGGTTGACCAGATTCCTGGTGCTGAGAGCAGCTTTATTCCTAACTCCACCTGTGAGAATCTCCTAAAATTGCACTGCTGCCTCCAGCATCCCAAGGAAGAGGCTATATCAGCCATGAATTTACAATCTGCTACTGCAAACTACTTTTCTCATCCAAACACCAACCCTGTTTATGAAGAAAAAAGTAGCACATATGAAATAAACTCATAGACAATTATTGCTTTCTCTACCATGTTCTTCCCTTTCGGCTGAAAAGAAATTTAACTATGGTCCCAGGTGTTTTAGCACTGTTTGTGTGCTCCCTCCCATTCTATCCATCAAACCTATCCTTGTCAATATGAAGCTGGCAGCTCAATAAATTTTAAAATTTAATTTTGGTTTATGTTTCTATTTTGTGGCTGAATAAAAAGATTTAGTCTAACAAAAGCCGAGTAATAATTTTGATTTCACATACAGAGTAGCATATTGGAAACATTCTTCTTAAATGGATTTTGATTTATGCCACCAGCAATATGATCTTTTCTAGCACTGAGTTATTAGCAAATAGTAAGTGGTTAAAAATGTTCTGCAACCAGGACTAAATCCATTCATTAACTATCTTTATGTATTATTGAGACAGCACTGTCAAGCGAATCATAGTTTAGTTCCTAGAATGTTTCAGGTGGTGTTGTTTTCTCAATGAATATGCATCTCCACTTCATTTTGAATGGTAATTTTCATTAACTTCTCACATCCACTTTTCCCTTTGATGGTTTCTAAAAGGAAAGATAAAATTTTACTGTGTTTTCTAGAAGTTTTGAAGGATAGACATTGTTTTATTTGCAATGCCTGATAATAAGTGCGAGACCTAATGCTGTCTTTGATCATCTACTTCATGACTCAACTCTTGTCCACAAAATACTTGCCTTGCTCTCTTAATAATTAAAAGAGGCAGAACTAAGTAGCAAAACAACTAAATAAATCCAAGGAAAATTTCCAAGTAGGCCTGCTCAAGTTCTGAAGAGACAAAAAGGCTAGAAGGAAAAGGTAGGTTTTATTCCTAGATTTAATGGAAAAGAGAGAAGGAAACATGGTGAAAATAGTAAAAAGCTGTCAGCAATGGAGGGAGCTGTGTCCCTGAGGGTAGAGGTATGTACACGCTGCACAAGAAGGTGGCTTTTAGAGACATGAAGTAGTTACATAATATGATGAAATGCAGAGAGGCAGACCTCTAGGGCACAATCATTCTCTACTAGCAAAATGCTCATTCATGCAAAAAACATTTCCAAACAACAAATTAACCCAACAGGAATAGAAATTGCAGCTGTAAAGGAAAAAAAAGCCATACTCAGCATTAAGGTTACTCTAACTGATAACTCTGTGTGTGAGAAGTGTTTTTATTCAGCTCCACATTCTGTGCCCCTTCAATGAAGTAAGAAATGGATCCTTAAACCACATACAAGAAAACACTAGGAGATTTCTCTCTATCAAATTTTACGTGTCCTTTTGTATTTATAACTTTATTACCCCTAAAGGAGTAATATTTATTGTGGCAATGCTGGCAGGATATCCATTTATCCATCCAACTATTTCATGAACTTTCCCTCTGTTTCAAAAAACTTTGGGAGCTATATGGTATTTTTAATCAAATTCTAAGTCTTACAACTCTGTGTATATTCCTGGGTCAATCAGAAGAGACCTACATTTCCACTGGAGAGAAGACAGGCAGAACCACCGGTTATACTGGTCTTTAACACAAGTCAGATCAATTGTAATATTTTGTGACTTTTATATATAAAATTTTACATAAATTCATATCCTCCTTGCACTCTGTTGAGGTGGAGTATATTG
This sequence comes from Clamator glandarius, assembly GCA_033459285.1. Taxonomy (NCBI): domain Eukaryota; kingdom Metazoa; phylum Chordata; class Aves; order Cuculiformes; family Cuculidae; genus Clamator; species Clamator glandarius. The sequence goes on along the minus strand of JAUNZM010000245.1, from coordinate 5,234,637 downwards.
CTGAATGACCAGGATGTTGAACATGATTGTGAGGGGAAAAAAGGAGTAATCCTGTGGAATTGTTTAGTGTTGCATGCTCCTTTTTGAAGCATTTGCATTATTTAGTGTTTCCAGGACCAAAAAGGAAATCTCTAGAAGGTGTATGAACCAAGAGGCAGAAATATATGAGATTGAATGGAAAGTGTGATGGCAGATTGTAGTTTCTTGAGCATATTTCCAATCACAGATAAATACTAGTCCCTCAGCAGCACCATCTAGATAGCAAAGCACGTCCTTTCAGAAAATATTTCTCTAATTCTGTTTACTGTCCTTCTTGTTTTCATCTGTCTAACACAGTGTCTGTTCTTAGCTGAGGGTGATTACCTTGAATTTACTTAGTTTTCTTTCTTCATCATGTTTTTTGATTCCATGTGTACTTTAAGGTATGCTTTATATGTTTTATTTATTTTTTATACGTTCTTCTCTCACTTTCCACTTCATTTGTCTGATGAACCACACCGTCTCACAGTAGCTATTTTTTATGAATGCTTAGTTGATTAAATAGTATCATTTTTAAATGATTTCTGGGTATTACAGAGCTATAAAACATTACAGTTAACTATTTGACATTTTACTTATAAGAAGTTTAGGATAATTAAATGTTGACCATCTAACCAGAATGAGAAGAGAAGCTAAAAATTTGATGTGTATAAAAGGCAATTTCTCTTTTTCAGTTATCAGCATTTAATGGGCTAAGTTCCATTTCTTATTTCTGCGTCAATGTATTCTACCTTTATCAAATTGTAACACTGTTATAAAGGTAAACACCCGAATCAATTAGGCTTGAAGTGTTTTCTAAATGTGAGTCTAATTAAGAAATTTCAGGATCACAGAAGGTGACATGTGACTCTCCTAGAAGTCCCTAGGAAAAAAAAGTAGTAGTATATATGAACTCAGGAGAGCCACTGTATGCATTGTATATGTCAATAAAATCTGAGAATACATTAAAAAAGAAAAGAGCAAACCACTACAAGTGGAGAATAGAATAATGAAATGAATGTATCTTCCTTCTAAAGATAAATGATCTTTAGGAATATAACCTTTAATAAAATCCATAGATCTGTCTAACCACCTGATAAAATGCTATTTCATATTGTGACTAGAAATACTTTGTTTTCATTATTACATTATTGCTTTACTTGAATTGTAACTTGTTCTCAAACTGAATTTGATTTCTGTATGTCAATAATGTACAAAATAAGGAAATTTCCTGATTAAATGAATAAAAGTCTTTGTTCAATGACTATCGTAGTACGTTCCTTCCAATTACTCACTTTTTAAATGCTCTAGTGGCTTTTAGTGACATGATCTGGTCCATAAGGGTACTTAATCACTAAAATAACATGTGTGATGGTGATGATGCAGTGGTTTATGAAAGGTGTGATCTTTAAGAGTTATTTCGATAATGAATGCAGAAAAGTGGAGGATTTACAGTAGCCAGCAGAATGCTCATTGTCTGAAGATGCAAGAGCGGGCAAGAAATGTTGTAGAAGGCTAGTGAAAGGTGAAACTACCTTCTGGTTTTAACCAATTTATTGAAAATAAGAGACAGTTTGAAGCCAACAGGTCTTAAATTTCTAATACATTCATACATCTGAACTTCCTGGAGTGTCAGTATTTTAGAGAGTAATTCTTTTAGCTTAAGTTGTTCTTACACCTAGTAATACAGACTGTATAGTTCTTACACTATGGAGATGCTCCGTAATGCAGTCTTAACTTCGCTAATGAGATATAACCTAGTTTTTCTTAAGGAAAATTTTTAGTGTGACTTTGTGATTACTGAAATTCATAGTACCAAACCATGCATCTTTTAAAAGTTATTTTATCCAGATTGTGTTGATTCTCATTAAGATGAATATTACTCCAGTCCAAACAGATTTTACAGTCCTGGATAACCTTCATACCTCCAAGAGACCCAGACTAAATTGGCTTAAAACGAATGTTGGAACATTCCTGCTTCATTTGAGAAGCAGCAAAAAGGTTTAATAATTTTTTTTAACATAGCTAACCAATATTAATGTAGAAGTGGTGAAATAAACTCTGAGTTATACTGACCAACTGAATAAAATTCTAAAGCATTGTGTTTTCTTCCTGTTATTTTGTTTTTTCCCTCATCCAAAGTCTTGTCAGTCATCACTTTTAGCTGTAGTTTACACCATACTTCAGAAATAATATAATTCTGCGCATAATTAGACCACTCCTGAAATTCAAAGTCACAATGAACTTAACATTAATTTTGATACTGACTCATACTGAGATAAGATTTTGTCTTGAAAGAAAGGAGGGATTCTCAATGACTGCATATGCACAATTGGATATTTTACACAAGGTACTGAAAAATACAGAAATAATTAAATTCAAGAGAATAGAAAACAAAGTAGATGTAGCAATTAGAGGCTCTGGGAAGACCTCTAACAGTTACCATGGCAATATTAAAATTTTCTGGCTCTAAACATGATATATTATCATTAATTTTAGATGCCAGTACAAGTCCATTATGATAGCATTGGGGTACAATCTGCATTCTTGGACAAGGGTTTGCAATTAAATTTAACTGAGGGCACAGAGCAATTTAATGGAGATTGGTGATTTTACTAAAGTCTGATCGGTAGGAAGCAAGCTGCCACCTCTAGCATTGCCAGGTTTAGTTCTGTATGCTCTCTTTTCATCCACGAGATGCCACAACAGTGCCCTGCAACTGCAGTCTGACAGTTCACAGGAAAAAAAACCCAAAACACAGAAGATTCTTCAGCAATGCAAAACCCATTTTATTGTTGGAGCCTTATCAGACTGAATATAGCTTACCTAAATATATACACGCCTTAAGGTAAACCCAGGCTTAAATCAACACAAAACAGATCTTGCTGTGCAAACCTAAAATGCTTCTTGTGATTTTCTTGTTGCAATTCAGGGCACACATGTACTGATTTCAGTGGGATCAGATTTTCTTAAATCCTCACACAAGAGTCTTTCATTTCAGCACATTAGATTTATGTATCATTTCTTTACTATTTACGTTTTTAGGCTTTTGGAGTTACTGTTTGGTTAGGTGTTTTTTCTTGAGGCAGGAGTAACATAAGGCACCACATTGTAAATATACAAAACCAGATGCAACAGAGGATATTAACCTGCTTGAGATTATCCACTTCACTGAGGAAACTTACATGGCTCTAGAGAAAGTATAGTATGTGAGAAAGAAAGAAAGAAAGAAAGAAAGAGATAGGAAGGCAAGGACTGATGCTGAGAGATGTAGAGCATGTTCAACCTCTCTGACTTGCAGCTGCATTTAGCAATAGGGGGGCTTTACAGGATAAAGTACAGTCAAAATTGTTGCCCAGACACATGACAGAGTGAAATTTGTGCAACTAATTTTGTGGAACAAAGCTGTATTTTAAAGCTGCCTTTAAAAGGTGGAGGTTTACATCTATCTGGGATCATGATAGAAAGGGTCAAAACAAATGGGGTTTCTAATTTCCAGTAAACTTGTTTAAGTTTTAATAAACCCTCAAAAAACAGTTTGATGCATTTGGGCTGTTTCATTTTTTAAGCTTGATGTTGGCGGTTTCTCAATGTTTGTTGGTGGTTGAAGCTATCTGGTGATCTGCCAAAAATAAATACTTTGCAGAGCATTCTTTGAAATTTCACTGAATAGTAGCTTCTAATTCATAGTTATATAATTATTTATTAATATACAAGTTACTAATTTTTTTTCCAAAAATGTGGAGATTAATGTGAGGTCTTATGAAGAGAAAAATATATTCCACCTAAATTTCTTTATCATTTGTATCTGTACAGTAGAATCAGTTTTATTAACCTTGATTAATATTTAATACCATGCTACTTCATCAATCTTTGTTATCTGTGCACCCCATAGGAGTAGAGTTTCAGTTGATATATATCACCTCATCATAATATTGTACCTAATTTAATCTAGAGACAAGTGTATGAATTTAAACTATTTTTTTTTAATCCCTGCAGAGAATTAGTATTTAGATTTTATCCATCTAGGGAGCCAGTACCATCTGAATACTTACCTGAGCTGCTTAACCCTCTTGTGCTGATGAGCTGATGGAAAACCTTAGAAGAGTGTATTTACTTATGATACTTTCAGCACTCATTATCTGTGCAATCCTAGCCCCCTTACAATAAGTGTAAGTTTTACTACTGACTTCAGGATTTTACTTCATCAGGAGAAGTCATGTTGAAGAGGCTAGGACAGGCTTTTATTTTGGACCTGAAATTCATCTTGTGTCAGAAAACAGTAATTCAAAAGCCTTTTACTGGCCTAAGCCCTGGTTTTGGCCTTTGTTAATGTGTGGCTGCAAACTGACAGTCCTTTCCTCAGCTGAAACACTTCTGTCCTTACTAATGATAGTAAGAGCTGAGATCAACTCAGGAGAACTGCTTATGGGAATGTAGCACACTGAACTTTTGGAAGTACAAAAGGACAAGGAAAATGTTTGATACTTCTGAGCTGAAATTTAAGGACCGTTGGAAATACAGAGAAAAGTAGCTAGTGAAGGAGAAGACTGACCTTTTCACTATATCTGGGAACTTTGTGTTGAGAATCAGATCTTGTTCTTCCAATCATATCTTCTGTTTTACTAGGGATTAGAAACAAGCCTCCAGTGTGTGCCACAATTCAGTACATTAGTACAATTTACCCTCTACTCATCATTCATTTTGGTCTTACCATGCTTTTATTGTTTGCTTCATTGCACATGATGGATGACAACACTGAACTTCTGGACAAGGCTGCTTAAAATGATGTTGGGAAAGATCTAAAACTGGGCTGAGGTGCCATCATTTGTTGCCAACCATTTGACCTGTCCAGTCAAAGCTGGCATCACCTCTCAGAGGATGTACTGTTGGGAATACATTAAGGGGCTAGCCAAAGAGTCTTTAGGAGACTGACTGTGATTTTGTTGCTGAAAGCACTGTTTTTTTGGCTCATATAATACTAAGGGAATTTAAAGTATCTAATTTCTTCTTGGTATCAGAGCCAGTTAAATTATCAACTCTGAGCAAATTATGTTAATAATTCTGGCAGTTAGCACCAAAAAAAAAAAAAAGAAAAAAGTCAGTTTTTAAATTTTCTCCAGCCAATAAACTCAGTGTGTACATACACATATAATTAATCTGTATGATTCACCAGTAGCTACAAAATTGTTTACTACAAAATTGTTTCGGAGTCATTCAGTGGTGCAAGAGAATCAGTATCTTTATTCTAGCTTATCTAACTGATGGTTTGCTTTGCAGGAATCTGCATTTTGGGTGAAGTTTTCCAAAGCCAGCAGAAGCTGTCTGGCTTTCCAGTTGTGCTGTTGGAAGTAAAATCACTGTGAAGTTGTCTGGGACCAGTATTTCATGGTTTTTCTTATTCCAATTTTTCACATTCCTTATCTCACAGAATCACAGAATGGTAAAGGGTGGAAGGAACCTCTGGAAATCCTGTAGTTCATCCCTTCTTCTTAGGAAGGTTCACCTACAGCAGTTTGCACAGGAAAATGTTCCAGAGAAGGATACTTCACAGCGTCCCTGAGCACCCTCTTCCATGCTGTGTTATGCTCATGGTAAAGAAGTTTTTCCTTACGTTAAGGTGTAACTTCCTGTGTCCCATTTTGCATCTGTTGCTCCTAGTACTGTTGCTGCGCAGTACTGAAAAGAATCCAGTCCAATCCTCTTGACACCTGTCTCTTAGATATATAGGCATTTATAAGACCCCCTCTTAGTCTTTCTTCTCCTGGTGAAACAGACCGAGCTCCCTCAGCCTCTCCTCATAAGAGAGATGCTCCAGTCCGTTGATAATCTTTGTATTCTTCCACTGGACTCTCTTCAGTAATTCCTAGTCTTTCTTGAACTGAGGAGCCCAGAACTGGATGCAGTACTCCAGATGAGGCCTCTCTAGGACAGAATTGAGGGGGAGGATAATTTCTCTTGACCTGCTTGCTACATTCTTCTTGATGCACCCCAGGATGCCATTGGCTTCCTTGGCCATGAGGGCACATTGCTAGTTCAAAGGTCAAATCTTGAGGTCAAATGTGGCAAAAGTTTGGGTTTCTCAGCATAATAGAAACTTACCTTTGAGAGTAATCTTTTATAAAATACATTTGAAGATTATCAAAGGTTACAAAAGAGTAATATTTTTGCACGGCAAACCTTCTTCATGACAGAGGCAGTCCAGTACAGTTAAAAAACAGAGGAAAAAAAAAAGAAATAGTTATTACAATTCTATGTGTGGCTTTTTAAGCATAAGCACACACCTCAGTGGTGGAGAGATTTTAAAAATTACATCTTGCTTCACTTAAAGCAAGTCTAAGATCACATTTCCTAGCTACCGGCTGATTCAGATGTAATTACCATCTTTCTGATGTTTGTAGTTGTCTGGAAGAGTGAATACATCCTATACTGCTACCCTGTGTTGCAAGTTTCTGTGTTCAGGTTGGGTCAATTGTATTGCTGCTACTGGAGGGAAGGAGAATTTTGATTCTATATTTGAATTTCTGGAATGATTGAGGTATGTTGGCTACCAGATCACTAGGCACACACTTTCATTCTTTACAATTTTATGTCTTTAATAACTTCGGGCAAAGCGCTATCATGTGTACCCATGTATACTTACAATTACATGAAAACATATATTGATTTGTAGAGCACTTGTGCATGGAATACATATGTGTACATTTGTGCATATACAAATACATTTGTAAATTCTACTGAAAATGTCATCCCTGATTAGAACATATTTAAAAAGCGAAGTGTGTTTTTTCCTAGAGTTTCAATCACAAGTAAATCTGAACCTTCAAATATATTGTCCTAAATCTTTATTGGAGAAGGAAAACAAGAGCTTACTGGTGGGAAAAAAGACACCTTAATCACTTACAATATTTAATAGATATCTACAAAATTGGAGTGCTTTCTATGTGTAAACAGGCTGCTCATTTTTTATAGCCTATGAATTAGTGTAAAGGTGAAAAATAAACATTTTCTGGTGTCCTTTGGCAGGATCTAGCCACTTTATCTTCTATTTACCTTGTAAACCCTGGCACAGATTTCTCAGATATGCTGTTCACAAGCAGTTGATTGGGTTTTTGTTCATTACTGATAGTTATAGCTGGCTGCTGCATTTAGGAATGTCCTGACATTGATGCTGCCTGCTTAAGGGCTTGAGGAAAATCCCAATTAATTTGAAGCTGCTAACATGATCATCAGGAACAAACTAACATCTTCAAGACAGCATATCTCCAGATAGTTCAAATCAAACCCACTTCATTAGTTACTCAAAAGAACTGGGATCCTACCTTTCATAAGTACTAGATCATAAGGAACAACAAGAAGTAGTCATGTGTGGTGGAATTTGAGAAAGATAAACAAAGTATGTGGACACTAAATGCAGTTGGCTTTGTAATACAAAGGGCAGAATTGTTCACTCATGCCTCATTGCTATATGAATTAAGCAAAATGGGATTCTGCAGTTCTCTGCTTAGACAAACCTGTAAGAGTGAGTGCTATCAATGTGATGCAGCATTATTTGGCCTAGACTCCTTAATTTCCTTCAGATAAACACCATTCAACCATCACTGGATCCTGCGTTCCAATTGCAAGATGGCCTTAGTCTCACATCACTAAAAAACTTAGATACTGTCAATGTTATGACCTAAACAAAATATTTCAAATAGAAAACTGGATTTTAAAAAATGTATTCCAAATATCCTATGCAGGCCTTTTGGGACTCTTCTTCCATCACTATTAATTTATTCAGTAATATACCAAGAGACTAGCTAGATACATCTTTGAATAAGGTTGTATTTTAACACTTTAAAATGTCATACTGTTTATTCATATATTGCTTAAAATTCAAGATTTGTTTCTTTTCATTTTTATGCATTTTAAAACATTGCTGAAAATTCACAGCAATAACGTGTGAAATTGCTAAATGAGGCTATTATTGTCCTTTGTTGTATGCTAATGAATTCATTAACAGTTGTTCAGCTATTGTCAAGGGTGCTCTTCACTTGCTAAATTAGAAAGATTTTTATCTTATTCTTACTGTGAATCTCCTCATTACATATTTGACAAAAAGAAGATGATTTCTCCTGCAGAAAAATAACCCCCAAACCTCAAAAATACAACCACATGAAATCTTCCTGTAATTTCCTTGATTCTGATATTTTTGTTTAAGCTTTTCAGCTTCTTTTTTGAGATATTTTCCAGAGTGTCACAATGGTCTGTGTAAATAAGTCAACAACTGTAAGCAAGGAATGATAATATCAATGCTTTACTTGTAACAAGCAGTGTAAACAGTGAGATACGGTTTTCCCACTTCCATCATTCATCAAATAATCTTTCTAAGGCAGAGAGTAAAATGGACATCTGTTCCACTCTTATATGTTTACCTTCCTTTCCTTTTATTAGCGGTTAAATAGCTTGTCATGTAAATGACACTATTTTTTTGTTACTTACAGAATTTCAACCCTCAATAATGGACTTGCTCTCTAAAGATGTATCTCACTTTACCCAAAAAACTAGAAGTATTTCAGTCATTAATGAATGATATTTGATGTCACATCTACTTATGAAAGTGCTATAAGTACAATTCACTTTTTTTTACCTGATGGTCCCTTAATTCATAACTGTTTTAATTCATGCTGCCCTTGTGTTTATAACCCTTTCTATTCATGAGGTCTGTGGAGATATGGGCTTGTTATGCAGTTTTAATGAACTTGGCACACTTAGGTCTTGCTTCCTGGTTGAATATTGTACAGTTTTATGAATTACAGGTGACTTCAGTAGGTGCCATAATACGTGAAATTTATAATACAGGTTACAGACAACAATTTTCCTTTTTAGAAGGATAATTTTGCATTATATGAGTGAGAAATGTGAATTGAAGAAAGTGAAACGTCTTACAGAATGTTGTCTTTGATACTTTTCAAGTCTGTAGGGATAGTGTGTAGAGTTACAGGTGTGGATGAAGTATGTTGTCAGAGAGTTGCGAGATAAACCCATACTATGGGGTAAGTAAGACTCATAATGCCAGGCTTGCATGTGGTCTCATTCTTGCTAGTGTAAAATCTTTCTCTAGACTGCTCTGTTTTCTCTGTTCCTGTAACACAGCAAAGGCATATACCTTTAGTCTATAACTAGGTCAAATGCTAAATGCTATAATCATGTAAGTAACCTAGAGACTGTGAAAAAAATGATGGATTTAGGGCAGTCATTATCTTTTTGAAGGTCTTGATAACACTTATCATGCCTAAATATGATCTGGGATAATAGCCAGAATGTTCAAAACATGTCAGAATGAAAACTTTCTTCTTCCTTGCAGCCCCTACTAACAATGTAGACGAACCTGCTGCACTTGCCTTACTGCTAGTTCCAGCCCCTTTCCTTTGTGGCATTGCTCTTTGCACTCATTCTGAGACTTCAAAGGCTCCTGCCAGACAGAGAATCAAAGGGAGCCCTATAAGCATACTATATGGAGATACACCACGTACACATGCTGGTCACTCCTGTTAGTTATCCACTCGTTCTGATTCCAAAGGGAACATTTGAAGGTTCTTCTTGTACATCACTTCCTCTTATATTATGCAGAAACCACCATAAGATTTGGTGCAAAGATGTTTATTGCTTGCTGCAAGGTGATTTAAAATATGTCCAGTGGAAAGTATTCAAGCCATGCAAGGGAAGGAACGGCAAATTCTAGATTATGTAGTAAGTGACAGAAAATAAGATTGTTTCTAGAGAACAGCTGCAGTGCTGAGTTCATCTGAATAAATAATTTGCCCTAGCCTTAAGGGAATGAGGAGTTTTAACCATAAGTGACAAATGCCCACTTTTAGAGCCTGTTTCAGCTCTCAGGATTATGTCTTCTATAAAATAGAAGCTACCATTCAGATAAAAGTGATGGGCAGAGGGAGACTTCTGTGCTTGTGTAATGTACACAGGCAGATGAAACTGCTGGAGAAGTCCCTTTTGGCTTCAACAGATCTAGGAGCTGAGCACAAAAGATTATGGCTTCCCAAATAAGCTGGGCCAAGTTTCTAGGATAGATTGTGAGGGAGTTTTGAAAGCAGAGTGCTGGGGCATCTGCTTTCAAGTCAGAAAAGGTACCCCGAAAGAACAAATTGTTGAGTTCCTAAAATAAAAATTCGTCTGGGAGTATTCACAAAAAGGATCTGTGTGCTTTAGTTGTCTTTACTACAAACTTATACATACTCTCCAATAAATCTTCTATAAATATATGATCATAGATGGCAAATTTTAAACTTTTGTGTGCAACATATTTTAGTTTAAACTCATGCATACTGAGACAATATAAAACATACAGGGTACAAGGGCTCCAAAGCCATTGTTCTCTATGCCAGAGCTTAGACAGTCAAACAAATCACACAACTATCTAGCTTCATTGTTGTAGTTAAGACCAGACATGACAAATTACTTTATATAAATGTGAAGAGACAAAATTAAATAGACATAGTCAGTAAATTTTGCAATGGTGAAATTATACAAGAAATCCTGCTTCAAGCAAAAACCTCAGTGGGATATATATATATATAAAAATTTCTAATGCCATTTATCTGTTTTCTCCATTTAAAGGATTCATTGTTTCATCAGCTCTATAAATGCACTTGCCCAGTGAATAACTAGAAGTAGTATTACACAAATTTATACATCTACTCGAGCAATTGTGAGAAGCAGATGCCATACAAAACTGTCAACAATATGCAAACTGAAAACAACAAAACCACAAATTTTATGTATATCCCAATAAACAAATTCTAAAAGATAATTATTTCCTTATGGATATTCCATCATTAGAAAACATATGCTAATTTCTTTAATAACTCTCATATATAAGTATTTTTACCTCTGTGTTGCAAATAATGTGGAGTGTCTGCATAAGCAACTAAGATGTAATTTGAAAGCTGTGAGGTGGGTCTGTATTTGAATGTGTACTAAGCAGGCTCCATCTATTTTAAATTTCTGTTTCTCTCTTTAAAGATGTTTGTTGTCCACAACCTCATAAATTTTTTAAATCTTATTTTATTAGGATGTTAGTCTTGATGTGATCATGTCCTGTGGACATGCCCTGTCAGTAGTAAGCTCCAATATAATTTCTTTCTAATGTCCTTACACAGGCCAAAACTTAATCACCTCTGTGTAAAAGCCTTTATAATTGTTGAGCATCGGTGTCAATAGCAAGGTTGTTAATGAAACTGAGATTATTAAGAGTACGCTTTATTTTCAGAAATGTAACCATAAATGACATGGTGCAGTTTGAGGCTCTGAAATATATTGCATCTTCAAGGACTCAACACAAAATGATAAAGGATACTAACTATCAGATTGTCAAGTACTGATGAAACCAAAGTGAGTGTTAGTCCCCTTTAACAGTAGCAATACTACACTCATCATGTTTTCTATAGTCAGTATGCTAACATGGCCTATTTTTTTCCTCAGCACCTTCATATTTTCATGACTACTGATTTATGCAGAATAATCTCACTGAACACAGATAACAGTCTACGCTGCAGTAGATCCTGAGTCAAAGGAGAGATGATAGGCTGTAAACTCAGTCCTTCAAACATATATGCACAGAGACAGTGGTGCCAATGCACTGGCCAACATTTCTCCTTCCCTTATGATCACTTGTCTGTGCCTGGGGTGGATGCAGAAAACAGAATATGTTAGACATGGAAGGAATAGTGGCTGGCGTCCTGGAGAAGAAATATTTTGCCTGTTACACCCAGTCATAAGAGAACTAGGGAGCTTCCAGGAAGGGAGTTTTCAAGGCAGTTAAACAGCCAGGGCTTTGCATTCATAATTCCATGAGCCTCTCCATGTGGAGACAGAAATACATCCCATGCCCTAACAGGCTGTTGTTATATCACACTGGCTTACTTTTGGAAAAACTTTACCAGCAGATTAATGGAAATACTGTTTTCAAACCTGGTTTCCAAGTGGAGAGACAGCCCAGCTTTGTGCCACAATTTTGGTCAAATAGCACTTTATAGCACCCAGTCCAGTAGGCCAATAATGGAAATAATTTTGTCCTGTTGTAGGCAAGATTGTTGCATGTTCTGAAATCCTTGTTACCCACAAGTCATTCTCATTCAACCTTTTCAATTGTTTAAAGTTTCTGAGGTGAAATGTATGACATTTTCATTCTTGTTTCCTTAGTGCTTTGCAAGCCCCAGTGTTTGTACAACAACAGCAGATTTCTAAATGCTTCTGCTTCCCAAGGACCTCTCTCTACCTGAAGAAACTAAAGAAAGAATCTGTTTGAAATATGATGAGTATTCATCCTGGATAACCTTTTTTTGTAGGCCCATAAATTTGTTCCCAAAAAATATTTGTTTAGGTGTAGTTATGACCATTCTTCTCTCCTTTCACTTATTCCTATGTCCAATTGTTAGTTCTGTCTTGAAAATTTACTCTCATTTGCTTTGCACTGAAACTGCTTACTAATTCTTTTGGCTGCATATAAAACTTTTCTTTTAGGCTGGAGATTTCAAAGCACTTTCAGTGGTTTCTTTAAAGTGCAAAATTATTTAAATTTTCTCTGGTTCTTTTTTCTCTCCCAACTGTAAAAAAAAAAGTCTTTTTAGATCATGTATTGAAGTAGGAAATTCATGCCCATGTTAACAGAAGCATAAGAAACTGCTTTAAGCCTTCCAAGCAAAGTTGCAGTGAGGCATAAATGTTTTGTTGTGCCCTCAGCAGGACTGGATTTCATTCTAAGCACCAGAGACCTCAGAGCACTTTGAAGACTTGCCACAGTTTGTCATTAATCCTTATGTTTCTGCTTCATAATTTTCATATCCTCTGTAACTTTATTATCTGTATTTCTCCTTCTGTATGGCAGGGTCAATAGAATCCATCTGAGAAGTACACTGTTTTACAAGCTAGAAATATCACATTGGGTAGAATAATTCCATGGGATTTAGGAATGCTTCAGAGACTTCTATTTCTGTGCATACATAGCAGGAGTGTCTGCTGAGTGAGAAATGCCAGCAACTCTCCCACGGCAGTATACTGGGCAGACAATAAACTAGTGCAGGGTCTTTGGAGAGATTGAATAACAGGTTCTTAGTGGGATTTGTGTAGGTGGGAGTGGAGTCTTATTATCAGAGGTCAAACCTGTAACCTGTTTAATTCAGTGTAGCATGACAACCAGAAATGGGCTCGATGTTTAACTATTGATTCTGCTTGACATTCAGTTATCAAGACATAGATAAATACCATGCAAGAAAAAGTCTTCATAATTAATTATAGACAATTTTGTTCTTCCCACTTCTCTTTGTACATATTTACAAAAATATTTATTTTGCCCTGCTGTGGGTAACCTCTGAAGTCAGAGGTTGAGTTAGTAGTCAGCTGATAAAAAGCGCTCCCTTTCTGCTTGTCCCAGAAGAAAAATGTGTTACACTTGTAGTACCTGTTGTCTATCCCCCATGGAAGTCACTGTAAATTTGACACCATTACTTAATGACAGCATCACAGAGAAGGAGCAGGTGGTTTGTTTTGGATTTGTTTTTTTTTTTTTTGAGGGAGAAAAAAACATCATTTAGTGTTTAAAATATATATTTTTAAAAAATCTAAAAAAATGTATGAAAAAAGTCTGAAAAATGATGAAAATATCTAAATAGCTACTTAAATTAAATAACTAAATATTAAAACTCCCTGATGAGAGTTAAGACATTTTATCATTTAATAAAGGCTCTCATAAAAACTGGCTTGGATACTTACAATGACTTGAAAGGAATATATACCATATTCAATAACCTCTGTCAAATAAAGGTGCAAACCTTATTAAGAAATAATCCATAAAAAATTGTTACAAACAGTTAATGAGTGATTTGCATTTTTATAACAGCAATAGCATATTAAAAAAAAAGCCTTAGCTGTTCTAGTAAGGCTGGAGTAGTGGTTCTGATAAAGTAGTTCCTATGCCATTTCATGACTAATTTTAATCAGTTGGAGCTGCAGAGATGTTCTTGGTTTAGAATTTGTGCTATTATTCTTAAATTCAATGAGAAAAAGTTAATCTAAGTATCTGTCTATATTTGTAATCAATTAAATGTAAGAAAATATTTAGTCTTTCCTGTTAAAATGATTGTTCTCAACACCACCACCGTCTCTATCTGAGAGTGATCCAGATTTGATAGTAGCAAGTTGTCACAGTTTAGCCCCACCCAGATAAATTTCAGCAACTAAAAGCCATGCAGCTGAGCTTTCAAAATCCTCCGCCTTACATTCCCTCTCAATGAAAAGGGAGAGGAAAATGAAAGAAAAAAAATCTTATAGGTTGGAAACTATACTATAGTTTTAATGAAATGATAATGATGATAATGAAAATAATTAGAAAATAATAAAATATACTCAGATATATGAGATTGCACCCTCAGCCCACCTCTCAACGACTATACATCACCACAAATACTGCAGAGTAGACACAAGGGAGTGGGTCCACGGCTAGGAGGGAGCTGGACTCCAGAGCTGGGCTCAGGAAGTGCATTCAGAAACGCATGGATCCACGATCAGGAACAATAAAACAAACGATGTCCTCACTGGACATTGGCCATTGGAGAAGAGAGGGAGACCCTTGTAACCTCTCAGTTTCATACCATGTATGACATACATGGGATGGAATACTCTCAGCTTAGGGTCAGCAGCCTTATTCACCCTTCCACCCATGCGCAGCTACTTTTCTGCCAGCTTGAGGATGGCCTGTGTTAAGTATAATCATTGGACTTTTTGCATATCAATGCCCCGTGCTATCACCTTAGAGAACACTGTCTCAAAAACACATTTTTTTTCAGAGAAATGAAGTTACTTACATGAACAGAGCTAGTCACAAAACTAACTTTAATTTACTTCAAAATACCATACAAGTTGGTATTGAATTCACCAGTTTATAGTTACAAATTAACATGTCAACATTTTTTAAGAAGAGTCAACTAAAGAGGTACATTTATGTAGTGTCTTAATTGCTGGAATGTGACATTAGTTTCACCCCTATACTCTGATGTGAATAAGTCAGGAATATGTCTAAACCTTAGCTGAAGATTTGAATTTAGTGAAAGGTAGAGCATTAGTTAGGATTCTCTTACCTCATTCCTCTAATTTAATGACTACATGGGATAGTATTCTGCTCCTTTTTTTTCTTTTTTTTTTTTTTTATGGAAATCTAGTAGCGGTGGGTCTGTTCTTGTTGAAGGCTAATCCCATTGTGCCTGTGCATTTTAATGGCTAAAATCACAGAGCGGCAGATTTAGACTAGATATAAGGAGGAAATTCTTCACAATGAGGGTGGAGAGGCACAGGAACGGGTTGCCCAGCGAAGTTGTGGCTGCCCCATCCCTGGAGGTGCTCAAGGTCAGGTTGGATGGGGCCTTTAAGCAGCCTAATCTGGTGGGACGTGTCCCTGCCCATGGCAGGGGGGTTGGAATTCGATGATCTTTAAGGTCCCTTCCAACTGAAACCATTCTATGATTCTATTATTCTAGGGAAACAGGGAATTATTCCTCTATTATTCCTCTGCAAACAGGGAATTGCGAACACTGCAGATAGTGGCGTTCTCATTTCAAAATTAGCCAGTCTAATGGTTTTAGGGGAGCTGGAGTGTAGTTACCAGGGACCCAAAAGGTGATAGTATGTTTGGGTTAAATGGCCTCTTCTGGGGTCATGAGCAGAATTGGGCAAATGAGAGAGGCTGATGGCAGTTACCAAGGGAGGGAGAAAGAGAGTTGCAGGCAGGTAGAGAATCACAAGCGGCCCTGAGGATTACCTAGTCTCATATCAGAGCAGGACTTCATCATTAAATGACAATTGTACTATTGCAGTTTAGACCAGCAAATGTCTGTGATTAAGCCTTGTATTGTTCTGGTCCAACTCCATACTATCTTTCCTAAAACAGTATTATTTCAGAGGTTGTTTTATGTTAATGCTATGCCTTTAAGGCACTGTTTAATGGAATAAAGAACACCAAGCTGTAAATTCAAAAGCTGTAAAAATGAATCTGTCACATACCTTATGGTATGTCTATTCCTGAAATGCTGTTAACAGTGAGAAAGAGCCAGGTGGCATTTTATTTCTACTAGATAAACATTATATGCAGCTGGTTTAGTTTGTGATCTTAAATATGTGTATGTGACTTGTAGCTGTTGTAGTAAGCTTAGTAATAACGCTATATACCTCTGCAGCACTTTCCAAGAGAAAATATAAACCCACTTACAGTTGTTAATGGATTAGTATAAAGCACTGTTATCTGCCAAAGAATCACTATATTCCTCTTGAAAAAGAATCTATGAAAGCTATTACTTTAAAATAAATAATACACAGTTGGTTTATTCATTGTTCTCATCAACAGAAAAGAGCTAATAAACACTATGTGCCAGCTTTATTTATAACTCTTCTAGACAAGTGTCTTGCATTTGCTCATGAATGTCATAGGTGAATATCAGACTTCTGCCGAAAGGTCACCAAGGTTTCAGGGTTTTTTTTTAGATTCTCAAAAAATATCTTATATACAAGCTAAAAAATACGTAGGATTTCTCATGCTTAAAAGAAAGTTGAGACCAAGGGCTTCATTCTTGAGGAAAAGCAGCCACAACATTTTATTTTAGAAATGTGTTTCTATATAAATTTCCTCTATAGAGTCACACCTTTTAAAAATTTGATTTCTTTTCTTTTCCTTAAGTACAATCTCTTCATTTCCCACCACATTAAGCGTGATCAGAATTTACAGAAAATTAAGGTTGTGAGCAGTGACTTTGTGCTGCATTTTACGCTTTTATGCTTCTTTACTTGTATAAAATGACACTGTTTAAAAATACAAGCGTTGGGAGTTAGTCATGCTATCACCTACATCACCTCACTGCTTCTGATGTGGAGGCTGAAGTAGGGGAGCTACCAGGAAGCAGAACATTAGAAATCAGAAGCTAAGATCCTTCCTGGACAAGCATGTCCACAGGTTGCATAATTTGCATTGCATCTGATTATTAGAATTTATTTTATAGATTATTTGTGAGTTATACTCACAGAAGTGTGGGCATATAGCAGATATATTACTATGCTAGATACTTTACTGTGTTAAACACATCAGGGCCAAAGAGACAGACTAAAGATTCAAAAGCTGATCCAGGAACATCAGATAGTGCTTTACTGAAACTAACAAGTTGCCTGTCATTATCACTGAAGGCTAGAGGAGACCCTGTGACAGACCCTCTGGGCAGATAATATGGATACACTTGGTCTTCTCTTATTTATAGCTGTAGGAACTAATCTGGCAGGGATTCAGATAACTCCATACTACTCTAATCTTAATTAATTCTTTCATACACTGGCTTGTATAGATCACGGTAGCAGATTAAGGATTTCATGGCTTTACCATGGTAATAACCCTGAATTTCACAGTTTATCAGCTTGTCAAAGATTAACAAGACTGATATAAAATTGCTTGAGGACTTGTTGTGTAGTAAAAGAAGAAAATGTCCTCAAATTGTTTTAAGATGTCTTATATACAGGAAAATGGTTTGGGTTTTTTTTTTTTGCATTAACTTCTCTTTCTTTTCTTTTCCAGAAATCACTAATGTTATTATTAAAGAGAATCTATTTGTCTCATGCTAACAAAAATTATAAGTCTTTCAGATATGGATGATTCAAATATGGCCAGTAAAGTTTCAGAAATCTATACAAAATTAATCAGTCCAGACAGAGGATAATCACAAAATATTTTGTTTATAGTCATCCTTGGGTGATATTTACCCAGTAGAGAGCATTAGTTCATGCATGGAATTTAAATAGAATTTACCTGGAATGTGTAATTCCCTGCATGTAAGCTGTTCCTACAGGGGCAAACCTCATTGGTCTTTATTTTGTGCTCAAGAAATTCCTAAGCAAAATTTTCAGGGCAATTTCAGGCTTTTTTTCAATTTAGTAGTCCAATCCTCAATTTAACAAGGCATTTAAAAACACCTGAATGGTCCATAGCCAAATATTTTATGCATCTCAGTTTTACTATCTCTAGCCCATGTCACCCACTTAAGATACATCTTTATAGTGTTACCACATGGATTCTCACATTTTGAAAATGCAGTCTTCTTATCAGAAAAATGATGTAAAGAAATATTACTCATGCTTATAAACTGAGCAGAGAATTGAGATTTAATTAAGTCTCTTCTTAAACTGCTGTGTGCACTTTATGTGGTCTAAATCTTAAAGCAAATATATTTTTATGGTGTTTCAGGTACTGTGAGTGCAAAGTTTTATTAAGTTAGTTTCTGTCAAGGTTCTTATACCTGGTATAAGCACAGAGCATCTTTAAAAAGACCACGACATATTCTTCTATTCTTTAAAACATTCTTTAAAATCTATACATCCCAAACCATTTCTGAATCTAAAAGTCTATCTGCACATTTTTCGATTATTTAGTGTTGGCTAAT
This sequence comes from Clamator glandarius, assembly GCA_033459285.1. Classification (NCBI taxonomy): domain Eukaryota; kingdom Metazoa; phylum Chordata; class Aves; order Cuculiformes; family Cuculidae; genus Clamator; species Clamator glandarius. Next base: position 5,216,149 of record JAUNZM010000245.1, on the reverse strand, counting down.
GGACCAATAGTTCATGAATTTATGCCAACAGATCTATTCACAACGTGGTTGCCAGACGCTCAAACAATACTTTGCTTTTGCTGCATGAAAGCTAACTCCATGGAGATATTTATGGGGTTTGTAAAGGGCTCACAAGACTACAGGCTCTCACAAAGGCACTTGTGCATAACAAGAATGCTTCCCTGGAAATCAGGGATGTATATAGAGTGAGAGAGAATAAATAAGTTGGCATGAGTGGAAACAAAAACACATCCTCTGGAGAAGTGATGAGGATCATAACCTGAACTATTCCTCTTCTGCATTTTTGTTTTTCTTATTTTCGTGTTTTAGTTTGCAACCTTTCGCAAAAGTCTGTATAAGTTTTCTTAGTGAAAAAGAGGTCAAGTCATACAGCCATGCTACGTTAGGCTGGGCCTTCACTAGTCAGCTGCGCTGCTGGTCACTACAGTGCCAGGAAGCGAGCTAAGGGTTAAAGTGTGGATGTGTAGATGTGGCACTCAGGGACATGGTTTAGAGGTGGACTTGGCAGTGCTAGGTTGGTGGCTGGACTTAAGGATTGGATCATAAAGGTCTTTTCTAACCTAATTGCTTCTGTGATTCTGTAATCACACACTAGCTCTATAGCCCATTTCCTGGTCTTGTTTACTTTCCTGAGATGTATGTAGCCAGCTGTCTGCCAAAGCTGTAGCTTTTCCATAAAGTCATATTTATCTGTAGGATCATGAATCAGACAGAAAATCAATACGACATTTCAAATATGGCCTCATTAGTGCACTTGTTTAGTGTCAGGAAAAAAGTATCCAGCAAGTTGCTCAGCATTTCTCTTGTCACTTCCTGAAATTATATTTTCCTTGCCTTTCTGCCTCTACATACTGTGTTGAATCTGATTCTAGCCACTAGCCCTATGATCCTTAGCTTACTCTGTGCTTTATGGTTATGAGCTTTGGCTGGAAATTCTTTATTGTCCCACAGATTTATTAATTTGCCTGTGCACCTCTGAGTTGCATAAGCTACTTACTCATCTCTCACTCTTTCTGCAGAGTTGGTGAGGACTTTGCTCACTCCCTGAGTCACAAGCAGCAGGAGAACTGTAAGAGAGCAAAGCTGTTTACTCAAATTGGTTTTTTACCTCTCCACATAACTTGCTCACATTTCTGTTTGCAAATGCACTCTGCCTTTGATTTCCTCAGTCCTAGCTTTTTCATTTCTTACACTGCAGAGGTTCTGAGTGATTTTTCATTTCTTGCTCTCTAAGAGAGCAGGATCATTTCCTTTGAAGCGATTCCGGTTTAAAGCAATTAGCACCTGTCTCCTCATCTTTGTCTGTGATTCATTGCATTCATTGTCTACCCTGCCATCTCTGCTTTTCTCAACACAGTTGTGGTTTTCAGGTTGTTGTTTTTATGGTAATGCACCAGAAGTTCAATAAAGGAACTGATCTGGACCACAAATAACATCATTTTATTTTATGTGAAGCAGGCCTGATTAGCACTCATGTTGCACAGCACTGTTCGATGATCTTCTACAACAACAGGAAAGAACCAGCAAAATGGTGGGATCCTGATACTGATAAGAAAGGATAAGAGCAAACAATCAGTGCTGTACCATAAGTAGGCATTGCCATTAGGGAAATGGTATGCACAAACATCACTTAGTATAAAAAGCTTTCTCCTTATTTCTTTAGATGAATGTGGTACCCACCTTACATACATAAGTCTGCAAAACTAGCTATTGAAAACTGAAACTTGGGTAGGAATACTTAGATTTTTCAATTTTCTGAGTCTCAGCTTGTAAGCTTTACTTTTGCTTCCCTCTTTCTTCTCTTTATTTCTTTACTCTCACAGCTTTCAACATTTTTGCAGTCTTTAATTCCCTCTGTGTTTTATAATATGTCTTCTCTGATTTTCAGTAGATCTGCTACAAGCAGAAAAGCAAGGACATTTATTTTAACTATTCTTGATCTCCCACAAAAGCTTCTTCCTTGGTCATCTTGCTTTGCATGATGATTTCATGTCATGAAAATGTCCATAAGGCACACGGCCGATGGAAACTGTGTTTTTCGTATATCACTTGTCTTCAAAGTAACTGTTGAGTGTAAGAGACCAGCTAGACAGTAGAGAAATGGAACATGGAAAGAGGCAATATTTTAAGTTGCTTGAATTCCATGACCTCACACGTCAAATTCTTGGAACAGCTATACAAGAGACAGGAAAGACTTTTGGGCTGTAGGGCCTACTGGAAAAGCAAGAGCAAGTAAGTCCTTCATTTAAGATTATGCTGAATTAACTTTCTTTTTTTCTAAATTTCATTTTAAAGAAAATGAAGTTTTATGAATCTTAAAAGATTTTAAGTTATAATTCTCTGAATTTAATAGTAGCTATGTGTTTATCCTCTCAGTAATTTAAGTTAAATCAGATTCTGCATCTAGGAATCACATCATTTTTATTTGGGGATTTTTAAGTCATACATTAGGGGATCTTTCAGCCAGGTATGATTGACAGTCTGTTTCTACATGTAAGGACCTATGAGCAATTTTTAAAAAAAAGTTCTCTTTTCAGATTGCTGTTATTATGGCATTCTTTTTAAGTTAATTCATACTATTCTATTTAAAACTTCTAAAGCATTTATTTTTGGAAGTACTGTACATGAAATTTCAGAATACTCTTGGCAATATGGTGGGAATAATTTCTAGTTAGAAATATACACAAGTTAAGATGTGTCTTCAGGTGTCATAAATAAGAGAAGCTCCACATACCTTATAAATATAATTAAATTGTTACAGGTGTCATGAGGGCATTAGTCCCACTTTATTAATTGTGTATAGTGTTATCCTGACTCTACCTCAATGTCTTTTATTTTTTTTACAATCCAGTGAGTAAATGTGTAATGATCTGAACACTTCCTATATTGCACTGTTTCATTCCTTAAACCAGCTTTTGTAGCAGGCAGATTTCTTATGGTCTTATTTGAGTGTCTAGGCACTTAGAATGAAACCTTGGCTAAATGAAGTCCATAAGAAACTACAATGGTAGTGTTCTTGCTTTTCATATCTAACTTAGAATATGAGCTTTTTAATGAGGGTAAACTCTTTCCAGGTATTTATTCTAATATTTCAAAATATCCATCAGGACTTGAAAAATGAGTTGTGATTTACTGAGGGTGTACACACAGGACTAGGTACCAATGCAACAATTTTGGTTTATTGGTGTGATTCCTATTCCAGTGGTTTTACACATGGTAGAAATCATGTTATTTTATGTGTGTTCACAGCTAGGAATTATAGGGAGTAAAACAATGTTTGCTATGAAAACAGTGATACAGTAGTTACAGAGTTACTGAATTTTTTTTACATAACACTGTGCTGAACTCAGTCATTTTTATTTAGGAAGCACAACGAGATTAACATAATGACCTTCTTAGAAATGTATTTTTTTAGCATTGGGTTTCCAACTGTAAATTACTTGGTACTTTTGAGATTCTTTCACATTAAGTTCTCATAATAGAGAAATTGTCTTCCTTTTCTTTCCTTCCATAGAAATACATGCACTAACTGCATTAAGTATTCATTGCCCCTTCTATATAGCCATGAATCAGAGTTAGTTAATTCATTATTTGGCAATTACTTCACATTTTCTTTACATAACTTACAGTGTTTCTATTTTTTTATTGTTTAAATTACTTGACAATTTTTTTTGTTTGCCTTCTTTTTTTCACCATCATGGTCATTTCGGTGCTTCACCTCATTCCAGCCATAGTGTGGAATGTCATTGATTGTCCTATACAATCAGTTTTTGTCATGTGTCACGATGCAGTCAAGAAATGGATTAATTTTGTGGCACAACAGAAGTGCAGTGAAGACTACATAAAGGTAATATTTTTTTTTTCCCTCTGGCTCATGTGGCACTCATTTGTCTGGCTTTTTTGGTTTACCAATTCGTTGCCAATGTCAAAAAACAGTTGAATGGATAACATTTTATTCATCTACAGTTGTTTTGTATGGGTCCACTTCAATGATGGTCCTCAGCTGGCTCTCATCTATTACAGAAGAACATCACGACCCTCCTTGTGTTCAAGGCTGTGATTTCTGTTATGTATTTTTTCTTAAACAAATGTAAAACTGTATGTTCATTGATGGTACCCTGGCCAAATGCTTGGTTGATGTTGCTAGCAGCTTCTGCTTCTCTATGTCCTCTTTTGAACTCATACAACAAAATTGCTCAAATTTGCCTTTTTTAATCTTTAATTTGAGAGCATAATATAAAAAAGAATAAATGGTGAAAACATAACAATTAGCATAAATAAGTAGAACAAATTTAATGCTTTAAAATACTTTACTACATGAACACAGTTAAATAAATATTTAACCCAAAATAAGTGTCACATCTTAAAACAAAAATAGCAACTATTTTTGCACCAAAATAATATGCAGCAATTGGAGAAGGAAAATATAAATAAGTTATATTTTCTATCTCTTATTTGTGGTAGATTGTCCAGTGTTTTAATATCATGGCTTGGCTAATTGATTATATTTTATATTGTAAAGGTATTTCACTGTAACTATACTCACAAGTAACTAATTTGGTTTATTATTATTTTGGTTTTATTCAAAATAGAGTATTGAGACATAAACACAAAAGTGGAAAATCTTATATTTTTTCATATGCCAAGTAATATGCTGAATTACAAATAAATGTTGGTGCAATTAATATTTGGACCTTTGCTATTATTACCATTGTTATAATTATTATACATTTCCCTATGCACTCTGTAATTCAGAAATTTTTTATTACCTCTTCTAAAGACTCTAATTTAAGAACTGATGACCATGAAGAATACGTAATAATCAAGGTCCAAAGAAAGGAACATGAGTGGTATACTAATAGTTACTGACTGCATTAAAAAAACTGCTGGCACTATAAACCGTTTTTCTTAGAATACAATGTGATTTCCACAGATAATAGTTTGGAGATGGAAACTGAAATGCTGATGTTTTTGCGTCCTTTTTAGATTTTAACTCAGAGGCACAGGAAATGTTAAACTGGCCATTAGTCTTCACTAAATTTGAAAGTATAAGAAAATAAAAGGGTCAATAGAGAAGACAGAGAAACGTTGATAAATAACCTCTCTTTACATGGAAACACACTTTTTCGAGCTATTCTACTGGGAACAATTTAAATTTTCTGTTTTAAACAGATTTTTGTTATTGTCATTCATGCCTGCTCAGACATACCCTGTTCTCAGTCAATTTGTCACTCAGAAATTCATTTGAACGTTCAGCTCAAAACAAGCGATAATTAAAGTAGTTCTGGCCTTTATTACACTTGCTAAAGTGTCTGATTTTAGGAGTTCAACTAAGAGATCATGAAAAAACCCTAATATGAGCAGAAGTCTCAGCACTTCCTTTATTTATTTTTTTTTCATTATTAATGCATCTAAAATGTATTTCCCCTGGATTTCAGTGAGTGCAGATTGGTTGAAACATCTTAGAGCAATTGAAAAATCATTAATTAAACCCCCACAGTCTAAGAATTACATACATTACAGGACCGAACCTCTTAGAGGATTCTTCATGTGAAACTGCTTTTACAGAGTTTGTGGCCTTAGGAAAGGCAATGTATATTTATAAGCGATCACATCAGTGGACCCGAATTCAAAGAGTTCTTCATTTACTTCTGTGGGAATCAAAGTAGGTCTCTAAAGCCATCTAGAAACAAATTGAACATCAGCAAGGTTAACACTGTAAAGATAACATCTTTACAATATCTTATGTCTTGCGACTAACCTATGGGAGCAAGAAAATGGGGCCTCTCATTATTGAAGAAGTACTACATGCAATTATTTGTCTAGATATGTGGGTAAATACATCATGACAAGAAAGATCATCATAACCAGATATGTATGAAAATAGATGCATCATTATCCACAAATTATCATATACAATAAAGTTGCAGTTGTTATTTATAATAACTAGCATCCAGCGCACAGCTTTTTCTCATGCAGATCCTAACAATCTCCAGGGGAGATTTCAACAGCAGCTGCTACTTCTAATACTGTAAGCAAGGAAGGAAGATGCTTTTGACAGTGAATGCGAATGATTAGCTCAGGATGTAATTTGTATCTCAGAATTGTTTTGATAGCTCAGCACTTTCTTGGGCATTTATCTTTCCCCAAATGAAATAACAGTCTTTTCAACTTCCAATAAGTCCTGTCTATCTTGGAGTTAGAAAAATGATATCATGCAAAATTCAACATTGCCATTCTCAGATATTAAAAGTTACTAACCAAAAAAAAATTTAAAATAGGAATAAAAACTCTCAAATTTCTACTTAAATCATCTTTTAAATAATCATAGATGCATGAGATGAAGAAAAGTATACAAGGACCAAAGTCATTTTTTCAACAAATTGCGATTTATTGAGATAATAAGGGGAAAGATATGAAAAAACACAACTCGGATTATTAATATTGCAACAATTCCATTTACGTCTCTGACTAGTGTTTCTCACGTCTGACTTCAGAATATCTCCTGCTTTATGCCTTATTGGATCGTCCAGATTGATCTTTCAGGCCCAATGAGACTAGTGATTTTCGTGACTTTTTACAGAGTTCAACAGTATTTAGGCCAACTGATTATCGGACCTTGAGACAAAACATAAGCTAGTTGAATAAGGTGGCTTTTTCATTCTCCATGCAACTATGAATGGTACCACGTACCTGAATCAGTGTAGAAAAAGAGGCAATCTCTATTGGCACAATCAGTAAAGTTATTTTTTAAGTTCTACAAGAGAAAAAACAGGAATGGGAACTCCAACTGTGGTAGCCTATGTTTTTTCATCTCTAAATGCTTTACTTCACATGAAGTCACAACCTCTTTGATTCCTTTAGACCTCTGGTTTCTGTTAGCTTTTTATTCATGCCTGCTAACACCAGCTTCCTTTCAAAGAGGTGAAATGTTGAACAGGAACAATTTAGAATTTCACAGTGAAAAATTACCTTAGAGGTACAAAATTTACTTATTTCTTAATTGACATTTTTCTTTTCTTTCCTTTTTTTCCTGACCTGCTTTGGCTTCTTGCAATAGAATATAAGTCAGGATGCAACAGCCATGTGGAACTGTCATTGGCAGTTCGCTGAGCTGATGAATAACAAAGAAATAACAATAGCTTTCTTAAATATATAAGAAAAGAAATGTTTTACCAGGTTTTCCTTAATAAACATTGTTTCTTTGGCCCACTAATGCTCAGCAGACTCAGAAATGTTCATTTATGAGGAAAAATTGTCATTCTCACTGCAATTGTTGCCTACATTTTGGTGCCACCTTTTTTCCTTAGGGTTTGCTTCAGGGATCAGACACAGGATGTTCTTTCACTAAATGACTTTCACCTGCTGTTGCTGACCCTGTAGGACTAAAATAACCTTATCTGATAAAATAATTTTGGCCAAAACTAATGATTGGCATTTGTAATTTTTAAGGGATGATTACGACAAGCTGCCTTTCAGTAAAAAAAGGCATGTAAGAAGAAGGTTTTGCTTCTTGACATGTGTCAGTATTACTGTTAACTGTACCAGGGCAATTTTTTTGTGTATGTATATGTATTTTAACTTAAATTAGGAATGGCAGCAGATTCTAAAGAGCTCTTTATTGTTTTGTCAGTTACCTAAGATTTGATAAAGGAGTTATTTTTACCCTTCTGCTCGTAGTCTTGAGCACTTTAACCTTCCAGCTCAGATCAGGGGCAGGAATGTTAAAGTACACTTTAAGATTTGGATTTTTATTTTTATTTTTTAATCATAGCTATAAGAAATTAGATTAAAGCAGTACCTAATATTTATTATATACACAAATATTTGTGTTGATGTGTTCCAAAAAGAAAGAAAAAAATGACCACAAAGGAATATGTCATGAAGGTGAAACATTGGCTCAATTATACAAAGCAAATTATAACAGTGGCCGTAAGACACAGTTCAGTTCCCGCTAAATCTAATAAGAGAACAAATAAGTTAAATCTGACTATATGCAACCATGTATTCTTCTAATAATCCTTTCCTTGACTGTTGTGATGGAGGAGGGTAGATGTAGAGAAAAGCAATAGCTGCAAAAGTTCTAGCAATACTAAAACTTGTTGGCCTAAGTAGATGTAGAGAAAAGCAATAGCTGCAAAAGTTCTAGCAATACTAAGGCTTGTTGGCCTAATTTTAATGGCCTAAATTATCTCTGCTTAGGAGATGTGCTTTCTTAGGGACTAAGATATAGTTGAAGACTGTATCAGGAAGAAGAACTAAAGAAATGTATAGTGTGTATTCTAAAACCCAAGTAGGATTGTTCCTTGAATTATTTCCAACTAAGAAATGGGAAAATAAGTTTAGGATATTGATTTAAATTAGTATTTTATATCTTGAAACAAAATGCATCTGTATACATAAATAAGGACTAATCTCAGTATTTTATTATGCAAGGAGTAACATATCAGTGATTACTGAACAGAAATAAGAGTTAAGATATGTGAGTAACTTTAATTCATTCTGTGATCCATCTGCTTGTTCTTGATTTACCTTGACAACTAGCTTAAGTAACAGTTTTACAAGACAGCATGTCAGGACTGCTGGAGGGGAAGGAAAGCTGCAGAATACAGCCTGTGAATGCAGCCTGCACTGCTTTGACGCTTGGGCTGAAAGCAAAGGCTTGTACAGTACCTGCTGGTGTTGTCACCATTTAGGAGTGTGAAGCATTCTGTGGATTTGACCAGACACATGTCTTTCAATTCCTGCCTTTTGCATATGGGCAGGGAACAAGAGTATCTTAAGAAAGTTGATGAAAGGGTAAGATACAAATTTTCAGCCACCAGATTAGAAGCACTTGCTCCACAGAGCCTCCTTTGTCATTTGTACCACAGTGAAAAGTCTCACCTCATCAACAGCCCACAGAGAGTCCAGGCACAAAAAAGTAATGCTGCTTTTGAGGCAGATGGCCTTCTTATGAATTTGTTTGTTTCCCTAAATGATTTGCATTTATTAAATACTACAGCTATTTTCTCTTAGTTCAAGATTTTTTTGTAGGAATTTAGCTGAGATTTTGAGCCAACATCATCACTAACTGTAATGTAACCCCAGGGTTGTCCGTTTTTTCATTAAGTGAATTGCTTAGGCCTTTTAAGCCAACCTAGACTTTGATCCATTAGCATTTATTGGCTCATTCGATTTGCTAACCCAGGGAAAAAGATCTACAGAGTATTGAGTCTTGTATCCTTATCTGAAAGGTTACTGGGTTCTGCAAAGGTTTCCTAACCCTTGGTATATTAGCTCCCCAGGAAGGCCTTTTCAGAATTTACAGTGTCTAATTAGAAAAAACTCTCTTCATCTTTCATCTGATTTCAGATCGAGGTGACTATTTCATTTTGTGGACAACATCAAAATCCAATTAAACTTTACAGCCTGACCCTCCTCCTCCTTAGACAATTGTTTTGATTTATTTTTAAGCAATACAGTCAGAAGTCCTGAGAAGCATGAGATCAAGAAGGCACCTTTTCTTTCTGTCAGAGTTTGAATCAGAGGGAAAACAAGAAACTACATCCTAACCCTTGCACCCAAAGACAGCTCTCAAATCTCTGCATTTCTGATAATTGTCAGGATGTTCCTGGGAAGAAACCCATTGATGCACACTAGTGGTCTTCTCACCTCTTCATTCACACTTACACGAGCACACAGAATTTTTGTAGAAAGTAAACCAATGTGTGGGCAAAAAGGATATTTAAAACTCTGGGCTTATTTGTTTTCTGAAGTGCAGGTGTGCAATTTACTTGCAGCAAATTCTAATGGAACTGTTCAGGGAAATATATCTCACAAAGGTTTACCTGAAAATCAGTAAGTTAGTAATAACCTTGTTATTTCACCCTAAAACCAAAAAAACTGGAAGTCTCTAAAGGCGGGGGAAATTTTTCTTTAACTTCACATTCTGAAAAAAATGAAGGGGTAGAATAAAGGGAGCCAGCTGTATGGCCAGGCCTGAAGTAGAGTAGCTGTTGAATCATTAAGATGATCATTATCCAAGCATAACCAAATCTTTTGAGATTCTACTCTTTGATGCAGAATTCTCAGCTCTGAATCCATCTTTCGCTCTCTAAGTGCCAAAGGCAAGAGACACGCTGTTGTGCATAGTTCTGCTGGCATCAGTCAACTCTTAAACTGGTTAAAAAGTGTTACAAAAATACAGCTTTTTGTTAACGTCCTTTTTACTCATGAAAGCGTTATTCCTTTCAGAGTTTCCAGCAGGTCTTACAAGTGTTAGTGTCAGAGCCCCTTAGGCCAATATTTTAAAGTTAGAGCCTTAGAATTGTAAAACAGCATACTGCGATTTACAAGGATGATTGAAGACTCTTCAGCTTTCTAGCAAAAAAAAAAATACCTAGAGATTTCTGAGTACTGGTAAGTAAAGGAATTGAACTGTAGCAGTTAAGAAAAATGTTTTTAGCCATTGTATTATATGATAAAGTAGATGTGGTCACTAGGATACATATAAAACCTCTTAACTGCAACTGCAAGAATTTGAATGGATTGGTTATCTCATTGAGGTTCCCCTTTCCTATTAGCTTTTCTGCTCATTCCTGTGTGCTGTGTAGAATTGTGGGCATTCTAAGGGACTATATAGCATTGTGCCCAGGTAGTGTGGTTCTCTGGTACCCTTAGAAGATGAGGAGGTATGAGAGACATGCCAACCTTCTGGAAACACTGAACAAAACAAGGTGCCAATGGTATGGAAACCAGAGGGATCTCGTCTTCTGTCTAGGTGGCATAGAGCAGAATCTTACTTGATGGTGGAAGGCACAATTCTTGTCTACATTGATCCAAGAATCTACTTGTCTATTCTCTTTTTATATAGGAGACAAATCTATTCTACAAGGCTCTCTAACAGAGTGAGATAATACACAGTGTAGTGTTGAACACTGTACCAAAGCCATAGAGAGGTGAGTTACTAAGGTTTGCCTCAAAACTGACTTTAGCATAGTGTTGAACATGCCTTTAGTGGTATGTTGAATATCAGAGAAATGCCCGTATAAGTTTTATTCTTAGAGTACATCACAGACTCTAGCACATAGTGTGCTTTTGAGCGCCATAAGAATGCTTAAGTTTAGACAATGTTTTTTGTCTCCAGTGGAAGGTTTAAACTGAGGCTGGAGTCACATAATAGAAAGACAAAAAAAAAAAATGGTGCAGAGAACCCTCTGAATGAGACAGGAATTACATTAAAGAGTAATCAAAGGTGACATCCTGTATCCCAGCAAACCTGCATATACTACATTTCCACAAGGTGCAAAGGTCACATGTGGCAAGTGACACAGAGGAAGCCTCCTCCAGTCCCTGTTGCTGTTGTCATTTAATTAATGTGCTTTCTTTAACTGTACTCAATGCTGTAACTCCCTAACCAATTAAAAAGTTGGATGGCATGCTTTGCATGAAGGATTGAAGTGACTCAGAGATCATAGCGTCATAGGATAATTCAGTTTGAAAGGGATCTCTTAAATTCATACAATCCAACACCCTTCTCAAAGCCTGATCATGGTTCAAATCTCATCTAGTTACTCAGTGCTTTGTCCAGTCTTTTTTTGACAGATGAAGACTGCAGTAAGGCCCAGAACTGTAACAGGGGAAGAAGCAGGGTCAGAACAGAGGAAAGGAAGAAAGAGGAAGAAAGGAAAGAGGAAAAAGCAGAGGAACTAATAAACCTCTTTTTCTGGTATATATGCAATGAATCTGAATACAGAGAAAAAGTAAACATTGCCTATATGGGCAAATATGCAAGGCATTTCCAGTGAAGAGGAAAACCAGGGTAGAAGAAAAAGGGCAAAGTGAAATCTTTCTCTAATAATTACTTTAAATTACTGTATGCAAGACAGATGAGTTCTCCATGAATGATAGATCTCTGGTATGCCATCAGTTACATTCATGAGATAACTGACGTATTTTAAGCCTAGGCATAAGTATATAAGCATGTATATTGAAAAAAATAATACAGGAGAGAAGGTTAATTGTAATATCTGATTTATTTACATAATTCAGTGAAACTCAGAGAAACTATCTAGAGTGCACACAATAGGGAAGTTTCTATGAGGGCAGCCACAGAACTTGGTAACTGAGTAGATTAAAAAGCTCTGCCTCAGGTAGTTAGCACTTGATGCTTCAGCTACAAGGAGCTGGTTGCAATGAAGGAGGAAATAAGCATGCGGGAACTATAAAATACAAGTATAAGGGTAAAATGAAGCATTCCATAAGGTATAAATGAACTTTAGTACAGTAGTAAGTTAGGATAAAGCTAAATATTTGTATGAGATGTACTACTGTGCTACAACTCATCCTGGATGCCTAGTTGTTTTACAGAGGATGTAAATAATTTGTAGTTTTATAAATGTATGTCTGTTTTTCTCAGTGTCCAGCTGAGCTGCCCTGAATCTCCAATTTTTTCTCTTTATTTTGATTCTAGAACAAGCATTTTAATTAAGTATCTAATCTTTATAGTATTTTACAATTATACCATTATCAATAAACATCTTCAAAGGGTACAGTATGATTTATAGTAATTTGCTTATAGGTAGATCTGCTACTGGCTAAGCTGTGTTCTCTAGGGTACAACTGTATGCCTGGAAGGAACTCTGAATACTCAGAGGCTGCCTGTTGACATTTTGTTTTTTGCAAAATCAGGCCACATTTGGCAAGTTGTGGAAAAACAACAAGAACAACAACAGTGAAAAGCTCAAAACCCAATAAAAGCAGCTCCATGTGTGACTTTTATGCTAGACCTTACAATGATGGAAATAACAATGATTAGATATATTAATTAGGCAATTATTCAAAAAGACCTTTAAGACTAGCCAGAGAGTTCATGTAGCAAAAGAACCATTGTGATAGGATCGATTGCAAATTAAAGGCATTACCAGAATGATTGGACAAAAGGATTTTGAGAGCTTAAAAGTATAGTTTTAATGACATGGACTTTAATTCATCTAATCATGGCCGGTTCCAGTAGATAGATTTTAATGAAGTGCACACCAGTTGCTACTTAAACTCTGAATCTGTGGTACAAGGACACTTGTTTCTCTGATCTCTAAACTTTACCCAGCTTTCATGAATCATCTTATCTGTAACAACAGTAGTTCACCTAGTATAAAATTGCAGGGTTTTCTTATTTACTTGCATTGATACAATGTGAGGACTACTATTGCTTTCTTGTGGAAGGAAAGCATAATGAATATCAGCTAGAAAGCTCTGCTGGAATCATACCAGCCAGACACTCACAGAAATGAGAGTCATCAAGTCCACATCCTCTTCCATTCATAGCTTATGCTATGCTTGACTGGGGCTTGCCTGGTCGATCCTTAGACATCTCCAGTGATGATGATCCTAGAGTGCAGAAACACCCTAGCTTACTGGCCTTTATAGTTTATTGAGCTATTGTCTCATGAGCCACGTGTTCTGGCTTGTTAGGATGCCACAGCTGGTAAGGAACTATGGAGGTGAAGAAACATATTAGTATTGTTTATCTGCTGTGCTGCACTATTAGTATTCTGTAATTTGCTGCCATATAAACCAACACGATTTAAACATACACTTCTTCAGTCTTAAAGATCCAAAAGATGAGAAGGATTTTGAAACCAAAACTGCAGCATTTTGAACTGTTTTACAGAAATATGGGTTTGCCTTCTCAACAAAAAAGGCGTAGTCCCCAGCTTCTTTGGTATATTCGGAATTAACAACAGAGCTGTCTTATACTTGTTCTCCTCAAAGGAAGAATAAGAAAGCATAGGACTGCCAAAACTCACTGGCAACATGTGAAAATATGTCACCAGCTCAGAATTGATACAAAATTACTTTATCCCTTGAAGGAATGAAAGGTAACATGTTTTGGAGTCACAGTCCCTAGCTGAGCCATCCAACCAAGATTAATCCTCTTTACTGGGCTTCAGGACGTAGAACACTCTTATGCAACTGATAATTGTAATTCCGCAAACTCACTCGCACTAAGAAAGAAAGAACATGATATGTTTATCATTGAAATATGCAGTTTATAGACAGCATTCTGCTCTGTTTTGGAGAAAGTGGACAGGGAAAGCCAAACCAACAGTCATGTATCATGCACATTGATACCTCATAAAATATTATTTAAGAGCTAAAGAACATCTGTTGGAGCCTCTCTGTAGCTGTCAGTCCATACAGAAGCAGTTCATCGGGACTGCTGACTAAAATTCCTCATGTTCATTTTTCTGAATTGACTGTAAATCTTAACATTACAAGGTACTTTTGCAAGTAAGCATTCTTTGTATGCTCTACGTCAGTCTGCTCTACGTTAGTCATGGTAAATACTACTTAACAGCTGAGTTTACAAATATGGCACATTGCAGTTTAAGTATCATGTCGTACAAATCAAAGGCAAGACATGTCTTGTTCTCAAAGGCTCAGAACTGGCTGACGGCATATTATTTTTTCATCTAAATTCAAATCTTGTCTTTGCCATGAGTAGCAATAGGCAAGTTGTTTGTTATTCCTATTAATTATTTACGTAATAGTGGCGTACGGAATCTTAAACTAAGAACAGGGTCTCGCTATGACTGGTGAAATTTTACTAAGAGGCAAATGGAGGTAGTTCAGAATTGCTCCACATCAACCATGTTCTAGGAGGTACAAAGGATGTGAGTACTGTGTCTTAGGTAAGGGCAAGACATAGTCCTTAGGTAAGGGCAAGACATAGTCCCCTCAGTATTAACTAGCTTTGTGAGACACTGAAGAGACCACAGGCAGGACTTATCTTATGTTGTTCTAGTATTTCTACACCCTCCTCTATCCTTTAGAAACTGTCAAATCATAAAGAAAATGGCAATGTAATTTTCTGTTAAAAATAAATAATTTAGGCATAGGTAGATCATACAGTCCCCAGTTAATATTGCTTTGAATAGCTATTCAGCATAATGGTGAGGGAAAAGTCCCAAGCCATATCTTTCTAGTATTTTATATGTTTACACAACATATAACTTGAACATATAACTTTCAAAAAACTATGAAAATATTTGACATTTCTATGGGCTTGCCCAAAATATAGTAATACTTCTTTCCATTACACATGCAATTGTACAGAAAGATACAACCACTACTCACTCACCTCCACTTCTAGCATAGATAGTGATGCTGATTTATATGTGAGTACTTGGCAGTAAACTGTGGGCTTTGAGATTCCATAATAACATATGGTTTGAAAAATTATTTTTCTCATATTACTTTAAAATATGCCAATTAATATCTGAGAATTCAAGTTCAAGTGAAAGTAAAATGTTCATCATCCTTATAATCTTGTGTTGCATGTTTTTACAGCAACATCTTTGCTGGAAAGTGCAGTCATTTTCAAAATTTTCCTAACACTTAATATTTTCCAGTGAGCTAATTAGGTCATGGCTTAAAATGACTTCCATTTACATATACCAAAATATATCTTAGGCTTCAAAAGTGCTAACTTATAGTATAGCCGTTTGCTTTATTTAACTGTTTTTTAACAAATTGATGGTTTTGGTAAAGGCCTCTGTAATGATACTTACTTCAGAAGGATTAAGTGTAGAAAATTCTCATCTTTTTTCTGCAAAAAATTTATTTCAGTTAGAAAAGACACCTGGTAGACAAACGTCAGACTGTGATTCTAAAATATCTACTAGAAACATCCACTTAACATGATGGCATTCCATCCGAAACAAAGGTGAGGAAATAAAATATTATTCTGGTTTTTATTTTTTTGATAACCAAAACCTGGCCTTGCACTGGTCAATGAATTTATAAAAAAAAGGTCTACATAGATATGCCGATTTGTTAGCAATTTGGAACATATGTCAATGTTATGCATCAGAAGATCCCAATGGAACTGTGACTGATACTTAGGTTCTGCCTGTACTAAACTGGAAATAGCAGATTTCAGATGGAAAGGAGAATAAAACTTATTGTGTCTGTAAAGCACTTGGACCTGTCTCCTCTGTTTTAATTTTTTTGTAAATTGTAGGAGGCATAAAAACTTATTTTTCTTTTTAATGATGAGTCTTTTCAGTGATTACTCTTCCTTTTTGTAGTGCTGCCTCTTGTAAGTACGTACCAGATGAGAAAAAACTTTTTCCAATGACCTCTCCTGTCCTGGAAAAAAAACCCAAAACCCTAAACCAACCAGCTCATGATTTGTCACGTTGTTTACAAGTCAGCTAAGCTTTGCTTTTAAAAGGGAGAACAGTTCACTCCTTTTATGATTTTATAAATAATGTTTGAAGGCAGTTTTTGTTTCTGTCACTTGGTGCAGCTGTGCAGGGAGTATGTTTGAGAATTTGATATACTATTGACATTATTTTATGAAAGCAATGTCAGATTTTATTTGTGCAGATGATAGCTAAGAGACCCAAGTGACTGTCAGTTATTACTGGGAACATCAAAGAAAATAAGCAGATGGGGATGAAATATACCCAAATATAGGACAAAAAAGTTATGCCAATTTGTCGTACACTGTGTCAAGACAGAAGGCATTTAATGGCATTACAGCTTCCCAGACCAGGTGCTTTCTTTTAAATTAGCTAGTTTAGTTTAACCGGGGGGAAGAGAGGTGGAGAGAGGGAAGAACAACAACAAAAAAGAACAGTTCTTTTGAGAAATTTTTCATACTAGGATGCCCAGCATCTCTACTAATGTTTACCCTAAACTTCTGAGAAAACAGGACAGCTGTTCCAGGGCAACCTGTGATAACTTTATTTATAAAGCATACAAAATAAGTATGTGAAACATCAACGTGGTTGTTATTATATGAATGGCATTCAAACTAGTAAGCACCTATGTTTTGGGATGATGACTAAGTCAAACCCATTTTATGTCTTGCAACGTATTTGACACTTCAAAGATCTCTCCAAACTCCTCCTGCACTTACTTCAGAGGATAGATACAGCCAGATACTATTCAGCTGTATTTTTCAGGAGTTAGGGCTAAAGAGTGAGGTGCATTTCCAACCTGAAACTGGACAAGAAAGGGCAGTAGGGTCTATGGCACTCAGATATTTTCTAGTGAGCAGCTACACTTGTAGTCTTATCTTCCTATGGCTATGTTTTGTTTTCACCTTCTATGGACACAGGAATGAAACATCACACATCTTCAAGCATCAGAACATTTCCAGTCAATTTGCATTTAACAAAGAGGTAATACAGCAAAATGAAGAAAGGGCAGATCAGAATTGTTGTTTCAGGATCATATCAGCTATGAATAACTGATGCATAGAACAATCCCTCCATATCCTCTGTCATTTAAAGATGACAACCCTGTGGCAATCTAATATCCCTAAGTGATACATCTGCCTTGTGAAAAGCCTCAGACCTTGCAGGGAAATCCTCTTTCTAGTATCAGCTGTTGAACTAATAAGAAGGAGATGAAGTATGGGAGAGGGGAACAGCAGAACCAAGTCAAGCTGGTAAGTACTCAAACAACCATGTTCAATAACTTGTTACAGAGAAGATGAAGTATGTTATCTGCCGAACACTTATTTTCAATGTTTGTGTCTTCTTCAGTCATTGTATACAGTTAATCACTTTGATCATGTTTTCAAAGAGCATTCTTTTAGATTTCCTAGTACAAACTGAGACTTGGGACAGCAGTGGTACTCAAGAAAGCTGATAATATATCAAGGAACAAAGGCTGCCAGAAATAACATGGTATGTAGAAGATGCTTGTAAATTCAGGGAAGATCAAAACTATCTATATTGTTAGTAACTACTGAAGGCAGAGAAGAAGCACAAGAAGAAAGCCTTTCTTGTCATCAGGTATTCCAGTCTTCTAAGAACCAAAAAACACTGTTTCTTGATATGGGGAATATATATCAATGGGAAGAAAATAATCTGTTTTCCCACTACCTAAATTTATCAAAGTTTAGGATTCTCAAGGTGGCTATGGCTATTGCTACCAAAAAGATATTGGAGGGATATTTGGATCAGTGGTATCAGCTAGGTGAGGGCCGTCCTATCTAGTGTCCCTGGTCACTCAATTTTCCTGTGGCCCCAAATATGGTCAGAGTGAAAATACTCTGTCCATCACTCCTCCATCTCACTTCTACCCCTTGTTATAGCCAACACGTCTTATGCCTATGGTTTTTGGGTCCTGGAGCATTAGAATGTCACTGAGAATCCCGGAAGGAGCTCTGCCACCAACTTAATCAGGAACATGCTAGTTATCAGAGCCTATAGAAGATGTTCAATTGAGATCTTCAGGGAGCCTAACCCAGTGCTCTTCCAGCAACCACCAGAATAGAGTTAGTCTTTAATTTCCAAGGATCAGGTTCTCTGATGAAAATAGATCATAAATTTGACTTGAAATTCCATCCTCTTCACATGGATAAGTGCTAAATAAGAGAAAAAGAATAAGTACAAGAAAATAAAGAAATGGAAAAAAAATCTATAAGCTATAGGGCACATATTCATAAAATCAAAACTGTTAATGTCAGAATGTGTTAGGGGAGAACCTTACACTTCTTGACTTCTGTTCTGACATTTTACACTAGGTTGAACACAAAATGTTCAGGGTTTTTTTTTTCTTACCTGACGTTGAAAGGGTTTGCAGAAACAAACAAAATCCATAGTATTTCTGCAGCTGGTGCAAATAACCTTTTTTGAACTGTAATGTTCTTGGCATTTTTTTGAATTATAAAACCATCTTCAGACTGGATGAAAAATGAGCATCTCTGAAAGAACAAAGTTTGACAGCCTGAGGCTGTGTTCACAGAACTTTTCAAATATGCAGCAGAATGACAAATTTGCAAACCAGCAAAACTACCAAACTACAACTCGACACTGAACAACATTATGTCCTGTACTTTGGCAAATATCACCTCTAAAACTGACTGAAATTTACTTCTTGAATAATGCATTTAGAGACCAAATTCAGTTGCTCCTCAGAAGTGCTAGTTAAAATTTCTTTTACTATTCAGCCAGCTACTCAAATATTACTTGTCAAATGTTACGATAACAATCTTATAAGCTTTTCAAGTAGTGATCAGTCACTTCTAATTACTACATAAGCTCAAGGTGGGAATTTCCCAAAATCATATCACTCTCTCTGGTGATTAATTCACATCTATGTAGCAAATGAGATCCTCAGAAGCAAAAAAAGAATAAAAAATTAAGGACTTATAGATTTGGTAGACATATGGCAAATTTTAAGAAGAAACTCTCCTTAAAGAGAACTAAGAGAAATGTAAGAAGAAATGATTTTATTTTTTAGCTGGAGCAATTTAGATTGAGTATGTGGATGTAGAAAGCAGAGATTCATTAAGAAGGTTTAAGAGGCTGTCTGAAGACCTCGTGTATTTTCCTTCCCAGAGGCTTGGAGAAAGGCAAACATGACTATCTGGACATTTGAGCAGAGAAATTATAGGAAATATGATGTGGAGAAGCATTTGCAGGAGAATGTGATGTCAAGACAAAACCAGAAAAGATTAGTGAAACGGGAGAAATAAAGAAAAAATCCAGTTGCTTCTGATGCTGTTTCAGAAACACACAAAAAAAATCTAAGAGGAGTCTCAGAGCAAAAGCAGAGAGTAATATTGATTATTTATGAGTTTTTCTTCTTTTTGGCCATCAAAAGAATAATTTTTGATTGCAAAGTTCTTTACAGGACAAGACAGTTTTGTCTCATGCAGTCTTTTTGCTAATTTACATGAACTGCAATGATCTTCTTTTGCACTATTTGAGATTCTGTTACAAACTAGTTTGTTTGAACCAGATCTACTGAAGAAAGAGTTGTGAAGGAGCATAGGAAGTCTGTTCCCTCAGTGCATTTGGAGGAAATTGTGATAGGGAATGCCACACAAACAAATGAACAGCTAAAAAAAGCAGAAGTCATACATACAGGAAATTGATTCTTATTGCACAATATCACAAAGTCCCCTGCCGGGTTTGCTTTGTGAGGGCTTAGCTGAAGATGCAAAGTTGTTTCATGTTTGTTTTATCCCTGACTTTATATAGAGGTTGGAGAAGAGATCACAGACAAACAGAGCAGTACTGTTCCTATGGTGCTTTGCTTACAAGTGTAACTTCTTGTTTTAATGTAGGTTAGTGTATCTTCTTCCAAACTCCATAAAATTATCACATAACTATGCTCCTGGTCAGCCTGGATGAGGCTTCCTTGTGAGACATTTCAGTCCAGCATCTCCAAGGGCCATAATTTCCTTTCTTTTATCTTTTAGTTTTGCCTGCATATAGCTGTGGCACTTTGGATGCCCACTGCCCTTGCCTCAGGAGTTAAAATCCATTGACACACAGCTCTTGAGTGCCTGTGGGAATATTTGAATGCTTTTTTCGGTTTTGGACCACACAGGGTTGTCTTGATCTAGAAAGACTCATAAACACTGTCCATGCCTTGCTGCTTGGCAAACCCTAGTGAGAAAGAAAAGACAGAGCAGTGTCCACTGCTTGCCCGGCTCCTTTTAATGTCTGCGAATGAGGAACGGTAACAGGGAAATTGTTACCATGTTTAGGTGCTGAAATCCCATCTGGCCTTATGTAGGCTTCTCAAGGAAAAGGGCTACAGGTTATCTATGGCCTTTTCTCCAATAATGTGCTTTCCATTAGGATGTGGCCTTTTAATTTTGCAATACATTAATTTTCCTAGTGGTACACTAGGAGTGAACCATAAATAATACAGAAGGGTTTTGAGGACAGATGCATTAAAGTGTTTAAATACAATAGTGGTGAGAACAAAAACACCAATAGAGTTAATAATGTATTAGATTTGTAGCAGATTAATTTCACATTCTTTTCCAAAGTGGTATTATATAAATGCATATAGGAAGCATAAAGAAACTTAAATCTATTGAATAGAATACTGAAGCAGTGCAGGTCAAAGTGTTCACAGGGGACCCTACAAGGGTTTACATGAAAGATGTTACTCGCTTCACTGGTCAATTTCTACCAGTCTTATTCAGGGTAAGTGGTGTTTGCTCTTGCAAGTGGTCTTACTGCAACAAATAAATGTGTGGACTTATTTGTTGCCATTTGTGAGTCCAGTTGTGAGTCCAGTTGGAAAAAACAGTTTGAAAAAGGCTGAAAATCACTTGTAAAGGCAGTAGGCTTGAAGACAGAAAAGTGCTTGACAGGTGGCCAGAAATATCCACATCTTAGAACAGGTGTATTTTCTTCTTTTGTCCTCCTGCACATGTAAAAGCAAAGCAGCATGGCAGAGCTGCTGGTAGCTCCATTCATTTACTGAGTTTCATGGCTTAAGGTTATTTCCACCATGCTATACAGTTTCTGCAGCACAACAGGTCTATCTGATATTTTTTAATGTGTTATCTGAGAGCTAAGTCATCAACTATTACTTACTGACTTACTAAGTGTTACTGATGTAAGCCTTATTACTAGGCTTACTGACATCCATTAAAGATGTAAGAAGGATCTCAGCCTGAACATATTTAAAATCAGGAAGATTATCCATGTTTGTGCAACTCGAGGTAAACTATCTTCAATAGTTTCAAAAGACATCAAAGTTTGTGGGTATTTCTGAGTCTAGATACGAGCTTGCTTATAGTCAAAAATGTCTGATACGTTTGAGATGCACAAGGACTACTTTTTAAATCTTTTTATTAAAACAAAGAACCAGCCCAAGTCATCAGAAATTTTCTGGATAGACATCAGATGTCAAACAGCTAGGCAGCTATTACTGGTTAGACCCTGTCCTGATGTGAATATTTTTTGCTAGAGAACAAGTCAACTCCTTAAGTCATGAAGAAAAAAAAAAAATGCTCCAAATTTGTAGTAAATGCTCTTATTTGTAGTAAAAATTAACAGTTAAAAAAAGAGATGTAGCTAATATTTTAAAACACTTCAGATGCTTCATATTCCACAGGTATTGAAAAATATTTTTTTCACCCCATTTGAATTCTAGCTCTCATAAGCTTAATGAAATAGTATAATAGTAACAGAATGGCATAGCATGTAAAGCAAAAGGAGATTATTTCTCTGCTTTGACTGTGAGGGAAAAAATGGGTCAAGGAGAAGCTGGTGGTTTTAGGTGGGAAGTCTGAATGGAGATGGAGCTCTGTAACTAACAGATTTCCCCTTACTTCAGCTCTCACTGACAGACTGAAGACAGAGGCAGAAACCTTCCATGAAAGACGACAGTGAAGAGCTGCAGAGCACAACCTTGGTTCTGTTTCTGACCAACGTAGGCTAAACACCTTGTGTAACCTACTCCAGGGCTTGTAGTTAGGGGCTCTTGGCTTGTGTTCCACTGAAGTCATGAATGGTCTCTCATGGACTTGCAAGCTGTTGCTGTAAAAACTAATCAGACTACATCTGTTAAATAATCCATGAGCAATTACACACCTATATTTAAAAAAATATACTAGACAGTGTGCATGCAAAAAAGAAACCTCAGCCCTTTACTGGATTTATTCTCAGGAGATGTATGGAATGGAAAAAGCACATGGGATGTGTTCCAGCTTACTCTTAGTTGATGGAAAGATCCACATTGATTTCTATGAGCTGCAGGTGAGTCAAACAGTGCATGTGAATTTTATGTCTTGCTGATGCACTGTAATCAACTGCTGAGGAAAATTATCTTGCATGTCTGATTTTGATGCCTAGCCTGCCCCTTGTGCCCCTTTCAAATTATTCTCATTGTTCTCAATAAAGGAGAAAACTCACTGTGCATCATCTGCATGTCCGCCATATGGCTATTGAGAAAAACTTCCACAAAATGCGTAGCATCTTCTGGCAAGGCAGAAGTTGAAGAAAAGTCTGCTTTGATGGATAAATTGTTCAGGTATAGGTTACAAACATGAAAACATGGTCCCTTAAATGTGACCAATGTTAGCAAGTTGCATGCATTCAATCCAAGGCAATAGCAACACTGCCTGTGAACTGGTTTAATTTATGAGAGCAGGGTGGGGTTTTCCCCCCAGGACTGACAAATCATTCTTAAGAGAAAAATGCTTTTTTAGTAGGACCTTTCTTTCTTCTTTTTATTTATTTCTCTGTACACTTTTAGAGACTCCTGTGCATGGCTGCCAGTTTTCGGGAATTAAAATGATACATCAAATTCTAAGTGATAGGACAGTAGCAGTTAAATTAAAGCAATTCGCTACATTAATTTTATTTCAATTATATGGAAATACAATCTACCCTGAAAATATGTGAAATTGCTCAGGGTCACAGAATAACCCACTTCATGTGCAAGTTATCAAGTTACAAATTGCAGAAATGTAAACGTCCCTCTGCTGTACAATCTCTGTACCATTTTACCATTTCTGGTTAAAGCAGCACTAGGCAAGTCATCATATAGTTCCATCTAAGGGAAAAAAAAGGTTATTTTTCAGCTTTCTCCATGAGGTTATCTGTCACTACAGTCTTCTGTCATTGTGTATTTTTGGCTCAGTCATTGTGCTTAAAAGTAAGAATAATAGATTTTTTGGTTCAAGAAGAGACTTTCCTAAGGGAATACTTTGCCTTTGTTGTGTAAAATCTATAAAATGCCTGACCAGAACAATACAATCAATAAAACAGGCACTGAACTAGGGATGGATAATAATATTTTCTTTTCACTCTAGGAAGAATAAGAAACAAAATAGGCATACATTTCTACAGCAAGCACATTTGTGCTTGTGGCCGTCTGTGTTATTTAATGCTAACAGAAACTGGTTGCTTTGTTGCCTGAAACACAGACTTTGCTCCATTCTCTTCAGAGTTTTGTTTCTTCTCATATTCCATCTCTGGGATCCAGTAAAGCAATTGAGCCCCTTTCCATCAGCTTATTGCAGAAGAAGAAAGAATGTGTGGATTACTAGGATGTATCACTACATTAACTTTAGTCGCCTCAGGTATATTTACAATGATGTTTTCTTTATGATCTATAAAAGCTTGCAACAGAATTTCAGAGCTGCATATGAACTACAAATGAACTTGAGAGTGAAAGATTTTGTGAATATTTCAAGAAAGTTGGAAATAAAAATGGGAAGATTGTGGCAAGACAGGTGCTTTCTGGAGACCTGATTGTCCAAAAGTGGCTACTTTTAGGAGGAAAAGCTGTAAAGTGTAAAATTATTAATTACAAAATCAGTTCAGTCTTTAATGCAAGCCAACATGCCCTGTTCTAAATATATCAGAAGCTAAATCTCTCATTGTGGGAAAACAGAAGCAAAAAATGTTACTGCAAACACACAAAATTGACTGTGACCTGATGGAACAGTTATGAGTAAGGAACATGGTGTTCACTGTGCAAAGATGCACAATTATACATCAGATACTGACAGGATACTCTGGACTTCATGTTCTCCACATATCTGCCACTCAAGCCTTTAGACAGGTCTCATCACTATAGGAAATGGAGAGACAAATGGGATTTTTCTGTCCAAATATATTCCTTGATATGAGATAATTAAAGAAATCCATGCAACCCAGTGAGGTAACAAGATGTGACAGAGCTCAGAGGGTCACAGAAACCATTTAATTGCTGGAAGCCCACTAATCTAGGCCAGCAAGCATGGACCACTTAGTTGCCAAACTATCAGCTTTCAGCTGATTCTTTCAGGTTTATAATAGATTTGTTTATAGTCAAGCCCCCAGCCTCACTTCTTGCTTTTGTGGTGTAGCTGGAAATGTATTTGGGGAAAGATGGAAAACTGGTATCTGTGTTAAGGGGAGTTAGCCTTAATCCAGAGAGCTTCTATAACAAGTAGAAATGTAGTATGACAAAGCTGTAAGCATGATGTTTTGATGGTGCTGGCAGCATTTGATAGATGAGATGCACAACAAGCAAGTCTTTCAGAAATGGAAGTAATAAGTCCAATGACCATGCCTAGAATCTGCAGACTTACTTCTTCTTTTTCAAAGCATCAGCATGAGGAAAAAAATATCTGGATTCTTTTCCCAGCATTTGGGATTCTGAGCTTTTTTTTTTTCCAGCTCAGCTCTAGCACGCCCTGCAGCAAGTTATTTCATCTCATCGTGAGCTGTAGACCCTAACTATAAATTGAATCTAATGATAAAACCCAGGAAGAAGTACCTTCACACTGACCGTGACCAAAAGCATTTCTTGTCAAAATTTCTAAAACATACAGAAAGTTAAGAAGGATAATTCTCAAATTATCAGATAAAAAAGATGCACTTTTGGCAACCTCAAATCAAAAGGGGTGGCATTAGCAAAGAGTAGCAGGGGGAAAAGTGACCAAACTTCAAGCGCAGCTCAAGAAACTGTTTTCTGGGAATGTCATACCATCTCTGGGAGATGCCCAAGGGGATTGGCCTTTTTCTTATATTTAGGGAAAATTTGTCTCACTTGTCACATAGATGAAGGCATATTAGAGCAGGCTGAATTCAAGATGACAGTTTATTTTGTGAGTGTTTTGAAAGTCAAATACTAAACATGATATCCAGAAACTGGCCATTACACAAGCTTGATTTCCATCCCTGGTAGTAAGATGAAGTTTACCTCCAAGAGCTGAGGTCATAAATAAGCACAGTAAGTTAGGAAATAGCCCACAAAGCTTCTGTAGAGAGAAATTCTACCTTGCTAACCTGCAAAAGTCCCAGGAGGATGCTATCGGGGTCCTGGGTGCTTCCCTCCTCCTTCCCAATAGTTTCACAGGCCTTGCACACAGGCAGTGTCCTGACAGGTGTCAATGAGATAAAAGGGGACCTGGTGGAGTTAATATCTTTGTCTTCTCAAAAAGCCTTTGAACACATTTTTTATAAAAGATTATTTAAAAAAAAAATTCCAGGGGACTGGAAGAAAACATTTTTTATTGTCTGAAGTTTATTAACAGGTAGGAAGCAAAAGGTAGGTCTCAAAGGTCATCTTTTACAATGATGACCGGTCAGGAACAGAGTCCCCTAAGGATCAGTTCTGGAAGTGGCTTTATTGAATAACACCATCAGTGACTTGGGAAATAAACTAGCAATGAAATCTCAGAATCTGAGATGGTGCTGAGATCTCACAAGCAATCAAATTCCTTCAAAAGGACTGCAGAATATCCCTCTTCAGTAAATCTTAATTCCATTGGTAAAAAATATGTCAGATGAGCTTCAATGTAGGCAAATGTAAGGCAAAGAGAAAATAATCTAAACTCTGCTTACTTAGGGCTGAAATCATTTTTGGTATTCACAGTTCAGGCTCTTGGAGCTCCCTCAGCATATTGTGCAACAGAAGCAAAAAAGACAGCTTTAGGTCAGTACATGGAAAAAACAGAGGCAATCATTTTGCCACTGTATAAAACCCCAAGGCACACTCGTTCAAGTACTGCAGCCTAAGAGGGAGATGAGAGAGAAAGTGCAGAAAGGACAGGTAGATTGTAAAAAAAAAAAAAGCAACTGCGTTATCTAGAGAGAACAAAAAAGGTAGGATATAAAACATCTATTAAGTGGAAACTACTTTCCATACTCATAACTTTCTGTATTAGTGTGTCTTGTAAAAAGTGTAAAACACGAAGTAAAAGCCTTTGGAGTGTTACAGCCCTAGTAGCAGCACCCTTTAATGACATCAGAACCTTTATTATCACCTTCAAAAGGGGAATTAAGATTTATTTAACCAAAATTTTACCTGCAAGTTTAATGAAACTATCCAAACAAGAAAGAGTCTATCTTATATTTCTCCTTTTTTACAATAATAAGAGCATACTAAATTTAAATCTGAGAGAGTTTTCATGTTTATACCCTGGTATCTCACTTTGCAAGCAGGAAACCAAGCAGATAATTTTATTAAAAATAATGAAATTAGGAAAAGACTATTCTCTGTAGATACATAAAATGTATGAGTAAGTATGGAGTCTGCCAGAGGTAATATTTCAAGTTAGATTCCTAAATGCAATAACCAAACTTAAGCTACAGCAGCATAAACAGACATGAGTCATTGGAGAAGACAAAAATGATTGCTGTGACCATGAGAAAAAAGCCAACGTCCAGGCATGGAAAAATTGTCACTTCTCAGAATGACAGCTGGCAACTCTGGTTGTTTCTTTTTTTTTTTTTCTCCAGCCAAATTGTCTATCATTTTGGGGTTTATATTTTATTCAGAGTTGCAGCCAAGGGAGGTATTCAATATTTGGCCCATTTTTTCTAGATAGTGTATTCCCTGCCATCAAAAGAAAAGAAAGAAAAAATAATGCTTTAATCAGTAGCTCTTGTAGGAATTATTATGAACTACACCTAGTAAATGTCAGGGGCAAATTCTTAGTAATAATATGGAAATTAATTTGAAATATAGAATGGAAACTCTTTGCCTGAGAGACCTGATGAGCATCAATAATTAATGCTTCTTGGCATCAGAGGAGCAAATTCAGCCTTATGCCTGTGCAAAAGAAACAGATCAGATGCATTGTAGACCAAAGAGTTAAGGTTGTTGCAACACACATCCATTTTTGCAACCATTTGGGGCTAATATCATCACAAAGGTGGCTGCAGGCCATTAGAGGAGACTTTTGAAGCAAAGATGAATTTAACCTAAAAAGAAATACAAGAGAGGAATGGAAAGCAGTAGTGGAGGGGGAGAAAACCTGGAGTGGCTGCAGCTGCATGATGGATGGATCTCCTCATTGTGATCATGCCTAGCTTGGGGCCGCACATGGGACCCTCCTCCCCAGGGTGTCTGGGGCCACAGGGATTTTCATTACAGCCCCTGCATTCATTGTCAGAGTGTGGGGAGCCTTAGGGACACATGTGGGGTTGGAAAGGCAGTTATATCTCCAAAAATGTTGGTTAAAACCACACTTACCACAAAATAATGAAATTATTTTCCCCATAGAACCCTTAAGGCTATGATTGTGTACTGTGTGTAATGCAGGTTGATATAATTAGTTTAAGAAACTGTGAGATGTATGGGAATAGAGTGGCAGTGTACACAAACAATGTTAAAAATGATTTGTTTAAACTATGTGTACAGGGCAATTTTTCCCACTGACATTCATCCACTCCAATTTTGAGAGCTGTTTTGATTTTTCTGTCAGAGTTCTTTTTTAAAAAATTCTGTCCATGCATTATGCCAGCCAGTATTGTAGCAAAACTGAGAAAAAGGGGAAAGAAAGAAAAAAAAAAAGAAAAAGACAAGACAGAAACACAGGAACACAGCAGTCTCATTTTGCAGATCTGGCGTGAAGCACACTAACATTTCTTCACTTCAGATACCTCTAGTCCACTTTCCCGCACAATCAAGGAAATTAGATTAACTAATGCAGACTTCATCCAATGCCTACCACATATGTAGACACACACACATGTGTGCGCCTTCACACATACAATCCGAGCAGAAAATTCATTCTCTTTGGAAATAATAAGTGACACTTCCAGGAGCCCAGATGCAGAGAAAAGGCCTTCATGGGTTTTCTTTCAGGTTATGAGAAAACAATTTCTTTTCCTGGGAAGTATCTTAGCATTTTATCCATCATTTTCACACATGATTATAGTAAGGGTACAGAAGAGTAAAAGTGAGTTTTGACCTCGAGTTTCAATTTTGTTCCCAGGCCTCATGACAAGTTAATCTGAAGTCAGACTGTTGCATAAATAAAGGATGTAAAGTTCTTGCGCTGTACATCCAAGCTTACCCTAGCTGTAATGAGATGAAAATGCATTCTTATGTATTTTATTTTTGTTGCATTGCTTTTTATCCCTCATGAAATCCTACCTTACCAGGGGGACTATCAGCCATGTATTTACAGTGTGTGATGAAAAAGAGTACTACTATTTTCAAGGATTTTATTGGATAGAAAGCATCAGCTACAAAACACCACGAAGAACAACAGAACATTGTAGTGAAATAATCAAACAAAATGCAAGGTCAACTGAAATAACTGCTGTGAATCTAGGTTTAAAAATAGATTTTCAATTCAAGTCCTTTGTCCACCAGTTCCTTAAAATTGTTTTTCTTGTACAGAAGACAAAGTTTGCCCTCACTTTTGAAGTTTCTTTACCTGCATAAAATTGATCCTTGTCTTATAAAACTTTTTCTATCTGCTACTGGTAGACTTTGAGAATGTTGACTTTTAGGCTGTGCAGGGCAAGCACTTGAGTAAGTAGTTTATCCAGGGATGCAAACTTGATAGATGTAGGTTCATCACTACTGTAGAGTTCCAAGACATTAGTGACTAAAAGATATAACAGCATGTTAAGTATGAAATCTGTAAAGAAAATTTATTTTTTCAAATGCTTGAAACCAAAATATGATTCAGATTTCAAGCCCTGAATATGTAGCCTTATACTAAAACTATTCCAAATCTAGGGCTCAACCTGTGCCCACTTCCACAAGCCAATGCAGTTTTCACTTTAAAGAAGTAGAAGAAATGCTGCCGTATGGCTGTTGAAGGTGTGGCTGCTCCCATTGAAAAATCAGGAATAAATACTCAATAACAAGTGAAAAGGTGCAAGCTATTTTGTTTTATTTAATTTAATTTTATGTTCACTTAGCTTTAGATTATGACATATAAGGCAAGTTTAATTTAGACCCTCTGTTAAAAAAAAATATTAAAATGTACATTTAGCCAGCATTCAGTACTTCTAAAAGACATTTGAATAAAGTGTCTTTTCTTTTCCTCTAACAGGATTTAGCATGGCATTTTATGTTTCTAATCATAATTTTACAATATATTTTTCCCTTATGCATAAATCTGAGATTTTGATTTTTCTTTATGTAAGTCTAAATCATCGTAAATAATTTTAACTTTCTGTTGAAATCTCATAAAACCTACTGATCCAATTTCTGTGATGGTTCAAACAGACAAAGAATCACTGATTCATGTGAAGATGTGCCAATTTATTTTTAGGAGATAATTTGGCCAGGAGGAAATTAAATCAGTTTCTTTTCTATGTAGTTTTTCTTAATAATCAGAATAAAGTAAGGAAAAAACACTTATTGTTGTATAATGTATCTATAAGAAGAAAATCAACTAAATGCTATAATCACAAACAGAACAGGATGTCAGGCCTTATGCAATCTCTTAGGTATTATTAACACGAATTTTTTTGCTCACACAACCCTGGCCCCTCTTTGGGATGGTGGCCAGTTTGCTTTGTTGATATATTGATGTACTGTGGGGTGAGGGAGAATGGAAAATAGCCCAGATTTGGAGGAGAGTAGGAGGTTCCGTCAACTGTGCATTATTTCCTCCAGTGATACCTATATCCCAGCCAGTTTTAACTACCTATACATTTGGATGAATAAAGTAGGTTTTTTCACACAAAGGACTTTACTTTCCAGATAGTTACTAAAGCAACTTCCATGTTATGTGTGGAAACATCTGTCTGTCCTCTATTCACTGTCAGAACAATTTACAGTCAAATGTAGCAGAGTCTTTTCCCAGAATCTTAAAAAAACCCAAACTCATAACTCCCCTAACTTGCCTCTAATCTGGAATTACCACTGTAACAATCTACAACTTTTCAATAATTGCTCCAAACACGGAGCTAAAATTAGTTTGCCTGGGAATGTGTCACAAAACCCAGCTATGTCTGTCCTTCATTCACTAAGGCGTAGAGATATTTCCCCGGAAGACAAGAATGCAGAGCTGATCAACCGCTCATCCCACTGAAAAATAGCCCAACATCTGTTTCATTCTAAGGACACTGGTATTTGCATTTGAAATTACAGTTAAATGGAGAGTGTGTTATTTTCTGGCATAAAACCTAGTTTTAAAGATGCTGCAATTCAATGTGCATTCTTTTTCTGGATTCTAATTGTGCTTATAAATTATCTTCCTGCTTTGTAACAAACTGTGAAACTTTTTACATGATTTCAATGGCAGTATGCCTCAAAAGGATCTGTTAGAAGGATAGAGAGTTTCTGTCTTTCTGACACTCTTTCTAGAATAATTACACATTTTAACTTTTTGTCTGTCAGTTTCCTGGTTGTTTGACCATGCACCAAGGGAGAAGGAACATGAAATAGGTTGTATGCCAGGAATGGGACCTCTGCCCTGACTAAGAGCAGGAAATCAAAGACTCTCTTCTCCTGCAAGCTTGTTCAAAAACCTGTGTGTTGAATAGCTATTCTCTTGATTGGCATAAGAATGAAATTGGAAATGAATGCAAGTGGAAGCCTTTATCTGTTCTGAAATATTTGTAGCATTTAAGCACTGGATGGATGCATTAAATGTGCATCGTGTTCCATGACACTATGTTCCTTTGTTGAAAACCTGCTGACTGGTTATTTCCTTGATTATTGCCTAAATCTGCGATTTGTGAGAAACAATGAATATTAAGAATCTAAGTTTTAACACATTTTTAAGTTTTCTTCTATATTGTATTAGAATTTATGCCCCACATTTTATTTCTAAGTTGTTAGAATGTAAAACTGTCAATAATAAAGTAACCAAAAATATTCAGGTAACCTGATGTTCTACATCTGACCATAACATGCCTAGGAAAGAGCAGAGGACACCAGATCTGTATAGAGAAGGCTGATCCAGTAGATGTATTTCTTGCTGAAAAATCCAGTGTGGAAATGTATGATGTCTTTTCAATTACCCATGGAAAAATACTTGTTCTGTGGTTTATGTCCTGAGGGCTGCAACAATAAGTAGTGTGATTTGTGTTTCTTAATCTCATGGAGACAAGAGAGTTCTTTATGGAGATTTTTCTCTCCGCTGCTGTCAGTGGTCATGATAAATTGTGATTAAAAAAGTGTCCTCTAACTGAAATAACACTTACCTTAGGGCTTTACTTGCATGTGAGAGTTTTCTAGTGAGATGGAGAAGGATGCAGAAACAACAAAAAAAAAATAAATTGAGCCTTAGCGGATTAAATAAAGTTTCCCAGTAATGGCCATTTTTTAATGAGAAAATGACATACTGTTACTTTTGTAGTGGCATTTCTGTGTTTGCTTAGTTAATAGACTGACTTTTGTAGAGCTAAAATAATTTATGTGGGACGAGGATGGCAGAGATGTTATACTTTATATTCTTGTATGTGAAGAACTCCTTTATATTTCTCTACAACTATTTCTTCACATGCCACTAAAGGAAGCACTTCCTTCTCCTAAACCTTGGGTAGGAAAGAATGGTTGGTGTCTTGTCTACCATTATGGCTGGGTTCAATTGATTAGAATTTTTATTTCACCCTTTTCCTGTTCTCCTTTCAGGCTCCTTTTATGTGTTTTTGTACCTGCGTGCTATTTTTGCTAGTTTTATTTTTTTTTAATTTTTTTACAGATCATCCTAAATGCACAGGTAATCCTATAATGCCTGAGCTTTGTACTCTTGAACCGAAAGCATGTTCTAAACCCTTCAGGTAGAGATAAAACAGTTTGTCCTGTCACTTTTCTGTCCAGAGAGAGTACATAGGCAGGCTATAGCATGCATACAACTGAGATTCTTTGCATTTGACCTTAGGTAATGTAAATCACTATTTCTCTTCCAGCAGAAGCCAGCGGAGCTCAAAGTACTTTTCACTAAGTAGAAGCTGTTAATGACATTGCAATTAAATGCTCTGTACTTCTAATGCTAGATGACATTTTCACATACTGATATCTATAGTTTTCCACTGAATAAACACTGAAAGCAAAATCAGGGTCTGACACTTTTTGTAAGATTTACATTTTAACTCATCCTTTTTACTTCTCTGGCAGCGTGGAAAAGGTCTGTCCTCTGTCCCCTCAAATCCTCCCCCAACTTGTTTCTCTTATGTGACCAGATTATCTTGCATTTATCTCACTTTTCACT
This sequence comes from Clamator glandarius, assembly GCA_033459285.1. NCBI lineage: Eukaryota > Metazoa > Chordata > Aves > Cuculiformes > Cuculidae > Clamator > Clamator glandarius. The sequence goes on along the minus strand of JAUNZM010000245.1, from coordinate 5,183,469 downwards.
CCAACAGCCACAAACACAACATGATTCCCTGTTACAGTAATGGAATACATATATGAAGAGACTCTCATGTGCACATGACAGATATGTTATAGGATGGCAAAGTGGGCATTATTACTGAAGAAACCTTACTTAGATCTTGTTTCAACTGGGAAACAGCCTGATCTTTACGTTAGTGATCTTGGACACATGTTAAATAAAGAATTATGACTGCTGGGACAAACAGGGATGAAATATTTTTAACTAATTAATCATATGCATTAATATTTGACATGTTTGTTACCCTCTTTGTCCTATTTATGGTGAGTGCTTTGGACAATTGAATTAAGTTTGATATGTATTTAACTCACACCAGGGATACAGATGGATAAAAAAAGTTTAAATGCCATAGTCAGTGAATTTTGCCAGTATTTCTATTCTCGACTGGTCACAACTATGACTATATTGCTTTATTTATGGTAACTTAAATGCAAAAACCTTAGTCTATCAGCTGCTAAGAAATGTTTCATTTAACCTTTCACATTATTTTGAGTGGATATGTCAGCCAGTTTATTTCTTTTCCTTTATCACATGTGACTTTAACCTGTTAATCGTCTCCTACATATACTTCCTGAAGGAGGAAGAATTGACCTTTCAATGTAATATGATTTTATCGTTCTGCATCCTTTGACAGAACTGTAATACAGTGATTCATCTTCCTATGATTCTACCAGGGAGCTTGGTACCTTATTTTGTAAAGACAGGAAATATGTATTCACAAAGGAACGATAAGTGAAAATCTCTTCCATGCAGAAGTGGAGAAGACATTATCTCCCTTAACGAGATCTGGATTTCATATTCTCACCATCTTCTGATCCCACAGGGACTCCTCCAGAGATATTTGTTTATGTAGCACAACACAATATTTTTTGAAAGATTTGAGAGATGTATTTCATTCCAAAATTATTCTTTCTAGTGAAGAAGTAAAACAAAGAGTAAATTATCATTATGTGGTCAATCCTTTCAATAAAAGTGCCTGGCAGCCTTTCATCCTTGTCTTTGTAGACAAGAAGACTCAACTTGGTCTGAAATGTCTTACTCTGAGTAAGACTATTCCTTTCTAATGACCGCATAGGTAGCCTTGTCTCCTAGCTTAAACACCTTAATCAACCTAATTTCTTCTATTTGGATCTGTTAATTAATGTTTCTGACCTGGGATGTGTTTATTTTAGATGGGCTAAAAGCCATCAGAATATAGTCTATGTTGACAACAGTGTGGGGCAACCGTGTTCCTAACCAAAGTGAATCAACTAGGTGAAGAATATCCCTATGTTAAATGCCACAAAGTTGGGAATACCTTTTGTTATGTCATGCTTTCCTCACTGACATGCAAATGTAGCCATATTTCTATACAGGGTTCCAAATAAATTATGCTTTGTTTGGAAGATCTGGATCACATGCCTGCACACTACAAAGTTAAGGAGAAGAAAAAACTATATGCATTAATCATTGTCCTGCTCTCCGTCACTACCTCTATTTTCTTCCTTCAGAATATTTCTTATTTTAATATATTCTGTACATTTAAGAGTTAAATTATCTGTTTTTAAGAAGTTTATGCTATGAGTCCTTTGCTTATCTAAATACATGGTGGTGGCTCTACAGATTATTCCTGCAGCTCCTGCTTCTATCTGGATAACAATAGTGCACTTTAAAGAGTAGCTCACTTTACCAGCCCTTGTTTAAACAGGGCAGGTATGTCAATCTATTTTGCCTGCCATTTTTTTTATAATTATTCTCTTGACAGGCAACTATGGTAATGATTGTGTTTTGCTACTCTTAGATTGGTGCTGACTCCCTTCTTCTATCCTTTTTATTTCTTTAATCTATGGATGGCAACCATTACATTACAATAAAAGTTTACTTTTGGCCCAACTGTTGCAACTTCCTTGTTTTCCTGTAGCAATGTAACTATTTAAAAAAAAAAAAAAAGCAGCCCAAATAAACTGAATAGAACACTGAGAGGTTTTGCTTTGCAGACAGGGGTGGTTTGTACATTTCCATCAGTCCTTAGAGAAGCTTCTCATCCTAAGATACCAGTTAGAAATGCAGATATTGCTTCCTAAGCAGGAAAATAAAGCTTTTCCAGGTCTGAGAGGTGAAAATTTGAAGCAAAATAGAGGGTGGCCCCACAGATTTTCCTTTCTATATCAGAAATGCAAGCAAATTTCATTCCTAGGTTATATGCTCTGCCAAGAAGTCTCCCATCCTGAAAGAAGACAACCAGTACAGCGGCAGTGATGGGGAGACTGGAGGGGATCCTCAGATGGAAACTGTGCTACTTTTCCTTACTACTTAGGAGCTCTGCTTTAAGCAGGCATGCAGTCCTGCTTCTCTTACATATGAAAATTGATGAGAAGGCTTATCATCTTGAACATATGTATAAAATTTTTGGCTGTGTTAAACAACCAACTTACTTTTAGAGCCATTGACATTACAGAACAGATCTGCATCACTTACATTTACCAAGGCCTGCTGGGTAACAAGATTTCTTTCGGGGGACGGTTCACCTGTGCTAGCCAGATGTTTTGTTTTCCTTTTGTCTGCCTTACTGAGAGCTTCTGGTGCCTGTTGCACCAGTACCACCAGAGAGAGAAAGAGAGCAGTAGGAAGCAAAGAATGTCTCCTGGGAAGAGAGGACATATTGCAAGTTCAGAAATGGTTGGAATGAACTAGGCAACAGCTGCTCACAGTCTGGAAGGTGCCATTTGAATGAACTCTTCAGCTTGCTTACTCTGCTGAACACAAATGCAGAGAAAACTTAACTGCTCCTCCACTATGTGACTCCATTGGAAATTAATTTGAACAAGCTTAACCTCTAACTCACTTTTCTGTTGCTTTAAGGATTTCTGTACCCAGAAATCCCATTTCCTTAAAGTAATTACTAGCATTTCATTGAGTGATTGGATAAATAACCAGGTAGTAACTAATATTTTAATCCAAAAGAGTTTTTAATTAATCTATTCAATTTCCAGGAGGCTGGAATTATGATGAGTCTAAGATGCTGGCCAGCTACCTGAATTAATTCCATTTAATAAAAGAGGAAAAAAAAGAGAGAAGCTCAGGGTTTATCATAGCTTCCCATAAACTTCCCAGCGGGCAGCATCTTTCCAAAGCACCCAATACCTGCAGCAAAATAACTTCCAAGAGATGTTGCTAGATGTTCCTAGAAAACTGTTAAACTAGGTAGGAAGAAAAAAGGAAAAAAAAAACAAAACCAAAACAAAACCAACAAAAAAGAACCCAAACCAATTCAAGGGTTTGCAAGAAGCCCTGCTGAGCTGTGAATAAAGAAGAGGAGGCCACTATGTTGCAAATATAAAGGAACACATTACAGCTTTGCAGAAATGACAGTTGTGAATGAACCACCTTTCTCCACAGCTGTGTCAAAATGGCTGTGGGGAAGCTGGAAAGCCTGAAGATTGATATATTTGCTCACACACAATTTTTTAGTCGGCGAATTCTCAGGAAACTCAAGTGCTCTTTATGAGGATAAGGTGGTGGGAAAAATCTGGCATATACCTTTATATTCTTCAAATAGGAGCATAAACTATATCCAAAGGTAACAAAGAAATCCAATGCATGATAACTGTGCCTTGCCAATGCCACAGCAATGCTTTTCAATTAACACTGAGCCTGTTGCATACCACAATGCAGAAACTTGCTGACACGGGCCACTGGGGTTATCTAACACTTCTGATACAACTGCATCGCTTGCATGTTTGATACAACCTTCTGTCTCATTGTTGAAGAAAAAGTAAAAATATTTAGGAAGTAAGCCACCAGAAGCAAAGAAAAAGTGATGGGAAGGTAGAAGAGCACAGCAAATCAATTTCACTTATGAATATCAGCTGTTTATACTTTAAAGACAATGGAAGAGAGAATTCTCAGAATATGAATGCTGTCACATGGAGGAAAATACACCTGTCAGAGGTTGATTACCATTAATGAATACAGAGTGAGGCTACATCGAGCCAATTCCAATGTATCACATTAAAAAAAACCCAACAAAACAACTAACTAAACTGCTCCCGTGACCCCATAATTGTACGATATGTACAATAGAAAGAAGAAAACTAAGGAATACATTCCCAAGAGGAATTTAGGTGACCCTGAAAGCTCAAACTGCTTTTATTCTACTGATCTTTGAGAATAAGCCATTTGTTTTAGGCCTTTATGTGAGTCGAGGGAGGGGAGAAGTAGCCTAACAGAAGCTTTTGAAATGATTTGAAGATCTGTTTCAGCATGTTAATAGACTAGTGAGGGAAGTTATACACAGTTAGAAAAAATATTCTTATGGCACTCATCCTACCCATTGCAGCTGATAGACACTTTAGAACTCTCAGTCTGTGATTCAATTAAACAAAAAACTAGAAGTAAGAAGTTTTTGGCAGAGAATCTAAATTATATCAACTATGTGAATTGCTTGTCAGGAATCTAGCAGCTGTTTTCCTGCAGTCAAGGGAAAAGTAAAGCTGTGAGAGTTACAAGCTGCTCACCAATTCATCAGTTCCTTTACACAGGAATAATCTGAAATTCTCCAACACCCACTGGAGTGAAAACTCCTCCATGCCAAAAAACTTTCTACAGACAGGCTTCAATAATCTGCCCCCAAGATTGCACTTGAGGTTCCCTGAAGAGGAAGAGAGATGATATTAAAAGTGAGCTGATTTGTCTCTTCAAATTATATTCCACTGCTGATGAGCACGGGGAGCAGTGAGGCAAATCTAGACTCATGCAGAAGAACAGGCTGTGCTTTTAGGAGCAGACAGGCAGGGCTGAGGGAGGTAAGGGAGAAGCAAGTGCTGAGGTCCTTCTGAAAGCAGGAGTTCCTACCTTTTAAGTCATGCCATTAACTCTGCTAATCCACTGGATGCCCACGAGATAAACACCCAGCCCATTGCTACTGTGAACCACAAAGTCAAAATATGTACAGCAACGGCTGCAGTGCCTCAAGGGATGGCTCTGTAGATTAGACTTTATGAGCTAGGACTTACGCTAAATGGGAGTGAAGAACCATTGACTTCCAACCTGGGGGAACTTTTCTATGACATACAGTGAGATAACCTGTACACATCTGAAAGCTTCAGAAATGGATGTCTTACCTTAGTCTCTGGAAGTGGTCTGTGTATTCAGGGCAATTATTCCAGCACCATAAACAAGATTTCTTCAATCAATACCTACTGAATACTAAGCACCTTGAATTCAGCTGACACACACAGTGAAAATTGGCTTCAACTTTCAGAAAACCAGTAGTTAAAGATAGGTATATGTATATACATATATATATGGTTTTGATTACATTTAAGGACTGTATGCAAGCCCAGATTCATATTTTCCCCACTTCTTAAAACATATTACATCTGAATATGAGTCATACCTACCAAAATCTCTCCAACACTTTTAGCAGTTTAAAGGGATATTTCAGCCACATAAAATATAAGAAATATCTTTGCCATAAGTGATTCTCTTAAATTGTGTTATGTTTTCTTCCTGCATACTGGTTGGACCAAAAGCATGTTTAATGCTGGTAGCTATCAGCTGATACATGGATCATAAAGATCTGCTGTGATATTTTGATATTTTTCTAATGCATGCCAAGCAGCTGGATGCTACAAATATATGATGCACGGAACAGAAACTTAAAGCCACAGTTGCTTTCTAGACTCTGTGCCTGCAATAAATCTGCGGCTTCCAGGGGCCTAATTATGTATTTTAAATGAGGCATACACTTAAATATCTTGCCAAGTCAAAACCTTTTTCTGTAAGCTCTCTTGCTAGCTATTTTTACCCATTTTTTAGCATAATGCAAAATATATCTCCCACTTGGGTGCTCTAATACAGAGTGAATAATTAGAACTGAATAGAAAACAGAAATATTTTTAGGAAAAATGCCCCCTCCCACCCTTCTCATGCTTCATCTCAAAATATTCCAATGAGAAACTACAGTTACAAAATAAAATTTATGACAAGAGAAATGTAAAAAAAATCTAGAAATATAAAGCAACTAATCATAACAATGCATAAACTATTTTAGCTACCTTTTTCCTAAGTAAATGATTGGCTATGTGAACACTGCTATTAATTTCCACAAAAAAATTCATTAGATAAAGTATATTTACTCAGTGAGAGTGGTAGTGTCAGAATGTGGCTCTAGTGGTTTAGCATTCTAATTCAATTTGCTGACTGCCAGTACTGATAGCATTTTAAATGCAGGTTTAGAGTAAATAAGTCAGCAACTGAATGCTTTGTAATAATTTAAGATCGCTTGCTGATGTCAACCATTTCTCTTTCTTTCTATTACAGTATATGCATTCAGAGAAAGTTTGGGAAAAAAATAAAAACTAGTAAATCAGTAACATTCTGTTGCATATGCAATACTCCACTCATTATTTTAGTTACTTATAATGAATATATTGCATGGGTATATCAGTGACCAGTCATTAGCTCGGACATACTATGGTAATAAATATATAAAATTTGGGGAAACACATAATACAATTCTGGGGATTTTTAATCCATTATTTTTTCTGGCTTGATTCAAACCCTTCCAAGCAGTATAGAATACTGTGTGCTCTGGTGATTAAGAAGCAATAAGAGAGAGAAAGTGTTTTATAAAACAATATTATTTTGTACTGATAAGCAAAGAAGCATATCTTGCAGGCATCTACTGCTTCCCAAATATTCTGAGTCTAGAATTGTGGTATATCAAACAAACCTTTTTAAAATTTATTTCCTTTTCCTTCCTATATTTCTCCCCCTTTTTTTCTCTCTATTTTTCCTTTCTTTCTCACTCACCCCCTCAGTCTTTCATCTTTTTCCCTCGTGTCTTTCTGTGAAAGCTGATTGTCCATAGAGAAGAATTCATAAAGGACATTAAACATTCTATTGTAAAATTCCAAACTGTCCTTGTACAACTTGACCCTGTAGTACATTTAGCAGATATTTCAGAGGGGGTTGTTTTATACAACTATCGCGGTGAACCTGGTTCTTAGTTTCTTATTAGAAAATTAATTCCATTTCTAAGTGGGTGATCTATCAGAATGGAAAATGTGTAGCTTATCATAGCAATGAAGAAACTGGATTTTGTCTGAGAAACTATTTAGCACAACTGTTATTACTTTCATATCATGAGTGCAAGTTAAAACAGACGTCTGATAGTGAATATATATTGAAATTATTGAAAACAGCGCTGCTTAGCTCACTGAACCTAAACGGTAGTTACAGCATGAAGCTCAGAGCTAAGAAAGTTACAATAAGGAAATAAATACAGGAAAAGAAAATAAAGGGAGTTCAATAGGTGAGAAAATATAGGATGATGGGCAAGAAACTAGTTGGAAAGTGATGGTGCGTTGTTAAGCATGTTGGAATTTTAGAAGAAAGGGATGTTTGCCAAAATTACAATTAAAGAAGGTTGCCAAAGTTAATTTTCTTTGTTTTTTTCATCCTGTTTTTTCATAATGTTCAGGCGCAAAATGATGTCAACAAAGGTATTGAATGATTGAGTCCAAAAGGGCTGAGGAACTAAATAGTGCACCTAGTGTTTCCTCCATTCTTCTCTTGTTTTCTGACCTTGCATTTTAACCCATTTACTGATTTTTTAATTCTTTTTAGTCTGATTTAGACTGTCATCTCTTCAACTGTATTTCTTGTTGGCCTTCTTTTATAATGCTTTTTCTACAGCCTTGCTTTCTGTTCTCCTTTCACCTACAATCTGTACCTGCTCCTTTTTCATACTTTCTAGAGCTATCCTCTGTGACAGTTTACACTACATTAATACAAGTTCCCAATGCTTCCATTGCTCACCTGCAGCTTAACTTTCTTTTCTTTAAGCATCACAGTTTCTCTTGTTACAGTTTCCATGAAGCAATTTAGTCAAATAAAGAATTCAACAAGTTATATTATTATATTTCAGAAATCAACCAGTTGGGTAATTTACTCATTGAAAAAATGTCATTTGTTTCATAAAATAAAGAGAGTGTAGAGGAGCACATCCCTTTGTGGTTTTGTGAACTCACAAACCTTCAGAGAACATTGTTAATCTACACGATGTCCTTGAATGATAGATTTTGCATTTAAATGACTTTAGGTTATATAACATGACAAGTAAATGGAGAAAATATTGTTACCTAAACTCCTGTGGAGAATCCAATGGATTCCTTCCTCCAGAAAATACAAAAGGAATAACTTCTGCCTGCAAAATGGGAGCTGCAGCTACCATTGCTTTCAGCAGCTCCATGAACCTGAGAGCCTGACATGTTCCTGCAAAAGCAAATTGTGTTGAGATGGATTGAGTCTACCAGACTGGCATGTTTGTCCATTGTGCTTTTGGCATATGAATATTTATTGTGTGAAAAGTTTTAATTTAATGAATAAGTCTGGTTTTCTCCTTTTGGAGGAACTACGTATTTCCTATTTCTTTGAGTCTCTATCTGTGGGATTTTTATTGGGGGGGGCGATACATCTTGATCATGCAGATAAGGACTGGAGAATGCACAGAGGTGATAAACTCAATATATTTTGTCTGATCACTCAGCCTTTCTACTAAAGATTACTGAGCAGAAGTCACCACACAACATCTTTAGAAATGCTGGCAGCAGGAAGAAGCAATCAAATAGCCCCAATCAGCAAAGGCATAAAACCTCTTTACTTCTTGGGTGGAGCCATGATTCTCAAAGCTAAAAATGTGAATGTGAAATGAATTTTGTAGTTAAATCCAGCTGGAGGTCAGTTACAAGTGGGATCCCCCAGGGCTAGGTGCTGGGTCCAGCCCTGTTCAATGTCTTTATCAATGACTTGGATGAAGGCATCGAGTGCACCCTTAGCAAGTTTGCAGACGACACTAAGCTGGGTGGAAGTGTGGATCTGCTGGAGGGTAGGGAGGCTCTGCAAAGGGACCTGAACAGGCTGGACTGCTGGGCAGAGTCCAGTGACATGAGGTTTAACAAGGCCAAATGCCGGGTCCTGCACTTGGGGCACAACAACCCTGTGCAGCTACAGACTAGGAGAAGTCTGTCTAGAAAGCTGCCAGGAGGAGAAGGACCTGGGGGTGTTGGTTGACAACCGACTGAACATGAGCCAGAAGTGTGCCCAGGTGGCCAAGAAGGCCAATGGCATCTTGGCTTGTATTGGAACCGGCGTAACCAGCAGGTCCAGGGGAGGTTATTCTCCCTCTGTACTCGGCACTGGTGAGACTGCTCCTCGAATCCTGTGTTCAGTTCTGGGCCCCTCACCACAAGAGGGATGTTGAGGCTCTGGAGCGAGTCCTGAGAAGAGCAATGAAGCTGGTGAATCACAGAATCACAGAATAACCAGGTTGGAAGAGACCCACTGGATCGTCGAGTCCAACCATTCCAACCAATCCCTAAATCATGCTCCTAAGCACCTCGTCTACCCTAAACTTAAACACCTCCAGGGACGGCGACTCAACCACCTCCCTGGGCAGACCGTTCCAATGCCTAACCACCCTCTCTGTGAAGACTTTTTCCTAATCTCAAGCCTAAATCTCCCCTGGTGGAGCTTGAGGCCAGTCCCTCTCATCCTGTCCCCTGTCACTTGGGAGAAGAGGCCAGCTCCCTCCTCTCCACAACCTCCCTTCAGGTAGTTGTAGAGAGTAATAAGGTCTCCCCTCAGCCTCCTCTTCTCCAGGCTGAACAACCCCAGCTCTCTCAGCCACTCCTCGTAAGGCCTGTTCTCCAGCCCCTTCACCAGCTTCGTTGCCCTTCTCTGGACTCGCTCCAGAGCCTCAACATCCTTCTTGTGGTGAGGGCCCCAGAACTGAACACAGGACTCGAGGTGCGGTCTCACCAGTGCCGAGTACAGAGGGAGAATAACTTCCCTGGACCTGCTGGTCACGCCGTTTCTGATACAAGCCAAGATGCCATTGGCCTTCTTGGCCACCTGGGCACACTGCTGGCTCATGTTCAGTGGTTTATCAACCAACACCCCCAGGTCCTTCTCCTCCTGGCAGCTTTCCAGCCAGGTTTCTCCTAGTTTGTACCTCTGCTTAGGGTTGTTGTGCCCCAAGTGCAGGACCCGGCATTTGGCCTTGTTAAACCTCATGCCGTTGGTCTCAGCCCAGCAGTCCAGCCTGTTCAGATCCCTTTGGAGCCTCCCGACCCTCCAGCAGATCCACACTTCCACCCAGCTTAGTGTCATCTGCAAACTTACTAAGGGAGCACTCGATGCCTTCGTCCAGGTCGTTGATAAAGACATTGAACAGGGCTGGACCCAGGACTGAGCCCTGGGGAACCCCACTTGTCACTGGCCTCCAGCTGGATTTAACTCCATTTACCACCACCCTCTGGGCCCGGTCATTCAACCAGTTTTTCACCCAGGAGAGTGTGCGCCTGTCCAGGCCAGAGACTGACAGTTTCCAAAGCAGAATGCTGGGAGAAACTGTGTTAAAGGCTATAGAAGGGGCTGGAGAACAGGCCTTATGAGGAGCGGCTGAGAGAGCTGGGGGTGTTTAGCCTGGAGAAGAGGAGGCTGAGGGGAGACCTCATTGCTCTCTACAACTACCTGAAAGGAGATTGTGGATAGGAGGTTGCTGGCCTCTTCTCCCAAGTGACAGGGGACAAGACGAGAGGGAATGGCCTCAAGCTCCACCAGAGGGGTTTCAGGCTTGACATTAGGAAAAAATTTTTCACAGAAAGGGTCATTGGGCACTGACAGAGGCTGCCCAGGGAGGTGGTTGAGTCACCTTCCCTGGAGATGTTTAAAAGACGGGTGGATGAGGTGCTGAGGGACGAGGTTTAGTGATTGATGGGAATGGTTGGACTCGATGATCCAGTGGGTCTTTCCAATCTAGTTATTCTATGATTCTATGAATGTGTTTACTGTCTCTAGTAAGTCACATCAGTGAATACATTATGTAAACTGTTCTGCTCTTCATCCTGCTCTCTACTACTACAATAATACTTCAATGAATATCAGATAGAAAAGTGATGTGTCACAGATTGTACATGTGTGACTCTGACTATCTAAATCCAGTATCACTGAGGTGACAGTGCCAGAAGAAAGAGGTAGGCTTGAAGTTTTGAGAGGCAGTAGTGACAGGAAGCAAGGAGGAGTTGTGGAGTGAGGAAGGCTAGAAATATTGCTTTGGTGGAGGAGAGGTTATCTATGTGGGTGTTAAATATTTAATGTTAATATTTTTATGTCCAGACAGACTGTCTTGCATCTGGCAGCAATGTAAAAAAACAAATTAAACATTTTTTAATGTATCTTTTTTTTTTTTGTAAGATTTTTTACTATCTTTCTGACCTTCAATTCCTCACAATGATTTATTGCCCTCAGTATAGAATTTATGAAGTTTCATTGTCTATGTCTCAGAATCACTCTGCGTTACCTGCTGACCTTGTCTATACTTCAAACACTTTTTAAAAGGAAATAATTTAATCATAGAGAATAAGGCTTAATTCTTCTGCCTGAAAGCAATTCAGGGAGGGATGTGTGTTTTGATCGTATTGCAAGGTGGAATGCTTTTGGAGTGTGTTGCAAAGCATGTTTATCATCAAATCCTCCTCTTCCTGCTCAGTATTTGAATAAATCCGTCGGCTGCCCACAGTATTTTAGAAGTATGGATAATAAATTTTGGATGTTTCATATTCTTTAGCCCCATAGATGTAAACAATCATTTTGACACATTGATGGTCTTTTTTACATTCTATAGGAAACTGGCACTAACATTGGTTTCTTTGCATAACATCCATTTTGCATAAAAGGAAGGGCATCTTTATACAAGTGAGGAATTTAGCAATCTTCAGCTTTTTCATCCTTCAGGTCAAATGACTAACAGCCAGATATACAGGGGTGTAGATACAGATGTATATAACACACATACATATCTGTGCAATATATTCATTACTCAAGTCTAGAAATATTGCATGATGAATGTGCATACAATCTGTTAACTCGCCCATTTTATCCCAGAACTTATTCAAACAACATAGGTTGTTTTGGAAAACACTCATTTTATATAGCATTATAGAATCACAGAATCATTAAGGCTGGAGAAGAACCCTAAGGTTATCCAGTCCAACAATCAGCCCAGCACCAACATGCATGCTAAATCATGTCACAAAGTGCCATGTCTATCTGTTTTTTTAACACCTCCAGAGAAGGAGACTCCAATACATACCAGTAAGAAGTAGTATTTCTCAATTTTATTACGTGGCCTGTGCTGAGGGTGTCTAAGTGATCTAGATTTCTTCCATCTATAAAATAAGCCGCTTATTTAAAGGAGTTTCATATTCATTATTAGTTCCCTCAAAACTATTCACAGTTAGACTCCTTGGCAAAGTCCTGGTCCACTCATTATCCTGAAAGGTGTCAAAGATAGACAGGTAAGATAAAGGGAGAAACCACAGAAACCTGTATGTTAAAACATAAAGAAGTAGAATAACAGACTCAAAGCAACAAGGAAAATCTAGTCAAATTTAATTGAAATCTTATACCTTGTATTATATGAGTTAAGACAAAAGTTCTACTAGTTCATTCTGACTGTATGAATAAGTGAATACATGTTCAAAACTTTTAAGTAGAAATAACATTTGGCATTTATATTTAGTTTCAAGACCATGAATATGATTTAAATACTGCAGTGAAACTACTACTGTATCCTTTGAGATTTTTGATGAACATATTTTACAGGTAAGAATACTGAAGTTTGTTGAATGAATTGATGTGGTCAATACCACATTACAGACACTGACAAAAATGTGGCAGAAAATCCAAAACTTATCCTTTAAACACTAGGAAAAAACCAGAAGTTTATAGGAAACAAGAAAAACACAAAACATGATAACTTTGTGAGCACCAAGGTTACATTGTGGAAGATATATGATTTACCTGCACAAAACAGATAAATTTTGAGTCTCCTATGTTATTACTGCTATTGTTTTTAGAATATATATCTATACACACTAGCAGTTTCACGATGTTATAATATAAAGCGATATAAGAGGGCTACTTCTCTGGGCAATTTGAAACAGAATGGTCTAATAATAGTGATTAAGTAGTCACTCTACTCTAGTACAAATGAAAAATTCCTAAAATCATGTTTCCCTAGTTTCTCCCAAAATGGTTTTCTGAGTATTAGGGCTGTAACTGACATGTCTATTCGAGGACTGGTGTTAATTTGTATCACAGATTGTTGGTTAGGATCATTTAAAATATAATTACCCTGAAGAAATAATGCATCATGATTTCCTTATGCCCTCTTTTCTTAATACTAGACATTCAGGATTTTAAGTGCCTCTGCATGGCCCACCTGAATGAAAGTGGGAACATGTATGTAGTTCTAAAATAGCTGTGCTTTTGTGATTTTAACATGCTTAGGCCCCTTATATCTTCTATATGAAACTTAAGAGACAAAGATAAATGATATGATGAAAATGCAAACAAAGCATTCGCTGTGATATTGATACAAGCATTAAATGGTTTGTAAAGATTTTAAACGAAAAATAAAATAATCATCCAAAGACATTTAATGCTAGTGTAATAATAAAATTACAGTCTGGGCTACAGATAACTAAATTCTAACAAATCATTTGCACAGTCTATCCATCCTTCTTCTCCCTAGACACAAATACATGGTATAAAAGATGTTGAATGGAATAAGCAGAGATACGCAATAACCCGGATATTTTAATATCTTAAAACAAAGAAAGATATATTCCATAATTAATTGCTATTTATTGAGGTTTGAGTTCTGCCACATTTAAAAAGACCGAGAAATATTTTCCCCATAGTGTTTCCCATGTCTTTCATTGTTTCTTCTTACTGTACACGATGCAACACAGCGGTGGAAGGGTGGCAGAATAAAGGGTACCTTATTTTCAGGAGAAGATTTGTACAATTTCAGATTCAATTTCTATCCAGTACTCCAACTCAACTATCAATAGCTTTCTGCCTAATAGAGAAAGCAGTGGGAATTTTTTTGGTGTTCACATTTAATGTGAAATACTGCATGTATTGTTCTATATATGGTTATTGAGAACACAATAGCTATATCAGTGATTTCTGCTGTACTTTGGCAAAAGTAGGGATGAATTGAACTTGTTTCAGGAGGGAATATTTTTACAATCCCAGTTCTCACTAAGAAAAAAAAATATATTGCTAAACACCTAGGAAAATCACCTAAAATATATACACTTCAATCTAAGAATGTGGTCATTGTTGCAAACTAAACTTCTTTTCTAGAATATAATACATCTTATTATGGTCCCTTTGAGGTAGTTAGAAAGAAATGGAGGAACACCTTTCCTAGAGGTTCACTGTAAATACAACATGCTGAGTAGTCTTGGGGTGCTGTAGCAGAACTGTGAAAACAGCTTAAGAAAAGGATGTTGCACATAGTTCAGTAATTTTTGGTACATATACCTTATTATTTGGACCCCTACCTACGAGACAGCATTTCATCATTATAACCTCTTTGCTCTGAATAAATGGCAAAGGAGGAGTTTCAAAACAAGACAGAAAATATAATTTCCATCCCATGTAAATACTGGAGTTCCAGACATTGTTTAAAAAAATGCCAAGAAATAGAATATTCCATTAAAACAAAAAGTTTTATTCCTGTATTGACTTTTCTGCTATACAACACAGGAATGTTGACCAGAGAAAGACATACTTCAATGAAATAAGTAGATCAGGGAGTAATGAAAGAAGTAATATTTTTCTTGCTTTAGCACGCTGACCATCTGACTAACATGCATTCCTGTCATGTACAAATATGGAAGTGTCATTTGGTTTGTGAGGAATGGGGACATGGAATAAAAAAATGTCAAGAGTAGGACACCACATTAAGTCAATAAATACTCACATCAAGCAAGTTATGATTTTCTTATCTCACTCATAAGTCATTTCAGCTGTGCATCATGTTTTGCTGAGTAGTGCTGTAAAATAATTTCATAAGCAGTCACTATGCAATATTACAGATCTGAAGGGTGCACTGATGATAACAAAAGAAAGGCAAAGGAAAGTCAACATTTGCTTTATAAAAATATGCGGGTTTCTTATATATAAATGTAATAAAATATTTTTCAAAAATGAAGATAAGACTTATCAATTAAGAACAAAAAAGTTACAGAACATTTTCTCTTTTATGTTTTTGGTTTTAGTAGATGTAGAAATTCAACGTTAATGTCTTCTTTCAGTGAGAATGGATTAATGTTATCTATATGCCCTTTCTCCTGTTTGAAAATATGTTACTTCCCTGGAGGTTCACATGAGTTTTTTCACTGTTCTGTGGCTGGCAGACATGTATCTCCAAGAAACAATGTCAAACTGCTAATTATGATGAGTGGTATTTAAATAAGCTGACCTGATCTGCTATATTTCAATTTCTTCTTTCTAGCTGAACATCAAACTGCTCTGTTCTTTAAGCGCCATGTGTATCTCCTTAATGATTTCACTGGCTCTATCATGCTTTGTGTTCCTATTTTGCATGGGTAAAACATGTGTGTATACATATATTTATTTTGCAACCATAACTGTGTCTTCTAAGTGAGATATCAAACTAATCTAATACAGTTTTCTTGTGATTCTGTTTTTGCATCACAGAATTCGCGCGCCTGTGTGTGTGTTTTGAGATGGACAGGAAGAAATGAGAAGAAAATAAAAGGGGAATAAAAAGAGATATGGTAAAAAATTAAAGCTGTTTCTAATCATGAATGTTTCTTGCTAAGATTTCGTTCCTTAGGGAGTGTTTTGATTAACATCAAGAATATTTCAAGCAGCATTATTTACAAATATATGAAGGGATGACATTGCATAGTAATGAAGTATCATGAAGTTATCAATGTTGATTTGGAAAAAGTGTTATTGCCCTTCTTTATTTAGAACAGTAGTTCTTATATTTTTTTATTGATCTATAATCATGTCCTGAGACTGTACAAAACAACTTTTCTGCAAGAAGCTTTAGACAAAGCTTCAAATGACAGAAAAAGTTTTCAAGACACAGATTTAAGGCAGGTCTCAGATTTGGGCACTGAAATCAATAAACTAATTTTAAAATTCAATCTTCTTGGACCTTCTGATTCTCTCTATTTGAAAATACAGAAATGTATTTCATAGTTTTATTAAAATGTATTAAAAAAGTGATGACCCCTTGATAGTCATTATTTTCCTCAGGAAAATTCTGCAAAAAGAATTAATTTGAGTAGCTCTGAATATACAACCCTCAATGTTCAAGTACAGTTATGAAGATATAGCTTTTCAGCTTCTCTCTTGTCCAGAACTAACTGGGATTAGCTGCAACTGGATAGCCCATTCCACACTGTATGCATGTGCTACAGAAGCATGTATGCTTATTATTATGAGAGAACCTCAATCAGTAAGCCATTCTTTCCTACCACCTCTCCTCTATTAGAAAATGTTTATCCAGCTGTCAGAGAATTAACTGGTCAGTGAAAGAATGCGATAGAAATATGGGCTTGTTCTCTCAAAAAATGGCATAGTTAACAGAATAGTGTCTTGCAGAGCTACTGGTACTGGCACACTTCAGTTCCACTAATGTACAATAGCAACTTGATTTTCCTCTAACCTCTTTGGAAATCTATATTGTTGGGTATTTTTTTTCCCCAATTGTCTCTACTTTTGAAAGTTGAAGAAAATTGTGTAGAAAAGGGAAGGAAAATTATTCTAGGACCAGAGAAATTGTTCCACAGAGAGAATTAAAGAACCTAATCTGTTTTTTTTTTAAACACAAAGATAATTATACCTGATATACCATTACCCATCAGATCACTCTCCTCTTTATATACCATGCACATTCCATACACTTGTAAAGTTTCTTTCTTTGATCCTACATCCCACCATACACCTTATAATCAGTTCCTTGAATTGTCAGCTGAATTATATTTCTGCTGGATGTAATCCTGTATTAGAACTGATGGGATAAACCTGCACAGGGACAGAAATGCTGGTCATTTCTGCCATAAGTGCTGTACCATTTGGACTTCCATCATGACAGAATTCAGTCCTTAGTGTGACACCAGTGCCTGCTACATTAATGATTGTCTAGGACTACAGTATTTCTTGTACAAATACCATCAGCAAGAGATAATTTAATCATGAAAGAGATTGAAGTGCTGAGGAAAGACCAAGAACAAAATGTGAAATCTTCCTGCATTCGTCATATTTGTGCTGAGAATGGAAATCAATAGCAAACCTTTGGAAGAAAGCATGTCACTTTATGCCAGTTATTCCCAAGCTCAATTTTAAGCAAATGTCACCACTCACTGAGATGATCCTTTCTCCTATAAGGAGTCCATATATGCCTGTATTCTTATATATATTCTATACGCTTTTTGAATAAAATGATGATGCACTCCAGTTTAGACTGTTCAGAATATCCCCCAGTCAATGTAAGCTCACCAAATGACAATAATTAACATGTAGAAGAGAATAAAACAATCTTTTTATTCAGACAGATTTCTTTCCAAACATATTTAAAGGAAAATGGTCCTCAGATCTTGAAAATTTAAGAGCTAAAACATGGCTATTCTGCCACCATTATGGTAATACTACTAGTCAGAATAGGTTAGCTAAGGAGAGATTTTATGATCAGACTAGCCAGACATCTTTCTGAAATGATGCAGGCATAGCTGTGTATTTTGGTCTTAAGTGACTGTATAGACAGCCTAGTGAGAGTGGCTTCAAAGCCCGCGAGTTGCTGAGATAGGGTGTTGTGATAGCCCCATCATTGTAACACTTAATTTCTTTTTTATTTTACTTCATTTTTTCTTTTGTCTGAGCTCAATTTTTAAAAAAAATAATGTATAGTTCAAAAAAATCAGTTGCTTATTTAAAAAGACCCATAAAATAGGTCTAATCAGCTAGCTTGACTGAGATTGTAATCAAGGTCTTTGCAAGAAAATTAGATGAGCCAAAAGATATAATAGCATATTAGAAATCAGTAGAAACACGGGGAACACAAACAACTGTTAAGATTATCTTTGCTTGAGCTGTTTGGGTGTCCAGAACTGTAGGATGGCTACGATAGGCAGCAGACGAAACGGGATAGAGGAAATTAGTTGTAGTTAGCTGTGCAGTGAGCTGTAGAGGTCCATACATCAAAATTCCCTCATACAGCTTTCTGGCCACTAATTGTCAATCATTTCTGTTTTTGAAGGGGTGTACTTGGAAGAGACCTGGAAGGGCTGAATGCTTTGAGATAGTCTGCTCCAGAATAACCTTACTACAGTGTGAATATATTTTGAAGCAAATCTCACTAAACAGAAAATATATGTTTCTTGGAAAACTGGAATTTTAAGGGTCTTTTTTTTGTTTGTAGAGATTTTCTTGATAGGACTTTCTGCCTTCCACTGTTTAAATAAAATATGATTGTCTTTTTTGGTTTTTTTTGAAATAATCCAATTATGAATACTGTTTAAGTATGGAAATGTAAATGAAAGAGTGGCTAGAAATTTAATTCCTCCTCTCAAGAGCTTAGAAATTTTTTTTGTGGGAAAGGCATTACTCAAATTACCTCAGTAGTTATATTTTTTAAATTACAGGCTGCATTTTGAGGATTCTACTATTCAGCTTTTGCAGATAAACTCACACAAATACCAAGATTACATAAAGTAACTGTTAAATTTTCATTCTTAATTGACTTGAATATATAAAAAATGGAAAGAACTATATTGTACCTTGTCTTTTGTGGTAAATCCATTACGTACAGTAACTATACTTTAAAGTGTGCCCTGATTTAATAAACACATAGAATCATTGAGTTTTCTATGGTCTTGTAATTCCAGCAGGGTAGAATTATTCCTAACTCCTATATCCTGAAGACAAATGTGAAATAGTAAATAATATATACTAAGTCTAGTAAATCGATTTGGGCTCAAAATATTGTAATTGTACATTATATCAATAAGCAATTTTACATGGCTTCTTTTACCTTCACTCAAAACAGTACATGGTCAATAAATACAAAAAAATTCTTAAAACCAAACAAACTAATAATCATTTTGAACTTCAGAAAATCATTAGGCTAAAGGAAAATTTTCTTTTATATAAAAATTCACTTCTTTAATCTCTTTAATTTACCTATGTTATCACAGAGTAACTTAGAATGTGAAAAAGATTTTATTAGACTCTTCATTTATTGTTCCATTTAATTGGTGTGAGCACATTCATCTTTAGAAATAATGTTTTCTTGCATTTTCAGAAGTCATCCTTAATGATTTATTCCCTTGTGTATGGATTTATGACTATTTTTGAGAGGAAAAGTTCATGGAAGAAAAATATTCAGAGGCAAAATCTCACAGCTGATGAAGAATATTGCACGATATACAGCTGGTATTTTGCATTGCTTAGAAAACAGACTGGATTCTTCTGGAATTAATTTTTCACAGTTGCTGTACCAGTAGCCACAGCTGGTAAGGGATCCAATAACTTTGTTTCTTTAAGATTTGAATATCACATTATGAACTTAGATTTCATTTACTCAGCTAGTTAGGCTCCAGATCTGACTGTTTCTCAGATTTTCCAAATATGAGCTTGAGGGAGTTCACTGAACTTAGAAACCTCAGCAATCAAATTCTGCCTGTGGCTGAGCCCAGTATGTAATTTAAGGCACGTAACAGTTCAAGTCATGAACGCCAGATCTTCAAAGGTGTTAATTCCCAGCAATGGCAATTAAGATACAAAGCAATTTGAGGAGTCTCCACCTCAGTTTTGCAAAGCATTCAGTCTTTCTAACTGGCCAAGTCTGCCTCCACTTGCTGTCTTTTTCTGTTGTGTCAGCATTACAGCAGCCTTAAAGGCCAAAAACTGAACTGAAATGGAAAGCAGCTGACCATTCCTAAAACTATAATTTATCTTTTGGAAGAGTTAAATAAGCTGACAGGCTGGTCATTTGCTTTCAGCAGCAATTGGAATAAACATGCAGAAATCTGTGTGTGTTTGTCGAGAGGGGTTTTAGCTAGTTCTTTCACTGTTGGAGCTTTTGTCTTTCTGGGTTTCATTTTATTAAAATTCTAGGGAGAAAAATTCCCACACAGCTGTGCCATTCATTCACTCTTGTTATCTTATTATTTCTTGTTTGTTTGTCAAAATGCAGAGATCACAGGTGCCACAGCAGAAGTGGGCAGAACCTGTGGAAGATAATCAGGTCGGGCCCTATAGCAGCATCAGCAATGAAATGGCCATTCTTTCAGGGAGAAGCTGGCTGCTGGTCTCAGCTGGAAACTGATGCCATTTCACTATCAAGGTCAAGAACATGGTAGTGTCCTATCAGCAACTGACGGTCGATGTCATTGGAAGAGGAAGAAAGGACACTCAAACCTGTAAGAGTCACAGCCTTCATTCCTAAGAGAAAGGAAGAAAAAATAAAAAAAATAGCAGAGATTCATAGTTTCCTCCATAAGGCTTCAACTGTTTACTGCAGCTGGCATCCTAGAGTATGCTGCTTCCAAAGAACTCAGCTCTTTATAAATTACTATAAAGTGGATGGAGTTCATCTCTCACAATGATCACAACCCCATGCTCCCTTCTGTTTGCTTCATGCAGTTACTTTGTGGAACTACTTCACACAGATTAAAAGCGAGTATCAGTCTGGGAAGGCAGGAGAATTTTATAATATATGTACTCGTTCTCCTATTTAAAGATTAGAAAGAATTAGGAATCCAGAGACTCTAGAGAAATATGCATATTCTAGGACATCATGGCAGATTTGAATCCTTTGACCACTTATGGTGAAGGAATTGGGGACACAGGTAGTATTCCAACTACAGGGAATGACAAGGGGAAGAATAGGCTCCAAAAACTGGTGTGAGCGAAAAAAACTTTGGGTTCTTTGATCATGGGTTGGATCATGGTTTCACAGCACCAGACTTGCTCTCCAAGAATGGGGTACACTTTTCCTCAAGGGTAAAAGGATAATTACAAGAAGCTAGCAGGGCTCATTAACAGAGCTTTAAACTAGATGTGAAGGGGAAGGGGCACAAAACCAGGCTTGATAGAAAAAAAGCCTGGGAATGGCACTCCAGTGTCTGAGGAATGGTGTACAGGCTTGGACCTTTGGGCTGCCACCTCAGAGGCAGTGAGGGATAGCACTTCAAATGGCAACACAGATATAAAGATTACAGATGGGTTAGAAAATCCAGTGACTAGTCACTTAGGACCTGAGAATATTCCCCTTAGGAGTGTGGCGGGATCAAAAGCCCAGCTGAAGTAGCTTTACACCAAAGCACAGAGCATGGACAATAAAGATGAACTAGAAATAACTGTAAGACAATAAGACTATGATGTAATTATCATCACAGAAACATGGTGGGTTGATTCGCATAACTGGAATGCTGCTATGGCTGGCTATACACACTTCAGGCAGGATAGGCAAGGAGGGAGAGACACTGGGGTAACCCTCTATGTTAGAGAGTGTTTTGATAGCTTTGAGCTTAATGATGGTGATGGTTGAGTGCCTATGGGTAAAAATCAGCAGAGCACCTAAAAGGGCAAATATCATGGTAGGAGTCTGCTGTAGACCAGCCAGCCAGGAAGAAGAGGCTGATAAGTTATTCTACAGGTAACTGGGTGAAGTCTCGTGATGTCTAGCCCTCGTCCTGGTTGGAAGCTTCTACTTCAGGTGCCTGCTGTGAATATAATACAGCAGAGAGGAAACAGCCCAGGATGTTCCTGGAGTGAGTGGAAGACAACTTCCTGACACAGTTGGTGGGTGAGCCGACTAGGGAAGGTTCCCTTCTGGACCTGCTGTTTGTTCTTGAACAGAGAAGGTCTTGTGATAGTTGGAGGATGCCTGGGGCATAGCAATCAGGAGAAGGTAGAATTCTCAGTTGTAGAAGAAATAAGGAGAGGTCACCAGAACAGCCACCTTGCACTTCCAGAGAGCAGACTTTGGACTCTTCAGAAGGCTGTCTGCTTAAGTTCCGTGGGGTCAGTCTTTAAGAGCAAAGGAACCTAAGAGGCTTTCTGGGTGGATATCAATAAACTGTTAAAAGTGTAGGGTGGAAGTCAATTAACTAGATGACTCCTGCTCAAAAATGGGTCTAAAGAGGTTATGGAGCACCATAAACTGAAGGAGTTTCAAACTGTTGTTTAAAAGGCAAACATTATTAGGAAGCATAAGGCAGAGCACATCTTCAAGTAATCCTGCTTCACTTTACACTGATAATGCTTCAGCTGCACTGTGTTTCAGAAAAGGGATGGATACTAATTGGAAATAATCCAGAGATGACAGTTGGTCACAAAATAATGAGTCTAAATGTAGCAAAGAAGATCCAAATTGGATATTGTGAGGTATGTGGTACCAATGATCTCTTACCATTATCATACATAGAGATAGCCAGGGAAGGATGTGGTCAGTGAAGGTCTTTAAGAAAAGATTAGAAAAAAGTGTCTGGAATCCAATGGCAGAATTGATTACATCTTGGAGCACCAGGATGAAAAAGGGGGACACCTGAGATCCTTTCCGCACTATATTTCTGTGTTTTTTTGTATTTTTCTGCAACTTTCTCTAATGACCTGAGTTTTTTGCTTTACCTGCATTTGACTCTGCAAGTTGAGTGGGTTAGTTTCAGAGGTGGTTTACCCAGATGCTTTGTGTAAGAGTAAATAATTCTGACATTTGCAGTTTTCCATAGATATAATGCTAGAATCAGTTGTTACAAAGGGATAGACAGGAGCTGAAGCTGCTCCTTCAGGCACAACTATTCATTGGTTGTGTCAATCATATTTAATTCCTTGAATTGAGTTCATAACTGTGTTCTCAAACATTTACCTTACATAAACCCATCTCTAAGACATTTTCATCCATAGGCTGCAAGCAGAAAAACAGAGAACATAATTCAAGATCTAGTCTTATTCATTTTAAGCCAGACGGTATATCCTGAAATTGTGTGCCTCAAGGGAATATTAACAAAGATAGTATGCAAAGTAGACTAAAGCTTCCAGGCATGTTGTGAGTAATGTGTGCCTATTTTGCACAAGATTAAGCTTTTGTTTTGTTCCCATATATGACAACGTAAATTTATACAAGTATTTTATTACATATGTGGAAAAAACATCAGACTCGTCATTTATCTGCAAAGGAAAATACACAAGATCTTGTTTATTGGGTTTGCGTCACTACTCTAGTTATCATGGCACATCCTAAAATAATTTCCTCTAAAGGCTTATAAGTTAATTAGATTTGTTTTTTCTCTATTTTTTGAGCTTTTTTTATGTGTGGAATTTACATCTCTACTACAGTAGGATAAATGCAAAATTAATGAGGAAATATTTAAATACCAACTACTAATCAATTTCCTACACAAATTCAGTAGGATTGTGCATTTTTATGAGATTCTGATCATATATTTGTTCTCATTTTACTAATAACAGATCATTCTATTAATTACATCAATGAACAAGAATCCAGATTTGAAACCCTGAATGTTGCTGATAAAATAACAATTTTTACAGAAAAGTAAAAGAAGGAAATATGAACAAATGAGGAAGTAGGTCAAAAGGACTGCAGTCCTGAGACCAGAAAAATTAAAACCATAATGGTCTTCAGTATGAAGGCCTTCACCACTTCTTTCTAGAGTGGAAAACCATAATTTTGCAAAAATGTTAATGCATATTGAATATTAAATAAGGTTTTAAGCATAAGGGAAATGGTTCTTCTATAACATGAAAATGTTCAGCTTCAAAACTGCAGGCAATAACTGGTCAGTCCAGCTACAGCCAGTTCAAAATGTTTCAGAAGTCAGTGTCAGCTAAAGAGAAAAAATGACATAGAAGATGAGTGTAGGAAACTCTATGTATACTTTCTGTCTTGCCTCTTTGCCTAAATCTGATTGAAATTTAAGATGAAAGTAGAAGCTTCAAGTTTATGTCCACTAGTACTATCTTGTACCTTGAATCTCAGAGGTTTTGGAAATAATTTCTGCTAGTGTGCAGGGAGAAGAGCAGCCCAGAGTTGTCTTTGACTGAGGTTCCATAAAGCAAGAAACACCTGATAACATTTATTTCAAATACTGTGTTCATTTCTGGGCCCCTCACCACAAGAAGGATGTTGAGGCTCTGGAGCGAGTCCAGAGAAAAGCAACAAAGCTGGTGAAGGGGCTGGAGAACAGGCCTTATGAGGAGCGACTGAGAGAGCTGGGGGTGTTCAGCCTGGAGAAGAGGAGGCTGAGGGGAGACCTCATTGCTCTCTACAACTACCTGAGGGGAGGTTGTGGAGAGGAGGGAGCTGGGCTCTTCTCCCAAGTGACAGGGGACAGGACAAGAGGGAATGGCCTCAAGCTCCGCCAGGGGAGGTTTAGGCTGGACATTAGGAAAAAATTTTTCACAGAAATGGTCATTGGGCACTGGAACAGGCTGCCCAGGGGGGTGGTTGATTCACCTTCCCTGGAGGCGTTTAAGGCACGGGTGGACGAGGTGCTGCGGGGCATGGTTTAGTGTTTGATAGAAATGGTTGGACTCGATGATCCCATGGGTCTCTTCCAACTTGGTTATTCTATGATTCTATGATTTTGGAAAAAACATATAACTATGTGGTTTGGCATGCAGACGCCTTTCAGGTGAATTAAAATTTTTTGGAAAAGGTTGGTGAAGATGTGGTTTGTATTTCAGCTTGTGAGGTTGAAACAATGGCTGAGCCACAGGAGGTACAATAAAAAGGTGTAGAATATGCATTTGGGTTGTCTTAGCACTAATGTCAGTCCTACATTATTGAGGCAGGTGAGCTGTCAGGACCAGTGGCCCAGGTCCCCTAGTGAACAGATACATGATAGTATCAATTTTCTTTGAGGACCCACCTTATATTGATTTTTTTTTTTTTTTAGGCTGGTGGTAAAAGTGCAGTTTGGGTTTTTTTAGCAGCGAAGTGATATAAAGATGCATCTGGCTGTGATATCAGTGATGTAACACTGACAACTTTTGGGAGAAACTTCACAGAGAAACAGTGATTTCAGGAAGGCCTCCCAAAACAGTACTGAATACAAGCAATAATTCTTAAACCATAAGAAATGGGAATGCTCACAGATGAGACCTTGCAGCTGTTCCACAGGATTTATTCTGGGTGAAACTGCTGATTCTGCCGACCCTAGACAACAAAGGTCATCAGAAACAGAGAAATAGAAGAGTAAAGGGGAAGAAAAGTGTAATTAGTGAAGAATTAAATTTAAATAGTTCTAAACTGTGAATGGAAAATCTAACTGCATAAATAATAGCTCTTTTTTCCTTAGAAGTATTGTCTTTCAAAAAAAAAAAAATGTTCAGAAATATGTTCCAGGAACCTGGCATAAAAGAAATATTATTTACATAATCACAGAATCACAGAATAACCAGGTTGGAAGAGACCCACTGGATCGTTGAGTCGGTCTCTTCCAACCTGGTTATTCTGTGATTCTGTGATTCTGTAAATAATATTAGTAAGATTGTCTCAAGGGATATTGGTTTTGTGGGTTTCTGTATGGAATCCCAGCTGCTATTATTTCTCACACTTTCAGAATAAAGTCTTAGATAAGATTTGCAGCTAGTAGAATCTAGGTGAACAGTAATGTAAATAATATAGGTTACTGAGAGTTTTCTATTGGAATTACTTAATTACGGTTAAACTTTCAGGAAGGATGAGGAATATACATATATATTTTGAAAAAAGACAATAATACATCATAAAAATTAAAATAATACTACTTCTTTGTTCAGATGTTTGTTAAATTATATTTTTTCAGTGTGATGCATTACCTTGTTTAAATAATAGTTCAGACTTTGCCTGCTCTTCAGATCAAGCCTATACTACTCAAGATGCAGTACAGGTTTCCTATTGAGTGTCATCATAAGAGGCTCAGGAACATCAATGGATCAGGCACTAACCAACCTCTACCTGAATTCCATTGAAGCTATATAGTTCACAGTAAAAAAATAAGTTGAAGATAGAATGATTTTTAAACAGAATTTATCTCAATATATTTAAATTAAAAACTTTAATGCTCAAATACTAATAGTCTGCATTTTGAAAAAAACTTCTAGATTAAATATGTAACCTCTACTACACTGAAATTTTTGGTAACTGAGAATTGTTTTGGTGAACTGGCAAAGGGTATTTTTGGGGACGGGAAAAGAAGCTGCAGTTTCTTTCATGAACTATAGGTTTTGGTAAATTCCAACAAGCTAAGGCTAAATTCATCAGAATACTCCAGTTAGGCATATTTATGGCCTCTTTGGGAAAGAGAAACACTGAGCTATTACAGAAGTACTCAGCTTACTGATGGAGTGTGTCCTAACTACGCTCAAAAGGAGACCATGAGGAACTGATAAAACTCAGTGGAATGCCATCAAACTTTTCTATTCACCTGACATTTAATATAAATATTTACAAAAGTAGTGTTTGATTTGAAATTATTTGGGACATGAAAGAAGATAGAACATGAAGAACTAGTTAATGCAATTAGCTTCAGATGTTAAGTCTTTTAAAACACCAATGTCTTTTAACAGTATTTACCATGAGATTGTCAGTGAGGATGAATATTCAATATCATTTACTTTGTCTTTTCCCACTGAATTTGTCTACATCCTTACAGACAAGTAACAATATTCCAAAAATAGTAGAAGGAGCTGTGAATAAACTGTATGTGTTTTAAACAGAAGAAGAAATTGTTAGCAATGTATTTCCTA
Organism: Clamator glandarius; assembly: GCA_033459285.1. NCBI lineage: Eukaryota > Metazoa > Chordata > Aves > Cuculiformes > Cuculidae > Clamator > Clamator glandarius. The sequence continues at coordinate 5,156,799 of JAUNZM010000245.1, read as the reverse complement.
ATCAAAATCTAATTCTAAGGGTTATTTTTTCCCTATTCGTTATTGCATATCTTTAGCTTCCGTTTTCTAGACTAATTTAGAAAAGTGTATGCCTATCCTATACATGTGAATATGGGGTCATATAAAAACTGTGGCATTTTCTGACACAGTTTTTGCACAGTTATATTTCTTGATAAATATAGTAATTCTGTTAGCATCTGTAATAGATTTCAGTAAATATGAAATCTGGTTTTGCTATGAGTGCTGCTGGTCATGTATATGCCAGGCAAGAAGCATTTGAGACCCAGTAACCAGGATAATTTTCCAGTGAAATAAGAGCATTTTGGAACAATGGAATAGCTGCTGCCTCAGGGAAAACTCATCTACTCATTCAATGCAGGAACTTGACGTGATTAGCTGAAAATTGTCAGCAGAAATGAGGAAACAAAGAACTAGATTATCAAAACTGATTCTTGGGGACTCTGGAGCTCATGGGTATAAAAACACTGTTCTCTGAAGGATTGAAATATTACAAATGGTGGGCATTGGTAAGCTGATGGGACCATATTGCAAGAACCAGCAGATTAAAACAAATATGACTATTCAGAAATCATAGGATACAGGAAGGGGGAAATGCAATGCCTGTATGTTTTGTTAAAGATCTAAAGAATGCTCAAGTTTAACAAAGACTCAGAAGGAGAATTACACAATTATTTTCAATATCACATTTGTCTTGATGTATATTGGCAGGGAGCTACATGCCAATGCAACAATATGACACACTGCAGGAATCCATGCCATGTAGCTCTTGCTTATCGTCACTGCAAAATGTACTTGCTTTCTTTTTTAAAATGCATGCATCTTCTGCACTTAGTCCATGACTAAAATAGGGAACAGACGTTCTTCTGCAATGTGTGTACTCTTATTTTTTTCCAATACATGTTGCTTATGTGTTTGATTGTAAGACCTTGTGTTGGGTTGATCTTTGCAAACTGCCAGATATTTGTCCAACCACTCTCTCATTCCCTCTCCTTAAGGAGACAGGAGGAGAAAATAATATGAGAAAGTTCATGAGTCAAGACAAAAAATGCGTGGATCACTTACCAGTTATGCTCACAAGCAAAAATAAATTTGACTTGTGGAAAAAACTATATTTTATCACTAATTAAAATGTATTTAAATGGTGATAAACAAACACAACATTGAAACATCACCTTTCCCCCACCTCCTCACCCTTTTTTCCATGCTCAGCTTCACTTCTTCATTCTCAACCCCTGTCTCTTTTAAAGTGGTATAGAGGGGATAGGATTGGGGCTTTCAGTCAGAACTTCAGAGCTCCTTTCTGCTGCTCCTTCCTCCTCACACTTTTCTCGTGCTCCAGTGTGGGCGCTCCACAGGCTGCAGCTTCTTTCATGGCCTGTCTACCTTCTCCAGCATGAGCTCTTCCATGGGCTGCAGTGTGGATATCTGCTTTAACATGGCACTCCATGGTTGGCAGTCTGGATAACGGCTCTGGCTTGGTCATCTGCACTATTTGCAGAGAACCACTGTGGTCTCTCTAGGGGCTACAGGGAAATATCTGTTCCAGCACTGCAAGCACCTACTCCCCACTTTTTCCTATTGCTTATAGGTCTGTTTCTCACAGTTTTTTTCTCAGCACTCAACAGCATTTTGAGCTTTCTATGCATTCTTTCCCTGAGGTGCCCCATGGCTGAAGAGCTCATCTGTGTTGTGCCGTGGGTCTGCTAGAGCTGGTTATGTCCCGCGTGGGGCAGCCCTGGCTTCTCCTCATAAAGCCACCCCTGCAGTTCTCTGCCCATTTCCAGCACCTTGACCCCTGATGCCTACACTCAATACAAGTAGCCATTAAATGACAGATCTGACTTGGGAAGGGAATAAGAACGTTCATTGATGATGAATGAGTGAAAGAATATTTCAGCTGAGCTTCAAGACTCCATTGGAAATGGGATGTGTTCAAGCAAGTGAGACCAAGCATGACATTTAAGAACTAAGGCTAGAAATCTCAGAAGAACCAGCTGCTCACATTAAAAAGATGGTAAAGAAAGGAAAATTGTAATAGAAGAAACAGAAAAAAAGGAGAATATTTTTCTAAAATGTTCTTAAATTCCTGTTATCTTCAAAGCCTTATTTACCTATTTTTTAGTGTTTCCAACAGAAATTATAAGTTCAATGTATTTCAAATGTTAAAATGTAGGATTCAGACAATGAAAACACAGCAGCTTTATTTTGAACTCTATTAATCCCCAAGCGCAATAGCAATCAGGGATTCCCTTGTATTTGTTTAATCCTCTGTACACTTTTGCTGCAATAAACTGCTTTGCTGGCTTGTTTGTAATACATCTTGTGTTACATTCTGCAGTCTAGGCAATTACTGAATTCATTTAAATTCGAAGATAAGCTACTCCCCCCCCCCACCTTAAGTGTAGGGTCTAAAGGAGAAACTGTAAATACAAGGGATTCTGAGGGCTTGAGATTTTGGTGAATTTTTTGATTTTCTGAGTTTAATAAAACTTTCTTCAGTAATTTAAACTCCTTTCTTCAAAGAAAAGCATTCAGTTTAAGTATAACCTTTTCCCCCCTAAGTACTTTATCCAAAGCTCATTGAAGTTAATGGAAAGACTTCCAAGTGCTGCATCAAACTTGAAAAGGAAGTCTATGCCCTCTATTACTGATGAAAGCTCTGGACGAGCAGAGCTACCCAACAACAGCTATTTAATGTACTTCTCTTTCAATGGAATTTCACTCTGTACCTTCCACTCTCTGCTTTTCCCTGTGCTCGTTGAATTTGTTTCCTATCTGACCCTTCTTTTCCCTTTCTCAGCCTGCTTTTGCCAGATTTTTTCTATTGACTCATTTTTCTGTCACTATATCTCTGTGTGAACAACAGACTGTCCAAAATTTTTGTCTTTTCACTCCCAAGGGCTTCAGCTGGTTCACAAACAGACAATATGATCTTGCTTATTACCTCTATCTTAAGGACCTATTATTCATGAGCAATGCATTATTGATAATGGTTTTAATAGCAAACAAAGATTTTTAAACTTGAATGCCTAACCATTGGTTTCTAAATTCACATTTAATTACCTCAACAACCCCTGATTTTCAAAAGTCCTGAGTATCCAGCACTATTTAAACATGGTCTTACTTTTAAGAACCTAGATAAATTTGAGAACCTAATGTTAATTGCTTCAGTTAGATTTAAGAACCTAATGTTAATTACCTGGGTTTAATATTGATGGTGATTCTACCAAACCCTTTTTAAAAATAATATCTTCATTTACCTTACTGAACTCCTTATAGGAAAGATTTGAGTGGGCAAAGAGAACCTGGAAATTTATATATTCTGAAGTCTCAATTTGCAACTCTTTTGGTTTTCTTAAGGAAGTTCTTTGTGTGATGTACCATATTTGAAACACTACAACATGAATATTTCAAGGATATATTTCTCTGGTTTTCACAAAACCAAATGAGGGAAAAAAAGTGAATCATCAAACCTGTATTCATAACAACAGAGGACATTCTCAGATACAATGCAGAAAAAAAATGTGAATACTAGTTGTCCTTTTGGTAAAAATTATTGAGTTGAATTATTCATTGTCTTCTGTCTTCTTTAGTATTTCAATGAAGCAATCTAAATAGCTGTATTTTAACATAAAAATTATAAAGTATATATTAGGGTGTATGATTTAATACTATTATACTCCCATCTTGTCTAAAGAAGATGCATATCTGTTGATTTTTCAATGTGTGAATACAGATATTTCAGTGGGGTTGTGTATCCCCACTAAGTAGCTAAGCATCAGAGATACTCACAGGTAAAATTATGGAAGAAAGTATTTGGTAAAATTTGCTTTTCTTAGCCACTTTCACCCTTTGCAGCCTAGAGAGTTAGAGAATACAGGTTGCAATCACTGTGCTGGCAAACAGGATTTATTAGTCTTTTATGAGCTACCCAGGACCAATGCATTCCTGCTGTAAATGTCACAGCCTTTCAACCCATGCATCCCAGGACAATAAGTGTTTCAAAGGTGATACAGATTTTTATTAGGGAGATGTGTTTTCGAGAAGAGACACTTGCATGTGTGGTAACATGGGGAGGAGCAGTAGACACGTGGAGTCCCTACCTGTGTGTTCCCAGTAGCTCTGCAGCTCACCTCAAACACTTGGGTTGGGATTGGTGCAAATGTGGGTGACCAGTTAACCTTGCTGGGGGCAGTCACGGGACTTGAGGCAGATGGCCAGAATGGAGTTGGGTGTAAATAGGCTTCAAGACACCCCTCAGGGCTTCCCCATCTTACTTGGGGTTGCTGTAAGCCCACACCATGTGATGGCCACACCATGCCTGACCCATCAGCTTGGCATCCCAGCCAGATCTCATCCAGTCAACTAGACTGGCTTTTCTTTAAAAAATAAAAAGAACAAAAAGATATCACAGCATCTGGCTGTATATGCAAATATCTCCTCATGTTTAGTGAGAATAAGATATTTGTCAAGCGAAAACTGAAGCAGAAGTGACACTTTTTTTCCTGCACAACATGAGCTGCTGTCACAGGTCCGTGTGCATCAAGGTCAGTCAGGATATTGCAACTTTTTAGATGTGTACTATTGGAAATGTGCAAAGTACTAATTAGTCTATTTTAATTTGGTTGCGATGAGGCCTGAGACAGAGCCTTCCACTTAATAAGCAGTGATTAGAAAGTCCACTCACTAGGTCTGTGCAATCTAATTCCATGTTGTATGTGTTGTTTTTACATGAATACTTTTCTAACCAGAATCATCAATTCTTTCAGTACAAGCCACTGAAGGGAGATAAAATAAAGTGGAAACACAAGTCTATTACCATTATCGAAGGCAATTGTTTAAAGAAATTGCTGAATTCTGCATCAGCTGAACTGCTGAAACAAGATCCTCTAAGAAGTGATGCTTTATTGCAAACTAGAAATATAATCTCCCTTTCACTCGTCATCTTCACAGAAATTCTAGATTTGTCCTTTGACAGGAGGAAGGACCACTGCAAGTGACTTACTGCTCCTCCACTGGGTCTACAAAATAATGTTTCCTTAGCTATGAGAATTTAACTTCCTAGTTCAGACCTAATGCATCTAGTAACAGCTGGTATTAGACACAAAGTCTAAAATATCAGTGAGTGACTCAAAGACATGTTGAAGAATGAGGCTTAAGATTGTTTGAAACAACTGACACCACACAACAAAGTGAGATTCCTCTGTGCTTCATCTGTTTTTAAGATAATTTTCTGTTTATGCATTTAGCCTCTGAATTTCATTTAAACCTCACATACTTTCTGTTCTATAAATTGTACATTCTGCTATAAATTCCTTAAAAGCATATTCAGTACTGTGACAGAAATTAAGAGCAAGCATGGAAGCACTACTGTTTTACTAATTTCAACATTAGTAATGAAAAAAATTATATTAAAGAAAACAAAATGTTACTTTAAGTAAAATATCTATACTCTTCAATTTTTAAATGCTTATATTATTGACCACAGAACCTCATGTGTAGAGGAAATCAGTAATTGTCAGGTTTCGGTATTCAAGATTATATGCCTGTGGAAAAACGTTTTTCTTGTGGAGTTCAACCAAAGTCCTCTCTTTTTTCAGAAAAAAAATAAAAAATTTAACAAAAAAATGTCTCATAGATTTTAAAGCAGGAAGGAACTATTTTGATTTTCTACACTGACCTTTTTGGAAGATCAGGCTAGAAAACTAAATTAAGACTGCTATAACTATTAACATGAAAAGAATTATTTAACCTAGTGTTTTGCTTTGTAACAGCCATGGCCTATTTATCATTCAGGTATAAGGACGAAATATTGAAATATTAAGGTGTGTTGGCTACCTAGTCTTGCATTCTTTATTCTTTATTTCATTCAGCCCTTTCTTGTACTGTACCATGTAAGCAGCAGAGACAAGCATAAAGATTCTGCAAACTTTTTCATCAGTCCTAGCCATGCTAAAGTCACATAGAGATAAGATAATAATAGATAATACTTTTCTACAACAATGGATGACAATAGGTCTTAAACTAAACAGGCCTTGTGAAGAAATCTCCCTCTGAAAAGAGAAATAAAGTGGAGAAGAATTTCTCCTTCATGGATTTTTTCATCACAGTTACTGGATTATATTAATTAAGACAAGTATTTGAGGTAGCGGATGGATATGTTTCTGTTTATATATGCATAAATCACTGTGTAACATTTAGCTTTAAAACATTCACAATATTCAAAGGCAATATTTTAGTTATGGAAGTGATTTTATTTTTAATCTGTTGAGGTGACCTGACTTATAAGACACAAAAAAAGGAAAAATCTGGAAGGAAATCTAGCAGGATCTAGAGCTGATGTTCAGCGTGGGAGAACATAAGGAATGATCAGAAACAAAACAACCAAATCATGACTTGTAGATGAGAAAGCAGTTTCCAAAAGAAAATTCCAGCAATGACTCCCATGTAAAAGATGAATAAAACAAAAATGTTTAAAAAGGTAAGAGAAAGTAAAGTTTCCAATGCGAGTAAATTATTTCAAGGTACACATGGATTACTAGCCTATCTTATTTTCTTGGAAGTTGATAATCTTTCTGAAGAACTACTGACTCGGAGAGTTAGCATATCTGATAAAAAGAGGTAAGAAAATTGAAAACTTGATCTTAATTTCTCTGTTCCTCAAAGCATATCATGTAGAAGATGTGTGATCACTTTAATTTCTACCCAACATGTTACAGGGACATATTTTAAAATGTAAATACTACTGTACAATACGATAGAATAATAAGCAAAAGAATAGTGTAGAAAACTACTAATAATGAATAGTATCTGATTTAGTGCATCCAAATGGGAAAACACTACTTTTCATCAATGAATACAGAACAGTACATTAATCAGGTATAAGTCTAATTGAACTAAGTCTGAAAAACACAGAATTTCTCTGAACAAAACCCAGGAAATTTAGTGCTTGATAAAAACAAGTAAATAAATATTTACTTTTATAAAAATTTCTGTACATTTTTTAGCATTCTATCTCTCTGTAGCACTCTTCTCTGTATTTTGGAGAATTGCTAATACATCTCTTCTCCCAGCATAGCAATTTGGGGTCAGAACTTGCATGACCAGATGCTGATGGCTACTTTTAATCAGCATTTAAGGAAATAGCTGTGCCGATTATTGAATCCTAATGCCATTATCCAGTGAAGCTGCCAGGTGAAATTCACCTTTGTGCAAGAGCTGTAAGAGAGTGTGAGGATGTGGTGAATGTATTTTCAGTGTATTGACAAATAGGTATCATTAATCATGAACAACAATCTTGTTAAAAACATCAGCCTGCATTTCTTTCCTAACACATGAGAAATCATGAGTCATTCAGTCTTGTGTTTTTCTTAATTATGCTGAGATTTATAAAAGAAAGCTATTATACTAGATTTCTCAAACCATGATGATTTTTCTTATTTTTTTGCACACTTTCCCCCACAGTGTTCTAATGAGAACAAAAAGTTTATAGCCCAGTTCAGCTGGAGGAAGAATGCCACTATTGTCTTATAATAAGAAATCCAGCATCAAATACATTCTATTTAATGAATTTTGGGTGTCATTTTGTTATATCTTGTGTATATCATGGGAAGCTTTTTTTTCTCCTCTAGAAAATAGAAGAAAAATTGTTGAAATGTAGTTCTTGTTGTTGCTGTTTGTTCCTACCTTATTGTTCTCAGTGACAAGCCAAAATTAAGTATTTCTATTCAATTACGTATTCAGCAATGAGCCAAGAGAAATATCAGTCCTTTCTGATGCACCTTTCAGGCTTGTTTTGTCATATTGATCACAATAATGCAAGAGGTGTTTATTATTTGTCTTAAAAAAAAAAGATATTTTTCCCTGAAGAAGTAAAGCTCCATTAGTAAGTGATGTTTGCTGTGGAACTGTTCACTTGTAAAGCTTTAGGACCTGGCAAAGAAATAAATAAAAGAGCCTCAAGTAATTTTGCTGCTTTGCTTTTTATAAAAGCACTTCTTGAGCAATGCAAAAGAAAGATCATAGCTATGCTGAAACTACTTAGAGACCAGCGCTTTGAGGATCCTTTACTGTAGCTAATGGCTCAGATTGTTTTTTGTCACTAGCAATCTTTCTGAAGAATTTCCTAATTGGCTCTCTGAAAGTTCAGCTTCTTGCCCTAAGAAAGCAGCAGTGTGGCTGCTGCCAAAGAAGGAGTCACTTAATTCAGAGTATGATCTTAATAAAAATTCTCTTTTTCCAGAAGCATTATAACGCTTGCCTTTCTTTCCTATTCTAATAAAAAAGTCATGAGAACTTCAAGTACACAGAAACCTTCCAACCAATTTCTGTTTAAAACAAGTGCTTTGGCTCTGCTCTCAGGTAGACTGGTGTGAAGACTGTGGAACAGTGATCCCTGAGGTGATTTGTTCCTCCCTGGAATAGTTTTATGAATCGAGCACAACAAGAGAAGTAGGGAGGAGCTGTAAGAAACTTTGGTGCTTAGGCTATAGTTTCCAGCATAGCTTAAAGCAGCCTCAGATCTAGTCTGTTTTCACCTGATGTTAGAATTTTTTAGTCTCAAAAGAGACTATTAAGATTTCATGTGTGAGGGAGAAGAACACTACTGTGTCTTCTTTTATACAACTACAATGGAACAAATTCACTCAGTTTGCCTCTGAGTAATTTGTTTTGATTTTAGAAGACAGTATGATGCAAATAGTTTCTTATCTGATGTAATTGCCTCCAAAGTATTTGCAAATGTTGATTGTTTGTCTGAAAAAAAGTCCAAGAAAAATAATTTTTAAAAAAACCTTTCCATGTCATATTCACAAAATTACTAGTGATATGGCTAGTTGCAAAGCATTTACCTAATAGCAAATGATGGAAGCAGAGGGATTCTGCCTCTGAAAATAGTTCCTCTTTGTTCAAAAAACCTAAATATTCCTTAATATACTGAAATACTGAGCCAGAGTGTGACTTGGTGACTTCTTGCCCAGAATTTATAAGATTTGCCTTGCTTCCGATGACAATTAACTGTTTAAAATACAAGGTGGAACATTATCATCCAGAGCAACTGAGATTAGCCCTAGCCCAGGGACCTCTACGCAGGCTGGCCAACCTTTCAGTTATGACCTGCATGTGATTTGGAGGCAGATCCCATAGATCTGCCACACAATTAGCAGCAGAGGGATTCTGTCATGGGTGTTGCCAGATGATCCAAAATTTCAGAAACAGGAGAAAGCCAGTCAGCAGCATCCACTAAGTCACTTGGAGTTTCAGCATGCACAACATGCATAGCAGTACACAAATTTCTAATATGCCATAACAAATTTTGATATATTTTTCATAGAACTGAGAACACTGGACAGCCTGTAGCACAATAGTTTGGACATGATCGTATGAGATGGGTGATGTGGATTTAATTTGTCTCAGGCAGACAAGAGAATTGTCTCTCTCTCCTGCCCATGTCTCTCTCTTCTGCCCTAACTAACCGGGTTAGGGGGCAGAATAGCATTGGTGTCTCTCTGTATTTCATGAGCTGATCTCTTAGTTATTTATGGTTCCTGTAAGTGCATGAAAAGAAATGTTTTGAATCAAAAGGTCTATTCTAATCAAGTGGATTTATTTTTCTGCATGCTTCTTCTAAGCAAGAAATGGTCAGGTTTTATCTATCTGAACTGACTTCCACTCTTTCCTCCTGCCTATCACTTGGGTCCTGGACAGAGATTTTCTTTTGGACTGTTCTCAAAATAAATTACAGTCCTGAAAATGCTATTGTCCTGGAGGCTGAACTCAGAGTCATTTTCAAGCCATAACATCAGGTAGATAATGAGACCAAACTGACTTTTTCTGTTGCTGAAATAATTCTAAGTGAGGGTAGAATTCCTCACTTATCCAGTCAGTATCACTGAGATTAGAATGAGAAAAAAACAGATTCATTCATACCATATGTGAAATTCATATCTCAGCACTAGCTTTTCTTCATAGAAACAGGCAAAACTGTTTCCAATGGTGTAAAATAAACATAAAATAAAAATAGGGTGTGTTTGTGAGTTTTTTTTCAATTAATAGCTATGGATCTATATGTTTTGCATTTTCTCTTTTACTAACAGAGGAGAGCTGAATCCCCTATAAATTCCTTAAGGTATGTTACAAAATCTCTGTCAAATCAGTAAGAGAGAATAAGTATCTTCTCCTACCAAATTTCCTAACACTGAATTAACTCCAGAGAGATCCTTTTCCAAAGAGGATTAAAAAATGTGAAAATATGACATTTGTATTGCTTGTGTAATAGCTATACACATAGCAGGCAAATCTTGACAGAGCAAAAATTATTCTCTGATTTCTTCCTCTGCTTTCATTACTTGTGGTCTTGTTTTGCACCTGTTCAGCACTTGTCCTTACAGATGCATTTAGCTATCGTTTAGGCACTTGCAGGAGCAAAATGAGAACAGATGCGTCATAAGTACAAAATATGTGCTAAAAGGACATGCCGTAATGGGAAATCAAGGCTGAATGGGAGGAAAAACAAAACACGGCAGGATATAGAGGATGCAGACCTAAAATTAGCATAGGATAGATACATTGCAAAGACAAAATTCAGCAGATAAGGGCTCCTGTTTTATTGTCTAAAATATGCCTGTCTGCATTCCCAGGGAACAGCATCAATCTGTCTTGATTTCTGAATAAATTGAGCTCTCAAGCAAAATCCCTGTAAAAGAAGCAGCTCTATTTTTATCACCATGACCTTTCTAGAAGGTCTTCAGGGGAGAAGGAAACAAACTTATCTAAATTCTACTACCCAAAGTCCAATTCTGCTTTCCTATCTTCAAAATGTTGTTTGCCAGTGTTTTATAGGTATTCAGTAATGCAAGTCTTTGAAAATTCACATATCACAACAGGCTTGCTTACAAATTTGGTCTTGTCTCATCTTCAGCTGGTCTTTAACCAGTGTTAAACCAAATTCACTGATGTTTGTCAATGGTTTTAGTTAGGTTTGGATCAAGATCTGAATTTAAAGAAATAACCTTATGAATGCATAGGTAATTGCACAAAATCCATAGAAGTCATTTCTTGCTAGCTATATTAAGTGTGTTAACTGTCACAGTTAAGGGGTTTTGCCTTATTGTACATTTGCCAGGATAAGAAAACCCTGATTTTATTAAGACTTTGCCTGGGTCTATGAATACATGGCTTGAAATAAAAAGTGGATATATATTCAGGGTTTATATTCTAGAATGAGGGAACTGATGCTATGGATAAAGGGGTTTTATATATAGTATGTTATGTAGGGTGTGCTTTGGCATTTGTAAAAGTTAGATAACTGGCTGAAGCAAACAGAATTTTTAACTTCTGTCTTTAAGGATGTGATACTGGGAGACTGCATAAGGCAAATAAAGTGCTTATTCTGAAGAAGAAATCAGGACATAATGAATTGTAAACAAATCAGCTTAACTTCACCTTCTGGGAAAATTCAATCAATTAATCTACTCATAAGAATTTGGAAAATAATAAAGAAATGACACTGTGGTCAGGATATAGCTGTGTATACCAAATAATTTAAAACATGTCTATTTTCTATGAAATGTTAACAGAACTGTTGCATAGAGCAGGAACAGATTCAATCATATACATGATAATTGTAATTTTCTGATTTTATGTCAAGTAATACTTTCCAAAATGTATTTACAAAACACAGTGTTCATGGAGTTTCTCTGAGGAATATTGAAATATCCCTAAATAGCTGTACCTGAAGTATATAAATCAATGATATACCAGAATGGAAGGAGGTAGTAAGTGGGGCTTCATGGGCATCCGTCCTGAGTATGAAGTTGTTCGTATTTCCATTAAAAATGACAGAGTACTGAGAAATTGTATTTAATTTGCATGTGGCACAAGTGAAGGGCTGCAAAATCTTTGGAGATCACGACAAGAATGTGAAAGAATCTTGCCAAAAATAGAGAAATGGTGTGGAACATCAGAACAAAATTCAGTAATATACACTTGTAAATTTTATGCTTAGGTAGGAAGAACTGTGGTTACTACAGGATGCAGAAGAGTAATTGAGGAAAAGATTTTCGGAAATGTGGTTATATCCCAAATTTCAGCAAGTGGTAACAATATCAGGTGTTTGTTGTAAAAAACACAGGACTGACAATTGCTAAATAAGCACAAATCTGGTCCTGAATATTTGTAAAGTCATTCTTCTCCTTTACTCAGCTCTAAGAGGGCAGTAACTAGACTGCCCAGAGGACAGAAAGTGGGATGAATGGGGTAACAGGGAAAGAGATGGGATGGAGAATAGAGGGGAATGTAGTGTAACCAATAACCCAGTGGTTCCACCTTGTGACACCCAAGGTCTAGCTTTGTGTAGCACATCTAGGTGACTTCGGTTCTGCTTTACTAAAAAGAGCTGTTAAACTGTGAAAATGCGTAAGTTAAAACCAAGCAAAAGAATAGTGACTCTACAGAAGTGAAATTGCAGAGATGGTAGTGACTAAGTCTTCAAGGACTCAAAGTAGAGATTAATGATGTAAACTTAAGAAAAAAAAGTAGAGAGTTAAGAGACAGCAACCTGGACTCTTCCAAGAAGTAAAAGACACTAAGATTTTCCCATCTAACTAACAACTGCCTAGCTGACATATTTGTTAGGCATGGTGGGGATATTAGTGCTTAGCTTGGTAACTACTTGTATTAGACAACAAGCATATTTTCTATGCCATTACATGCTTGCAGAGCCCTCCTGTGCCTAGTAAGAGATGTTCAAGCAAAAGCATCCCATTATGTGAAGAGCTATAGCAGGAATCTCTTCTCCAATAGTGAAGTATCCATAGTGGCTTTAGATTCTCTACTGTAAGCATCTTGGCAGAAAATCTTAGACATACATCAATGAACAATGTCATAGCTACAGTAGATCTTGTCTCAGAGCACAGGAGACATGGGGTTGATTTTCCATGAGCCTTTGGAGTTTCAGGAAGCAAACAGAAACATGAACGGACCTTAGGCTTAATGGGATATTGGGAGCACTGCGTCAGGAGCAATGCCAATGATTGTGCAGTTTCCCAAGCACAAGGCATGTCTGAGTCTTGTGACAATTTGATGTTTAGCTTATCTAAAGAGAAGAAAGTGGACAATAAGGTCATTAATTGTAACTGGGTTGTAGTCCTCTACTCTATGCCTTCACTGACTACTGTGGTTTATTCTGGACAGGGGAAGAACAGAGTAGAAGTACCAAAAACACTCAGGCTGAAGAAACAGTACATTTCATGGGCGTTAGCTTGCCAAGCTCTTTAGTTACTCTGTGTAGACAGTACAAAAGCCTGACTGCTGTTGACTAGATGTCTTCCTGTGCTCAAATTGGTTTGGCTACAGCTAGCTTAGGTACACAGTGCAGTAGCATGCACCTACCAGATACTACGCAGTACCAATATAACCTGCTGAATTCTATTACAATTTTTGGAAGTTGCAGAGGCTTAAAATAATATCCTATAAAAAGATCTTATGAGGGGAAAATAACTAGCAAACACCTCAAGTTTACTACATGTGAGTCAGCATGCTATTGGTTCAGTAGAACCAGCTAAAGATCTATTTAAAAAAGTAAATTCCTGACATAAATTGCAAGTATCGCCTAATCTTACTTTTTTAAAAAAAAATGGTAATTACGTTTCACTCCTACAAGCAGAGGTATAATTGGGTCCCAAAGGTCTGGAATAAGGTTAAACAATTAGACTCTGTTTGCAAATGAATGTATCCTGATTGGCACTTGAAAGGATAAAAGGTTTATTTGAAGTCATTAGAATTTTAACCTGTGATTTCATGAATTCCGTATATATCAGGATTAGCGTTAACTTGAAAACATCTCTCCAGATGCCTCTGGACCTTGAATTGCAATTAGGCAAAGTTGCCTATCTGATTGTAGCAAGGAGTGAATTGAGCAATCCAACAGACTTCTTGTTTCAGTGACTGAATATTAGGATTTATTATTAGTTGGAAAATTATTGATTATTGGGTCAATATATCTTGAAATTCATTTCAACAAAACACAACATCTATTTATCACAGCAATTTTAGAGACAAGCAAACTGAAACTAAGGTAGATTTATGAATACACCAAAGGTCATACAAGTAAGTCAGCAGCAAAACAAAAAATAGGTCTTCTGGGTGGGGGGAGGAGCTGGAGAACAGGCCTTATGAGGAACGGCTGAGAGAGCTGGGGTTGTTTAGCCTTGAGAGGAGGAGGCTGGGGGGCGACCTCATTGCTCTCTACAACTACCTGAGGGGAGGTTGTGGAGAGGAGGGTGCTGGCCTCTTCTCCCAAGTGACAGGGGACAGGACAAGAGGGAATGGCTACAAGCTCCACCAAGGGAGATTTAGGCTGGACATTAGGAAAAAATTTTTCACAGAAATGGTCATTGGGCACTGGAACAGGCTGCCCAGGGAGGTGGTGGATTCACCTTCCCTGGAGGTGTTTAAGGCATGGGCGGACGAGGTGCTGAGGGGCATGGTTTAGTGTTTGATAGGAATGGTTGGACTCGATGATCCGGTGGGTCTCTTCCAACCTGGTTATTCTATGATTCTATGATTCTAGTCCAGCACTTGCACTACTGGGTTTAAAATAAGTAGTACAGAGAAGCAAAGCAGCCTGACAGGATAAGAAATTGATGGTAAATGAAACAAGAAATATCATTATAGAAGTAATTCTGTTTCTTGTGTGTGGTAAAGTCCAGGTTAAATGCAATTCAGAATGATTTCTGGCTTGACTGTGCAGAAGTATGGTCTAAGCTAGTATTCTATGCTGTTATATACACTGGGCCATGAAGTGATGAGGCTGGTGGAAAAAACAGTCTAATTCAATTGGATCACAACTATTGATCTTCTAAAAATTTCTTGTGCTTTATATGGAGGTTTATCTCCAGTTCAGCATAGACATTAAAATTCAGTGGCATTCTTTCCTCACTGCACTAGCTTGCTTTAAAATGGCATCTAAACTATTTTTAAAGCAGATAATTTGAGTTAATCTGTTAAATTATACTTTCAGTAGTTGTAAAATACAGAACAGTAAGCAAGACAAGGCAGTGAATAACCAAACTCATTGAATAAAAATCAGTAAAAACTCTGCTTCATTGAAAAGTAAGTAACGGACACAAGCTGAAGGATATTTTCTTTTCACTGATTTTGATGCCTCAGAATTTCTAAGACTGGGGACCATACCTTGGAGAACAACCAAAGCTGCACCGACTGCTGGCCTCAGGTCTTGCTCTTAGAAGTATCTACAAATAGTAAAGGGAGAAGAATTAATATCTCTTGTAAATATGAAGAAGTGTTTATTTATTCACAGATAATTATTTCCTTTCTGTGTTTCATAACCAGCAAATCTAGAGCATATTTTAAGTTTTAATAGTTTTAAACAACTTCTTACATAAGAATTAAAATATGAAAAAGCAGCCGACCGTCCTCATTAAGTGAAAACATTTTTGTGGTAAATAGCAATGCTCCGGATGGAAAAATCTTCATAGAGTAACTGAAATTGCAAGAGTCTCATAATTAGCAAGTTCAGCTCCCCACCTCTCATGGGACTACCTACAAGTAAACCATATGACTAAAGAGCAAAGACTCTTAAACAGGATTAGAAGAATTCTTTCATACCTTGGAGAAATTAACTGCCCACATCTTGCACTCCTACAAAGAGTACCCTAAAATTTTTTTCAATATGCAGTTTTTCATAGAGCTTGTCTGCAAGATTCAGTCATCTCAATTGCATGGTCTTCATACACATTATGAAGAGAAAACATGTCCATACAGAGTTGAAATAAAAAGTGTTTATCAACAGAGTAGTCAGTATGACTTCTCTGCAATCCTGTATCTCTGCATATAGCCACATAATCCTGTCCATTTTATTGAATGAAATATATATTTCTTAGTTGGGAAAAATTCAGTAAGATTTTTTTTAAATGGGGTCTGCTATTCCAAAACAAGTAGCTAAAGTTAATAGAGATTAGCTCTATAAGTAATACAACATAGGAAAAAGAAATTAAAAGTTGGTGACCTAGTTACCATGTTCTTAGTTTTCACCACTAAAAAGGGAGCGAGAAAGATATTTGAATTATATATCACATGGTGTGAACAGTGAAATTAATAGGTAGACTTAGATATTCTTTTACTCTCTGTGATGCCTTCTTTCCAAGTTCATAGAATAAAATCTTCTTATAAAAACGTGCTTGGAGATTTATGTATTCAGCCAGAGACTGAAGAATGTATATGCTTGCTCTGGGAGCTTCTGAATTAATTCTCATGGACGTATGAGCCAGGTTGTAGACTTCCCCACTCCTTTTGCAGGGGCAAGGCCCCATCTCTCCTCCATTTGCACCAAAAATATGCACAGGTCAACTATTCAGACACAGTTTACCTAGCAATCTTCTTAACAAACATAGACAAAGACAGAGCCGTTTCTGCTAAGTTGCATATTTGAGCACCAAATCTGCTCTGTCTGCAGACACATTAAAGTGGAATAAATCCTAAAAAACTCCAGGAACTAGCTGGGATAAAGTAAGAACCCCTGGTTTTTGTTTTTTTTTTTTTTCAGCCTGGCAATACTACTTAGTAGACCTAAATGAGGGCAGTTACTTTGTGGATAAGTATTTGATGAGAGAGCTAAAGTCCTTGGTACTGGCAGCAGCAGTTACTCTTACCTGTAGTTAATTAGTCCAGCTGAGGAAGGTGTGATAACAAATCACTGGCCTCAGAGTTTGTTCTGAAGGCCCTGGCCATAGTTCTTTATGTTTAAATCTAATCACTTATGATGTGGTCATCTGCAGACTGTAATCTTCCTGCAATGCTGCTGCAAATATCTAAGAGAATTTTCTATCCAGGCCAAAAAAAATCTGTGTTCATACTGTAGGAAGTTCCTATGACTTATTATGGGAGTTGATAGCCCTTTAGCTAGAAGGTGGGCGTACAAGTGTTAAGCAAAAAGGATTTCAGGTGTAACAAATTTAAATTGGAATGTCTGCCTCCTTGACTCAGGAATATTACTGGGAAAGCTGATGCCCTGCCTCATGAGTATATGCTTCAGGGGTGCCATGGACTGAAAAATAGAACAGCTGCTCTGTTATTGCATTGCTTCACTATGGTGGTTACAGTTTATTTTCAGCAGAAATAGATCAGGACTTTCTTCTTTATCACTGTCTCTCTGTACTGCTTTTCCCTCGAAAAAAGAAGATGCTTTAATAGGTACAAATATCACAATGAGAAATGGGACAGTAAGAGGAGCCAAACCCTGTTATGCTAGATTTGTTTTCCCTCTTTGGTCTCAGAGCAATGGGTAAAACTTTCCTATGCACCAAATAACTTGACTGCCTAAATTCTGGCTTTGAATTTGACTTAATCTCTTGTATGTCATTCTTCTTTAGTAAACCTGAGATTCCTAAGAGATAGTTTTGTAGCAGTTCAATGTCTACATTAATTAGCAGACTGTATCATTTAGGATCCTTTCTGTTGGACAGTCCCTTCAAACCTTGAGAATGGTCAAGCAGAAAGTAATGTGTGAGGTAAATCTTGGAGAGATTCCTGGCCCCTATACCTCCTTAGCTATGAATTTTCTCCTACTTCCTTGCAATTACAATTTTGTCACTCTTTAAAAAAAAAAAACAAAACAAATAACAAAACCCCGTATCAAACAAAAAAAAACCCAAAACACACACAAAAAAGGAGAAAAAGTCACAAGTCACAGTAGAGGAAAGAAAAGAGGGGTAGGGTGGGTAAACCTAATAAACACAGAGCCTTAAATGAAAAGTTCGCACTGGTGAACAAAAACCTAAATCCCTCCCTTATATTTATCTCCAAAGAACTGTACCAGGCTTGAAATAATTTCTGTCTTCTCTTGACCTTGGCAGGTTTCCAGAAAAAAACTACACAATCTGGAGAGCTCTAATACAAGTCTTGTAAGAGTAATCCAGAGGCTCTATTTAAAGAGCATATGCTGCATCCACATGTTTTGAAGAGATGCAAAGGTAAAAATTTACCATCCTGAAGAGAAAGAAAGAGAGAAAAAGTATTATAGTGGGGAACAAACTGAAGCTTCTAGGAAAAAATACATCACATTAAATTCCAGCAGGTATCAATTTTATTTTATTTCTTTTTGGAGAAAACACTCTTTAAGGTAGAAGTAGGTAGTGATTTATGATTTTAAAAAATGACTAGTATTGTTTCTGTTTGGGAAACAAGAGCTCTCTCTAACAAAAGAAAGGGCTGGAATTGTTCTGTTTTCCACCCTGTCTAGAACTACTAAGGAATGGTGAATACTGAATAGCTAGTGTTGTTCCAGTCATTACTGGATTAAGAAAAAGACAGTATGAGTAAAAGTGACCAGAGATTAGAATATCAACATCCATAAAGAACACAGGCTTGTAAAGCCTCCTGGGAAAGACCATGCACGATAAGCTGCCTTCTAATGTGTGCATGAATGTATCCTGAAGGAAGCATGTAACTCATATAGACAGAAATCTTTAACAGGGTAGGAAAGCTTAAGTGGGATTTTCCACCTTAGTTTTTACACTTCTTGATTGTATGATTATAATCTCACCATGTGTCTATGAAAGCAGCAATGCCTACAAGAAGCCATGTGGTCTCCAGACAGCTGTACAAGAGACACTGTAGGGTTCAAACAGGTAAGAAGTCTAGGGAAAGTTTGAAAATAAGTTTCAGAAGTCACCAAGTACAATAAGAACCTGTGCCTGTGAGCATTCTGCGATCCATGCAGTGCTCTAGCAGCAAGGCTTGGAAATGCATACAACAGAGCCCAGCGCAGTGAGGAATGTAATATGTTTATACGCCACTTAATGCATCTGCCTTTCTTCTGAGATACAAAGGCTTTATCTGAAGGCATTTTAAAAACCATTCAGCAGTATTGGTGCTGCCTGTCACCTAACCTGAGTCATTACAGTCATCAGTGACTCTATCATAACTAGTTCTTAATAGGCTAGAAAAATCAAGGGAGATTGGTAGGCTTTTTCTACATGTTCTTGAAGTTCACAAAGAACACAAAACACACAATTTTTCATCAGCCTTCTGGTTTCTACTCTGTGTGTTTCTGAAGGGCAAAATCAAGTCTTAGTCACTATATTGTTTTTGTAGCACTTTTCTTTCTGAATAGCTTTCATAGCAAATAGTGGGGGTTTTTTTAATGTAGTCACACATTCAACATTATGCACATACAGTGTTTTGCAGATGTATATGGGAACACACATACATTTATGACTAATTTTCAGATCTCAGATGTCTGAGCAGAGACACCACTATGGAGACCCAGTTGTTGGCTAGACCACTTTCAACACACTTGCTTGAGGATGTTTCTCCACAGTAGATGAATAAATATGCACCTGAGAGCAATAAAATAAGTTCAGAATGTGCACAAAGTTTTCTTGTGTAGTGTATAGCTCAAAAATATTTTGTATAGACCACAGTTAAACTTTGTGGTGAAGAAGATTTTATTTCCTCATCTAGAAAGACTTTGTGCCTGACTGGGTTAAAGCTCAGTTATGGTCTATTATTGTGATGGATATCATGCTCTAAGGTTAGTGTCTGGAAACCTTTCGTGTAAGTTTATGCAGAGCCCAAGGGTGACAGTTCAAAATTTCTTAGAAAAACAGCAAATTCATCTTCCCAGTATGCTCCTTAGCCTGAGCCACCTTGTCACACAGGTGACAGCAGATTAAAATTCGCTGGTGTTCAGTTCCTTACCCAACAAAGTCATTGGCTCTCTTCACTGTTTCAGAGCTCAGGGCAAATAGGCTACTTCCTTTTTGCAGACCTCTGCAGTCCTACACAGTCAATAGTCATAAAAACTTGCTCTTTGACCACAAGTGGGTCTCTGCCATTCCCGTTGGTTGCCAGAGTCTTGGGAAAGCACTGAGGGGAAGGATTCGTGATTGATGGGAAAGGGGAACTAAATGTAAACCCAAAGACATTTAACCATGACTGGAAAAGCTACACAAAAGCTTTAAAATGTATAAAAAGGAGAAGCTTAATTAGGGAGGCGGACCTGTAGCTAATCTATTTTACTAGCCTTTCAGTTCAATTTTTCTTTTGGAGAATGACACATTCCTTTTAATACAATTCCTTAAGTGACCTTGTGAAAGAGAATGATGGCTTTGTAACACAGTCAGAATCTGTATGCTCTGTAACCTCAAGTTCAGACTGAAAAGAAATTGGAGAAGTATTTTCTAAGTCTGGTCAGAAAATATTTTACTTAGCTTTTGGTGGTATTTTCTTAACTTGTGCTTTCTTTTTCATATGGAAAAAAAACCCTGAAAGTTGATTTCAGTAGCAAAACACTTTACCTCCCTCTTAGGTATGACATTTTTTTACAGACCACACAAAAATTATTTCAAGGAAAATAGTGTACTGAACCGTAAAGGAAAAGGGTAATTCAATATATTCCAGGTATTCTTGAGACAAAAAAAGTATGATAACATAACAAGCTCTTTTTTCAAGTTCTAAGAGAAAGATATTCCTTTTGCCAGGTGTTAGAGATTTCCTCAAAAATAATTGTGAACCAAAACCTTCTTACTTACTGAAGACAAATACGTTGCTGGTATGACTCCATTATGAATGATAAGGGATATATAGGATATATTTGTCCACAAATTTTAGAAGGGCAACTCTATTAATCTGAATGAGAATTCAACCTTGAATGAAGCCAGAATATAAAATGACGGTAAGAGGAATAGTCAGTAGCAATGGGATATTTCATCTTTTCCTTTCCAAGAGATTTTTTTTCTCCCTAATAAATCCCAAGTTCATTTAAACTGCACAGCACTGAGAATTACAAACTTATATTGGAAAGTTAAAGTATTAGAAAGTGGATTTGCCAGATAATCAAAAGCAGTTCTTTATGGTTTAAACAAAATCAATGAAAGATACTTTAATAAGCAGTCAGCAGTTTTAGTTTCAGTAACTTGCCAGATGTGACTGCAAACATATATATTAGCTGCAACATGCCGCCTGAATCATTCAGATGCTTAAATGAGCATTTGCCATGGGAAGAATGGAGAAGCTGTGCATTGCAGACTATATTGTCATGGTGGTATTTACATGCCATAATAAAACAGAATCAGAAAGCTCTCTTTCTCATCATCTCATGGATAAGCTGTGCTCTCTTCTTTGGCTGAGAGGCATGAAAATCTGCCCTCCCTTTCTGTTTCTACATCTAGAAATTATATATATGAGAGTAATCACATGTAAAATCAAGATATGTTGTTGTGAAAAGGTCATTTACAAACCTAAAAGCCTTGGTTCACTGCTATAAGCAGAGTGTGGAAGAGACTTGAAGGGTGGATGTCCCTCTTCTGTGGGAAAATGGTGGTATGAAACCCATCATGAGAAATCACTTCCTTCAGAGTAAAACTCTGGAGCCCAGAAGTATGATTATGCAATAATAAATTAAAAACCTATTCAGTTTTCTATCTTCTTATCGGCTATTCTTGT
Organism: Clamator glandarius; assembly: GCA_033459285.1. Lineage (NCBI taxonomy): Eukaryota > Metazoa > Chordata > Aves > Cuculiformes > Cuculidae > Clamator > Clamator glandarius. The sequence continues at coordinate 5,135,313 of JAUNZM010000245.1, read as the reverse complement.
ACTTTTGGCAAAAATAGTTCCACTGTAACAAACCTGTGATGAAGGATTACTCTGCTTCCATCTACTCCTTTACTGCACTCACCTCTGCCACATTTGTAGCACAGAGAATCAGGAGCCAGCTGACAAAGTCAGTGCAAAGTTAACAGCTGCACGGTTTTTCATAAGATTGTAAACGGTCACAGGAAACGTCCTTTTATGTCTCAGAGCTGACCTGGGATGAGGAATTAGGATTTTTCTGTTTATTTGAGGGAGAAGGTTTAGTAGCCTAAATGGTTTTTCAATCCATTATAAGTGTTACTGAATTCTCCTATGCTCAAAGGGATTACAAGGCAAATATTTATCTCTGTTGTTTCAGTTTGTTTACTTTGCATTTGACTGAATTTTGGATAGTGACAATTTCACATCAAATGACTACCTGCTGGCAGGAACAGGGAGCAGAGATAATAGTGATTCCAGCTGTCAGTTCTCCTGGGAACTCTGGGATGACAAAGTTGCTTTTTACTCCTTTCTACTAGCTGGGCCCAGCACATTAAAGAGCCACTGGGATTCCCATCATTGGCTTCTATTCTTACATGGGCAACTCTCCTCAAACCTCATCACTAGGAATATCTGCTCTAGGATCATGCCTCACACGAGAACAACAGCAGGTAACAAAGATGATAGGAGAAGGTTGGGGGAAAATTCTATGAGCTCTCCTAGAAAAAAGGCTAGCATCAGCACTGCCTCTTTGGATTCTCTTTCAGGAGCTTAATGACTATTTTATTTCAACACAGCAAAGCATTTTTCACACAGATTTAACTCTGGGTCTTGGCATAATTCAGTGGAAATCAGACTACTTATATAAGGACACACTAGTAGAAAATAGCTTTGTGTCAAATCAAAGACAGGCTTCTCCATCAGCCAAATCCTATTTGAGATTCTCAAAGCCTTGTACACAGTCACAATAGGAAGTGCTCAAAGGTTGTTTAGGATGATACCAGCCACCGAAAAGTGCTGCTGTCTTAGAAGAAAATAGGAAACAGGAAGTTTTCTAAAAGAATAAAATGTAGTGATAAATAACATCAAACTATTGGGATATTGCAAGGGAAAGAGGAAGAGTGAGTCACTTCCCATTTGCAGTAATTGTTGCGAGGAAAGAGTTGCATTTTTCTAAATCTGCACAGTCCTGTGATGTTCTTCATGTGAAGAATCAAGCTTGCCTACCTGCAAAAGTAAACCTAGATATATCTGGAAATCTTGGAAGGATTTTGGCTGAAAATACAAAAATCTTCACAAGTTTTGCAAGCTATTTCAGCTGGAATCTCCTGCAGCCTTACCAAATGCTTTGCATTCAAGCCACTTTGCCTAACCCCACCTAACATTCAAACTGATCTGTATTAATCAAGGAATTAAACTATTTCATTTGAAACCCAGATATTGAGCACAATGAAATGAAAAAAAAAAAAACAACAGGCGGTTGTAGACATGCATCTGATGCCTTTCTCCTGCAGACATGCAGTGCCAAACCCCAAACTTCGGTGAAGTTATTAGTAAGAGAGAGAGAGAGCAGCAGGTTTTAGATGTATTGCCACATCTCAGAGTGTTGTAAATTAAGTCAGCTCCACTGAAGTCAGGCACCATGCAACTGTAAGGTGAGACAAGGGTTTCCTGTCACCTGCATGATTAAAAGACAGACACCCTGTGAGTACTGATGTCCTAATCTAACACCTCAACAGGGATGCTGGCAAATATGACAAGCATGGAGTTTTTGAAAAGCAATACACAGCTACTAATTACCATCTCGCTGACCCTACTAAGTTGCTATACCTGTGCAGAACTGTGAGCAAGGCCTTTGAGTTTGCTTAATGTTCACAGAGTGTTGTTAATATGGAGATTTATTCTGCTGCAAATTAATTGGGGTTAGTTGTTGCTTTAAAGGGAAAATAAACATATATTTTTTTGTAAAATTTGGGTGGGTTGTTTGAATTTTTATTTTTTAGCTGTAACAAAACCAGACATCAAGGGTAATAGAATAATAACAGCTAACATACTTGAGACGGTAATAAAAATTGTACATTTATCTATTAACTGCTGTGGTTATGAAAGGTTTAGGAGGTGAACAAGATATAAAATAAGATGAAATAAAATATTGAAAGATATTGAAGGGAGAAGTTCTTTGCACCATCTTTCAGTATGGCTTCTGGTGCATGATTTCTTTGTATTTCTCTCAGATTGTGTTGAGGTAAAAAGGCAAATTATTTTTGGTTTCAGCAATAAGAAAAACTTCCTCTCCCTCTTAGTTTCTACTTAACTAAACCTTTTATTTTATATATATTAATGGTAATGTGGCTGGCCAAAATTACATAAGAAGATTCAATTATTGCTTAGCCCAATGGGATATTAAAGTAAAACTGCCAATCATGAAACTTTGTTGTCACAATTATGTTAAAACTATAATGCATCTCAATGCACAAAGAAGCACGAAAAAGATGAAGGAATCTTGTGCCAGTCATGTATTTGTTTAATTAAAATTTGAAAAGAAACACTTTTCCCTTTCAGACAATTATTGTAAATAAAAAAATTTCTTTAAACAAGGTGTTATTAATGTTCACTGGGCAGCTAGCTATATCTCTTCTCACAGTATTCCATTTAACACAATTGCAACCCTCTTTCAAGGATATCTTTTTTAAAAATAAAAATAAAGATAGGTCTTCAAAGAGAATTCTGAATTATCTTTCACTCACCTACTGTGTGGAGGAAGAAATAAAACCCTGTAAGTTGTCTGAGGTGTGTTTTTATACACATCAGCTTTTTCTGAGAGGTGCTCTTGGAGACCACATCCTGCGTGTACACAGCACCAAGGCAGATATCAGTCTTCTGCCTACCCAATGGCAAGCTACTCTACATGGCATCAGCTGAGATTAAGCCATAGCAAGCAAACATGCTGCTATATGGTTTAACATCTAAATAAACCAAGAGTTTAAAACTCACCTGAAAAATCCTCCTGATCTTGTGCCCTTTGTCATACAAAAGCCCCCCAACAGTACTGTCTGTGCCCCTCCAACTACTCCATAGGTGATAGCCAGCTTCTACAGCATTATTGAACCTTTGCAAATGACAGCTCTTTGTAAATAAATAATGATAATACTCCAAAGGCTTGCCTAAAGTTAACTGTGACTATGAAAATAATATAGCTCAGCAAGGAGGACTGCAAGACTAAGAAATCACACTGAGATGTAGAGTTCAGCCTATTAAAGGGAAGTGTAAGAAATGATTTGATCAAAGTTAATAGGTAAGAGTGAGGAAAGCAGACCTCTTGTGCCAGACAGCACTTTGATTTAGCAGATAAGCTGGAATCTAGATAAAATGAAAATGAGACAAACTTAAAATGAAAACATGTGCACATATTTTATACTAGTCTGGTATTGGAACAGATTTTGAGGTAGTACGTGACACTTTACCCATCTGTTGAATTCTTTAAATATAATCTTCTTGTGAGATGTAAAGTTATTCGGGTGCATTGCTATTAGGAGTCATTCAAAGGTATTTTATGCTATATCTCAAGAGCTTCAAACCATGTGATCATAAATGTTTCTCTGTGGTGCTAAAATCTGTAAATGGAATTACTTCCCTGATGAATTTAACAGCAGGTTTCACTCTGCTTTCTATGGGAGCAGGATTTTATTTCACAAACACATAAATGTTTGCAGTTCGTGCTTTTGACTCCAGTGTCTTAATATCACCTGACTATAGTCGGTGATTGCTTATCTACTAAATTACAAATAGACAGTGGTGATACCTCTTAACCACTACAGAAGTTGATTGCCTCTATGCATTGCCCATTACAACTTGTTCCTTTTAGGCAACATGCTTTTCCTTTCACCCTCCTAAAATATATTGGAGACAGTGAAGATGAGAGTGGTTCACTGGACCTTGGTAAAATAAGTTTTAATAGAATAAATTTTACCTCAGAACTTATGAAACTGTGTTACTATTCAAAATCAAGTGTTTCCACTAGGTTTACTGACTTTCTGATAGCTTCACTTGAAATTCAGCTAAAAATCTGAAATTCGAAACTCCCCACTAGTTCACTTGCTCTCGACTTTTATTTCACATTTCATATAATTTGCTGTTCTGTGAAGTTTTGAAGTGACTTTTATATAATAAAACAGCCCTTCAAGGGAAAAAAGAATGTTTGAAATAATAGACCAAAATATGCACTTCTGTAGGTGCTAGCAAGGAATAATATGAAAGAATATCATTACAAAATGTGGGATACTTGTGAATGGAAACCTTTCTACCAGTAAGACTATTATTACTGACAATTAGATTAACAAAGCAATTGACTGATTACATAAAAGGTCTACTTTTTTTTCTCCCTGTGATGACCAGGTACACGATGGAGAAAGCAGGCATGCACATCACTAAACTGCGGGTCTAATGGGGTTATTAGTACTATGTCAGTGCATCAAACTCACACATCCATCCACCTATCCGAATAGATTACACACTTTACAGCACTCAAGAGACAGAAAACAGATACCAACTGATAGGCCACTGAGACATCTTTAAAGTCTGGTATAATTCTCTTGTTGCCTCTTAAGTTACGTTAGCCTGCAGATATTTCTTCAAAGATTTGAATTGAGTGGAGGAAAAATGAAAATTTCCACAAAAAAAAAAACTTAACTCCATTCCACCTAGGAAAGAAAAAATTCTTAGTCATTTTTTTTTTATTATTTTGAGGAAAAATAATTCAAAGGAAGTTCTTGCAAATTTGTAATGAGATCCATCATAAATACACAGTATAAGCAATATGAATAATTGAATCACAGAATCATCTAGATCACAAAAGACCTTTAAGATCTTCAAGTCCAACCATAAGCCAAACACTGACAAGTTCACCATTAAACCATTTCCCTAATGCAATGTCTTGAAATGTGGAAACAATAATTGCAGGATAAGCAAACAAAAGGCTTTCGTATTTCTTTACTTTTACAATTTGCCATGTGTAAATCATAAAGGTGATTATTACATTTCATAGGAGATCTTAAGTCATGCTTTTAATTGGTATTTTCTGACTATACGTGTTTGCCATACTAGGTAAAAATAAGTGTAATTTTCTTTAGGTATCATTATATCATTGAGATGTTATACTGGACATATACATGATCAATGCAGTCTTTGCATGTGCTCTAGGAGAGACGGGGTGTGAATTTAAGGTGCAAGATAGCACATTAACACTTCAGCTAGTGTTTAGCAGTGTTAATAGTGCTCCCTGGGCAGAGCGCCTTAACTAGTAATCATTTTGTTTATGGTTCAGAAAGTAGGTTTAACTTGGCTTTTGAGTGTTAACTCACATTTCTATACATGGCAATACACTGTTCGATGTGCTTTAAACAGAAACTGCTAGATGTTTCAAGGATAAGAGGAAAAAAGGATGGCAGGTTACACAAAAGACACCACGATATAAAGTCTGCTGAACGTAAGGCAAAAAATATGATCAAAAAAAAAAGGAAAGCAATATTTGTAAGCAGTGAATTGCTATAATTCTCCGTATTTTGACTAAAATTTGAATCTGGGAATTATTTGTTGAAACTTGATTTTTTTGTTATTTTGGAAAATGAAATTGAGTAGCATATTTTATTTTTCTCACTAAATAAGTACATTTGGTCTTCTCTGTAGATATATATTCTGTGATAGATATTGCAAGTATGTAATCTGTGCATATATTTTTGGGCGACATTTTATTTTGGAGGACAAAGTTGTACCTTCTAACTTCCAAGGTGGTCTTATGCTGAAATTAAGGGTGTATGTAGAGTTTATTTCTTACTGGTCTATTTTAATAACATATAATCACTTAAAGTGATTTTCTTTATTTCCAATATTTACAACAAAATAATATTTTCTTAGGCCTGGGAGTTTGGTCTTCAGGATCAGATATTCAGCATAAAATTACATAGATACATCTGCAAGTTAGTCTAATTGAAATTTGATCAATATTAAAAGATTAACACCCTATTTGTAGTTGCGTTTTTTTGTACTTATTTTTTGCTTCTATTCACAAAGTCAATTCCTATACCATATATGATCTGGTTTAGTTATAATTGTACAAATTTTTCGGTATATGGGGATTACTGAACAAAAGTGAATAATGCAGATTCAGGCTTAAATACCAACATTTTGGACAAGCTTGTTCGACTCTACTTGATTTTCAGAGTGATTATCTTCTTATTCAAGGCAGTGAAAGCTGTGCATTAGTGATGCTGGGGAAGCAAAAGGAACAGAAAAATATAGAACTTACATGTTAGCTTCATATTCCTTGGTACACCATCTACTGATATTGTGCCCACTCCCAACAATATTACATTTACATGTTTTTTCATTTAGCATATCAGAGTAAAGATATATAGGAATGGCATAAGCTAGTATTTGCTAAAATAAATATTACGTCTCATAGCTGGTCCATCATAAGGGGTTTTTTACAAGGCATCAGTATTATAGTTACCAAATGGTATATCTCAAAAAACTATTATACCTAAGGCTACTTTTTAAAATAAATATGTTGACAAATTCTCTGGTTTTGTCTTCTTTACTTTGAGCTGTCAAAAACACAATCTTTACAAACTTTGTCACTTTTCACCTGCTGATCCCACTGTGGAGTATTGACTAATTTATGTAATTTTACTCTTATTTATTTTATGGAAACCTAAAGCAAATGAAAACTAAGTAAAGTCCTCAGAGTCACAAGATGACTGGGGAAAGTAAAAAATAAATAAATAAATCCATCGCTATCGAATGGCAACATTCATATTGGTTTCTGCAGTCTTTTGGATCTCTGTTGTGAAACCTATTTACAAACCTAGTGCATTGAAACAGCAGTCCCATGATTTCACATTTTTGAGTGCCAATTTAAAGAAATGTATTCTTAAGGAAAAAAAAATCTTTTTACTTCACCATGCCACTATCTGAAAACCATTTTGTAGGCTTCTTTAAAATATTTTGAATTGCTACATGGGGAATAGCTTCTCTTCCATTATTTCTTTAAATGAACTCGTCTGTACTAACTCAGAAAACGATCACTTCAAGTTGCCCAAACAGCCAAAAAGCCTTTACCTCTACACAACAAAATAATACTTTCACTGCTGCTGTCTCAAAGCCCTTTGGAAACATTGAAGTCCCAACAGTTCTGCCTGAGAGAGATAACTACTGGACCATAATCAACTCCATTACCTATAAAGCTTTACTGTTCAGCTCTAAGTAGAATTTCTACAAGACAGCAACTGCAAATTAAATGTGATCTAATATTTTATTCTGTGAATTTCTGTATACAGTATGTATTGACCTACTGACATTTAACTTGCTTTTACCCATGATTGCAGAGTTACTTTAAATTATCACTTTTGTTACACAGCAACTGGTCCCAAGCCAGTGGAGAGTACATATTCTGGTGACTGGGTAGCAGAATGGAGGGACTTTGAACTTCCCACAGTCACCTCTAGCCTTTCCTATATCCATCAATCTCTCTTAACATCAATCATGACAAGCTGGTTTTACTTTCTTTCTGGCCTAAAAGAGAATTCCAGTTAATTGTGAATTTCCTTCCCACACCAACCTCATTGTAGCTAATAGCGTTCTGTTTTTTTTCCTTTGTTTGTTTGGGGTTTTATTTTCTGCTCAAGAATCATTGGTGAGATATATTGGGTATTGAAAACTGCAGGTATGGATTGATAAAAATTATATGTGAATATTCCAGATTTAAGCCAATATAAAAAAAAAAACCTTCCCAATTTTCAGTGTTATACTTTGACATTTTGGAAGTGAACTTTAAAAAATATTTTTAGTCATTGAAATGGAACTACTTTTTTAAAAATAAAATAAATATTGGAAATTAAATTGGAAATTAGGCTGAAAAATAACTAATTTTTAAAATTCTATGAGTATTGTAAACATAATTCCTTCAGGTCAAAGTGAAGTGAACAAAGAGTGAAGAAGTCATTATGTTATATCTGTAATATGCTACATCATAATATAGCACAGAAAATAATCTGTCCACTCAGATAAACTTTGCTTGCTTCCTTATTTTGGATTTACTGCTGTATAGTTTTTGACCTTTGTCACTGGAATTCATCTATCTAGACTTTAGGTCTATTCAGAAGTTGGATCAGTGAATCATAAACGTTTCATATTATGAATATTTTTACTATCTTTTCTGATCATCAAGATGTATATGAACAGAAGAGTTCCCAATTCTTCATCATATTCATCTAATTCTTTCTTCCACTTTGTGACTTCAAATTTTAAAAAGAGAGAACAATAACTTCTGATTCCTCACTGGGTCGCTGGGCTCATTAAATTAATTTCATATTTGCTTGTGTCACGATCTCCAGAAGTACAGGGAAATTCCCAGCCTCCTGTGTCTGGTTTCAGTCAGGTAATGAAAGGGGTTTTCTTTCATTTTTATCCTTCCTGACTCTGGCAGTTAGCTCGTATGTGCACGTATTTCTCGGTTTGACTCTTGAATGATTGTTCCAGGTGTTTCCCCTCTTTTTTTGTTTTTGTGGATAATAGCAAAACTATCTTGTTTTCTGGTATATGTTTGGAGGTTTCTTCAGTTTTCCTTTATCCTTTTGGTGTCTCCCCATTGCCAAGTTACTTCTGTCATGACTGAATTAATTTCTGGTGCTAGCAGAGAGAGAGTAAAAAGATAATGAAGGATTAAGATGTGTTTTTATTCAATTCAAGGAAAATCAATGAGCTGATGTGGAAGAACTGCCACGTCTTTTCTTCTTTCATCACATTCTGTCCCTCATTCTTCCAACTTAATAACATTTCTCCTAAACATTTGCACCTAAGAGAATTTGGAGATACCTAATGCAGGTGCCAGTGGCTTACAGTTGTGTGCTCTCAAGACTGCTGCCACCCATCCTCTTGCATAGTAAGCTGTCTGGTAGCCTAAATGCATGGCATTATATCTGCAGTTAAAAGCTGCCCAAAGTCTCCTTATTAAAGGGCAAATAAAATAAATGAATGTGATAAATTTTTGGAAGACAATCTAGGAATCATACCACATCTAAGAATGGTCACATGCCCAAATCTCTCCTATTCTATCCGCCCCTCAATATGAATAGTAGAATTTAAACAGAAACCTTCAAAGTGTATGGGGCAAAGGACTATTTTACTGAATGCCATACTACTGGTGAAGAGTGACAATTAAATCAAATTCTTTTGAGTGCATATTCTTGTGAAATTATTAATTGCTATTAAAAGCACACAAGTTGAAATCAGTGGACATATTTCCATCACCATTAGTGGGCTTTGCTTAGGTTCTGTACTATATACCTTAAATGTTGTATCAGATGTATTTTTATGGTGTGTTGTTTTTTAAAAACCACGGGGGGTTAAAACTGTTTTTCTTTATTGAAACAACCTGTAATCTCACTGTCAAGAAGGCTTGTGTGCTTTCACTTTGAATCATAGAATCATAAAATCATATAAAAAAAAGGTTGGAAGAGACCCACCGGATTATCGAGTCCAACCATTCCTATCAAACACTAAACCATGCCCCTCAGCACCTCGTCCACTCGTGCCTTAAACACCTCCAGAGAAGGTGAATCAACCACCTCCCTGGGCAGCCTCTGCCAGTGCCCAATGAGCCTTTCTGTGAAAAATTTTTTCCTAATGTCCAGCCTGAATCTCCCCTGGAGGAGCTTGAGGCCATTCCCTCTTGTCCTGTCCCCTGTCACTTGGGAGAAGAGGCCAGCTCCCTCCTCTCTACAGCCTCCCCTCAGGTAGTTACAGAGAGCAATGAGGTCTCCCCTCAGCCTCCTCTTCTCCAGGCTAAACACCCCCAGCTCTCTCAGTCTCTCCTCATAAGGCCTGTTCTCCAGCCCCTTCACCAGCTTTGTTGCTCTTCTCTGGACTCGCCCCAGAGCCTCAACATCCTTCTTGTGGTGAGGGGCCCAGAACTGAACACAGGACTCGAGGAGCGGTCTCACCAGTGCCGAGTACAGAGGGAGAATAACCTCACTGGACCTGCTGGTCACGCCGTTTCTGGTACAAGCCAAGATGCCATTGGCCTTCTTGGCCACCTGGGCACACTGCTGGCTCGTGTTCAGTCGGTTGTCAACCAACACCCCCAGGTCCCTCTCTTCCAGGCAACTTTCTAGCCAGACTTCTCCTAGTCTGTAGCTGCACAGGGTTGTTGTGCCCCAAGTGCAGGACTCGGCATTTGGCCGTGTTAAACCTCATGCCATTGGTCTCAGCCCAGCAGTCCAGCCTGTTCAGATCCCTTTGCAGAGCCTCCTGACCCTCCAGCAGATCCACACTTCCACCCAGCTTGGTGTCATCTGCAAACTTGCTAAGGGAGGACTCGATGCCTTCATCCAGGTCGTTGATAAAGACATTAAACAGGACTGGACCCAGCACTGAGCCCTGGGGAACCCCACTTGTCACTGGCCTCCAGCTGGATTTAACTCCATTTCCCATCACTCTCTGGGCCCGGCCATCCAAGCAGTTTTCCACCCAGGAAAGTGTGTGCCTGTCCACTCCACAGGCTGACAGTTTCCGTAGCAGAATGCTGTGAGAAACTGTGCCAAAGGCTTTACTGAAGTCCAGGAAGATACATCCACAGCCTTTCCCTCGTCCAGCAGCCGAGTCACTTTGTCATAGAAGGCGATCAGGTTAGTTTGGCAAGACCTGCCTTTTGTGAACCCATGTTGACTGGGCCTGATCACCCAGTTCTCTTGCATGTGCTTCATGATCGCACTCAAGATCACCTGTTCCATGATTTTCCCTGGCACTGAGGTCAGACTGACTGGCCTGTAGTTCCCTGGATCCTCCCTGTGACCCTTCTTGTAGATGGGCACAACATCAGCCACCCTCCAGTCCAGTGGAACTTCTCCAGTCTTCCAGGACTGTTGAAAGATGATGGAAAGGGGTTTGGCCAGCACATCTGCCAGCTCCTTCAATACCCTCGGGTGAATCCCATCCGGCCCCATAGACTTGTGGGTGTCTAGTCGGGCTAGCAAGGCTCTGATCACCTCCTCTTGGATCATGGGAGCCTCATGTTGTTCCTCTAGCTCCAGGGTTTGTGCAGAAAGGGAACAACTTTCTTTACAATTAAAGACTGAGGCAAAGAAGGCATTAAGTACCTCAGCCTTTTCCTCATCCCCTGTCACTGTTGCTCCTTCTGTGTCCAACAGGGACTGTATGGTCTCCCTAGTCCTCCTTTTAGTATTTATATATTTATAGAAAGATTTTTTGTTATCTTTCACCGACTTTGCCAATCTGATTTCTAGTTGAGCCTTAGCCTTTCTGATTTTTTCTCTACACAATCTCACTTCCCTCCTGTAGTCCTCCCAAGAGGCCTGTCCCCTCTTCCATAGCCCATAAACATTCCTCTTCTTCTTGATACCACTCAAGATCTCCCTGTTCAACCAAGCAGTTTTTTTCCCCTGCTGGCTTTTTTCCCGGAACATGGGGATGGCTTTCTCCTGAGCCGCTAGGATCTCTTTTTGAAGAGCTCCCAGCCCTCATAGGCTCCCCTGCCCTTAAACACAGTCTCCCATGAGACTTTGCCAACCAGCCTTCTGAAGAGTTCAAAGTCTGCCCTCTGGAAATTTAATGCTACTGTCCTGCTAACCACCCTCTTCACTTCGCCTAGAACAGAAAACCCTGTCATCTCATGATCGCTTAGTCCTAGGCGTCCTCCTATTGCCACATCCCCCACAAGGCGTTTTCTGTTCACAAACAGCAGGTCCAGGAGGGCACCTTCACTTGTCCACACATTATTAAGAACAGATTCATTTTAGTGTCCTAAAACATGAAATAGTCTTCCAGATAAAACTGGGTTTGTTTCCCACATCTACAGAGCTGCTTGGTTGTCATAACAATGAAAGCCAAAATAAAATATTTGAAGTGTAATGAAATCACTCAGTTTATTTGTAGTGCTAATGTCATTATTTGGTTCAAAGGATTTTATTGAATCATTGAATATTTAGGAACAAATGATGGATGATCTAGAAAGACCTGTTAAGTAGCAGATGTGGCTGAAAGATTGACACATGTGATGCCAATTCAAACAAATACAATAGCTCACTGGGGGAAGCTTAGATGACGAAATCCAAACCTAGATTTACTCAATGCTACTTTCAGCAAAACTGTTTGTGAAGCCAATGGAGTTATGTCTGTGTTAGAAATATAAGATTCATCCCAGAATGACTCACATAGTGCTAAGCCAACAACAAACTTGTTGAAAATAAGACTTCTAATCAGCACTTCATTCATTCTGATGATCTAGCATGTCTCATTTATTACTGTTTTCTCCCTCTAAATCCAGTGAAAATTTTGTCATTTGGCTTAACTGGAGCAGGCCAAAGCTCTGTTACTGAGAAGGCTGGCCTCAAATTGCCAAAATGTGTAAATTTTTTAATAGACTCATTGACTTCACTGACACTGTTCATCTGTCAAAAATTAAGGGGTACAATACCTTCTTGGCACGAACCCTGCCCATGCCTGCATTTCCTGCCTCCCAGTGAGCACACAGCTTACTTTACAATATACTCTGGTGCACTCAAACAAGCCAAGCTATTATTTTGTCATAAACATTCACAGCTTAATTGAAAAAATTAATTTTCTCATAAACTGAGATAAAAGCGTCTGCTGCCAGATGCTAATTGTATTCAGTGACTTAGCTGAAAGTCAATAGAACTAGAGTGACATATAAGAAAGTTCCACAGTTGGTATACTTACTCAGCAATGTCCTGCAAGGAGATGCTTTCGTTCTTCTTCCCAAAGAGGGTTTGGGCTATTTTTACAAGCGATAATGTTTCCACTGGAAAGAGAAGAGTAAAGAGGGGAATTCAAAGGGAATGAAACAGCCAAACTAGTAACTATTTTATTAAGGTTATTTAAACCTGAACAGATTTCCATTTGCATGCTAAGCTGACAGAAATCCATTATAATCTTTCCACTGATTTCTATATCTTTGAATGAAACCTTTCTCACTCTTTTTCCTACTATCTCTGCCCACCTCTAATTCGGCTGTGAGATCACATCCATTACAAGTAACATCAATCCAAATGTGTAATTGCCCTACTGCAGAAAATGGTGAGAAGAGATAAATTAATGTCTTCACATCTCATCTTTTATACAGTGACTTGGCCATAACTGAAATTGTCCTTCTCTTATCATATTGTCAGTTTCTCCAGGTTTTAACTGAGTATTATACTTGAAAAGGTCAATTATGGTAAGTGTAATAAAATACATAAATCTGAAGATGAACAACTGACATTTAACCTAAGTGATGATGCTTTGCTTTTTAACTGTGAGTCTGATTAATTTAAAACCAATTTGGATCCATTCTTTGCTTCATTGCCTGCGTAGCAAAACTCCAAAAATTTGACCCAAGAGAGCATAATTCAAGATAGAATAGACACTTAGTAGATATATATGTCTCACTCATAAATTCTTTAAAGTATTGGATGAAATGCAATTAAATTAAGAGTGGGTTTTTTAAAATTTTGTTACTGTGTGATACTTATAAGTAGAAAGAAATATCTGTTTCCTGAAGAACTTCTCCCTTTGATTTACTGCAGGTGTTTACTTCCATAACAATTCACCGCTGTAAATATGAGTAAAGAGTAAACTCCTTTAAGTAAAATGGTAGAATGTTCTAGTTGAGTCTGAGCCGGAATGGCAGCACTGTAGCTCTATTATATCCTATAACAATCTATTTAAGGTTTTATTCTGACATCATTAGCTGGGAATAATATTTTTACTGAAGTCAGATGAGCCATTTGCAAAATAAAGATGTGTTTGAACTTCAGGCACCTCAGAATCCATCCCTTATGTGTCCATTTTTTTCATATCTTGCTGTGGAGTACAGTGATCTCTATTTTGTTCAACACAGTCATAGGGAAAATAAGTGGGGATGCGAATGAAGATTGTATTTTGGATTTTTTTTAATTTCTTTTACTCTGTTTTCTCTGGGGTTTTTGTGGGGAGTTGTTTTTTTTTGGTTTTTTGTATGGTTTTTTTTCAGTGTACAGATATGCATAGTGATCATGTAGATCTTGACAGTTCTGTTTCTTCTGAACTATGTAGTCTTACTTAATTTCCTTCTGACTGTCTGCTTGTCCTACACTTCTGAACGAATATCTTTCAGTATCTCCTTAGTGTCCTGGAATTCCCAATACAATGTTTCTCTTCCAGATAATATGCATCCCACAAAAACACTTCCCAAGACATCAATATTTCCTCAATAATTCAGCTTATTTTTGGGTCTCTCCTCTCTTAGGTACCGAATACACATTTTCATCACCACCTGTCAGAGAACCTGTGCCAGCAGTTTCACTAAATTCCTTCAGCCTGTCCTTTTCCCTGTTTATGGCATGATAAGGGGGTAGCAAACAGACACCTATCAGCAGCAGACCTCACTAGCTTTAACATTAGCCTATGTGAAGTGACAACACAGCGGAACACTAAACCTGAGGCGCGCACATCTTCCTTATAGTAAACTTGTCACCAGGAATTAACAAACAAGGACAGAACACCCAGTCATATTTTCATAGGGAAAAAAGCCCACTTTTTACACGAGTACTAACCAATTATTTTACCAAAATTTGATACAACATTCATCTTTTTTTCAGAGAACTATAGAAGTTCTTCCTATCCCACCAGCTTCACTGGTCATTCCTCTTCACAGAAAAATGACCAGCGAAACCAGGTTCTGTTTGTTTGTAGGATTTTACAAGGTTTGCTTCTATTCCTTTGTTTATTTATTCATACCCATGCCTCCTAAATATTTCCCAGCAGTGAGTTGCCTACCTCTCATTTCATACTTTATTGCAATTGCAAAAGATTATACGTCACTCAGTGCTGCAGCTGTCTCAGCTGTCTTTTACTAAATGACCTACAATGTCGCCTGTGCTAGATTTACTGTGTACATATGAGCTCAGGCTTTCCATCATAAGAAAATTAAGCAGCAAGTCTGACCTGGATGCAGCTGCTCCAGCTTCTGTGTGCACAGTTTCTGTCCAGACATTCTTAAAGGAATTGCAGTTTACTCTCTTTTCTAAGCTCATTTTTTCAGTATCTAATTTTCCTCTCTATTTGTCTGTGTACTAATGCACTCCAGGATCCTGTTCCCTACTCTTCTCTGTCTCATAGGACCACTGCTTGAGTCTACAGTGTCACAGAGAAGCTGGTAGTATTTAGTGACCTCCTGCTTTATTAGATGGAAATTGATTTTCCTCTTCCAGGCAAGTGAAAAATCCATAATGTGCTCCATCAACTTTGTTTGTGCAGCAAGAATTGAAGCAATGGGGGAAGTCACAGCTCTTCAGACATCATAAATGGCAGTACCTTTTCTGAACATCAGAGTAAGCAGACTGAAGTAAAGGAGTTCTCTAGCAGAAAAACTGGCAAGAACCTGCTGATTGAGCTTTTTATGACAATGTTTTTTACTGAATTCCTCCAATAATGTTTCACGAGTATGGTGTCACCTATAATTAGTTACATTATGTGGGTACAAATGAAAATATCTGCAAGTACTTGCAAGCTGTAGCCTTCAAACTTAACTGGAAAAATGCACAGGTGTGCTTCTGTGGGCAGAAAGCAGAAGCTGAGATTTTATTTTGGTAGCAGCAATTTACCTACACTGCCACAGAATTAAATCATATAAAAAAAAAAGTATTTATGACAATTATTTGCAAATAATTATTCAATACAGTAAGATCAAGTAATGCCACGTTGAGAACTTTCAGTTACTGTCAATCTGGATACCAGTACTTTTTGAGCACTCTTTCACCTTAGGGGTGTTGCTCATGTTTAGGGTGCATATTTTCATGTCTATTTTCACCTCTGGGTCCAAAACTTAGAAATTAGTTCCTACTAGACACAAGAATAACCAAAAATATCAACTGTCTAGTGTTCCTGTAAAGCTTATTTCCTTGCTCACAACAACTCAAAACCAATTAGCAGCTGAAGAGTATGTGCCCCTAGATCAAATATAACGTAGTTTTATGTGAAGAGAGGAAATAGGGGTGGAAGCTTGGTCAACACAGCTCGCCTTGATGGGTGCTTAGCAGTACTGGTGTTCAGACACCATATTCATGGGTGCAGTATAAGAACCTGCATAGAACACTATGAAGCTAAAAAGGAATTGAGTACATAGGCACATTAATATAAAGGGGAAACTTTTTCACAATATAAAGAACATATTTTCTGATAACAATGTCCTCTTTATTTTTATAGAAAGCTGAATGGAAATTTCCAGGCAGAAGTACGTTAAAAGAAATTAAAACATTCATACGATAACTGTTGAGGATAGGCAAAAGATAACCAGACTGTAGCGCTAAAACAATTCCTTATTTTATCATAATAACAGCCAGAGAAAAACAACACCCATCAGGGGATAGAAAACAATACAGTGACTTGGTAAACTGAAGTTCCAGTACATCAAGTCAGGTCCCATACAATCTAGATATACGTTATATCCTCAGGACCATTAATGGTGGTGTATTTGCATGTAAAATGAGAATATGAATATCCCTTTTCTTTATCTAGCAGAAGAGTTATAAAACATCACATAAGCTATAACTTTCAGGAAAGATACTAAGAACAAAATGTTATTAAGATACTATCACCAGTTCTATTGTGATTTCACTTTATCTATTAACCACCATGATTTCTTGAATTAGCTTCAGATTGTGACATTGCAAGAGTTTGAGTTTCTCTTGAAGTAGGGCACAATATGAAAAGACTGCAACCATTATCTCATTTTAAGTGTTAGATTTTTTACACTTAAGTTTTCTGAGGAGGTAGAGATCATGAGGAAGACCTGCAGAGCTGGTAGCTCCTTTGAGGGAGATCCAACTTTTTCATTCTGGAGTTGCAGACAGGCAACTACATAAGCATGACTGGGGTGTTAAAGGCCAGACAAAAACTGAAATGGGAATAGTGACATTCATGAAATTCACAGACTCTCCTTGCTTTTTAATGTCCACTCTATCTCTTTCAAAATTACTTTTTAAAAAACGTTGTGTTTATGCAAGTATTTATACATATGAGCATCCATATGAGATCAAACAAGCACAGATCTGGAAGGGTATGTCTATTGCTCAAAAATAGTATGTGTACTTTACTATCTGAATTAGCTAAAAGATTAAAATAATAATGAAGGAAAGTTTATTAGGATTTGGAATGGTTTAAACTTTTAAATTCATGCTTGAAGATTAATTAAAAAAAAAACCAGTATATATTGCCACTTCTGTAGTCTTTTTGTGAAAAACAGAGGGAAACCCCCTACTGGATGGTACTATAATGATTCAACTAGTTTAGCATTATTCCCTGATTGCAGCAAAAAGAGCCACTAGTCAGTAGAGGGAAACATGTGAGCCTGAAAATCTTTTCAGATCTATTCACCTCTTCATCTTGACATCCACAATCATCTTATTAGGCATATCAGACAGTACATGCATCCATATTCCCTCTAGCATCTGTTTGTAGACCCGTTCATGAGTTTGTTCAAACAACTTAATTTCAGCAGCACATCCTCTAGATTATTCAACTGTAGTACAACACAGGCACTTTTATTTTTACAGCTGAGATATGCGTGTCCCAGTGTGTGTCTTTTGCTCCTACCACCTACCCCAGACCAACTAAGAGAGTTTTTTCCTCCTTTCCTGGTGGGGCCAGGTGGGGCTATTTTTCCTGCTGCTATTTTTCTCTGCCTTGCAGTTCACTAATACCTTGTACATCCACAGAGGGGGAGAGGATTAAGCCTGCTGTTACTGTTGCATATAGCTGCAGTTGGGAGATAAAACTGACCTGCCTTTTCATTGGCCTGTTTCCTTCTCTATTTACTTCTTTTTCCATCAAACACGAATATGGAATAAGTAGAAAAGAAAATATTGTCTCTTGTAGAGTAGAACTCACATCTGTTATTATTCGTGGTTCACACCTGCTTGATATGCATCTAATGCTGTACTCCCCTGAAATGCACTCTTTATTTCATTCATTCTTGGGGGAATTATGATTTCCTAATGGGAGGTTATGGTTTAAAGGCCATCCCTACCCATTTACAGCTATCTATATATATTTTTTTAAACAGACCAAACATATTAGTTCTACACTGCATGAAGGTAATTTGATACTTTTGCTTTTTAGACTTTCTTTTAAAGTTTGTCCCAGGGTCTGTAATAATAACACAACAATATGTCATATATTACAGTTCTCTCAAGATCAAGATGCTCATTCCAGAAATCTCATTTTGAAATATCACAATGTTTTATAATATACAGCAGTACAAGGCAAATCCACAACAGTGCCCTTTTTAAGGGACCAAGAAAAATATATTAATTAAAAAAAAGAAAAATATAAAGAAAAAAAAAAAGAATAAATTTTCCTCCCATGAAGTTCCAGCAGACAGGACCTCTATATGTCTTCTCAGATTTCCTGAAATCATATGGAGAATGCCTCTCCTATTTGTGATCCTGCTCAGGTAACAAAAAAAATTATTATTGTTCAAGAACTTCTGTAAATCACACGATCTATAAATCCAGAACTTCTGTAAATCACAATATTTATGCTACAAAAAAACTACCAGAATTTAGAGACAACACGATTCACTTAGGTGAGTTTAAAGTTGCAGTGTTTGACTGCACTTCTCCAGATAATGTATAATACATAATACAATATATTGTATATAGTATATAATACATAATATGTAACATATAATATATAATGTGTAATACATAATATATAATAATATATAACATTAAAGCTTTTGTAGCCAGATCAGTACTTGCCGTAGTTTCCCACATATATGAATCATCTGTACTAATAGAAAAAAATGAAGTAAAATCTCACATTAATAACCTTAATTCTGATAATTTATAGCAGGCATCAAACAAACCTGCATCCACTGGAGACAAATGTCCACCACATTTCCTCATTCACTTTCTACCCCTTTCATTTAATTCACGTTCCAGCATTCCCTCTCAAAGACTAGTCTTAATATCAACTTTAAAAGAAATCATGGTCCATATATGGAAAAAGCAGGGATTTGCTACAACAGTTGACAGAACAGGTACTCTTATTTTTTCATGAGCTAAAGGCCAATCTACAGCATTGTTTGCAGGCATACTGCCTTACTCTGTACAACAAAACCAGTAGCAACTGTAGAAATTAACAAGACTATTACCAGAGTTTGCTGTACTTAAATACTTTTTAAATGGTTGTTCAGGTGATCTTGTTATTTAGATAAATAGTGATTCTATGTCAATAATTATCTGAACCTTATGCCTGTTGCTTGATTGCAGCATAATTTCAAAATACCTCAGCTTCTGTAAAGTTACATAGTTGGGAATCATACCTGAGATCCAACATACATAAAAACCAAAAAAGACTGTACCTGTAACTCTTTTTATTTAACAAATTAAGAAAACAATCTGCAATCACTTTCAAAACAATTGCCCTCTGAGTTAACACACACCTGCATGCGACATTACCAATATTCAAAGCAATTCTGCAGATCATTATTGGCAAAGGCTGCTGAGGATCTCTGCCCTTTTTGCTTTCACATCTTCTGCTGATAAAATATAGGTTTCTTTGAACACCGACTTGATCTTTGGGAAGAGGTATAAATTGCAGGGAGCCAGGGCTGGTAAATAGAGTAGATACTCAAGCATAGTGATGTTATCAGCTAAAAAATCCTGCAGAAACAAAGCATTGTGGGCTGGCACACACCAAAATTTTCTGACCAAGGGTAAGAAAACATTATATTTGAATGTGTGTTCACTAGTATGGAGTGAAGTGACCAAGCTGAGCTTTGTATCACTGTGACAGTGCCTCTCCCCTCCCACTACTGGTTCTCAAGCTACATGTTTAGTATATTTTTTTTTGTGTGTTGGACCTTATATTTGTTGTGGAAATTGTATCATTTTGTAATAAGCAAAAATACAACTTGGCCTTTCATCTGAGACATGTCATCATGACCTAGTTTCAAAATACAGGTGACCAGGCTTTCAAATCACTAAGGGACTTACCACATGTGTCAAAGTACTATTGTCTGTCAAGCATTCAACAACCACACAGTTCTTTTTTCCATGTGCAAGCTGTTCTGAACCTTTTAGAAGAAAGGGAAAAATATGTTTGATTAATGAGAAATTTACATTGTCTTCCATACCATCTAAATAAATAGCCCATTTCTGAAGATTAGGGCACATGTGTGCATTGGTGTATAGATGCCGCATTTCGAAAGAGATGCCAGGTGTGTTTTTCTCCAAGTGTTACAATGTATTACAGGAGAAAGACAGACAGACTGATAGAATGAACAAATAAGACTCAGCAAATGCATGGAATTTTGAGACATCTGCCACCTTTTGTTGTGTAAGGCAGAACAGACTAAATAATAAGAAGCATGACCTGGAGCAACAGACTGAAGTCCTGTACCTGGTAAAATCAATCAAAGCCTATAACCAGGCACATGGCTTCACAGCTCCAAGGTTTTTTGAACTACATCTGAAAACATCTTAAATCTGAAATTCATGACTAGTACCCATTTCTTTAAATTATGAAGTGGTCAGAAAAATCAAACATTTTCTTGCTACTTCCTGCCTTTGTAAAGGAGTCACACACTTTTTTTATTTCCTTTATGAAAAAAAATGTCTTTGCAGCTGTCTCTGGAACTCTGGTTAAAACTCGACATTTGGAAACCTTGTCAGTCAGCCTGAAAGCCATTTCCAAACTGTTTTATTCATGCAGAAACATGCTATTTTCATAATGTTTGGTTCCCAATTACTAGGTAAACATCCAAGCTTTGATTTTAAGACAAAGTTAGCTTAATGAAAATGATATATTCTTCAAAAACTATTACTCTGAAAAAATGAACCCTCTGTTCCTTTTTATTACTGTTCCAGTTGTGCTAACATTAATATATAAAGTCAATATGATATTTAATGAAATCACTTCCTTTTTTTAGCTATGAGCACTGTTAAGCATATTTGTTGATGAAGTATTGCACCTGTGTATCAGTGACTTGAATTAAAAGCAAAGTGAGCAGTAGATTAGTAAGAAGCAAAAACCTAGAATAAATAAATATGCTTATACCTCAGTTTCAAACAACACTTTCT
Source organism: Clamator glandarius (assembly GCA_033459285.1). Lineage (NCBI taxonomy): Eukaryota > Metazoa > Chordata > Aves > Cuculiformes > Cuculidae > Clamator > Clamator glandarius. The sequence goes on along the minus strand of JAUNZM010000245.1, from coordinate 5,114,200 downwards.
TACTTGTAAGATGCAGGTGACCAGCCCAAGAGAAAAAACAACAGCTGTTATGAAAATAAGTAATCATGAATGTGGGAGCCTAGTATTTAGTATGAAGTTCTGCAAATGTTGGTATTATTTTCTTATTTTTTTCCTTTTCTCTGAGTACTCTGAATATTCCTATTCCTATAGTATAAGAGATCACAAATAGATCTACGAACAAGAAGTTAAATACTATCTTTGACCTACCCAGATTCTTCGCTTTTACAGAGGCAAAAATATTAAAAGTGAATGTGACATAGTTTTATTTCTTCATTAGCCTTTTTTTCCTAAGATTTTCAGTGGAAGACAGTAAAAGAATCATTTTGTAAATGGAACACAATGAGAGGAGTTTAAAGAATGAGATAATTGTAGGATTTTTTCAATTATTTCTTAATGAAAACAGCTTGGGTTTTTTTTCTGCATTTACTGGAATAGCCATATAAAAATATTCTGTCAAATGATTGTCAAAATTTTTAATTTTGTATAGTGTTGGTCAGGATATGTTGACTGCAATGCCTTTTTATTAGCTGAAGGTCACTAGAGACACTTGGTTGTCTTTGTCAACTATGTAGAAAACCCACAGTTTTAAATCAGGCTCTCCAATGTGCAGGTATCACAGGGCATTTGTGCAATGAGACTCAGACCTCTTTCTTCAGCCATGGTTCTGCCCTCTGATCAGCTTTACTTGGCTGCTCTAATTTATGAGAAGAAGCACTGAGGTATCTGGTCTGTAAGCAATTCTGAGACTGCCTTTAAATTACCTTTTTATTTAATTTTAGGTTCATAGCTATTTCAACAAGTAATCTTAAAATCCTTGAAGAAATTCTATGGCTAAAATAGGTATTCATGCATTCAGCTACAGGGAGTGATTTTGGGATGCAACAATAAGGGGTCAGTGTCTTTTTAAGAAAAGATATGGATTTTTATGAAGATGTAGTGTGTATTTTGCCATGTTGATGGACTGTCTTTGCTGCCCAGATCTCAGAAAGAGTCTTATATGATTTTCTCAGGCACATGGCAATTTTGGCACATACCAGAAGAAAAGCTTTAAATGCTGACAGCTATTGAAATGTATTTATTCAATACTATGTAAAGTGAGTGAAATTCTGCATAGAAATTGTTCTGCTCTGCATAGCAGGGCTGCATACATATTTCAGAGCTGCACAAGATTTTACTGCAGTATTTCCATTCAAGTCAAAGATGCTTGCGCATGCCTAATTCCCAGAAAGCTCACAGAAAATTTAATCTAGAGAGAGACTATACAGTAGATCTTAACAACACTAGTAATACCAGAGTCATTAAAATCTGCAGTCATAGTCTTGCATCAATATTTCATTTGCCACAAGACCTTAGGCTGTCTCTCACTGTTTTGGTTGGAAATTATGCCTAGTCACAGCAAAAAGCTTCAGCACAATGTATTTATTGTCTTATGCAACTTGAGCTTGTTAATGCTCATCACTGCTGTATGTAAGACTTATGTGACTGTTTTACTTCTTTTATTTAAAAGTGTAGCTTCAGATTGTCATTTTATGTGCTTCAAATGGATTACCCTTGTAAGTGCTCTTTCTGTGAGCACTGACAAGCTGTTGTTTCCATGGGTGGGTTATGGTCAATTTGAAAATAAAGACTCTAAGATCCTTTGAAGCTGAGGAAAATAGCAACTTATTCTTTCATTAGCTCTAAGCAAACATTAAAGCAATAGCAAACACCTGCTTGCAAGGTAAGCTGCTCACTGTAGCCTTCTGTAAAACCTTATTTTATGTGACAAGCCAATGATAGCTGAAGACTCTGAGGAGATCTTTAGAATATCAGGAAAATAACTGACTGGATGTGATGCTTTCTTGTCTGTCTCAGGGCAGACAGAATGTTTGGTGAAACAAGTACTAGCAAGGACTATGAAAGAATGATGTGCTTCAGCCTCTGTAGATTTGCATATAAGTATGCATAGAAGATATAGTAACAGTATCACATAGTAAGTATATCATGTATTAAGGTGTTTGCCACCATTAGAAAATTCCCCAGTAATTTATGACAATAAAAAGGCGGTGTAAATATTTAGGGGAGAGGAAGCAGTTCATTTGTTGAAATAAACAGAATAGAAGTTAGTAACATCTTGAAAGCTTGAAATGAACTCAAGTATTGTTAGATATATTTAATTTTTTTTAAATATTATTCCTCTTTCAGTGTAAAATTATGGCCAGAGTGGGAAGGGTGAGGTTGCACTTAACCTATGAAAACTGATGACACTTAAAAAGATATTCAGTTCCATGCAGGGGTAACATTAACAAATGTGATGCTGTGACGCCTCCACTGTCATGTGATTGCTTCTTCTGACTGAAGTGTGCTCTAATTTACTCTGTGCAAGATAAGCTCTTTCTGTGTAGCTCAGAACATGCATTTTCTACTCCAAGTGATTGTACATTGCATAGGTTATCCATTAAATGTCTTCTGTTAATTAAATTGCTGGTAACTTCAGTAGTTTTCCTAAGAGCTGGGAAGAGAAGCACCAAAGATGGTGATCAGGAGTAATATGACAGGTAGCATATGGTAGGTAGGCAATTCACTGATCACAGCTAATAGCATTGTGTTGAAACATCAGTCAAGATTTAGATAGCTTCATGTAAATCTCACCTCTCTCAGACACCATCAGGATGTCTAACCTCAATCCTGTGCACTTAAATGGCCTCATTAGCAAGTTATTGATGAAGAACCAACTTTTTACTCATGTGAGTTCAAGCTGATTGCCACTGCTATACTCTCCTGATGAAAGATAGGTTCAGAATAATCTTCCTGACAAAATCTCTTCCTTTTTTTTGAAATTCTACAGTAAACAAATTATGGCATATATGACCCTAATATGTGACACCTAATAAAACTGATAATCTTAGAGAAATTAAATAGATAGATATTGATTGCTCACAGAAATGTTAATGAGAATTGAGTTTAGTACTAATCCAGTTCTATGAGTTTTGGAAAGCTGCTAATCTGGACCTGGAAGTAAAACAAACAGTTGTTGGTTTAGGGTTGCGTTTTACCTTCCACAAACCCCACAAAGTGCATAGTATAACTGAAAATCTAACTCCTAGTAAGGCAGAACTGTGCCTACAGTATAAATTGGGTATTTGTTTTTGCTCTTTTGTAAAATTATTTTTATTTTTTTTATAAACCCATATCATTATACTAATAAATAAATATTCTCTTGTAAAATTCACTTAGGTTCCTTTATCTTGTTGCAAGTCAGACGTTGCAAAATTTTGTCAAAAAGAAGGAGATAATTAGGTTGTAGTGTTGGCTTTTATGATATCTGTTTTCTTTGATCATTGTTTCCCTCCTTCTTTACAAATTACAGCTTTATTTACTGAAGTCTCCTCTTGGTCTTTTCTCTGTAATGTTCTCAACACATTGCACAAGTTTCAAAATGCTTTGAATTTCTGTTGATTTTTCAAAGTCGTGGAAGTACTCAGAATCTCATGGAATACAGGCTCTAGAGCGAAGTATAAAATATGTCTACCTTGTTGAGCTAGCTAAAGTTTAGCCAGCAAAAGCATAGCTGCCTGAAATTACTGTTCTGTTGTTCAGTAGTTATTCAGCTCCATTTTTTTTCTCTGACCAGTGCCACATAATCCAGGTAAGATGCATGTTGATCTTTGTGTTTTAAGCAGCCCAATTTGCAATTCCACAGCAGATTTTGTAATGTTATTTCTAGTCAGAGGAAAGAAAGCAAGAACAGCAAATATAGATACCAAAAGGATTTGCAGAATCGCATTTCTTAGAACAAAACCTCTTGTCTAAAATCAAAAGTATTAAACTTCACAGGATTCACAAACAACTTTCTTAACAGTCTCTGAGCTTTAGCTTCCTCAGAAGGGTAAGATATTCCAAACAATCTCCAATTTTCAAAGGAGCATTGCAGCATTCTCCTGGTGGTAGATTTCTATTTTTCTTACTGTAAAATCTGAGGGAAAGGATTTCTTTCATGCTAGAGAATTTCTGCAAATGTTGTGAGGGACAATCCTTTCCCTAAAAGACTTAGATCTTTTATATTTTGATTCTTTTAGTTTACCTTAGGCAAATAAATCTAAATACTGTAGTAGATCAATATTTCTGAGGAAAAAGACTGAGCATGACTGAATCTTAGGATATTGACTTGCACATCTGGTATGTTACTTAGCTGTAAACAACCTCTCTTTTATGACTGTGAGGAAAAACATTCAGGTTTATTTTTCTTTAAGAGACAAACTTGGAACAGTCTTTCAAGTGTTAATGTAATAAATATCTTCAAAAATTACTGTTTAAACATTATAAAATGTATAAACATGAATATTTATGCAAGTATGAGTTTAAGAAAAGTAAAATTTTGAGAAGAATGAGTTTTGGGGTGGGTTTTTTTGAAAAGTCAATAGAGCCTCAAGGAAAGAAAAGTAATCTTTTAATTCTATGTGGAATCACTGAGCACCCCATTCATTTTTCAGTCTGGGACATTTTTGACACAAAAAGGAGATGACTAAAAGAGTGTTGAACTACAGAAAGGCTGATGCAAACAGGTGAAACAGCTTCTTTTTCATACACCTTAGATCAGGCAAGAAAACTGGGCTTTGGACTCACCAGGGGATGCAGCTTAGGCACTGGGCTGGGTAGGTTCATCTAAAGGATGGATTGTGATCTGCTGGGAAGCATTCCCCTGGAAAGCTGTAGAGCTCCTGTCATTCAAGTTTCTAACAGCAGTTAAGTCTGCCGGGAAAGCTACTGCCCTAGAGTGGACTTGATGACCAGATGAGATTCCTTGAACTCAGTTTTCCTTTATTCTCCTTCCTTTATGATTCTTCTCTTCATGCACAGCTGACCGCTGTTACAGGCTGCAACCTTACCTCTGTTTTACAACAGAAACCAGCCCGCCAAGACTGGGGTGAAAATCTGAGATGTCACGGATTACAACCATCCCTTTCAGTATTTGGATTAAAACACACAACCAAACAACCTCCCCCCCCCAAAAAAAATGGTTAAGAAGTATTGATCTATAAGTCATAAACTTCATCTTCTATAAACAAGTCATAAACTGAATATTTGCAGAGTATTTGTTGCTTTTTCTTTGTGAAACAAAGCCTACATCCATTTCCTCAACAGGACAGAGAATAAAAGTGACTGCAAGGCTTAAGTGGTGCTAACTGATTTGACAAGAAGGAGGGACAGTTATTTCACAATGTGCAACAACATTTACGAGATGTGGAAAGAGATAAAAGTCATGGAGGTGGGGGACAAACAAGCGAAGAAACAGAAGTTCAGAGATTCCTCAAAGAAGAAAGGGTTGTCCACCTGACAAAGAGAGCTGGACGTGGCACTTTCTTGGAAATAAAAGAGGATGTGATGTGACATGATGCTTTGTTTTCGGTGCTTTTTTTTCAGGAGTTCTCCCAATCTTCATTCCTGCTGCAACTTCTCTGCATGTGTCAGTCTGTACTCCAGAAGGTCTTTCTGAGCAATAATTGCTCAGTTACATGTGAAAACACCTTCTCCATCTAGTTTTCAACAAAACTCAGAACAGAATAGCCAGAACAAGACAAATAGGAAAACATTGAAATAGAACAAATGCCTACAAATGAGATTCATACAGGTAAAACATATATATGTGTATGTATACGCTCTTGATCATAAGCAGCAAAAATCCACAATGTTTACACATTAGGAAAAGAAAAAGTCAAAATGTGAAGCTCAATGATGGAAGTAACGTGAGAGAGGTATTGTGAGAGGAATGCTAAGATTAGTGGTTGTCCCATTTAATTTATGGTTACAGGAAAAAGGCATAAAGAAAAAAGAACCAAGGTAGATGAGAAGAATAGGAGTCTAGGCAAAAACAATGAAGGTCAAAGAATAAAAATAATGTAAAAATAGTAGAGTTCATATATTCAATTTTTGTCTGAAATGTGCTTAGATTCAAAACCTCAGAAATCAGATCTAATCTGGTCCTACTCTGAGTGATGGTGTTGTACCACTGTGTTCACCAGAGACCCCTTCCAACCTAAATCATTACATGATTATAAAAAAAGAACTGCAAAAGTATTTTATAAGTGGTAAGAATGTGCAGTTTCTCTCTTCTCATGGTTACTGGCTATCGATCAGCAAGTCCATAATGTTTACCTTGTACTTGTTCTTTTTTTTTCATGTTTATGTAGCATGTTTAGATGTACTTTTCATTCCCTGAAGCCTGCCACATATGTTAATGTCAGCAAAAGTATAATGTTATCCATAATCTAACCTGATACAGCCTTGTGAAAAGAACTGATCCCACCTTACAGCATCAGCACACGAGGCAGGTAAGTGCAGGCACTACTTCCATGTCACTAAGGTGTGTCAGGTATTCTTGCACAGTTGCACAAGGTTCATGCTGAGAGAGGATTAAAGGAAATTGTTTTTTTTTTTTTTTTCAATCTCCCACTGAATTTGAGCAATGTAGGGCATTCAGATTTCTGGAAGTGTGTTAAAATCCTCACCTAAATCCTTCTAAAATAAAGATTGTGGAACTATAACCTGTGGCCATTATGTCAGGCATTGAAAACTAATGGAATTGGCTATGTTCTTATGTTCTTTTGTATAAGCAGAATACAAAAATTGCTTATAAAAGGTCATAAGTGTTTGTCAAGAGCACCCTGTGCTTGAAAAAGGTTTCCTTTGTCCAGTGTGAGCAAGGCTGGTAGCTTGGAAGAGATTGAAAACACATAGGTCACAACAACAGCTGGGCTAGGGGGTCAGCTATTATCCTGAGGAGGATAACATAAAGTTACAGGTGTAATAAAATGCTGATACAAAGTTCCCATTTAAAGCAAGTAGTAGTTGGCCTTGCACTATGATTTATTTTTCTGAAGTAAGAGAATTTTTTTCACTTTCTGCTTAATCTTACAAAGCAGGAACTAACAGGAGATAAGGAAAGGGAGTCATCACACAAAGAAAATTCTAGAAGCTGTATTAAAAAATTCCATCTTTACTTGCTTCTTACATATGTTGATCACCTTTTTACCACCTCATTTGGAGAAATGGCAGATTTAATATGAGCTCAATCCAAGCATATGTAACATGGGAAAGTGTGGTGAGAGATATCTATGGAATAAAACTGCTCTGTAGAACAGAAAATATTTAAACATAAATTTTAGTGGAAGGTTTTGACAGGTAATGGTTTTGGGCTTTCCAGACACAGCCTACTAGTAATCAGTATTGTTAATGGACAAAATGTGATATAGTTGTATGGAACTAAGAATAGATCCATTTACAGCCCAGATGCTGCTTTAGTTAAGGTATGCTAAGATTAGCCTTTCTATTCTTCTGTTCTTTAAGTTGCATACATATTGTTCTATATATTGGTAGAGGATGAGAAACAGAAAAGTTGGTTACCAAATAAATTCCACATTTTAGATAAAAAGCATAATGTTACAAGAAAATCAAATTTATTCCTATGGAAACTTGGAAAATCTAGCAAAATTTTATATTCTAAAGTCTTTCAAATGTAACAAATCTTGGATTTAAACTCTAATTTTTTGCCTAATAGCCTATATTTTTTCAAATTTCAGCTATACTTTCCAGGTTAAATATCTACACTTGGCAAACAACAAGTGACTTCTTGATTTAATAAGAGAGATTTGACGTTCGTGATGTTTCAGTTCCTAAATCAAATATTTGGATTTAGATATCTGAAATACAGTTTATGTGAAATCCTGGGAAACTGAACAGATGTCTTCAGTGTTCCAGGTCTTTGTAAGGATGTACCTAGATTGTTATGATCAATCTGATCGTGCTAATTCTACAGCAATCTTAAATTACATTAAAATACTTCTAAAGAAGCTTTGAAACAATGATTAACTAGGCAATAGTTTCCAGTGCTTTGCTTGTTGAACCAACAGTAGCTATTGAGATAGTGGTTTTCAGAAAGATATTATCTAATAAAGATGTTGATAAGAAATATAGTTTTGTTTCATGGGGAGTGGAAAGCAGGGAAGATATTTCTCTGGACAAAAACAAATGTGAGAGAAAGGATCCCTCTTGGTCCAATGTCCAAAAGAATAGGTTACACATTTTATTTATTTGTGTAGTCTTTAGTCTTGCTGGCTTTTGTTAGTTTCCTTTGGTTTTCCCCACATTAATTTCTCGTCAGATTTCATATTCTAATAAGACTTGGCTTTTACGTTTAAAAGCCTTTCTTTTGTAGGACTTGTAATGAGAAAGGCTTAGGCAGATCAAACAGAAGGTTGTGGGCAGCTCAGTCTTGACATCCTTACATAACACAGTCCAGAATTGCCTGTGGGCAGACATGAATAGTTTGGTGACTTTCAAACTTCAGGGGAGCATGTATGACTCATGTACAAATTCCTGTTCCTACTTTACAAAATTACATGATGTTTATTGGAGTATACTATGATGCTTCCATCCTAGTGGACGTAATGTGAACTTGTATGTCTCTACAGATAAAGTCTAACAATAGTAGTTATTTTCAGGACATTAAAAAATCTTTCCTTTTAAATCCGCCAAAGACTTGTGGGTGAAAACATACTCTTTTCTATTATAATGCCTGAAGCTGTGATTGATATGCAGCCTCTTTATTGAACATTTGAGTAAAGTTTATTTGACAGTCAGCTACAAAGGGAAACACTACTTCCAAATATTTTACCATGACACCCTGGGGTAGTTCTGCTTGAGGAAAACTTCTCAGACTATTTTGGGTCTTATTACCTGGAATTAACTTTAAATCGAAACAAACTACCTGCAGCATGACTCCTCTGGAAAGTTCACTCTGTGTTCATGCGGTACAAAATAAAACGGTTCATCAACTTAGCCTTGTTATTCCTCATTAAGCCACTTCCCTTTATAACAATACCTGCATGCTGTATGTCAAGTTAACATTCAGAATTCTGAGCACAGATCCCACAAAGCATTGCTTGGATGTTAACCTGCATGTGTCTGGAGATCAATTATTTTTCTTACTGTACAGGCAATCTTCCATGGAAAGTACTGAATAATAATTTTTAAGCATAATTGCTATCACTCTTCACTCTTTATGGTACCATTTACAGTGTGCTAGCAGGTAGTGTAGGGGAACTATCAGTCAGTGTTGCAGTCTTTTCACTGCTTTGTCTAAAAAAGTTCCTGCAAATATATATCAAGCTATAGAATGGACTCTGAAGACAGATGTTTCTGGGCACAAGGACGGCTGCAGCTTAATCTAGCCAGATGTTCTTTCTTTAGGATCCTGCAGTGATACTGTTTATAAACTGCTACTTTAAGGCTCTACCAAGCAATCCTGAATAGAGAAAGTTAAAATTGCTGCAGGCCTGGCAGGCTGAGTGCTTGACTGAATTGCTTGGGACATAAAGCCACTGCCCTAGTCATCTCCTCAGACTTTTGCCAGGAGAAATATCCTGCATAAGCAAACATGCACCGCCAGCTCTCTCCAGGAGATTGTTAGCAATAATGACTACTGGCAGAACCACAGAATAATTTAGATTGGACGGGACCTCTGGAAATCATCTAATGCTTAAGCCAGGACAGCCACAGCAGCTTACCCAGGACTGTTGGGTTTCCTCATCATATGGAAAATGCATTTTGGTTTCTGAGTATCTTCCAAGAACAGAGATGCCACAACCTTTCTGGGTAACCTATTCCACTATTATCCTGCTTTCACAGTAAAAAAGTGGTTGTTTTTATTTTTTTTTATATCTGTGCCCGCTACCTCTTCTCCTTTTGCTGAGCATCACTGAGAAAACTGTGTCTGTGGGAGCCTACCTTTAGAGAATCACGGAGAATAGACGTGTCGAGTGAACACAGGTCAAGCATAAGTCTTCAAAGGTGTAAAAAATAAAAAAATCCAAAATTTCGGAACTAAGATCAACCTTAAATACTGCTAATCCCAAGAATAACTCTTATCCTAAAAATTTTTCGTGTCTAAAAGCTAGTGTTTTAAACAACCTGAAGTAACTTTCCTAATGGAAATATCGCTTGCCCTGGAACAGGAAAAATTCTGATTCTAATGAACATGTATTGAGTCACCTTCCCTGGAGGTGTTTAACGCACGGGTGGACGAGGTGCTAAGGGACATGGTTTAGTGTTTGATAGGAATGGTTGGACTAGATGATCCCGTGAGTCTCTTCTAACCTGGTCATTCTATTATTCTATGATTCTATGTAGAGAAGGACACCACTGTGCAGTGTGACAGTGATACTAACAGGGAAGACCTTTATTGCAGACACCAACCCTGACCATTACTGTTGTCTCTGTTGATTTTGCACTTGACAGCCAAAGGACAGCATGTGATGGGTAAAATTGCTCCTGGCTTTTTGAAGTCTGCATTAGACAGCAAGGACATCACAAAAGAACTAGAATTGTTCCACATTATGCATACATGAATTCAAATAATGCTAGTAGAGCAATTACAAGACATAACCCAGCCAGCTGAAAAGCTGTATGTTCACTATGCAGTTCTAGCTGAGGTATTCCAGTCAACAAGCGTTTAGCTAGAGGCAATAGTGCCTCAAAACAGAACTTTTCCAAAATTAGTTTTGAAAAACAGGCCCTTGGGAGGTACATTTTCAGATATTTCGTGTTTTAAATGAGGCAGCTTGTAAAAGAACATCTATTGCCCCGAGATCTGCCTATACTCACAAAAGACAGAGCTACCCTATTTATGAAACTGGAACCTTTGTAATATTATATGAGCTATACATAATTTAACCTTTAACAGAATATTTTAAATCATCCACATAAAAATATCTGTACAGTCATTGTGGAGTAATCACATTACTTCTTAAGTCATCTTCAGATCCAATTTTCTTTTATCTTATTTTCTTTAGACACTAATCTTGATTTTAAAGTCATTAGAAAACAACTCATTTGAAATCCATGGTAGGATTTCTTTTTACCAAATCACAAACCTTTCCTAGCTTTGGTACTGGGATAAGGTGGAGAGATATCCACCTCATTTCTTATACGTTTACCAGAGAGATCTGGGCAAGAAGCATGGAAAACAGACATAAATAAAGAGAAGAAAAAAAAAATATAACCTTCCATGAAATACTGACTTTAGTATAGTTTTACACCTAATTAATGGCTAAGAATAGAGACTATACTGTACTTGTTCTCCCTCTGCAGATCATAATCTGGTTTATATATTCTAATACTAAGAGTACAGTGGGATTTTTTTCTTGAAATTGGTTCTTATATGGTACAGGATGCGTTTTTATTAACATTTTAGCTCAGATCAAGAATTTACTCCTGAAGTCAATTTACCAGCTGCAGCTGCTTGCGGTGTTTTGCCACTGCACATGCTGTATGTGGATGTCTGTACCAGCTGCCTTGTTGTACAGAACTGCTTAAGTTGGATTACAATGTACAGATCATACATTTACTGTAGATATAGACGGAGTTTGTTTAAATAAATAATCCCTGCCAGCAGAATATTTCTACTTAACATTTGTATCGGTATGGAATTGTCAACATTTGAGCACGCTCACTCATGCTGAGTGAAACAACCAAGCTGAGCCTTGTCTCACTGTGACAGGTTTGTACATGATCTATAACCATCTCATTGTCTCGCCTCTCCCACTCTTGTTTGCCAAGCCATAGGGTTAGTCTTATTTTTATTTGTGTGTGTGTCAGACTCTGTGTATGTGTGTATGTATAATATTCTTGCTACCGGACCTACAGAGATCTTCTTGCTACTGGACCTACTGTAGCCACAGAGAGGAGCCGAGTGAGGCCATTTGTGCTGCCAATTTCCCTGTCAGTACTCTGAGTTTCTGGTTTTGATCTATCTGGACAGCCCTGTCAACATGTATATGCATGGCGTATATTTGTGCTTTTCTGTGTGTACCTCCTGTGAATACATCTTCAGTATTGATACTGGTAGAACTAAGAACATGGAGCAGGAGCAGCCAACATGATGTGTTTACTTCTAACAATTACCTTTTCTTCTTTCTTCTCATAGCAATATAGACGTTAGATCATTAATATAGTTAGAATGCATTCTAAGGTATTATTCATGCAAAATATTGATTACAACTTAAATCTTGATATCTTTGTTTAATATTAGATAATATCAAATTTATTAGATAACCTATATGTTATAGTGGTAAAATCATCTTTCTTATGTAGACAACGAGAGTTTGTAAGGAAACCGAATGTTTAAGATAATTAAATCTTACTTCTTTATACTTACTCTTAACAGAGGATATAAAGTAGGGACACATGGAAGCATGAGTGGATAAAACAAGCAGCCATGCATATTTGGAAATACTTTCTTGATAAAGTTGCTTCTCAAGCTTCACTGGTTTTATTTATAATCAACAATGAACATCCTTGGCACTTACCGAAATTAAGAATGGTTTTGTGGAAAGGTTAAACAATTGCGTAAGTGTTTTCAGGATAGCTGTTCAAGTCAATTCTGAACTCCTCCAAATGGATTCACCACGTACAGGAGTCTGTAATAAAGTGATCACAAGGTGTCTGTGCTGTTTGAAAACGGAAAACAAAATGGAGATGAGAAGCATGTTGTTTTATCAGTGCTGCAAAGTACGGTTCCCTTTCCTCAAGCTGGAAATTACTTCTAGCTACCATTACATATATGAAGAGGTTTTTTAGGTTTGCAAAAAGTGCAAGTAGGGAGAAATAAGCCCTGAGGATTTTACCTTGACTGAAGTATAGAAAGCCTGGATATTCTGGTATATTATACAATAACTACCTACTAATAGTGACCTTGTATTTAACATAGGAAGAGAAAAAGTGATAGCAGGAGGAAATTGCACACTAACATTGTTTGAAAATCAGGTTTTGAGAAGGGTCAATTAGATTAAGCTGTGATAAAAATCTAACTATGATATATAGTGAGTTATTTGGTTAATGAAATGATTATGGTAATCCGCATAAAAATATATTACATTATACAGTTAATAAAAATACATGGATAACGAATGAGTAAAGAAAGAAAGTATATTTCCCTCAAATTGCATTTCCCAGGCTAGTGTTCACTAGATCTGCTCATTGTGTTCTGCCAAACCAAAGCAGTAGACAGCCTGAGAAGATGGAAATGGATAAAAACAATTGTTACTAGTAGACAGTTTTATCCTAGTTCTCTGAAGAAACTTATGTGGTCCATGATGCTAGAAAGAAAGGGCTAATAATGTGACTATAAAAATAAACATGTAAAATACGAGGGAAATTAATATCAAGGTAAAGTGGTCTGGAGGTGGGAGAAGAGATTCTGCTAGTGGTCCTCAAATGGATTGAGAAGTGTCTTTATATTATGTACCACTTCTCTTCCTGCTTTTTTACCTGTTTTCTATGTATGGTTTCAAATTCTTGGCCTTCCAACTCCTACCAGAAATTACATGATAAGAGTGTGTAGTTGATTCATCCCCATATGTCCTAGATTTTGAAAGGAGAGCTATTATTAACTTGGAGGTTAATTAGCAAATGAAGATAGAAGGAATAGATGATAGGTTTGAATCTTGAAAAGGCAGGAAAAGGGAAAAGAACAGAAGGATTAAGGTTTTCCTTACAATTTTTCTTCATTATATCTTGTAGAACAAAGCACCTTAGGATTCATATTGTATCAGGTCTCAACATCACAATTTACAATAAGATCAGAATCACTCCATTGTTTCATGATGGAAATCTACTTTATGTCCCCAAAAATGTCCCATAAGTCAAACAGGGAAAAGGGGAAAATATTTTTCTGCCAGATCTTAGAAACATTTTTCCCACTCTCAGTTGTTATTGAAAGCTACAAATTCACACTCTGGCACCAAAAGTATTGAGAGAGGAGAGGAGCTGCAGGCCATTGGGCTTATTCCCACATAACACATTTAGATTTCAGTGAGCAGAAAGCACTCCTGAGCTACAGACCTGTGGGTGAAAAAAGGAAAGAAAGGTCCGAATTTGCCATCTTTTGTCACATTTCTGCTTGTCAACCATTATTTGCAGCAGCTCTCTTTTGTGTTAACTGTACTGTGAAAGTAAGACAACAACAACAAAAAAGAGTTAGCAAAACTTCTATTTTTTTATCTCTTGAAGATGGTTAACCTCTAGTTTTTAGGCAGTTTCAAGGCAGCACTGCTATCAAAACAGAAGATGATTGCCAGGGCATTATAAGGTGTGAATTCTTTAAATGACCATTTACCCTTCAAACTTAGTCCATTAATTATACAATGATGTGTGGAGAATCATTACTGGACAAACAATAAAGTTAAGAAAAGAGCCCGCATGTGATTTTAAGGAAAGAAATCATAAAATTCCTGCCTAAACATAGCAATAAGAGATCAGAATAGAAAAAAATCTATCAATGGATACTTTAATTTTTGGCCATTTTATTTTGCAGTTTCTTACCCTTTCCTATGAAAGTATGGAAGAGTGGCAATTAGACAGTTCAGAGAACAGGCTGAAGCAGCTTCTCTTGTTCCAGGAAGGACAAGTTATAGTATTTCTAGCTAAAAATCAGTGAATCAATGATGTTATACTGTGTAATACAGTAGTCTATTTCATCATCCATTTATCAACATCTATAAATAGTTAAATGAGATTACCTGTGCCCATTTTACAACAATTTTCGTCAGCTGAGGACTACAGATATTAGCTTTCCAGGCATTGTCATGAATCTTCCACATTATAAGAAATTCTCATGGTTCTGCAATCTCCTATGTCATTTTTTTACCCTCATGATTAGTCCTAGGAGCCTATCCTCCATAAATGGCCCAGTATCAACATAATTGATTTTGTTGTTTGTTCTGTTACTTTTAAATTTCTAAATATGTGTATTAATATTGCTTACATAAGTCCTCATAGCCCCAGGAATATTTAATATTGAAGGTTTATTGAATGTAAATTGTACTGTAGCCAGAATTTATATTATGACTGAGATTTCATAGTAATCGGAAAGGATGCCTGTTGCTTAAACACCTTCAAGCGTTCAAGTGTTTGACCTTAAGTGACTAAACTCTTGGACAAGGGAAAGGCTGTGGATGTATCTTCCTGGACTTCAGTAAAGCCTTTGACACAGTTTCTCACAGCATTCTGCTTCAGAAACTGTCGGCCTCTGGCCTGGACAGGCACACACTCTCCTGGGTGGAAAACTGGTTGGATGGCCGGGCCCAGAGAGTGGTGGGAAATGGAGTTAAATCCAGCTGGAGGCCAGTGACAAGTGGGGTTCCCCAGGGCTCAGTGTTGGGTCCAGCCCTGTTCAGTGTCTTTATCAACGACCTGGATGAAGGCATCGAGTGCTCCCTTAGCAAGTTTGTGGATGACACTAAGCTGAGTGGAAGTGTGGATCTGCTGGAGGGTCGGGAGGCTCCAAAGGGATCTGAACAGGCTGGATCCATGGGCTGAGACCAACGGCAGGAGGTTTAACACGGCCAAATGCCGGGTCCCGCACTTGGGGCACAACAACCCTAAGCAGAGCTACAGACTAGGAGAAACCTGGCTGGAAAGCTGCCAGGAGGAGAAGGACTTGGGGGTGCTGGTTGATAAACCACTGAACATGAGCCAGCAGTGGCCCAGGTGGCCAAGAAGGCCAATGGCATCTTGGCTTGTATCAGAAACGGCGTGACCAGCAGGTCCAGGGAGGTTATTCTCCCTCTGTACTCGGCACTGGTGAGACCGCACCTCGAGTCCTGTGTTCAGTTCTGGGCCCTTCACCACAAGAAGGATGTTGAGGCTCTGGAGAGAGTCCAGAAAAGAGCAACAAAGCTGGTGAAGGGGCTGGAGAACAAATCTTATGAGGAGTGGCTGAGAGAGCTGGGGTTGTTCAGCCTGGAGAAGAGGAGGCTGAGGGGAGACCTTATTACTCTCTACAACTACCTGAAGGGAGGTTGTGGAGAGGAGGGTGCTGGCCTCTTCTCCCAAGTGACAGGGGACAGGACGAGAGGGAATGGCCTCAAGCTCCGCCAGGGGAGATTTAGGCTTGAAATTAGGAAAAAGTTCTTCACGGAGAGGGTGGTTAGGCATTGGAACGGTCTGCCAAGGCAGGTGGTTGAGTCACCGTCTCTGGAGGTGTTTAAGTTTAGGGTAGATGAGGTGCTTAGGAGCATGATTTAGGGATTGGTGGGAATGGTTGGACTCGACGATCCAGTGGGTCTCTTCCAACCTTGTTATTCTGTGATTCTGTGATTCAAAAGCCCAACCAGACTGCCTTGCATTAAATTCATTTGGCCCATTGCTTATGCCATACACAGATACAAAAATCCATACTTGGTTCCATAGAGGGTATAATCACACTTCACTACTTCAAGCTGTGAGTTCCCAACCTTATTCAAAACCAGCTGAGGAATCTAAGATGACTATTAATGGATGTACATTATTAAGATCTTAATAAAAGTCACGATCTTCTTGTTTAAAAATGCTTAATTACACTACCTTTTTTAGGGGAATTATTTTTTCAATAATTCTCTCTTCCCAGAAATACTACATAATATCATGTGTTACTTCTGTGTATTGTCAGTAAAATATTGCTTTTTTCTTTTTCTTATTGTGTATAACTGAAAGTTCCACACTTTCTCTAAATCTGTGTTTTCTTCAGATACATCAATCTGCAAAGATGTCTTCAGAGCTGCAGAACCTCATGCACCTGTCACATCAAATTATTTTGCTCTGTTTTCTTTTTTTTTTTTTAAATAACATGAACCTCCTTGAAGCTTGTATTGGAAAAATGAATTCAGGAAGGGCTATTCTTCTGTTTTCATTCAACAATTTCCATTCCTACCTCCCACAATGATAAAATACTTTGTTATAAAATTTAAATTCTTTTTTTTTCCTCTGCAAAATGTTGTTGTATTCCTGAAAATGATATGTTTGTACTTTGGAACATCAAAAGTCTTGCTAATACTGTTGATGCTTTATTTCTTGGGATTTAAAAGGCCTTGAAATGTTTCCTGCAAAATATAGTATTATCTTGTTTATTTGATTTAAATTTAAGTAAAATAGGTTTTAGTGATGTGATTTACAAATGGACAGGCATTAATTATTTGATTCATTTTGCATAAGCCCCTAAAAGCTTTTGGACGCCTGTTCAAGTTTAAATTCTATTATTATGAAAAGGGAGGCTCTAACAAGAAAAGATTTTGGAACATGCTTGCGGCCATTCCTCTTCAAGCTAAATTGCTTCCAGCAAGAAGCAGCCTTTAATGGATGCTTTTGTTGCTGAAACCAGACCCTACAACATTCTGATTTTTCCTAAATGGTACAAGATTACCACTTTAATGGGAATTGATGTCTAAATTCCCCGTACAAATCTGGAAAACCAGAACTGTAATGGGGTATAATCCTGAACAAATTTATCAAGATTTGCTAAACCTTTTCTCAAATGGCTGAAGTGGTAGGTAGGAATTTCCTGCTCTTGCAGATGAACTAGATAATAGATGTTAGCCAGATGTTGTTTCTTTAATCTTAGCTAAAGATTATTTTGCCTATTACTTTCTAAATGCACGTATAAGATGTAAATGAATGGGGAAATTTGAGAGAATGTGTGTTGTTTTTACAGTATTGCAGCAATTAAAACCAATTATTTATGATTTCAACCAACAAGGCTATGAGGTTTTCTGTGTGTTCAAGTTCTGTTCATCCATCTTTGCCCTTCACTATGTCTGAAGTTTCCTTGTAGGATGTAGGTATATATCTTTGAACAATTCTTGAATCTTCTTTCAAATCTCTCTACTTTTGCCTTTATATTGATGATACATTATATCAATCCCTATGCCCATTTCTTGATTCCAAGTACATAATCATACCCTACTCAGTAGGGGTTATATGGTTCTATTTTAAATAAAGACATCCTCTAAAATTCCACATTCACCTAAAATAAAAATACACAGTATATTGGGTGTGCTTGAAGGAAGGAAGAAACAAATAAACCAAAACAATTGAGCAATAGAGACAAACTGGGAGTTATTGTGTATAGGAATTTGCAAATATTGAATATGTGTGCTACAAATTAATCAGTTTCTTAATAAGATTTAAAAGTAATGAAGAGGACAGAGGGAGAGAGAGAGGGAAAGAGATATCACATTAGTGGAACGCTCCACTAGTGGCACCAGACCACCAGACTTGGGCCACTATCCAGATATCAGTTGTCTGGGTGGGTGACTCATGTTTGATCTCTTTCCTCGGCAAGGATAGGGCATCTTCCCAGGCACGTAAGTCCACAAAAATACTGAGAGAGTGCTTACGTGCTCTGGATTGTTGCATTGGAATGATGGGTGTTCTTTCCACAACGTGCCTGGTGGACATGACTGGTTATCAGCTCCCTTCCTCAGACTGTAAGGAATTTTTTTCCCAGTGATAGCAGTTTCAGGCAGGCCAAGGGGCTCCCTTGGTTCCCTGGGTGAATAACTCTCTACAATGGTAATTCTTCCTATCAAGGCTGTGTTCCACTTAGAATAACCAGGTTGGAAGAGACCCACCAGATCATCGAGTCCAACCATTCCTATCAAACACTAAACCATGTCCCTCAGCACCCCATCCACCCGTGCCTTAAACACCTCCAGGGAAGGTGAATCAAGCACCTCCCTGGGTAGCCAGTTCCAGTGTCCAATGACTCTTTCTGTGAAAAATTTTTTTCTGATGTCCAGCTTGAAAAACCCCTGGTGAGCTTGAGGCCATTCCCTCTCATCCTGTCCCCCATCACTTGGAAGAAGAGGCCATCACCTTCCTCTCTACAACCTCCTTTAAGGTAGTTATAGA
This sequence comes from Clamator glandarius, assembly GCA_033459285.1. NCBI lineage: Eukaryota > Metazoa > Chordata > Aves > Cuculiformes > Cuculidae > Clamator > Clamator glandarius. The sequence continues at coordinate 5,095,477 of JAUNZM010000245.1, read as the reverse complement.
GAGCAATGAGGTCTCCTCTCAGCCTCCTCTTCTCCAGCCTAAACAACCCCAGTTCTCTCAGCCGCTCCTCACCCAGCCCCTTCACCAGCTTTGTTGCTCTTCTCTGGACTCACTCCAGAGCCTCAACATCCTTCTTGTGGTGAGGAAAGCTACTAGCTTGACCAACTAGTAGCCCAAATAAGGGAGGAAAGGTGCTTTTCCAAGTGCATCAAAAAGGGTATGCAAAGCAGCACACAGTGCTCTGGCCAGGAGAGTAGGAAGGAATCTCATCACCACACATTCTCCTCACTTGCTCATTTAGAAATGACTGCATCCAGTAACTAAACACCAAGGAAATTTCATGTTTGGCTAAATACTGTAAGTTTAAATTATTCACGTTATTTCATCTTCAGTTCATTTAACTTCCTACTAGAATTTCTGCTTCTAGGAGCTTAGGTTTCAATACAAGTATAGGTCATGAGCTGCTGTGTTCAATTGCTCTTTGATGGCCTGTGCTATCCAGGTGTAGAAATAGGTGAATTGGAAGTGATACTCGTGAGTAAGCCAGCACAGAGAGGTGTGGTATGTGTGCCTCTTGTTCATCTTCTATCTACTGCATAGAAGAAGCAATATTTAGAAAACCATTACTAATAATACCATAAAATAATGAAAAAAAAGCTCTGTCTGGAACAATGTCACTAACCATTCTGGCTGGGCTGGATCAGATCTAGATGTAAATGAAGGGCTTATATAGAACCACACCAACCTATAGATTTTCAAAGTTTTAATTCTCACTGTAAGCCAATTGTTGTCTCACTTTCCATCAGTAATGTAAGATGTGAAGAGGATTATAGCTGTTCACAGGAGCATTAGCTGTTGTATAGATTTTTATTTGGTAATATACTGATAGAGTTTATTTATATCCCATATCCATGAGCATTGAGAAATGCAGTAATATTAAAGGGCTAGTCACACACTTAACATCGTCTGCTGAACTGGGATCCTTTGCTTTCTGATTTGCTACTCATTATGTCTTATTTAATTTAATTCAAAGTGTGTAGCTCTTGTCTGGCTTTTACATGATCTCCAAACTCTTTCCTTCAGTTTGGAAACAAATATGGAATTAGAAGAACTCTCATAAAGATTCCAACAACCCGGCTTTAAGTGCCCTGTAATGACTTAACATGCTTTTCTTCAGGGATGAGAGAAAAATAGATTTCAGTTCTAGATCTTTAAAACACATTAATACAAAATATGTGCATCCACAAAGCCTTTAATGTTAGGATTGGAGTGTAACTTTTTGGAGTGAAACATTTTTTTTTTTGCAAGTCTAGCAATTGCCTGCATCTATTTATCTCAGCTAAGAGACTATTAAGGAAAATCACAGAATCACAGAATAACCAGGTTGGAAGAGACCCACTGGATCGTCGAGTCCAACCATTCCCACCAATCCCTAAATCATGCCCCTAAGTACCTCATCCATCCTCACCTTAAACACCTCCAGGGACGGTGACTCAACCACCTCCCTTGGCAGACCGTTCCAATGTCTAACCACCCTCTCCGTGAAGAACTTTTTCCTAATCTCAAGCCTAAATCTCCCCTGGCGGAGCTTGAGGCCATTCCCTCTTGTTCTGTCCCCTGTTACTTGGGAGAAGAGGCCAGCTCCCTCCTCTCCACAACCTCCCTTCAGGTAGTTGTAGAGAGCAATGAGGTCTCCCCTCAGCCTCCTCTTCTCCAGGCTGAACACCCCCAGCTCTCTCAGCCGCTCCTCATAAGATTTGTTCTCCAGCCCCTTCACCAGCTTCGTTGCTCTTCTCTGGTCTCTCTCCAGAGCCTCAACATCCTTCTTGTGGTGAGGGGCCCAGAACTGAACACAGGATTCAAGGTGCGGTCTCACCAGTGCCGAGTACAGAGGGAGAATAACCTCCCTGGACCTGCTGGTCATGCTGTTTCTGATACAAGCCAAGATGCCATTGGCTTTCTTGGCCACCTGGGCACACTGCTGGCTCATGTTCAGTCGTTTATCAACCAGCACCCCCAAGTCCTTCTCCTCCAGACAGCTTTCCAGCCAGGCTTCTCCTAGTCTGTAGCTGCTTAGGGTTGTTGTGCCCGAAGTGCAGGACCCGGCATTTGGCCTCGTTAAACCTCATGCCGTCGGTCTCAGCCCAGCAGTCCAGCCTGTTCAGATCCCTTTGCAGAGCCTCCCGACCCTCCAGCAGATCGACACCCAGATTCATCAGACACTACAAAGATATTTTCTGCTCACTGAAGTGCCTCACTGAAATTGTTTATTGTCCAATTCCTTTGCTTGTAAGGAGAGAGCAGTCTCTATAGTATAGTGTAAAAGAATATTTTATATTAAAACATCAACTTTGACTGGAGGACACAGAGAAACATTCACTTTAATAAATATATTTCAGCTAACATTTAACAGTGGTGTGTATAGGAATCAGTGTTTTTTTTAAATAAAAGAACAAAAAACTGAAAGACACCCAAAAAGTAAAGCAAACCGTGTTATGCACCTTCTGTCTTTGATTGATTTTCTTGATTGACTCTGTTCACATGTGCCCTCTTTTCTTGATTGAGTCTGTTCTTGCAGTCCTTGCTCACATTGATGTTGTCATTTGTTCATCTACAGAACAGCAATGCACTAAGCTTGACACTGGGAGAAATATCTCATGTGAGGAAGGACTCATTTTTCAATCTTTCACTCACTGAAAACTTTTCAAATTTAATAATTTTGATCAGATTAGTGGATTAGGTCTCCAAATCAATGGTATAAATGAAGGCCATTTTTCACAGAATGCTGAATATGTGAAAATTGGAAATAGGGGATTTTTTCAAGTGCAGAACTGAGTTGCCAAAAATATGGCAAGTGGAATTGCATTTTACTTAGAGATTTGTTTGTTTGCTTTTAATTTTTTTTTTCCCAGCAGCCTCTGTCAGGTGCATAAGATAACAAAGGAGAAAGAAATGTCCTAGGGAAGGAACTGTGCTTTTTTGTTTGTGTTTATCCAGCATAATTCCCTCAAATCAGAACACATTCCAAACTAATGCTGCTAGAAGTGTGTTTAATCCTGTCTTTTTTTTTTTTTTTTCCAATTCAGTGGCGTATTGAAGAGCATTGGACTGTTAGGAGTGAGTCAAATCATCTGCAGAACTGTTAGGTTTATTTTGTTATGAATAGTATTCCTGGGTTACTGATTCCTGTTAAAAATGGTTACAAAAGTATGTTGTAGAGAAAATACGCATGAAAATGTTGAAAGAAACGGATTTTGGAGGTTTCGGATATGACAAAGTCCGAGTCCTATTTCACTCTCCAAAAAATGAAAAATGTGAATTTTATCAGTTCTTTTTAACCCTTCTTTCCCCTCATTTTGAAAGACATCATTTCCACTTTATGAATAATTTCTCTCTCATGAATTTTCAGTTCAGCCAAGTTGCTAAATGAGCTTGATAAATTCATTGTTCATTTTATATTCTCTGCAAAAGAACTAGCCATGATGATTGTAAGCTTGAATCCCTCAAAGGGAGCTTCTTTCATGTTCCCAGTTAATTAAGAGATCTAGTAGACTTGACAAGTTTCACTCATTTGGCAGGAGAAGCTTTTATTTTTTTTATGAATTTGAAGCTGTTCTTAAACATTTTATTACTTTTCTGTGTCCCCGAGACATTTTTCCGCACTCGCATTTCTTTGAAATCTTTCATTCAAATTGTCCTTACTTGATAGCACTGGATCCTTTACTCTTCCTCATCCATAAGCACAAGTGATGAGAAGGAAGTCTACTTTTACTTGAATTACTCAAAAAAACCCCGACCCTATTCTGATCATCTGTAGTTAGGATATATTTCTTCTATGGAATTTATCACAAAAAAAATCAAAATTTTTAGCAGCAGAGACTTTTACATCTGGTTGCCCTATCCTAAATGAGCAGTAATTTCATTGAAACTACTGTTATTTCAGATTTAACTCTGCTGGAGCACTAACGTTTTGTCTAAATAGGTCACTCATAAAGCACAGTGCAACAGTGATTTGAGTCCATTTATATACAAATTTAGATAAACTTTCTAATGTATCAGCGCAGTCTGCCTTGTTCTCTAGCTTGATATTCTGATAGGAGAAATCCCGGTCCTATATGAACCACGAAAAAGATGTATTGCTAAAGTATTTCTAGAACTGGGCCAGAAACTGTTCAGTGAGACTAGCTGCAATTATCTATTCATTAAGCATGTTGTGCCACCTAATTCCAAACTGCCTTTGTTAAGATTACTTGCAAATCTTCCAAAAGGCTTTGGGAATAGCCTTACGGGAGTACTCAGTAGCATGTCTCCATTCACAGAATCGGATAATCATAGAATCACTAGGCTGGAAGAGACCTCCAGGATCATCCAGTTCAACCATCTCATTAAACCATGTCCCTGAACACCTCGTCCATCCTTTAAATACCTCCAGGGTTAGTGACTCAACCCCCTCCCTGGGCAGCCTGTTCCAATGTCCAATCACAGAATCACAGAATCACAGAATGACCAGGTTGGAAGAGACCCACTGGATCGTCAAGTCCAACCATTCCCACCAATCCCTAAGTCATGCTCCCAAGCACCTCATCCACCTCAACTCCAAACACCTCCAGAGACGGCGACCCAACCACCTCCCTGGGCAGACCGCCCCAACGCCCAACCACCCCCTCCGCGAAGAACCTCCTCCCAATCTGAAGCCCAGATCTCCCCTGGCGGAGCCTGTGGCCATTCCCTCTCGTCCTGTCCCCTGTCACTTGGGAGAAGAGGCCAGCTCTCTGCTCCCTACAACCTCCTTTCAAGTAGTTGTAGAGAACAATAAGGTTTCCTCTCAGCCTCCTTTTCTCCAGGCTAAACACCCCCAGCTCTCTCAGCCGTTCCTTGTAAGGCCTGTTCTGCAGCCCCTTCACCAGCTTCGTTGCTCTTCTCTGGACTCGCTCCAGAGCCTCAACATCCTTCTCGTGGTGAGGGGCCCAGAACTGAACATGGTGTATTGTTTCAGGGTGGTGGATGTTCCTGTTATCACTGGAATGATGGAAACATCAAGTGTATTTCTGCAATGTGCTTGCAGGACTGTCAACAAATTGGATACCACAAGGAACTTTCCTCATTTTCTCATGACACTGCAAAAGGCCCTCAAGCCTATGTCCTTCAGGAGAATCTCTCTGAATGTAGGGTCAGTAAGAAAATAATGCTGATCCATCGTGTTTGCCTAAAGGTTGCTATATTCAATAATGCTGATCCATCCTGTTTGCTTAATGGTTGCTATATTCTCAGTGAAAAATATCAAGTGGCTTTGAATAGCACTGAACTTGGTTTAAATATATCTATCCTGCCCTGCATCCATGTTCCCTCTGGGATGGTGCTGCAATGTCAGTCCTCATGTGGAGAGATTGGATCAGAAAGAACATTTGCACAAATATATATACTTCTTAAAATTCAGATATATTTAACACTATCAAGACTCCACTATAAGGTTGAGAATACCTTTCTTTATGAAGAAATACCTTTCTTAATTTAGAAAAGATCAGTCTTATGACTAGCACTTTGCAGGGGCACTATTTGATTTACTCGGTCGCTTATAAAACACTCGTTTTGTTTTGCACATTCCTGTGGTTCTGTGACATTCCCTGAAAGCCCACACTCTGGCTATTATTAACATGCTAAGTACATGACAAGTTTGTCTCAGAAGATTATTTCTTATGTCAGTTCTAGATATTTTTTCTTCTTTTCATTTTTTTTTAAATTAGCAGAAAGGTAATGAATTTATGGGGGCTAACAGCATTGTTCTGTTTTATTAACAGTTGCTGGGATATCTCTATAGTTAGATTAGCATTACAAATGTTTCAGTAGTGTTTTAATGCTTGTTGACATTTTTGGAGCCATTTCCATTGTAAAAACAAGTTAATGCAGTAATGTTTGAGTTTATTCTGAATTACAGAAAGAGTTGCTCAGAACAATGTCCATATTAATTTTTCATGTTGTTACATTTCCCTACGAGTTAATGAGATCTAAATTTACACCATTAAATAGTTCTCCACACTCAATACATATCATGCAGTTCTTGAATCTTCTTGCATCTGAGAAATAACGTGTATTTAGAGAACACTTTGACATTTGACTGTTTCATAAATTACTTAACTTCATAAAACACTAGATATTTGCTTCATAAAGTGTTTCTTCATAGTCCATGTGGAAGCAGTCTAGTTTTATCTACATTATGAGCTGAGGAAGACCTTGAAAATAGTTTTATTATTTTTTCCAAGTCCATCACACATATGCTTTCTGATAGGCTGTTAACCCACTCTGTTGTCTGCACAAAAAAAAGACAGTAATTTTTTCTTATTATTGAAAAATAAGGCCAAATTTGAAATAAGAAAATTAATATGGGTAAAACTGAAATATTTTATTTAACTTTATTTAAATTTTAAACTGTATTGAAATCTTCAAAAACTATTATTGTAATAATATTTCTAGCAATTTCCAAAATTACAATCTCAATCAATTTTATATTACCATGCTAAACTACTAGGATTCTTTAAATTATATGACCAGACTTAAAATGTTAATTCAGGTTAAAGCATCTTTACCTATTTGTGCAATTCCTTTTACTACTTATATAAACCCTATAACTTGTATGTCTCATGTTCCCTTATAAAAAGTTTTATCAATATTTACTGCTGTATCTGCTTTACTGAGATATCTGTAACAATAAATAGACTGAAAGGGCACCAAATCAGTTTTTATACAGTCTATCATATGAAAAAAATATTAGAAAATTAAGAGCCTTCAAAATGGTATTTGAGGAAGAACTAAATATAGAAGGATATTTTCATAGAGCACCCAAGTTGCACATAAAGTTTAGCAGAAGTACATATGTAACTTGTCGGGTATCTTTTAGTCTTTATAACCTATGAAAATCTTGAAGGGATGAAAAGGAGGGCTACTTTTTCTAACTTTTACATACAAATCGAATGCATAATGTAGTGGGCAAGAACAGAGAAAGGTCTGAGCAGCCTTTAGGGTATTGAGAGTAGTAGTCTTGGGCATGTAAGTGTCTTATCGTGCACATTTCTTTAGATATCTCATGCTTCAGGAGAGGTTACGCTTGAGCTCCACTGAAAGGAGTATTACCAGAATATAGTGCACCCTTCCTCTGGAAATTTTGTTAAAAAAGGTGTTTCCAGGTTTGGAATGGAAGTCAGAGGGAGAAGAAAGTAAAATTTGAGGAAAATAGATGCATACAAACTCCTTCCATATATCCCAGAAGGAGAAGTATCACAGCAGATAACTCACTAACTGTACAGCTTTTAAACAAAAAGTTCCTTAAGGAGGCCAGGATTTGGATTTATGTTACATCAGTGAGAGTTTTCCCAGTACTTTGAATGTGAACAACATTTGAGTTGTTTCCTTGCTAAATATCTATAATGAAAATTAAATGAATAGGTCTCATAACCTCCTCTTTGCCAGTATGTGAATATCTAATTGGTTCAAATTCTGAATGCGCAATTGTAAGCTGTTAGAATATAATAGTGCATGTGAATCTGCTAGTCTTAAATGACCTAAAGTCAACCGTGACTGGCATCTTCTAAATCCTTAAGGCCAGATGTGCTCTATAGTTTTTACTGCTCATGTTTGTTTGTGTGCAATGCTGGACTAACTGTGTGTCATGTAAATTTAGATACAAGCAAATGCAGGAGGATTGGAAAAGACAATTTATGGCTAGCATCAGGCAATACATTTTTTATACTCGTACATGCATGTGTCTTATGCTTTACCTGGTTATTGTTCAAGTTCTGCCCTTTGTTGCATGGCTATTGATCAGTCAAAATAAATTAGCTAAAACTACTATCGGCTGTAATTGTATGTTTTACTGTGTTATAACATATCGAATACTGCCTTGCACCTTTCTGTTTCTGGTGTGGCCTGAATAGTTTGATACTTAATCATATGATTCAAGAACACATTCCTCTTAAAGATACTTTCTCCACAGAGAGTAATTAATGCTCTCTATTCATATTGTAGTCTAGAAGGGAATTGTAGGCACTCAGTAATTTTCTTAAAACAGGCTTTTTTATTTTTCAGAATCCTAAATATTAATATAATCATGTAGCAAGAGTTATTGTGTCTTCCAACTTTAGGTCTTGGCACATTTTAGTTGCGATTCTAACAGATTTTCCTCTCTGAAGACCTACAATTCTAAGGTATTGACCAGCACTGACTGCTTTATAGAGCTAGAGATATAAATTAAAGCATATAAAATGCTGCCTATGTAGGGTACCAAAGCTTAGAAGAAATAATCTCAGCAAAAGGATATGAAACAATGGTAGATAAATTTTGTTTACTGAGAAACAAAGATACATGTGGAAAACCTAATAATGATGAATTCTGGTCTGTTGTGGCCTCGAGGAGAAAATATTTTTCATAACTGTTATTATGTTTCTATGTTCCCCACCATGCACACAGAAACCAATATATTTTCCTTCTGTTTATCTCGCTTTTAGTTTCTGGTAAGCATTTTCCCACTCTGGTGACTGAAAAGTGATGATGCCACATGAAATTATGACACTGTAAAGGTGAATGTTTAGTACCACGTGCATGAATTTGATCTAGTAAGCTTTTGTCTGTCTAAGAAAAAGTTTCTTTTCCTTTGTTTTTCCATTTGTTCACAAATAAAAAAGCTTGCCGTGATTTTTGCACATATTCAGCTTACGTTTCTTAGCCTAGACAGATTGTTCTATACCATTCTTCACAAAAGGTCCAAACAGCACCTAACCTAATCCATGATATAAATTTTAGATCAGGACTGCTGGAAAGCTCAGGCTTTCATTTAAATATTATTTTTTTTAATATTGCTGTACATGAAATTAAAAGATTTTATACTGACAGTATCAAAGAAGCCTTAGATTTTCAGCAAGGCCCAGGAGGTTCATAATAAAAAGTACTGCTTTTTCTTTTTTGGCTTTTTTTCCTCCATCCCAGATTAAGCATAATCTTCATAGTGCTTATATTTTAAATTGTTCAATAGATCAACAGCTGTTAGTACACAGAGCCTTATGAAATGAGAAGGACTGGAGCAGTTTTGAAAGGCTAGATGGTACCTTCTCAGTGGCTTTTGAAAAAATTCTGGTGTCCTTAATTTATACTCAATGGATAAAACCAGTCAATGATGGACTGGATAGTCTATTTAGTCTTAGTCTTGGGAGACTTTGTAGCTGTGAATTTAGAGGCTCCTTAAAGTTCATTCTATTCTCTTAATAGGGAAGAAAGTGCCCTGGGTAAATTTTGACCTAAGGCAACCTCACCAAGGCTCAGGGAATGGTGAAGAACCTAATAAAGAGGAATTTCTCTGTATTAGAGACATATTAAAGATCACAAAATATTTTTTTTTTCTTTTTCTTCCTAGTCTGGGTGTCTGTTCAACTTCAAAGTCTCTCTTTTTTTGAAACAAGAAATTAGAAATTTACAACTGAAACTAAGGGACTAATATTTTTGTGCCTAGGAATCTTGGAAAAAGAGGACACTGACAATGCTTCTGAGGGCCTAGCTGCAAGGGCTAATTCCTCAGAAAGAATAAAAGGTAGTGCTTAAAATAAGGAAGGATTCTAGCATGAAAATGAATTACAAAAAGAAATATGATGTACAAAAAGAAACTACTATGCCTCAGTTGAAGAGAAAGAACACACAAGCAAAGGAGGGTCCAGGGTCCATGTAGTCAGTGCTTTAATGCTGTCTAGTCACTACAGACCGATAAATGTCCAAGAAACAAACTTTACAATATCTATGTAGTTATTATAGCTGTAATTAAAATTATGCCAGACCAAAATAAATGTTTATTTGGCATATTCCTTCATGAGGAAGAGAAGTCTCAGATTTCAACACTGTCATTTAAAAAGATGTTCTTGCATTCAAAAGAAGATGAAATTAACTAGTTAAAGTCTCTTTAATACATTTCTTTGGTTTTTTCTCTTTATAGAAACATAGAAAGCTTTGTGTTGAAAGGGACATATAAAGGCCATCTAGACAAACAGTTGTGAGGCTGGTAAGCTGGTAGTTCCTAGGGTCCTCCTTTCTACCCTTTTTTAAAAAATAGGTGCAGTGGTATCCCGTTTCCAGCCACCAAGAACTTCATCTGACTGCCAGAAATTTTCAGATGTCATGGAGAGTATCATGTTCAATTACCTAAGATTTCTGGGATGCATCTCACCAGGCCCCATAGACTTATTATGTTTAGTTTCCTCAGGTGATCATTATCTTACAGTGGAAGGAATTTCACTCCCCCAGTCTCTGCCTTGCAGTCCATCCACTCAAGAGGTGTGGAAAAGAACTGCTGCCAGAGAAGACTGAGGCAAATAGTTATTATCCTACCCTTCTCGTTGTCCATTGTTGGAGTTAAATAGAGATGAAGATTTCATCTCATTAAAACTGAACATCTTCCCTCCAGCTTTCAGACCTTAGGTCATGATGCCAAAAATACAAACAATGTATTTCTGTTTCACTTGAAAATTGTTGCTAACAGAGGCCCACATTCTGTCTGGGAATCTCATGGTTATTTTTCAAACACTGCTGATTTTAATAGTGAACAATAGATGGACAAAAATGCATAAAGACTAGATCAAAGACTGTAATAGATGCCAGATACACCTGTACGCCTTCCATTACAGCTTCCAGTGATTAGGTAGCAGAGAAGACTGTCTTCAGGGCTCTAGAGCCTCCCAGCTCAAACACTAGATAGCATTGAGATTAAAGATCAGCAGCTATTTTTTTGCCTCCATACATTGCACTGAAACCTCCTCCCTGCCTTTTCAGTCCCCTGTTCCATAACTATCATATCCTATACTTTTAGGTAACATATTCTATCTATTTTTTGCCTTAACTTTTTTTTTTGTGGTAAGGAATTCTCAGAACATTGAATTTACCTTACCAGCTTCCAGTCACTGCTTGTCCACCTAAGCAGTATTCAACATGTTGGTCTTTTTGTTTCTTGCAGAGCCATAGCTTGATTAATATTTCTCAAACACACTAGAAATTATATAGTTATAAATAGCTTTGCAAATTTTATGTTATGTCATTTTATGTTATGTTAACAATGATTTCTGAAAGGTGTATGGAATCTTCACTCAATTACTCTATTTTATTTGCCCATCCCTCTGCTTTAAAATGACCTGAGAAGCAAAATAAACTCTGATTAAACTCATTTATATCTTACCAAGGTATTGCTGGAGGCTCCCTGGAAGGGGATTAGTTGATATTTGCAAGTTCCAAACATTTACTCTGTGAAAGTTTAATTTTGTGTAAACTGATATATATAGTCATAGTGGTAATGGTCTGAGATCTAGGGAATTTCCCTACTTTTATTTAATTTGAATATTATACATTCCTTATTAAATTCATATAAGACAATTATATTTTTAAAACTCATGGATGTTATGTATCCATATACAGACTTAAAATTAAGTGCCTAGAGACCAGGAGTTAGAGTGTAAAAATCATTACTTTCTTTACATATAATATTAATGATCTGACTTTGTCACTAATAGTAAACACAAAACCCAGGGCTTTTCTTCCATAAGACAGTGTGCTTTTTCCAGGTATGTTGCTGTATTCGTTGACCATTCAAGTTATCATGTAAATGTAACCTTTCATTTACTGGGTCCCTACAACATGCACATCATTGACCATATACACAGACTCTATAGCAGGACTATAGTGGTAACACAAACAGTTTGTAAACATACAATAATTTTTCACTGGGTAACTACACAATGCAGGTAGTTAGGAATAATTAGAATATGCATGAATATGCTCAGCATCTCCATCAAAGGTATCAAATAATATCTACCATCCAAACAATTATTATTCAGGTGGGAAAGAGTCAAACCTTCCTTGGTCCTTGGAATAGGCTGGTTCTTAATACTTTTGAGTTCTCATTTTTTGGCTTATTTCTTCTTTTCAGTGTTGCACACATTTTCGTATTGGTAATTTTCTCAGAGATCCTGAGTTTCTACTAGTGTTTCAACAATTTTATTTGTCTTAATTTTAATATTTCTCAAGAAGAAAATCTTGGAATTAGTCTGTCCTCTATCAGGGCTCAGCAACTTTTTAGTAAAGCTGAGCCAAAGCCACATAACTGCACCATACAAAACTGGACCACAAACTACAGACAGCTAACCCTCTGTGCCACAGGTAGCACAGAGTGCAAATACAGTTCTGGAAAGCTTATGATTTAAGACTAAGGAGATGGGTATTGCATATGCTTCTGAGATAATCCTAAAGTGATTTATAACAAGGATGAGTATTTCTGTATAATTACATACTGTGGCTTTTACTTGATGTGGTGAAGGTTGGAGGCAAACTATGGATGCTTAAATGTAGTGCATACACGGAACAGAACAAATGTGTCATCATTAAGGTCTCCAGGATGGACTGTTTGTTTAACCGAGAAATTGTCATTTCTTTGAACATTTTTTTAATCCTAGTGGTTGCTGAACACTGAAAAAAATCTCTAATGTCCTTGAAAAGTGGTAGCTAAAGCATCAAAAAATATAATTGACAAATGAATACAATGTTATTTTATGGTTACTAATGCAAAGTTATTTGAGGTCTGTGTATAGAATTGCATGTCTGGAATTGCTTGAATAAACATTTCCTTTGGAAGAAGATTTAAGGTAACACTTTATGAAGACATACCTCCTTAAGTTTAAGCTCAGTTTGAATTTGAATTGACTTTAAAAGATATTTAAGTGTTTGTCCACGGCTTTATCCACAATATAAAGCTAGATAGCAGTTAGATTTGCTAGATTAATCTTATAATTTAGATTGAATAATACTGTTTGTTTTGAGCACCTAATATTGCATGACCTGCAATATAAGAAGGACAACAGGCTTTTTCCCAAAAATCTGAAGAGAGTTCTACATCTTCTGCATCAGTCATGAATAATTCTACTCTATCCAGTTGATATAAAAAATACTTACAAAATAATTATACTAGGAGCTGGAGCTGTTGTCCACTCTCTACGTTCAGCAAAGACCTACAAGAAACTGAATTCTGTTTACCTGAAACGTATTACTCTAATTCTCTTCCCCAGAACCTGTAGCAATACTTTTTGCCTTTCTTTGAAATATTGTTCTATGTTAAATGGGCTCCCTTCTGTTTTATTTTGCATGTCTCGTTTGAAATAAGATGTTCTTTCACTGTCCTCAGGAAAAGGAAAGAGGTAGCTTTTGTGACTATGTATTAAAAAAGAATGGGAAAGCACTTAATTCACAGCTTGCAAATGCAAAGACCATTTTTTTGTTATTATTATTCTCTGCTTTATTTTTTTCTTTTGTTTGCATAATTCTTGAATAACAACAAGAAAGTGTAGCTAGAGTTGATTTCATCCTTTCTGCTAGTGTTTGATGTTCTCATTTTTCTTTGTGACAGTCATAGACAGAATCTCCACTGAACAGCTGAAATATACTTTACATGCATTTTTTTTTTGAGGGAAAATACAAATATTATGATAGTGATTTGACAAGAGTTTTCACATTAGACCAATCAATTTTGCTATCTAAATGAGTACAGGATAAGCTGAATGGTTGCAGCTTCAAGAAAGAGAAAAACGTATTCTCATTGTATGTGTTACTTCAGATCATCCATGTTTTTCCCAGCTGCTCCAGAATGCAGTGGAGACAGTGCTTCCTTGCACTTGCTTGAATGGCCATGATACACTCAGGACAGACTGCTGAGAATGTCTGTCTGTGATTTCTCTTCCTTTTTATCACTAAAAGTTGCCAGGATGTAAAGATATTTACCAGATTCTTGTGAGATAGACAATTACACTTGTCCTTAAAGTGGCATGGGTTGTTGTTATTTATTTCTAACAGAAGACCTGAATGTCCCAATATAAGCACGTGCTTGCACCACATGCAGGAAGGGTTGTTACAGATATTGACATTTTTTAGGAAACAGGGAAAGGACTCATCTGCCGGGAAAAGAAAGAATAGAAAATATTGCATGTCAAATTCAGTTCACTGCTCTGCATTTTTTACACTGACACATCCTAGGGACCTTGGGATCAGTAATATTCATAATCTGATTTCCCAGAATAATTTTTTTCTCATATGCAAACATCACCAAATCAGTTGTCATTTACAATTCAGCACTTCTGCATAATGCCAGAGAAGCAATAATTAAACAAAGTTCCTCTCTCTTCACTTTTGACCTTGAGAACTGATATGAGAGAATCTGGAATGGTGGATCTCTGTGGTGAGTTCATGTAGCAGCAAAAGAACAAACTGATATCTAATCTAAGGCTGTTAGTCTCTATGTTCATAAACATTAGCATTATTGGATCTGAATATCAGTGCAGAAGCAAAACTTGTTCCGGGAACATGACAAAATCTAAATGATGATGCAGAAAAATATTCTGAGAAGAATACAAGCTGAGTAAAATACCTACAGGACTAAGTATGAGAATCATTATCTGCCAAGAATGCCAGCATTTTATTAGAAAAGTTGTGATTTCCTTCTTCAGAGTAATAACTGCATTTCGGACAAGAACAAGATGATAATGCTGATCTGTCTAGCTATAAGCTGCGTAGTAATACAAAATCACATTTACATGTAAGCTAGAATGAACCTTGGACATGTGTAGACACTATCTTCTCCTCTGACTTGACTTTATTGTTTGGATAACAATGTCATTCAAAGCACTTTCTAGATTTCTGGAAAAATGTGAGTTTTCCAGTCTTTTAGAGATATTTATTTCCCCTCCATTATAGGCATATCTTACCTACAAAATCTATATAGCACTCAACAACTAGCTAGACTGCTTGTTTAGAGCTAACTTGACTTATCAAAGCAGTAACATTTTTGCCAAGATGATGAAGTAGTGCTTTGTGAAGCTTGCTACTACAGCTAAAGCTGCTTTAAGCACTAAAGTTGGCTCTTCTATACATTACATGGAATGTGCTTAACTTCTTATTCTAACATAGCTGATTTTGTCTTGTTTTCTTTTATCTGAGAGCCTGTTTCTGAATCTCTTGCTTTTTAGAAAAGCTTTCTAAGATTTGTAGAACTCAGAAATGACACTTAAAAAAACCTCCAAACATGCACACATAAAACCCACAACACCTGAATTCTAAAAAGTTATGATTTTTTAAAAAAAAATTTGGTGTTAAAAGACTCATTCACCAAGTAAAACACAGTCATGGATAATGCAACAAATGCATCAAAATGCAACAAAGAGTGAAAGCACTGTTCATTCAGTAATGTCTTGAAGTATTGTTAAGACATTCAACAAGGTCTTAAGGCACAAAATGCAGGTTACTTTAATGAGCACTAGGTTCACCATTGTGTATAATCCTGCTCTCAAGAAAATCAGTTATAGTAGCATATAAGTTTTACCTTAGTCTGACCTCAGGTTCCAGAAAATAGTACTTTGACAGTGGGAAACTTCAGCACTAAGACATCCAAGAGGAAAATAAATTTTCTCTTACTAGAGTTTTAATTTGGAAATTAAAACTAAGCCAGCTGAACAAGACTGAAGCCCAGCTTTCCAAGGTGATGATGCTTCTTGAAGGACACGTCCTCTTTCTCTTTACAATATTTACCTATCTGAATCCCAATCACAGAACAATGAAATTCTGAATGCTTTCACTGGTGATTTCTTAGGAACTAGTGTGTGCATTCAGCCTGTCTGCTCTTCTCCTCCCAAGAAGCATAAAGCTGAGAAAACTGTTGCTAACCCATTCATTTTCATTGCATCTGGTAACACAAGGAATATCCCAGACTCCATAAAATTAAAAAATCTAGATTACATATGTTTTTTTTTCCTCATTGTTCTTTTTAATTTGGTACTTTAATTTCACCCTATTTAGATTGAGCAGGTTTTGTGGAGATTTCCCCCCACCCCTCCCTCTATGACAATGGTACATGAAACTAGTTTTCTCAACATAATAAAGATTAAGAAATAATCCTGCAAGGCTCTTACTGTCATGGAATCAAGGTTTGTAGAGTGCATCCTATTTCAGAAGATTAGTGAGGAGTAAGGAAACAATGACAGCCCTCAGAAAATAGTTCTCACTGACTGAGAATACCTACAAAAGCAGGTGTTATACAGTCATATTTCAATAACTGAATATTGACTCATTAATTCAGAAAAAGTTGTCACAGCTTTTGGATGATGCAGTCAGTTGCCAATTTTTTTCATCAGCTGTTTTCTAAGGAATAATGTTAATAAATCTCATCTTACTCAGTCTCAGTCAGTGGAATTAATAGGAGTTTATTCTAGTCTCCCAGGTGGCTAAAGCCACAGGAAAATTGTTTCACAACATCTTTCAGCTGAGAACAGGGCTTTAGAACTTCTCTTTGGTCACTGGTCAAACTGAGCCTCAGGTTATTTGGACATTTGGTTCACAGATTTTCTAACACTATTTTTTCAAGAAGTCTGTAACCTGTTTACAAGCCCAGCTGGCAGAGGATGAGGCTTGAAGTGAGCTCTGGCATGAATATTTTTCTCTCTTCAGTAATATACAGGTTTGTAAAATGCATGCCAGGTAGTTTTTTTTTTATCCCAGTATCTGATTCTTCAAAGATCTGGTAGTTGGAGTGAGTATGTTTCAAGGCAGACCATCTGGACCTCCATTAGGTATGTACTTAATGATTTCTGCTGAATGCTGAAAAAAAATCACACAGAAGAGCCATAGAATAGAAGTGTTATAAGCAACCAATGTTTAACATACATTTTTGCAGAGGAGTTAAATCAGACCATTTTCTTAAGAACTTAGCATCAAAGTAGCTGACAGTGATAGCCAAAGAATCAGTGGACTAGCTAGGAAGAAAGTGTTTGTCATTCTCATCTTCCCATCTTATGACCTCTAAAGAAGACAGTCAAACAAGGTTTTCAGAAGTGAATAGCTCCAAGCAACTTTCATTGCATCTGGTAGGAACTAACAGAATCAATGACTACTTAGAATGAGGTATCAATCAGAGCACCAGAGCTACAACTTACTTTGTCATATTGTCAAGTTTACCTGGTATGCATTTTCATATTTTTTTTACCAGTTCCAGCTTTTAAGAATATACTGTAAACTTCCACATCTAAAAGCAGGAGCTTATCTGCCAAGTCTTTCAGCTGAGGCACTTGATAGCAGCTAGCTCTTGTAAAAGAGGCTTAGTCATTACTGTGTTGTAAGCTCCTAGAAGAGTGTTTACTGATCCTGTGAAATCCATGCATCTGCATTCATTCCTCTTAGAAGGGGGAATCTCTTTGTGATCATAAAAACCTTTGCATGTAAACTAGAACTGTTTCTTTCCTATAAGTATTTCTTCAATTATGCAGCGTTACTTACAAAATATGTAACAATTAGACACAAATTGAACTCTCAGTGTTATTGAAATCAGACTCCATCAGTCTCATCTCACTCTTTTGGAACACAGCCCTCACTGATTTAAGACATAAATGCAAAGACAATTCAGCTCCTCTTGTAAGTGCTGGCACTGTGGTAGTTTAAAGGGTTTTTCATAAGCACTTTTAAAGTTGTTCTGTGTTTCGGGGCATATAGGTCAGATATCTTCAGAAATATTTTCTAATATGATTAAATGAGCCTTGTGAAAATTCAAAAGGACTGAGTGTTCTGAGAGATGTGCTAGGTAAAGAACGCAGAGATTGTCCAGCTGAGCAGAAAGTAAGACATTTACATTCTTCTACAAGACCTGAGACCAACAGGTGCGCTGGAAAAACAGCAGAAAGGCTCAGTAGATATATTTCTTTTTGATATGGGAGTGGAGCAAGGGGATAGTTTCCAACATCCACCTAAATGTTTAAAAAAAAATCCAGAAGGAACCAATGGTAAAATTAATGGTGCTATATGTAGACTAGGTACGTATTTGCTCACACTTTACCTGTGTGGCTGTGTATTTTATCTTGGAGAGGAACCTATTTACTTTGTTTTTCCTTTGTATATACTGAGTTACTTAAGATATTTCAGGTCATTTCCTAAAACAATTTTCAGTTAACATACTTGCACATTATATCTAGAGATGCAACAGATTATGCAGCACCTCCTTCTTCCCTAGATATGAGACACACTCCAAGTTAAAGTTGGTATTTCCCTAGGGAAAAGCTCCAGTTTTGGTGGAGTTGTGGTTCAGTATCAGCATCTGACTGGATACGTGGAATATTGGAAAGAAACAGGCTTGTCAGTTCTGGAAGCACAGGATGAAAGTAATTGCCTGTTTAACAACACAGAAAATACTTTAGCTCAGTGCTACATCCTGAGAGCTGCCCCTTGGGGAAATTAGATAGTTATTTCATCCAGAACTAAAAAGTCTTATCAGCAAGAAACAAAACTCTTACCTTTACAGTAAAATAAGCTATCACTGAGAAAATTAATGAGAAAAGTCTTATACCTGACTCATAAATTTTCTTTCTAGAATCATACAAAGTTTATATCTATAACCTCATCATGACTCACAAAACACATTTGTATCTGCTCAGGAAAAGGAGGTGTATTGGATTCACATGCCAAGGCATGGGTAGCAGGAGGCTGTAGGAGTGGCCTCCATGAGGAGAAATCAAGGCTGCCCCATACCAGACACAGGTGGCTCCAGCCAGCTCAAATGGACCCACAGCAAGGTGCCACAGCTGGGTGCCTTAGGGAAAATGTCTCTAAGAATGGACAGAAAATTCTGCAAAGATAGAGAACGAGGAAAGAAAAAAAATGTAAGAGACAGCAGAGGGATCATTGAGGTCAGAGGAGAAGGAAGAGGTGCTCCATATTGGAGCAGATATCCACTCTGCAGCTCATGAACGACCCCATTCTGCTGCTGCCCTGAAGGAAATTGCAGCCCACAGAAAGCACATGGAGCAGAGGAAAGAGGTGAGGAGGCAGGAGTGGCAGAGAGGAACTGTTGTGTACTGACTGCAGCTCCCAATCCCCCATTGCTTTTGAGGTTCTGGGCAGGGTCAGAGAAGGGAGAGGAATCAGGAATGAAGGAATGAAGTTGAACATGGGGAAAAAAAGGGGGTGGATGAAGTGTCTTTTGACACTGTCTATCCCTGTCTACATATATTTTAACTGACAATGAATTAAATTAATTTTCCCCAAGTCAAATCTATTTTACTCATGACAGTAACTGTTTAAGCAATCGTGCTATCTCTATATTTACCCACTATCCTTTTCATGTTATTTGCCCGCCCTGTATGGGGAAGGTGAGAGAGTGAGAGTCTGTGTAGGTGGCTGGCCAAGGTCAACCCAATGCAGGAGGGTTGAAATAAGTTCCTGCAAAGATGTTTGCAGAAAGATAAAGCTTAAGTCTTCCTAGGAACATCAGTAACATGAGCAGCATTATTTCTTGTGCTTGCTACGTGAAACACATTGGAGAAGTTTTCTGTGATCTTTTATCTCTTAGAGACATAGCACTTAACTTCAAGCACTTAAGTGAGGTAGATAAGTTACAGCTTGGTTACCCTAGTCAATGAAATAGAATAGGTGCTTTCAAAGGATGATTCAAATCTTTAATTAGACAAAATTTCACTCTGGAGGTGTTGGGCTCTTGATGTTGCTTATAAAAGAAGCCACAGTCAAGTGCAGTCTTAACAAGATGCTTCGGTTAAGTGCCTTGAGTTAAGCAGGATGAATTAGCGTGTCTATGGCTGAAGGAATACTAAATAATATGTCTTGCAGAGGAAAGCATATCCAAAATGAACTAAGCATCATTAAAAATGGAGAGAAGACCAGAAGAGGACTAAGTGTAGGTCTGCAATTTTAAAATTAAATGACACTGAGCACGGAGCAATTATTATGTAACACCTAAAATTGTCCCTTTCAAATTTAATTGTTGGATAAAATATTAATTTTGTTTGTTTTCATATCTGTTGTAGCAATCATCACATAACACTAATCCAAAACTGGAAGTTGATGGCAGTCAGATGAATTTTTTGTTAGACTAGTGTTAGTCAAACTGTGAGTTTAACTATTTATGTGTTAAATAATGTCTCCTTTCCATAGCTTTCCTTTTCTGCTCCTAAACTGGCTGTTGAACTGATGCTCTCCTTGAGCAGATAGCAAAGAAAAACAATCAATTACTGTAAAATAAAACATTCTTTTGGGTGATTTTAGTGATCTGGTAATAAGGAGCAGCTTGATCAAGTTTAGTCATCGTGTATATTAAAATCAGTTTGTAAAAACAGTAATCTACACTATTGATGAGAAGAACCTGGGCAGCTGGAAAAAAATATTATAGTTCTGCAATGAGTTTGTAGTTATATTGCCCTGGTTTGGGGTTGGGTTTTTTTGCCAACTATGATCTGCATAGCCATTTTTGGCTTCATGTCTATCTAATTCCCATTGCGTTTGTTTAAAACTCGTTTAATATCTCACAGTTCATATTTATCTCTCTTCCTGTACTTCCATGCACTTCCTCAATTTTTGCCTCCTACAGGATGTTGCTGCAGGTGCTACATTTTGTTCAACAGCAATACTGATTTTAAATTCTTGGTTTTGCAGGCTGCTAGATTTCTTTTCCTGCTTAGATCTCCACATACACAATGTGAGGAACAAGACATTAACTATTATTTCATTTTGATTTAGTCTCACAGTCACTAGCATTGGGCCATAGGCTTTTGAAACTACTTGTTCTCCTACCTAGGTTTAGCTTCAAATTATATAAAATGGCAAATGGGAATGTGATTATGAAGAAATGTTAAAAACAACTGAGTTATCTATTAGAAATATGAAAAAGTATATATCTGCTTTGTAAAACTTCTGTTCCATGGTTTGAGTAACCTTTTTAAAAACATTAAATCCAGAAGCTTGTTTTCTTATTGGCCTTTATGGAATTAAGCTTTTTACCCAATTTTTTAAGACATAGTTCTTTCGGCATTTTTACTGAATTGAGCTCCCCTGACTCCTTCACTGATTAGCTGATAACTTGCAAAAAGACCTTGGCTATATATTAAAGAAAGGAGTCACAACTTGAAGAGAGCTACTTAACTCAGTTTCTGTCCCAGTTGTGTACTCTAATAAGGTAATTTGCAATATGTATGATATAAAAATGAGTCAAATCAGCCCTCTGAATCTGATATACCAATGTGTTGTTGAGAGCTGGTTGTGCCTCCAAAATTAGATGCCAGTCAGTTTTTCAGCAAATGTGCAAATGGCTCTGGAATCTGTGGCCATTGAATAAATTGCTGATGATGAGGCTACAGTACAAATAACTTCTACAGACTCTGAATACTCATTTTCATTGGGTACTTAATCTAAGGTATATAATACTTATCCAATGCTATAAGGTACAAATACACACCCTAAAAAGTATCAGGGAAGTGGCAATGGGTATTCCCATGAAGGAGGGTGTGAGTAGTCCTTATTTTGCAGTCACAGTGATCACAGCCTGCTTGCTGACCACACTCACAATACTGGAGGGCCTCTTAGCCATATGTAACAGGTGCTTAAATAACCTTGTATGATGTTATTTTTGAGTTCTCTTGTTGCACCAGGGGAGGTTCAGACTGGACATTAGGAAAAGTTTCTTCATTGAAAGGGTCATTGGGCACTGGAACAGGCTGTCTAGGGAGGTGATTGAGTAAAAATCCCTGGAGGTATTTAAAACATGGGTACATTAAGTGCTCAGGGATATAATTCAGTGGTGGACAGGTATGGCTGGACTCAACAATCCCAAAGATTTTTTCCAACCAAATAATTCTATGATTCTGTGACTTCCCTGGAGGTGTTTAAGGTTAGGGTAGATGAGGTGCTTAGGAGCATGATTTAGGGATTGGTGGGAATGGTTGGACTCGACGATCCAGTGGGTCTCTTCCAACCTGGTTATTCTGTGATTCTGTGATAATGTTTCTCCTCAAGTCCTAATAGTCCTAAAGCTCACTAGCTGGTTAAAAAAATCCCAAACCATCAAAACATTTAATCATGAGATATTGAGGTACTTTTGTATAAATTTCCTTTTGTTCTATATGTATAAGAAGATACTCATAATAAAGTAAGCGTGATCAGGCACGTTTTATAAATCATAGAATCACAGAATAGTTGAGGTTGGAAGGGACTTTAAAAATCATCTAGTTCCAAGCCCCTTGCCATGGGCAGAGACATCCCACTAGATCAGGCTGCCCAAGTCCCCAGCCAACCTGGCCTTGAACACCTCCAGGGAAGGGGCATCCACAGCTTCCCTGGGCAAATGTTTTATGTTGCTTAAAAATATCATGTTCTATTCTCCCATGATTTTTCTGATATAGCTGTCTTGACTCAGGCAACAACACTCTATTTTCACTCTATAGCCCACCTCTCAATGAAGCTAATCAGGCAGATATAACTCTTACTGCTGGCTGGAAGCCTTTTCCCTTAACATGTAGTTGGCTTATGCCATCTAGACTTAAAAATTTCTTCCTTCACACTTCTTCAAAGAAGAGGCAAAACCGAAACAAGAAAGTTACAGCAGGAACAAGCTGTACCAGCAGCAAAGCTTTATTGTGATATAATGAAATTCTGTCATGAGGCAAAGAAAAACACAGAACTGATATGAAAAGCAGTTTAAAACTTTTGTACCATCACTGCCCTTCCTCAAGTGATTACAAAATGAAAAGAGATGTAAGAATAAATTTATGGGGGTTTTTTGTGTTCTTAGAACAGGAATTGGTTGTATGGATGGCTTCTTGAGGAACTAATAATTTGCTTGGGGGTTTTAAGAGCAAAATGTGTCTGGTACAGCTGCTGTCTCATTTTTAGATTAGGTAAGGTTTAAGAAGACAAATTGCTTAATAAAGAGCAAAATCTTTTCTGTTAAACATATTATACACTCTCCTGTAAAAAAAGGAAGCTTAAAATTAAGCTTATTAAGAAAAAAATCTTATCCATTTTAAAACATATTCCTGTGCCAGGAAAACAGTGTTCAGTTTTCAACTTTTTGTTGCATGGCACTAAGTGTGACCATGTTTTACCCTTCCTGCTGGATGAGACTGAAGTCCTACCTATATCAGTACATTTCCTTTAAAAGTGATGAGAAGCAGATGTCTGGAGTGGAGTTGAACATTCGGGCCTTCTCTAATGTCTATACACTAAATGTGATCGAGACACTTTCTGTACTTTGACATAAAATTCTGATAGACTTCTTCAACATATACTTCTTCGAATAAATTGACACAGAAATAATAAGGAGGAACGTCTGAAAAATGGCTTGTTATTGCCATGGACCAGCTTCCAAGATGAAGAGTGTGTTAATTGAAAGCCTCTAATGTGTTTCTTCATAGGAAGTGAGGACTTACGTGCACAATCATATATTTAAAAAAAAAAAAAAAGCTGAAGGTCAAATTGTAATGTGTGTTTCAATATATACTATATTCACATCTCTTTCTAGAGTGTGGAGCACGTGAGCAAGTAAAGGACAAGAAAAATTGGAACAGATAATCTCCAGATATCCCTTTCAACCTGTACCATACTGTGAAAAGGTATTTACTCAGTCTAATATACATGGTCACTCAAGTCAGATGGAATAGGTTTGCATTTACAGACAGATACATTTATAAAATGCCTTAAAAGTAACTACAGCAGCAATATACTATATCAAAATGGCTTTTATAGGAGGTTGAAATACCATGTGTACCTTGTCAGGACTGCCTTGTTTTGTAGTCCTTTTTATTACTGGGTTACTAGTCTAAAAAATGTCAAAGAAATGAAATCTGGAAAACCTGTGTAATTTCAAAAAGGTGTCTTGAGCTGAATTCTTTGTTTATCTGAAATACCATGGCATAAAAAATAAGAACTGCCAAAGAACTGTCAGTGTTTAATGGAAATCAAGGTGTCAGCAGAAAGAAATCTTTTCTCAATAAAATTTCCATACTAAAAACACAGGAAGTGTTTTCAAGCAGTGTCACTTTAGATATTCATAAATAAAAGGTATTTTTCTTTCCTGGAAAAGTTACCTGTTGTGCCTAATTTCTTTGTTATAAACTCATTGACGTGCAGTCATTTCATTGGAGTTCTTGTCGGAGTGTTCAGCAGCTTGCTTTTACTCTGGGCTTGCATGACATCAGTGACAATTTCCATAGCTACCTAAAAGTTCAGTTAGCAGCAAGTAACTCGGCACCTTCAGCTCTGAACCAAAGATTTCTGTTTCTGTATCCAATGGAGAATTGCACTCATGGGCAAAGATATCAGTTTAGTTTATCTTAGACTCTTGATTTAACAACAGGACTAAAAGTCAAGTAGAAGCAAACATTTAACAATTTAAGATTGAAGTTTGTCTCCTTATGCACATGTAATTATAGACTCACTCTTCACCTCATTCTGAGTGTTGCTCCACTGGGCTCCTACTCCAGCTTTGTCAGACAGTCTTTCCCCTTGTTCTCCATGTCTAGGCATGGCTTTTAAATATACAGTATTTTAACAAATGTTGCCTTTGCTTTCTGATTCAGCTACTTCTTCCTCATAGCCACTCAAGCCAGCAGGGAAAATAGATGTTGAAAGAGGTGCCTGATATGCCCAATAACATACTCAGGATCTGCCAGAAAAGCCCTGCACTTCAGCAGACAATCAATGAGGCTTTCTTACTCCAAAATTAATCTTTGACAAGTTTGCCTCTGATAACAACATGTGTGATTGAGTAGGGTTTATTTAATGTGACCATAAAATGGCTGAAATTTATCGATGTAGACTAAGAAAATGTTTTTTTTCCTTGAGATTACTTTTTTTTTTTAGTACTTCAATGTGTTCCATTCAAATTGTGTTTCTATACTATTGATACTATTAGTACATACTGTTTATATAATGTTATACATTTTGCAACACCAAACAGGACATGTCTAGCACAGGCTAATGGTTCTAGTGCTAGTAAAATTTTGAATGATTGCAATAAGGTGCTACAAGAAACATTAGAAAAATTGAAGGAGCAGTCCCCCTAGCACTACTGTTTATAAGTTTTGGTTACAAACTCTTCCTTCACCCTAACAGCTACCTAGGTGTCACTTAATCTTTTTGCTTTACTACTGGGCTCTAGACAATTAAATATGTTCCATGTTCTACACTGAAGAGCCACATTTGGATTTTTCTGCCTGTGTGATTTTTCACTGACTCAAAAACATTCTTATCAAGATCAATATGCTATTTATGAGGTAAACTATGTTTGACCAGCAGCTGTGGAAATTGACCTGCGTTTTAAAATCTTCACAACTACTGGTACTAGGCTGTCACTTTTTCCTAGAGATCTAGCAACAGACAAGCTGAACAAGAAATATTCCTTACTATTCCCACACAGAAGCACCAAACCTAAACTCTAGCACTTTGCATCCTGAGGCGAAAGCTTCACTGAAGATGGCGAGGAATAGGTGATTACACGTCTAGGCTCTGGGAGCTGCTTAAAGAGTGAATTATAAACATGAAGCTGTCTGAAGTTGGATATTCTAATGCATACGTAATGTAATAATGAAGTCAAGCAGGCAGATAAGTTTCCATAAGCCAAAAATTCCTTGTAAGTGAGCATTTTCCCTTGAAATACTTGCTTCCATGTTCATGCATTGAAATGTATGAATCGTTCAAAGTTAAAAAAAAAAAAGGATGAGAGCGCCTTTAGGATTGTACCCATCCAGAAGATTATATTCAATCTCATCATCCTCAAAGGTGTCATTACCTTCCCACTTAGATATGCACACAGAAAATTTTAAAAAATGAGTAGAATAATATGATCATCGTTTTGGAATTTTTTTGCCAAATTATTCTATTAACACGTGTGCAGAATTTGCAAGTTTAGAACATGGCATTTTGGATATAATTTTATTAAGAAAAATAGATATTTTAAGAATTTCACTAACCATTTAAGTTAAATGTTTTTCAGCGTACAGGAAGAACAGGAGGATTTTTCCTTTTGAAGAGCTGGGGCTTTTTTTCTTGGATTTCGAGGGGGTGGTGGTTTGCATAATGCATGCCATGAGGTCATATGGTTTTTAATATGCCTATTTTAAAGTTTAAATACATTTTCTCTCATTTCTGAATAAACATTTTTGCTGTAGGTGTTATGCTTGGGGAAGTTTTGGAAGTTTACTGTACACCAGGTACTCTTCAGAGACGATAACTGGTTTCAGACTTATTTAAAATGTATCAAATATGGTGGTTGGTTAAGAACTGGAAATATTGTGATTTCCTTCCTAGGGCAGAATATTTCTGTTAGGTCTTTCTGATTGTCAACATTACATATGCTGATCACCACTTCAATTTTATTTTCATAAGCATAAACATCACTATCAACTACTGTGGCAGAACCAGTTAAAGAAAAGTGATAGAAAAAAAAGTGCTGCCTTAAACCATGTATTTGCTGCCACTCAAAAATAACTAACAAACAAACCACCACACTAGGAAAATATAGCTTTTTTTTTTTAAACCTTGTACTAGCAAGTTATTACTTGGTTAAAAAGAATAGTAATTTTTACGTCTTGAAATGTCTTCATTATGAGCCCTTCAAAACTATCCAGTATTTTAACTGGATATTTTAATGGTAGCCGCACTATTTCTGCTTTTTGCCCGTGATTGTTGCTAGCCAAAGCAGGAAAAAAGAAGTGGAATCATGGAGGTGCATTCTCTCAAAGACTAAATTTTCTAAATGTTCATCAGTCCTTTAGATATTAAATGGCGTGTGCTATTGCTTCTTTTTGCTGTCTCTAACAGAAATTAATAGTTTAAGAAGAAAATGAACATTACGTAGAAATGGTCAGTTGTGAAAAATGGCAGAAAGGGGAATAAACCCACAGATCCTTATCTTGTGAGAAAGTATAGATTGTAGGCAATTTTTGCTATAATAAAATATAAATAATAAATAAAATGTATTATTAAAATAAAATCTAGACTTTCTGCCCTTCTTTTCACCAGTCTTTTTTTTCATTTTCCTTCACATTAGCTTATGCTAGTACCTAATTTCATCAAATGAACCACTGATTAACAGGAGGGATAAATACTCTTCCTTTTACTTTTTCTAGACAGGCAACTATGTTGATCTGTCCTACCAATACTATTTCAGTCCTGCAATAATCAGATATATTACAAATGAGAAAACTAATTGCAACTTGTATAATAAACGAAATCTCACTTCCTGGGCTATTAAGAAACTGAGTGGTTCTCTTAGGACATGAAAAGCTACATTCTTTTTTTTTTTTTTTAAATAACAAAGTTATAAAACTCAAAGGAGTATGTGGAGTGACCAGTAAAGAAGTAAATGAAGAGATTTTCAGAAAGCATACTGAGCTGCACACTTCCTTCTTTTGACTAAACCAAAATGTGGCCTAAGTCCTGCACTGGGCACAGTATATTGCAGTGAAATAAATCTTTTGTGTCAATTTCTTTAGCTTTCTCTTAATTCTAGCATTACAACTTCATTTGCAACTATCTATGTATACTTATGGATGTATATGTAGATGTAGATGTACGCACATGTGTAGTGCGTGTGGTGCTTCGAACATGAGGGGGCAGTAGAAGCAGCACTGTTCTTTGCTCTAATATATTTCACTCCATTTCTATTCTAGCACCTTCTGTTTTCGAAATATTACACAGATTTTCCTATTTTCCTTAGCAATGCAGAACACTGATACAAAAGATGTTAAGTCACCGTTTAGGAACAAAAGGATTGTTCATCACATCCGAGTATACAAAAAATAATTTGGAAAGGATGTAGATACAAGTATATAGAGAATAATTCATTATACTTGAATCCTTCTGTAGTTACTTAAAAATAGAGAAGTCTAAATTACCATCAATATATCTACAGAGTTAACCACTTCTTGAGATGAACGGCTTCCTTCTGGATGAAAATGTTTTCATCATTTATAATAGTTTTTTATTTTAAGATTATTTATATTATCATAAGCATAAAGAACATTTTTTGTTTCATTGAAAGCTGAGACTCTAGGACACAGTGTGATAATATTTTTTGCTAGAGATTAAGGGGATAGAAATGCACTACCACTTACGATAATTTAAATAAGGGTAATACAGTTGCGTATATGTGCAAAATTGTAATTTCAGCCCCTTTCCTTCAAGAGATCTTTTTAGTAAATACATTTAGACTCTATATTTCAGCAAAGCAAACTTCCAGCTCTTCAAGGAGTTAGTCAGTCAGACTCTATGTGAAATGGTCCTCAGAGACAAGGGAGCAGAACAGATCTGGCAATTTAAGGATGCTTTACATAACGCACAAGAGCGCTCTGTCCCCAGATAGAGGAAATCAGAGGAGGAAGGGAAGAGCCCAAGATGGCTGAGTTGAGACATGCTGGTCAAACTGAAAACCAAGAGGGAACTGCACAGGCTGTGCAAGCAGGGACAGGTAAAGTGGGAAGAGTGCAGGGACACTGCCCTGTTGTGTAGGGATGAGGCCAGGAAGGGTAAGGCACAGCTGGAGCTGAACTTGGCAAGGGAAGTGAAGACTAGAAAGAAAGGCTTCTGCAGGTATGTCAGTCAGAAAAGGATGGTTAAAGAAAACGTACCCCCACTGATGAATGAAAATTGTGACCTCCTATCAATAGACAAGGAGAAGGCTGAGGTGCTCAACAATATTTTTGCTTCAGTCTTCACTGACAAACACTCTCCTCACCCATCCTGGGTCAATGGACAACAAGATGGGAACCAGGAGGGTAAAGTCCCTCCCACAGTAGGGGAGCATTAGGTTCGTGACCACATGAGGAGCCTGAAGATATATAGGTCTCTGGGACCTGACAGAGTGTATCCCAAAGTCCCGAGGGAATTGGATGATGTGGTGGCCAAGCTGCTGTCTATGATATTCAAAAAGTTATGGCAGTCATAAGTCCCTGGTGACTGTAAGACTGGTAACATTTTCTACTCATTTTTCAAAAGGGTAGAAAAGGTGTCCCTGGAAACTACCAGCCTCTCAGTCTCACCTCTGTGCCTGGGAAGATCTTGGAGCAGATCCTGTTAGAATCTATGCTAAAGCACATGGAGGACATTGAGGTGTTTAATGGCAGCCAGCACGGCTTCACCAGGGGCAATTCCTGTCTGACCAACTTAGCTGCTTTCTGTGATGGGGTGACCACAGCAGTGGAGAATGATAAAGCAATAGATATAATCTATCTTGTCTTCTGCAAAGCCTTTGACACAGTCAGCCACAACATCCTTCTCTCTAAACTGGAGAGCTATGGATTTGGTTGGTGGACTGTTCAGTGGATAAAGAATTGGATGGATGATAGCATTCAGACAGTAGTGGTCAATGGCTCTAAGTGCAGATGGAGATCCATGACAAGTGGTGTCTCTCAGGGAGCACTGGATATTGGGACCAGCACTGTTTAATATCTTCATCACCTTCAGCAAGTTTGCAGGTGATGCCAAGCTGAGTGAGTGATGCAGTTGGCATACCAGAAGGATGGGATGTTTTCCAGAGGGACATGGGCAAACTGGAGAAATGGGCCTGTTTGAACCTCATGAGGTTCATCAAGGCCATGTGCAAGGTCCTACATCTGGAGTGGGGCAATTTGTGGTTTCAGTACAAGGTGGGGGATAATGTGATTGAGAGCAGCCCTGCAGAAAAGGACTTGGGGATGTTGATGAGAAGAAATAAGAAACTGCTGCCCTATATATACAGCTAGGAACATAGCATTTTCTGGCTATGCAAGCTCTACCAGCAACTCTTCTGGCACAGATGCAGATAAACCAGGCAGAGTGCCTTTCCGTTTCTGCGTTATGTACTACATGATAAGAGATAGTCTATCAGAAGAAAGTATGTTATCATATGCTGCTGCTACCATTATGCTCAAGTGCCTCTAGATTTTGGACAAGCCCAGGCATACAGAGAATGAACCTTTCTCATTTCATTGATGAGTGAAGCACAGAGACTGCACCACAATTATATAATTCTTGAAGTACAATACCTAAAGCAGTGTCACTAGTTCACATACATCTCTACGACCTTTTACTGACACACCTCATCATTTTTATTGCTGAAATATTATGATCTACATTAGAAATTCCTCTGTGCTACTATGGTGAAGAATATTTTCTGTCCTTTTGGATACATGTGGAAGCTATGAAAAGGCATTAAGTGTCTAATATGGTGTGATAACTTTCATCTGCATTTAAACAGCACTGTGGTTTTTTTAAACTATGATAAGTCATGGTTTGATCCCAGCCAGCAACTAAACACCACACAGCTGCTTGCTTACCTCTGTGAACCTCCACCATGGGATGGGGAGGAGAATGAAAAAATTAAAACACATAGTTTGAGATAAAGATTGTTCATTAGGGCAGTTAGGGGAAAGTTAACAACAATGTTAATAATAATAGGCCAGACAAAAGAAATTATTATACAATTTCTCACCACGCAATGACTGATAGCCAGTCCATCCTCAAACAGCAATTGCCCCCCATCCTAGCCAATTTCTCAGTTTGTATACAAAGCATTACATTATATAGTAGGGAATATCCCTTTGACCAGCTTGGGTCAGCTGAGCTCGTTATACTCCCTCCCAGCTTTTTGTGAACCTTCCTTCTGGCAGATCAGGGGAAGGTAACAAGTCCTTGACTTGGTAAAAACTCTGTCTAGCAACAACTGACAATGTCAGTATGTTATGCAGATTATTTTCATACCTGGCTCTTTGCCAGGTACTAGGAAGAAGATTAACTCTACTCTAGCTGCCTCTCCTTGACAGATGTGATCAAAACTCTGCTTGAATTCCAGGACAAGTAAGCAGATAGAGAAAATATGTCCACATTCTCAAGGATGCATGGACTTTAGCTAAAAGCAACTCCCTATGTCTAACGTGAGTTGTCCTTAAAGCAAAGACAAGACTTGCAACTGGTCTGGTTGCATGGATAGATCAAATTATTTATAGTTAGACTCCCAAAGTTTGCAAGTTATTTCTGGCCTGCTATATATTATGCAGTGCTGCTATCAAAAATATTACATTGACAAAGAAGGAAAAAAATAGTTTGGGAAACAAGTATGAGCATTTGGCTGATTCTGTGTAATCCCCAGCTCATTATTGTGCACAGTGGGCTTTTTGGTTTTGGCTTTGTTTGGGGTTTTTTGTTTTTTTTGTTTTGTTTTTTTTGCAAACTGAAATTGTAAGGGACAAACTCCAGTGAAATCCCACTCTCCCAAGCTGTCTGTGAGATGATAACCAGAAACCGCTCAGCGAGGGAATAGAATTCTCTTTCTCCAGTATAAATTTCCATAGTTTTCTAAATAAATTATGAGCTACAGTGACCCACAGTTTCCAGACTCTAGTGCAGCTCAGTCTGATACAAGGAAATTAATGAATAATTAGGAATTAGTGTTCCTTTCACTGTATCTTGGAGTCAATATTCCTATTTATTTTACTGGGAACAAGAAAATATCTTTTTTTACTCAGCCTTGTTTGCTAGTAAGGAAAATCAAATTTCTTCTGAGGCCAAAAATGCACTAACCACTCCATATTTTTATGGTTACAGCAATAAATATATTCAATGTTACAGTTTTTCTGGTTTGCCAAATTGTCATCTAAAACAACAATAAGAATATGAGTCCAGTTTGTTCTGCCAATTTCTGAAGGTATCATAGAGGTTAAATAACACATACCTAATGTTTCTACTTTGGATGGTGTTATAAAGGAAATTGGATAAACACTGAAACATAAATCAAGGAAAGGTGCTAGAAAATGATGCCATCATTTAGAAAAATGTGCCACACTAATACCTGTTCTGTCCTTTTACTTGCTGAAAGCAGAAAAGAGAAAAGCATTTAGCATCTTGAGTAGTCCAGGCACTGATCGATTGCATCCACTAATGTTTTCTAATGTATCTTCTAGAATAACTTATAAATCATATGTGGGCTTTTTCTCTTTAAATGCTACTTTATCAATTCTCAGTTGCTCAGCTTTCAAAATAAAGAAAGAAAATTAGGATCTGAGCAGCTGGAGTTTCTCTTGCCTTGATTCAGTCCACTGTTTAGGTGCAAGTATAGCCTGAAGCAGATACACATTCCTGTTAAAGATGTGTGTTTAAGTACCTATGTGAAGGAAAACCATTTGGTCTTTCAAAACCCTGTGACATTTGGTGTATGCCAGAAAATCAACCTACAGGAAAAAGGTCACTTGAAGAAACAAAGCAAGCAGTTCTTTTCCTGATTATAGTTATGAGTTTGAGTTTCAGAGGGGCAATACAGTGAGTTTGACACAGCTCCACATTTCACTGCTGGTGTGTGTGTCTTATGCACTTGTTTCTATATGCAGGTTGGCTCTAGACTTGTAACTATGCTAATCAGCCCCAAAGCACGAGAAAGTTATGAAACTCCTGTGCTGTGAAAACTGCATGTAGTACAAATTAGGAAAGACAGTTGCACTTTTCTACCCTGCTCTTTGCAGCACTTTTGCTTGGTAAAAGGAGATGAGGAGATCTTGAGAGGTTTGGAATACAGATGTATTGAGGAGCACTAGGATTTAATGACAAGTAGTGGCTGAGTAGGATCTTTGGTTGCTCTGAACTGTGTAATACTGAAGAGAATTCTTCAATCTAGCAAATAAGTAGCAAATAAAATTTTCCCATCAAGCAAGAAGAAAAGAACAAGAGAAGATGAAAAAAAGTCAGTCACAGGGACAAAGAGAGGAGCATATTTTCAAAGAGAGGAAAAGTAACAAACAGGGCCCTGGCCACTCAAGCTTCATCTACACTTCCAAGACATTCTTTTTGATTTATTTCAGGCTCCTGGGCACTGCCATCTCCTTCTCCTGAGATACAGTTTATTTCAGTCCTATGGTTTCAAACATGGAAAACTGTTCAAGGTTGGGTCCATTTATAACTTCTTGTGGGCACAACCTTGCAAAGCCTTCTTTAGGTATGAAATTTGCATTTATTCAAGCATAAATGCACACAGGGTTTTTTAAAAGATTCGGGAATATACATTTATGGTGGAGAATGTCATAACTCTGGTAGAAAGCACAGTTCAGCAAAATGTTGATAATTATGGAGTTTTACAGAAGCTGTCAATCTCTTTGAACAGAGATAAAATTACTGCTTTTATTATTTGCTGCTTTAACTCACTTTTTAAATGGATGTAGGAAATAAAGCTCAGAGGTTATGTAAAATACCAACAGAGCAAGTCTGTATCTGAGCCAGGAAACCAAGTTCAGGGTACCTTCTGCTCCCCTCCTACTTGCTGATGAATGAAAGCAGAGCACTACATCTTGGTTAGTATTTAGATCTGTTTTAAATTGCAACCAACTGATAAGCTGTCTTTCTGAAATACATTACTAGAAAATTCTTTTGAAAATATTCTAATGTTACATTTCACAGATGGTTATTATAACATTAAATTATATTTTTATTTTCTGTATAGGCATCTTTTGATGTCCTCTTTATGTTTCCATCAAAAAAAATTATTCATGAAATCAGAAGTCATAAATAGAAAACTGCCTTTTAGATCACTCAGTCCCCCTCCTGTCTAGGGGAAAGGCTGGAAAACATAACCCCACATTTTAAAAATAGTCAATAGGAATGATGTAGAAAATTGTAACCAAAGCAAATCTGTGTGTAGCATTCAGTATACACCTTCTCAACTATAATGACAGAGATTTTCAGAGACCTGTAGGATCCCTGTCTTAAAATTCTGTCCTCATTTCCTAGCTAATGTGTGCATGATTTCCCAATATCTGACAAAAAATATCCCTCCTTCAAATATGATATATATTTCCTGCCAGACTTAATATGGGGTGGATTTCAAAGTATTTCCAGAATCTGACATCAAACTGTATGATCTACCCTTCAACATGTGACCAGTTTGAATTGAAACCTGCTTAGAATCTAGTTTAGGGTGCTTGTCGTACTTAAAGAACAGAACCACAGTGGTTGAGCTCCTCACCAGAGCTGTGCCTGTGTGGGAGCCCATCACATTATGGTTGCAGTTACTGAAACCTGTGCCAGTGTCACACGATCCACCCAAATCTGTCGGCTGCTTTTGCTAATGTAAAGGCTTGGTGGCCTTGGCAGTTCTAGTCACAAACGTGCAAACCCAATTTCCCTAGAATAAACAAGGCCATTATATTGGAAAGCAGAGGGGAAAAGAAGAAAACTGGATTCTTTAGAATGGTTTAAGAATAAAGTGCAGCTTTTTAAAGCATATTTGCCCAAAATAAACTTCCCTGTGAAGTTAAACTACTTTCCTGATAAGTTATCATTGAAAGGATTTACCTTTAATGGCAACAATGAATAATCCCTCTCGTTCTTCACTCATCCTGTCAATGAGCTCATGTACTATGCAGGACTTAAGGCTTATCACAGAATGCTAGAGGATAAGGGGACTGCAGGGATAAAGTGACTGTCAAATCACAGAGCTGTGTTGCATTGCCAGACCTGCTCCAATTATCAAGACTGAAGGCTGATACTGCATATAGTGCTCTGTCCAGCCTCCTCATAGGAATGCTCACTGCCTTGGTATGCTGTGTTCAGCAACGAGCTTGAAGTCTGAAAGTGAAGTTGGAGAGCAAGGAGCTCTTTCCTTTCCATACTGAACTGGCATAGATAAGATTAGTGCTTAATAAATCACCGGACTAAAATCAACATGAAATAGATGAGACAAAAGAGATCGTTGCTTATTTTCTATTACGTCATGCTTTTCTCCACTAATTCTCTACCTCTGAAATATCTGCTTATTTGGGAAGGTGAGAATTATTTGATACATGTCATCACAGTTTTCTCCAATGTCAGAGCTGATACCAGATGTGTCGTGTGAACATGAGGAAAGTTTCATCAGACTAGCATCATATGCCAGAAAAACACATGAAAATGTTGAGTAACAAAGAAAATAGCCTTTTTACATAATTCATGATACAAATTAGTGTATTATTTATGTGAGGCACAGTAAAAGTACAGCATTGATATCTTGCTTTTTTCTTCAATAACTTGTTCCACATGTAGGAAGAGTCAAAAGGACAAATTTCACTATTTTGTTAAGCATTTATTCAAGAATCATGCATCAGACTACAAGCAGTTCCATCTGCACTATTCTCTTGACCATCTGGAATGGGACTTTCTTTACATTTTTCGAAGCACAGTATTGCTCTTTTGTTTTCTTGTGGACTTTATGGTCCAATATTTTTGCTACCCACATAAATGACATTAATCTGTGACACTAACTACACACAGTTGGATCCACAGAGCTCTGTTGGCATTCAGGTAGAGTAGAAAACCTGCCTTCAAGGTCTGTGGCTCACATCTCCATAGTTGGTTAATATCTGACATATCTTTGATGCTTTTGATGTTCTCCATGCAGTTCCTTACAGTCAGATACACTTGTCATAACTAGACATACTGGACAGCATGTTTTAACAGAGAGACAAAAGATTACAGCAGCAGCACAGAGGTTGAACTTTTGCCCCTTTCCCATCTATCTGACATATTCTGTGAAGACTAATTTCCACTTAAAAATCAAAATAAAATGAGTGGTCTTTTCAAGCAAATTTTGCCATGATGGAGAGGAACCATTGATCAGGGCAGTAAAAAGCCCTGTGACAGCAGTAGCCCACAGGGCTTCCGAGTGTTTACATCCACAGAGCTCCTCTGCCTCACATCAAAAAGCCAACCTTTGTCCTACTGAGTATCAACACTGAGTGATTAATTGAACTCAGTAGAAATAAGGGAAGAAGATGGAGAAACTGAAAATGAGAAGGGAGGACAAGAGAAATGTCAATATTCTCAGCACTATATCCAAACAAAAGACTAAGAAGAGTAACAATTAGATATAAAAGTTAAGATGCTCTGGAAAGGAAATAAAGATGATCTGAACTACTGTTCCAAAATATCAGATTTTTTTTATATAAAAAGGAGAAATCTTATCAAGAAAAGTGCTTTTTACAAAGGTATTTAGGTTTCTGTAGCTAAAGAGCATGAAAACACCCTTCAGGGCAAATGAAAATTATATAGTGATTCTTGCATTTATGTAATAACTTCCTTCTTTTATTTAATGCACCTTGTGCATATTTTCTGTATAGATGTTTTTCTTTAAATTATAAATACATTCATTTATAACATTGTAAGCACTGGAAAATATTTTAGATGTTTCACATTAAATATTTACAATATGCTCAGTTCGAACGGTTTGGATTCCCATGCTCATATGTTCAATCGTAAAACCCATATTTAAAAATGTCCTTAAGGATGTGAAAAACGTTGCTACCCTGTAAGAAATATTATTCACACAGTGTACAGAATTTGTTCAAACAAGCACCTGACACAAAGCAAGACTATAACTCAAGAGTGCTGCAATTTAGAAGATCAATAGAAAAATCAGGTAAAAAACAAACGGAATTAAAAAGTTATAAACAACAGATTTCAAATATGGGTGAGGTCTCAGGGAAAAATCACAAACCTTATGTAATCTGAGCAAGTACACAACAGTGGATGGCACAGAAATCTTAACAACAAAGAGGTAATCCTTGGATTCATATTTTTGAATACATACATGTTATTAGGAAATTGAACTGTCTCAAGGAGGAGTCACAGTTACGTGATAAGAATATTGTAAAAATAGCCTGAGAGAAAATATAAGTGCTAAGAAAATGAGAACTGTGAATTGTTACAGCAGAATACATACACTAAAAAACTCTGTGAATTCATGCTGATGTGAAATAGGATACTATCTGAACTTGGTTATTTTATTTTCCATTTATTCTGAGAGACAGAATGAACCCTACAATAAAAAGGAAGACCAATGCTATAAGGCATGTAAGAGTATAGATTGTTTAAAAAGGTGAACTGAGATTTTAATAGTAAGGAGGCTTAGTTTGCAAACAGTGGTTTAAAAGTTTAACAGTCATCAAGGTATCACTCACTGCACAGTTGTTCCACTGTTAGAATTTTACTTTAACCTGAGAAGCTGTAGTCCTGAAACAGAGGACGTACTAGCAACTTTGTAGAAGGCAAGCTGACATGGCCTCTGCAGTCATTGCAGGCAGTGCTCATCAGCAGCACCCAAAGGGTGAATGCAGGAGGCTAATTAGCATTTGATAGGAATGGTTGGTCTCGATGATCCGGTGGGTCTCTTCCAACCTGGTTATTATGTGATTCTGTGATACTGCGATTACTGAAGCTCTTAAAATGATATGGTAGATGCAGAAGTCACAAGAGCTGACCTGGAGAAGATCCTGAGGGTTCAGTATAATACACAAACATTTGTCACCCAAACACCTCTAGAGGAAAAGTCGCATCCAGAGTCCTTCAACTTCAGCTGACAAACACCAAGCACACTTATATTGTTGAACACTGAGCAAAACAAGGTTTAATTTGAAAGACTCCATTAGCTGGTCTTCCAGTCTAAGAAAATTTTTGAAAGTCATCTCTCAGCTGTAGTGTTGAATATCTCCTAAAGTGTGAATGGCCTCTTCATAAAGTAACTTTTCAACAGTTCTGCATATTGCTGCAGTATTGCCTGCCAGTATCAGGACACAGAAGTAAATTTTAGTTTATTGTTGTGCAGATGTGTATGCATGGAAGCTAGATCAAAATCCTTGTAACTGTGTAATTTAATCTCCCTTTGAGGAATAGGTTTACATTATCTTATGCTTTCTCAGAAACTTTCCTACAATCATATTGATTATAGATAACATTTGAATTCTACACGGCCATGCATTTTGGTCCAGCCATTTGCCACCTGTCCATTGTATATGGATAATTTTGACATCTTTATCATCTGATCAATTGTTATAACAAGGAGAAAATGCACTGATTTCTTTTACTGCACTTATTGCACATTTGCACATGCAAGTTATGTCTATGAGCTATGAACACAATATTTTTCCACAAATTGCTGGTATAGTGTGATCCTCTAGGTCTAACAGCTTGTTTCTGCTCCTATTAGGAAGACTGAAACATCTTAAAAAGGAGCACAACAAATACTGAATGACAAATATCAGACAGTGAAATACTCTTCTTCAATGCCAACTTTAAGAGATGGAGAATTCAGTTCTTCTTGAAGCATGCTGGATTTAGCAGAACAAATTCACTGCCTGTTGTTTGCAACCTCTTTTGGATTTTTTTTTTTTAAATGAAAAGTTCTTACTTCAAGTATAATGTCTTCTGTTGTAAAGCTTATATAAATTGATATTGCTTTCTTAGGGTACCTAAAGAAGTGGAAGCACTTACATGACTGTCCAGGTCTGGTAAACTCAAATTTCATTTTATTTTAATCAAGTTTCATTCTTTAAAATTACTCCCTTTTTTCACACCAAAGAATAAAATGAATTAACTACACGACTTATCTATCCCCATTCATAGTATAAACATTGTAGTTGCTTGGTGTCTATTTATAATTTTATCATTTAATTGATGTTACAGAAAAGGGTAGTTTTGATCTGTGTATTGTCCTATTTGACCCTGATTACCCCAAAGAGGAAAGAAGCTACAGGAACGAGACTCAGATTTCAGTTTCTGTTTGTGCACTGGGCAGATCTTCAAACAGGGAAGCTTAGAAAGATCCAGTGGGTGATACACGTGATTGGGATATTCTCCAAATAGGAGGAAATTTGTTGCTTCTGTGCATGCTAGCAGTGCCATATAGTAAGGTGTCAGAAGGAATGTACTTTGACAGCACAACATTTCTCCAAGACTTTCCTTTGCCACTAGGTCACGACTTGGTTTGGCAAAGTCACTTGCTTGGAAGGAGATCTATTCATCATTTTGTCTGCTGTAGGTGA
The DNA here is from genome assembly GCA_033459285.1 of Clamator glandarius. NCBI lineage: Eukaryota > Metazoa > Chordata > Aves > Cuculiformes > Cuculidae > Clamator > Clamator glandarius. The sequence goes on along the minus strand of JAUNZM010000245.1, from coordinate 5,056,835 downwards.
ATAATACAGATTACATGATGTAATCTTATGATATAAAAAGACAAAGAGGAGACTCATGGAGCCAAGATACTGAAAAATTAACATTGTCAGTGAATAAAAACTATGTGTGTTGCTTTCATGAGGCAATTTGCCTCAAATGCCTTAGCCAGTATGTTAGTTTGTCACTGTGATAGCTGAAGTTTCTGCTTTGCCAGCTTCTTAATCTCTCAGGGATGGCTGAATTTCAGTGCTGATGGAAGTGAATCCAGCTTGTATGAGAACTTTTGAGTCAAAAGATGCTATACAAATATGATTTTTTAAATAAGTGTACTGCAAATTATGGGATAGCTTTGATTTACTATTACTTAGAGGGTTTTAAATGTTGCATTTCATACAGTCATTTTGACAATTTGGATGCTACAAGACTTAGTGGTCACAGAGAAATACAAAGCCAGAGAAAGGGAAAATTAAAGGCCTATGATTTTTCTTTCTGTTTGAGGATATGGTTCATCAAAACCCACATTTAAGAGAAAATGTCATTGATCAGTCATTTAAGGAAGTAAAAGCAATTAAATGGTACATTTATTTCAGATTTCCTTCTTCCACAATTTCAGTGTATCTTCTCTGGGATCTAACAAGGAAATCTTGTTATTTTGCATCCACTTCTAGCTATGGTGCACTGCTTCACTAACCATATTTTAGTAGTGTTATGACAGGGAGAGAAGAGTAAATTAAGCTGATCTTATATTTCCCTTAAGCAAATAAAGTAGTGATGGGGGGACAATCGTGTTTGGGTTAAGATTGAGACAGGAAGTTCTGGTAGTTTAAATGTGTTGAAAAATTAGTTGGAGCGGATCTTCCAAATAATGCTGAGCACTAAACTTCAGGTTTTTTTCTCCTGCAGCAATGGAAGCACCCTTATGGAGCCTGTCTGGATTAACTGGAAGGATAGAAGAACAGGTATATCCAGTCCAGTTACAGATCCCTTTTTCCCAGCAGCTTGCCTCTAACAGCACCCAAGACCAGGCACTCAGTGAAGTTTAAACTACATACTGATATTCCACCAGTTTGTAACAATTTGCAGCTCATATTTGAGTCAAGGTGATATCTTTATATAATTATGTAATATATTATAACAATATAATATATTATAACTATATAATACATATAACTATATTTAATAGTTCTAAGTGGATTTTTTCATTCGTTTGACCATTCATATCAAAACCATAAAAATATTACTATCCACAGTATCCTGTAACAAGCAGATAAGGTATCTCTAGTTCATGCAGTAAAACTTTGGGAAAAAATACACTTTTAATGTAAATTTTACTTCATGCAAATATAATTAAACATCTTATAAAGAGGGTTAAGGTTCATTAATAGACAGAAAAGGTGCTTCAAAATGATCCCCTTCACAACATTTTCTCAAACCAGTTTTCACTGTATGGAAAATGTTTGTAAACTGTATACATCACAAAGCAGCAACATAGGTATTGTTCAGCACAAAACAGCTAACAGGGATACTTGCTTTAAGGTAAGGAATCCCTTTGTTATGAATCCAAGAATTTTTTTTCTTTTTTTGGAGGGATTGGCTTACAGACAAGAAAAACAATGTTGAATTTTAGAAATACAATGTTGAATTTAGATCTGACAACTATAAAATATTGTCAGATTTGTTTTAATTATACTTCTAGCTTTAACTGTGAAACTCCTTTTCTATTAAAGTGTGGTTTGGCAGGTTGTTTTTTTTTAAAAAAAAAAAGAATTGATCTAAAAACATTCTTTTTCCTTTGTTCTTTTTTTTGATGAACAAAATTTGACTTTCCTTAGGCATGAGAACTACAATCTCCAGGTTATGAAAAACAATTTCCAACTCATTTGCTTCTCACGTGGATGCACCCCTGAACCTAGTTCAGTTAAAATGCTGGAATGTAGTCATAATTTACAGACTTGTAATGGAGACATGTGTCTTTGCATTTTCAGCCACGAAGGTTTCTCTGTTCTTAGGTATGAGCTGCACTCTAGACAGCCTACTTTGGGGCATTCCACTGCTGCTGTAGGTAGAGAGCTCAGATGATTAGAGAAAAACTGTTGTGTGTGAGCTATAATTAATCAAATCCTTCATAAGTCCTTTGTAAATTTTTAATTTTTTTTAAATTCAAAGTTAGACAAGAGGAAATGAGAAAAGAGCAAACAAAACCTCCATCTTCACAGTCAGAAATTCAAGTTTGAAATAATTATTTGATGCTTCCTCTCCCATAAAAGAAAGGGAAAAAATAGTTCACATCAAAAAACACAATAGTAAATCCAAGGAATTATACAGTACTCTTCATCTCAAGACACTGTACAGTTTATAATCTCTAGCTAATTAAACCTTGCAGCATTTCTGGAACGGATGTTCAGCTTTAATAATGCATTTCTCAAGGGACCCAAATTGTAGGCTTTTGTGTGACCTATAGGTTAACTGGAAAATCCTAGATCAAACATATCTCAAGACCAGAGACATTAATGTAGTTTTAAACTATTTCAACTACAATGAAACAGTCCCATTGTGACACCTGCCCCACAAAGGCAGAGGAAACATAGCACAAAGGGGAGTATGTGGTTATTGCAACTGCAAAAATAATGGAGAAGGAAAGTGGTGAGAACTTAGAATTGATTGCACTTTACCCTCCATGCTCAGAATTTTATGTAACTTTAGGTTCTCAGATGTGTTCTTCCAGAGAATTTCTTACCATGCAAAGCAGGCCTGTAAAAAACTGTAAAATGATTATACCTATCCCACCTTGATTAATGCTTTCCATAGATAAAAGATATCATGCAACTACTTTATATCTAAGGGCCACAAGCACTTTTACAGATAGCATGTTTACTGTATCAAAAACCCAGTCTGGTTTAGAGTCTGCTGTCACACAATCAATAATCTAGAACAACTTTGGTAAAGCCATTAAGTGGGTTCAGATCAGCACTTATGAAGTCTAGTCCAAATGTAAACCGACAATGTGAAATAATAACAGTCTCTGAGAGAAAGAAGCAGAAAAAATATGAATATTTGTGGCCTAAGTACCAATGAAGGCTTAAAGTAAAGCACTTTCTGATGTCCACTCAACAACTGGATTGTTTCCTTTCAAATGTATGTAAAGCACAAGCATGCTTCTGAGATTCTTCCAATATTTAAATAAACGTGAATTCTGTTGCTGATTTTGAAAATAATTTCTTAAAATTTAGAGTACTTGAAGGAAGTACTTGAGAGAAGCTCTGAACTGCTGTCACAGTAAAAGTAGACATCTCTCAATTAAAATATTAATTATTTGATCTATCATCAGAATCTGAAGTGTTACATGATATACCGATGATCAGTTTGTAGTTTGATTTATAAGAAAGAACCATCCTCTCTGAGGCTGACAGAAGGGAAGAAGTTAAAGTACTGCTGTTCTAGTGAAGTGTGTGCTAACCAAGAAGAAAATGATATACATTTTAAACAGTGTACTGATAATACTGTACAGATTAAAAAAAAGGGGAAAAAAAAGCAAACTGGGAAACTACAACTATCTGGATTTTTCTAAATTTAGAAACATGACACTTGAATGCAATTTTCTCTAGGTTAGAAGAATAAAAATTTTTGTCTATTTTAATATTTGGTTCTTGACAAACCTAGTTAATCTACAGAAAATTCTTATCTTCCAAGAAAGTGGTTGAAAGTTCTAAGGTAATTAAAGAACTCAAACCAAACCAAAACTAAACAAACACCCACAACAACAACAAATACAACCAAACAAGCAGGTTGGAGGTTTATTACTTTATTTTTTAACAGTTCAGCAGTATATAAGCAGGTGAGATAGATAATTAATTGTGTTTGTTCTGTTCAATATTTCTCCATTTTGCATAAATCCAACTATGATCTATAGATCTCTTGGATTCATTCTGTGATAAAACTGATATTTGACTTTCTTCTTTAATGCATGAGTCAGCTACATGCAAGGCTACGAGACTATGCTTTGCAGAAACAGTTTCTTGAAACTCTTAGCATTGAAACTGTTAGCTTGAAACCATCCTATTGTTAGTATATTTTCATGTTAAGTCATTGACATAGAATTACTGCTTGCAGTCTAGTCAGTGTATATCATATTCTAAACATCATCCTAATTTTATTACTATCAAATCTGAATACCTCCTCTGCAAATACAAAAATTATTCCAGCCTTTTGGTAAGTGTTCAGTATGCTTCTGTCACCATCCCCCAGTTTTAAACTAAGCCTAGACAAAGAAAACCATGCACATATACTTTGAAAAGGTCAGAATCTGCTCTCAGCAACAGCAGCATACCTGAATATAGATTTAGACTCTAATGGCTGCTGTCTGTCAGACTATCTGATAGCTAAAAAATGCAACAATTTCTCCCTTTGAGTAGTTACTGAGCTATTAAAAAGCAACATTAGAATAAGAAAAGTGCTGCTGATGAGTGCAGTTTTAATTATAAGGACATAAACACTTTCTCATTGATCTAAATACAAAAGTAGTAGAAAAATAGTCATAGTGAATATATGAGCACAGATGATGGCTTGTGGCTTGTATAGCATATGTTAGTTCTAAACCAGCACATTTCCACATTTCCAGTTGGACAAAGACAGCTGCATCCTCTGCCAAAATGAAATCACAGAATTTATCAGTCCTTTTTCAATTAAAGCCAAAATAAACAAAACCCCAAAAAATTGTGAATCCTTTTTTATTGTCACTGGGTCTGGGATTTATGCATGCAAACCTTACAAAGTGTCATCTTGGGGAAGAATGTTATGACTACTCAAAAAAATGAAAATCTCTTTTCTTTTAATGTCAACTAAAATAATAGTGAAATATATCTTCTGAAAGTGACTAACAATGGGTGAAGAAAAAACTTCAGATTCAGTGAAAGAATTAGACCTGAAACTCGGAGCTGTGAGATGAAACCAGAAGAACTGCACAGGTCTGATTCTTGATTGGGGTAAATTAATGAAGGCATTTTTGAGGTAGATTTATACCAAAAGAGAGCAATGAGGAATGTAGTGTAATGGTGACATATGAGAGTTGTTATATGAGTTCTTTCTATGCTAGATTTTTCAAAGGAATTTCTGTATCATTATGTATTCCTCTGTATTCTTCAAAAGAAGTATTTAAAAATATGGCTACGATACTATTTAATTGCTGTTATTTATATTGTTATCTGTAATATGAACTACCAGCAAGCTCAGTAATGGGGGTCATAAAAATGCTTTAAAAAGTCTTGTTGAGATCTTTCAAAAAGTAAAAAAGAGAAGTCTCCCACGCATGAAGTCTTTGCTTCCCAGTCTCAACGAGATATTGGTAAAGAAATCTCAGAGGAAGGGGATGAAATCTGCTGCTTGAATTTGTGTCTGATTTAGGTATTATACAGTCAAGGAACAAAGATAGGTGTAGAATTTAAAGCTTGTGCACGCATCCTGGCATGATTTTAGGTATTTCCAGTAAATCCTTGTTGCTGTTAAGATTCTCCTGTATTTTCACCAACAAGTACATTCTTTTATTTCTTTTTTATCATAGAAGTAGATGAACTTCTTTAGGGATGTCCATAGACCCTCACTGAATACAGGATTTCCTATATTTGGGACTTTAGACTTTGTACCTGATGGCTCCATTATGTATTGGTGCTGGAAAATTAAGATGAATGTAGCACAAATATTTAAATGGCTTAGTGTGGTGCATGTATTATGTGCAAGTTAGGGAGGAATTGAAGCACTGTCAATATCATCAATATTGTAAAACTGAGGATTTATTCAGAAAAAAAGACTGATATTCTTGAAATTACTGGAACCACATTTTCTCACCCCTAAGTAACTCAGATGCAGGAAAAAGAGAACAGTTTTTTATGAAAAATAGGCAGAAACCAAATCTGAAAAATTAAAATAAAACAAGTATACTGTGATAAAGTTACAATCAACTAAAAGAAGTTTGTATTAATGGAAAGTGTTTGCTTCTTAATGTATGTGTTGCTACCTGGCTCCAGCTATACTCTAAAAAATTCTGCACATAAATAGGTAAAGCCACTCAGACAGCATTGATATCTGTCTGGGCTTCCTCCCAGTTCTCTGAACTCCAATTGAGAAAACAAAGAATTGTGTTGGTTTCAAGTGTGTCACTTACCTGAAGTCAAAGAAACATTATCTTTACTCAGCAAAATGTACTTCGCTTTTGAAAATCAGTTCATTGAACCAGATGACCTTCAGCTGGCAAGACTAGATGAAAAAGGATTTGATGTGCACAGTGTCTAGTTTTAAAAAAAAATACATGCAAGTTCACCTATTTCTGTTGCTTAAACAGATCCAAGTATTTCCCATTCACAAAAACATTTCAAATATGGCAAAAAAATGCTCTAGTTTTGACAGTTTTTGAAATCTGATGTAAACCTTTGTATTGCTTTCCTTGCTAAAAATAGAAAGACTTGAAGTGAGGTGCATTACAGCATCATGGATTTGTCAACAACCCATGAAATCTTTCATTGGCTTAAACAAAGGCAGATAATTTGGTATGGATATTCTTTAGGCACAGTACTAGTTGCCTAAAATTGCCTATAGCCTAGAAGACAATTCCACAGAAACATAAAGAAGGAAAGAGTTTCTAATCCTAATAATAAAGTCATGTTTCAGAAGATGATCAGTCATCAAGGTGAGTTCCAAATTGGAAAAAGCAAATATATGAAAGGTATATTCCATGATTATTTATTTATTTTAGCTTCTGTGTTAGGCATTACACAAAATTGTTCCTAAAACTGTTCCTTACAGTAAATTTGCAAGGTTTTTCCAAAGCTCTATTTGTGGTAAAGGCTTGCCGCAACTGATAAGAAGAAATATTGGTACGACCTTAGTACCTAGAAATAAATTCACCCCTGTTGTATGGAGTAGCATATTTCATGCGGGAAAAACAGTGATCTATTTTTAATTCAGCTGTACTCCTACGAAATGCACCTTTACTCCCACACTAAAGACTTACTGTACTTTCACACCTCAGTGGACTGTTAGTACAACATTTCAAGCACAAAATCCAGTAAGATTCAGTCAAGTGTGTTAGAGTCTTGAAAGATTCTCACTGAAAATTGCAAATATGAGTCAGTTAAGACCAATTCCTCCCTGATTACCACAAAAAATTCAACTCTTCATTTTCATTCTTTGGTGAAAACCCTCATATGCAGTATAAAAATCCCTTTTGTTTGTTTGTTTGTGGTTTGTGTTATGACACTGAAAAAATCATCCATTCTAATTCTGCTTATTTAGCAACTTAGATTTCCAATGGCATTCTATTGTTAATATACACCTCAAGCTAACCTTTCAAAAATAGTGCTTTATCTGATGAGCTTTATGCAGTTTTTCCACTGCTAGGAATAATAGTCTGTCCAAAGAATAAATCAGGCAGATAGTGTTAACACTGATGTTAACATCAACATCAAGCACATTTGATCATATAATCTCTTCCTGATTTGCTTATAATGTGCATGGTAACTATTTGAGATGAAAACTTGTCGTGATTGCATCGAGCTATCTGAAAAATAAAGCTTCTGTCTCTACAGAGGTGCACTCTTAAGTTGTGGCCAGTTGCTTCTCCACCAGGATCCAAAGGTACAAAGTAAAGTTGATCCCCACCCGGTCTGCCCCATGTCCACACTGCTGTGTGGGGCTGCTCCTTTCCAGGTGCAGGACCTTGCTGTCACCTTTGTTAAATTTTATGAGGTTTCTGTTAGCCTGATTCTCCACTTTGTGGAAGTTCTTTTGAATGGCAGCCCTGCTCAATTATGCTCAGTTTGGTGTTACCCACAGATTTGCTAAGGGTTATTACTGACGGCATTACCCAGTATTGGTCCTAGTGTTGTCCCATGTTGGCACCACTAGTAGCCACCTGTCAGTTTTGTACTGCTAATGACAGTCCTTAGTGTGATCCAGCCAGAAATCAAGCTGCTACTTAAGTCCATGTCTCACCCATTTCTATCACTAAAGTCAAAGTAAATGACATTGTTTACCTTGCTTGCCTTATATTTTCTTTTGCTCAACAAGCCAGTCTCATGAGTTCCAAGAAGAGGGGGAAGAATCTCTTTCTTCAGCCTGCTGCTGTCCTCTTCCAAATGAAGGAACATTGCTAACTTTGGCACAGCTTGATTTCCATGAGGACCCCCTAGTTTTGTTTGACAAAATTGCTTTCTAGGCAGCCAGTTCCCAGTTTTGTTGCTTGGATCCATACCAGAGATCAGTCCTCCTGTACAGACTGGTATAGATACCTTTTCAGGCTACTTAACTCTACCAGACTTCTAACCAAATGGATATCATTTAGCGATCTATGCCCTGGGGCTTCAGCTTATTGGGTCACCTGACTCACATTAGAACTTGGCCTCATTTGGCCTAGGTCCATGGGAGGAACTGAGGATGTCCGGGAGGGTTGAACTCTTGGCCACCTCTGTTCCTTACGATCACTTGATCATGAATCCCCATGGCAAAAGGAAGGCCAGGGCAACACTCCTGAGAATGGCCGTTTGCCAGAAGTGTCCTGAAAGGAAGAATACGTAAATCTGTGTATGGACTCTTCAATTAACCACCATGTGAATGTCCTTTTGCACATTTGTTTTCTAGTGTGTTCATGGTGTTCACTATTGTCTATAGAAGAACAGCCCTGTCAGCGTACTCCAGGGACTAATCATAGAATCATAGAATAACCAGGTTGGAAGAGACCCACCAGATCATCGAGTCCAACCATTCCTATCAAACACTAAACCATGCCCCTTAGCACCTCGTCCACCCGTGCCTTAAACACCTCCAGGGAAGGTGAATCAACCACCTCCCTGGGCAGCCTCCGCCAATGCTCAATGAGCCTTTCTGTGAAAAATTTTTTCCTAATGTCCAGCCTAAATCTTCCCTGGTGGAGCTTGTGGCCATTTCCTCTTGTCCCATCCCCTGTCACTTGGCAGAAGAGGCCAGCTCCCTCCTCTCAACAACCTCCCCTCAGGTAGTTATAGAGAGCAATGAGGTCTCCCCTCAGCCTCCTCTTCTCCAGGCTGAACAACCCCAGCTCTCTCAGCCGCTCCTCATAAGATTTGTTCTCCAGCCCCTTCACCAGCTTTGTTGCTCTTCTCTGGACTCTCTCCAGAGCCTCAAGATCCTTCTTGTGATGAGGGGCCCAGAACTGAACACAGGATTCAAGGAGCGGTCTCACCAGTGCCAAGTACAGAGGGAGAATAACCTCCCTGGACCTGCTGGTCACATCGTTCCTGATACAAGCCAAGATGCCATTGGCCTTCTTGGTCACCTGGGCCACTGCTGGCTCATGTTCAGTCAGCTGTCAACCAGCACCCCCAGGTCCTTCTTCTCCTGGCAGCTTTCCAGCCAGGTTTCTCCTAGTCTGTACCTCTGCTTAGGGTTGTTGTGCCCCAAGTGCAGGACCCGGCATTTGGCCTTGTTAAACCTCATGCCGTTGGTCTCAGCCCAGCAGTCCAGCCTGTTCAGATCCCTTTGCAGAGCCTCCCGACCCTCCAGCAGATCCACACTTCCACCCAGCTTAGTGTCGTCTGCAAACTTGCTAAGAGACTGCTCGATGCCTTCATCCAGGTCATTGATAAAGACATTGAACAGGGCTGGACCCAGCACTGATCCCTGGGGAACCCCACTTGTCACTGGCCTCCAGCTGGATTTACCATTTACCATCACTCTCTGGGCCCGGCCATCCAACCAGGTTTCCACCCAGGAGAGTGTGAACTTAACAGCCTAAGTGACTTTAACAGCCTAAGTGTGAATTATCAGCCTTGCTGTGACAGTTGATTTCAAATGTAAGAATGTTTTGGGGCTTGTTTCATTTACTAGTGTAAATGTGGCAGGAGAATTCCTGTCCTCAGTAACTTTTCTTCATGAAAACACTGATTCAGGGCATATAACAGCAAAAACTACTTAGTTTTGCATTTGTAAATGGTTGCAAGTCTTTAGGAGACATGTTAGTCTCAACTTCTACAGTAACTGTTCTTTATTTTGTGCACTTAGTTGTCTTTTTTCTAGGGAACAAGACTTCACATGGCTACTTTATAAAAAAGGCAAGAATGTAGTTTATGTCAGAAAGAAGGTTGAATATTAATAAGTAAGTAAGAAAATCAGTAGTTTCTACAAAATTATACATTCTTGTATAGAAAATCTAGGCATAGCCTAGGTACCTTTTGGGTTTTGTGGGGCACAATCTGGAAGTTGACTCTGTTCTCTGGAGTGATTTTGTTCATTCCCTTCATGTAGGAAGCCACTTCCATTGTTTCTCTATTCTTCAGCCAGTACTTGATTAGGAAAGTGGGGCACATTTGACTCTACTGATTAGTACTGGTTAAAGGTACTACTACACATATTATGTATTTGAAGATGATCTGTGCTGTAACTATTAAGGGTTTGTACTTCAGCCTGTTGATAAGACTCAGTTAGGAAAACAAGGCCAAAGAAACTTCCAAGTTCAGACAATCCAGTACCTTGCTATTTCTGGCAACCATGGTGATAATTAGCCAAATTTGTTGCTGATAACCATTAAATGAGTTATTTTTTATAAAATATCTCACTTTATTTCTGGTTTTGATAATTTCCTGAGGCAATAAGTTCCACAGTTTAGAATTTATTAATTGAAATCTTGAATCTGTTTTGAATTGACAGCTTTTTTATGTCATCACATTTTTTTGCATATGCATTATGAGTCAAAAGAAAATAGTTTTCTAATTTCTAATGTTTTTTTCTATAACGTACCTCTTCTTTCCTTTTTTTCAGTCATCAGGCCTAATTGCTGAGTATCTTTTCAGATGTAAGCACTTCCAGTACACTGGTCATAGTTTTCAATATCCTAAGAACTAATATAACTTCTGCAATGTCCCTTTCAGGATAGGTGATCAGCATGGCACACTTCAAATGAGCTCATACCATTAATTACAAAAAAGGTATTACATGCCAATGTTAATTACCCTATTAGTCTTCATGTAACCTAACTTCTTGTTAGACTCCCAGCTATAGCTGCTTATCAAGCAGTCTACAGCAATTTCCAAGTCTGCTGTAGGAGTTGTTTCCATGAATTTAGAACCCTTTGAGATGTTCAGGAAGTGTGAACTTTCCTTTTCAATGTGAAATGAAACATTTATTATGTTGATGAGTAAACTACTTGAATTAAACAATTCAAAAGTTTCTTTCAACCTCTGTGACCTTTTCTAAATTAAATGATATCTGCAAACTTTAATAATTAGAGTCACTAATATCATACAGTTCTTTTGAAACTGTTGATGGACATTGAACAATAAAAGTTTGAGCATGGTAAAGTGCTTGATGTGTCCAGTTGGGTGGTTTGGTTTGGCTTTTAGCTGGTCATTTCATTGTGCTTTTGGGCCTTTTCTTCATTAGAGTGTTGCCACTCCTCTCACGACTAGTTTATTTTGTAGAATTACAGAATCTCTCAAGTTGAAGCAGATCTGTAAGGATCATCTAGTCTACCTTCCTGCTCCTCACAAGACTACCTAAAACTAAACAATATGACTAACAACATCACTGAGATGTTCCTTGAACTCTGGAAGGCTTGGTGCCATGACTACCTCCCTGGGAAGTTTTTCCAGTCAGCAACCACACTCTCAAGGAAGAACCTTTTCTTAATATGCCGTCTGAACTTCCTCTGATGCAACTTTGTTCCATTTCCTCATGTCCTACCACTGGTCACCAGAAAGAGATCAGCACCTCCCCCTCCACTGCCCCTTTGAGGAAGTTGTAGACTACGATGAGGTCACATTTCAGTCTTCTCCAAGTTGAACAAGCCAAGTGACCTCAGCTGCTCCTTCTAGTTCTTGTCTTTGAGGCCTTTGATCATCTTTGTTGCCCTCCTCTAGGCAAAATCCAGTATAATAACTTGATGTACTTGCATTGAGGCGCCCAAAACTGCACATAGTACTCAAGGTGAGGCCACACTAGTGCAGTGCAGAGTAGGACAATCACTTGCATCAGCTGGCTAGCTATGCTGTGCTTGGTACACCCTAGGACATAGTCAACCATTTTGGCTTGTCTCTGCTATAGAAACTTATTCAGGGCCATGTCAAAGGCTCTTCAGTACTTACACTGAAGTAAGTGCATCAGTTTTCCTTCATCTATCCCTTTATAGATATGTTCAAATAACTAAAAAAAAAATTGTTAAGAAGATTTTATTTTGCAGAAACCATGCTGATTTTATTCTACTTCATAATAACCCAGACACTTTATTTTTTTCCCTTGGTAAGGGTCAGTTCACCTAATCTGCTAGGTATAGACTTAGGTCTTAATTCTCTAAATAGTTTGAAGACCTTTTTAAAGAGTAAATTCTTACTATTAACTGGATCAGGTGCCTAATCTAAGAATTCTACTGAGAACAGCTCTACCAGTATGACAAAATTTAGGTATTCCTGTAGAGTTGTATTAATTTTATGGCTTTAAGTCACAACAGGGAAAGGCTAACCAGCTTAGAGAGGACACTGTGTTGTTAAGTTCACTAGCTCAGGTCCTATCTTCACTGGTGTTCCTTGGAATAGTCAGGTGTTCCTGGAAATTTCCACTACTTAAAATTATTTATTTGGTTGAAGAAGAAAATAAGAAAAACAAATAACCTTCTTGAAACTGTCAATACTTTTTTCCTAAATGAGAATTAATCATACTAAAGGTCTACTGTGTGCAATAGCTATAGCAACTGTCAATAGAAGGTATCCAAGGTGAAGTATAAGAACAGGAGTGATACTGCTTGAAAATATCTACAGCTTCCAGAAATTTGTGCTTAGGGATTTCTTTGGCAAGATAGCATAATTGCCTGTTTAATAACCCCCAATGGACTTTTCTATGGTATTGTTCAATCAGTCTAAACTTCTGTAAACTTTTAGCATCCACTTCATCTTTACTAGCTGAGTAAGATGATCAACTCTGCATTTTTAGTTCAAGCCTTCAGTGAATCTCCACAAAACTGAATTATTTTTTATTGTTTTGCAGAATGTGTTCACACCACTTTACTGATGTTTGAAATGATTTAGTAAAAGAAGTATAGCTTTTTTTTTCATCACAGAAAAGACCTTAGGATTTGCAGTGGAATTATTTCTTGTAGGAGTGGCTGCTGTTCTTTACGGTTTTGCATTTGGCTTCGGAGCAGAATCAAAGCAACAAAGCTTCTGCAGAATGAATGCTATAGGAGTCCATTATTTCACCATTAGAGCCAATGTATACACGAGGTATTTATAATCTTTTAAGCATCAATTTGCATATAATTCTGCCTGGTACAGTTCCAAAGGTGACTAGTCTTCAATACAGGCCCTAAATATCTATTTTATAAAAGAAGGGAGAGGTCTGTATCACATTTGCAAAAATGGATAAATGATGGAAGAGCTCAAATCTGGACTTTATATTGTAATGACTTCCTATATAATTTCACTGCACAGAAATTTTCCATTTGTAGGGTTATGTTGACTTCAACTAGCATGCGAAACTTGGCACTTTCAGTATCAAGAATGTCACCTTTGAGGTATGAAGAAGCATTTTTCAGTTGTGTAATGACAGCTTTGATTAGCATCAAGGTGCTGTTAACTAGAATCGCTCTTGTCCTCGCTTCATAAGTAGACAATAAAATCTAGACTTTCTGAAACTGAAATCTATGGATTTCTGCTTGTTTAAGTACAAGGATATCAGGATAAAGCATGGTATAAATGAAACCATATTTAACCTAATATTTCTAAGACTTGTCCTGATTTTTGATGGAGGCAGTAACAAATAAAAGCAAGCATTTAGTTTAAAATAAAAGATCCTGACATGCTCTAGAGAGATACTACCAACATGGTTGCAAATCATTTCATGTCTTTTTCCTCCTAGTTTGAAACCTACAAATTGGCAAAGCTGCTGCTTAAGATACCTTTCCACGTAAATTCCTTTAAGGTAGCTGCATGTAAAGATTCACAGAAACGATAAATAGTAATTATCACTGCAGAGATGTCAAGCTAAAGAAAACTCTACACTTCAGAACAGCAATTAAAGAAAGGAAACTTGGTAAGATGGATAATGAACAGGATATAAAGCACACAAGTACCACATTGGAAATCAATGGGACACTCTCTTCAGATTCAATACTGAAAAGGACAAAGAAACAGTGTTCAGGAATGAACAATGAGAAGTATTAGGTGTATGACATACAGAAAACTGTTTTACAAAGAGACATTATAACTGAGTAATTTGGGAAGTCGATTCATACAAGCTGCCCATTTAAATATCACAGAGAATTACAGAATAGTTCAGGTTAACAGGACCTTTGGAAATCATCAGTCAAGTCCCATATTCAAACAGGGTCAGCTAAAGCAGGTTTCCCAAGATCATGTGCAGTTAGGTTTTAAATATCCTCACAGATAGAGACTACAAAACCTCTCCAGGTAATCTATTCCAGGATTTGACAACCCTCATTGTAAAAAGGACAGAGGATATATATATGTACATATGGAGATACGGAGATATAGACATAGGTATATAGATACAGATGCAGCGTACACATACAACTTGTATTTGCCTTCATCCTGTAATGCCTACGGGCAGGAGCAGTATGCATGTGGAGGTAAGATGACAAGAAATTTATGTAAGAATTACTGCTTAATGAATCTTTGTTTCTTCCTGCCATTTTATATGTGATATCAGGCAAGGAAGTTATCAGAGGTTGCATGCTAGGAATTTATTTACAAATTCCAGTACCTATAAAGAAATACTAATTGTCTATAGGTGCTTCTTTTATGTAACTGATACAGATTACAATGGAAATACCGAGTTACCAACAGCTCAGTTTAGTTTTGTCTAAATGGCTAAGAATGGCATATTTTTAATGATATTATATAAGTAATAAGTTATGGGCCTCTTTCGCTCTTTTTTAATTTTCATCCTATGAAACAAAGAGTTCTTCTCTGCTTCTTTGAAGGAGAATGAAAAAGTCTTTTAGTAATTAATGTTTTTAAATTTCTAAGAAGTAGAAGTCCTACATTTCAGTCACTAGGGTCTAAATAGTACAAAAAAATTCTTTGTTCCAGAACTTCTGGAAACGTCCTCAAGTATACACAGCCTTTGATCAAATGATCAAGACAGTTCTGATACCTTTACTCATGCAGATTAAACTATTGCACAACATAATAGTCCTATAGAGATCTCACTGAAAGTACTTTGTTGTTTGCAGTAGTACTTGATGCAAACAAGACAGTCTACTACCAGCTGATAATGAGTACAGAGGGTCCACTACAGTCTTAATTAAATCAATAGGAGTGTTTTCATTTGCTTCACTAGATAGGTGCTTTCCCCTTTTTTTACAATCTACTAGCCCATTTTAAAATAAGTTTCTTTCTAGGGAGATCAAAATGCATACCATACTACCATAACAGAGTACATTCTCACTGTCATTTTTCAGATCAAAAAGGATTTTCAGTGTGGTAACAGTTATTGTGTTGTCTTACAGAGTGTTGCATTTATGATGTTTAGCACTTCTCTGGTCATTTGTGTGCCACTTAAATAAAAAGATAGACACACAGCATTACATGCAAATAGTAAAAGTACTTTCTTAGACTATGGAACATAATGTGGTCAGCCCCCTAAATAAAAAACATCAGTGTTTTGAACTATAAAATAACAAGAAGGGAAAAAAATAATAATATTTTTACACTGATTCAGGAAAGTAAAGGATGCAACTCCTCCACCCCGTATAAAGTTCTTAAAAAAAAAAGCTGGCTTTGTATCTTGCTAAAGCTGACAACTATTTCAGTACATGGTTATTTTTCTTACAACTAAAAAAAGCCTGAGAATAGATTCATTAAAGTGTATGAAAATATTCAAACTGAACCTTCACCTAGTAGAGCTTTCTCTTTAAAATGCAAGCAGTTTGCCACTTATGAGGTTAGAGGTTTAGAAAAAGGAAACCAAAATCTTGTATGTTTTTAATAAAGATCTACATCATCTGAAAGTGATTGGGATGGATAATGCTCGAGAGGAAAGAAATGGTTGGCTTATGTATATGTTAATACTCGTGCTATTGTAGCTCATATACATTCCTGCCAGTATCTGATTTCATTTTCTTTTCATATAATACTGAGTAACAGACTTGAAGAGGAACTCTTTTATTGTTTTTTTGGGCCACATTTTAGAATAATTCTTTGAATTCTTTTAGGTTACCCATGCAACTTCTCACTGGTAGGTAACCACCTGGCTAAAATTTTCACAGCCAGTAGTTTCTCCATTTAAGGTAACTATGAGCCAGAATTTTAGCTTGCAACATATGAAATGCAAGGCTACTAATAACCTATCGAGGTTTGCTCATTTCTGTTTTAAATAATGGATAGATTTACTCTTCCACAATTGCTAAAGTGAGGCACTCAGTAGCCAAGTGTCAGTGAGGCTGTACAGATGTAAATGAGAAGACAATTTGGCCTGCCATCTGGCCTTTGCAGCCTAGATCTATCTATGTTCCATGAATATAAACTATTATTTCTTTCCTTTTGTTTAGCAGGCAACATACTACCACAGTTATTCATTTCACGGCCTCATACTATTGTCTGTAACAAGCAAGAGGTTTCCAATATCTTTAGAACATATTCACACAGCAGCCAGGCTGCAGTTCTTGAGCACAATCTTGAGAAAAAAACAGGCACATGATGATTACATTTTGTGTATGATCTCTACATGCAAGTAAAAATGTTGCAGGAAAGAAGGCTACAGTTCTTTGAAAGTGTCAGGAATCTTTTAGTATACTACATGAGATTGAGCTCAATATTACTTATAAGTGCCTGTAGGAAAAGAAAAAATGTCTTTGATTTGCTTTGTTAATAATACATCTTTCATAACTATTGTTAGAAGTGATGTCCTGGTCACAGGTTTCCCCTGAACACTCTAGCAAGTAAAGCCAATATAGCTAATCCTTTAAAGTGGACAGTGATAGATTGCTTTTTCTCAGGATAGCACAGGTGATGTCAGCAGTTCAGCAATGCATCATCCTGACCTGTATATGTATTATTCTTCTTCTTAGAGGGTCTGGATATTTTTCTTTTGTTTTATTATGTCTATTATTTATCTTGAGGTAAAGAAAACTCCAGGTTAGCTCATGATCCTGCCAGTGGAGGGGGAAACATTCCACTGCTCACAGGTCTGTGTGAGAGATTCTATACATTCCAAATAAGTACAGAATCAGTATCTGTTCTAGAGAAGTTACTACTTAACAAACTCTGTAGAAGGGTTTATAGTCTTGCGACTGAATACTTATGATTGAACTCTGTTGGAGCTCTACAAAAGTAAGAGTATGATTAAACAAGACATATTTGAGATGTTTCCTTCGATTGACTGCATCTCCTTTGTATTTTTTCATTCAGATTAGTACGGTTTAGCAGGTTGGCTTGGATCTAATTGCTGAGTTTTGTCTTGATTTGACAGGTTCTTGTTTGTTGGCCTAAAATTAGATTGATAGTGTGTGGGTTTGGTACTTTACAATACCTAGTAATATATATAATAGAATAGTCATAAGAATATAGAAGAAAGAAGCCATCAACACAGGCAATAATAAAATACATATAAGTTGTGTATTTTTCCAGTGGTAAAGGCACAGAAGAAGGATGCTTTGTAAATCCTCTGATAGCAGAATCTGTAAGCAGTGTGTGTGTGTGTTTGAAATTCATTGCCATTTTCTTTTTGAAATAATTAAGAATCTTGGTTTTCAAATATATAAAGAGGAATTTCTGTTGGTAGAGTTCTACTTACTATACTGTGACAGGCCTCAATAAAGGCTTTTTTCACTAAGGATTATATATTTATTGAACCATTACAAATAATTGGAAATTGTCTGCAGATTTTACTTAAGTTCCACAGCCAGTTTAATCTGACATATGTTTGTGCTACTGCTGAAAAGGTCATTTTTACTCTCGTCTTTATGCTGGAGCTAATGTTTGTATAGCCTTGACATGAACAGCTTAAAGTAGCATAAAATGAAAACTAAGATGCAGGAGGTAAGGGGAAGCTTGTTCAGGATGAGAACAAGCGTCTGAAGTTTTCTGTGTGGCTACATGAATGACAGCCCTGGCATGTGAGAACATGGAGAAGGAACTGGAGGACACAATAGCTGTTACTGCTTCTTTGGGCACTAGCCTATACCATATTTAAACCTGGACCACTGTAAGACAACGTTTAACCCTCTATTTCCATAGCCTGCACTATGTTATGCATCTATTACTCTGCCTCAGGGATGTGACTAAGCATCTTTACGCTGACCCACTTAAACATGAAAACAAAAAGCACCCAGCCAAGAAGCAGTTTCTCTTGTGGAAAAATAAAATAGAAACCTTGACGTAGCCCACTGTATTCCCAAACCTGCAGGATGCTTTTTCTTGTGACCTAGCAGGCAATGCTCTATGTAATTTTCAATAATTTAAGTGATTTCTGACTATTCTAGTTTTGTTTCATGGTAAACTAAACATATAATTTAACAGTCCTAATAAAAACAGGGTCTGCAGAAGCAAACTCTACATTACTGTGAATCTTTATAAAGAGTGAAGATTGTGTGTCTTAATGTGTTCGTGACTCTAGTTTGAGATAACACCACCTCTTCCCACTGTGTTTATTCTTCTCAAAATAAGCATAACTTAATTTTAGCTCTAAATCCTTTACAAGCTACAGGTATCTTCCTTTGACAAATATTCCGAGATTGTGTTTGGTCAGGGTTGTTTTCTTTTTTTTTACACCTAGACTGAATGTGTGTTAATTTTCTAAATCATAGTCCCTTTCCTGTCTACAACTTCGGGGTTATTATGGTCCCCAACTTTAAAAAAAACATCATTTCAAAGACTCTGCAGACGCAGTATTGAAGTGTTCTATTTTGTATTTTAAAAGTACTCCCTTTATCTTCTACCTTGGTGATTTATAAGAACAAAGAGAAGCATCTTTTTGCTACACATGGAAATCCCTGGTGAGTTACATTTTTCCTATTATAGTTCCGTATTTGAATGATTTATGGTGTATGATGCATGAGGGTCTATTATAAATCAGTGGAAATACACAAAAAACCTTTAAGAGGCCTGTTTCAAAACCTGGGCAGCACAAGAGAAACTCAAAATGCATTGAATGTGCTACATGTTGTGGTCAGTATTTAATCTATGTGTAACAAGAGCCATTATCTTATGACAGTAGCTGATTCTGACTCACAGAATTAAATTTGTGGGTTTCTTTGCTCAGCACTCCAGCTAGAGGTTTGTTTTAAGTCTTTCAGAAAGAACTTACTTCTGGCTGTGCTCACAGTGGAGATGTTGCAGTATGAACTTGTTTAAGCTAAATTTTATGCACAGTAAGGAAGTATGAAATGCACATCGTTTCTCTGTATCAGCGTCTCCCAGCTCACTCTTACTTGTATTATAGAGCCTAGAGATGACTCTAAGCTAAAAATGCAGTTCTATTCCAGCATGCTGTGTGTTGCTTTTGTTAGTCATGAGTAATTTCTGCACTACTTCTGCACAAACCAGCAATATCTTAATGGTATTTTCATAATTTTCCTTCTTTAATTACACTACTATGAATGGTTAAATGTTCCTAATTGCCTCTACATGCATGAGAAGCTCAATGTGAGCCAGCAATGCACACTCACAGCCCAGAAGGCCAATCATATCCTGGGCAGCACCAAAAGAAGCATGGCCAGCAGGTCAAGGGAAGTGATTTTTTCCCCTCCTTTCTCGTGATACCCCATCTGGAGTATTGTATCCAGTTCTGGAATCCTCAGAATACGAAGGATATGGAACTGTTAGAAGGGGTCTGAAGAAGGCATACAAGAAAGCTGGGGCATGTAGTGACAGGACGAGGGGGATTAGTTTTAAATTGGAAGGCAGAAGATTTAGACTAGACATTAGGAAGAAATTCTTCACAATGAGGGTGGAGAGGCACTATAATGTGTTGCCCAGGGAAGTTGTGGATGCCTCATCCCTGGAAGTGCTCAAGGCCAGGTTGGATGGGATCTTGAGCAGTCTGATCCAGTGGGAGGTGTCCCTGCTTATGGCAGGGGGTTTGGAACACAATTATCTTAATGTCCCTTCTAACCCAAACCATTCTATGATCCTGTACTTCCCTCTCTCATAGTTACTTGTAACACAGTCAATGAAATTATAGCATGCAACAAATGAAAGTGAATGGTTTTTTGTACTTATCATGTAGAACTGATGTTTAATGCTATGTCTGTGGTTTTAGTGTTAAAAGATAATGTGCCATAATGTCTCTATTGCATTGAACATTCTTTCTTCTTTATTACACAGCCAAATTGAAAAGCAGTGCAAGTAGCACAGTAAATGCATACAGAATAGTCAATACTTGAAAGGAGTGAGCCTGGGACAGAACAAATAAGAAAATCATTTTATTAATCAATTTTAATCAATGTTTACTCACACAAAAGCTTATATAGTAGTTTAAAAAATAACAAATGACTCATGGCTGCTGGATATTAGTCTGTTCTCCCAGAATACAGCGAAGTAAGATATTCTGTGGTGCTGCAAATCTAAAATCAGTGAGCCTTTTGAACTAAACATTAGGAAATATTTTTCACAATGAAGGTGGTGAGGCACTGGAACAGATTGCCCAGGCAGCTCAAATAAGAGGTGCCATGCAAAAGCAGTGTGTGACCTTAGTTTTTATACTTTTGATGTAGCTTTTTTCATTGATAATTCTGTGATCCTATCATTGGTGTAAATAATGACTGCTCACAGTTTGATTCTGGCTATGTCTGCATCCAGGCACCTTGAGTTCAGTAGAAGCGATAGGCTGAAATGCACTCCTATGAAATGCTTTAGAGCATGAATGAAGCTAGAGAAATGAAGCATTCTTGTATCAACCATGTGAACTGAACCTTTAGAAGTATAGCTATTACAAGATGGTAATTGGTATTTCATTGATAATGCTATTCAGGCAAGAGCTCAGAGCAGAATGCACATCCACACACCCCGTTCATAGAAAACAGTTCTGATCAGGAAACAGATTTAAGTGCCCATAGTTGAACCTTGACTTGTGCCCATCCTGATTACACATATCATTTGCTTTTACTTTCTGAATACAATTATAAAATTGCTCTGTATAAATGGGAATGGTGCAAGCATGGGAAAGAACTACCCAGTTAATTCCAGTCTGTGAACAAGATCTACATTAGTCTAACAGGAAACCATGCTCTCATGTAAACAGGGCTAGGGAAATATATAGAGCCTCTATACAAACATCTAGGATTCTGAATTGGGTCTCTTGCTTCAGGATTATAGCCACTGTATGTGATTATAATTCAAACTTGCTTATTTCAACAATAAAAACCAGTCTGTGATATATTTGTGAAAGAGATTTCATTTTCAGAAAAACAAGGCTTTTAACATGCCTTGATAGCAGATGTTGCTGTTAATGAAATATCCCAAGGATACATGCATTATGCACCTGGAAAGAATGTAAACTGAGAAAGGAATTTCACTGCAGAGTCATAAATATCTTATTCTGCATAGGGCAACTGTTTGTCACTGTTATCTATATAAAACTATGGCTGTAACACAGAAAGAAAAACAAAAGTAAAATAAATTAAACATAGACACCTTGTCAACATGGAGAATCATTGTTGGGGTTAAAGCAAGTGAAACAAAGCTGCAGACAGGTCAAGTAAACTTTTGACAAGGCAGACCTGATGAGACTCAGTCATAAGGCCTTGCAAACACAGTACTAAGGTCTGGCAATACTGTTACAGGGCTCCCCAGTTACATCTGCAAAGTAGTCATATTAACGAGTAAAATCTAACAGCGAGTCAGGAGTATACGTAAGAAGCACTGACTCCTTAATAAATGAAATGAACAGATCAATGTTTCAATATGTAATTTTACATCTTGTTAATGATAAGTGTGAAGTCTTAACTGACGCATCAAATTCCAGCCTTATAGTTGTTATTACAGTTGATTAACTCCTCACTGCAAGTAATGATCTTTCATAAGTCTCTCTGGATATGATTGAAAGATTTTGTGTTTTACATGAGCACTGCTAAAATGTTTGAGGTGAAATGAAATTCAACCTCGTCTGTCTTTCAGGGACTAGTGAAATAAAAACACAGCACTTCTCTGCACTTTACCTTGTTTGTAGGTTTATATCCTGCAAAGAAAGACTAGTCTTCTATGGCCTTTGCAGAACTACAGAGCACTGAGAAAGCAATAAAGAGTCCAATCCTAGTCAGCCAAAAGGAAATCAAAAGAGGATCTGAATGGGAACATTAAATTAATCCCATTAGCCTCTATAAACTCACAGGACATTCATAATCTCGTGAGACTTTTTGTTATTCTGTAAAAATTAGTGAAATTTCTGTAAGTAAGCTCTATCTCTGAATACCATCTTCTTGCAAAAGGCAGTAGGAAAACTGAGTTGACATTCTTGTGGCTCACCTTGAGATGCAATAGCAGGGTCATATGCTTCATGGCTGCCTACAAGGAACTAAACTTTATAAAATCTCTATTATGTGAGTTGTTACTTTCCACCTTCCCTCTTGCCTTTCTTTCCTGTGAGTTTTTCACAGTCCAAGTTCATTGGCTTCTAATAGAAAAATATTCTTATTACAAATTCTTCTAAAACTGCAATCCAGTCAAATAAATGCCAACTCTCCTACTACATTTTGGGCACATCTT
This sequence comes from Clamator glandarius, assembly GCA_033459285.1. Lineage (NCBI taxonomy): Eukaryota > Metazoa > Chordata > Aves > Cuculiformes > Cuculidae > Clamator > Clamator glandarius. The sequence continues at coordinate 5,034,179 of JAUNZM010000245.1, read as the reverse complement.
AAGCTGTCAACACTGTGCTCTTGTTTTGTTGTTGATCTACTTAACTCTATATTATAATGAATAATAATAATTCCAGAAGTTACATGAATTTTCTTAATAAACAATCAGAACTTGGCCTCCATCTCTTACAGTCTGATTTCAGGGTCTGTTGTTTTTTTTAAGAATCCTTCACCACCCCTTCCATTTGGAAATCAACCCATGCCAAATATTTGCAACCTACTGCTATAGCAGTGGCTCAAAATTTTGAGCATTATTTTTGCTAGGATTTTGTATGATCTAAAATTCTAAGTTCAATGATACAGCAGTAGTTTTGAACTCCAGAACACAACATGTTGTTTCACTTGTTTTAAGCAGGAGGTTAACTTTTCCACCTCTTGCTTTATGTTCCCCCTTCCGTGCACCATCTCAGTCCCTTCTTGCTGTGGGTCTTTATAAGTTAGATAAAAGTCATTAGGAGATCTGTGATGCAACGATCAATTGAGGCTGGTTTAGGAAGCCTGAAGTGAAGCAAGGAAAGCTGTAAAAATATTTTAAAGGAAGCCATGCTCCCTAAAATCTGCTTATCAATGTTTACTCAGGCCTAGATTTGAAACAGAAACTAATTATACAGTCCTTCTGCAACAAGAAATCCATGCCAAGAACTGAAACTCAAGTTTCACAGACTACTTACTTTTCCAGTAGTTTAAGAAACATTGACTTCTCTTCAGTCCTATAAATAGAAGCATAGCACATTTAAGTCCACAATAAATGTATGAGTACTTCTGCCATGCTTTATGAGACTAGTGTAATATCTTTGGTTTGGGGTTAACTTACTTTTTCTGCATAAAAAGCTACTGTTTTTGAAATAGGGAAATCCTTGCTGAACTCATATGCAAAATGGAATTACACAAAAGGTAGAACCAGGGACAGGCTGCCCAGGAGCAGTTTAGGAACACTGCCGAAGGATGCGGAGAAGGTGGCATGCACCTGTGGGAGGTGGACAATGTCATCACAAGGCTGCTGCCTATCACCTTTCAGAAGTCAAGACAACTGGGGAAGTTCCCAATGACTGAAAGAAAATACCTGCTATGACCATCTGGAAGAACAGGAAAGAAGATCTAGGTCAGGCTCACTTCAGTTCCTGGGAAGGTCATGGAACAAACACTTCTCAAAGCCATTTTTATCTACCTGAATAACAAGTATGTTTTGAATGGCTAGCATGGAATCAGTGAGGGCAAATCATCGCTGTCTAACCCGTGACAGCCTTCTGCTGTGACATGAATGGCTCTGTCAATAAGAGAAATAGTAGATAACGTATACCTTGACTGTAATAAGGCCATGGTTTTCCACAGTGTCCTTATAGCCAAATTCATGATTTTTTGTCTAGATAAGTGGACAATAAGTCCTCAGGGATAAATACTGAGGCCAAATCCATTTAATGTCTTTATTAATGATGTGTAATTTTACAAGCCTACAGATGACACTGATATGAGAGGGGAAGGACAGTATCTGATATGCTGGGGTGGGGAGGACTTCTATTTTTAAAGAGTCATTCATAAGGATCCATTTTGTTTAGTTAAAATACTCCAAGGTCCTTGGGTTATAATTTTCTAAGGCATTTGGCTGACTCACAAGTTTCCAAAATCAGCTCTCCAAGGAAGGGAAATGTGAAGATTTTATGGAGAACAGCAATGTGGGAAAACAGCACTGCAGCTTGGCAAAAGCTGACTCTAAAATAAGCAGCAGATAAGTTGATCCAGTCTTAAGACCCAAGGAGCTGTACCAGCAAGTACAGATTTGGCCCTAGGGGCAAAGAGACTATCCACCTTTCCCTTACTATATTTTCTCCACCTGATGATGAGGGAGAGGAGCAAGGAGAGCAATAGTTATAGAGAATCCTTAGTCCTGAATCCCAGGGGAATTGTTATGCCTTATTTTATCCCAGTCTCTGTTCTTTTTCTTAGTCTCTGCTAAGAAGAATCTCTTGGATTTAAAAACTATGCCAATGAAGGAGACCTAGGCCTCACAGTATTCTCTAATTATATTCTTCAAATCAGCACAGCATACTGAAGTCAAATAAAGAAGTACACTGGCTTCTCTCTTTCAAGTGGACTTATATGGCTCTCCGGTTCCTGAATTGAAAAGACAGACAAGATATTTTGGTTTTTCTACTTCACATCCACACTCTCGGGTGGGTTATTCCATCCTGGCTTTCTCAAACAGTCAAGATTCTTGTTTGAAGCACCTGGTCTTTTAATCATGTTTATTGTGATATGTGTAGTGCCAGCTTCATGCTTTATCCTAGTCCCAATTAATCTCCCAGATACTTGGCATCGGCCTCATAAAAAATAAGAAAAATCTCAATTGAAAAACATTCAGAAGGTGTGACCTACTATTAAGGATAAGAATACCCAGTGTTCTTGAGGTAGGTTGTGGATGAAAAGACAATCCGTTTGGCTATATCTATAGATTTATGTATGATATCATCTTTGCTTGGTTCCAGTTAATGTTTTTCTATGTTTATTTATTAATAATGCAGAAGAAACATTTAAAAACTTCTTTAAAATTGAAGCACTACGCCAGAAGAAAACATGGGTGCTTTTATCTGGGGACTGATTATCCATTACTGTGCTGGGACAAAAATGCTCAATCCATTACAGGGAATTTAAGTAGATATGAAATGGTACTATTTGTGGCACAATTTTATTACGTTAATAATTTTGAGTAAATTATTATTTATTCTTAGAAATTAACACATAGCTGAAGGCTGCGGTGGTGGCCTCTAGAGAACTTTGGTGCTTGCCTATGTTTAACATAATCATAAGCTGAAGAGGAGGCTGAGGGGAGACCTTATTACTCTCTACAACTACCTGAAGGGAGGTTGTAGAGAGGAGGGAGCTGGCCTCTTCTCCCAAGTGACAGGGGACAGGACGAGAGGGAATGGCCTCAAGCTCCGCCAGGGGAGATTTAGGCTTGAGATTAGGAAAAAATTCTCCACGGAGAGGGTGGTTAGGCATTGGAACGGTCTGCCCAGGGAGGTGGTTGAGTCGCTGTCCCTGGAGGTGTTTAAGGTTAGGGTGGATGAGGTACTTAGAAGCATGATTTAGGGATTGGTGGGAATGGTTGGACTCGACGATCCAGTGGGTCTCTTCCAACCTGGTTATTCTGTGATTCTGTGATCATCTTGTAACATACACTGTGGCAAAAGCAGCAGTCAATGATTCATGGCGTATAGTTGGGCAGATTCCAAGAAATGCTTAATGTCAGCAAAGTGTTGCATTTGGGGATCAGAACAGCCCCTGGGTATAGATGACAAAGATAACAAGTGATTAGGAGGATAAGCATGCAAGGTCTAGGAGGGAAAGTTTCTAGATAAGAAAAGGATACATCCGTGGAGGAAGAGAAGTTACAGAGACTTTCTGAACTGACAACAGTCTTTGATTTAGAGATAGAGACCATAATCAAAGAAATAGTGGACAAAATGAGAGTGTAAGCAAAACCCCAAGGGACATCTTGGGGTGAGTGCATCTCCTAGGCAGGAGATGTTTTAAGCATCATCCTGGCCAGAACCTGCAGGTCAGTTCACACCTACCAGGACTAGGTCAGCAGGGTGTGCATCAGCATGATGTTCGTAGAAGCTAGTCTGAACAAGCCTCTGGACTCACTTAAAGATCTGGATCTTATGAACCCGTACCAAGTTTTTCACAGCAAGAAATTGTTGAACTCCTGAAGACAGTAACTCCAGGGCTGTGCATCTGCTTTAACACAGCCTTCAGAGTTGTGACTACATGTTGCAATGCAGCCTTTAGTTCAGTGTGTATCTGTATTTGGAAAATGTTAAACACTTTATATTTGTAGTACCATTTGTCCTGAGTGTACTTTTTCACTTAGATCAATTCTGCTGTCATAGAATGGTAGTGATTGAGCAATCTGACTTTCTCTCTTCTCATGACCTAAATAGAAATTCAGTTACTTTTGTAAGATAAGTCCTGTGTGGTGTGGGCACTTAAAGCCCTCATTTAATTCACTAGGAAAAAATTATGCTTGTTATCTATCAGGATTTGCCTGATACCTTGTGGATTACCTACCCTTCTGCATTTCATTTTCCAATATTGTCCTTACTGCATATTTGAACACTAAAGGATATTTTTAATATCACTCAGAAATATAATTTATGGAGTTAAAATTAAGACCCTGCTTCACTGTGCAAAACATATGCAGTGGTTGAACCTGAAGTATTTTCTGTTTTTCTAATTTCTTTCCATTCCAGTGATACTTCATCCATATCTCTAAATTCCTCTTCTCAGTTATTAGAAGCTTCAATTCTAATGATTCCCAAAAACTGATAGGATCTAATAATATTTAATTGCATTCTATTTAATTCAGTAAGTGGAATATTTCTTTGCTTATATGAACACATTTTGTGGCAGAAAATGGTCATATTTCTTCAGTAACTGAGCTTGGTTATTCTTTCAGGTCAGGTATTTTTGCACTTGCATCACCTTTTCAGAGATATGTGCTCTATGTACCTTACTGCTTTTCTATAATAATAACTAGTACTTCCAGTGTCAGGGTTGGTGCCAATGCAGCTGTGGCTTGGTAGATTCCATATCATGTGTTTCTGTGTGTGTGTGTGTGAGGTGCTGCTTCTGTCTGAAAAATGTCTTGGAGGGCCTGCAACTGCTGCCACATTCCCAGCAGCACACAATTAACCCATGGGGAGTTACTTTTTTAAGCTGTAATCCGGATCGAGCATTTCCACTAGAGCTGACTCATTCTGAAGGCGATTAGATAATTTGTCATTTTGTAGGACCATGTTCTCTCATCAGTACAATCTTCAGTTTAAGAAGTAGGATGCTGATGGTTATGCTGTAAGTGCCGAGATGTGATTTCAAGCACTATCTACACCGGTCTTCAAAAAGGAATGAACTGTTTTTTAGATTGCAGTGGTGTTGTCCTGCAAAGCAAACTATGAGAAAGAGCAAAGATGCAGGAGCAAATCACAGTAGGTAGGGCACTGCAAAGACAGAGAGGGGGGAGAAAGAAGAAAGGAAAAAGCTCAAAAGCTACTTAGACAGATGGAGAGTGTAAGCCAGCAGGGAATCTTCCCGGGAACTGCAAGCACCCTTGCATGAGAAACAAGAGAGAAGGGCTGACATTCAATACACATTAGTCACCATCCAGCTTCCACAGATCTCTAATATTCTATTTTTTTAAGGATTTAACTAAGGACATTAAGAAAACTGAGAGCTGTTTTTAGGATAAACATTGAGCTCATGGATTAGAGAAATCAGTATTGACAGTAGCTATGTTTCTCACACTCTCCAATATGCCACATTACCTGTTCTCCTTCCTACCCCCTAGGCTTTAAACCTGCTTCAACACTTTCCTATCATAATGGGTTGCATTATATCAGAAAGAGGAATATGTGAAGCTATCAGGCTTTTGTGGGTTTGGGGTTTTTTTTGTTATCTTTCTTTAATAAGCCTCTCCTTATTGCTTGAAAATGTCATTCTAGCCAAAGATGATCTATAATTAAAGAGCAAAACTGTCCAACTAATTAGAAGTTTTCTCTTGCCCTGAGCATAGCTCTGGGCATAGAAACAGGGAGTTTAAGGCAAACTGCACAGCAGTAGCAGTAATTGAATTATTTAAAAGGAATGTCTACTTTGTAAACCATGTTCAGTGGGAAAAAAATAAGCAGCAAGATCAGGAACAACAGAAAAATGATAGGGGTTTTTCCTTAGGAAAGTAATCAAAGCAAAAGTAACAAAAATCCTCTCCAAATTGCCTTGAAACAGTGGGAATTTGTAAAAGCCACTGACAGTCAGGCCCCTGCGGCTTCTGGCCTTGATTATGTAATTGCTGCACACTCGGGACTAGCTGCTATCAGGGACTTTTGCATGAATTTCCTGAAGAAACTACTACAATAAAATACATGCTTAGGTGCTTTTTTTGTTCAGAAGATATTGCCTGTGGTATAAATCCTTGGGTTTGTTCTTACATTCTGATGATGGAGGGAGAGAGGGGAATTGTCTAATTAGGTACATCTCATCCCAGATTCCCTCTTGCACATCTCCTATCTCAGATAATGAGGTGTTCCTGCTCCCTCTGCAGGGGCTAAGCAGGCTGCAGTCATGAAAAAGCCAGCTTTCATATGCCTGAGAACCAGGTGAACACACAACCCCAACCAGAACTGTCCTCTCATTAGTGCAGCCTTGAAAAATTTACTCAGCTGAACACTGAGGGCAAATATCATTTGAGGTCTTTTATAACTAGCTTTCCCACTGGTTTTTGCAGTGTCATGACAACAACAACAACAAGAAGTTAGCTTACTTTGTGCTTGCGCTGATTGCATCTTCTCTTTTGCTACACTGGTGTTTAGGGTACAGGATAGCATGGCATCCTTAGAGATCAGCAACTCACCTCCTTTCCCTGCTGGAATATCCTTTGGTAGAAAGGAGATAGTTAAATGTGACAGAACAAAAGAACAGCAATATATAAGCACGCCTATGCTAGCTGCAGCTAAAGTTCCTGATAGAAAACTTTGAACAAAACTCTGCTTAGTGTGCAGTCAAAGTCCTGGACAGCATCCATGCATTTCAATAGATTTTCAGTCCTTTAATGAAGCTGCACTTCATTTATTTACCTTAAAATACTTACGTGGCTGTCACCCGAGTGTTTGAAATAGAGATAACAACGACTCCCCTTTCTTCTTCCTTGGAGACAGGAGAAATGGCTTGATTAATTTATTATAGGGTTTTGTTTGCTTTATGTTTATATGGATGACTGGGCACAATGTGCTGGAGACTGGTTGGGAATAAATTATCAAAGGAGAGCTGTAGAAGGGCTGAAAAAAGGGAGATCTGTGAACATTCATTTCACCTGAGAATGCTTTCTATAACCTAAAGTCCTCCTAGTAAGCTCTGTTACTAATAGGATGCATTGCTGTGTTTGCTAACAATTTTGAATGTTCAGGCTCTCTGGCTTCCTGTCTATATTTTTTTCTTCCATCAATTCTGACAACTGTCACACATATTTTATTAGTATATACTCTTCTTTATAGCAATCATCACAATTTTTTGTCACTTGAATTCTTTGAGCAACTTATCATCATGTACATATTCTCAGACTTAACATGAAAAAGATATTTACAATTAAATTCTTATTTTCTATGATGTAAAATATAGTATTCTTAGAATAGAGGGTAAAATTATATCCTTTCTTTACACTCCTTAGCTATGACAAGTGGAAGACAAAATTTATTTCTTACTCTCCTCCGTGGGAAAGGAAGAGGAGACTTCCATTAGAGACTGAAAAGATGCCCATTTCCTAAGGGAGCATTTAGCTAGAAAAAGGAGATTTGAAACTGGTCTTTAAATGGTGCTCTACAATTAATCAGGCCCAAAGTATTGGAATTTTGTCAATAAACTCAGTGAAAACTTCAGTCTTGGCTTTGAAGAAAGTCTCTTCACCCAAAGCTAATAAATCCCTTTCCAGTGGTGAACAGGCTGTAATGATGCCTCTAGGGTAAAGGGAACTGCAAACTGGCCAGAGAGACCTTTCCTTATCACACTGGATTTGCAGTGATGGGGAGATGGAGGGAGCACCAGGACAAACCACAGTGCTGCAGACAGAAAACTGTTCTTGGCATCCCTGTGCCTCTTTGAAGTAGTGCATGTACATACAGTTACCTGACAACTGTGCCCAAGTGGCATGAGAGATAAAAAGCGCAGTCTGCAACCAAGTAGAGCCTGGATTGAAAGCAGCTTTGTTAAAAACACCGTTGAAATTTAATGCCTTTGTCTGTTGGGGTAATAAAAATCATTTTCATGTCCCACATTTCATTCACCTAAATGCTCTGCACACACATTTCACAAGTGCAAGATTATAATAGTTTTAATATATTCCTAAAAGCTGAGGCAGAGAGAGGAACAAGGAACTGCTCAGTGAACTCTCTTGCCTATTTTCTAAGATAGCAAAGATGACTGATTAGTATGAAATGAAATTGTGCAACCACATTAAAACTTAGAGCTTTTGTAGGCAGGCTTACCTTTGCACTACCCTTTGAATTAACTTGTGATTTCCTTTAGTTCTTTCTCCTGCCATAAATGGGTTTGTGTTAACCCTTGCTGATTATTTTTTCAACTGTTCTTGCTACTGCTCCAACAGAATACATAGTATAAATTTTGTAAAATCGAAAAAAAATTAGAAGACTAAGAAAACAATGAGTTAATTTGGAAGGAGGAAGCATAAAACAGTGAGAATGCGAAACAAGGAGGAAAGAGAAATGAAAAGCATACATTATTGTTAAATTTATATAATTATATAATCCCCATGACAGAAATGGATTTTTATTTTGAGAAAAACAAGCTCTCAGACAATGGTACAAGTGAAAAAGAAAAAAAACTCTAAACATTCTAGTATTTTTATATGGCCATCTAGAGACACCAGAAAAGCGTAGAAGGTTCGAATTCGATATCTAGATACTTAAATACTAAGTAGCTCTGAAAATTTCAGGCCTTGTTTGTATTATTATTTTTGTCTACTGGCCATAAGTGGATTGGGGAAAATGATTTTGACATATAAGATTGTGTTCCTCAGTCAGAATTTTAGAGCTCAGAGATATACCCCAAAATTCAGGATACTTGTTCAAGCAGCCACACAAATTTTTGGTTCATCTGTCTCAAAAGACTAGCGATTCATATTTGAACCTTTTGTGGAGAATCTAGTTAATGGATTTTTTATACATTTATTCTTGCACCTTGAGGAGTTATAAGAGACCTATAGATCTTTTGGGAAGATGATGGCTTTATAAATTATTGAGGCATAACTGCAATAATTAGCTAGCTTTTGTCAACAACACACTCCATGTACAGCAGAGTTGCTAAATTCTTATTGGTTCTTGGAACTTTTGTCTCCTTAGTAGATTATATCTGTATGATTGTTTTTGATCACTTTGTAATGAATATTGTATCACATTGTGCTAAGAGTAGTATCAGCATGTTACTTACTTCTTTACAATTCAAATGTATGTGGATAGTTTTAAAATATTTTTACACTGAGTGGAAAAATCCAGTGTTTTCTAAAAATTCCAGTCTGCAGATTAGGACGTTCTTTGATTGTATAAGATATAACTCTGATGTCACTAGGCATAATACGTCCACGTGAAGCTGCTTCAGATCTAAATTGTCTCACAAAGACAATCCATTATTGTCTTCATCCTGAGCTGTGTACATCCATCATGTGCTTCAGGAGATGGTATCAAGTATTTTACTCCTGCTTTGCAGATAAAAATATCAAAAATTAGTGCTTAATAGGTTTACCACACATCACAGCAAAGGCTAAATGAATCAAGAAATGTAGCAATAGGATATTCTGATATCCTAACCATTGGAAGTATGTGGCATTCCTGGAAAAGTTGGATAAAGGTGAATCTGCATTTTATTTAATTATTCAGAGTCATCTTTTGAGAACTTCTGGCTAAGAAATTAATCTGATTTATTTCAGCATGTTAATAGCTGCAAGTGTTTCAGATGTAATTCACTATATCTACCCTTCTAGTTTTCCCTCTATTGCTCTTTGAGCTTATACAGTGTTAATATGGGTTGATTTACAAAAACTCTTTGGGCATGTACAATTTCTCTTCCGTGGCAGATAGTGCCAGGTTTGTATGTTGCAGGGTCAGTGCTGCAAAGTGATGATCTTGCTGAGCATGGCCTCACAGCAATTCAGTGGTTTGCTTCTCCAGTCACCAGGTTTCGAGGGGCCATAGAAAAGAGCTTTACGCAATGTGTTGGCCAACCTACATGCTCTGAAACATGGTAGAAGGTAAAGAGTCAGCCATCAGATGCATCCGATCATTTAAATAAAGATAAGTCCCATGAAAGGTCAGTTGAACTGTGGTGAATTGACCCTATAACTTCTGTATCTGCTTTAGATGCTCTTACACAGAGTTGAACAGACATCAAATCCCAAGCACTACAGTTGTTTTTCACCGTTATCTAAACCCTTCTTTCAATACACAAGGCCTGTGAAATGAATCAAAATGCTGCACTCAAATTCCTGAAAGAATTTCACTCACAGTGCCTTGTTCTGCTTAACACATTTCAAACTACAGTAACTGCTAATAAGATAAAAAGCAGTGACAAATCAGAGAATATCAGCTCTGATAATCATGCATGACTTACCATGGCAAATACATCCTTGCTGAGGAAGCAGAGTGCTCAGCGTCCATTTCAGGCCTCCTGCTGCAGCCTTTTATGCTTTTTATTTTTATCCCATTTGTCAAAATAACAGCCCTTTATCAGTGCTGATTGCAGAGATTTTGACTCCTCGCCTGCTGGGTTCCCCCTTTGCTCCATAGGGGTTTCCTAATTGAATATTTCCCCTATGAACAGAAAAACCTTGAGTAAGAACAGGGAAAAAAATTATTACCAATCTTGAAATCTCCCCCAAATTTTCCACCCCAGTCCTGTACACAAACTTCTTTTCTCTCCTCAAAGTGCAGAATTTTCTTCTTGCAGTAGAGCAGCCTCAGCTCTTTTTCTGAAGCTAATCACATTTATTATATGCTGAATACTGCAAATGAACTGCAGCAAGATCCTAACATGAGGAGGAGGGGAAGGAGAGAATGATATTAATTCAAAATAAGTTATAAAAGGGATCTGGTTTGGTTAGAGTCACCAGTGCTTCATTTCCTACATTTGTTAGTCAAAAGGAATCATTTAGTGCCTGCATTGAGACATTGCATTAACAGTTTCTGCCCATGTCTTGGTGGATGGCATAAAACTTGGAATTAACTGAAGGATAAATTGTAAACACTCTCTTCTCACACTATTATTCCTACTAAAGAAACAGTGGGCTGCTTGTTGTGGTTTACTTGAGGAAGGACAAAAACTTGTATTTCAGGTCTTAATGTGTGTGGGAGCAGAGGAAAAGCTGATAGCGTTAAGAACACCTGATTGAGGCAGGAGGAGGACTTTATCTGCCAAGTTCTCACCCTAACCATGACAGCTATTGCTAATGCTGGTGTTTCCTTCTTTCCAAACAGAAGCTGCTGCTCAGATGTCCTTGCAGCACCAAAGCTTATAAGACAGCTATGCAGAGTGGAACCTGTCTGGCTTGTCTGTGTGAAAAAAATGCACGAACCAATGAGGATTTTGTGCACACCTGGCTTCTTCAAAGTAAGGTAAACTTCTCTAGAAAAGGGAGTTTCTGCTGTATTGTTCCCTGTGATTTCTCAGCTAAGTGTTTTCCAAGTATCAGAAAGCTCCCTAGATCTCTGCACACAAAATAATTAAATAAATATATAGTAAAATGGATGTGGGTGATGTATGAAAAAGGAGGGAATCAGAGAGGATAGATAAGCACTAGAAGGACTTAAAAGAGCTGAAGGGAAATTCTTCTCTCTACAACTCTGTTCCTGCAGCCTCTACGCCATCATGATTTTTTTTCTTCTTTTTTAAAGGGGGCTTTGTTCATCAGAGTTTTGTAGAAATAGTCTCACAAGATATTCCTTGTAATCTTTCAATACTATCAGCTCATCATAATGAGAAAACCTGAGATTTTCCCACTTTCTAATTCAGGTCAGTTATATCTTATCAAAGGATGGTGATCTGCATATTCTGCTGCTGCTGTCCCATCTCCATAGTTATACATCCTTCACCACATTTTCCCATATAATTTCCACTTTGTATGCAGCAGGTTGGTAAAACTATTTATCTATTATCCAGCTGCATGTGCTGCAAAGAGATTGCAGCTGGGAGTTATCTCTCCCAGTGAAAGGGAGCAAAAGGGTAACCCTCCATACCTACCTTTAAAAATCTTCTCTTCTATCAAGTGACCTGCTGTTGAATTCAAGCTTTGAAGCAAAATGATCTTGAGAGGAATGCCTGTTAGGGATAGTTAACTGGGCTCTATATATCATTAACAAGAGGTTAATTAAATTTTAATTCCTGGTACAAGCTGGCTGAAAATAAAAAGCAGATTTCAGTAAGTTTTACATATAAATTGGAGAGGGGAAGATTTAGACTAGACATAAGGAGGAATTTCTTCACAATGAGGGTGTTGAGGCACTGGCACAAGTTACCCAGGGAAGCTGTGGGTACCCCATCTCTACAGGTGTTCAATGCCAGGTTGGATGGGACATTGAGCAACCTGATCTAGTAGGAGGTTTCCCCAAATTACCAGTGCTATGATCATGACTCTCATGTATGAAGAAGAAGAAAACCCTATTAGCGCATTCCGCATGGAAAAAAAATTATGTTCTTGAAACAACTAAGGCCTTAAAGATTATATCTTCAGGACATAGTATTTGAGTAAATATCACAATATTTGTATGTGAGTATTATGCAGTATATTTATGAAGGAACCTCTGTTAAATGCTTGTACCTTGATTAAATCCTGCAAAAAATGCTGAGTGTATTTCCAAGTATATTTCTATTATCACTTTATAACATTTAGATCACTTTATAACATTTAGATCACTTGTATATAGAGGGTATGTAAATGGCTTTATCCCGGTCATACTTTAGCTGGTATTTCTAACAAATTTTAATATAATTAATATAAAGCCATGAGGCATTCCTTTTGTCAGAACACATTTATTCTGTTATCTAGATGATTATGACTTTGTTTATTCCTCACACATTCTGCCCTGATGATATGCTGAATTTTCAGGTTTTAAACAAACATTGACAATGCAATTACTTTAAAGGCAATATATTTCAATATTTAGTGTCCTTTATCCCCAGTTTTCACAGACCTTTAAATTTATTATGTTGACATCATAACTATGAAGGCTAACAAATTGGTTATGCTCGTTCTACATAGGTGGAATTATCATAGATACTGAGCCAAAATACTGTTATAAATGTTAAAAAGTTGTACAATAAAGTATGCAAATACTCACACATAGAATTTAGAAAAGATAGAGCTGTAGGCTACTTATTTCAATATTTCCATTTAATTAAGAATAACAATTGCCATTTATAAGAAATGTTATTGCTGAAAAATTTGTTTTAATTTAAGGTATGGAACAAAAAGAAAAAGCAATTTATACTTTAAAAGTGTGAGTCTGAATGGGAGCTCTCACCCTCTAAAATGCCTTGTTAATCAAGTGTAGTGCCATTTCTATTAGTGCTTTAACATGAATAGTCACTGAGGAAAATAATGTATTTGAAATCATGTCCCCCATATCCTAGCTGACTGGCTTTTTAGCTGCTAGGCTAAGAACTCATGCCTAATAGCTCTCATTTGTTTCACATTCTCTCAGCTTTCTATTAAGCCTTTATCAAAATTGTCTTTATTATGTTTTTTTTTTTTTATTTTAATTCATCCTCTTCTTTCTCCCAATATATAGATATTAAAGTTTGAAAAATAGGCTGACTACTAAGGAGATATATCTGTAGTACAGAATGCAAACTGTCTTGAGCAAGGTATATCAGAGGAGAAAGCACAGGATTGTGAAAGAATAAAAATTAAGATGTAACAGAAGCAGGGGTTTTCCTAGTCACTATGCTCCTCTAGAGACAGCTTATTTGCAATAAACAGGAAAAGAGTTGTAAAGTCAGTAATGCCAAATTCACCTAAATCTTGTGTCAATCATTTCATTAATAATGTAGTTAATATACTGCAATTTTTGTCCTGATTGTAAAGATGACCATCAAGTAATTAAATAATGCTTCTGTAATGAATAACAAGAAGGATTAGCCAAGTCTGTCTGGACCAGATTCTGGGAATTCTAACTCCAGGTGAGGAGTTAATAGGGGCTGTTGTGGATGTCAGTATAGGAGAGGCCTCAACTGGGCACCAAACAAGCTCTACTCTTTTAGAGCCCTTGACCTTAAACTCACATTAGGATGGTTTTGTTCTCCTGCCTGGCTAATACAGTAAAGGATTATGACAATTTAACTGTTGTCGCTTTATGCGTATTTTATCAGGTTGCTATAGACATTATGAAAATATTTGAGCACTGTAAAGCAAATTCTGCCATCGTATTAGAATCAAATAAAATTTTAAATAAACATGGATTCTGAGTGTCTGAATCTCTGTTTCCATCTAACCATGATCACAAAGCATAAGGGCCATGCCAGAAGCACTACAAGATGACTACATTTCTAGCAAATGCAGTGGATGGTCTATGCTACCCATAAAACTTTCACACAGGCAAGAATTGTTTTGCATGTGCCTTGGGCTTCCTTTCATGTTAATAATATTGTGATCCTTTAACTTCCTAAACACCTCATGCCATATTGTTGAGAAGAAGCTCAGAGAAGGACAAATGAGGGAGTGACTGCATAGGGCAGCACCTCTGTGGGAGGGTGATGATGCTTGTATCTGCCAGCACCTGGCTTTGTGCAGCTGCCACCCTCCCTGTGTGCCCTGTTACTGCGTCTTGGGCAAGCCCCTCAAGGACTGACAGTAGGAGGGGGGCTGGCACTATTTGGACAGGAGCAGAGCATCTGACAAATCTCTTCCATTTTCTTTCAATGGCATAGTTGTTTTCGAAAAGAAAGCATTCTCTAGAGGAGCACACAAGTCCCAAATATTCACTTGTAAGCAGAAAAAGACAAAAAAGTTTACGTTAATTGTTTCAGCACTGTAGACACATTAATCTCTGTGGCTTGGACTTCTATCAGTCCTTCCCACACTTTATGTACTATCTTTGCTTAAAAAAAAAAAAAGTAGAGAAAAGCTGTGAAATTAAGTGATGTGCTATTGAGCTCGAGCCAGTCTCTCTGTGCAGGGCTTGTTGCTATGTGATGTTAGTCAACAAGGGAAGAACAACCACAGACCAGCTTTAATTACTTGAACTATTCACCTAAAACTCCAGGTAAACTGACTCTCCAAAGAGAAGGAAATCACTGTTTTCTCCACTACTGCAAAAGGAAATGCTGAGCTTAAAAACCAAAATATAAAAATCTTCATTTGCCTGAGGTTTCTACCCAGAATTCCTCCTATTACAGGTGGATAGGGGAAATGAATATACAAGATACGCAAAAAGAGATCCCATTTTTGGCAGGAAAAGTACTGCCAGAAGCACCTCCTGCGCTCCAGGCTCTGTCACTAAGGATGAAATGACATGAAGCTGGCCTGTCTGTGTGACAACATGCAATACTATTGTCTTTTTGTCCCAACATTCAGGGACAATCTTCCATACTTGGCTGCTAATGAAAGCTGAAATCAAGAGAGCTGGACTAGCCTTTTCTCAAGGGGCTGGAGATGGTTTTACCCAAAGACATCTGAGATTTGGAGAATAGATTACTGTGGTCCTGGAGAACAGACAGATGCCAGTGAGATGCACTACTTAGTTGCTTAGAGGTAAGAAATCAGACCAAAGGTCTCTGCTCTGCCTTTTATTGCTAACCTTCTGTGGACTCCCTTTCTGTGCTTGACTTCTTACCTTTCCTACTCACAGACAGGTTTTACTGCTAATGCAGTAAACTTGTAGAACAACTCTCCTTTTATGAGTAGCTGTGCAGCAATTACCTGTAGATGGAGACATGTCAGTAGACTTCATCAGACAAGGCAAGAGAGAAATGATACGGCAAGGAGCCATTTACTTACTAAAAAATGAACTGCGAAGGGGGAAGAAGATAATTGCTGCTAAAGTTGCATCAGATAAGTAAATGCTACATTTTCTTTTTCATATAACTAGTTACTGTTTTTCTGCAAGTTGAGGCTGCACCTTCTGTAATAGATTATTCATGGATCCTCTAGAAACTAATCAGGAATTAATTTCAAAGTAATAACAAGATGCAGAGAGCTAAAGCTTATTGTCACTGTGAAATCCTGTTTTTCTGCAATATTACTCAACATGGCTCAGCCTTTGAGTACAAATTTTCCAATGTACTTCTATCAAAAGGTGCTAGAAAACATACATCCCATTTGGGAAGTATTTAATGTATAATATACAAAAACAATGAAGCCAAAATCAAATAGCAGTGAATTCCAAAACCAGGGCTGAGAGTTTACGGAAGACAAATTCTGAAGCCTGTGCAGGCCTCTTTGATCCAAAGAGGATGCCAGAAAGTCCTCTAGGCTGTCAAAGAAAGCTGGAAAGAAAGATGTTGTCGACTTTTCAATTTGCTTACTATGATAAGGGAGGTATTTTTATTGCGCTTGACAAAACACACACAAAAGAAAAAGCGATAGTATAGCAAAAAGTAGGGAAGCATGTTTCTGTGTTCGTGTTCTCAGGGTACATGGCAGCTGGTCAGTCACAGATGGATGCTCTGGGCTGGCAGGTCAGCCATGACAGCTGTTGCTTTAAACCTTGGCTTGCTTCCCTGGTCTGCAGCATCATCAGAACGGGTTGAATGAATCTCCTTCATTCCGCTGCTCTTTGCAGTCTAGGCCTAAGTGAAAGGGTTGCTCTATGTTATGGCGCTGCTGCAATGCAGCTCACTTCCATGTGAGGAGGGATGACAAGGGAGGGGTCAATACAAGGTGGGGGTCAGGGAAGAAAGGCAAATAGCCATGGGATGATGGAGCAAGTGTACTTGCAGCTCAGAGAATCTGAGCTGTATATCCAAACAGCAGAGACTTGTGCATAAAGATCAGAGCTATCCATCCATGCTAGCCTTAATCTAGTAAGTTCTGTAGCAACTTAGCACCTCTTTATTTCAATTGATTGTGTTGGGTTTTTTTGGTATGTGTTTACAAAGATCCGCAGACTCTACAGTAATGTTTGGTATAAATAAGGCAATAAATATTTGAGTTGTCAATTACAGGTATTTTTTTTTCTTCACTTAAAGGTCTTGATAATATCAGTCCTTGAAAGTTTATTTTGTTCGAATTATCTCGTATTTGTCTCCTCTTTGCATTCCTTTTGTCATTAGTCATTAGGGACTGTCTAATGACAGCAGACATATGCAATGACATATAACATGTCATGAACTTCTACCAGTTTCTTACAGGTCAGCTTGCAGATCAGTGGCCTCAATAAATATCTGTATTTTTTCTGTTACACATGAATACTACTCAGAATCAGCCATCTGCTGGGAAGATTGCAATCACAAAGGGAAGAAATAAGGAAAATATAAATGATAGCTCTGTTCCTCAATCCAGATCACCCCAGAGATAATTATGTAAACAAATGTCCCTTTCCTTCCCATCTTATCAATGGCCACCAGGTGGCCAAGAAGGCCAACGGCATCTTGGCTTGTATCAGAAACAGTGTGACCAGCAGGTCCAGGGAGGTTATTGTCCCTCTGTACTCGGCACTGGTGAGACCGCACCTTGAATCCTGTGTTCAGTTCTGGGCCCCTCAGCACAAGAAGGATGTTGAGGCTCTGGAGCGAGTCCAGAGAGGAGCAACAAAGCTGGTGAAGGGGCTGGAGAACAAATCTTATGAGGAGCGACTGAGAGAGCTGGGGTTGTTCAGCCTGGAGAAGAGGAGGCTGAGGGGAGACCTCATTGCTCTCTACAACTACCTGAAAGGAGGTTGTTGAGAGGAGGGAGCTGGCCTCTTCTCCCAAGTGACAGGGGACAGGACGAGAGGGAATGGCCTCGAGCTCCACCAGGGGAGGTTCAGGCTTGACATCAGGAAAATTTTTTCATGGAAAGAGTCATTGGGCACTGGAACAGGCTGCCCAGGGAGGTGTTTGAGTCACTTTCCCTGGAGGCGTTTAACAGATAGGTGGATGAGGTGCTAAGGGGCATGCTTTAGTGGTTGATAGGAATGATTGGACTTGATGATCCTGGAGGTCTTTTCCAACCTAGTGATTCTGTGATTCTCTTTGCAACATTTGATCCAGATGCCCTTAACGTGATGTCACCAGGCAGAATTAGCTAAATGATCATCATTTTTAAATCACAGCTGAGGCCTTCCTAAGCCCTCAGCCCCATGGTAAACATCTTTGCAGTGAGACATGCGACAGTGTGGAATTTCTGATGTGGAGCCACTGCAATAAATATCAGTTATCTATGCTTCCTGGGCAGGAATTCCCATGAGGAGAAACTTCCTTCACTGGATGCAGAGCTGCAACTTCTTTATTGCTTGGGTACCACAAAAGCACCTGTGAACACCTGTGGCAACGAAGGGTGGGTGTAAGGCAGGAACAGCTAAATGAACTTGTGCTCAAGGTATAAGACATGACGTCTTATGCGTTGAAATGCTGCTGAACAGAGTGGGGAACTATCTGTGCACTATGAGCTTGCAACTACTAAGAAAGAGATATCTTTTTTGTCATTTCTAGCAAAGTCTGAAAGCACATGCTGAAGAATGAGGAGCCTTGGAAATTCTGAAAAAAAAATTGGATTTTGATAAAATCATGACCACAAAGTCCTGGAAGAGATTTACTTCAGTGCGTTGTACCATGTTGTCCCTGTGTACAGTAGTGCACTTACTTCCTTCACTAAGATGTCATCTATCTCGGTGTTCTGGCAGTAACTGTTAAGTTATAAGTATTATTACAGTCAACGTTTTCTGAAACAGATTACAAAAATGGCTATCTACATACCTAAACAGTGTTACAGCATGGCTAGTATTGAATAAGATACAGTTCACAGTCTTGTATTTGTTTGGAAGTTGAACATGTTCATTGATTTGTATTATTTAAAATTTTATTTTGTGCACTAATTAGAGAAAGAACATTATCTATGGTTGAGGAAATAAAAGAGTCTTTAACAATCTTAAATATGGAATATATATGTATACAAGGTATGTATGCGTAACATTTATATACGTATATAACTTCTTATATATGCAGATTTTTAATATGGAATTTCAGGAATGACAGAGTGTTTTCATTTCAAATAGCACAAGCATATTAAATTTAAAAGCACAAACAAGAACAAATTACAGCATTTGCTCTTCCAGACCTGAAAAAATATTCCAGTTAAGAGACAATGGGTGCCAAAGCATTTCAGCATTTCGAGAATGCAAATTATTGCATAGCTAATTTACCCTGGGCAAATAAGCTGCACTTCCTAGAGGGCAAGGCTTCTCTCTAGACTAAAAAAAAAACCCAAAAGATTAGACCAAGTTTACATTTGTGAGAAGGAAATGTAAACCAGACAGCTTTGGTTTATATCCTACTCCAGAGGTGGTAATGGCAGAGGAGGAGAGAGACATGCCTCTGCCACACATTGCAGCTGAGCTGCTGTGCAAGCGTGGGAAGGAGGAGATGTGCTCTGCACCAAGACTCATGTGAACTACAACATGGAGCAGTCCCAATAAGGAAAGTACAGCTTCCTTTCTTCTCTCTGCCCAGCAGAGCAAAAAGAGGGAAAACAGCTTCTCCCTCAGTGACTTCAGAGCCCTACTAACAAGGAAAATAAGTCATCAACACTTTAGTTCAACAAACCTTTGTCTACGCACTAGGAGAATGGTGTTTCCCAGAAAGCAAATCCTCTTTTACTGTCTTTCTGCATGTTTTATATGGCAAATTTAGGATTATTTTATAAAAGAAAATCTAATTAGTTTTTTTCTGAAAAGAACTAGCTCATGGGGGATTAATTTCTCTTTCAGAGAGGAAGATGAACAGAAAAATGGTAAAAGTGAATACATGTATAAGAATTTCTTCAGGGTATGTACTCCTCTTCAGCAGATTGTTCAGCCAGTCTGTATGTAAGACTTTGCCTGCTGAGACTATGGATTTCTTTCAGTTTTATTTTAAGTAGCATCCATAGAAATTTTGCCAAGAAAGACTTTGGTGCCAACACGTATGCTGCGTATGGCCTGAGGTGCTGGGCTGTTTGGGGTTTTGTTTGGGTACAAGGAGATGAACAACATTGTCTCGGGTCACAAACAAGACCCCCAAGTCCTCCCATTTTGTTGAGTTTTCAGGGAATGAACATATGGCTTCAGAAAATCCAGCTCTTTGTATTGGATTATGTCATCTGTAATGAGAGAAGCAGCACAAAACACAGGCAAGTCATTCACACGTACATGTCTAGCACAGGAAGAGTACCTTCAAAGTAAGCTGAAGGAGCCAGACATTTCATTTGAGAAGACAGAACTAGGATTTGAGTACTAACCACTATCATCATTTTGGTGGTCATGGCCATATGCTTTGAAAATCTGCAGCAGAAGGGCTGTATTGATCTATTGTGCATCATTAGCAAGCAATTCTCACATTTATAATTCTCAAGAGAAAAAAGTAGTCTTCAACAGAAAAACAAGTGTTCACCTTTAAGAAGGTAAGGCTATAAGCCACAATTTGCAGTGCTGCTCAAAAAAAGGCCACTTTTTAAATTTTTTTTTTTAACGTAAGGAAATGCTTTCTCTTCCAACTTTTGCTTAGCAGTGGCTGAAACTCTAATAGTTTTCAGACTTGAGAATGTAAAAACTAGAGAAAAACAATCAAAACTCTAGGTGTTTTTAGCTTGATAGCTGGAAATTTTACCAAGTTAACTAAGGGCAAAAGGATAATTTAGTGTATCTGTGCACTGTAGAAGTGAAGGTGAGCTCCCTTCTTTACTTTGGTAAGTACAGATCCACTATATATTACTAGCCTTGCTGTCACACGTTTCATTAAGAGAGTGAAAGTGTGCAAATAATAAGGGAGAATCAAATTCTGGCCTGCTTAGGATAACTTCAGTAATTATATCATTTCTGCTTTTCTTCTGAATTTCCTTGCTGACAGCTTGTATTACAAATGTCAAGTAAAAAAGTGGTTCCCCAGGAATTTCTAAGACTATTGGAAATGGGAATCATTGCAATGTAAAATCCATTGTCATTAAACTACAGCTCAATAACTGATAAATCCCACTATTATGGAAATTTGTGGTTCCAGTATCGGAGGGAAATTGTTAGTAATTTGCTAGTCTGCTTCAAGCCTAGCCAGTTAAATGAACAGCTATAGTTTGTTGCTCCATGCACAGCCTCTTACAATTTCTGCCCAGTAAACTTAAAAGGTGGACACTCAAAATGAAAATGTGAATGAATGAAATCAAGTTCCCAGCACCAGCTAGGCAGTAAAAGACAGCTGTAGTTCTGATCACTACAAACTAAGATCGATGACATTTTAAAAGTAACTTGAGCCATTAAGGCACAATTGCCTTTGACTGGATGTAAAATTAGTATATTAGATTCCTGTCTTGTTCAATGTCTCTTAAATGAACAAGCTTTAAATACATTGCTTTTTATATACTACACTTTTGTTTCCCTTTATGTAATGGATTATTCGGAGCACTTTCTTTGGGTTAGTTAGTCAGATGGAATTAATTTTATTTCATAAACACATTCACATAGGAAGATGTGTGTTTTTATACTGAACATTAATGCAAATACATGCACTCTATCTAATTCAAGGAGACACTGTTGTGTTAGAGCTCCCATGCTAATCTGCAGCTTTGCTCTGGCCCCTTTATGCAAAGTCAAAGTGAAGAAAAGGTATAAAGATGTTCAATAGTCCCTGGCAATAGCAACAGGGGAAATCCTCTGACCATGCACAGCAGAAAGCAGCCATGAAACTGTTCTTTGAGTACTTTATGCAAGTTTTACCATAGAAATAGTAAGTGTAGGACCTGACAGACATATATCCAAGATTATACAGAGTTTTAGGGTAAGTCTGCATTACGCAGGGCACCCCCCGGGAGATGACTTGAGCTGAAATATTCCCAGAGCTGCCAAAGTTATGTGGGCTCCAGGGCAGGCTGAAACATGCAAGTATTTAAGCCCTATTTCAATGATCTGATCTCACTTTCAGAGCCTTGTGGTTCTGCCTAACTGTGGACAGCAGAACGAAGATCACTATTATTTTTTCTCCCCATCTTCCCCTCCAAACCTCCTCACCCCAGGGATCTAGGAAGAAGAAGAAAAATCAACCTGCTGCAGTGTGTTATGTAACTATTTTTTTCTTTTCCTCCAGATGAAGTGGTGTTGATCCTTTCCTTTTTTTAACAGGCTGGCTTGCCAGCTGCTTGCTTCCTCACTTTTATTACAAGCTTCTACCACTTTAATCAGATCTTTTCACTGTGCTGCATCATTCTCTCACTTTAGCCTGTGAAGTTTGTTCCAAGAGGACTTCATTCATTTTAAACAAATTGACTGCTTTCTGCTTTAACCAGACTGAAGTTCTGATTGTGTGTTGTTTACCCATAGTATGAAGGGGAAAAACTCTTTTTTGTTTGGGAGAGATCAGAGGAGATCATTTAGCCTGAACTATTTCCACTCCCAGGACTGAGACTTACTTAGGTAAACTTTCTGACACGTGCAACATCACTTTTTTAACTCATTTGCATTTTTTTCTCTGTCTTTTCAATATCATCCCTCCCCCCTCAAATATCTATATTATATGTGACTACCCTCAGATGTGGTTTATTTGCTGCTACAAACAGTTAAAGATTCTATGACAACCCATATTATTTCTTCATTCATTGCAGGCACAAGGTCGAATATTTTCAAAGTTTCACTGTTTTTCAGCTGAGAGATTTCCATCAACACAGCCACTTTCTAAGCAGCAACAAACATTTGAAAATCTAAGGCTTCTGTGTAGCAACCAGAGTTACTTGTAAGAGGTGCTTCACGGCCCATTAACAAATCTGTCATATATGACTTGCTTTTAATTAAATATTGATAAGTATTTAGACTTGGTGCAACATTTCAAGCTAATATGGAAAAATCCTTTTAATATGCATAACAGATAAACATACATTACACTGCTCCCCCCTGCACTTCTGACTGGATGAAGATGACAGACAAAATGTAAAGGTTGTTCAGCTCTTGGTGACAGTTGAATCCCCACTGTCTTTATCAGCATTATAATTAAAGATGCCAGTTAATGTCAGCAATGGTTTATGTGGATAGTGGTTTATACACTCTGGGATTTTAATTCCCATGAGGGGAATCACTAACGTGTTTCACCATAGTTTATCAGTAGGGTTTTCTCCTGAGTTTGAATCCACTCTTGAACAATTAAGAAGTCTGTAAGTTTCACAGTTCAATACCAGCCTTATGCAGTTCAATAAATAAATAGTTTTCCAATGGAATGGTTCTCATCCTAGAAGAATTTCATTACATACTGCATACTCCTTTCTGCATGACAAGTACCCCTCAAGATCAGGTCTCCCTGGAACACTTGCCCATAAGTTAATTGTCTGCATGTGATCACCATGCCTGCTAAAGGGTGTCACATGACATAGATGGTCAATGCCGTAGCATGGTGGAAAAGCAGGAAATTCCTTTCTGTGAAGCAGTAGCCTGTGTATTTGGAGATTCTTTCACTTTTAGGCCTGCCTTTTTTCATTAGCCATTTAATAAGTACTTGTAACTACTGAGCTAAAACATTTCTTTTATTGCTCAAGGAAAAAAAAGAAAGATAATGTGCTGACTGTCAAGTTGAGTGCACTATTTAAGACTTCTTTTCAGTTTTTTAAGAACACATTTTGGGCTCAGGAGACATTCAACAGAATCAGCAAATTCTGACAAGTATGAATGATTCACTTACACTGTATTTTTCTGTTGTGTGCTGCTCATTTCTTCTGATGCTCAATTTTACTGGCAAAATTGTCTTTGAAGAGTACAAATGAACCATTACCTGGATGTACAACATCCTTGGTATTGCATCTTTGTATGAATGGATTATTATACTTCTAACAGTGATTTCTTCTAAATTTGTTTTTCTTGACGATATACAATCTCACTCAAGTATTTTTCTTCCTGAATTAGATACAGAATTTAATGAAAGAAAAACATTAACAAGTTATTTTCTATCACTTATAGCATTTTATCACAGAATCATAGAATCATTTCTGTGTTCAGTTCAGGGCTCCTCACCACAAGAAGGATGTTGAGGCTCTGGAGCGAGTCCAGAGAAGAGCAACAAAGCTGGTGAAGGGGCTGGAGAACAAGTCTTATGAGGAGCGGCTGAAAGAGCTGGGGGTGTTTAGCCTGGAGAAGAGGAGGCTGAGGGGAGACCTTATTGCTGTCTACAACTACCTGACATATCCTCCCCCTCGCCCCCTAGAAGCTGCTGAAGCGGGCTCCTGCTTTACCGAGTCATCGATGTGGAACGGAACCTGACAGAGGTCTGGTGGCCACTCCATATCAGTGTCCATCTCAAAGCCCATCTGTGCAGCAAAAATAAGTCTGGGAGAATGGGCGATTATGTCTCTGCCACTCATTTTGCCTATCAGAATGATTAAACTGGCCCATGAGACCCCCTCTCCCACATACCAACGCAGGTGTGTGGATATGCATCCTAACTGTGAAACCAAACAAGATTCAGAAGTGGTCCTCAAAACCAAAACTATTAATAAGATTTATGAGTTCCTCGCTATGGGAATATCCTGATTTGCAACCGTAGAATTGTCTGGATTCATACACACTGGTGGGGGCTGCGCGGCAATTCATTGTTTCTCAGACCACTGGCACTACTGATAAGATTGGGCAGACTGGGACCCCAGATATTCAGAAAAAACTATAAAAGACTGACAGGAGCAAGCAGAAATCGGAGCTCCCTCTCAGCTGGCCTGAGACCCCTCTACCCCCACCCACGGCATCGTTTGCAACCCATGGACACTGACTCAGAGCATTTGCACAAACTTCACTCCCAGCAGCTTCGAGGAAACATCTAAAGACTCTATCACTGAACTCTGTACAGGTTGTATGGTCCTTCCCAAACCCTCATAGGATACTAATTTTAGTCTAAACTTAAGCTTATATTCTTGACTTAGAATTGTAACATTATAGGTAATAAACTGAATGTTTAAACACAGTTCTGGGTCCTACTCTGTCAGCCTTTCGGGGTGTGACAATACCTGAAAGGAAATTGTATAGAGGAGGGAGATGGCCTCTTCTCCCAAGTGACAGGGGACAGGACAAGGGGGAGTGGCCTCAGGCTCCACCAGAGAAGGTTCAGGCTGGACATCAGAAAAAAATTTCACAGAAAGGGTCACTGGGCACTGGCAGAGGCTGCCCAGCGAGGTGGTTAAGTCACTTTCCCTGGAGGTTATTTAAAAGACAGGTGGATGAGGTACTGAGGGAAATGGTTTAGCGATTGATAGGAATGGTTGGACATGATGATCCTGGAGATCTTTTCCAACCTAGTAGTTCTGTGATTCTTTGATTCTGTGATAGAATCATAGAATAGTTTGGATTGGAAGGGACCTTAAAGATCATCTAGTTCCAATCCTCCTCATGTCTTCATACCTCATCCATAGGAATAGCACTCTTCTCTCACCCCTAAGCTTACAGACATCAGCAACAGCAGTATTGTACAACGTAAGCATATGGAAAATGCAGCTCTGGAAACATTTAACTGTAACAACAGTTTCAATTGAGTTACTTATTGAGTCTGATATGTAAAATCTGGTCCTGACAATTTGCTCAGGAATATTTTCGGACCTGTGGTGCTTGACAGAGGTCCTGTACACTGAAATATTTCCAAGTGCTGTTAGTAATATATCATGTAGTTCTATACCTGTCTTCCTCCAGTGAGGAAACTGTTGTTTTTAAAGAAATGATCTCTTATGTCATCATCAGTGGATTCTATTTTTTCACCTACATACCATATGGTTTTGAGTTATACCAAATTAAAAAATCCTGTAGTTTTAGGTCTGCTTTCACAGTATAAGCACTGGCTGGAGGTAAATTCAGGTCTGTAGATGTTTTCTGTTGTCAGGGCTCATATTGACAGAAGCAACACTTATTACTGTGAACACTTTTTCCAGTAGTCAGTTCCGCGTTGTTAGTTTGTGGAACTCTGTCTTGAGATGTAAAAAGGCCTTACTTAATTGCCAAATCTCCGAGCAGCAAGTAGTCTTTATAACAGTTTCAAAACCCCTGCACATTTTTGTTCTTCTGGCCTGCTTTGCATCACCTTACATTAAGAAAGTAAAACAACACAAAACTGAAATTAAACACTAATACACCAAAACAATAAAAAACGCACACACACAAAAATCATAAAGGCCCCAAGATACTTCAAGAGGTAAAGAAAATAAAGCAAAAGAATAAACGCTATTTAAGCCTTAATTTGTATTTGAGAGTCACATAAACATTAGGCAAAAAGGGAGAGCATGAATATATCTAATAGTTCAGTAAGGCATAATGGTAATATTGGTCTATCTAGCAGCTTTTACAGAGCAAGGCAGATGAAAGAAGCTCATAGGAAGCAAAATGTGTTATAGCAATTTTTTAAGAGAGCTTAAGATTCCTGCCTATTCAGTAAAAATAAAATTTACTCGTTGATGCTGAATAGCATCTGTAAAGTAGAAGACTTTTCAGCAAGAGAAGATGAATACTATGTTTTCAAGAACATGTTGATTACTGCAGTGACAAGAGAGGTTAACCAGTGAAACTGTTGTACGTTGATTTTTCTGAATCCTCATCATGAGACTGTGTGTTGTGCCTCTGCAAGAGGTATTTGAACACATGCAACATTCACTACTGGGTCTTTATTTTCCTCAAATATGTAAGGTATAAACAGTTTGTTTCCCTATTCTGTGCATGTAGAATTGAAAGGTAGGCTAGATTAAGAGTCTTTCCCAAGGGCATAGAGGAAGACTGAAACCAGCCATTGCTCTTGTCAACTGGCGCACCATTTATCAGGTTGCTGATTAAGTGGAGGGTCTTACATTCTATTATTGGTGATGCTGGTCTGACAAGAAGGATGCATTAGTCCTGGTAAGACAGCATACAAATGAACCATGTTAATTTAAGTACCATCAGAAACACAAGACAGAAGGAAGAAAATCAATGCTTTGTTTTATACTAAAGAAAAAATCAATGAAAAAAGAAATGGTATTTTCTAAGATCTCAGAAAATGTCTCGGACAATGGGGAATAGTTAGAGGGAATTAAAACTATTTAATATAAGTTGCTGATGTCCTTTTAGAGAATGATGGTCTAGAGCTTTCATTCTGTAATAAAAACCTGAGTAAAATCCCAAAGTACAAATTTGTGAGAAGCAAAAAATATCAAGTAAAGGTTGGTAGTTGTTGTGGGTTTTAGTTGGTTGTTTTTTTTTCTTCTTAAATTAAACTGGCAACAAGTTTCAATGATTCTCTGAACATTGCAGAAAAGATGCTCATAAATAAAATTTAAAAAATCAAAAATATACAGCAAATGACAGGCTACATGTAATTCCCAAAAAAAGACATGGTAGGTTTATGTAAGAAAACTGCCAGAGGTCAGTTTCTAGGCTTGTTTTTTTCTGTTTCTTACAGTAGCCCATAGGAGATGGCGAGGGAAAAAATGTAGAAACAGGTCAAAAATGGAATAGGTCTCACGATGTTGACTTTTGCTCTTGGAAGTCTCCAATTTAGAGACACCCTGTATCAGAGGTTGCATCTGAACCATACTATTTAATAGTCTTTGACATCACTTTCATAATTTTTGAACTGTTCTTTAAAGACAATGTTCTGTCAAAAATATCCCAACATTTAAGTAAGCATTATATTTAAAAATCAGTGGGTTTGGGTTACTTTAAACTTATTTATTTATCATTCGGTACCCCTACATCTTACAGCACGACAAATGCTGAAAAAATTGTTCTTTTAGCTCTTCCTCAATGTAGTTTTTTGGTTAACCAACAGAATTCTGTTTCTCCTTGCTCCCAAAAGTAATTTCTTTGTTAAACTGTTGTGGTCTTTGATATTTATTTTCTCTGAAATATAAATCATTCAATGCTTCTACATATAGTTTTGCTCTGTTTATCTTCATAGGTGATTTTAGTACCGTACATAACATTTGGGATATGAATTTATACAGTGTCATACTGACAGTCTTCTATTTGTTTTTTGTTCCTATATTTCTTTTTCTTTTTTTGACTGCCAGTGAGATTTCAAATACCTACAAGCAGAGCCTCAGGTGTCTTTCCTAAGTGATAATACACCTGATGTTGAGTCCTTCAGGTATTTGCCCTTTCATTTAGTGTTGTTTGTCACACTATATGAAACTTTGTCAAGCCTCTTTTCACCCTTCCTCAGGATGTCTTTTATGACAGTGAAAAAAAGAGCTGCCCCCAGGGAATGCTGCCACTCCTGCCTGTCCGTGTTCTTTCCTGCCTCTCAGTTAGTGTTCTGTACGCAGACAGACCTTTCTCTCTTATCACAGTAGTTTAATTATTTTAGTCCAGTTCACTAGCAGATTGTTCTTTGACAGATTTCTATGGATTTATTTTTCAGAGAATTTTAAGAGATTTGTGTGGCAAATTCATTCCTGATAATAACACATTTGCCACCTATTTATATATTCCTGTATGTATTATTGGCTAAAATAATTTGCATATCAGATGAATCAGACTTCCTGATCTACATGAACTTTTGGATGTCTTTAAAAAATTATGAAACTGGCTATAAAAATACCATATATTTCTCTGACAGCAATGCAAATATAAGTGTTATACTGACCACACTACTTAACAGTTACCAATTGCATATTTAATTCCTTTAGAATTCTTGGAATTCTATTAAATATCTTAGAACTCTATTCTGATGGTTTATTAAGAATTCTGTTTACTTGTTGAAGAGGCTTTCTTGCCAACACTTCAGTTTTGGCCATAGTTTCATAAACTAGTAGCCTGTATAGAAAGACTCTGACATGGAAATCTACCTAAGGCTGTCTATTTCATGGCAATAAAATACAATTGCTTTGATTTTTCTACCTATAGTTTTATGCCCCCTGACTGCTCCTACTGTATCTCATATTCTATGTGGCATTTTACTAATTTTCTCATTTCTAATGTTTTGGAAAACATTCTTAACAGATTTGAAATGTTTCACAAAGTGTTCCTAAAAAAATATTTTTTCTAGTCTGTCATGTGCTGGATTTATTTAACTTGCCAGTTGTATATTTTTATATTTTATAATGTCTCTGTGTATGTATATAATATAAATATATTGTGTTAATGTAACCCTATAATACATTCTGTATTCTATAATTTTATTATATTTTATTGAAGTTCTACATTTATACTACAAGTTTCATATTTCCTTCATTTGAACACAATTTCAAACTTTGAAGTAGCCTACTAATTCTGCTAACCTCCTTTACTTTGCTATTGAAATAATGCTTTATTTTTCTTGTTCTAGTAATTTCTTCTTGATGAGCAATCTTGGTTTAGTCTGGGCAAACAAAATAATGTCTTTAAACAGTTGTTCTGATATCTGAGAGCACCCTTTCCACTGCTTCTTTCAGTCCCTCTTTTGAAACTAAATGTTATGTGGTGGATGTTTTGGCATTTTAAGTATGGTGACAGAGAGGGTCATTGTCAGAAACACATTCAGCAGGTTCAGTGTTGCTTGGGATTAAATTTTCCTTTTCTAAATTCTTATTGTTTCAAGAAATAATCTAACATAATACACAAATCCATTTTAATGTCTAAAAATTTAGTCTGGGATTAATGACTTCTTTATAACTTCAAAATCTCTTTTCTGAGTTGTCGCAGCAACTTTACAGTTCATCACTGTGGACTAGCTGGAATTGCTTTTTCCCCTAATGCTTTACTTTGCTTTATTGATGCAGGATTTCATCTACCATTTTATTGCTGGGTTTTTTCAGTATAAGACACCATGCAATGGCTTTCGGTCATCTTCTCTTTTTAACACTTACACTACTTCCTTCCTACACAGTCAGCTTTCTAGAACATCTGTCTATATAGTAGACTGAATAGGCCCCAGCACAGATGTTTATTTCCATCCATTCTGGAAAACAATGCTTTATTCCTGCCCTTTTTCCTTATGTTTCAGTCCATTACTGGTTCCTGAGAGTGTCTCCCCTTTCACTCAGTCTTAGTTTAAGTCTTTTGGAAAAGGCTTTTAAAAGTTTTCTTCCCTCCAAATTAGTGTTATCAGCTGAATCACATTCATCACTTCTTTTCCTCAAAGAAGGCCAACAGATTTGCCAGGCATAAATAATTTGCTTAACTCTCCATAGTAAATTAATTTGCTTATATGTCTATTCTTTTTATTCTTGCCTATTGTTTGATCCAGTACATGTCAGACTTTCTTCTACAGATTTTCACATTATGTCAAGTTTTTCTGCTGCCTCTGGAGCCCCATGAACCCCTTAAAGAAAGTTCACATTACATTCTTCTGATACCAAGGGTGATGTGAGAAATAGCACATTGCTGTTATAGTTCAGTATTAGGCTAGAACTCATGTAGTTTGTTTCAAAGACATGTCTAGATTTCTATTTCCTTTGCAAAACTGAAATACTTTACCCTCCAGTGAAAGGAATGAAGGAATAGGATGTACTGGGTCATCCTGTTATGGTCCGTACCAAGCATACACATGTACTGGCACATACACGCACTCTTGGGTTGTACCTACAGTTTGAATAATATGAAAAGAAGGGAGCAGGGCACAAAATGAGGAAGATGAGAAGATTCATTCTATTCTTTCTTTACATGCACACAGGAGTAAATATGTTGAAACAGCTGAATAAACCCAACATTTTAGCTAAGCCTAGAGCCTCAAAGAACAGTGGAGGAGAAAAGGTCTAGTAGGTCTACCTTGAGCTAGAAATAAAAGTAAGAAACAGAAGTGATTCTTTTCTCCCACAATGAAAGCTTTATGATAGAGTTCTACATTGTGCTGGAAGGAGATTTTAGTAAGAAGTTTCTGTCAAAGAGTCCTGATTGATTAAATCAGACTGAATGCAGTCATGGAAGTGTAGCTACTGGAATTTTCATCAGGATTTATTTGTGAGGCAGTAAAATAACTGTTACTCAGTGGTTGGAGCAATTGCATAAGATGCAAGAAATCTTCATGTTAATGTTTTACTGCCCTTGCAAGCTGCTAGTAAGTCGGTCCCAGTGGGTGATCGTTGGTGCATGTTTTCTTTCCTCCACATTTACGCAAGCAGTCCTTGATTTGGAGAGCGATGTTGAGGTCTATAACTCATAAATACAAGGCTGGACAAAATTAAGATGCAGCACTGAGTATGTTACTGAAGAGGCTTCGGGGAATGAAAATTAGATGCTCTGAGATGTCATTCAGCCCTTCACCACCAAATGCAAGTTAATATAAATTATTTAATTTTATCACAATTCAACTTTCTACTAAAAGAGAATAGGAAACGTTATTATACATCAGTGATCCAGCAACACTGCAGAAGTCTCTCTTAGATGTGTTCTCCCTGCTGAATTTATCTTTTCACATTCTGCCTTTCATGGTGTGATGATCTCAAATTCTAAATAGGTACAGTAAACCAGAATATTGGGCTAGTTCAATGAATTAATACAAGATATTTAAACCATGCTTTTCTATGAATTTACATACCTGTCAAAAAACAATGGCTTTTGTGCAAACAATGTGATGATGCTTAAATTCCAGCCCAGGTCTCCCCGTGAAATTTGCCCACTGGCCCTCTACCTTCTTCTCGCTTCCCTGCCTTTATCCTAGGCAGGCCACTTGCTGCATTGACAGAGTAAATCTCCAGGCAGAGCTGAAACATCTTTTATTTTTCATTCTAGGGAGTGTTTATTGTGTGTGTGAGGGAAAAGACTGAGGAAGGAAGGGGATTTTTTTGTTCAGTTTTTGTGGATCTTGTGGGGTTTTGTCTAGTTTCCTTTTAATGTTTAAAGTATGGATGACATCTTCAGATCTATTTCCCAAATTCTTCTTAGATGACTGGAGCTAAAATAATTTATTATTCCTTTCTGCTAGTTCTGTTCTGTTTGTGAAAAAAACAAAGTTGTGATACCCCAGCAAGCTGGACAAAGTGCTCCAGCTTTGTGTGTATTACCTCTTCTTCCTGATGCAACATCAGTGCAGCTGACAAAATATTGCCTACATCTGTGCTGAGATTTGACCTAAGGGTTGTCATCAAGCATTGATATAATTGGCTGTTTGGCTTTGGCAGCCCTTTTCAGCAGTTGTTACAATTAACCCTGGGGACTGAGGGCTCCTCACTACAGCACACCAATAAATTTCTCTGCTCTAGACATTTAAAACAAGTTTCTTCTTGAATCACCTACTGGAACCTCTGTTGAAGATGAAGAAGAATAGTGGGATTCATTTGCCATAACTCAACCACAAAATAATAAAACATTTCTAATAATTCAGGAGACTTTCAATGTCCAGCTGCCAAATGGCAAGTAACAGAGAGTAACATTTCTATCCATGTAGCTTCTTATATCCTATGGTGTGTTTGGCAGTCTTGAGCTGCTGCAAATAAGGGCAAAATGTAATTCTTTAATTTGAACCCAAGTTCCTAGGAAGTTAATCTCAGCAGGCACACATCAAAGAGTAGCATTTTCCTGTGTCATCTGAGCACTGCAGCACAAAAGAGCACAGAAATTAAATTACAGTTGTGATCTGTGCAAAGTAAACTCTAAAAAGCAACATAGAATACCAAACCTGAAAACCAAACACATGAACAAAGGCAGCAAAGGAAGCTGTGAACATATTCTCATTAAAACTTTCTTCTATGAAAAGCCTGAGTCAACCTATCAAAGAAATCCCATTAGTATCAAAACAAGAGCAGAGATACAGACCTGGTGAACCACTACTGGATTTTTCCTTCTGCTTCAGGGATTTTTCTTCCATCTGCAACTCACCATGGATTTGTTTAACAGCAGGAACTGTTTGTTTAAAACCTCAGGTGTGCCTCATATTTTATTTTTCCAAAAGCAGTTATAACCTCTATTTTTCTAAAGAAAAATTAATCCCAGCTGAGAGGAAAGCATTGGAGAAGGAAAGACGCTGTTCCCCCACACACCTTATCTCATTCATTTTTTAATTGAAAAAGTAGAAAAGTTCTGAGAGCCTATTCTTATGTGTTTACTCCATAGTTAAGGTTTCACAAGCCAAAAAAAAAAAAAAAATGTGTTTGAAAATAAACTTCAGGCAAAAAGCTCGGAGAAGGAGAGTTGAGAGTCTGTTCCGTAATCAACCATCTCACTTCTGTGGAAAGTGCAGAAGTGTTTTTCACTAGGCTTTTAGCCAAAGATAGTGAGCTCATATTAGTAACATATTTGTACTCTGGAAGAAAACCTACCTAGGGGTCTGAACTATAGAGGTACCGGTCACCTGCAGCTGTGATCAACTTCAATGGGAAGTAGATGTCTCTGTAGATCAGAATTTACTGGAACAGAAATTCAGCCTCAGGATAAAATGAGACTTCTAAAAGAAATTTAATTTACAGAGAGAAATGTGATTGCTTCGAGTAGTTGTGAGCTACTATGTAAGGATCTCTCCAAAGGCCCCAGCCAGTTTTTGGTGAACAGGTGGCAAGGGCACCTGCTATTGTGGATACAACTCATATCAATTTTTAGTCTCCTTAATTAAAAGAAAAACAAAACAACACAATGTTGGAACAGATATAGGAGGAAAATGAAACTCCACACAATATCAGGCACAAAAGAGTGAATGGCATGATAGCTTTAGCTCTAAGGAATATCTTAGGTTCCTGGTTCTTCAAATGGTCTTTATGTAGAAGTTACTGGTGTAAAACAAAAATCAATTTCTTGAATAAAAGTTCTAGAATTCATTTCAACAGTCCATAAAAATTGTAAATGTGCAAATAAACACCTGTTCTTGAATCTGTCAGGAAAAAGAAATTTAAGTGGATCCTTGCAATTAAAGGAAGACAAAAGATAACATGAGGAAAAAATGAATTGCAGTTGCCCAAGTTTCAGAAATTAAACAGCTAGTGAAACAAAGCTCATTTCAATGTAAACACCTAGATTGCTTTCTCAGTTGATAGTTATTTTGGAGAAAAGAGTGCAAGGGACTGAATTTTGATTAGGAGCCAACTAGAAGAACTGGGCAGTGTTTTTGTGGGCCAGATCTTCAGAATTCCTGGATATCCACTTGTTTCCACTGTGATACTTTCCACATCATTCAGAGCAGTTCAGTGTCCAGTAGGCTGAGGTCCTTTGACAAATTGACTCCTTGTTATTTTACTTACTGGCTTGGCTAACTAGGATTGTGGAAAGGCTTCCTGAGTTTCAAAGGTACCAGATGTATTAATCTTTTTTTTTTTTTTTTCTCTATTTCTGCTGCTGTTCCTAGGCAAAAGCTGAGGTATAAACCTGTATGAAATTGCCATATTGGTTCAGCAGCCCAAATCTGCTTTGGGGTCAGGAATAATTTTAGAGCCTCATTAACTGTAATGGGGGAAGGGTGTATTTTGAAAGTATTTAAAGGCAAA
Source organism: Clamator glandarius (assembly GCA_033459285.1). NCBI lineage: Eukaryota > Metazoa > Chordata > Aves > Cuculiformes > Cuculidae > Clamator > Clamator glandarius. The sequence goes on along the minus strand of JAUNZM010000245.1, from coordinate 5,000,150 downwards.
AGCTTAACACTCTGTGAGGATCACCAAGTTTGGGCTGATTAGTTCGGGCAAACCAATTTATGGCTGATTCAGTTTAATATCCTTACAGGTTTCCAATAACAATTTTACCCCTAGAGCAAACACACCTTTTGGGTTTTTTTTCCCCTAGATTTATTGGCAGTTCTTAGTCTATGACCTCTTTTTTAAAACCAAATTTAACAGGCTTTGCAGAAGTAGTAGCTGGCTCCGTAGAGCACAAGGCCCTGTTCACATGAAAATTTATTTGGGTCACATTTATAGGATATTTTCTAGGGTTAGATTTCACAGGACTCTTAGAAGAAAACATACCTCAAATCCAATCTTCTTCTAAGATGCTGACCAGCATTAGATGATGATTGCTTACGATTTCCTGCTGGAGTTGTTCTGCTTTCACAGTGGTGACCAGGTCCTCATCTCTTCTCCAACACAGCATTTCATATGTATAAAGCAGAACAGCATTAAGTGAGAAACTGATCACCAGTAGCCTGGTACTTAGGGAAGTTAGGGCCATGAGGCTAAAAGTACTGAGGCAGTGGAGGAAGGGAACTTGTAGCCCGCATAGTGTTTGGTCCATGATTTACTGCTTCCTAGTGTCACAGGGAAGGTTTTTTTGTGAGCATCTAAGCTGTAAATTTCTTCATTGATCTTGCAAACATCTAATCTAAAAAGTCAATTATTTACCAGACCCTGCCTTTAATAACTCTCAAGTACTACTGTGGATAGCCAGGGACATTGCATTGTTCCCCCTTATCTTCTTCCAGCAAATAGTTACTGACCTGCTGTATGACTTCAGCCCACTCATTTCTCCTCTCCTTTCCCTTCTTTCCTGGTCAATGGAATATGTATGGTTCTAGTGATACCAGGAAATCCATTAAGTGCTTGCTCAATGCTTGCATATGGGGTACTCAGTTGCATCTGGTATTTCTGTGTCTTATGTTCAAAGACTAGTAGCCTAAATCATGATTTCTAAGCTATGCAACTTTTTTTTTCATTACAGAGAAAACTATATCACCAGCCTCTGTAACTGCAGCAGGTTCTGAATGTAATCTTTTAAAATAATTAGAACTAAAGACAGAACACCCAGGAATCTGCAATTCATGAAACTTAAAATGTGTTACAAATTATAATTTGCCCAGTTTTTACAACTATGGCATTATCGAATATATATAAATTAATTTTAAGGCCTTGCTGGGCCTTTAATTTAAAAAGAACAACAAAATAATCCATTACTTACCTATTACTGTATCAGAGGAACTTACACGGAGGACACAGGAACTTTTACAGTAATGTAGGGAAGGGTAATGACAGAAAAGCTAAAGGTTTTGAACACCAGAATTAGCAGATTTTCACAAGCTCATGAAATACTTTGTTCATTTTTCCAACACAGTAACAATGTGGAAACTAAAAATTATAGTAGTGCATAATTTGGCTTTGCAAAAGGGAAGAACAGGGTATAATATCAGACTACGTTCACAGGAAAGATTGTGTATTTAAATGTTTCATGATATTTTGTGTGTGTCCTTGTGTATGTACATGCACAAATGTTTTGTTACCTCTTTTCAAGCAAAAAGACACAAATATCAAGTAAAATTGTGAGCCATGATTAACATCTTTTTCCTCAGACTACTGAAATTGTGGTGAAAATAGGTGCATTGAAATCCATTTATAATCATTCTTATGTGCTGTAATTACAATCACAAAATACTGCACTTTGAATAGAGAGTTATTTTTTCCTCAGAATAAGTCCATAAGCACAGTTCCTGAATTGAATCCTCCTCTCCCTCCAAAGGTTTCACTATGCAATTTTTAATATTGTTTAACTATTCTGATTAAGATAGTAATAACACATCTGCATTTCTGAAGTTTTTATTTGCAAAAAAAACCATTAGAAATACAACAGACATGTAAGAATTGAGAAGTGTTTTAGAGCAGTAGATTTTTAGAAATCTTGTATACATAAACGCAGCACATTACTTCCCTCTCTCTTTCATGGACCTAGAAGGAAACTGTTACTGAGGTGGAATAAGTGCATTAGAGTCTCCTCAGAGCTGACAGGGCAGAGAAATTCATTTCATCAAAGAAAGAGAGGTTTTCTGAGTTAGCTTAAACAAAACCAGTCTTCTATCCCACATTTTGGAACAAGTTTTATTATGGACACTTTTAGTTAAGTATATTTAAATTTTTTTTAAAAAATATTTTTGTTCTATTACATTTACATTTACATTTATATTTACATTTACTTCATTTACATTTACTTCTAAAGTTTGAATCTTCCACTGGTCTATAGTCATTTTGGTTTTGTCTTACACGTAATAAACAAATTATAAAATAGAAAAAATTATTTATTTCCTAGCATGACATGTAGAAAGGGTCCTTGCACTGAAGAGCTTAAACTCTAAATCACAGTTTTTTAAAGTTTTGTTTTCGTGCATGCAAAGCAGAAAGAAATAATTTTGTAACATATCATTATCTGTGATAAACTGAATAATTTCAAAATGATTAGTGAAGACATGATTGTAACTACAGCTTGTGTAATACTTATTCAATAACTACTTATCAGTCAGCTAACGAACTATCAGACTAGTGCAAAAAGAAAGAACTGGAGAAGTACATGTTCAATATCCTTTGACAAGTGGCATAAAGAAAGCAGAAAAAATAAGAAAGAAAAGATGAAAGATAACCTAGTTTAAAAATAGTTATGGAAACTTGCATTTTTGTTTTGGTTTTGTTGTTTTGATTTTTTTAAGAGTTGTTTAAACTCCATATTTGTAATTCAGCCTTTCAAACACACATGATTTGTTAGAGTAATATGTACCTTGGCTTTGTCTCTCTCTTTTGGTCTTCAGACTGACTGCTATTTGAAGGCCTTATTTTATATGGCTGGACTAATACTATTGCGTAAATTGCTACCTTTCAAAGGCTGTGATGTGAACCTGCTTGAACAACTGCCACTTTAGCACCACAATAAAAAATACCTTTCATATAACAACTCCCTTCCCTTCTGCAGGAATAATGAAACGAAGCAAAATAAAAAGGCATGACCATCTATTTTCCTAGACGAGTCATGCTTTGGGAACGTTTTCTCTCCTCTGAATTTCTGAAATTTTAGAGCTGCTGAGCTGAGGTGAGCACATGTGAAGTGTTGTTACCCCTTGAGCATGCCCTGTCCTCACCCAGGGCTCAGTAGGCACTCTTACTGAAGCCAATCTTGCTGTCATGTGAGATTTTCTAAACACTCTCCCCTCAGCTCCCCTGTTGCATTGAGGATCCTCTCCTGCCCCTCACCTGCCCTGTCCAGCCTGGCTCCTCAGATTCTCATAGAGCTTACTCCTCTTTTCTCTCCCTGTCTTCTCACTGAAGACAGACATCGCTACAGGATTCGTCTTTTATTGAAATAGGAATGATTTGGCATGCTCCCTGCATGGAATCACCTGAAGGGATAGGTGTGTTAGGTGATCTGCTGGTGTGTGTGGGCAACATGCCTATGGTGGAGTGAGTATATTCATATTCTTACTTCTGTATATACTAGGCTAATAATGGTTGTCTTCAGTGCTCTTAGATGTCAAGATTAAGACTCTTTAGCTGCAAGGTTTGGGGTTTGGATTGACAGTAACCAGGCAAACCACTGGTTTAAACTTCATAAAAGATATATCTTATGTTTGGTTTCCCATCTTTCAGACTATGCCTTGTCTCAAAAAAGTATTTTTCAAAATTTCAGCCCTCCTAATCTTGTGGAGTAGATGTTTAATTAAGTTTTCCTGACTAATAGCCATCTGTCTTCAGCAAGGATGCCCAGTATCATTGTCTTAAGCCTGGTCTAATGGAGACAGTCATCATACCAGTTTAATTTAAGTCATATCTTGCCAGCACAATTTTTATTTCAGCTGATGCATTCCTTTTTGTTTTACGTTCAGTTGCTACCTAGGAAAATTAAGCCAATTTGTCATAAAATTAAGCTAAAACCAACACAGACTGCTCTATGCACGTGACAGCTCTAATTTAACTAATGCAAATTTCTCATCTGCAGACAAGACCCAGAAGAAGGAGAAGTGTCTTGAACAGGATGCAGAGTTTGATTCTCACCCAGAGACATCATTGCCTTTCTTGCTATTGCTTAGAGGGAGAGTAGGGTGAGGAAACCTGGACCTGTGGTTTTCTGCTGCGGGCTTGTAAGTTATATTGGGAGTATAAAACTCACATTAAAGACATTGTTAAAAGCAGCCTTCAAATAATAGGTTCAAATGTTTCTCTCTTCTAGTTCAGAATTCTCACTGAAGAAAACACCAAATATTTTTTTTTTTTTTCAAATCTGCTCTTTGACCATGTGGACTATATCTATTACAGTTTGATACTATGACACTAATGAAATAGTTCTGCAAAGGACCTAATATCAGATACCATCCATCACCTAATATACCAATGAATCTGAATAAACTGAGGCTAAAATCAAATGAGAAATCTTTTAGATAGAGAAATGAGTGTGTTTACCTCTTACTTTGCCCAGAAGGCTGATATAAGTACCAGTTTGTTGCTATGAAAGTGTCCTGAGGATTTGCCCTTCTTGTTACACAGCAGTATCTAGAACTTTCAGTCCTTGCTAATCTCCCTGCCACATAATTAGATCTGGGAGAGGCAGAGCTCCTATAAAGGAGTCCTGGATGCTGAAGATCTCAGATTTTGCACCAAAGTTTCACCTGGGAACATGTGAAAATATCAGAAGCATAAATTGGTTCTTTCCTCTTTATCACTGTAATAGCATTGCCTTCCCAAGTCCCCTATTTCCTTCTGTCTTGCTCTTGCCACAACAAGCTGCTTCTTGACAGCAAAGATTACATGCTTGTAAACTCAAAGAAAGGAAGGTTGTTGACGTTGTTCGAGAATTGGTGATGTGGTGTATTGGTTGCTCAACCCATGGCAGAATCAAGCTATATAAGGTACAAAATTACTGGTTTTAGAAAAAGTAAATATTCCATTTTTTATTCAGAAGTAATGAGATAATAATTTGAAGACAAATACTTCTTCAAGATTATCATTTGAATGATGAGAACCATCTAGTTTAATTCTGTAAGACCTATTCTAGAAACTCCATAACAATCTGGAATTTCATTTTACTAACTAAAATTCAGCTTTTTTCATATCTTTCAAAACTTTGTTCTTGTATTTTAAACTTTCAGATGATCAAGCTGCTATTTAGCTGCTGAAAACCTGACTGAGAGAAATGAGATGGTGTCAATAGAAATAATTTTGTAACATTGATAGGACTCATAGATGTTTACAGTGAGAACCTTACAGCCAAAAGAGTTTATCACCTGCATCCTCCTGTGGAGGAGTTTGAGTGTCTGGGTTTTCACAAATAAGAGGTGCTTTTGAAGGTACTTAACAGAGAAACATCAGTATCCAGCAGATTTCCATTGCTGTCTTGAGCAGCAATATTGCAGCACTACCATTTTAATGAAAAAAAAAAAAAAAAAAGAAAGAAAACCTGATTATTTTACTTAGCCTAAAAATTTCACTTATAGTGCCAAGTACTTTGGGAAATCCAGCCCATGCCATGAGTAGGGCACAGGAGGCTGCTGAAGAGCTACTGCGTCAGAAAGGTTAGTGCAGCTGGGACTGCTCTAGAATATCTGTAAAGCACAAGTCATAGAAGGTTACACTGGTATGTCATCTAATGAGGCTTAAAAACTAATAAATAGATAAATAACTAACTTTGGGGGTTTGGAGCCCTCGCTCGGCTTTAGAACAAAAGCACCTTGCTTAAAGATCACTCTTAAGCTTTTGTGTTTGCATTTCTGTCCCAGCAATCTGACTAGCTGGGTTTCAGCCATTACCTTTAAAGTAGACCACTCTGCCTATTCCCACTATCAAAAGCTGTGAAGGAGAAAAATGCGATTCTATTTAAGTAGAAGAGCATCCATCTCCCATTCAAAAGCATAAGCAAATATTAAAACGAGTAAATGATGCACCACTCTTGGCTTGTATCAGAAACGGCGTGACCAGCAGGTCCAGGGAGGTTCTTCTCCCCCTGTACTCGGCACTGGTGAGACCGCACCTCGAGTCCTGTGTTCAGTTCTGGGCCCCTCACCACAAGGAGGATGTTGTAGCTCTGGAGCGAGTCCAGAGAAGAGCAACGAAGCTGGTGAACGGGCTGGAGAACAGGCCTTATGAGGAGCGGCTGAGAGAGCTGGGGCTGTTTAGCCTGGAGAAGAGGAGGCTGAGGGGAGACGTTATTACTCTCTACAACTACCTGAAGGGAGGTTGTGGAGAGGAGGGTGCTGGCCTCTTCTCCCAAGTGGCACGGGACAGGACGAGAGGGAATGGCCTCAAGCTCCGCCAGGGGAGATTTAGGCTTGAGATTAGGAAAAAGTTTTCAACGGAGAGGGTGGTTAGGCATTGGAACGGTCTGCCAAGGCAGGTGGTTGAGTCACGGTCCCTGGAGGTGTTTAAGGTGAGGGTGGATGAGGTACTTAGGAGCATGATTTAGGGATTGGTGGGAATGGTTGGACTCGACGATCCATCCGGTGGGTCTCTTCCTACCTGGTTATTCTGTGATTCTTGCAGGCCGGCAAGAGGGAGTTAAAGCCCAGTGGTCCGGGGCTGCGGTTCGGGCAGAGACGGGCGGAGGCTGCGCTGCCCTGAGTAAAGGATAATGACCCTCCTGGCCTCAGGGCCGGGGCTCGGCGATGCAGGGCGAGTGCGCGCAGCTCCAGCAGAGGGGTGCGCGCCTTGCACAGCGCCGAGAGCCGCCCGGCTCCGCAAGCTTTGGCGAGGGCGGAGCTCGAAAGCTCACGCATTATCCACGCACCGGCAAAAGTTTCCATTGCGTGTAGTGCGGGGACAACCCCACACGAGCCCTCCTTACGCCCCCTCCTCGCTGTCGCTTCCCCCGGCGCCGCTCGGAGCGCTCCCACCGTGGGGCTGTGCGGGACGCGGGGCTTTGAATCTCCCCCCCCGAGTCCCGCACGCCGGCGGGGAGGGGTAGGGGGGGCGCTGCCAGCCCCCACCCCCGGCGAGTCCCCTCCCCGCGCCGCCCCTTGCGCCCGGGAAGGAGGGAGGGAGAGAGGGAGGGAAGGAAGGGGCTCCCCGTCCTGCCCCGCTGCCGCCGCCCCCGGGGACGGGGAGTGCACGGTCGCCATGTGAAAGAGCCGGGGTCGGCGGCGGAGCCCGCCCCCGGGGCGGCGGGGCCGGATCGCGGCTGGCCGGCGCGCTGCGCTGCGGACTCTGCGGCTCCGCGGAGGCGGCGGGCGGGCAGCGAGGAGGCGACGCCGGCCGCCCGCCCGCCGGCGGACCCGCCATGGGAGCCGGGCACGGGGCGAGGATCGCCGCTCCTAGGCGCCGGCGGGGCTGAGCCCCGCTCCGGCGCAGGTAGGGATACGCCTGGCAGTGCCGGGGTACAGGGGAGGCTGGTCGGCTCGGGGAAGGGGCTGGACACGGCTCCCCGCTGAATGCACCGTCAGGCGATGCCCGACCCGCCGCAAAGTTTGAGTGGGCGGCGCGGCCGCCGGGCAGCCCGGAGCGCTGTCCGCGGTGCTGACGGTCTCCGCGTTAGCGGTGCTGTCGGCGGTGCAGGCGCTGTCGGCGGTGCTGACGCTCTCCGCGTTACCGGTGCTGTCCGCGGTGCAGGCGCTGTCCGCGGTGCTGGCGGCTCGGCCGCTGAGGGTCGGAGGGGGGGGGTGCGGGCAGGCATAGAGGGAGGCTTTTAAATGGCTTTGAGAGACCGAACCGCGGAGGTGGGGCTTTGCCGGGAGTCTGTAGAGCCTTTGCTTACCGTGGCTGGAGTAGTGTACGTATTTGGGCTGGTTTTGGTTTTGGTTTTGATTTTTTCTTTTCCCCCAATTTAGTGTGCAGGGTTTATAAGGAGAGGAGCTGGGAGTGCTGCTAAACTCCTGAAAGATGTGGGTTAAATGAGACGCTGCTGCTGAAACTCTGCTTTGCCTTTAAAACACGGGGAGAAAGAGGTGGTGTGTGCTTGTCTAGGTAGTTTGAAAGACAGGCAGTTTGGCTCTACCTGCTTTAAAAGGCTTGGATTTAGTTGTCTCTGAAATAAATGCACTGACTGGTGGGTATATTGGAATAAAAGAACAGCAGCACACTTCAGACTGACTAAGAGGTTAGTGGAAATCATTGTGCATGCAGCCAGCGAATGAGACTCAATTGGCTGATTCTGCTATAGACTCAGCTGCGTTTTGGGGAGCTCCATTTAATTCAGCATCCGTCCTCTTCACGTGTTTTCATTTGAAAGGCAAAATAACCTCCAGATGTTCTGGTGTTTTGCATGCATCTGGCTTTGCGAATCCTAAGTCCCCTAAGTTCTGTGTGTTGTTCTCATGAAGCCAAAGATGCCCAGTCCATGTTCAGAGTCCTGCTGTTTATAAGCCTTGGCAGAGCGGGGGAAGAGAAGGGATGCAGCACCAGGCTGTTGTTTGCCTTTTGCATAAACTACCAAGATAGGTTTCATATTGTTTGAGATGTTGCATCAGTGGAGGCTGAGTGCAGGGGGCAGGAGGGCAAAGTGCAGAAGCTGAAGTTTTCCTAATCCTTCTCTTCCTAGGGACTGTGGATCTGTGCAGTGCTTCCCTCTGATGTGAATGCAGTGTCCCCTGTGGGATGCAGTAGGTGATGCCTAGCTCTACTGCAATGGCAATTGGAGCTTTCTCTAGTTCTCTTCTCGTAACTTGCTGCCTCATGGTTGCCCTCTGTAGCTCCACCATACCTGTACAAAAACTGGCCAGGGCTCAAGACAAACAGGAGATAAAGGCGAGCCAGGAAAAGAGGGATCACACATCGACAAGGGACAGCCAGACAAGCCCGGGAAAAATGAACGAGATCGGCAGGAGTGGGAGGGAGGAGGGCAGCAGGGACTGGAAGAGCAAAGGAAACAGGAACTACTCAAACAAGGAGTCTTGGACTAAACAAAAGCAGACTTGGAACAGCCAAGGGACAAGCAGTAAATCTGGGAGCATTCAAGTGCAAGAGCAAAGAGATGCCACTCCTGAGGAACCTCAGGTAACTGAAGATTCATCTCTCCCAGAAGCTGTGTCAAGCATCACTCCTGAGCCTCCAGAGGAGTATGCCTATCCGGACTACCGTGGGAAAGGCTGTGTGGATGAAAGCGGCTTTGTCTATGCCATCGGGGAGAAGTTTGCACCAGGTCCCTCTGCCTGCCCCTGCCTCTGCACTGAAGAGGGCCCGCTGTGCATACAGCCTGAGTGCCCCAGGCTCCACCCTCGGTGCATCCATGTGGACACCACACAGTGTTGCCCCCAGTGCAAGGAGAGGAAGAACTACTGTGAGTTTCGAGGGAAAACCTACCAGACCCTAGAGGAGTTCATGGTAAGGGCTGACGCCAATAGTCGCCTCGTGGGCGCCTCTGTCATTTAAAGGGGCATTACACTCTTCAAGTGTTTTCTCAGAGGGCGTTCTAGGTCTCCCTCCTCCCTTTTCATTTCCTTGCTAATACTACTTTCACAGTGTTGTAAAATATTTCCCTTAAACATGACCTTTCTTGCTCTGTGATACTGTAACATTTTTAAATGAAGGGGCTGATCTTTGTTAATTCCTTTGGTATTTACAGTAAAAAAATGCTCATTGAAAGGATGCTGCTTGGGTGGTGATGCTGATTTAAAAAGAATTTCTAGTATTACCTTTGTTTCCTTATTTAACTGTTAACTGTGAAACTTCCACCTTACAAAGATCAAGCAGGGGTTTGTGGGCTGAATTCTATTCCTAGTAGTCAGTATGTGATGATACCTTTTTCCTAACAGTAATTTCTCTTTTTCTCTTTTGCTGTTTAAACTGTACTGTGAGGGTTGTATAATGTTTGCTTTCTGAGAATGACTAGAGGCCTTCTTTTTAATAAGAGAATCATTTACACTCTGAATTGCAGTGATACCTAAACAGCAGACTTGAAGAGCTTGTGTTTAGAGAATTCCTTTTCGAGTAGGGTCTTTTTAACACCACTGTATAGGGTAATTATCATTGAAAAAGGAACTTATTACAGTGCATTGAAAAGTTTTGGAGATTAAGCCAATTCCCTGGTGACTTACCTTGACCTTTTACCTTTAGCATTTTATTGTGACTGAGATCTGGGAACAGATTCGCTAAGAATTTGCTAGTGAATGACTGTTAGATACAAGGCTGATTCAAAACCCATTTCTGAACACACCTGAGATTTTTAAGCTGAATATATTGAGGGGAATACCAAATCCAGATCAGGGTTCTGGCAGCTTGAGCCACCTCAGGATGGAGAAAAGTTAAATGTATTTATCAAGACGGTAAATAAGTTGCCACCTCTGTACTCTGTGGTGTTTGTGTGTTCTTGGAAACTCAATATGGATTCATGATGTCTTTCCACATTCTTGAACTTTGTGAAAAATAAACACCTGAATAAAAGAGCAGAATTACTCTCTCCAGATTAAATCACAGAATTTCCCTTTGTTTTCTTAAGGCAGTAACATGTGATCATTCATGATTTTTCAAAGCATGGCAGAAAGCATCATGTCATCCTCCTTGTTTCCATGTCACCCTCAAGGATTGTATTAAGCTTCAGGGTGGCAGCTTTCTATTTTAAGAGGGAAAAGGTACTTTTAATAGTGGCTAGTTGGTGTGACCTTTTTGGAGATAGATTGTGAGATCCTTCCTTTTCATAGAAGTTAATTCTGAGCAGTGACCAAAACAAAGATACCTCTGTACACAATCTCTGTAGGTCTCTGTATCAAAGTTTCAGAAGCTTCCCCCTGATGAGTTCCATTTCTCTGCCTTTATATAGTGGTGTCATACCAGTGGCTGAGAAACAAGCCTAGAATAACTTAAGCATGTAGTGAGAAGAGAAAACCATAATGCTCCTTTTATATTTGAACATGTCTGACAGCCTTGATAAAAAAGGGGTGCTGACAGGTGGTGATACATCCAGAAATGTTTTAAAAAGGACTTCGGCTTTCAGATTTTTTTTTTTTTTTTAAACTCTGTTCAGCCTTTATCCCTTGTGTCGATACCTTCTTGTTATGAAACATTAGTTAATGTACTGCTTTGTGTTAGTCAGCTTTGGAAACACAAGTGAGAAGGGGTGCCTACTTTTGATGCACAAGGGAGGTTACCAATGTGTTTAAGCAGTGGAACTGCACCTGTTTATTTTGACGCGTGAGGGCAAAGGTTTTTAGTTGGACTTCATCATCAGTTTCAATATTGTAAGCACAGAACTCTAAATGTAGCTGTTTGCTCATGCCACTGCAATCAGTGGAGTTGTCTGTTGAGATGAGGTGCAGATGTAGTCAGATGGCTGTTGCTCAGTGGAAGAAATTGCAAATGCAAGTAATTTCATGTGATTTCAAGGGCCATTTTACAAGTTTAAAGTTGATGGTCTTAGAGAAGTTACTGATACGCTTTCTCTTGATTGAGGTCAGAGAAAGAGTGACAAATGGGTAGCTTTGTCGGATGTTTCTCTGTCTACACCTATTGTCTGTACCAGACATCACTGAAGGAAGAAAAACATGACCACCTAACTTTTCAGAGACATTATCTGTACAAATGTTTATGTATAGATGTGTAAATACTCAGGCAAGTTTGTCGGCTTGCTTATATAAAATTCATACACGTTTTGGCATGGCAAAAAATTGTCTTGACCAGAGCCACTTCTAACTCAGAAACTGAATGTGGCAAGAAATGGAAGGTTTGATGCATTTCTTCTTCTATTCACAGTCCTTCCTGCAGACTTAGCTTGTGTGTGTGCATGCATGCATTTTTCTCATTTTTAAAAGAATATGTATGTCGATACAAAACACAGTGCAGGTTTAGGGGAAGGATGAGGTCTCATAAAGCTGTTTCCATTAGCACCACTCTACTTTCTTTGGGGTATTGTGAAGTTGGATGGTAGAGGGATCACAACATCCATACGAGTGGAACTGGAAGCAGAAGCCTTAGTTGGTGAAATGCCATGAGGATAAAATCCTGCACTGGAGCAGGAGATTTTTTAACTTAGATATTATCAAGACTCAAGGAACCAAATGTAGGCTATATATACATTATTAATTCAGGAGGGGTTGTTGGTTTGGTTTTGGTTTGGTTTTGAATTAGAGTTTGGTATTTGGAAAGGGGGAAGAGAAAGCTCTAATTACTTTGGACAAGAACATCAGTGAGTGTAAATTATTTGTCGCTTCTTAAGTATGACAAATTACACCAAGTTGCTGGGTAAACCTAGTACTCCTACTAAACTGCAGTTTTATTCTTGCCTCACTAATGGGAAAGCTACATGTTTACACAATGATGTGTTTGCTTTTCTACAGCATCCACAATTCCATTTATACATCTGCTCATAATGTTTCCTTTAAAAAATTCCAAAGAAGTTTTTTTTTGCCATCTGTACTCTATTTTCTACAGGTTTTACAGCTCACTGGTGAATACTTCAGACTTCTGAGCCTTTCATTGTCTTCCCACAGTTTTTGCATAGGCAGAACTAACCCTGCAGTAGAATTAAAAGCTTCATCTGTAGACCACAGAGATATGGTATCATTAGTCTTCAGAGAGAGGTTGATAGGTCATATTATTTCCTACCCAGCCTAGTTATGTCAGATGTGCTAAGTGTTGAGTGCTGCAAGGGCTGGTTGTTTCCCAGATGAACAAGTGGGATGCTCATTGCATTGGCAATCCCACTAGAAACTGCACTGTAGTTAATGTGCTTACATTGTAGCAGTAGAGGAGAGGAAATGAAGGACCAAATGTGTTTTTCCATTTTGATTTATTTAGCTATTGTTATATATACACACTGTCTTATTGTCTGTCTCTCTAGTGATGGTTATGTCTCCAAATATTAAGCTGTCATTAAGGTATGGAAAGGAGTAAGGTTTTTCTACAGTTTTTCCTACATCCTGATGATATATAAAAAGTAATGCCCTATCATTTAGCCAAAGATGAGCAGATAAATGTTGACACTAATACCGTTGTTTTGTGGAATCAAACTCTATAACTCCGTTATAAAGGGTTATAAAGCAGGTATGAGTTTATTCGCTGGCTGGTGCAAGGGGGTAATCCTCCTAACTCGCACACCGAACGGTCTAACAAGCAGATAGTTATAGTGTAAACACATGACTATTCATAAATGCCTATTACATATTCATGACCTTTCCCCACTTCTTATTATAATTAGATTCAAGAAGCTTCTCCCACAGTCGCGCAGGCGTGGTGTCGTGGTTTGAGGCTCAGGGCTGAAGTCGCCTTCATCTTCCTCATGAGTTGTACCTGAACCCAATCTGTGCACAGACACAGTCTCATCCTGCTCAAGCTCCAAGACTGCAGAGACAGGTGCAGTCAGCTTTCTGCTGTTGCGCACAGTTCAGCTTTCCCTTATCAAGTGAGTGTTTGTGAATGAGCTCCTCCATTGTCAACATCCAGGGTCTTCAAGGCCTTTACTAGGAGACAGTGCGTATTTCAGCGAGCTAAACCTTCTAAGTTTTTCTGACTTTTCCCCTATATCATATGCTCGCACATCAATTCCCCCTTGTCTTTTAAACTCAGGCAAATTCGTTTGCCTCACACATGATCTACTTTTTGAAGGGGAACTGGATAGTATTTTGCTTGAAAATTACTTTTCAACACATGAGCACTAAACATAGAAGTCAAAATTGCTACGAGCATTCTCCAATTCCAAACAAACAACACAGTAGAGAAAACAAGGCTAACTAAAACTAACATCAACAGGACAATAATGGAGTGACAAAAGTTATTTAGAATGCCAGTCAAAGTGGGGGACCATCCAAATAGCACGTCCCACCAATGATGGTTCACATCTTCTCTTACCATTTTCAGGACCCTGTTCATTTCCTCCATGTCACGGTTTTCAGGGTCTTTCTCCCACTTTCTTAGACCTTGTCCAAGATTTTGATCAAATCCTGATTGTTTTACAAATATAAGATTCATTCCAATAGGTACAGGTGATAATTTGTGAAACATAGTGTAATTAGGTTTTTATCAACTGGTAGGATATGACTGGTGCTAAGTAAGAAAAGTCACACCCAACAATCTTAACAAAATTAAAAATGCAAAAATTGGAATGATTCTTGCTATCTGTAATTGTCTTATCTATTACTATAGAAGTACAAGCAGTTCTTAAACATACACAACCCAGGCCAATATATACGAGTACGGTCTTCTGATTAGTGTCTGGATGGATCTCAAAGTGGCAGATGGGTCACTGGAACCCCAAAATGGTGTATTATCTCTTGTATTAATGTTCTGGTTACCTCTCGAGCCTTGGCTGTTCTGGTAGGGAATGCTTCTGGCCAACCTGAAAAGGTATCGGTTAGTACTCACAAATATCAATACTCCCTTTTCTTGGAAGTTCTAAAATAATCAATTTGCCATTGTCATCCAGGCCCATTGCCTTTCCCTATTTGGCCCATTTCCAATGTGGGGGTATTTCTGGGATTAGCCTGGAGGCAAATATCACACTGCTGAGTCACTTGTCTCACAGTAATGCATACATTTCTAGCTACAATTTCTCTAATCAGGCATTTCTACAAGGCCTCTGCTCCCCAGTGCCTTTTTCTATGCTTCTCTTTTACTAAAACCCATATGATTAATTTACTTTGTGGGGTGAGAACTCATCCTTCCTCATTATATGACCCTTCCAAATCTGCAGTGAGCTTTTGATCTTCTTTGGTATATTGGAAGTCTCCTTCCAGGGAGATTCACCCATCAGGGGTCAAAGTTTTTACCCTCCTGTTTTTACCTCTCCTTTGGCTGCCTGTTTTGCCTCTCTGTCCGTCAGCTCATTTCCTCTTTCCAGTTCCGAATTCACTTTCTGTTGTGCTTTGATTTGCATGGTTGTTACCTTCTCAGGGAGCTGGACTGTTTCCAGTAGTTTCAGGATGTCCGTATTTGATGTGTTTACCCTGTGAGTTCAATAACTCTCTTTCCTTCCAGATTGCTCCGTGTGCATGTACAACTCCAAATGCACACCTAGAATTTGTATAGATATTTGCAGCTTTGCCTTTAGTCAACTCCAAGGCATGAGTCAGAGCAATTATCTCTGCCTTTTGTGCAGAGGTATTCACGGGTAAAGATCCTAACTCTGTTATGTCTCCACTAGTGATAATGGCATATCCAGAATGTCTTTTACCACTTAGGACATAACTGCTTCCATCCATGAACCAATCTTCAGCACTTTCCACAGGACTATCCTTCAAGCCCGGATGGCTCTAGTATATTGCCTCAATAGTTTCCAGTCAGTCACGATGTACTGGTTCCCTGTGCTTCCACTAAGAAAAGAGGCTGGATTGACAATGTTAGTAATTACAATTTTCTACCATTGCAGTCTGGTATTTCAAGAACCTTTGTAGGAAAAGCCAGAGTCTACCTTTCACTTCCAATTCAGCAGATATTGTATGGGACACCAACATAATCATTCTCTGGCCCTGGGTGAATTTTCAGGCTTCCTGGGTATCTAGTATTATGGCCTTAACTGCTCACAGGCATCCAGGTCAACCTTTTGCTGTTGCGGCAGATTGCTTGGAAAAGTATGCAACTGCTCAGTGATACGGGCCCAGATCCTGTGCCAATATTAGAGAAGAAAAAAATGGCTTACTCACATCTGGGAGTCCCAAGACTGGAGCTGACATCAGGGCCTTTTTCAGTAGTTCAGAGTCCTGTATAGCTTCTTTATTCCTTTGAAGGTGTTTCTGTTCAGTGGTTGTTAGTGTGTACAGGAGTTTAACAAGCAGTCCACCCACAGTCAGCACCATCCAGTCATTCCCAGGAGAATCCATAACTCTCTCATTGTTTGCAATCTCAGAGTTTGCATATTGCCTCTTTTCAGGCTTGTCTCAAAGTCCTCTGTCCAGCACCGACTTCAAAGCCCAGGTAAATCATCTTGCGCTGCATTATCTGGGCCTTCTTTTTGGATTCCCAATATCCCTGGAGTCCTAGAAAATTCAATAGACTCCCTGTCCAGGTCATGCAAGTGTCCCTTGTCCTGGTGGCAATCAGGATATCATTCACGTACTGTAACAGTTTTCTTCCTCAAACAGGGCTTCTCAGGACGCAAGATCTTTTGCAAGTTGATTTCCAGATATAATAGGGCTGTTTTGAATTCTGCAGTAATACTGTTCAAGTAAGCTGATTTCTGCACCCACTTTTGAGATTGTCCCCTTCAAATGCAAATATTTTCTGGCTGGCCTCATGGAGACGGAGGCAAAAGAAGGCATCCTTCAGGTCTAAAATGGTAAACTAGGTTAGTTCAGGTGTCAATACAGTCAATAGAGTATATAGGTTTGCCACCACCAGATAGAGGTCTTTATTATTTTATTCCAAAGTGTTAATACACACCCCAGAGGGCTCTTTTTGTTTTCCATTTTTAGTTTCTTTAGTTTGCCTTTTCCTTAGTTTCACCTCCTTCTTTCTCAGTTTTCAATAAAACCTTTCTTTACACTGTTCTTTAACCCATTCCCAGTCTTTTCCTTCAATGTCCCGGATTTCTGGAACTAAACTTTCTTTTCCACTACTGATCATACTTTCCGTTAAATTACATTAAGTTTTGTCCTTGCCAATTAGGCAGTAGTTCAACCTTTCCTACATTACTGATAAACATAATATACACACACACCCCCCAAACCTGAATGCATTGTTCCCCAATTATACACAATAAAACTGTCTGCAGAAATAATCACACAACAAATTTTGCATAAATCAATAGTTGACACTCTTAACATTTTAAGGATAATTTCTCCCATCTTTTAATAAAGCCTATTTAGGAATCTCTATAATAGCCAGTTTGCTCATTATTCTTATGCAAATAGAATTGTTCATAACCCAGTATCTCCCTACAGAGATAACATGTTTAACTCCCGCGGACTCAGCAAAGAAGCAGAAGGGGGGGCACCCATACACGCACACAGCTGCAAGGCTGGGTTTTTCCATTTTTTTTTCCTTTTCATTTTTTGCTAGATATTTTCAAAACTAATTTGCAAGTTTTATAAATGTTTGAAACTTCAAGTGCTTTGTCTCTGGCATTGCCCCTCACTTTTCAGAGTGAGCAAGCTGTCCTGCCTAGTTTTACCTGCATAGTACTTGAAACTCCTTGGTGGCACAGGTCTGCTACTTGAGCCCACCCCGGTGTACCCGCCTCTCTCCCCGCCAGTATCCAAAGTTTTAAATTCTTGCCAAACTCCAGCACTCTATCATACATTAAAAAATTCACGAAGCACAGAACAAATTAACAACACGCAAAAATCAGAACTCCTCACTCACTTTGCAGTGATGCCACATCTCAAACACACAGCCATTTGTATCAGGGCCAGCCCAACTCACACAGTGTTAGTTATGACCAGTTGAACTGGATCCACAATTTCTGATGTTATCTAAATCACACATAGTACCGGGCACATACAACACCTGAAATACAATGATAGCTATCCCCAGCCCCGGATGCCTTACAAAGTCTTGACAAAATATAGGGAATCCCTCCCTACAGCTCACCCCACTACGCGTCCCATTGGGCCCACCAATTCCCAGGGCTGAGCAATCTAGCTCCTCGTCATCATGTGTGGCATCCCATGCACGACTTACAGACTCATCCCCTCTTTCCAATTCCCAGGTATCCATATCTCCAAGTCATATACCTTGTCTGCCCACTGATGGACTGTCTCTCTCCCCGCAGCGATCGGAAGCGGGTGGGAGATTCTCTGGAGAAATAGTCTGGTGGTGCCCAGAACGTCCTGCTCCCCACTGGTCCTGTAGCTGGACAGAGAGGGTGTCCCATCTGGGGTGCCAAATTGTTTTGTGGAATCAAACTCTATAACTCCGTTAGGGGTTATAAAGCAGGTATGAGTTTATTCGCTGGCTGGTGCAAGGGGGTAATCCTCCTAACTCGCACACCGAACGGTCTAACAAGCAGATAGTTATAGTGTAAACACATGACTATTCATAAATGCCTATTACATATTCATGACCTTTCCCCACTTCTTATTATAATTAGACTCAAGAAGCTTCTCCCACAGTCGCGCAGGCGTGGTGTCGTGGTTTGGGGCTCAGGGCTCAAGTCGCCTTCATCTTCCTCATGAGTTGTACCTGAACCCAATCTGTGCACAGGCACAGTCTCATCCTGCTCAAGCTCCAAGACTGCAGAGACAGGTGCAGTCAGCTTTCTGCTGTTGTGCACAGTTCAGCTTTCCCTTATCAAGTGAGTGTTTGTGAATGAGCTCCTCCATTGTCAACATCCAGGGTCTTCAAGGCCTTTACTAGGAGACAGTGTGTATTTCAGCGAGCTAAATCTTCTAAGTTTTTCTGACTTTCCCCCTATATCATATGCCCGCACATCACCATTTTAGCACCCACTGTGGGTCACTTACATGCCTCAAAAGAGCGTTGTAGAATAAAGCACATGAAAATCCTCCTTGACACCGCTACCATTACTCATATTGGTAGGTTGTACAGGTGACTAATTCTTAAAGGGGTGTTGTAGTTATTCCCCTGAAATCCCATGACAAAGGAAGGGTATTCATGGCTGCAGTATCACAGTAACAGTGATCTTCCTTCATGAAAAATACAGTTTTCAAGTGCATGTGCTGTATAGCGTGGAAATGCAGTCTTCAGAAACATTATTATTAAATAAAGATTAGATCAATTTTGTTTCTTGTTCAATAGTACTTTCAGTGCTTCATTAAATACCTTCTTGTTCTAGGAGTTTAGGCTAGTGTCAAATTTAGAATTCTAGTAAACAACCTACCTAATTAGAATTTCAGGCTTCTGTCAAATTTGGAATTCCAGTAAACAACTTACTTAATTAGAATATTTTTAAATTTTACAGAAGAAAGATTTTAAGAGTAACATCTGTGTACTGTCTTGTTTCCTGATTACCATCAGATACTGATCAGATACTGTAGTTTTTACATCACTTCTAATATTGAATAGCATGGCTATTAAGTGGAGTCCTGGGAGAGGCAGTATCTGTTGTTGTAGTTACTGTGTAACTTGTTGAACTGTGATCACTGGCAAGTTTGCATCTTTCTCAAGCTGGCAAAATTTTTTGAAACTGACTGAAAGCCATTGGTTTGCCTTGTGGAGTCTGATCCTTGAAATGGAGTTTTAATAGTATTCATCAAGTAGTATTCATTTAACAAAAATCAATCCTCCTCAAAAAACTTGTTTTCATTACTTGGTAAGTATTGCTTCTGGACATAACTCTAAAGGAAAGGTTTCTCACTATTTACTTGCAGATAGTTAGGGGCTCAGGTTTGCCAACACTCAAAATTTTACACGCTGTTCAAATGACTGCTTGGAATACCTGAGCCTCTTTAGTCTGAGCACTGGGTCAGAAACCTCCTCGTCCACTGACAGTCTATCTCTGCAAGTGAATGTGGCAGTTTATAAACAATTACAGGACAAAGTTCTTGTCCCAAAGCCTGCAATAAAAATCTGCTGAACTGAGCCACCAACATCCTTGCAGCACTTTATAAATGTATGTCATGATGATATCCTGGATGGAGTGTAGAGCAAAAAGAAAACTCTAAGCTAGTAGGTGGCAAAGGAAGCCTGAAATAAATAATAGTACTAAAAGCAGAAAACAACACAGCAAGAGACCGTACTTAGGCTTTCTAAGCAGAGGAGATGGCATGAAAAGATACATGAGTGCATAAGCAAGTAACAACCCTCACAGGTGGCAAGAGAAGTGGCCAAGCATGGATGAACATTTAATTGGAGATGGTGCTATGTAAGCATCATCATGTGTGAACTTTGGAAGTGAAAAGGATGTGAAAAAGGTAAGCAAACAGAGAAAGGATTTGAGGAAAGGAGTGATGGGCTGCCTAAGAATAAGGCAGAAGAAACTAGAGGATTTGTGCATTAGATGTCTGGATGGTTCATCATAAAGAATAATTTGTTTTAGATTTTGAGGTTATTCTGCTTTTATTGGAGAAATGCAGTGGGTTATAGTTTGACACCAGCTAGAATCTGAAATGAAAAAGGTTTGCAAAAAATGACTTCATCCTTAAGTAAACCTAGAATCTGCATAGAATGTGGATTTAGAGGATCATCGGCAATAATACTCAGCTACATTTTCATCCTGCACTCTGAGCATGGATGTCAGTGTATTTTTTTCAAAGTACAGCAAAGAAATTTACAGTACGGTGTTTGTTGCTCCTTAGCACCTTTGTTTCCCTCTATCTCCAGGTCTTCATGTGGTATGAGTACATCAGTGATGGAATGGGCAGCACCTAGTTAGAAACATTGAAGAGGACAGCTTAAGTTGTATATGTGATAAATGCAGGCATTTGAAAGTCCATTATTTTTCATAAATAGTGACTTGATGCTGATTTCATTGAAGTAGGTCATTCAAGTAATTCAGGTTCTTCAAAACCAGTAACATTTCAGTAGGTAAAATGGATGACCTGTGTCTTAATTCATCCTTTTCTTTGAATTGCAATTTCCTTTCAGAAGGAGCAATTAACCTGTGGGAAATACCTGAATTCAAAGGGTATTTTCTTCCTGACTTATCTTTGAAAACTATAATTTTCAATAAAATACAACTTTCTACTACCAAAAAGCTTTTAAAACTGTAAAAACTGCAATAAGGATTTCCATTAAAAGAAGCTTCATATTTCATTTAACAGCATATTTCTTCTTTAAATGCAAAAAATTTTTGCTAAATTACTTTTTGATACTCTAATAGAAATAAACCGAATTTTATCTAAATTATGAACTTAATTTGCTGGAGTTTCATTAGAAATGTGGTAGGGAAATTTTTGCTTTATTTATGTTAAAATTCTGAAGTTCTTCTTCCCAAGATCCCAATAATTTTCCCATTTGGGGCACAGGCTCAGAGCAGAACTCATGTTTGTTTTTCTACCATGGATCTGTAAATATGCAGTATCCCTACTTCACTCTCAATTATTAAGACTACAAAAAGCATTTTTCTAAAGCTGGGAGAAAAAAGAGTTCAAGGGAAAAACAATATGGATGGGAAGGCAGGCACTGCACACTTCAGGAGGGCATTAAGTTAAAGAGTTAAAAGATGACTGGATTTGTGTTTCAGGTTTCTCCATGTGAGAGGTGTCGCTGTGAAGCCAACGGTGAAGTGCTGTGCACTGTCTCAGCTTGTCCCCAGACCGAGTGCGTGGATCCAGTGTATGAGCCTGATCAATGTTGTCCTATCTGCAAAAATGGTAAGTAACAACAGCCAAATTAGGAGGCGGCTTCTGTCAGAGAAGACAGATCCAGGTAGCTTTGTTCTGTTTTTTTTTTTAAAAAAATCCAATATTTTCCTTTCTGCCCAAATGAAAATGAAGAGTTACATATGTGTCTTCCAGGTGTGAGCAGTGAGATCTTCCCTTGGCTGGGGTGACTTGATTTATGCCCTACATGGATTTTTCTTACCTAAGAGACTATTAGGGAATCAATAGCAGATATTCATGTGTATAAATTGTAGATATGTTATACTGGCACACACAACAGAACTCAAACTCCTCATGTTATTCAACATGAGCAGGAAAATTTACTTTTGTTCTCCCTTCTTATTTGTTCCCCTATCAGAGATTCTTCTCTTCCTTTTTTTTTTTTTCCTGAGGCAAATCCAATGTACCTTATTGAGCTCATTTAATTTTCATAACTAAATGAATTAAACTCCCAAGTTTAATTGAATATTTTTCATAACTAAATTAGACAGAAAGTCTCTCTACTCCCAGAAAGGGCTTGCATTAGATCAAAGTCTTGGTCTATTTAGAGGAAAAAAATTACATGACACACTAGCTCATCACTTACAAAGAAGATATGATAATTTATTAATAGAAATGAAAGCTACAAAATCTCAAATGAAATTATATTTAAAATGAAAAAACCATTAAAAATATTCAGATAATTTGCAGCCATATGTTATTTCTCTAGAATAGGTAGGTTCCGTTACATTAGCTAAAACAAACTGATTATAATTGTGGAAAAGCTAGGGTAGGAGTGAATGTACAGCATATGTTTTCTGCAAATTCAACAGTAGATGATAAGGGATACTTAATTGCATTGGAGGAGTTTCATTTGTATGGATATAAAAGTAATTGCTTCACATCCCTTAACTTGTTGTTATAACCCTGAAGGAATTTGCACTCAGCTGTACAGCTTTAGGGCACTCTGCTTTTGGATATGAGTGCAGGCATTTTCTGAAGCATTTAGAAACAGTTCCTGAGAAAGGTTGAATCTGGGAGCTGATGGTGTGATAGCTAACTGGTCCAGAGGATCCTTTAACTCTTGTTTGATGACAGGAGCCTTCCTGACCTACTCACAGGCTTTTTGTGTGCACCATGCTTTGCTGCAGTTCCCCAGGAGTGGCGTTTGCAGGCAAAAGGTCTTTTTTCATCCCATCAGGGATGGAGTTAACAAGCATAACAGGTTAAGACTGTGTACTGCTTCCCACTGAATTTCTCCAGCAGTGTTAATACTGTTTGGAGCTGGATTGGCTTTCCACCAGTTCCTATTTTCCCACAAGTGTCAGCATAGTGCACTGGGGTGGCAATCACCCAGCAGTGGTTTGCCTTTGGATTAAGATGATAAGGCAGTGCAGAACGTGGCTTGGCCACTCACATAAATCTCCTGAACGCTTTTGCCAGAAATTAGGCCTTTTAAAAAATTGTACAGAAAATACGCCTTAGTTGTGAGGAGGCTGCCTTCTCTCAGGCTGCTAAAACTGAAATACCCGAGTTCTGCCTTTTAGTTAAAGGGTGGTCTCATCTGCAGCATCTGCATCACCAATATATTCCTTAGCTTTCCCCACAAGCTGGCATTCCTGACCCAATTTCAGGCCACGGTGACCAGAGCTGCCTGTTTTCTGTAAGCTGTACTGTCACTTCTCTGCATGTCAGAGAACCAAGAGTGGCTTTCCTTGTTAGCTTTTAGATGAGGAAAAAAGCCATTAACAATAACAACAAAACCAAGATAGTTCAGAAGAAGCTCAACTTTCTGGTTCAGCGGCTTCAGTATAGCATCACAAAGAAATTTCTGAGGAATCCTCTACATCTGGGGAATGCATTAGGAAAAAAATACCAGGCCATTTGCATTCAGAGCTTATTTAAAACTTGGGACAAGTGCAATTTACAAGAACTTCATTGAATTGCTGAATGTTTTTAATTAGATTGAAGCAAAAGCCTACTGAGCAGGAAAACCTAGCCTGCCTCATCCCCTCATTTTCAAGCCTACTGGAACAAATGCACTGTGAATGTGAGTTGGGGAAACAATCATCATGTTGTGCTTCAGGGTTGATTGTAGAAGCCTTAACATCAACAACATCATGCTAGTGACCCAAATGAGCTTGTGTGATGCACAGGAAACTCAGCCACATAATCTGAGCTTTGGTAAATGTGGAGCTGTGGTAACCAAACAAGTGAGGTGACTGCTGTCACGATCTTCATCCTGCCCTTGGTAGAGCAAGAAGGATAGGAAACTGAATTTTGGGTTCTATACTAACATTTATGTGTTAGAGTGGACAAAACTGTATAAAGCTCAGAAAAAAAAAGTGCACAGCTCATAATTCGCTCTCTTTCATGGCACTTCATAACATTTAAGACTTTCCCAACTTTCCTGCCCTGCATATTGCTGATGGTTAATCACCAGAGTCAGGGCAAAATACATCCATTGCTTGTAAGACCATATGCAAATGCCTGATTAAGAATTACAAAGGAGATCTAGAGAAAGCCCATCATTATTAGAAATGAATTAATTCAGTTTGTTGTCAGGTGTGAGACTATGAGCATTATTCCTTGTGGGATGGAGAGAGTGTTGTTGACTTCCCCAACCTGATTTAAAAAGAATGCTGGAGACAGATAAATAACTGCCCATCAGGCTTACACAACTGCGTGCATGCATAGGTACAGACCTACTGTGAGTGTAAGTAGTGGTGAATGGAAAACTTGCAGAGAAAAGAACAATCTTTTGTGTAGGATTTAATAGTCTTCTGTATCACATCCTGACTTTCAAGAAGGAGCCTAGATAATTCCACAGCCAAGTATGTTATTTTCTTCTTTGTGAGCAGGGGCAGGAAGTACTTTAAAGAAGTACTACATCTGCTCCAAAAAAGTAGTCTATATAAGGGATAAAAGGTGATGGACACTTCACTGAGAAAATCTTGGCATGAGGGGCGCTTTCCCACTTTTTATGTCTCAAGTTACTACAGCTAAGGGAGCTGTTTTGTGTTTATCTTATACACATCCCTGCAAGGAAGCAGGGTGGGGAGAGAGGGGAATGGTAGAGAGGCTTTTTGTGTGGGTTGACACGTTAAGCTTCCTGCTTTCTGTAATTGACAGCAGTGGCAACAAGAAAAAATGCCCTGAAAGTAAAATATGACTTCAGGGAGTTGAATTAAGTAACAGGTACTCAATTCAGATCTCCATCCTACTTTACAGTACTTACAATATAGTTACTACTGTGGAAGTTATCTCTGTTCACAGTGATACCAATAAGCTCAGAATCTGGTGCAGACATTTCTACAGTTTGTATGGAGAGAAGAATAAAGGTAATAAGCATACAATTCCTTTTCCATTAGGAAAAGACTGGGCATTAGTCACTGCTTCATTTGGGGCAGTGGGAGGGGGTGGGGGCTAATATTGAAAGCTAATTACCTTGCTAGATTAAATTACCTTGGTTGCCTGTTCCACATTTATTTTCAGTATTAGAACCCTAATAGGCATACACAGCTGAATGCTGCTTTGCCCGAAGCACACAGCCACACCGCATTTGATGGAGTTAAAGGTGGCCCTGCTCCTGCTGGTGTTTTTGCAGGATATGAGATTAAACCTGCAGCCCACATGTAGCCTGAGGGAGAGGTGTGGTTGCTAGACCAAAAAACATTTTGTTCCAAGGTCCCCAAGAGATTTTTATTTCATTATATGGCTGAAAGATTGCTCCAGATAAGATGAAGCTGGTACCGGTGCCTTCCTAGAATTTATCTATCTATGTTTCAGTGTTGTTTCTCTGTATGCAGCAGGGAGAGCTGAGCTTCTCTTGTTGGCAAAGACTCATAGATGTGCAATCAAAAATTCAAGTGCTGGTGCGCGGAGAATCATGTGTGTTCTTAGGGATGTTAAGTCCACAGGAGATGTCTTGTCTGTTCTCACTGGTCATCCTATAGGGACGCTAGTCTGGATGCAGTCATCTCAGATGCCCTAGGTGAGATGAGTCAGGACTTTATCTTATAATCAGGTTCATCGATATGGTTGATATACATGCATTATGTGGTTGAAATGGTTGCAGCTAGTAAGGTGCAGGTCTAACATGATACATCCAGAGATGTTAAATGGTCATGATTCTGGATAGCTGTGCTGTGAAGTTGACTCATTGAAACTTGCTTTAGTACCTTTATGTACAATGTTTAGGCATGAGGTGACTTGAGGGCGCCTCTAAATAGCTAGCGGGGGCCTCTGTCTATGCGAAGGAGCACTCAAGAGGGGCAAAAACCTGATAAAATTGGCTACCAGCCCCTTTCCAGCTGTTCGTACAACAAGACTTTGTCTCACAGTGGGAGTCAAATCTATTAAAAAATTATGCTGGTCAAGTCAGTACCATAGCACCCGTGAGCTGTTGTCCCTCTAAAATCCAGATGGAGAGAGGATGTGCTGGGCTAAGGGACCTGTCCAGCCATTACGTGTCTGAGGATGTTTATTCTGTGCAGATAAAAGGAAGTTGCACCTTGATAGCTCTTAGGTAAGCTGGCTTTTTAATCTTTCTTGTGGCCCCAGTTTTGCACAAGCACGATGGAGAACCTGATCTGTAAAATTTAATGTCCTTCTGCAGTGTGTTTAAAGAGATGTGCCCTTGACTGTATATGCCTCTGTCTCAGCCATGAAGAAAGTGTCATAATGGTGTCCAGGTAGAGGTCGAGGCAGGACTATAGGAAACACCAGGAATTTAATTGCTGTGAAATTTAAATAAACAGTACCTTTGACTGTCCTCTCTTCTTTCTATTTTCATTTTAAATACCTTTTAAATTCATGCCTTTGAATTTAATCTATGTATAGCAAAGAAGACCCAGAAGATTTAAGCTTGAGAGTGGTTCTTCAGTCTACATTAAGGAAGGGATCTAATCAGGTGGTGGTAATAGTGATCTCTTCTAGATGTTAAATTTAGGAGTCTCAAAATGATTGTGAACTCTAGTTTGTAAGATTGAAACACTATTTCATTTTTTTTAGAAAAAGTTTACTTTACATTAAAAACCAGTAACCTAAGGAATAAGAAATCATTTCAAACTAATCCTGATTCCACCCATATGGTATGCAACAGTGTGATTTGTTCCCTTCTGATGTGTTTGGTTCGTGTATTTGAAACCCCATGTATGCAAGGGAGTATTTGTTCCATGTTTCTGTGTGCACTGGTCACTTAGCAAAAATTTCTGCATAAACTTCCTGTTTTAATAGGCTGTATTTCACCAAATTATTTGTAATATGGGACTGCTAACCTGGAATTATAATGTTTCAAGGAGAATTAATGATTCATGGGGAAAAACATCATTATAGATGCATGAACAGCTGTATGTGATTAAAATTGCCTAGTAAATATGCAGGTAGGTTTAAAAAATTGTAGCAGATATTTTGGCAGCTATTTGTTGAGAAAGAAGTATCAGACTTGTTTCGTTTTGGCTGCATTAGACATTTCAAGTGGCTGCTGGCTCTGGCAGGTGAAGCTGATAAACTAGTTGCAGCAGTCTTTATTTTTAGTTTCTGCTGTTGATAAAGTTGAGAGGAAGTTCGCTCTGTGTTGCCTTAATTCAAGGATTTCTTTAACCCCATTTCATCTCTTTGCTCACCCCTCTCACTTTTTCTGTCTGCTCTGGGAGAGCTGGTGGCTGCTGCACAAGTTATAGGAGCTTCCTATGCAGGATTCACAGAATTGTCATCTTGTGCCTTTTTTTCCCAGATTATAACCAGTTTAGATGTGTATGAATTACGACTGTAGATTGATCTGAGCAAAAGCTTGTGCTGTACTCATATAGACCTTGTATTTTATAACTCATGCACATGTGCATGCACACACATGCGTATGGGATCCACTATTGGCTTGGTATTTTCCTGTTGAGCTGGCTAAGTAGTGGTAGGTGGTGTTATTTCCTCTAAGGATATTTAATGTACAAGCTATATTGATATTCACGGTACATGATTTTTTTTTTTCCTGATGAAAGAAAACTGTCAGAGGATGAGAAGTATCTGTCTGAAGATGTGGCAAATGTATCCAGTTACAATGAACCTAAATTGGTTCCGCCATCAAAAGACACTCAGTGTCCCTGAGTGTATAGAGTCGTGTCATTTTGCTCAAACATGTCAGGACAATCGGAAGTTAGAGTAGCGTTTTATATTTAAAGTAATACTTTATACGTAAGTCGAGGCATGAAGAAAAGCCTATTAAAATATAAAAACAGTGCATCCTGTAGGCTTTCCAGAACTCACTTTGCAGTATTTCCTCATTACAGCCTGCTACATTGAGCCTGAAAAGCATTTTTTCAGCAGTCAGTTTTTCTCCTCTTTCCTGATACTGCAGCCTTAACTCATATACCACAGCTGAATTCTGCTTTATCAGTCATTTTCATGGCAGCTGCTTGCAGCAGGTGTCACTTCATTGTGGGTTGAAGGAAAAGTTGATGATGATGCGCCCTGAACAGTTGTTTAGCAGTGACGGTCCCAGGTGAGTGTGGGAAACAAGCTGCCAGCTCCTCGTGGTAGAGTCAGAACTTCAGTGTGTTGAGGCTCTTGAGTTCTTAAAAGATGTTTTGCTTCAGCTCCAGGAGCAGAAAGATTAAAATGCTCTCTGTGCTTATAGAAAAAAAAAGAAACACTGACATCTTTGGATGGTGGGAGAAGAATAACTTTTCTGGCAACTGTCATATGGGAAAACAACCCAGAAAAGCAACAAAATAAAGAGAGAATAAGAGGTCTGATGTACCATATGTTGCTTGCCACAGCAGTTTCACCTATTTGCCATCCTTTTTGTACTCCTGAATACTCCTGGTTCAGACTGGAAAGTGCTTTCATGTTAATATCCACAAGAGTATTGTAGTAAACAGTGTGCTATTGCTTGATTTGTCCTCCTTGGCAGCTTCTCTTTTATACAGAGGCACATTTAGGGATTTGTTTGTTTTCTTGTTAAAAAGCTAACCTGTGCTCCTCAAGATGAAGTCATTGGTTGCTTTGGGGTTTTGTTTGTTTATTAGTTTTGGAATTTAAGTTCTTCATAGAAGAATTTTCTGAGTTTGCACTGCAATTTTATTCACACACATATATGGAGATAGGTCAGATGGTAAGGAAACAAAATCCTGGATCTCACATTGTGACCCCTTTCCCCTCCACGTTTTACCTCAAATGCTCATTCTTTGTTGTTCGATGATAGGTCAGAAAACTAACATTAAGGATGACGAAGTTTTCCTACCTCCTGTCTTTTATTCTTTATGCTGTTTACTAAAGAAAGTATTCCCAGTGCTAATTTTACTTCCCAATTCTGCTATTGGATATCTATTTTAATTTTGTATGTGTCACTGAATGAAATTGTGGCAAAGATGGGTATGTGTGTGTATGATTCAAAGGTCCAATATTCTTTTGTGCATTGCTGTATCCTTGGAATAATATTTTGTCAGTAGAACACTACACTATTTGATTAAATTATGAGTTCTTAGATTCTGAAACCCTGTCCTGCTCCAGATTGAGTTACCATAGGTTAATGCATTACCTGATGTTAGCTGAGCCACTGTCACTGTCCACATGGGTTCTCATTTATATTCTTTGCAGTTAATCCTATCAGTAAATAGAAATGCTTTACTAGCTAGGTGCTACAGTGATACAGTAATAGGACTACATGGCTGATTAGTATTTTGCACTGTGATTAAAAAGAGCAGTGAAGAAATTTATATACCTTGTGTGTTTTGCTTTATATTCTTTAGGGTATTTTCATTGCTATTTCATTATGTTAAATGAGGCATCCAAGAGTTTGCTTGGCTTTAAGGGGAGATGGAAGCTTATATTAAAGTGTTGTTATATGTTACTATGCTGGCAGTGCATCCCTCTGATGATAAATGATATATTCAAAGTCTCCCTTTACTTCTAAATGCAGTGTAATTTTCTCTGCTTATTTTAATATTATTTTTTTATTTTTCACAGGAAGTTAAGGCTTAGGCATTAAGGAAGATATGAATTGATCCAAGTGATTTACTGATCAATGGAAGCAGGGAATTGGCTGATTTTGTTGAAATTAATTTCTTAACACTTTGCTTTTCTGTGGTTTGTGCTTTGCAACCATGGTAGCCTCTCCGTCTGGTGCCGGGTCACTAATGTGCGGTCTGCCTTAACTCCCTGTAACTCCTCGTCCTTTGGGTTATGTGTTAGGTCTTACAAAAGCATGACAGCAATCTCAGAAGTTTTATTCCAGTCCAGTTTGAACTGTGTTTAAATTAAGTACCGATCTCATGAAGAACACGAATTCCTGTTTCTTTTCCTGACACCAGACTGGCTAGGGAATGACTTGAACATCTCTGCCTGTGGTTGGAAAAGGGTTCTGAAGGAAGACGAGTGATGGTTTCTTAGGGGAAAGGCTAAAAAACTCTGGCACTTTTTATTAATATTTGTAAAATTGTGGGGTTTTGTTGCTCTAAATAGTTTCTTACTGTTTCAAGCTAATGCACTGGGGAACTCCCCTGTGCTGTGAGCAGTGAGAGTCCTGAATCAAGTCCCTGACAATTTCCTTTGCCCAGAAGGTCAAACATCTTTATCAACTGGACCTTCAAGTGTGTTCCTAATTTAAAACTTTGATCTTTAAGTTGGAAGCAGCTTTTACTTCGTGAACCTTTGGATTCCTTCCATGGGGCTAATTATCTGAACAGTTTTGCTTCCTGGAGTATATTCAGCTGTACAGCAGTGATCGGAAAAAAAGAAAAAAGAAAAAGAAAATAACAGTTTTTAAGTAATTTTTTACCTTCACCAGAGCATTTACCATAATATCATTCTAAAGCTATCAGCAACCAAAAACTTTGAGTGCTATTTTCATTTAGGAAAACCCTCTAATGATGATTTTCATTGGTTTTCTTTTTGTTTGCCTGCACTGGTGCTAGTTAAATTTTCTTATAAGGATTGTCTTCCTGGAAAACATCATTTTCTTCTAAGTCAAGTCTTTCTTCTTTTGCCAAGTCTTCAGCTCTCTTTGCTTGTTTCTGCACTGGTAACCCTTGAATGGATGGCCTGTTAAAAAGTGGCATGTACAAATCCAACTTACTTTACAGTCTTGTAGATGGTGAATGTTTTCCTCCTGCTCATTTCTTCTTATGTTGCAACACACTGCTCTTGTACACCGGTTACTGACCACCTTTCTTTGAAGTACTTGCAAGCAACAAGTCACGCACTATTTATCATCCATGGAAATGATAAGTGTATCTTCACTGTATGCTCACTCAACATGTGGTTTAATTTTTTTCTTTAACAATGGAAATGATCAGATGGAGCAGTGGCAAGAATAAAAGAACAAACGATGGATTGAAGCAGGACTTTAAACGCTATTGGTGAATAGCATTGACTAAAGAAGATGTATATCCAAGCAATTGCTTCTGGGCCTCGTGTTTGAAGTGCTTTCTCACAATGTTATCTCCTTTCTTAAAAACAGTTCCACAAGAATGTGATGTTAATTGCTTTTCCCAGCAAAAGTACTACTTTTTATGTTCCAAAATAATTTCTATTCCTTTCTGACTGTATGTTCTCAAACACTCTCTAAATTTTGAGTTCAAAAGGGAGATCATTGGTTAAGCTGGGCAATTTTGAGGGTGATACACAGTTAGAGAATTTTATTAAAGATAGAAGAGAAAGAAGGGGTAGTGACTGTTAATGATTTCTTATGAAGCCAAGGAACAAGACAGCAGAATGGTAAATGAAGTTCAGCAAAGCCATATGTCAGGTAGTGAAAGAAATTGCTTGGATATTTTGACGACCTCTTGTTAAGATTTCTGCTGAGTGGTTTTAGTTAAATATCGTTTGAAATGCTTTATGTAAACATCTGTCATACTTCATTAAGAAAGGCTTGCATTTATTAGAAGCGTGTTATTATATAAAAGCTGGTTCCTCCCACCTGATTCGTGTAATCTGTGTTTGCTGAGCACTCGGCAAGGAAAAGTTGCAGAAATACAGAGAAGAGCTGAAAGAAAGCTGAATATTCCCCACTGAGAATAGATAAGGTCTCCAGGAGTGATAGCACATGAATTAAAAATCACATGATAAAGTGTGGTACTGGGCGAGGGGGATAGTGCCAATGAAAGTCTTCCCTTTGCTTACAATACAAAGTCAAGGTAGAAAGAAGGAAATTAGAAGGCATTTTACGTAATCAGGTCTTTAATGCACCACATAATTAACTCATGAACACACTGCAGAAGACAGTGCTTTTACACAGCTTCCTAGGATTAAATAAAGATCATGTCTTTGAAAGAAGGAATAAAATACTTTAACCTAACTATGGTGAAATTGCTTGGATTTACATGCTGTACAGTCCAGCAGAAACCTACTTTAGGGGTTCATTTTCACATGAGCAGAAACATAATATTACTATTTCCTGTTTTCTGTGTATTAGAAATTTGGGTTTGACCTACCTCTTTTTAAAGCACTTTGCAGAAAAATGGTTAAGGTATGTTGACTGTAGCCCAGCCAAACACATCCTGGAAGTACATGTACCTTCTTGTTATGGAAAGAAGGTAGACGTAATGAAATTTAAAACAGCAGCAAACCTTTTCCCGTACAACCACTGCACAATCATTGTGGTGTGTGCTGGGACACAATATGATGTTATTCAGTGCGTGCAGATAATGGAGAAGAGACCTAATGAGGATGCCTTTTGGCATGGTCTGCTTTCAGCTATTCTAGGAAGTTTAATTTAAATGACCTAAAGGTAGGTCACCCATAAATTGCTTGTGTAAGAGCTGTTCATACTGTTTAAGACTTCTGAGACTGGTCAAAGGACTCTCTGTAGTTAGAGTTTGTGCATGTTTCATACAATCTACTGAAGGACTAATTAAGAAAATAAAAAAGACTCAGAAGCAAATAAATTATAGCAGTTTATGGTGTTATTTGTTATGTCAACTCAATAGAGAATGTGCCACCCCACAATGGAAAGCTAATTATTTTCATGTCATGCAGCTTGCTAACCTGATATATTGCTAATGAATGGATTAGATGGAGGTTTGGCAGTCACTAACATGAGCGAATGATTATTTTTAAGACCAGTTTGTACTGATGCTGAGTTCCAAGCCAGGTAATGATTATGACAACTTAGAGGCAATTCTGCATCCATTATTTAGGGTAACTCTCTCTCTCTTTCCATAGATATTTAAACCTAATTATACATGCACATCCCTAAGCAGTCGTTCATATAGCTGGAATATGTGAGGAAGCCTCATTACCTAATTTGTGGCACAAACACTAAATCTCAGGCTGGGTTTTGAATTCAGTGTGTTGAAATAAGGTATGTTTTCCTTCTCTTGCAGCTGTCATGTTTTACTGTGATTAGGTAAGCTTCTAAAACATGGAAGAATAGACAGGGCCAAGCATTGGGGGAAGAGAGGTCCAGGTGTAGTGCCAAAAGCTGTCTGGTTGCTGGCAAGCAGGCGTTAATCAAGTATGTCATTTATATGCCCATGGTGCTGAAAAATAACCACTTCCTTGATTTTTCATGCAGGCAGCTCATTCAGTAGAGAAGTCTTATCTGTTGTGCAGTTTTCCTTTCAAGCAGGTGATGCATTTCTCAGTATGAGAAGACTTCCTAATTTCACATCAGTCGAGTGTTTAATCTTCAGTCTTCTTAGTTAAGTTTGTCCTGACAGCTGATTCTTCCTTTACAGGACAGTAAAGTCAATTATCTTGAAATACACGGGATTGTGTTTGTGCTCAGGGATGACTGATTTGGCTTTGGCTCCATGGCCCATTGTGGTGCATACTCCTTTAGGGCTCTGGTGTTTTCCTTCTGCTTGTGTTGATGTCTGTGCAGTCAACTGGCTATATTTTTACACAAGAAGATGATTCCGTGAAAACCCCTGTCATATCAACAAAGTGCAGCAGCAGTCTGGAAATTTTACAATTCTTTAAACACATTTTGGGAAGAGCAGGAGAAGTTTTCTGAACTCCTGCTTTTAGGACTGCTATCAGAGAGAAATATTCAGTTTGGATAATTGACAGAAAGTGAAAATCTCCTCTAATATAAGTCATGTTACTGTAAATGAAATGCACAGATTGCAACATCTGGACAGTGCAAAAAAGAACTTTATAGATTCAAATGACATAAAACCCAGTCATATTTACTCCAATCTGGGATCAGATCCAAAGGTTATTCTCACTTTTTGAGGTCCAGCTGGCAGATATCTAGCCTCCTGACTAAGGAGGTCCTTTATACATATATATGTGCATATGTATATGTGTATACACACATGCTACAGGGGTCAAGATCATGTGGGTGCAAAGACTATCACATCATTCATTTGCAGAGAAAACTGCAGGAGCATTTAACCAAGAGTTGCAAGGGTACTTTTGCTATAGGGTATTAGAGAAAAGGTTGCCTTGGTATTACAGTCCCCAAGATTAAAGATGATATTTTAGTGTGCTGCCTGAAGATGTGGGCTGCTGTCATGTCATTAGTTGTGCCTAGCTTATGCTGTAATGCATTTGTTACAGTTACAAAGCTCATAATCTAGTGTTTGCACTTCCTTTTTGTTGCTTTTCCCTTTTTATAAGTGAAAACAGACGTAAATTTAATCATAAAATTTCTACAGATTGTAGTACATCATTAATAATTTACCCATGAATGTAACTTATACACACGAGTTGGAGTTCCCTCTTTGGCAGCGTGCTCCTTGTAGTGAGGGTAGCTATGGACTGGAGATGCAAAAGCAAGCATTGGAGTAACTGGTAATTGGCATGGCCCAAGGATACATTCCCTACTGGGCATCTCCATAAAAAGGTAAATTCCCACCTATGGTCACTAGAGGTCAGTGTCAAAGTAATTTTAAGGTCAAATATCTTACCCTGTAGTGTGTTGTCTGTAAATTCAGATTGTGGGTGGTTGTGGCACAGGTAGGACTTGCATGTAATAAATAAAATACTGAGCTTAACTAGTTGGACTGAGTTGTTTCACAAATTCTTGTAACCCCTCTTGTTTTGATGGAATGACAGTTAATTTACCTCCAGATCAATGACAAGATGGTATGATCTGTGTTCTTCTGTTTTTCCTTCTCCTTACATCCTGCTTTATAACTAAAAAAAACCTGTGTTCCTTTTTACATTTTTGGTTATTTCATTAGCAGACTTTCAACTGAATAGCTGTTAAAATCATTTTCAGCTGAGTGTTGGGAACAGAAATTATATACAAATATATTGTTAAAATTCTGTTGTGATTTGCTGTTATATAGGAAGTGGTGTGAGTACGTAGTGTGAGTACATGTGTGAATACATCTTACATGGAGTGGGAGACATAAAATTTCCCCACTAAAGCCTTGGTTCTTTGGCATAGGCCCCTTCAATCACTTTGATATAATCCAGATAAAGAAGCAATATGCAACAGACAGATCTTGCTGCAAGTTGAATATGAATGATTTAGTTATTTTGATTTTGGGAATGTTATGTGTAGTGTATTGCTAAAATAAGGACTAGATTTGAGGTCCATTGTTTACTTGTATAAGCAGTTTGTGTATGTTTTTATATATATATATAAAAGTCTCAAATAGTAAAATGGACCTAGCTAGTGTCTGGTCAAGTGGTGCTGCATGTCTCTGTTCTAGTATGCAACATCTTTGTAGGTTGTGCCCGTAGTAATCTTGTGGATAAACTCAATTTCTGGCTGCCTGAGAATGCCAGGCCAAAGGGGTACAGAAAAAAACTCTGCCAGTTGCCATGTCTCACTGAGCCAGCTCTAATTTTCATCGGAGTGATGGAGCTCTTGAGGAGTTTGTATTATCTCCTGTCTGTGAGCTTCCAGAGTTGCTTGTCTTCTGGGTTGTGGCATGTGCTTTGTTCACAGCAGACTGCATTTAGCAATATTTGGCACTGTGTCTTACCCTTCCTTGCTTAGGGCATAGTGGCAGAGGACAGAATTATGTGACATGACAATGCCTGGGAAATAAATATAGCCTCATGTGAATGTGATTATTTGTCAGTGTGGGTTTGAACATTGTGGGACATAACGAGGAAGAAGAAATAGACTTAATGGTGAAAAGAAGGAAACTTCCCTAATTTCAGGGATAGCACAGTGTCTTGTGGTCTTTGTAACTCAAAATGACGAACTTATTTTCAAACATAAAATGATTTGATTATATTTACCATTATAATTCCAGATAAAAATGTATCATTTAAATAGATGTTAAGCCTTCCATTTATGGCCTTTACCTTTGGTGCTGTCTCAAAACTTTGTGTTCCCCAAAATTGCTTAGTGTTACAAACCATCCTCAGGTATAATTAAAGAGAGAATAGCTTAGCATAAATGCATATACATGTGCTTTCTTCATTTTCATAGGAACACAATTGAGTAGTTCCCAGCAGTGAACTCTCAGTGCCTGTTTTCTTTTATGAAAATACTCAAAGCCCAGTGATTTCAGCCCTCACAGGATATACACACAGGAATACTCAGCTGCTGGATGGGTCAGGGTAGGTCGATTTCCATAGATTGTTTGGGATTTTGATAACATGACACGGATTTATTCTGCCAATCTCCATTTCTAGAGTATTTTTATTAGGAAGGTCAGTGATCTGTCTGAGCCTAATTATCCCATCTGGTGAATGTGCTTGAGGCACATAAGCTCCCTGCAGTTCATGTGCATAAAGAAACAATGCGGTTAGCATGCTATTTATTCAGCTCTGACTTCTCAGCTGAATGGAAAGGTGTCTGCTGGCAGCTGCATTGCCCAGGGTAGCTTTAGATGTGGCTCTGGGAAAGTACTAGAGTTTACATCTTCAGCTTTATGGGAAGATCTTCTACTGCTCTGCTATAGTGACTGGTTTTCATCCTGTTGTTTTGTTTTGTTTTGTTTTTTAACTCATTATTTTAATGGTCTAAGAGGATAGTTATAAGCTGTGTTTTTATTTAGGACTTCATTTCAATTTTTCAGAATTTTCTTTCATTCTTTTGGTGCCATTGAAATGTTAGGCAGACTTTGCAGAAAGACTCCTGGGTTTCAAGCTGTAGCATCATCCAGCAAGCATTGTCTATTTTAAGCCTTTATACAGACCTCCACAAGCAAAGTATGTAGTCAGCCCAACCATCTTCAACATAGTTCAGCCACACGGTGTCTGTGTAACATGTAGAAGTAGTGTTGGAGAAGAACGCTGGTGCAGCAAGTACCACGTCCATGGTCATGCACACACAAGACCTGTATGAAAAAGGAAATGAACACGTTAACCCTTGGGTTATATATTAGTATACAAGCTGCTAAAACACTCCATTCTTTCCAAGGGCATCCATTCAAAATGCCAGCCAAAATTAATATGGATTGCACACAGTATATTTAAACTTTCACCAAGACTGTGCAAAACGGAAATCTTCAGAGATATCATTATTAATGAAGGTGCTCAGTCATATGCAATAATATAGATGTATATATTAAGACATCCATTTCCATGCTTTATAATCCTATTTCAGCTCTGAAAAGAATGTAATTTGATTCTTACTGAAAAAATGTTGTAGATAAATCTATGAATTCAGTCAAAGCTGTATGTCCTTTATCTGCTGCTAAACTCTTTCATTAGTGGCTCTTGACAAAAACAGCACTATGTAAAAGGTGACAGTCAAACTGATAAAAATCCAATTTTCTTTGTTTAACCAGAAACAGATGTGCAGTCTGAGTATTTTCTGTCTGAGTTTTGAGACTGCTGACGGGATTGAGATAGGTCTGTAGCTATCAGGTTTGCAGCTTGAGATCTATCACTGGCCATTTTCCCACTAGTATGAGCTATACTTATTAGCAGAGGCATGAAGCAAACCTATGCCAAACTTTGATAAAGATTATATGTGCTGAAATCATAAAAGAAAAAAATATGATTTTATCCTATGAACATGTTGATATATAGAGGTTTTGAAAAGCTGTAATAAGATAAGAAAAAATAAAAGGAAAATCTTGCTTTTTTATTTTCCCCACCTCTATCTAGAGTAATTCCATAAATGAGTAATACAACATATTAGCCTTTGTTATGTCTGTGTTTGTAAACATGCAGACTTGTAGAGAGAGTAAACCCATCTCTTCTGGTGCTGTAGTGAAAATATATGTTCTTTTTCCAATTTAATCATTGAAATCTGGAGTGTTTCAATACAAACCTTATCATTCCTTTGTTTGGAAGACAAATCAGAGAATGTCTGGAACACCTTAATTATATAGAACAAAGCAATATTTTTTTCTCAGCTGATAAATTTGACTTGGTGCACTGGTTCAGTGAGCAATTGTATTTGCTTGAAATAATCATAATTGCAGATATTTCTTGATCATCTAAGCTGATCTTTAATTCTGCCAAGATCTTAGTTTAAATAGTGCTTAAGAGATTTAAGGAAAGGAGATGGAAGGTATGGGAATAAGGAAAAAAAGAGGGAGAAGAATGAAGAGGAAGAAAGGATAGAGAAGGACTCAAGGAAGACGGGAGAGAAAGAATATGTTATGCTGAAGAAAAAGGTTGTGTAACCATAGCGAAGTAGGCAAGAGGTGCTCTGACTTAGAGTCTGATGTATGTTCTTGTTATCTGTGTTTAGGAGAGAAGAATACACCCAGCCACAGGGTCAAGTTCAAATGTTTGCAAATAAAGAACTGGGGAGTGTGAGGCATGGAAAACAGAGCAGCGGTGGCCATATATTCTGCAGGGTCACATCTGCTTGGCTGGTTGTAACTCCACAAGGCATACAGGAGCAAGCTGCATGGTGTACATATTTCTGTCTTCCCTGAATCCATCCTGAACTCCTGTGAGCACCAGATTTATTTCATTGTTTTAATCATCCTTAACAAAGTCATCCATCAGATATTAAAACTTTCCTCCTAGGATAGGAGCTAAGCAGCCATTTTATTGATGAGCTTATTGAGATTTTATGTGTGTCTGACAGTGGCTTTCATCACAGCACGGTTCTATTGCTTTGGTTGGAGAATTTTATCTAAAATGTATGAAACAAAGGAGGAAGATGGCACAGCTAAATGTTTATTGAAAATAATAAGGGAATTTAGTGGTAGAGATCTGTAGTAAGTAGAGGCACTAAGGTACCCATGAAATAGAATTATTACCTGAAAATTCATAGGGTTCTTTTCATTTTGTTTTTTTAATTAGTTATTGCCTTCAGTCATAATAGATTTTTTCATTACCTTGAAATTACTTGAGAGCGACAGAGGAATTTAAGGAACATTAGATTAAATGATTTCTCATCTAAGGCCAAGTGCCCGGTCCTACACTTGGGTCACAACAACCCCATGCAAAACTGTAGGCTTAGGGAAGAGTGGCTGGAAAGCTGCCTGGTAAAAAAGGACCTGGGAGTATTGGTTCACAGCCAACTGAACATGAGCCTGTAGTGAGCCCAGGTGGCCAAGAATCACAGAATCATAGAATGATAGAATAACCAGGTTGGAAGAGACCCACTGGATCATCGAGTCCAACCATTCCTATCAAGATATTCCTATCATAGAATAGTTTGAGTTTGAAGGGACCTTAAAGATCATCCTGTTCCAATCTCCCTGCGATGGGCAGCAACACGTCCCACTAGATCAGGCTGCCTGAGGCCCCATCCAACCTGGCCTTGAATACCTCCAGGGATGTGGCAGCCACAGCTTCCCTGGGCAATCTGTTTCAGTGCCTCACCACCCTAATTGTGAAGAAATTCCTCCTTATATCTAGTCTAAATCTTCCCCTCTCAAATTTAAAGCCATTTCCCTAGTCCTATCACTACATGCCCTTGTAAAAAATCCCTCTCCAGCTTTCTTGTAGCCCCCTTCAGATACTGGAAGGTTGCTATAAGGTGTCCTCAGAGAATTCTCCAGGCTGAACAAGCCCAGCTCTCTCAACCTGTCCTCTTATGGGAGGTGCTCCAGCCCCCTGCTCATCTTTGTAGCCCTCCTCTGGACCCATGCCAACAGCTCCATATCCTTCTTATTTTGAGGTTCCAGAACTGGACAGAGCACTCCAGATGAGATCTCACAAGAGAGGAATAGAGGGGCGGAATCATCTCCCTTGATCTGCCAGCCGCACTTCTTTTGATGCAGCCCTGGATATGAGTGGCCTTCTGGGCTGTGAGTGGGCATGGTCAGCTCACATTGAGCTTCTCATCAATCAGCACTATGAAGTCCTTCTCTGCAGGGCAGCTCTCAATCACATAATCCCCCATCCTGTGCTGAAACCACAGATTGCCCTGACCTAGATGTAAGACCTTGTACTTGGCCTTGTTGAACCTCATGAGGTTCTCACAGCCCCACTTCTCCAGCCTGTCCAGGTCCCTCTAGATGACAGCCCGTCCTTCTGGTGTGGCAACTGCATCACTCAGCTTGGTGCCATTGAGTTTCAGGGAAGCTTTGACTAATATCTGAATTGGGTTATGTTGACAACAGCATTAAAGACCTTGAGTCCAGGAACTAGGATTAGATTAGGTAATAAGTATTCTCTTAATAAAGAATCAAAAGTAGATCCTTGATTTAACAAGTTTACAGTCTAAATACATATTTGTCATAGAGAATCTGAAAATTGGAAGAGTATGTTATTTTTGTAAATACAATTCTTAATGCCAAAGTCCCCAAACTGTCAATTCCTGAACTATCAGCTGCCTATCCTTTACACACAGTGATTTTCTCACCCTCACATGTCACCTTTTATAGTCACAAAGGACAGAGGATTTGACTAGTACTGAAGAGTGTGTACCAATTATGGAGGGAATAAACCTGATCCTTATTATGAATGAGACAACTCAGTACAGTATATCGGTAATCCTGCTCCAACATGAAGGCTGAAAGTACTGAAAAAATAGATAATAACATTAACCATTAATCTTTATGCCTTGCCAGTGAATGAAGCAAGGAACTTTCAGGACACCTTCAATAGTAGTTATTATTCACCAACATGCTTATTTCAGTTTAATAAGCTTGCTTATTTGACCCTCATTCAGTTTCTTTAATTGCTTTCATTAAACCACAAAGAAGTTGTAAATATTTAAGTAAATTAGGAACTTTCCACTTGTTTGTATAAGCTATTTATTAAAAATATGTGTACTTAAGCATGTATTAGTGTCATCAATATTGTCTTGCTGCCTGGCTTATTTGCAGAAAAAAAGTATAAGATACTCTTAGATAAGAATTACATCCAAATTAAGGTGACGTGTATCTCAGGCTGCTTTCTTTGTTTAGTTTAATTTTAATTACCAGCCTTCTGACTCACTGTTTTGAACCTGTAGCCAGGTTAGATTTGAGTCATTGCCTGTTTATAGTGTTTTCAAAATAGACAGTGCAGATGTTGAGTTGTATGTATGCTTATAAATGTTTCCTGTAGGCTTCTGTTATAAGAAATTGTGCAGTGTGGGAGAATGCAGATTGCCATAATAATAATGTTAAAGGCTTTATTCAGCACAACTGCAAAGAAGGAGTTCCTTGCTTTAAGTGGAGACATGTAGCTACAACTCAGAGCTTTGAGTTGCCAAGTCTGACTTGGTGATGTTGCATGGTTTGTGATTATGCAATCCTAACAGACTGAAATTAGGATAGTCTGTTTTCTAAACTTATCTTTGGAGAAGAATAAAATAAAATAAAACAGCAAACCCAAAGAGGGATACCAACACAGTACAATAGCAGTGCAGCAGGATCCTGGTCTAGGACAA
The DNA here is from genome assembly GCA_033459285.1 of Clamator glandarius. Classification (NCBI taxonomy): domain Eukaryota; kingdom Metazoa; phylum Chordata; class Aves; order Cuculiformes; family Cuculidae; genus Clamator; species Clamator glandarius. Next base: position 4,959,353 of record JAUNZM010000245.1, on the reverse strand, counting down.
GGTCCTCTATTGCTATCCATAAACATCAACAGTTCCATTTCACCACAGAAAAAAACTAAATTACCCACATTGCTATATGTATTGCACTTGCTTTACAGTAAAGACAGAGCTGTGTTATTTTATTTTTATTGATAATAGAAAAACAGCTGTGAGGTGAGAGAGCAGGCAGCCCCTGATCTGAACAACTCACACGTTAATAAATAATCATGCAAGCATAAGGAGAATGGGAGAAGGAGGATGGTGACGCTAAGTTTGTGTACACACCATCTTGGTGTGTCAAGATGCTCTGTAACTTGACAATTTCTAGTGCTGAAGGCGTATTCAAGGTATTAAACTATTTGGAAGGTTTCTTTATCACCACCTGTGTGTTTAACTCTACCAAGCTGTTGTCTTACATGTCAACAGTTGACTTGGAAAACGTCCCACCATGGGAGATAGCATCTTTCTGTGTCTCCCAAGCTGAGATATGGATTGGCTGGAAAAGGTTTAACTGAGGAGACGTCCCTGCACCCTTCTTTTGAGCAGGGCTTCAGATTCCTTGGGGTGCTGCCTAGTCTTCTCCAACATGTTCATGGCTCTCCATTTCCTACCCTTGGCCTGCAGTTTTCTGCACTTTTTAAGCTCCTGCACAAAGGTTCGGTGGATTTTGGAGGCAGAAACTTTCTTCCCTTCAGCTCTTCACATGTGGGTTGCTGTTACCTCCTCTTCTGGCTTCTGAGTGTCCTGGCTAGCAAAACATGGTGAACTTGAACCCCAGTAGCTTGTATAGAATGAAAACTGGCAACAGAGAAAGCAACACCTACAAGAAACCTAATGGGACTGCAGAGGGTGTTTGCATGTATGGCTGGAGCCAAAGGCATGAGCTGCTGTGTGCCAGGGGAAACTGAGACAGCCAGCATCACTTGCCAAGAAGTGGCTGTGGCACTGGGAAGCCACCATCACACAGTGCAAGGTAGAAGCAAACAGTCTGTAAACCACCTTGGGGTTTAAAGGGTATCTATTAGTATATGGCAGTGTGGTAGTCAGGTGTGCAGTGTGCAGACCTGTTGGTGACAACTATTAATCTCTGGTGGAAATCCGGCCAAAACTGGCAGCAGAGTTTGTTGGTACGCCAGAGTGGCCTTTCATTTTCTCTGGAACTCATCTTTGGATTACCCCTAAGTAAAGGTTATGTTGATTCATTTGCCACTGCTTTGAAGGTAACAATTGTTTGAAAAGCAATAAAGTGGTCTCTGAACAAGGCATGCTGATTGCTCTGAATGAGAGGTTGCCACTACAGGAATTGTGCCTCTAACCACAGGTTTAGGTTTTTGCATCTCTCTTTGCTGTAGATTTAATGTAATTTAAAATAAATAGGAAGATTGAAGGGCATAGGACAAAGGGGAAGGTGCAATGGAAAACTAAATATCATTAACTGGAAAAAAGGTCTCTTGGAAAGTTGCAGTCTTTAACGTCTTTGTTGTTTAGATCACATAGCATTAAAAGTGGGATTATAACCATGTTCATTTTATACATCGTATCTCCACCATTGCAAGCACTTTCAAGTTGTAGTCAGTTAAGGAGCTTTAATGATTATGACCCAATTATTTTTAATACTTGGTAGTAAACATATCATGTCTATATTTTAAGAGTTTAAATTAATGATTGCAGTTTTACAACTTGGTAAAAGCTACTATAAGAAATAAGCATGTCACATGAAATTCTATGGGCCGGGTACAGTTTAATCATAATCTGTTCTTGTTACAACAGAAAGCATTAATTAAAATTGGAAGCCAGTGAATGATTGTTTATCTCCTTGCAGGTTTTTTGAATGGCATTGTTACATTCAAATCCTGCATGAAGGTTGCGCTTAAGGCAGTTTAAACATTAGTGAAAATTTTTCGGTCTTTCAGAGTCGAGGAACTACAAACTGGTGTTGTCCTATAAGGGATGCTGTCACAGTTGCACTATTCATTATTTTCTTTCTTTATTAGGTTTTCTAACTACTACTTTAAAAAAGGATGAGGGAATTAAAATGTATTTTTTTATGATTAGTGTAAAATGACCACAGGCTCTACTAATAGTCTTTTGAGGATGATAGTGGTTCTGGATAAATGGTATTACAGATATCATCATCTCCTCTGTTACAGTTGCCCATGAACATGTGACAAAAGTAATAATACTTTAAAGCAGTTTATCCCATAATTTTAGTTTTGAGAACCATGCAACTCTTTATTACAGTAAGCAGACATCACTGCTGTTCCCAGCTGCCTGACAGCCCAGGAAAGTCCTGAGCCTCAGTCAGATCTTTTAGATGCTGTCTTGAACCAGGTGGAATTGCTGCTCCTTGTAACAGCTGCAGTTTCTCTTTTAGGCAAAAGTTCAAGAGAAGGGGCTAAAGAACTAAGAACAAGCTCATGTGAACTGACTTTGTCAGTCTTATTCTACTTTTCTTTGCTGAGTTTTCATACCCTGTGAAACGAGGCTGTTTACTCCCAAGATCAACTATTCAGCTTGCACCATGGACAGGTGAACATGGAGAGAGATAAATTCTTTTGCAATAATGACTTCAAAGTGGACCATGCAAAGCCAGTGGTCCTTCTCATGGAGTCTGGTGTTCCTTTTCTCAGGCTGATTGCTGGACTGCAAGAGCACGTGTATATCTCTGCTACTTTGTACAATGCCGTAGTGTTCAAATAAACACTTTTAATTTCTAAAGCTGCTTCTAAAGAGTCACAGTCCATCAAACCCAGATCTCAGCAATTATGTAAAAGAAGAAATTATTTTCATTGTCAGCCTTCTATTTGCCACTGTACTTTAATGCTATACACATATTCTGTTTCTGAATCAGAATATTGAGTAGAATACTGTCTTTCACCTTACATTTCCTGCAACGTAGATATATGGTGTAGTGTACATTATACAGTAATGTATTATTATATGTATGTGCATATATATATGCATGGGTGCAAGTAATATATGTGTGTGCACGCTTACATGAAAATTCTTAATTTAGAAGACCCTGTTCCTGCAGTAAGGTTTGGTGTAATTTCAGTACAAGAGCAGGGTGCAAATTGTGTATAAAATAATTTTCTTATAACAAGCTAATGGCAGGATCATAGCTTAGTTCCATTTGTAAAGTCCCCTGGTATGTACTTTGTAATTGCTTTAATTGATCTATCTCCTAGCTTTCCTAAGCAGAAAATGTCACTGAAAGGCTGCCATAATACTTGGTAATTAGATTCCAGTCCATGCTTCTAAATGGGTAGGCATCCCCCACTAGTGTGTTTTAGTCACTGAGCTGTGATCCTAAATTTCAGCTGTTGTTAAAAACAGGAAAGCAACAAGTATTTTTTAAAGTGTCTGTTTGTAGATTCTGGTTTAGCCTTGATGACCATTTCAGTGGTAGCCTAGGAGAAATGAATACAACATTACTAATGGAACCCATCAATATAGAATTATAGAATCATAGAATAACCAGGTTGGAAGAGACCCACTGGATCATCGAGTCCAACCATTCCTATCAAACACTCAACCATGCCCCTTAGCACCTCGTCCACCCGTACCTTAAACACCTCCAGGGAAGGTGAATCAACCACCTCCCTGGGCAGCCTGTTCCAGTGCCCAATGACCCTTTCTGTGAAAAATTTTTTCCTAATGTCCAGCCTAAATCTCCCCTGGCGGAGCTTGAGGCCATTCCCTCTCGTCCTGTCCCCTGTCATTTGGGAGACGCTATAGACATTTTCATTTAAATTAATAAAAAGGAGGTTTATGGATATAACTTTGAAATATGAGAGGGGAACTAAATAATGATTATTTTACTGAGAAAGGATGCAAACACATTGCAAAAATTCCAGGCTACTTGGATCCACTGAATTTCCAGTATTCCTTTTAGTATTGGCTATCAATCTATAGCTTGTTTGTCCTGGCAGGAATTGTTAGCATTGCAGGAGCTGTCTCCAGCTGATACTTTTGTTCTCCTATATGCCAGATAAGTAGAGAGTGAATCAGGTTTTGTCTTGGCAGTATTGATTGAGAACAGTCATTGTGCTCTTAGGGGTGTGGAGGTAGCATTTGAATGCCTCAGTTTTCTGCAAGAGAACAGATAAATCCCTGTGTGCACATGAAAAGGATTATATTCCCCAACAAACATTTGCCAAAATGTTTAGATTTCCCAATTTTCTTTGCTTGCAAATGCCCTAATTGAGTATTACACCAAAAAAATATATTTTGACATGTCAGTGCATTGCAGATTTTCAGCAACAACTTGATAACTCTTTGTTTAATTCTTGTTAAGTGTTCTAGATTTCTGATATGCTGGACAAGTTACATCATTACACAGCCTGAGCAAAATGTCATATGCATATGTGTTTAGCACTGCTAGAACTGACTTTGGTCTGTTGTGTGTAAGATGAAACAGAAGCAGAGTCATTTCTTTGTGGTGTAGATGTCATATGAGAAGTGTAATTTACTTGCAGAAGTTTTTGGCTAGCTGGAAAAATAATTAACCAAAGGCATGGATACACTTGATCTGCAGGACCTTTCTATTACTAGATTAGTTGGGCAAGCTTTCACTGATCCACAGTTTTCATGAGCCTTCCAGAAATGTTGATGAAGTGATAAGTTTTTTTCCTCTGTTGTTTTAATTTGAAGCTATTTGCTCCAAAGGAATGGGTTTGTGCCATCCTATATTTTGTGTTAGAACACTTAGGAAACCTGCTTTTAACATAAAGCATGATGTAAGCTCGAAGACTTTTTTCCATTTTGATGTAAAACTGGTGGTTGAACACATTCCACAAACTTTATAGATGTTTTGTTAACACCATCAATTCTTTGAATCATGTTCAGTTTGTCAACAAATCAGATACATAGCCTTGGAAGGTTTTCACTAGGACTTGTGCTGTATTGTTCTTCTAAATAAAATTGCCCATTTTGGTTTTTGCAGAGTCCCATCTACTCTTAGTAGCCTAGCAGGACAATGTGCCTAGGCAAGTGTTTCAGACACCCTCTTATATCCATCTCTTTCTGGTTTGAGTATTATTAATAGGTCTGAATTAATTTCCTGAGATCTTTGCAGAGCTTTTTGTGTGAGCTCTGGAAACATACTTTCTATTGGTACACCCTATTGTAATATTGAAGTTAAGGAAAATGGCTTTCAAGGTGATTCTTAGTGAAAGCATTGAATGTTTGCTTTTCTACTCTATGTAATTGCTGTCAGCAGCATCTTGCAGAGTTAACTGATGCATCAACAGACTAACAGGACCTACTTGAGCAGTGTTTGTAGGATTTTTTCCAAAGTACTTAAGAAAGCAAACCATATCCAGGGCTGCATCAAAAGAAGCGTGACCAGCAGGTCAAGGGATGTGATTCAGCCTTCCAGTACCTGAAGGGGACCAACAGGAAAGCTGGAGAGGGGCTCTTTTTCACGAAGTGTAGTGATAGGATGAGGGAGAATGGTTTGAAATTGAAAGAGGGAGATTCAGATTAAATATTAGGAAGAACTTTTTTATTATGAAGGACGAGTTGGATGAGGCTTTGCCCAACCTGGTCTGATGGAGGGTGTCTCTCCCATGACAGGGAGTTAGGGTTGGAAGGGACTTCAAAGATCATCCAATTCCAATCCCCCTGACAGTGTCATCCCACTAGAGCATGTTGCCCAAGGCCCCATCCAACCTGGCCTTGAAGACCTCCAGGGATGGGGCATCCACATCTTCCCTTGGCAACCTGTTTAAGTGTCTCAACACTCTCATGGTAAATACATTCTTCCCAATGTCTAGTCTAAATCTGCCCTTCTCCAGCTTGTATCCATTCCCCTTCATCCTATCACCACAAACCTTTATGAATAGTCCCTCTCCAGCTTTCTTGTAGGCTCCTTTCAGGTACTGGAAGGCTCCCCAGCCATCAGATCATCTTTGTAGCCCTCCTCTGGGCCCGTTCCAACAGCTTCACATCCATCTTATGTTGAGAATTCCAGAACTGGCCACAGTACTCCAGATGAAGTCTCATAGAGGGGCAGAATCACTTCCCTGGACCTGCTGGCCACACTAGTTCCCTCAGCTCTTCCTCATAAGACTTGTTCTCCATCTCGTTCACTAGCTTTATTGCCCTTCTCTGGACACATTCCAGGAGCTCAATATCTTTCTTGTTGTGAGGGGCTGAAAATTGCAGAAGCTGGTCTTGGTGTAGTCTCTGTGTTATCAGCTATCCCTTTGCTCTGGTGGGGGGCTCTCTGTGGCCCCTACATGTTTACATTTTTTAGTTCAGATTCCTCCAGCTGTACCTTGCAAGGTTCCTAATGTGAGCCTCAATCTGGCTTCTCCCTTTCAGAGGCACTGGTAGCTGGGAAGCCTGGAAGGCATTCTTGGTGCCTGTGAGTCCCTGAAGATCTTGCAGCTGGGTCTCAAAATGTGTAGAATCACATTTTTTTCCCATTTCAGAAGATATTCCAGAAATGTTTTTAACCACGGCTCTGGCCACTGTGTGTCTTACCCTTATCCGTTTCAAAGCCTGATCCGATTGTTCTCCCCAAATTATCTCATAACACTAAATAAGTATCTCTGTGTTGGACATTTCCCGCTGTGCTAGGCTGTGTGTCTGTGACTATTGAGAAATATACACCCCCTGTACCAGTCAGGCATCATTGCACGAAGCAGATTTATCTCCCTCAGGCTGCACATGCTTAGCTTTGCTTCTTTTCCATTTGTAAAGGTGTTAGTTACATGCTGAAAGTTTAAGCTTGCTTTCAAAAAGAAAGTACTTCAATTCTTGCCCTCATTCATAATTGTAAAGTTAACAACTATGCAGCAAACCAGCATTGGTCTGCATTCTCAGCAGGAGTCTACCAAAGCAAGTAATTCAAGCTTATGCTTGAAAGTCTGTGGAGATAATCTGGTGTATAACAGCCATGGATCTGGCTTATTTGTCGCATGCTATGAAGACTGCTAAACATTTTCATTCAAACCTATGCTTAGACACAGAATTTCCTTGTGATCTTGAAAAAAAAGGGATTTTTTGAATTTCATTATGTTTAAAATGATGTGAATGTAAATCTCTTTTTCTTCCCTCATCTGTTTTTTGCTTGCTTGACAGCAAATCATAGCAGAACAAATTTTATTATACAGTAGTACATTGTATCATGATTAGGGTCTCTGACAGAGCATTAGATTTTACTATTCTGTGTAATTTCCACTTAAATGACTATTCTCGCTTTTCAGTTTCATTCCATGCTGGTCCTCTGTCCACGTGTATGTGTGTATAGGTGCTTTATTTTGTACTGCATAGATAGGTAATTTTAAATTTTCTAATAATTTAAGCATGTGTATCTGTGTTCATGCCATCTTAACACAGAAACAAAAATATGTGTATTTTCTAATAATTATCTAAGTACTGAACAGCACTTTTTGTATGCGTGTGATCTCTCTTCTGAGTGGTACCTTTGAAAGTGTTGCCAGTGCATTCTCACCAAAGCAAAGCCTAGGCAGAATTTTATTGACTTTGTATATTTATTGCAAATGCAAGTCTCAATATATAGAAATTATTATATCAAGAAACAGTATATATTCTTATTTGCAACTGATCAGTTTTGAATTATTTTACAATATATTAATGAAGTCAAACCTCCTTGATGATATGAATTTGGGAAGCCAGGTTATTCTGTTCTACACTTCTTCCTTGTAAAAAAAAGGAAGAAGTCATTTGTCCTACGTCCTATTTGTCTGAATGTGTAGATGCATTGTAAATTTGACGTCTTGTTTGAGCTTCTGAATCATCAACACTGCCTATATTGTGCCACAGTCAGCAGAACAATAGGCTGCTTGTGCCACGTGGTCTTGCTAGGAGAAGCCTGGTGCTTGGGGTTCATGGAGTGGGACATGCCCCTGTGCATGGTGATGGAGCCCATGGCACACCCCAGCTGCAAGGCTGTTCTGCATGACTAGGGAGGAGATTCCTTGGGATACGGTATGCTACACAGCAGTGCCATAAATTACAGCTGCCCAAAATGGCTCCCAGAGCAAAAGGTTTCATCCTTCATACTGTTAGAACACCTAAATAAAAACCCTACACTGAAAATAACATGCCCTTTGAGGGATCTCTGGGAGTTTACAGCACCTGGGAATTCATACTTGACATGACATTATGTTTTTCCAACCTGTCAGCCCCTTGTGGTTAAACATATATGAAATCACTCGTGCTCCTATCAAAGTGACCTTTTTCATGATCTTTTGTCATTTTACAGTATAAAGCCATTCCATGTAAGAGCTTTAGAAGGTCTCAAAGGGCAGAAAAAGTGGGAGCGCTGACTCACCCAAGAGGCATGTAGGATTAGTGGAGGTATTGCAGAAACACACAGGTTCTGCAGTAGGATCACTGTCATAGAAGAAGTTCACAAGAGGAGGATTTAGGAAGCATTTGGATGGCTATGGGACCTTTCTTTGCAAAGCTGTGCATGGATTGTAAACACCTGGTGTATTTGTGCATGTTCATTGCCCAAATGCTATCTTGAGCCAGTCTTGTTCCTAAAATACTAGTGTAGTTTTGTCAATGTCATTGAATATGCTTTGCTCTACTTTAGAGGTGCTTGTATTTCAGTATTGGATGAAATAATCTTCTGAGGTTTATACTCATAGGCTCATATATAAGTAACTGGACTGTTAGGTCTGTGGAAGATGCTTTGTAAATTCATGGCCATTACATAGGAAAGAAATGGTTAGTAGGTTTTGTTTGGTTGGGTGTTTTTTCACAAATCTTTCTCATATAATACCTCTTTTACTGCAAATGTGGGTTGGGGTATTTTTTTGAGATTTAAAAGTTTTGCTACTAAAACTAACTCGTATTTCTTTTTTTCCTTTTCCACTATTGACCTCCCTTGTTCAATAAAAGCAGAGGAAGAAGTGAAAAAGATACATGGGGAGGCAAAGAGAGCTTGCTTCTGAAGCCACTCCTCGTAAGACTCGTTCTCCAGCCCCCTCACCAGCTTCATCGCTTTTCTCTGGACACTCTCCAGAGTCTCAACATCCTTCTTGTGGAATCATTGAATCACCAGGTTGGAAAAGACCCACCGGATAATCAAGTCCAACCATTTCTATCAAACACTAAACCATGTCCCTCAGCACCTCGTCCACCCATCCCTTAAACACCTCCAGGGAAGGTGAATCAACCACCTCCCCAGGCAGCCTGTTCCAGTGCCCAATGATCCTTTCCGTGAAAATTTTTTTCCTAATGTCCAGCCTAAATCTCCCCTGGCAGAGCTTGAGGCTGTTCCCCCTTGTTTTGTCCCCTGTCACTTGGAGGAAGAGGCCAGCTCCCTCCTCTCCACAACCTCCTTTCAGGTAGTTGTAGAGAGTAATAAGGTCTCCCCTCAGCCTCCTCTTCTCCAGGCTAAACACCCCCAGCTCTCTCCGCTGTTCCTCATAAGGCCTGTTCTACAGCCCCTTCACCAGCTTCGTTGCTCTTCTCTGGACTCGCTCCAGAGCCACTCGCTCCAGAGCTTCTTGTGGTGAGGGGCCCAGAACTGAACACAGGATTCAAGAAGCAATCTCACCAGTGCTGAGTACAGAGGGAGAATAACCTCCCTGGACCTGCTGGTCACACCGTTCCTGATACAGGCCAGGATGCCATTGGCCTTCTTGGCCACCTGGGCCACTGCTGGCTCATGTTCAGTCGCTGTCAACCAACACCCCCAGGTCCTTCTCCTCCAGGCACTTTCCAGCCAGACTTCTCCTAGTCTGTAGCTGCACAGGGTTGTTGTGCCCCAAGTGCAGGACCCGGCATTTGGCCTTGTTAAACCTCATGCCATTGGACTCTGCCCAGCAGTCCAGCCTGTTCAGATCCCTTTGCAGAGCCTCCCAACCCTCCAGCAGATCAACGGGACTCTGCAGAATTATTGGGGGTTAAGGATGAGGAAGAAAATAAGGAAAATTTGCCTGGAGTAGGAAAAGATTGAAAGACCCAAAGATAAACAGAATGAGAACTTGAAGCTCTTTGTTTACAGAAATTTTATTTTACAATACATGGGTATAAAAAGATAGGGAAATTGCATAGCAGTTGTCATTTCTTGGATATATGTGGAAGGCAGGGGACGTACTTACTAAGAAAATAATGTGCCCAGAGTGGCGCTAGGGACCATAGCACATGTAGACTTGGCAGTAGGATATATTTGAGAAAACTTTTTTAGATGTGAGGTGCTTGTTCCCTGAGAGCTGCAGGAAGAAATGGTGTTCTTGAGTGTGATTTAGATTACATGAGCTCTTTTGAAATCTTTCTAATGCCTTGAGCCTGGTTTCCTGAATGTGCATCCTGGCTCATTTCTGTGTGGGAACCTTGTTTTCTTGCAGGTTTAGTTTCCTCACTCTCTTATTTTCCCACAATTTCTTTCTTCTTCCCCATTCCTCCTCTATTGCCATGTGTCCAAGGTGCTGTATTCTCCTAAGTCTATATGCTTCTATGACCTGCACAATTTTCCTCCAACCTTTTCACAGAGCTCACATTTGAAAACTGAACAAAGGGCAAGGGAGCATCTTAAGGGGAAAAAATAAATGTGGTGGAGATGGAAGCTTTTCTTAAAATCTGTCTTTTAATAGAACCAAACAAATAAAAATCCAGGCTATAGGATGCCTATCTCTAATGGGAGTGGATTGTGGTCAAACATGGCTAGGCAGGCAAGCCATTTTGTCTCACTTTTTAACAGCCTGGAAGTGGAATCTTTAACCAGAAACCTGTGTTAGAAATGGTCTTTTAAAAGTGATGTTGTGTGCAGGATGTACTTGCTATAGATTAGTTATTGGAAAAAATAAGTGACTAAGTGAACCTTGTAAAATGTCCACTTTGAAGAGAAGTTAAGGCTAAGGAGAGGAAGCACCAAAGCAATGAAAAGTTTTTCTTGCTGCCCTCCATTGTATCTGACATTTTATCCTATTTTAAGTTTGACCCTTTCTGACTTGTTAGTATCTGCATTCAATCATTACTTGTCAATACGATTTTATTTAATATGAATAAATATGCCATAATTAGGTAAAATATTAGTCTTCTAATTACAGGTGTACAGTTGTTATATTTGCTGAGATTTTGTGTTCAGGGAAAAAGACATATCTTACCAAGAAGGCTTAAAATTTGGAATCTAAATTTATCAGTTAGGTTATTTAATTATGATTAGGGTATTCTTATTATAGTTCCGATCTCCTTTGGTGGTTCTGGTGTTTGCAGCACAAGCCAAAGATGAAGATGCATTTAACAGTATTTTTCATTGCAGACATTTTGAAGAGCTTTTGCTCCTGATTTCATATGTTTCCCTCAGAGAATCTTATCTTTGAAACTGGATTATTTTATTGTGCTGCTGGGATGTTTTTACTTGGAAGAATGTTTCTGATCCAGTAGAAATCAAATGACACTCATGCTGGAGGGAAGATACTCCTTGATACATTTTACTACTTGAAGTAATTTGATGGGAATGATACAAATTCTGTATAAAAGTTTCCATTCTAAAGTGCTTTAGGCTATTTTAAAGCATTTCAGTAGTCTTGTTTACATCTTCAAGGTCAAGATTCCCTTAAAAATTACTTTTTTTTTTGTGTGATTGCAATTTAGAAGTAAAATTATCTCATTTTAGCCTGTAAAATACTAATGCTGGAAACGTTATTTCCACATGCACTTTAAATAGCAAGAATATGTTTTTATAAACTGGTTAATGAGTGTCTCTGTACTGCAATTTTAAGAAAAATTGTCACTTTCATTTAAAGGACTTAGATGTTTTTTCCTTTTTCAAAATAGAAGGGGAAAACATGTTTTAAAAATCATTGCTATTCTTGTTCTTAAGAAACTGAACAAATCCTCAAAACATAAATTCATAGTCCTCTGGCTAATCTTACAGCATCTGACTCCCAAGATATGGTTTGAAGTCCTAGGCTGGAAGGCTTCATAAAGGAGAAAATCCTTATTATCGAGAACTTCAGCTGCTCACTCTCTGAAAAACACCTCTGCTGTCTCTCACTTCTAGAGAACTAGTCTAGCTCGATGAAATTATTCAGTGAGGGCTCTAATCATGTAAACAGATGTAGGTGTCTTTTTGTACACAGCAGAGTGCAGCTGTCGGACTTATTGCCAGAGCTTCCCCTGACTGTCACGGGTTTGCACAGATGTGAAAAATGTTTAGACACATTCATTTAAGGGATAAAGCAAAATGCAAAGAGCATGCAGGTCAAAGTCTTCCTGTGTGGATTCCTGGGGTAATCAACATCTTCATCAGTGAATCAGAACATGGAGTCACTTCCATGGTTCTGGATAGTACAAAGCTGTTTTGGATGGGTGGGTGCTATGCGAGTGGCAAAAATTCCCAAGAGTATCTCACAAAATGGAGTGGGCAAAGAGATGATAGACAAAGTTCAGTGTACAGTGATGCCCACAGGGAAAAATAATCTAGACAGTGTCTCTGTCATGTGGAGAAACAGTGTCTGCAGCTCCAGAGTGATCACTGAGAGATCTGTGAAATCACCAGCTTGATATGTGGTGGCAGCAGGAAAGTCAACAAAATAGTGACTATCTAGGACCCAGAGAAGTGCACAGACAAGCAGCTAACACTGGAGGTGATGGGACTGGCTGATGAGGAGAGACTGAAAAGGCTGCCACTCTTCCTTTCAGTGAGAAGATAGAGGAGGGGGCAGATGAGAAAGGTTTATATAGTTACAGTGTGTATGTAGAAGCTGAAATATCTGCCAGATTCCACAGCACTACGAGTGGCTTTTTAGTGTTTGGCAGATGGAAATACGCATGAAACTTAATCACTGTAGAATCATGGTGTTAATTTTTGAGGGTTGCCACACATGAGTATGCTTGTGTTATTAGTGTTAGAGCCCTGAAAGCTCTTCTGACAGTGATCATTCTTTTGTTTCCTTCATCTCTAAGACATGTAAGAGATTTCACTTTTGTTTTAACTTTTTCTCACTGCTCAATGAGATTTGCTGCTTCATAATTTAGTAGTAATATCAAATAACTATGTGAACTCACACTTACTATGTGAACTGTCAGGCAAAGCCCTAAATAGTCCTAAAGGAAGACAATTGTTGATCATAATTATTATGATTGATTTCCAAATTAGGATTTGGACTCTTACTTGCAAGGTCATATGTAATAAATATAATGCAAGAAATAACCTCAGCTCTGAAAAAACTACAATGTAATAAGCAGGAAAAGGTAAATTAAAAAAAAAAGGGAAGGAAATCACTATAGATATTTTACGTCTTTTAAGGTACTTGCTGGATCTTCTGTCCGCCATGTTTCATATATTCTGTAATGGAAATTAGACTCCTCCTTAAAACTACTCCTTGCCTGAGCAGTTCTCCATCCTCTCTTGAAAAGCTATCCAAAGTTTTCATTCCACAAAGATTCCTTACAGAACATATTTTTATGCACAGTTATAGATAGATTTCCATGGCATATGCATAAATTACACACACACTTGGAATGAAGAATAAGAAAAGAAGTTATTAATCCATTAACAATTGTATACATTACAAGTACATACCATGTTATCAAAGCTTCTGGTATCAACTTCAAAGGGAATATTTGTAAGTTAAGCCCCTTAGCAAGACAGGAATAAGCCACACCTTGCAACAGGGAACAGTCAGAAGAGTTGGTGGTTTCTTCCTCTTGGGCTGAGAGGTGGTGGTTTCTTCCTCTTGTCCCACTTCCTTAGGACATTGATTCTTCTCTAGAAAATATCTCCTTTCCATATCTCTGAATCCCAGGTATTTTACAACACTTTGATCCACTCCATAATTAAAAGCTTCTCCTTTTAATTTAGTTTTGTCTTCTGAGGGATTTCTATAAGCTAATAACTTATATTCCACACCAGCTTCCCGGGCTCTCCTTATGCTTGTACATTTTATGCTGCAGGTGAGCAGTGATAGTTTTTATTACTGTAGAGTGGAAGAATACACCAAAGACAAATGGAGTAGCTAACATTGTAATCATAAATGAAGAGCTTAATTGTTGTTCTTAGGATATTTTGGAGTAAGAACTTCATTAGAAAAGTAAAATGTAATTTCTAGTTTTGCCGTTTTCATTTTATTTAATACTCTTTTTTTCAGAGCACTAATCTGAGTTTCATGAAAATCAGCTCAGAGTGTCTTGGGAATCATTTACAATTTCCTAAGGCTCTGGTTTTGCCTAGGAGAAAACAAACATAGCTTTCAGATAAACATAAAAGCACCAGCTGTTTTTCCCCTAGATTTTTTTATTTCCATGATATTTGCCTTGGAGATAATTTTACAAGAAGAGACATACAATATGTGGAAATACTTAAGAATAGGTTTACAATAATGTTATTGCTGTAAATAAAAAGACTGTCTTTCATGCCTCAGTAACTGCTCCAGAGGTCTGATGAGTTTGGGAAAAAAAGAGAAGAGGCTTCTAGGAAGCAGGGTAGCCTCTCAGTGCCAGCCTGGCTGTCTCTTGGCGGACAGCAATTGTGTGGAAGCCAATGTGGTTTTTTTCAGGACAGAATTTTCTGGACTATTAATTTAATGAAAGACCTGAACTTATTTCTTACTTTTCCCAGAGCATCTTTGTTGGAGCTTCATAGCTACTCCTGTGAACAGGTGCTTCAGTAATATTGGCAATGCCTGCATCCTCACTTACTTTTGGCTTAGTGGCAGGACATTTAAATACTTCAGCTGCTGACTGGGGATATCTTGTCTCTTCCTTCTTTGAGGAGCCGACATCTTTACAACCTCCATTTGTTTAATTTTGCTGCCTAGATTATGAGCTCATGTTGGCTAAAACCAGTGGGCTCTGAATGAGCCCTGATTTCTTTTGATGCTGTGCCTGTATCCTGCTGTCTGAAAGGGATGAACGGTTGTAACTTCCTAAACAAAACAGCCTCCCCTCTGACATTATGATTGATGGCTAAGTATGCAAGTTAGATTTATTGGTACTTCCTTAAAAGTTGCAGTAGGAATGTTGAAGGAAATGTTCAGTTTATCATTATCACCTTACATTTCTCTGAGTAGGCCCTGACCCAGCTGACATATTCATATACATAAAAATCCAGCTGCTCTAAGGGGATAGACTCCTTTGCTGTGCTCTTCCCAATTTTACATGGGTGTATAATGGAAAGAAAGAGTGTGTGATAACACCACAGGAAAAGAGTGCTGCAGTATCAAATAGTGGCCTTAACTTTGCAGCACATGAGAAAATAAGTGTGGGATTCAGACACTAGAAATTAGGAAGCAGAGTGGTAGTGTGTGGAAGATTTCTTTTGTATAGTGCATATCCTTTTATGTCTGCCCCTGTGACTGTTCATAACCACTAGGGAAAAATCATTAGAGGAGAAGAAAAGGTAGAATTATTGATTCAGCTGCATGGAGGGCAAAGCATAACCTCTCTTTTGCTCATAAAATACTGCGTTTTTCTTGGTTGCACAGTAACTTAGGTGCACTTTAAAGTCAATAAAGAATGTTTTGGGGTTTTTTAGGAAAACAGCATCTCTATTCTTTACAAATATTTTCACATAATATCAGTATTAAGTTAAAGAAAAAAGCAATTACAACTGTGTTTTTTGTAAATTTTCACACCTAAAGATAGTGTTAGGTCATTAGGACTGATGAGAGCCCTTTTAGATACATCTGCACAGCTGCAACCACAGCATGTAACTCTAGTGAATTTGGATGAGGGCCTAGAAATCTGTCTGTGTAAACAAGCCCCTAAGGTCATAGCTAAAGCAAAAGAAGACCCCAAAGCACTGGTCATAATTACAACCCCCAAAACAACAACAGAAAGCCACACCTAGTTTTGCCCGTGGACTACTTGGCAAAGTCATTGTCTCCTGTGACCATCTTTCTGGAACTGAGTGACTCCACATTAAGTATTTTGATATAAGTCATTTTCAATGAGAAATCAGCTGGTGTTTCACCAATAATGTTTTGCTTCATTGACTAAATTTGCTGTAGTGCTAAGCAGCCTCTGGCTTTCCTTGTGTACCGTGTTCTCACTACCTGGTGTTTCAGAGTGGCTTGAAAAATGCACTGAATTAGATTCCACTTCATTGCCAAAGCAGCAACGTTCTGCACCTTGGTACCACTTTAGCTTTCAATTTAGCTGAAGTCTTCAGGGCATTTTGCTTAACACTTCTGAAAATCTCTTCCCTCATTAGCATCCTGCGTTTAGTATGTGTTTCAGGACACACACAGTCCTGTGCTTACTGCCTGTTACCAGTCACCTAAGCGATGTGCCTGGCAGATGCCACAGCCCACCAGTGCTGCAGTGTTTTGGCTAATTAAAATGTGCTTTTACTTTGGTGTTTGCAGCAGGTCTCTGATGTGTTAAATTACCAGCCCATAGCATGAGCTTTTGGAAGTGGAGGGTATATTTAAATTTGCATAATATTTTAGGATAACTTGTTGAGGAACTTTCAACAAAGGTGTTTCACATGTCTTAGTCTGAAGGGTAAGTTGATGTTTCCCTGTGCTAAGAAGATGACTTAATGCTGAGCAGGTCTTTCACCAGGTCCGCAGTAATCCTACTAAGCCTGGCAGGGTCACTGAGATGAATAAACAGCTTAAGAAAGGAAGGATTAGCCCCGTTAACCTCAGCAACAGAGCTTTTAAGTCTCCATGCTATGAATGCTGGGGCAGGCAACAGCTCACCCTGCTGCTGCCCACACGGCATCCCACCACCACTGTCAGTCCATCTGTCCCCACAGTGCCTAGCAATGCTACTGCAATTTCTGTGATCAGGGGGAAATTTAGTGATCCATCAATTTGTTTTCTTAGATGTAACTACTCTCTCTGGACTTCAGAAATGGTTTCCAAGTGAATAGCTTATGCTTTTGCTGCACAACTCCAGTCTCATACAGCCACAAAGAGTCACACTTGCCTCTCTGTGGGATGCTGCACTGTAGGGCACCTCCTAGACAGAAACCATCCTCCTCTCTTCCAGGCCAGCTTTAGCCCAGGATGAATCACTGGTTTGAGCAGTGCAGGGGGGTAGCAGAGAGCTGTGGGAGAAGAGAGGCAAGCAGCTTTCTGCAGGCATACCATTCCTGAAAACCTGGTCCCAGCAGGTAGGGCTGCTGGTGAGCTGAGTCTGCGAGTGAGCAGAACTAGCCTCTGGGTGTTTCTGTTATCTGAAGTATCTGATATGAGTTTTCCCAAAGCATTCAAGCCAGATATCTCTGATTTCCTAATAATCTGGGTGGTGACTGAACTGCAAGAAAGCTGGGTGCAGAATCGATGCGTGGCTTGCTGGCTTCTAAGTGTTTATATCATTTTCTGTAAGATACACACAATGTTCAGCTCACATCTAATTGGTGCTGCTTCTAGGTGGAACACAATATCCCTTCACAAGTCATTGGACTTTTGGAAGTAATTTTAAGTAGTGTATTCATGTCTTTCTATATTTTCTCTCATAAAGGAAGTTGTTTGATGTATTTTATTTTTATGTACTCGAGCCCTATATTTAATTGAGCTCTTTTATGCTCTGAGGCTTTCTCTTGGCACATGTGGTATTGTATTGTGTACTGTTCAATGCTCCTTTGCTTTATTTTGTTCTTTGCACAAAAAGCAGATATCTGAAATTATGCTGTCTGAATACACATGAAAATCCAAGCAAACAGCAGTGGCTGCAGGATTATGGATCATTCCCTTCCTGCAAGCAGTTGCTTTCTGTGCAAAAGTAACTGCAAAGACCTGTTTTTGGTAGCATTTGGCAATGTCATTCCAAAGATGCTAACTCCACTACAAAATTCAAGGCAATAAACAATCAGAGTTGGGAAGAGGGAGCAGTGGAAGGGATCAGTCCAGTGGCCATGGTGGTTTGTTTTATGTTCTATGGGATTTTTGGACGCTCCACCAATTTCTAGAACTGGCGCTGGAGAAAAACATTAATCAATAGCGCTGTCACACATGATAAATTTAAAAGGAAAGCAACAGAAATTAATCATAAACAGAGCTTCCGAGTCTTATAACCAGAATATTAAAACCCAACTCTAAGTAAGGTCATACCTTGGTTTAACAACCAGATTAAAGCATGTGCACACACACTTGTGCACACACACAAACCTACTTAGATCACAGCAACTGTTGCAGCTTTGATACCCACTTTGTCACAGCCATGCCACTGAGGACTTGATCACCCTGTTTAGTTACAGGAGAACTCCACTGAGCTTTCTTCTTTCTGTCCACTCATAGCAGATGCTACTATACCCATCCTTCTAAATTAAGTGGCAAAATGTTATTTTTAATTGTTTTGCCATTGGCAGATTTTTTTCCAATCTGTCTATTCCCAGTGCATCTAACAAAACATGACCCCAACAGAGGGAGGGATTTTATTACTCTTAAAACACCAACAATCTATCTAACATGAACAAAATGCTGCACATTGCACACACTGCCTTATTGCTACTTCCTATAGCAACCAAGTAAAATCACAAAATAGTTTAATACCTTTATTTGTCTTCTCCATGCCATATATATATATACACACGCACTGCAAGTCTCTAAGGATATTTGTCACAGTTCTCCAGCAGCCAGTATCTTAAGGCATTGATAAACCACAGAACATGGTTCTTCTGGGTCCCAAATTCCTCTTAAAATTGGGTCTATCTGAATCCTCCATCTGTAATTGAAAACTCTATTTTGGATGTGGTTCAGTAGCGTTCAAAGGTACTGAGGCGAGTAAAAGGTGGCACTATACTGGGAGCAGTCAGAATCATGACAGCAGCAGGGGTGATGAACTTATTTTTGTGAGAGAATGAGAGTCTGCTGTAATCCTAGTCACAGACTACTTTTGTCAGCTGCTTTTTGTGCTTTAACTTCCGAGCTGACGTTTCACAGGAGATAGACACATTATATATTATATATACAAGCACGAGAGGGAAACAAAATCAAGTCAGGGAGATACAGAGCCTTTAGAAGAGATGAGAGATTGGAAAAGCACTAAGTATGTACTGATGGAGGAAGTGATTAGATTTGAGAGGGATGAGGAAGGTAATGCCTGCATCTCAAATAACTCGCTGCTATAATACTACAAAGCAGAACAGCTTTATTTTGTCTCACTGTGCTGCATTAGCACATTACAAAACTCATCTCGACTATCTCAGCAGGTGCATAAGAGACTTTGTGTCCCAGTGCTTTAGGAGGCAGGGGCAGCCACTCTTTTTTTGTGTTTTGGTCCTCGGCTGACCTAGCTCCCTGGTGTAAATTCCAGCCAGTGTGCAGGGTAGTTCTTGGTTCTGAGCTGTGTCACCCCAGGTTGTCTGCAGCAGCAGACAGCTTGAAATGCAGGCAGGGAGCTTGACTACGTCTCTTCTTCCAGCTCGATGTTTCGTTAGTCTCTCTGGCATCTGCAAAAGATCCTGGAGGAAGCCTCAAAACATCAGAAAGATGAAAGTGGGAGATCTGAGAAGTGGAAGGGAAAGCTTTACATTCCCTGGCATGTTCCTGAAATTAGTGAACAACAGGAACACTTTTGCTGTACTAGTAGCTTTGCTGGAAAGTGAAACTTGTCTGTAATGCAGAAGGACAGCAGATGATTTGACTTGAATATAACAAAACCTTTGCTTTTATGGGATTTCTGTCTGGTATAAAATTCATAGTGCCATGAAAACATCAGCTCAGCTTTTTCATCAATGGCCACAATAGAAAAGAAAATTTCAGAGTGTAGGAGGGAAATGGGAAACAAAATAGGGACTGTCACTGTGCTACTGTGCAAGACCATAGTGTTTCTATGAGTTTCATGTGGTGCACAGATCTGATCCTCACAGCCTAAAAAGGAGGTAGCAGAACTGGAAGAGATCTAGGGCGAACAGCAGGGGTGATGGGAGTGCAGAATTGACCTCCTCAGGCTGCAGGTGAGGTGATGGGAGGAAAAGGAAGCATGATGCAGGTCTGTAAGCTCATGAATAGCATGACAAAGGGGTGTTAGTTGTTACTGCCTCTTCCACTATGAGAATTTGCCTACAGGAGAGCTGGGAAAGGTCTCTTTATCAGGGAGTGTAGTGATAGGATGAGGGGGAATGGTTTTGGAGCTGAAAGAGGGGAGATTTAGATTAGATATTGGGAAGAAATTTTTTACTGAGAGTAGGGAGACCCTGGCACAGGTTGTCCAGAGAAGTTGTGGAAATCTCATCCATGGAGATGTTCAAGACTAGGTTGTATGGGACTTTGAGCAATCTGATCTACTGGAAGGTGTCCCTGCCCATGGCATGGGTGGTGGAACAAGATGACCTTTAAGATCCCTTCTAACCCAAACCATTCTATCATTTCATCATTCTATGATTTGGGGATACCAAGTTTAGGTAGTCAGTGGAAAACATCAGACAAAAGAAAACTGTTCTACCCTATGCACAAGAGCTGTGAACCTCCTTGCCATCAAGTCCTGTTTCTATGGGTTCAGCAGGATATTAGAAAGGTTAATCATAAAGAAATGTGTTAACTCCATCCATTAGCTCCACTAACTCAGCACACAGGAGTTGTTTACAAAGTCTCTGCTTAAGAAAGTTCTGCAAGGTGAGTGGGTGTGCTTGTTCTGTCCCTATATGCTGCCCCATGTATCTTCTTCTGGTTGCTGCAAGTGAAGGCAGACCTCTGATCTTAGCCAGCACCTCTGATTATTGTACAACATCATGACTGCCAAGACTTCTAGGATGACGTTTAGGATCTGTCATTTCATGTTTTAACTGTGAGAAGTCTCTCCATGAAATCTGAAAAACAATTAAATAAAAAAAATAAATTGAGGGTAAGGTAAATGTTGAGGTTATGTCATTTACAAAGTGTTCTAATACAACAATGATGAATGCCATAAAACTTCCAGGGTAGACAGGCCTGCTGTTTATTACTTTGGAAGTGACCTGTTTGACTGCTGCAAGGAACGTAAAAAGGCAGCTATTAGGGATTTTAGTGTAAAACAGAACCCAAAGCAGTCTTACATCAAAGTGTTGTATTATAGCGGTTGTCACTGTAGTTCTAATTGGTGAAAATTTGCCATGACTTATTCTCCAGGCAAACACATTAACTTGCAGTTGAACAGATTTCTTTGGCCATAATTTGATTTAACATGTGATGAACACGACTGATTAAAACACGATTTACCAAATTGCTGTATCTTATATTTTTGAACTGATAGGAACACATGCCCATGAAAAAGCAAGGGCAGGCTATAGAGGAAATAGGCTTGACTCTGTAGTGTACAACTACTTAGGTTTGAGGCCAGGATTCCATTATAAACTCTCAAAAAATAACCACCAAATATACCTTCCTAGTTCCTTAGATCCTAGGATAAATATTGATATTGGAAGCTAGAATTCACTATTTCAGATGCAGGGGGGCTGAAAGCTGCACGCCAATCTGGTTCTCAGTTGGAGAACTGAGGATTTTTACTGAACTCATGCACTGAATGTGCTGCTTCGAGACATCGCTGAGATGGTGGCAACTGTGCCTTAGCCCTAGGAAAGAAACCTCTGCTGATACCAGCATGGTGTGGCTGGAGTCTGACAGTGCCAGTATATATTTAGGAAAAGAAATGATGTCGTGGTAGATGTCAAGCTGCACTCGGAATTGGTACAATATGTCATATTGAATTTTCTGCCAGATTTAAGAGTGATATGGCAAGATCTTCATCTTCTGTGAAGATGTGCAGCACCACTGACTTCCTTAGAGCTATATAAGTATATACAGTTGGGGATGGGGCCCAGGAGGTTTATAGATCAAACAAGTTAGAACAAGCTACTGCTGCAATGAGTGAGTACCAGGTGCTATAGTCAGGCAGAGTAGTGGTGTTACCAAGCAAGAGCTCAGAATGCATGCAGGCTGTTTTGTAGACTGAGCAGAAGAGATTCACTGCTTCTGCAACAGCAGCATCTAGTCAGATAGTCTACCATCACTTTGGAGCTGGAATCACTCTAACCAGAAATGTTTTTCATGCACTAAGTCAGGTAATTTTGCAAACTTTAAAAACTAAAAAAGTCTCACCCTTTCTGATGAGAAACTGAAAATCTTACTAAATCAATATAAATTGCCTAGTTTTAAGAAGTAATTTTATCAATTGCCATGCCTTCAGGGAACTTATCCACTCTGAACATGAAGGAGACATATGCTTCTGCCCCCGTCTTCTATGGGAGAATGAGAAAATGGCTCTCTTGAGTCTAACACTAGCCTTTGTGTGCCTGTTCTGCCTCCTTGCCCCACTGTCTGCTTAAAATCTTCAGTTCCTCAGTTTCCCCACTGTCCTATTTTTGCAAATGGAGAATCAGATCATTAGCTGCTTCATCAACACCATCCATCCAACTGGCAGAAGCCGGGGAAGGGCAGCTGGAGGCACAGGTGCAGCCAGGGCAGCCCGGGCAGCCCCACACCAAGAGTCCCATCCCTGCTGCCCCACGTCCTTCATCACTACAAGCTGATTGCCTCTGGCCAGTCCAGTCATCTAAGTCTAGTTGCTGTGACTGCTCCTCAGAGGAAAAGCAAATGGATGAGCATCACCTGTTTGGTGGCAAGGGAGCCACAGGACACCAAGAAACAGGACTAGCACATACAGTTTCAAAATTGAATGAGCTTTGGGGTGAAGCTCAGTTTTTTTTTTCCCCTAGAAGTCTGAGACCTTGGAGAAATAAAAGGAGATCTGTGAAATCATTTTTCTGTGTTTGGACACTATATTGTACTGACATTTATGTGCATGGTGTTGCAGTAATACAGTCACTTCAGCTTTTTCATTGATGACCTTTTCTGTAATATTAACCACAATACGGTGCACACACAATATTGCAAAGCAAAAGATGAGGTAAGGATGCCAGCTGAATATTGCCAGCATGAGTACTGTATAGGATTTGCAGTTACAGTAATGATGGGTGCAAATGCAGAATGAGAAAATAGAGAAAAGTTGCATGATACTAAAAAATTATATGTTGCTGTCATTTTTTTTTTGTTGGATCCCTTTCTCAAGTGGATGGTTATTGCTCTTCTGTAGATTTACCAAAGCAATGACTTTCACCCATATTAAATGGTTTAACAATTTAGGGCTAGCTTGTCATGTAATAGTAACTTTCTGATGTAAGAAGGACTCATCCAGCATGGCATTAAGGTGCTGATTACTGTGAATAGAGGCATTTACATTCTGAATCTTACTGAACTATATTAGGTGTGCTGCACTGGTTTTACTTCATTCCCTGGTTGGTTTTCATAACTAAGTATAGCCTGTAATATTTTCTTTCCCAGAATGGAATAAATTCTGCACAAGCGATTGACATCACTTCTATTCCTCCTGGGCCTTTCACACAGTGTTTAAATTTCAAGTGGTCTTGCAGATTTCGTACAAAGTCTCCATGGAAAGTAGATTCTACTTTTAATATTTTAACTCTTCACATCATATTTCATTATAAAATCATGGGCCTATTACAGGCCAGAGTGCAAAACAATCAGGTATCTTTACTGAAAGTGCAGATGAACCCATCTTGGCATGAAACTTCATTAGGTGAAAAAGAATGCTGTATTTAACTGAAACAGAATTAATTATTTTAGAGTTGAAATCTTTGAAATTTCCACTGAGGACAGCATGGTTAACAATTCTGTTTTATTTCAGCTGAAAGCTAGAGCACCTCCCAATGTGTGGTGGGATCAAGGAGAATGTCTTCCATCCCAAAGTCCTCCTTCCTGTGATGTCTAGAGCAGTGATAATTTGCATGGACAGAGTGAGGGGGCTTCAAGCACTAAAGTAGCATAGTGACATTAGTTTAGTAAAGCACGTCATTTTACATGAGATATGTTGTGTTTTCTTGTCCATTCTGAATCCAAAGACTTGATGGGAAAGAAGATACCCAAAGCTATGGAAGAAGCCACATGTTAGATACACTGGTCAACAGTGAGTCCTAAAACAAAATACTAGCTTAAAAATTCAGAGAATCAATGGACATGACTTGGTGATTAAAATTTCTGCAAGTCTTACAAGTCTTTTCTAGAGGGTAACTCTTCAGTAAGGAAAAGCCTTCACTATTGTCAATTTGGCATCTAATTAGCAGTCTGCTGTGTTAGTGCACAAAAGCCAACCTAATCCAAGGAGACAGCTATTAAAATTTATTTGTGAACTATTTGATTTGTGCTGTAAAATCTGCAATGTGTCCATCTCTTTGGTTTTCTGAAGAAGCATTTAAAAATAAATGCATTTCTTTCGAATAATAAGCCATGCTGTTTGGCTTAGGTCTTAGACTAGATCCCTGGCAATGAGTGGTCCAAGTATCACATTAGTCTGTGATTTATTTACTTTTGTGGCAAATAGGCTGGCAGTTGACAAGCATTTTGCACACCCATGTTCTTTCAAGAGTTTCAGCTTTATCAGATCAATGTATGCTGGCCTCTGCTGCACATCCGATGTTGATGAACAGTGGTACCAAAGTGCTGTTGAGTGGCCAGGCTCTGCCTGAGCAGCTGTTGCATGTCCTTAGTGAATAGAAGGGTCATCTTCCCCTGGGGACATGACAGTGCATACATAGGAGATGATTGCTGGGATTTTAGTGTTGATTTATAAGTGCATGTGCATTTACAGCACAGAAATAGACTTCTTTTTTAACAGAACTGTAGATAGTACAACACTTGTAGCCTTCTGCAGCAGAGAGATGTGAGGCTGTCAGCTTTTGAAAGAAACAGATTTTTCTTGTGAACACTATACTACAGGTTGTTCTCCTGCCTCGTCCTTGGAAATGAAGATATTTCAGTGTAGTGTGAAAAGGGGTGTTTGTAGAATTGCTGACTTGCATAAAACAGAAATTTTCATTTTATACATGAAAAGTATCTTCATTCAGAAGAGGCTGGAACTATTGTATTCTACTGGAAAAGAACTATTTTCTCGTGAAATTGAAGATAAGCTAATCTGATAGTTTGATTACCACACAAAATACAATGCTTGTTCCCAATGGAAAAAATGTAATAACATTTTATAATCAGCTCTCTAGTAACCTACAGTAACACTGTTGTGTTATCACTAGCTGGCTTTTTCTCTGGCTTGAATCTATATTCATTTATGTTTCCAATTTGTGCTCAGGTCTCTGTCACAAGTTGCATGTTTCACAGGAAAGCTTTATTGCACGTTCCCCTGTGGAGGACAGGACAGTCTGTGCTGAAAACATCCAGACACATAAGAAGGCAGGGTCCTTGCTCTCTTTGCTGCTTTTATGCCTTGTTTGTGATACTCATGTTTGTTTAACGTACACAGCCTTATTTTCCTTGTGTTATGTTTCCTTGCTTGGGAATAAAACTGAACTGTGCTAGATTACAGTGTGCCAGGGGTATTGCATAATAAATTCTTTCCTTTTTTTTAGGCCCAAACTGCTTTGCAGAAACCGTTGTCATTCCAGCAGGCCGGGAGGTGAAAACTGATGAATGCACTATATGTCACTGTACTTACGAAGAAGGCACTTGGAGAATTGAACGGCAAGCTATGTGCACTAGACATGAATGCAAACAAATATAGGAAATCTACAAACCTAAATACTTTTTGTGGTTTTTATAAGATATCTCACAGCAGTGAGCAACGTAGATGACCCTGGAAAATCTGAATGAGAAGATTCTGGTGAGAAGCAAAGAATAAAATATTGATATTTTGTTTTTTGAGGTAACATAATACTGCAAGGCAAAGCAGTGCATATATTTAAGACATTTGGACATAGGAATACCTGTCTTAATAAATGTGTTATTTTCACAGTGAGTACACTAAAATACACTCTATAAAATATTCTATGTATTTCTATAATGTTATAGAGCTTAAAAATAAATGTTTTCTATAGACAATACAGATTAAAGTACTGTATCATTATCTGTCCTGTTTTGTATACATGCACCATGGCTAAAACCTAACATTTCTCTTCTAGTTTCATCATACAAAGGTTTTCCTGGAGGTTTTATGGCTTGGGGTTGTTTGTTTTTCTTCTTATTTTTAGTTTAGTGGGGCAGGAAAAAGCCAGCATATAATAAAACCTTGACATTCTCACATTTGGAAAAAAAATTAGTAGAATATGCTTTCAGAGAATATGCACTCTTTTATGACTATTACTACAGTGTATATGTGGGTCAGCTCCACTAGTGCATATCTACTGGTCTGCAGCTGAGATAACTTGGAGATTCAAATTATATGAAGCTGATCACTCATAGCTGTTATAAAAACTGAAGCAGATAAAATCAAATCCTAATGTTCACTTCAGACATAACAAATTACAGCAGGACAAATTCCCCTGTGACGTAAACAAGATAGCATCACCCAGCTGGCAGAAATGATTGTAAGTAACCACATAGCATCATTAATGTAAGACATAATATATGTGGAGAAGAGCAGCTTGGAAAGGCTGGAGTAGCCGAACAAGCCTCCTCTGACATTGCTTGATGTTTTAAATCTATGGGCAGGTGAGCTGTTTAGTACCTGTGCCATTCCCTAGACCATACACTTGTTACTTGCTGGTGCTGGTTCAACTTTTTGGTTCCTTCTGGTAGTCTGTATGAGGTCTGTGACACGGTGTGTTGAGGAGAAAAGTTTTGAGCCAACTATCTGAATCCATCAAAAGATTTGTAGCACAGAATCTGACCCTGACTACAAGTGAGGTGAGTCAGCATCTTTCTACTTCAGCTATCAACAGCCTTTGCATGGATTCAGATTAATTTTGGTGTAGTTTATCACCAACTCCTACATTTTGTCTGCTTTGAATGCCTGTTAAAACAACAACTCAAGAAAACACTTGAACATGGACTTTTCTTTAACAGAAAACTTAATGAATTGATATCTAAAATCAGAAGACTGCTTGTGTAAATTCCCACCTCTCCTTTGCTATTTACTCCTGTGTTGTAACCTGGTTACCAGGTTTGCATCCATATGAAGTATTTTATTCTGGTACTTCTGAAGACCATGGGACCTTTGCCAGTGATTCCAGTGGAACCCAGTTACATCTGTATTTTGAGCATGTGTCTGTCTGTCACTTAGCATTATTTTCCCCAGTGACAGCATGGGAGAGGAAGACAAGTGATCAAACTGGAAATCAGGGAGCTGTCTCTTGCACACAGTCCTGTGGCAAAGTATACATGGTATTGGTCTAGTCACAAGAAGAATGAAAGAAGAGAAATACTGGTGTGTTATCAGCATTGTTTTCATCAGAAATCTAAAACAGAGCACCATGCCTCCTACAGAAAACCACTCCATCCCAGCCAGACCCAGTACAGGGTGATACCATTAGTGCTGTACAAGAATTTGACATCAAATCTATGTAGGTAGGTGTCTGAAGAGATGATTTCCAGATGGCTTCAGGTAATTATAAAACTGCACAGTTAGTGTGCAATAAGATTCTTCATACTACTCATTCAAAAAACATAAATGGAAGTGCTGGTGTTCTTAAGTGAGATCTACAAGGGTAAAAGGGAAAATGAGGAAAGATATGGGATACAAGAGAGAAGAGCTGAGTGTTTTGATAGGAATGTTCAAAAAAAAGAAAAACATATCTACAATATCATACAGGTATTTCATACAGTCATTTTCAAAGAATATCACAAGAGAAGAAAATGACAAATGCATTTGGGCACAAATTGAGATACAGGAAATTCTAGTTGGAGATGAAGAAAAAAACATACAGTAAAGGTGATTGAATACTGAAGGATATTGCTCAGAGATGTGGTGGAGGCTCCATCCTTAAGAGTGATCAAAACCCCACTGGACATACCCCCAAGCTGCCTGCTGTAGCTGAACCTGTAATCAGCAAGGTATTGGATTAGATGAAGTCTAAACGAGTAAAATTGAAAACCAATTTTAAATGACATTGAATTAAAGTCTTTAATACAAATAAGAAAATAAAAAGATACGATGAAAATTTCCCTCACTTTGGAAAACAATCCCTTCCGTTCTCATATGGTGTAATATAAACTTTACTGTCATGACTGTAAAGTATTTGAAGTTACTTTTGATGGTCTCTTTAATTTCTAAAGTGATAGCTCCATAATACATAGGAGTCTTTGAAAAGCACAAATTATTTGAGAATCCAACGCAAAGAGCTGAACACTCCATTTATGCCCCTTACCAGGCAATGAATTTTCTTCACAGCCTGTGCTTGTTACCTTGGGTTTCTGTCTGCAAAAATGCACCTTCTTCCTCATAGTCCTGCTGCACTAAAAACAAAACACAAGCTAGGGAGACAGCATTGAACTGAATATGCTGAACTATTTTACTGTCTCTCCAAGAATTCAAATTTATCATCACTTTTTTTATAAAAGTAAGTACTGCTTCAGAAAGAGTATAATTGTTCAGTTTTGAGAAGTCCACAGCTCCTTCCCAGAATCCTCTTTCCTCTTCAAAATACTTATGCTCAAGCACACTGAAAAATATAAATTTTCAGTCATATGAAATGTCACATTTCAGAATTTACATTCACTGCTCGCAGTTAAACAACTGCCATAGCAGAGAAAAAAAATAAATACAACCTAGGATGCCATTCCAATTGCAAGGGAAGAACTATGGATGTTGTCTATCTGGACTTCTGTAAGGCAAATATTGGGACTGTTACTGTTTAATATTTTAATTAATGACATAGACAGCAGTATCAAGGGCACCCTCAACAAGATTGGAGATGACACTAAGCTGAGTGGTATGGGTGGCACACCTGAGGGACAAGTTGTCATCCAGAGGGACCTAGATAACCCTCAGAAGTGGGCCCATGTAAATCTCATGAGGTTCAACAAGGGCCAGTGCAAGGTCCTGTACATGGGGCAGGGCAATTCCTGGTATCAATTCAGACTGAGGCATGAAGGGATTGAGAGCAGCCCTGTGGAGAAGGACTTGGTGGTTGAAGAGCTGGACATGAGCCAGCAATGTGCACTCACAACCCAGAAAACCAACTATATCCTGGGTTGCATCAAAAGAAGCGTGTCCAGCAGGTAAAGGGTGGTGATTCTGCCCCTCTGCTCTCATGAGACCCCACCTGGATTGTCCATCCAGCTCTGGAGCCCTCAGCACAAGAAAGAGATGGATCTATTGGAGCGGGTCCAGAGCAGGGCCGCAAAAATAATCGCAAGGATGGAACACCTGTCCTGTGAAGAAAGGCTGAGAGAGTTGAGATTGTTCAGCGGGGAGAAGAGAAGCGTACATGGAGACTGTACTGTGGCCTTTCAGTCCTTAAAGGAGACCTGTAACAAAACTGGGGACAAACTTTTTAGTGTAGTCAGATTCAGACTATATGTAAGGAAGAAACTTTTTTCAGTGAGGGTGGTGAAACACTGGAAGAGGTTGCCCAGAGAAATGGTGGATGCTCCATCCTTGGAAAGGTTCCATGTCAGATTGGAATGGGCTCTGAGCAACCTCATCTAGTTGAGTGTCCCTGCTCCCTGCAGGAAGGTTGGAATAAATGACCTTTAAAGGTCCCTTTCAACCCAAAACATAGTGGGCAGAATTAAAGATGAACCTCTATAACCACTTTTTTACTTTTTCTAGTAAACCTGAAAGGCTGTGCAAACCTTGTGAATTAAAATGAATTTCACCTATAAAGAGGACCAAAAAACATTGTTCCGATACTCACTAAATTCCATAAATGTATACATGGGGAAGAAGATCTAATACATCTTATCTAAAGATATAAAATATATGATATATACTATACTATTATATTATATTACATTACATTACACTACATTATGTTACATTTAGTATACATATCAAATAGTATGTTATAAATATACTATATTATATAGTATATTATATATACTTCAATGAAAACTGCATCAGCTTTATTATTCTCCCTCAAAGTTTAGATACAGATCTATACATGTCTTTAATTGATGAAATAATCTGCCAAACAGAGTTTTCTTTTTCTGAGTTGCAACAGGAAGGTAAATACAAAACATTGTAAAATGCCACTTAAACTGTACTGCTGCTGCTGTTAATAAATGAGAACAACAAGGAATGCCTTGCATCAGCTGCTTAGTAATTCTCAACAGCCTTATAAAATTAAAGAAGGTGGGTTTCATAAAAAGTACTGTGGTATTTAATGTTAATGTTTGATTTCTTCAGGTGTTATGCTCAATGTATTTTCTTTAAGGGTAGAACAGATGACAGACCCAAGAGGAATTTTATATTCTTTGGGAAGAAGTTACCAAGTGGTCATTAGTGACACTATCATTTGAAAGAATGTTTTTTAGGATGTTTTTGCATTTGAGGCTACATTTCAATATTCGTGACTTCTCAGTGCTGGATGTACACAGTGAACTATCACTATAATCCATTTAACAGAGTAGTGAATGCACAGGTAGATGAAAATGACAATGGAGACTCTTTACACAAGCCTGTGTTGAGAGGAGCTGAGGTCTATCAACGAAGCACTAAGTATGCAAAATACGTGTGTCCTTATATTTTTTCTTGTGATTTAAAGTTGTCTCTGCTGCTCTTACCCTAACAGATATTGCAAAGACCTTAAAAACTAAGTAGTCCTAAGTGTACAACCTAAAATTTTTTTACCAATATACTGATGAATCATTTCTTAAAAACAAATATATTCTATTATGTAACCAAAATAAACTGTACACATTAAAAAATATTTTAATAGTATCATGTTAAAATACATACAAGCTGCTGCAAGAATGCAAATCCCTCATCCACTAGCACTTTGTTGGTCCATACATCAAACCTCACTGAAGGCAGTGAATTCCATGACTAGGATTGTACAATCCTGGGCCACATATCACTATGGAGAGAAAAAAACCAAGGAAAATATGTGGAATTTAAGTGAAATTTAAGTGACATTAATTTAAAAATACTTAATATTTGAAAGGCTTAGAAAGTCTTTGTCTATCTGAAATAAGATCAGATTTTCCCCAGCTTTCTGCCTCTTGATGATTAAAAGCTATGTATTTTGTACATCACCGATATTACACCATACGTTTCTCTTTATCACTTCCTACTCCATTTGCTTACAGGTGATTTGTCCCTCAATTACATTTTAAGGTGCCCTGTATAAATTAATGTTTTAAATACACTGTTATAGCTTCTTGTATAAGTAACACAAGGCAAAATAAAGCTCTGATAATTATTCAAACTAGTGCAAAACTAATACATCAAACCAGAAATCAGTATGATGCATAACAAGTGTCCTAACTGAAACATTTTTTTCCATTTGAATGATGTTTTGCCATTTGATGAAGCTTGTACAGTCATCTGCAGAATGACTTAATCACAAAAGACTAACACAGCATAATGCTCTTGGCAGAAAAAAAAGCAAAATTTTGTTATGGCTAACCTGCATAAAACTTCAATTTAGCAACGGTAGCCTTTCTTTAGGATAGATCTGTAATTAACAGTATTAGTATTCACTATACAAAGGCAATCTTCCTCCTTTTTGTAGAACAGGTGCTTACTTGGTTACTGGGTTTTGCTTGACTTACTATTGACTTCTGTGTCACTACCTCACAAACCTTCAGCAAGATTGTTTGTATTTGGCTTGGTTTATCTATCTTTGTTGAGGCTGGCAAGATTCATTTGATCCCCAGAGGCTGCATAAGCTTCCCTAGCATTTTTTGTCACTGCTGTTTTCTGAAGAGGATTTTAGAGTTTTTACGACATGTAAGAGAGGTCATCCAGAGATTATGTCAAAACCTTGCCCTTTTTGTACATTAGTACAGGCTTTACAGAAAAGAGAAAGCTTTCTAAGTACATGTAACTACAGCCATTTTCCTACTTCTGTCTGGAGAATCAAACATTCTGTGTACTAGAAGAATAATTCTCCACTTTTTATTGAGTATTTTAGGCACATTTCTAGTAAATCCTTCAGAATTTTCAGTTTCAGCAAGGTTGATCTCTCTTAAAATGGGACAACACAATTATTTCCAAGAGTGCAATCTGTTTGCTGCCTAGAAAAATTCATAAAAAGGGGAAAGGAATCAGAAGTAGGGACCTGTGGGTTATTTAGCCAGCTGCTAGCAAACTTATTTAACTGGTAAATCTCTTTCAAAGTTTTCAGTAATGGAAAACCTCTATTTATGTACTTTCATTTTATAGTGTATTTTATATATTTGCCACTTCAGATCTCACAAACTGAAATGCACACATCTTAATTTCTCCCTGTATCCTATAAACTAATTAATATTTTGCACTCTGTTCTATTTTAATACTATTTCAATATTGTCTTCAATAATGCATTACCTTTTGAACTTTCAAGGTACTGTGTTTCAGCAATATAAATAATAACCATACTGCGGGAAAGAACTGAAGGAAATCAGCTTAGAACTGACTCTTCAGTATCTAGTATACTAAAAATATCACAGAAATCAAGCTCTGCAGAATAACACAGGACAAAAATTATTTCATAAAGCTAACATGGGGTATCATAATAAATTGTCTCTCCAGAGAAGCCGTAAAAAATATCTAACATTTTGTACTGTATAAATATCACAGTTGCATTTTATTAAAAAAAACATAGCTTAAGCAGAAAATATTGTAAAAGCAGTAAAATTATTTTGATATTGTGAAAGTTACTCAGTTGTGAATATATTTATATAAATTTAATAGTGGATCATACCTCATGTAGCTGTTACCAAAATATATAATTAACTTATCCTGGAATAATGTGCTTTATTTAACACAAATCATGACATTAAAGGAAGAAAAACATTACAATTAAGATAAAATCTCATTAAATAATTTCTAAGATGTTTTTACTCATCAATTTTGTTTATTCAAGACTGCTTTAAAGAGAGAGGAGACTAAATGGAATTATTAATCAGCAGTAATTCCTTGTCTTTAAGTCATTGCCTCTACAAAATCAATCAGTAAAGGATTCTACTTGAGTCTTATTTGGTACCTGAAGAACAACATTTTTATGTTTTGCTACCAGTATTTTCTACCAAAACTGTTCTTCTAAAGATAGATACATCACACTGTGACTGATCAAGTTAACGTATTTAATTGACTAATTCAAAAAGATATTTAGATTAGAAAATAGAAGGTGAAGCAATAGCTCAACATTTAATGTCATTTTAATACAAAAATGGAGTGGAGAAAACCAAAAGAAGATATAGGATAGGATAGGATAGGATAGGATAGGATAGGATAGGATAGGATAGGATAGGATAGGATAGGATAGGATAGGATAGGATAGGATAGGATAGGATAGGATAGGATAGGATAGGATAAAAAACAGGAGGCTGAAGCATGGGGAAGAAAAGCAAAGCAAGTTCTAGTACAGGAGATTTTGATTCGTAGATGATGTAGTAAGTGAGAAGGTTATGCTTAGTGTACAAATTGTGTTATGGCAGCCTGAAATAAGTGATGCATTGTTCACAGAGCACTACAAACCAGCACACAGGAACCAAAAGTACTAGAACACAACATAAACCTAGTTATTCTGAAAATAACAGAGGAAAGAGAAGAGTTGTACCTGAGCATCAAGCTTATTTGCTGTGTGAGAAGTAAAAATAGAGTAGGTTTGTTTACAAATCCTGCATAGGCTATACATACATTTTCTATTTCTCCATGTTCTTCGGCCTACTCCATAACTTTTCCAATTCTGTTATATCCTTGTCAAGATCCAGAGACTAGAAACAGTCACACTATTCAGAGCTTAATGAACTCAAAGTAGAAAGGCCGATTAACATCTGTTTCCATATTCCAGAGAATTTGCCCATGAAAGTGTAATACGGATGAGAAGCTGAGTTTTGCAATGTATCTGTGGAGACAGTCTGATGCTGGTGCTATACTGTGACTGGTAAGAAACGTATAACAAAGTTTTCAGAAAAGGGGGAAAAAATCCAAGAAATCACAGAACAGCTGATCAGAGTTCATGAATGAATGCTGAAACACATGCTCATAAGATAAAAGTAACGCAATTTTTTTTGTTTATTATGAAGATAAATGTAAAAATTTGAAAGCACCTGGTGTGGCAGCATGTACAACTGTATTAAACTGCAGAAAACTACAGTTAGAATTGAACATAAAAGAAGACTACTGAATGACGCTTTGAAATAAGAGTTGGAAAGAAATTTCTTAAAGGATTATTCATGAACTTACTTTTAGACTTTGCTAAATATTTCCAGTAAAAAGATTATCAGAAAGTGTCCCAATGAACTATGCTGACAACAAATTACTAACAATTTGAGAAATTGTTAGTAAGGACAAGATTTAAATAGGCAGGAAGAAATATAATAATGAGAAAGGCCTATGTACTCTTCGATTAAAGAGGGCTGTGAGCATGATCAGTCATAATGAAAAGGAAAAGCATGGTACTGTTACATCACATGACAAAGAGGTTCTTAGGACCAGAAGAAAAGCACTAATGATGTAAAAGGCACTGGTAAGAGTTTCTCCAAAATACCATGTTAAATTCTAGTCACCTCTGTGCAAGAAAATTAAACTCAAAATAAGGCATGTGAGATAAAGGTTTGCTGAATGCAAACTCTTACAAATGCAGATAGAAAGTAGTTGACTTATTCTGATTATTATTATTCTGATTGTGCTAAAAGGCATTCTCACCTTCAGGGCAAATGATTATGAACTTCCCATTTATTAATTCAAATTGAAAGCTTGATCTTCTAACTACAAGAGTAGCTAAAGAGACCAGAACTCCCAAATGGTTCTAATGTGGACTTTCAAACTGTTTTAATTGGATTGTAGGACCAAGTTCCTGCAACTACAAGGGAAACT
Source organism: Clamator glandarius (assembly GCA_033459285.1). Lineage (NCBI taxonomy): Eukaryota > Metazoa > Chordata > Aves > Cuculiformes > Cuculidae > Clamator > Clamator glandarius. The sequence goes on along the minus strand of JAUNZM010000245.1, from coordinate 4,924,742 downwards.
ATATGATAACTCAAGAAGTTGAATTATGGTGTACTGCCATAGAGATGCATTTACCAAAATATTTCTATGATTTCGGAGTTTGTTTTGGAAAAATCTCCCCTTTAACAGAGGGATTTTTTTTTTCTGTTTAAGTAACAGATCTAGGGATTATAGACAGGGACCTAGGGATTGCAATGAATTCTCCCATGTTGGCATGGTCCTCTGAGAACTACTTTTTGCAGTCTGAGGCACTGAAAACAGATGTAGAGAACTTAGAAGGCACAGCAATAAAGCTGGACAGAAGTCTATCAAGCAGAACCAAAAAAGCTAAACTTCAGGTCGTTCAGTTTAATGAAGACAGTATCAGAAAAAGGAGATGGTCAGAGTCTTCCAGGGTATAAAGAAGAAGAAAAGACAAAAGAATGTGACTATGAGTTAGGATTAAGACTTAAAGGATGTACCACTAAATGATTGTAGCTGAATGGAAACGGGACAATCTGATATTCTTGTATATGTTGGTATTTAATTTAGATAAACCTTGATCAATTAATGCAAAGTTTTTGAAAGGGATCAGTATTATACAAATAAAACCTTAAAAGCTAATCCATGGCAATTTTGCCTACATCAGAAATGAGCAGCCCAAGATCAATAGACTTGCAGCTTTCCCGTCTACTTAGGTACTATTATTTAGGTCCACTTATACTTCAGACACACTTTCCATCTTTATTACCTATTTCTGTCCAGTAAAAGAAAAGGCCAAAGGTCTTTTGAAGCCAAGTTAAATAAGGGGATTATTATATCAATCAAATATAATCACAGAAGACTAATTCCCTTACTCAAAAAGATTTGCTCAACTATAATCCTAGATTATATGGCCAAAGTTTTAGCACCACTCCTTAGATCCTTAGATGAACCACACCTACCTCCTTAGAGGAAGTAGGATTGTACTTCAAGGGGCTAATCATAAGCCATGGCTCTCTAATTAGGTTTTATAAAGAGAAAGGAAAGCACTACTTAAGGTCAGGTTTTACCACTGATATTGAGACATACTCATGGAATGAGTTGTTCCATGTAGCCTCCATGTGGGTTACATGGATGGCAGTTGCCAAATTCCTTCCTGATAAGAAAAGCCTTCAGGTGGTAACAGTATAAATATATGTTTCTCAGTCATCTTGCTCTCAGAAAAAACCTTGGGAATCACTAGACTAGAGTAAATTATAATAGATTTCAAGGTAAAATACTTGATAAAGTATTTTGTGAATGGAATTTTGTATCAATTTTCAGAAGCCAAAACCAAAAAGTCTTTTTAACACATAAATAATTTAGACTTTCTATATAGACAATGGAAGCTTAGACAATTAGTGTGGTATGAAAGCTGAAAAGATCATTGCTAAGGACATGAGATCTGTACTATGCTCATCTTAGGGCTTTTACTTCCGTTTAGCCTTAATCTGGTTTTTAAGTTAAGCATGCACAATTTCTTAAAGCAAACCTTTCCAAGTAGCTTCACCTAAAAGGTGTCCAGTTTGTGCACTCAAAGTCTAGACCATGATCCAAACAACATTGGTTATAATCAAACAATTCACTTCAAAGTCACAATCCTGTTCAATCTGACATGATCATGTAAACATTAATTATTTAAATGCTATGTCTGTGTGTAAAGAATCTCCTCTTGGCTCATGAAATCAAGAGCCAGCTGTGCTGCTGGTTTGGGGTTTTGTTCCCTCTAGTGTTATAAAAGAAACCTCACTTAAAATGCCTTGCTCCATGGGATTATCTGGATGAATATACTGCCTACTTAGACCAGTTTGGGTTTGCAAAATAGACTGTCAGCTTCAAAATAAAATTTTAGAAGTGAATAACCATTCACCTTTTTCTAAAATCTAGTATTTTTTTCCATGTTATTCCTCTGCCACAGGTTCAGTAAAACAGGTGAGAAGCATTTCACACCACATTTTGTGATACAAATTACATTACATGATTTAATATGCCTCCGTTACACAGGAGACAATTTACATGCATAATGGACAAAACTGGCATGATTTAAACCAGAACAGAAGATGTTTTTTAAACTCATGCTAAGAGAGGAAGCTGGACCACTTTCCACAATTCTCAGAAATTAGAAGGATGCAAAACAGAGCTATTCCTGTGAGAATTATGTTACAGAGACTAAATCCCTTAAGTTTCCATACACTTGTATTACTATATTCAAAACTAAATATTCCTATATTTTAGTTTCTCTGTTTACTAAATTTAAAAGTAACAGATTGATTCTCCTTTCATTTCTTTCAATGCATAAAAATAGAGTTATTTGCCATTTTCCCACCCATTTATTATTCAGACAAGTTTTACTGTAGAGCAACTTCTGTATTTTGAAATTATGTATTAAGAACAAAAGTAAAGGACAACAGAATCAGACCAATGTGCTTTCCAGAGACAGATTTTTTCAGGCTGTTAGAAACAGCTGTCAATCCAAATTATAAATTTTGTTCTTCAGATTTAACTGCTGAGTATGTTCAAATTTAAATTTGCAGCATCTATGGTGTCCAAAGTGATTAATTATACATGTACAGAAACAGAAGCTTACACGATACATAATAACTTTAGTTCATCTGAAAAAAATCTTAGAAATGAAATATAGTCTGTTTTGTAATCCAGACAAAACTCTGACAGTCTCTCAGGAAACATATAAGTCACGTATCAGTTTTAAGGATAGCATAAGTATACAAATATACACACCTACTAAAAAAGCTTCATAATTCTTCAGATTCTTTTTCCTTCCCTCTGCATGGAAGAACAGTTTGATATACCAGTAGTAGGGTTTTGAATATCTGGCGCTTAGCTTGCAGCTGAGAGGATGAGTGAAGGTCTTTAATTTGTCAGTTGCTTTTTTTCACAAGACTATAGTAAACACTTTTGTCAGTCCTATGAACAGATAAACACAATCTTCCAACACAAATATTCCTTAGGTAGCAGTGTGTATGAAAAGCAGTAACTTTCCTGTAAATCCAAATTCCTAGGTTTGTTTTTATCAATCTAGAACGGGCCGATTTCAATATTTGCATTTGGAAAAAAACATTGAAATGCTTTCTCTTTTCTGTTCTGTTTAGCTGTTCAGAACACCATCAAAAATGGGGGTTTCATGCAGTAAAACTTCAAGATCGAGATCATAAGAAGCAATTTTTTAAAGTATTTTTTCCCTTTACTTAAAGTATATTTTGAAAACCTCTTATTCTCAACTAGCCCAGTTTAAAAACTTCAAAGTAAAATTTCCACATCTTGATATAAAAGAGTCACTATGCTATGTGAAAAATTACTTACTAATTTTAAAGTTATAATGATTTTAAATTACATTCTGTGCAGTGTTTAATTTTTCATCACTCTTTCAACTCCACATAAGTGGACTAGAAATACCTGCGAACAAATCTTCTTGCACAAAACCCAGAACTGATTTTTAATGTCTACGGAAAGAAGCTCTGTTCTTTTTGAGTTTTTACTTTAGTCATCATGGTTGATGTATAGAGCTAGACTGAGTTTTAGGGCACAAAACATCTTCCTAAGTTATGTGTCAAGGGCTGGTTTGTCTGAAGAAGAATCTGATTTTTCTGTGACAGATAATACAATGAAAGACAGACTCTCCCCCAACAGATTTTATGCATTAATAATTGCATGTATTTTGAAGCATTCCAAGAAGCAGTACTTCATTATTCTTTCTGAAAACTCGATTCATAATTCTATATTTTCACTGGAAGGATTTTTTATTTCCTACAACCACACTGCAAAAGTAGGAAATAATGTATCAGGCAAGGTTTACAAATCCTAATTTCCCACTCTTAGGGAGATTTGCTATGATAGATATTAGAAGACTAATTAGTAACAGCAAAACCCAGATAATTTTTACAATATAGAGAGGTTTACATCAATTTTAAAAGGAGGCCACGTGATCAAATTCTTTTACACAGCAAACATTTCATGGGCTAGAATCTTAAAATAACTTTTTGTCTGTTTCTACTTTTTTTTGGATTAACAAACAAACAAACAAACCCCAATGTGACTACAGCCCTAGGAGACTAATAAGTATCTTTGTGGTAGTTACCCAAAATTTTGGTGATTGAAGCTGAAGTCCTCTCATTACTGTGTTTTAAGATAATTTTTTCTAAAATCTCTCTCAGCAGAATACAAAGTTATGTAAAGAAACAGAAGTTTTCTTCTCTTACTGAAATGGGGGTTACCTACTTTCTAGTACACCTGAAGTTGCTGCAGAGCCAAGAATGGCTGACACCATAGCTTTTTTTGCTAGTGAATCAAGATTGGCATATTGCCTTGGGATTCTACTGAAGCAATCTACCCAAAGAAATTTAAAGTTCTCATCTGGAAGAAGTCTAAGGTCTGGTTTTCTGTTCTACACTGATGATACTGCAGTTTGAGTCAACAGGAGCCAGAGGAGTAAAATGGGCATTTTTTGTTAATATTGGATCTAGAGGTTATCTTCTGACCACATTAAGCTTGGCACTTAAAAGTATGACAATATACCTAATACTGTGTCTGCCACGCATCACAGACCGAGCATCTAAATATATCAGTTACAATGCAGGACACTCAGCTAACCTGAATATGTGTATCCCAAGAGAAATTAGCAGTTTCCTGTAAAATTATATAGCCCATGGGCAAAATCACCTATAACACTTTGAGGGAAAAAATGATAAATTGAGAGGTCACAATCTGTTACCAGATTCACAGTAAAAACACAGTGTAATGTTAGATATCATACAAATGTGAAATGCTCTGCTGGGAAGATTGGCATTAGAAATTAAGAATGAAGAATCACTATGGTGTAAAACGTATTGCACATTGTGTAACAGGAAAATGTAAGACCAAGGAGGGAGTTCTGATAGATGCTAGTATAGGCTAAGAGGAAGGCAAGGGCTTAGGAAACACTGCCATTGTAAAAGGATGAATGGTTCATGACTTAAATTGTATACTAAATAAAAGAATAAAAAGTTTTATAACTTCATCATGCTGATTAATATTCTTTTTAAAAATTAAATTACAATTAAGGGTAAATGTGACATACACAGAAGGAAACAAAAAACCAGAACCTGGGATCCCTGTTTAGACTTGGAGAGATATTGCTGATGAGCTGGTCATGATCTCTAAGTGAGGTTTCTTATGTACAAGTCGCCTGACATACACCATGCTGAAACAATGACTTGGGGTTTTCACGGCATACTAGATGATTAGGACAACGATTTCTGAATAAGAATGTTTAAATTCTCTAGCAGATTAGCCAGAAGCTGAAACTGGCAAGGGATGTGAAGAGCCAAGAGAAACATATGGAACCGAGGAAAAACAATAAATTTTAGCCCAAAGCTGAAGTAGACTGAATGCCCTAATGATAAATTACATGGAACGCACTGAGGTATGCAATACCACCTTTGTTTCACTTATTCCTAGCAAAAGCTGCTTTCTAGATCTGCCCCAGGCTCTACCAGAGTTTATGGGAGATGCTACAAGGAGAGAGAAGTGTAGTGTTAATGACCTAGTTCAATGACCTGTATATACACAAGTTTATACACCAGAATGAGACATACCAGAGCATGTTGGGAGAGTTAATTAATGATGATTGTCTCTTCTGGTGTGGATGAGCTCCCAAAGTAGCAGAAAGATCCCCAAAATTACATCCATCACAAAACTGGACAAGGAATAGGATTCAATGAATCACGGTTCACCCATCCTTATCTCAGGCCCTGCAAAGAGGACAGAACTGCTGGAAGTCATCTCCAGATGCTCGAACAAAAAGACAGTGACTGATAACAGGCAGCAGCAGTTTTCCATTGGTAAATCATGGTTGCCTAGCTTGAGTATTTTCTGGAATTAAATAACTGCCTCTGAAGATGAAGAGAAAGCAGTAGAGATCATGTTCAGAGAAAGCCTTAGCAAGGATTTCAATATGGTCTTCCACTGCATCCTTGTAGCCCAACTATAGACATATGGACTAGAAGAGTGGAATATAAGATTAATAAAAACCTGTTCCCATCATCATTTTAAAGACTCATCTAGCTAGCAGCCAGTTATGGAGGGCTTTCCATAGGTCTGATAAAAGCACCAGAACTGCTTAACATTACCAGTGACCTACACCACGGGACTGAGTGCCTTGTTGTCCAGTGTGCAAAAGACATCAGATTGCCTGGGGGACTGATCCACTACAGGACACCACTGTAACACAGTGGGACCTTACACAATAGGAGACACAGTCTGCCAGAAAACTCATAAAGTTCGACAGTAACAAAAGCAAAGTCCTGCACCTGGGACAGAATAAAAGCAGCAACATATGCTGCTGGGGACCAGACAACTTGGGAGCGATCCTGCAAAAATGTACCTGGGAGTCCTGGTAGATTTTAAACTAAAAATGAATCAGAATCACACTTTTACAGAAGTGAAAGCTAACTGCATGTTGGGCTGTATTAGCAACTATATCCAGCAGGGCAAACATTCTGTTCCTAACTGGCACTTCATTTGGGTATTCTGGAGCACTGTACCAAATTTTGACTCCTCAGTACAGGATATACTAAGAAACTGAAGCAAGCCAACAAGATGGTTTCTGAGATGATTAGGGAGTTGGAGCATAGGACAAGAGGCAAAGGAAACCAGAATTTTTACCCTAGAAAAATGTAGGAGGGAAATGCAGTCCTTCACAACCTAAGGGGAAATACAGAGAAAATAAACCGAGCTTTTTGAGAGATGCACAAGTTGCTATAAGGAAAATTCTGATTGAAAACAAGAAAAAGTTAACTCTACCATCAAAGTGAAACTCCAAATAGACAGCAGCTATGTTTTCTCCAGAAAATAATATTAAGATAATTCTTACTAGTTCTAGGTTTATCTGGTTGTGTAAACAAGAGCCAGAGTGCACTGCAACGTCCTCCTAAATGGATGATGTAACTTAGTAGGTTCTCACAAGTATAGGCTTCTGCCGTGTTCTGTCTCAGTAAGTGTCCAACACACACATGGAGAGACTGGCGTTGCAGCATGTTAGTCCAGGATACTTGGACCTGAAAGCTTGCTACTTCCATTCTATTAGCAACTTCTTTTTAACAATGCAGAATGTATTTGCCTAAGAAGAGTTTAGTGTTGTAACTCATTAAATAGTGAGCTACCTATTGTTTAACTCAGAGATAATGAGATGAGAGGCAAACTGAGTAAGGTAAGGAATTATTTAATCTTTTCCCACAGTAAAGCAGGTGTATATCTTGTATACAAGTCATTGCATACAGGTGTTTCTAGATCCTCAATTGTTTCTAAAAACTACAGTTGGTGCAGTCATAACCACTTCCATAATATTCGAGATTTCAGTGCATACAGTTTATTTTCTTTCCCACTGACATTCTGCAAAGCATTTATCTCTTCAGAAATATGGAACGATAAATATTTACTCTCTAGTGCATACATCTTGCTCACATCATGCTACCTTAATGCCATTGAAAAACTGCAACTGGTACAAAACAGTACAGCTATTACAACATTTGTCTTACCATTGACAACTACAGAGACCGTGCAAGTGGAAAACAGTTTAAGTATTGTTGTAGGAAGGGAATAATGCTCAAGAAAAGTTTTCACTTTTCCATTATCGCAACTGGCAGTAATGCAGCCAGAGTTTCCTCTCCAAGTATGATTGGCCTCAAGCTCCACCAGGGGTGGTTCAGGCTGGATATCAGAAAAGAGTTTTTCACAGAAAGGGTTATTGGGCACTGGCAGAAGCTGCCCAGGGAAGTGATTGATTCACCATCCCTGAAGGTATTTAAAAGATGCGTGGATGAGGTGCTCAGGGACATGGTTTAGCCGTTGATAGGAATGGTTGGACTCAATGATCTAAGAGGTCTTTTCCACCCTAGTGACTCTGTGATTCTGAGAAAAAAAGTACATTAATAGGATGAACCTTTAGACCACTCATTAAATAACGCTAAATGACATTAAATTACTAAAAGAAACTTTAAAAAAATTATTTCCCAGAGCTGTTTCACCTTTGGACAAAAATTGATATATCTTTAAAAAAAGGTGCCAATAAGCACCCAGAAATGTTGTCTTTTAGCTTTCCCTAAAACTGCCAAAGTACCTCTTCTAGGTGGGCTACTAGTAAAGCTGTTACTAGAAAACACACACGGAGAAAAAAACATCAGGAAGAATATTACCAAAACCAAGCCAGCAATGTACATTTAGAGAAAAAGTACCATGAGTAACATACAGCAACGAGGAACAGCCTAATATCCAATTTAATTTTCAAGTTTTCCAATAACTGCTTTGTTTAATGAGAAAAGAGAGTTATAATGTTACATTCTGGAATTAGATAGATTCAACTTAGAAAGCAATTAATTCTTAACTCTTCTTATTTTTTGTTTTCAAATATAACATAAACTTCAAGTTTCAGGTTCTATGTACATAACAAATAAGATGCAGTTGGAATACCTAGAGTGGAAGAAGTATTCCAGAGCAAGAGTCCTACAGTAAGGTTAATGAGTACAGAAAACATAGCTTTTTTATAACAATTATAGAAAATAAGTATCTTGTTTTCTTAAAAAAGTATAGTCAGAATAAAAAAAAAAAACTATAAGAAATAAAAAAAAAATCAAGTGACAGAAATAGAATCTCTGAGATGGCATAGTATGTATACAGAAATCAGTACAGAATTGTAATTATTTAAGCCATTTAAAATAATTCAGCAAAAAGGGAAAAGATAAAGAAGGGTCTTTTCTTGGTTAAAACATTGTCTTCACTAAAATTTGTTACATTATGTTTACAGATAAATATCTGGAAATAATGCAGACCCCACTATTTTTGAGTTGTTGTGTCCTGGCCCTGCACTTCTTAAAAATCTCTTTGAGGATCCAGTTGTTAAAAGATAAAAAAATAACATTAATGCAATTTTTGAATTTACCTGAAAAAGCAAGCAGCATAATTGAGGTTAATCTACATCCCTCAACAGACTTGTTCTTTAATGGATATTAACTTGATATCTGCCTAATGTCTTATACAACACATGACTCATTGACTCAAATAAAAAAAAGACAAAGGTCTGATACCAGAAAAAAACATCCTTATTATAAACATCAGTTTGGCTCAGATTTAGTTTTAAATATATTCATGTTTTACAGAAGAACTGGCACATTTTAAAGTAAAGTTGTCCATAATGCGGAAAATAAGTATAGGCACTGTATAAAATGAGGATTAAATTTAGCTGTATTGTTATGAAACCCTCAGTCAGGATGCCAATCATGATTGTGATTTGTTTAATTACCCCATGAAACACAGTTTATGGTATGTTCTAAATATTTTTATTGACACTTCTTCTATTTCAAAGAGAAATTCAAAACATTCATAAAGATTGCAAAGCTCTGCAATACATAAAAGGCTTTTGAAAGAAAACTGAATATCTTTCAGGTGCGTATTCTAGAACAAGGCAGTTATGAGTTTATTTTACAGAGTTTCCAGAGATACAGAGCTGAGACCACCAGAAAGGTAACACTGACTGCTAGAACTCTCAGCATTTTGTGTTCTTTGTCTCCACCTCCTGCTTCAAAAAACCACTAGGAATTAAAGTATATTTGTAATTTCTAATTCTTTTGGGGGATCTAGGAAAGCAAGTCAATAGCAAAGGAATAGAAAGTCTTGAATACAAAATAGAGCAAAACTATACTGAACAGTAGCAGTTATTTTATTAAGATTTGCTAAATAATTATGCAGCACCAGATCAATGCTTGTTGCAAACTTGGGTTCAATATTAAAAAAAACAACAAGAAGCAACAATAAATGTTCTGGTAAACTGTTTTTAGATTAAAGCATTTGTTGGAGAGGTGGAGTTGAGTCTGAATTTTGTTTTGATTTATATTGATTTAAGCAATAACAGGAAATCTTCGATTCAATCCATCAATTATACAAATGGTAATTTTACTTCTCTACAGTGCTGTTATGGAAAAAAGAAGCAAGACAGATTCTCCAGCTATCAGGACAAGGATAATCAGATCAGGTTAAAATAACTGCCTGTACTTGTCATTTTAGAAAGTAAGGAGATTGAGCTGCCAAAAATACTTAGAAAGCAGGAAGAAACACAGGACAAAAAAAAATCCTGAGAGAACATAATTATAAGAGTAATCTTATATGTGATGGATTTCTGTGATTAACTGTTTAATTTACTTTGCAATATTTCTTCATTATGTGTAACTTCCACAAATTTATTTGAGGAGCCAAGTTTTTCAAATTAATTAATTTTCCTTAAAGACATCCTGGAAGGATTGGAAGCTTTTTATTGAAAAACAAAATGGATTAAATTTTTCTTACCAAAATAGTTATGTTAAGTCTTTTAAAATTCTGCTGCACTAGGAGAAACAAAACTATTTTTTCAGTAAAGTTCAGCTCCCTAAAGAACATGATCAGATTTTCCATTGACAAAAATCAGCATATGCTTTAATAAAAGCATATGAATTTATATCAAGTTATATATCCTACCTGAAAACCAGCTTGTTTTGAAATTCCTTCTGCCACTAGTACCTGTCCACATGGTCCATAAATATTTTATGAACTGTCAAGTTGATTTATGTATCGTTATTGGAAAAGAAAAACATAATCCACCCTAAGTGAATAAATTAATGAAAGAAAAAATGAAAACAACAATCTTACACAGAAAGTATTCAAAGTCTATCAAAAGGTAATAGAAAAAATGCAGGTAGAAAGGTTAAGCCCTGCAAACTTACAATATGTGAGCAGATATACACAACTTTGTGTGATGTTTAAGCACTACTTAATCAAAGCTAAAGGAACGTTCTTCTACAGTAATAGCTTAAACCTGAAGATGGAGCTCTTGAAGTGTTTATTTAAAAAGAACAAGAAAAAGTAGACAGAATATAGTTACTGAAGGAAGATAATGTAAAATTTCAGGAATTACTTTCTTTTCTATCTTCAATGACAAAGCATGCTAGGTTTTGAGATATTCTAAATGCTCTTTCATGTGTATACCCATTTCACTTGCATAGGAGCCACTTCAGTCAGAAAATGTTTCTCGCCATCTACTCTCACATACTCATTTCTACACTGCGTTTCAATTTTTGTCCAAGCCTTTTTTCATGTTTCCTATTTGAATTCCTTTGCTTTCCCCCAAATCACCTGGAATTTAAAGGGCACTTCCTGCAGCAGTCTTTAGCACAAATTACCTACCTTTTCTCACTCTCTATTTTAAGAGTGCACGTGAGCTTTCACAGGAAGAAAGTATCAAGAGATCACTAAGTTCCAAAGAAAGAGTAACAAAACCCAACGATGAACAAGAAACTCTTCAAACTGTATTTTAAAACCATTAAATACATCATTCCTTCCCTTCAGACTGAACTTGCATTTAACAAGCAGTGGGAAAAGCTTTTCTACTCTTTTTTCTTTTGAGAAAAATAAATGAGGTATCTGAATTAATACCCCAAATTAAGTTTCTAAAGCAACACAATATATTAGAAATATACAGTGTCTGATTCTTCACTGCCTCACACTTCTCACAGGCATAATGCAAAGTGTGAGCACCCTTTCTTCACAGAAAGGGTGGTTAGGCCTTGGAACGGTCTGCCCAGGGAGGTGGTTGAGTCACTGTCCCTGGAGGTGTTTAAGGTGAGAGTGGATGAGGTACTTAGGGGCATGATTTAGGGATTGATGGGAATGGTTGGACTCGACGATCCGGTGAGTATCTTCCAACCTGGTTATTCTGTGATTCTGTGAGTTCCTTTTGCTGAACACAGATGAAGAAGATAGTATTACATCACCATTAGACCCATGGAAGTTTGTGGGAACTCACCCCCAAGTCCAGGGCGATTCAAACTTCCTAGCTGCCAGAAAAGCCATTCAAGGGTTCATTTGCCATAGAAACTGTGTTCCTTGATGATTCATAGGGCAACTTCAGACCATAATAGAGGTAAATTCAACAGCCTTACTACTAAATTGTGCCACCAAAACAGACTTCAGATCCAGTAGGGAATTGGATTTATGCATAAAACTCTAACAACTTCTTTGATGCATATAAAATCTACTCGGCAGAAGTATAAATTCCACCTAAACACAGAGAAATTGGGTTCATGTGTTTCTAAGGGATTCTGCCTACAGAGGGAATAATCTCAGTTTGAGATCAGAGGTTGCAGATGGATTGTTCCTGCACAAACAACTCCTCCTTCTCCTCCCTGGCTGAAGGGAGTTACAGCAGACCCACTTCCCCTCCAGAGGAGGAATCCAGGTAGGTTAGTACTGACTGAATGATCATTCAATTCCTATTCCTGTTGACTTGAAAGGGAATGCCATTCACCCTCTTAAAAGTTTCCTATCAGATATATTCTGGAATTTGATACAATATTTTATTCTTAAACTTTTAATCTTCAAATGAGCATTACAATTGCGAAATTAATCATCTTCTCAATAATTCATCTGAAAATCAAATTTTGTCTGAAAATTGCAGTGGCAGAAAACAGAATTTAAAATGAACCTTAAATAATTAAGCAATCAATTTATTAATTAATAGAATTTTGTATTACTAGAATGCTTAGTTGGCATGGTTTTGATTTCTTTATTTAGAAAATAAGTTTCTATGAAGAGATAGGAAAAGATTTCTTTAAGTTATGGTAATTGCTAAGAGTTTTTTCAAAGTAATTATGTTTTCAGATAATCTTGTGAAGAGATTTCTGCACTGAAAGAGCATATAAATAGCAACTCTGCTTACTTAAGTGGTTTTAACTCAATCATGCTAATAGTGAAGTGTTTTTTCTGTAACTAAGTATTTTAATTACAGCTAGTATTTCTAAGCTGCCTATTGATGGTAAGTGCTGTGCAGAAATACTGCCATTTCTATTACTAGTCATATAAAAGTCATATAGGAGAAACTGAACTTCCATTTTTAATCTGTCTCAGTTAAGTTTAAGAATTTTGACAAAAAGCCTGCAATATATGAACTATTTTATATTTTTCAAGTAGGCCTTCATACTTCCTTTCTGATAATTACACTACTAACTCATTTCATAATTTAAAAAGGGAGAATTTTTTCCTTATCATGTAGCAATCGAAAGTTAAAAATGTTTTACCTTTTCATTAAGATGTATTCTGCCTTCATATGGCTCAGGAAAGTCAAAGGTAATCAAGGCATTTTATGAAACATGCCCCACATGGGCCTCAGAAAGTTTAATTATTCACTGAAGGAAAAAAACATAAGCCAAAACTGTCAGATTTAGTAAACAAACAAACAAAAAATCCTTAAAGAAAAAGGGTCATATTCTTTACATGACCCTGAATTCAGACTGTATTAGTAACACTCTGGTGCAATAACATTGAAATAAGTGTCTTTCTTGGAGTTCAGGATGTCTATTATGCCTGCTAAAAAAAAGGCAGAATACTATGGCATGTCAGTGAATATATATTGAAATACTGCACATGACTTGCCCCTTTTTTATGTTAGAGTGAGGAACTTTGAACTTCACCTCTGTCCTTCCTCCTGAAAAAGAACTTGACTTTCTATAGGAATTGGTTAAACTTGATTGTAACCAGATCACAGAATAAGAAGATCTGGCATGCATATGCAATAATATACAAATAAAATAATCTCATTTAATGTTTTCAGAAAGCCTAAGTGGTTTACTATGATCGAATTCCAAAAGCTCAGGAGGCGGTTGAGACTGTCATTTCAAGCCATTCCCAGTCTTAGAGTTGAGAGGCTGTACAAATGATTTCCCAGCCAGTGATAGCTACAAGCTGCTGTTATGCACACAGTGGATCCCAAGATCAGCACTAGCACACTGGAAATGTACAGTGTTGGTATCCTACCACATAACTTTTTCTATAAGTCAGAGAATTCAACAAGGTTATGTGGCTCTAGCTGAGTACCAGCATTACCAAGCCCATGCAATCCATTCTGGTGTTACACCCCTCAGGCATGCAGCTAGGAAGGAGAAATACCTCTCTCCCTAGCACTCCCTGTTTGTTTTTGAGGGAAAAAAACAGATTACTTAGATAAACCTTTAGCTGTCCTGCATTCATCTCCACCTTCACATGTGGATAGGAAGTTTAGTCCCGCTGGTGTCTGTGCTGGGTGTAGATGGGAAAAGTGTTGGCAGGTTTAAAAAAAAAAAGACCCGCAGGAGGAAGAAGAATGTTAAAGGGCACAGCTCCTTTCTAATGGAACAGCAAACTCCAGGCAGCAACACAAATCTCAACCCAACAGAAAGCAAAGAGGGCTGGAGTACCTCCACTGTTCAACCTAGAGAAGAGAAGGCTCCAGTGAGACCTTGTAGCAGCATTCCAGTAAATAAAGAGGGCCTAAAGGAAATATGAGGAGGGGCTTTTTGTCAGGCAATGCAGTGATACCATGAGGGGAAACAGTTTTAAGATAAAACAGTGGAAACTTAGGTTAAATATTAGGAAGAAATTTTTTACTTTGAGTGATGAGGCGCTGGCACAAGTTGCCCAGTGAAGCGGTGGATGCCCCATCCCTGGAGATGTCCAAGGCCAGGTTGGATGAGGTTTTAAGAAACCTGGTCTAGTGGAAGGTGTCCCTGCCCACGGCAGGAGGTTTGGAATTGGATGATCTTTAAAGTCCCTTTCAAACCAAAACATGCGATGATTCTATGCAGGCCAGCAGCAGGGGTGGAGGTGGCCACTCTGCTTCCCACCTTCCTAGCCTTGACTTGCCTCTGCGAACTCAGCAGTGGGGCTTTCCCAGCCCTGAGCTTGCATCTCAGGTGTAAGAAGAGAGGAGGGCAGGCTTTCACATCCTCAAACCCCAGGGAAACATCTGTCACTGCAGCACCCCTATGCTAAATCATCCAGCTGTTGGGTTACATGTCATTTATTCCAATCCAGTAATGCACCAGCATGCCCTCCACCCCCACTCCAGCAGCAGGTCCTTTGAAAAACTGCAGCATGCATTGTGGCAGACTGGGGGTGACCAAGGGTACAGTGAACTGGCTTCATGCTCAGTGCAACTGTCCCTGAAAGATGGAGAGCAAGGAAGTTTCCACTGCAAAACCAAAGAAATGTGCTGATCTAGTCACTGACATGAGCATGTACAGCATGTAATAAATGTTAGGCCAATTTATGATTTCATGTTAATCAAGAATAAGTTAGGAATTCAGGAAAGTTTTATCTGCGACCAGCATAAATGAGAGAATGATCAGACTCTATGCCCTAATTTTTCCTTACAAGGCCACAAAATAAAGGCCTACATAGTGTAAACAGAGCTCTCCAAATAAATGTAGTTTGATTTTTCTGAAGTGCCAGGCCTCTGCAGATGGCACAGAATTCATGCAGAGAGGACCTATATAAATCAGACTGCTTTTGTTTAGATTGCCAAATGAATACCTTTGAGCTTGAGAGTAGGAAATGAGTGCTGCGTATTCTGAGCTGAGACAGTAATGGATTTGCCAGTCTGATAGAACAAATAGGAAGACTCTGGAGGTAATCAAACTACGTGGAAAATTCTGATACTAATGTGAGTTACTTATTACAAACAAAAATTGCAATAACATTCATATGTGGTTGTGTTTGATAAATTTTGTTGTGTCAAATCTTAATTGATATTTGTGATCTAGATACAAACCAAATAGCTTATTCTAAAATATTTCAATGAAAATATCATATTATTCTTAGCAAGACTGAAAATGCATTGATTTTGTCTCTACTAGATGAATAAGTAATTTGTAGTGCCATTTCAAATTCCAGTGTGTGTCCCCTTGAAGGACATAATAAACCATATTTCACACCAGGAGGATTGTACTTGATAAATAACATTCCAGGAAAGAATTTATTACTTAAATTACTACATTACTGTTCATGCTTTCTATGTAGTGATCTCCTGGAGGATGTGTTTTTTTGGCTAGAACTTCAGAAACTTAGAGAAAGAGGAGAAAATGGAGTCCTTTAGGTTTACTGCCACAGAAGGACAATAGAAGAGGATCACCTTGGTTTCCCATGGAGCTGAAAGGCAGGAAAGTGCCTTTAATAAAGTCATCCTTGTCAGCTGAACCAGTTCACAAGCTGCATCCAGTTCGCCAACTGCATCCAAATGTGTTAAAAGAAGATATGCTTGCCTGTTGAACAGACATTCCTGAGAACAGACATGGTTTTCCCAGCTTTGAAGAGAAAAACAGTACTTCTTTGCTTAAATTCAGTCCATTCACCCCCTCTAGTAGGGCCAAATTACCCTTTCTTCCTACTCTGGGATGATATGCTTTTGGTCGATCCCTGGTTAGGTTTTGTGAGTCCAGGAACAGATGGTGACCTGCGGCCCAATATTGGAAGAGCTATCGAATCCCTGAATCATCTATTCTAAAGTAAACCAAAAGAACAAATCATTCCAGAGTCAAGAATCCCCCTGTATATTTCTATGGCTTTTAGTATTTCCTGGCACATTGCAGTGCAGCACATTTAAAGACCCATTCCAATACCTCTCTTTAAAATGGAGCTAAACTGGATTGGTGGTTAGTATTCAGAATTTTCTGGTGAAAATTCTAGAGAGCAGAAATATCTACCCAGGGCTTCTAAAGGCAATCATAGTTAACAGATGCAATGTGGCTGACTTTTTATAAAGATCAAGCCAATTTCAATGATTTTCATAGAGAAGTGCTCATAACAGCTAGAGTAAATTTTTTGGAGAACACATACAACATGCTTAGACATGAGGGGAGGCACTTCTTAGAATATGGTAAAGAAATTTAAATAAGCTCTTTGTGCCATTTTACTTCAGAGTTAACTATACTTCATCTGTGTTATTGTCCCCACAAAGTCTCTACGTGATATAAATTCAGTCAGTGGTTTTGGTTCCTTGTTTCTGTTTTCAAAGTTTGCATTTTAAATGCATTTAAATTACTACAGTCATATTACAGAACGCTGAGAAACCCAAGAAACTTCACGGCATAAAAAAATAAACTCATTAATTTTCCTTTTTTTCATTGCTCGTCCATATGGTATTCACTCTTATTTCTGAATTACTGTGTTCTCCATTTACATATAAAATTAGACTTCAGACATCAATAAGAACTGATCAGCTATTTGTTTGTTTGTCTTTTTCTGTAAGCCTCTGGAAAACTGAAGGCGAAAGAAGACTTGAGATATGCAATTCTACCTGACTGATATTTTTCCAAAACAGAGAGAAACAGACAAAGACAGAGATAGAGATACTTTGGCAGATAGAGACACACCTGACATGAACACAAAGTCTGAAACTAAGTATCATTAAGTCAGTAAGCTGGTTTATGTCTGAAATGGAGAGTGGTTCCAGAAAGCAGATAGAAACTGTCTGTTGGCGCTCTGGTGATTTTTTTTATTAGATATTTTAAGTTAGGTTTTTTTGTTGTTTCATTATTACAGTGAAATACTGACTCCACAGAAGATGTCAGAAAAAGTCAGACTTAACTCAGGGAGAAGCATTGAAACAGATACAGTTCAGCATCAGTTTCTTCAGGAGAGATGTACAAATGTTCTTCCAAACCTAGCATTCATTTACAAGTTTTCCTGTGATGCTGATATATTAACTACAAATAAGTAAATATAGATATAAAAAGCTGTTGAGTTTTGAGCAACTATTTTTAATGAGACTGGATAAACAAATACCAGATTTCAGCTGTATGATTCAGAGCCCAGCTAACGAGCCACAGACACATGATATGATGAAAGTTGCTAATCTTTATAGAGATTGGTCCCAAGACATTCCACAGCTAAGTTGTTTGGGGAAGTTGTGCTGAAAGAGAGATCAGGCAGGCATTTTGTAAGCAAATTCTACAGTCACATTCTCCATTATGTCAGAGATGAAACAGAAACAGAATCAGCCTTTGAGACAGATGAGCTGAAGTGTATAAAACATCTGGAGTACACAGGAGGTTCTGTGTTGTGAGAAGATGTAGTGCTATAGGTGTGGTAATCAACACTCTTGCTTTAAACTTCCCCAGCAATATTTTGCATCTACTGAGCAAAGTAAGTTTATTGAATAATGAGTCTCTGTGATAGCAGAGCAAAGGTGAGAAGCAGACAAAGATGGTTATTCTAAGAATGGAGTATCAGGGCCTGGTAGAGAAGGGAGGCAGCTAAAAACTATTCTTTGTGTATTTTTGCTTCGTATAGCAAAGATGTTCAGTGGTAGAAGACAAGGTCTTTGGGAAGTTGATAGTGTTTGCCTGTAGAGTCCTCTTCACTCATTTATGCAGAATTTTATAACCTTTTCTCTGTGGTCTCAAGTTTCTTTATAGTGTTTAGCAGCACCTCAGAATTTGACCAAGTGGGTATGTTTGACCTGGACACCTGGAGATGAAGCCCTCATGCCTAGTTAGTAGTTATTATTCGGTTTTGTATGACTTAACACAGAGAAGGACATGGGGATTGCAGAAGGAACCAGGGTGTTTGGTAAGTCTGATAAGGAACAGGGAAGATTTGTTGTCCCTGCTGGAAGCTGACATATCAGTAGACACATTTTTCTTCAAAAACTGGGAAATGAGAAACACTGAACCTACAGATCTGATAGTAACCTTTTTCTATAAGAAATAAGCAGTTAACTCATGCCACTATAAGAGTGGTTATATTTGGATTTGTCCAAAAGTGCCACTAAGTCCAGTATTCCATCCATGATTGTGGATACTTAACAAAGAATGTCATCATACTTCATCTGTATATTTTTCTGTCATGTGATGATATGTTGATCAGGGGTTCATGAACAGGAGATGATGTTTTTGTAGTTAGTAGTCATGGATTCATACATTTGCCTTCATGAACGTATCCATTTTTATTTGAACTCATCACTTAATTTACAACCCTCTATTTCCAGGTAATATATGAATACATTAAGCAACAAAGTCCTCAGCCTCCATGAGTTACCACCTGGTCTCTCTACCAGTGATCTCCATCCACCTGGAAAATTGATCATTTACCCCTTCTCTCCTTCTCCAATCTTCTAATCAACTATTTATATGTGAGAAGACCTTTTCATTATTCCATTGAGGCTCTGTTGAAGAATTTAATGCAGAACTTGTTGAAATAATTGTGGTTTCATTATATTGATTTTACAATAGTCTTTGTATAGGAATGATTTCCTTCCCAGTATTTTCTCTCCTGAAACAATAAGCATTTTTCTCCATATAAATAATTACTCTGGAAAAGTAACCATCCAGAAGCAGTCCAGGATTAAGCAGCACATTGAGTGTGAAGCATATAAGGGTAGGATTCCAGCCTCTCCTACCTTTCAAAAGACAATGATGGTACAGCTGCTGTTTGTAACATGAATACTTAGTGAGATAAAACCTTTTACCTCCTGCAGACAGAGAAAGAAGGAAGGTTAGTCAGAGGCAGCAACATGTAAAGCAAAGAGGAAAAAAATGAGCAGCTTGAGAAATATCAAATAAACACTGCAAGGACACTCATAAATAACATACATAGCTCATAACTGTTGTACCATATAAGAAAAGTCAACTAAGAGTGAAAAATAACCTGCAGTATGCTCAAGAATATCTGTGCTATTAAATAATTACCCATACAATTAATTGTGTAATAGCATGCTGCCTAATAAGCTAGTAGGTCATCTGGAAATAATGCTAAAAACTCAGAATAATCTCTTGAGGGCTGAGTGCCATGAATAAAAGAAATTGTGGTTCCACTAAGGATTTGATCATTTATGATCCCTAGAGTTATGTATTTCACTGTGCACTTATTTTTCACTTGCCCAATAGCGGACTGATGCTTTCTTTATTCAACAACTTTGTTCTTTCTGTGTTAACTTCTTTTGTCATTGCATGTCTTTGCAACATAAATTTACAGTGTTTATGCTTATTTATATTAGCTTTCAAGGGGTGATTTGTAGCCTTTCTATTCAAAGAAGCAAAAGAGGAAAAAAGTAATGTTAATGGGTTATATGTATTTTCCATATTTAAAGAGAAATAGAATAATTAATCAAAGAACTAAGTAAAAGAATCTAGAATAATTGTCTGTAAACCTTTCATTTGGCATTATTGTCTCTTGCTGGGCCCACTGTAGTCAATAGTCCTACTAATATTTTCAAAAAGCACTCAAAAACAGTGCACAGTTTTCAAACAACAACGCAGAGAAGCTTGTGAGACTGCTGGTATTGTGAAACCTCTCTGCATATTTCTTTGTGTAGTGGCACTTTTTCTTTTAAAAATGAAACAAAAAGATGTTCTAGATTTCATGGTTTCTGGGGAACAGTTTCTGACTCAGAATACAAACCAGACATTCTCTAAATTCATTATCTGTCATTGAATCCTGCTTTGTCAGATTAGGAGACTGGTTTCAGTAATAAACTAAAACTGACAGTGTGATTAAGCTTGTCATTAGTTAAAAGTGACAAAGCCAAGACAATGAGTTCCCAACTTGGACAAGAACAGAACATGTCATTTTCAGTCCTGTGGACTGTGCATTAGTGGCATTGAAAACTCTAGAAAGTGGACTTAAAAAAAACCTATTGAGGTTTCTATGCTAGATCTTCCCGCTGGAAAAAAAAAAAAAAAAGAAAAAAAAGATAAGTAAATGTTAGAAGATTAATCATCCCAGCAGTAGGACAGTATTATCAAGTGGGCAAACTACCGTACACAGTGCAAGAGCAGAGGTCTCTAGAAATTCTTATGCACAATTATCAAAGCAAATTATATACGTGTCCTCCTAAGGGCATAGTAGTTGACATGAGCATTTTACATAGACAACGCAAGGAGTAATAGCTGCAACCTTTAGCTCTTTAATCAATGAACTAGTGGAAGACTATTTTTATGGAACTACTAGGACACGTGGGTAGATCTACTTGAGCCATCTACCTCTTTGGTGGAGAGGGCACTAGTACATACATACCTATCAAGTATTTACATTTCAGACAGAAATCTTAATGGCAACATTCCCATATGAATAAAGTCTTATATTTGCAGACAGCATTAAACGTTAACACACAGCTGAGGCAATGAAGATGCAGCCACCATCTTTACTGCAGTCGCATTACCTCTTTAAGAGGCACTTTCCAAAATAATTGTTTTAATTGGATAAAGATTCTGTTTGAAAGTCTTTCATGGTGTAAAGAACCACAAATTCTGCTAAGTTTTTCAAAAGCAGCAGTTTAAAGTTATATCATGCTGTGCGAAAAGCTCTTTTAAAAAACCAAGTCCTATTACTTCAGCATCTACATATAGCATTAGGATACAAAAGTTGGTGTATTTTATCAAAAGCTGTGACTTACTTTTAAACTTTGTCAGAGTGATTAGTTCTTCAACAACTAATTTAGTATTATGCATAGTGGTTTTCAACTTTTACTCATTGAACTATTTTCTCAGAAGTATACCTAAATTTTCTACAAATAACTAGGAAAAGTAGCTCTATTGTGAGTTAGTTTAAATTTGCTGTATGAATGTCTTTATATGCATTTGGGATTTTCTGGGGTCTGGAAGTGAAAACCAGGTTGAAAACTACTTAAGTAGTATATTATTTATACTAAATAAGTTTCTATCATTTGTAGAGAAATTAATGCTATGAAATATGACTGCCTACCCCTTTTACTAGAGTATAATAAGGTGTATTCAGAAATACACCTTTTCCAAATTCACCATAGCATTATGTTAGCTAAGGACACAGCAATTTGGATGATGCTCTCGTATATATACCTTGCCTTACATATGAGGTTATTTTTTTGGGTTTTATCCTGATTACCTAAGGAGACAGGTTGTTTCCATTTGTCTTGTTTACTTTACATATTGCTTCTTCCCTAATAACTTTTAAGTTATTGGCCAATTTCTGCCAAATTCAGCAGGTGTAAACACCTTAATGATAATTACATCCCTGCAAGTTTTTTTTAGGATTGAAGTCTAGGGAGAGGAAAGACATAAATGACTGTTCCTCTTGAGGGAGCTGACACTTGCACATCATAACATCTTTCTGTTTGACAGCAACTTACATAGTTATCAGCATGTGTGTACTGACTCACCAATCAGCACACATGTGACTGTAGTAACTGCAGGATATGGCCTCTTGGTAGGTAAGCCTAATTTACAGGACCTGACCAGGGACAGCTGAAATTCTCACGATATGAAGTTGGGAGGATGATGGAAAGATTGAAATATCTGTAGAAAAGCAGTCAACTGTGGCTCACAGAACAGATTATTTATTGCTTTCAAAGTTGGCAAAAATTATGTAACTGTAGAAATGCAGTGTGTAATTACTAGTTCAGATTCCATTAGCAAGCTTTTACTATTATGTTTGATAATTTGGATACTTTCCTTTATAAGGTTAATATTGTACATGTCAATATGCATAGTATAAAAACCCCATATGTTCTGGTATTATTTATCACTTACTTTCATCTTCCAAGTAATTTAATGCATTTTTGTGGAAGCTTGTAATTCAGAGTGGTAACCAGTATGAAATTGACCAAAGTCCTAGTATCTGAGGATGAAGATTAAAAGACAAGATTCTGCCTGCTGAGCTGGGTCATTCAGCATATACGCCAACCTAACAACTTTCCTCAGTCTTTTACCAAATTCAAATGTGCACTGCATCATTTCAAGAGCAAAACTTTGAGTTGTCACCAAGTCTCTTTTGAGACCTCATAAATATTCTATCAGAGTATTTTGTCAGTCAAAAAAAGAGTGATTGATCTATTTTGTCTTTAATGGTGTAAGCTAAAGGTCTCAAACCTGTCATATCCCTTTGTATACATAAGCACAATGTCCCTGGCTTGTTTCTACATTTTTAATTAAGCACGAGCAATCCATCTCTCATTTTCTGAAGCAAGAGTTGTAGATGGACAAGGTTATCTAATCTTAAATTATCTTGTGATACCAAGGGAGAGCATGTGCTGAGTCTCTTCTGCTTGCTGGTGACTCCAGCCTTTTACCTGTAAACTAGAAATCAAGATCCATTATGTCCTTTTTGGAAGAATATCCAAGACCACAGGCATAGCCAAAAGGACAAGAGATGGCACATTTCTATCTTATTTCCATTCTTCCCAAGCCACCTCTCTGCACATATGTACTAGAACTGTCATTTCTTATGTGCTGCAAGTTCAGCAGATGATTGTTTTCATCTTGGGACATGCCAAGCACACAGGTCAGTTCATCTCCATGTTTTTTTCTTGGGGATCATTTTAATAAATAACTAGAATTTTGGAGCATGCATTATGTGGCTCAGCTGCCTCCACCAGCTGTCTTATGAATAATGTACTTATATTTGATTCCTTTCTACCCAAACAGTGGGCTGTGTTGGTGCTGTAAATTTTGAAGACATTGACAATGCTGATTGCACACTTAATGACACTTAACCATGTGCAAACTTCAAAGCCTTGTTACCCAAGTTCTGCACAGTACGTTTCACTTATTAGCCCGATTTTGATACTGCCTCCTGAGTCTTGTTACTTGGGAAAGGAGACAAATAAAGCCAAAGGCCTGGTCTTCGGACAAAAGAATGAAGATAAAATGTGGGAAATGCTCATTATTCTTTTTGATAACTTGAATGAGGTCTGTTAACACAGGAAGCACAGTGGGCTTTCACATTCAAAGCTGAGCTTGAAGAGTCCTTTTCAATAACTGAGTCAGTGGTAAAACACCTGTCTAGTAACTGCCTACAGCAGCCATTGTAAGTCTGTATAAACCTAGGGGACCATTCAGCCTGGATATACAAATTTAGTCAAGGAAGCCAATACAAAGTGAGCAGAGATATGTTTACAGAGATGATGGTGTGACAGATTTTATCCATCTACTTGTGTTGTTGTAAGCTTAAACGCAAACTGTTTTGACTAAGTATGAATTTGTCATAGAATATTAAGGCCTGATTATTTACTGTATCACATTAGTGCTATAGGCTCAGGGAAATTATGCTCCTCTCACCATGCATTACACTTTTCAACCAGGAATGTTGATTAGGCTCTTTTTTTGGCATCCAGAAGTTGTTCTGTGACCCAAGTCACCCTGCTATCCATCTAGTACAGAATGGTCATGACAAGAAATGGACTGACAATAAATGACTTTCAGAACAAAAGCTACCCTGAGCGTGCCCATCCTGGGAAGTAAAAGGTGCCTGTGGTTACACCAGTGCAATATGCTGCCTTGGTGAAACGAACACTTCACAAACATCAGACTGTGACCTAGGCTGAGATGGAAATCAGATTATACTCTACATCTTGTTGTTAATCTTACTAGACCAATTGCACAACCAAGTTTTAAGAACTTGGCCAGCACCTTTCCATTTTTCTCAGTTGAGAAAGTCTGCATGTGAAGCTAGTCTGAGCACATCTGCTAGATCATACCCAAAACATGTGACTCATGGTTCCTAATGATGCTGAGACTATCTAACACAGGCATTCCCACAAATACCCAGCAGCAGGAAATAGATTAGTTTTACACTCAAGGCTGAAGTGGGGAGGATATGGAAGAGCAAGTTCTGAGCTTAGTACACACCAGGAACTTCTGCTGATGCTATTCTGAATAGAGTCCTTACTTCCAAAAAAACTGTTATTTTCAAACTATGCAATATTTTCATATTTCAAATGCTTCTTGCTCTTTTTATCAATGAACAGGTCTGTAAGGTAGAAGAGCATGTGCTGTTGATTGATGGGTATTATAAATTGAATATTGCCTTGTTAAAAAATGTGTAATTTTTAACTTTAGTCACTAGATGGCCTTTGCGTTTGCCAAAGCTCCTTGAATGCTACTAGGAACATTGTACTTTTAGCTTCCTCACAGACTGAGATTCAAAGGTTTTCATTTTAAGCCTTTCTTAAAGCTGTCTCTAGTAGCTTGAGCATTTATTTGCAAACTTTGAGAAAGTAAAATGATAAAAATAATAACTTAATTTTAAGAACTAAAAGCAGTATAAAAAAGAAAGAGGCTGTTCTGTTGGCTTAATCAGATTTTCTCTTTGCATACACTTTTCTTTTCTGTCCTTTCAGTGGATTTGCAGAGTAGGTATTTGTGAGGAAATAGAAGGGTTACTTCACTGAGGGAAGCAGAGGGAGAGAACCTTTGGAAACATTGCCCTCTGTTCTGAAGTAGAGGCATAATGCTGGGTCCTGTATATGGCAGAGTATGGGCTGAAAATTCTTAGTTGCTGGGAGCTGCCTTGGAAGCAGCTGGTTTTTCTGAGCTCCGCTGTTCATTTCTGTTTCTTACATCAGTTTCCGGGAGAACGTGTATCCTTTTGCAATGCATCACATGCAGTCATACACATGTGGGGAACAGCACATCATTCTTCACACAGTCTTATTCATTAGAGCACGTTCATAGGCATAAAAAGATGACTTAAATTTGATCTATATTACTGCAACTGAACCCATTAATACCTAAACCAAATATTTATTGAGAAATTTGTTTTAAAAATGCAGTACGTATAGCATACAACATAGTGCTGAACAATGATTTCTGAGTTTTTAGAGAAGGTAGAAGAGGTATTAACCTTTACTTCTGCCATGTCATACTGCTTTTGCTGTAGACTTTTGAAGAACAGAAGGTATGTTTACACTGTGCTATGAAGAGACAGACATCTTGTTTGGAGCTATTTGCAACATATGGTATCATGGTGCATTTACAATTTTGAGCAATCGGTTCTGTATGACCTTTTCTGGTATTATCCATGTCATTTTCATGTTTTTTAGTGATTCAGGCTATGTATTTCATTGATTTCTGTCAACCAGGAGGCCAAGATCTCTGAGAACTAAAACATTCCTATATCTCAAAGCTGCACAAAACTCAATTCGTCCTGAAAAAGTCTATTAAATTTTTCACATTTATTCTCTGATTGATTGTCACATATCAAGATTGCTTTGATTTTAAGCAGGAGAAAGAATAAAGTCAGATAGAATATGTCAAAATGATCCCTACATTTTTTTTTCCATTTTGTGTGTTTGCCAGCAGTTCTGGAAAGGTGTATAAAGATATTAAGGCTGCTTGACTCCCACCAGATCCTTGAGAAGTTAGGTATATGCTTTGGATTTAGAAGCCTAAATATACTTTCTAAATCTGTAAAATATAATTATCTCTTTGTAGATAATCACTTTCACTCTTTCATGGACTAGCAGTTGTACTTCCTGCCTCTAGCACTTGGGCAACAGCACTGGTGCTTAGGCGTTACTCTGGAGTTAGACACTGTTCTTCCCCAGACCATGCAAGAAAGTGGTTGCCATTCAAAATTATTTGCAAAGCTGAAACTAGCTAAAAGTCATCTGTCATGTAATTTTGTAGAGACAAACAGGAAGAGTGGTGAACCTGGGCATGTTTTGTATGTTACTCTTGCACCCACCCTCTCTTCCTTTTGGCAGAACAGGAAACCATCTTCTGTTTTTCTGCTTTTTTCTTAAGGAATTAGAAAAAGATAAAAGATAAAAGTCACGACTTATGCAGCAGTTGAGCCTAAAAGCCTGTAGATTAGTATTGTGAAAAAAACACTATGTCTGTACCAAACACTCTAGGTAATACTCTGAAATCTTTACTGTGCAATTTAGAAGTTTTACAGATGGGGTTCCAGGTGCAGTGTGAAGAAGTGGTTTGCCAAAACCCACTGGGAATCTGTACCACAGTTAGAAATGAATCTTCTTGTATCCTGAGCCCTAGTCTGTGCCTTTTTTTTAACTCTGAGCTTTGAGCTACTGAAATGTTGTTTTGTTGAAATTAACACAAAATTATGGCCATAGTATTTAAATGTCAGGCTGAGACAGAAGTGAAGACTTGGGAAACTGAGTAATTTTTTCACAGAATCATAGAATGGCTTGGGTTGGAAGTGACCTAAAGATTATCCAGTTCTGACCCTCCTGCCATGGACAGGGACACCTTCCTCTAAATCAGGTTGCTCAAACCCTCATCCAAGCTGACTCAGTTTTTACTCTGTGGTTCAGACATGGAATGTCTTTGGGAGCCTTCACCACATGCAAAATGCCATTTCATAAGTTTTTACAGTAATCTAGAAGTGATACATTTATTAATCTGAATTTATTAGTCAAAACTATGTTTGTGATCTGGAGGTGTTTTAAGATGATCAGTGGACATTTCCGTAAAGGAACTGTGGAAGTGCTTTTCTCAGATGAGACTCTTCATCTTTGCACTTGATCAAAAATCCTGGATGGCAATTGAGTTCCTCCTCATTCTCATCCAGGTTTTCATTAGACCCTGTCTTGGGGAATGGGATCAATTCCATCATCTCTTGAAGTCTGTTTCAGATGTGGAATATAGCATCATTATTAATGTCCTTGGTTTGTATAAGCACTCCAGAACTTGCTTTAGGATTAACTTGTTTCTCAATTTCACCCTTGCTTATATTGCACTGTATGCCTTAAATTTGGAATCTTTTATAATTTCTTTGCCAATGGGAACTTAGAAATCCTTTTAAAAAGAAGAGGCAGTCAAAAAAAATTAGGAAATTGCTGTGAAAGAGCACTTTGAAAAGCTCTTTCTAATGCAGTCCATTTTCACCAACAGATCTCCAGAAATCATTTATAAATCTTGACATGATCTCATCTTACCATACAGTGCTCCATTGCACGGACTTCATTGTCAGTGCACAGGAGTTGTAGGTTTGAATCTTACCGTATTATGCCACTGACTAGTGAGGTACCAAATTGGATTCTTTGATGCTTTCTTGTATTTTCATTCTAAGTTGCTTCTGCTATTTTGTAAGCTATTCTGAACAACAACTGTCCAGTAGCTCAAGTGGCTTTTGCGGTATTTTTAAATTTATTGAGCTTTTGTGCATATTTTCTTTTTCTTGGTTTTTTTCTTACTTTCTTTACTTGTCTGCCTACTTTAAACTCTCTTTTTGTATTTATTTTCTCTTCTTTCAAGTGCGTGGAGTGAAAATTTCACTGGAATTGGTTACTTGACGGCATCAGCTTAACAAGATTTCTTGAACTGGGATACAACTGAATACCTCTTTATATTTTTTTTCAGAACTGAGATATCTATGTTTTGGTTTAGAAGACTCTGAGCTCTGAATTTATGATGTCTATTTTCCTTGGGCTTTTTTTTGTTTCTTACTTATTTTTTAATTAAGTATTTGCTTATAAAATTTATTTATTAATGGAAGATAATTACTGCAGTTGGTTTTATATGTCACATGGATAACAAAATTTGGGGTGGGGAAGAAACTGAGAGCTAAAGAATATGCTTTGTGCACCGAGCCTGGCTTTCAAAAATAGCTCAGCAACCACACATGAAAACCAAAATTCTGAAAGAGCTCACATTCTGGGCGCACGTTGATGGCTAAGCTCCTGTGAAAACCTGGCCACAAACACCACAATGAAACTCAGAGGCACTGAACACTTTGAAAAATCTGATCCCTTGTGTGTAACTGCTGCTCCAACCCAAATGTGTATCAAGGAAGAGGAGGACAGTCTGAATTCTGAAGAAACTCTGTACTTTCAGCTCCCTCAGGCAAGTTGCACAGGGGAGGAAGCTTCACAGCACAACTGCTGTGACTTCCAGGAAGGCTCAGACTACTAAATTCTCTGGGCACATTTGAGAGGCTTCATGTAATTAATAAGTGAGAAAAAGTAATGATCCACTTTGTTCTTTCTTGTTATTAATAACTTCTAAAAAAAATTTCTTTCTTATTCAGAAGTGCATTTTGAATGTAATAATTTTGAAAACCATAGAGAAACTTCTTTTGCTGCATCATATCAATTCCCAACATAATCATCTGCTGTCATCTTTTTCTTTAATATTGTTTTAGGTGTGCAATTTTGTATAATTCTTCATCACCCCTAGTCACCAGCTTTTTCCTTTGACCTCTTCCCCAACGAGCTGCTGAAACAAGGTTATGCTCTATGTGGTATTTTTGTTCTGCAGGTGTTTTAAGGGTCAGTGGAAAAAAAGCCTCCCACACTGGTGATGGGGATTTCCTTTGTAGCTTTTATAGGCAGGGCTCTGGTAAATGCTCAGCCTGACAGATACAAATAAGTCACCTCCTTGGAGAGCTAGAACTCCCTTACACCTTCAGTGAGTTAACAGTATTTAGTGCAGGAATACTGTAACACGCAGTGCTTTCTGATGTACACAATAACAGTTAATTTCAATTAAGTGTTATATTTGGCTTGCACTTCTCTGTTTTGTGTGTCTTTTACATTACAGCACAGAAACTTCCTGATTTTCACTGCAATACTTACTGGAACCTGCCTGCTGAAATTTGACAAAAGCAGTTAGGACAGAGATTATGTTTTCTTGTTCCATATTAGAAACCTCTGCTTCCAGAATTAGGTAAAAATCTGGCAGTTATTAACATTTTAAATCTGCTCATAATTCATCAGCTCTCATATTATTCTGTAGAGGGCAGTGCTTGCACAAACATATGTAGCCTAACAAAGTGTTATTTACTTAGGAGCTGTTTTGAAGCATCAACTAATTGATTGATATATCACTGGTAAAATAGGTTATACTGTTAGGTTTTAGAAGATGCAGAATGAGGAGGCTGGAGTGACTTGTATAGGGCCACAAAAGCTGTCTGGGTCAGAAAGTGGATCGAATCTGACCAATATCCATCTCTGGAAGCAGTTGATTGAAATGGAACTTAATACATAATGTTTCTGGGAAGACAAAGTCTTAAGTGTTTCAAGTCCTGCAGTACTTGCACAAAGCTGTTCTCTGAAACTTTATCCTTGGTTTCTCAAATACATTGGGCAAAATGCTACTCTCATATCTGTATATCTGTAGCGACCTCAGTCATACTTCTTCGGTGCAGTCAGATTCCAGCGGACTGTGTGCATACATCCTCTATCATTTCAAGTTACCACCAAAACCTCACAGACCACAATTAGCTGGGGACAGGACCCTCTGCTAACCTGCACCTTGTGCAGTCATTTTCATGGACTCCCTAAAGGCTTTCTCACAATGTATATTTTCTTCAGAAACTGACAGCTTGTCCACCATACATGCCTTTCCAGTCATTTTCCAGTCTGAGTCGTTCAAGAGGTTGAGAGTGGGGGATGCTCAAATAACCTACTTTGATATTTTCCAATTTTATTATTAGCTTGAATTATTTTCTCACTTATGAAAACTATTGCTCTGTACTAGAAAGAGGGATTGAAAAAGTTGAAAGCAGAATAGCAGTGTTTGAAACTGTAGAAATAAAGTGTTCCAATTCAACATGAATCAAAATATACCTGGGGAATTACCATTTTGATAGTTTCATCCTTTTATCCTGCACTGATGGCTGAGAGAAGGGTATGAAACGCAACCCTGAATGCTCTGTTCAAAAATGGTGTTCGTCTCATTCTTCGCTCTGCATGAAGGACCTTGTTTTGACTTCACAGGTATATCCTCTCCCAATACAGGAGAATTTAGGCATCGAGTTTCCTGCCATAGCATCACATCTGAGACAACTTTACCACAGGTTATTCTGCTTTTCAAATAAAATCATGGAGTAAAAGAAGGGCCACAAATGTGCGACATGTCAGTCTTCCTAGAAGGGAATTTTAGGTGGAAGATAGTTGCGAGCCTAATGTACTGTGACTGAAACCTGAGAGGCCTATTTTATAATTGCAGTAACCAGAAGAGCTAGTTAATGACTTAATCTGGTGATTTAGTTCTATTAGATTTGTACAACAATGTTTCTAAGAAAGAGTAAGATGTCAGGAACTCTTTGTTCGTAAGCACAAGATAAAAATCTGTCAGATTGCTTTCACAAGACAGAGTTTTTGCACAAAGAACTTGGATACCTTAGTTCCTCAAGCTGAAATGTTAGATCCAGGGTCTTTAAGAATTACAAATTATTCAGGGGAATCTTGATTTTGCTCCCATAAAAACAGCTGAAAAAATTTACATGGCAAACCTGTGCATCCAGTGCCCTGAAGACCAACAGCTCCAGCTGCTGCTTCAGAACAGTAAGGATCTCCTGCAGGTCCTGTGCTATAGGGAGTTATCTCACATATATAAAGGCATCTCAGATAGCTCTAAATGTCAGTATGAGTGGCAACTAAATTAAGTCCACATTGTTTTTACTGAACAATACTAGAAAATAAAAATCTTCAAACACATCCTGAGATGGTCATACAGAGGCACTGAGAATCACTACATTCCACTTAAGAAAATCTTAGAGCTTGCACAGATTCAACTGTCAACACTGTATGTTTATTACTGTTGGGATTAAGAGCTGTTCGCATGATAACAAGGAAATGTATGAACAAAAGAAATGTCATGGTTACAGAAAGAAAGCGTGATGACAACAGCATAACCACAGAGGAGTGTTGTATGTTGCCCAGTGGTAGCCTGGCACTAAGATGTTTTCTTTAGCAGCAACAATCTGGTTTAGCAGCTCATCAGAGAAAACACATAAGAGCTAGACAGCATGATCCAAAACCAAAAAAAACAAAGGGGTATTTTTTTTACCTCAGTTTCTTCTGGTTTATCACATACATAACCGCAGCACATTTTTGCATCTTCTCTGCAGGTTCCCAGGAGAGCAGCTCCTTTACTGTAGTATAAGCTCTCTTATTATCCTAATACTTATAGCTTCTCTATCCATACCTCTTCTCTTTCAGAGCTACATCCTTCACAGGTTATGAATATACTAACTTCTGGTAATACTTTCTAACAGTCAGTCTGGGACAAATATTCTACTGGGGCCATCTCTTAGGCTTGATTTTTTTACTTTTGACCATTTAGGATGTTTTTCTTTTTTTCTTTCTAGTTTTGCAAGTTTTAATGTGCAGAAGGTTTTATCAATCAGATGACTCAGTGCATAATATGTTCTGGTATCTCCTCAGCTATGTTGTTATTTTTTGAGTTAAGTCCAAATAGGCTTATAAAATGTTGCAAGTTAATATGGGGCTACTTGTTGTGATCTCCTCTTCACTGTGATGCTTATATAGTTTCAAGGAAGTCAATGGAATTTCTTTATTACATGTGAGAGATGCATCTTGGTACGTCCAGCCCTGTTCAATGTCTTTATCAATGACCTGGATGAAGGCATCGTGTGCACCCTTAGCAAGTTTGCAGATGACACTAAGCTGGGTGGAAGTGTGGATCTGCTGGAGGGTCGGGAGGCTCTGCAAAGGGATCTGAACAGGCTGGATCCATGGGCTGAGACCAACGGCATGAGGTTTAACAAGGCCAAATGCCGGGTCCTGCACTTGGGGCACAACAACCCTGTGCAGCTACAGACTAGGAGAAGTCTGTCTAGAAAGCTGCCTGGAGGAGAAGGACCTGGGGGTGTTGGTTGACAACCGACTGAACACGAGCCAGCAGTGTGCCCAGGTGGCCAAGAAGGCCAATGGCATCTTGGCTTGTATCCAAAACGACGTGACCAGCAGGTCCAGGGAGGTTATTCTCCCTCTGTACTCGGCACTGGTGAGACCGCACCTAGAATCCTATGTTCAGTTCTGGGCCCCTCACCACAAGGAGGATGTTGAGGCTCTGGAGCGAGTCCAGAGAAGAGCAAGGAAGCTGGTGAAGGGGCTGGAGAACAGGCCGTATGAGGAGCGGCTGAGAGAGCTGGGGTTGTTCAGCCTGGAGAAGAGGAGGCTGAGGGGAGACCTTATTGCTCTCTATAACTACCTGAAAGGAGGTTGTGGAGAGGAGGGTGCTGGCCTCTTCTCCCAAGTGACAGGGGACAGGACAAGAGGGAATGGCCTCAAGCTCTGCCAGGGGAGATTTAGGCTGGACATTAGGAAAAAATTTTTCACAGAAAGGGTCATTGGGCACTGGAACAGGCTGCCCAGGGAGGTGGTTGAGTCACCTTCCCTGGAGGTGTTTAAGGTGCAGGTGGATGAGGTGCTGAGGGGCATGGTTTAGTGTTTGATAGGAATGGTTGGACTCGATGATCCGGTGGGTCTCTTCCAACCTGGTTATTCTATGATTCTATAACACATCATCAGGTTAATAAAACTGTTCACAGTCTGATTCTATCCTTTAAAGTGATCTCACATTTTCAGATTTGGATGAATGCATGTGCTTATGTTCACACACATCCGATGCCTACTGTGTCCCTCAGTGCAATCTCTGCATATGTAGATGAAATTTTCTACAAAGTTACCTAATAACATTGACATGAAAAAGCAAATTTATCTGCAAGACATTTTGACCAATTCTGAAAATATGTTCTACTCCTGTACTAGATTTTCAGGCCTACTTGCTAACTCTTCATGGCTGCTATGAAAGCAGAGAGCATGCTTGTTACTTATCAGCTAACTACTTAACGGTTCACTACAAAAAACAGCTTCCCAAGAGCTACAAAACTACTGTGCTTATTTTACAAAGCCAGCTTCTCTGGAGAATTGTGTACCAGAGCACAGCCCAGGGAGTATGGCAGTGTATGAACATATGAGTTAGTGCAAGGCTACTCCAAAATAATAGAAAGAACTAGGTGGTCTTTCTGCTAACTATGGTTACAAAGACCAGAGCATTCACTGCTAATGCTCATGTGGCAAGTATAATTCACCCACAGTTCTTTGTTATAGCAAAGACATGGCATTTTGTCATTACCTCTACTACTCTGATGAGGAATTTCAGAGCGAAGGTTCCTAATAAACAAGTCAGGGAATCTTCTGATAAACCACATCTTGCACATATATCCAGTTTTGCATCCTGTGCTGAACTCATTTGCAAAGTAGCTGATCAGCTGTGCTGAAACAAATAGCTCTATGCACTTTATAATTACAGGAACTGTTTATTTTTACCCAGAGTATAAGGGAACCAAAGAATATCTCAGAGATTATTTTAAAGAAAGTACTGATATCATTCATGCAGCCTGAAGACCCACAAAGGACTAATGGCAGTAAGGAACTTTCTTTTGAATTTCACATTAAAACTTAACATCATAACTAACAAAATACTTCAGTTTTTCCAAGATATGGCACACACTGTCTCAGTCCATGAGTGCATTTCAACTAGAATTTAAGTTGATATGTCTAAGAAGTGTTAATGATATTAAATATACATGTAAATATGTTCTTAATAAATTTGGGGAAAGTTTAGAGAACTTCAGAATCATTTGAGAAATCATCTGTGGCTTAGGACATGAGAAATCACACCTGTTGACCTAAAGCCTTCCACCTAAATCCTTTATTTGAAGGTGTGACCTAACTATGAGGTAAATCTGTATCACATTTTAAAAGAATATTTCCTTGCTTTTTGTGCTCTATATGAACCACATGACCCTATTTTTAATTTGAGATTGAATGTATTTTCTAATTATGAATATGATACATATATTCAATATAACAACTGGGGGGAAAAAAAGAAAAAAGAAACTGAAGAACTCATTTTTGCCATGTCTAACCAAATAATTTGAGTCAGATCATCAGTTAGATGATCATAAAATTGTTTCACCTATCTTAAAGATGCTATGCCAGTTCATGCATTCTAAGGATTACTTATATTCTGAAGAGATTTTACCCTATCCATCTTTGATAAACACTGTTTTAGAATTGATCTGTAAATCATATTTCAATCCTATAGTCATTTAATGTACTCTTTTTCCACCCTTACCCCCCTTTAACTTTTTCCTTTAGCTCTTCAAACATCCCTGGATACACTGGCAAGGTTCATTGGTCAGCAACTCACCCGGCAAATTCTAATCTTCCATCAACAACCGCATCTATAATTGCACAAATGCATGGATATGTATGAGATATATTTCTCAGCTTGTTCAGAAAGATTACAGGGAAAATCCTAATTGCATTTATTTAGTTAAAGAACAATTAAATGTTAAGCATGACATTCCATTGACTTGAAAAAAATAGAACAGTTGGGGTTGGAAGCCATGACATTATCATCATGCTAATCTGAAATCCTCTGAGATTTTAGAATTTTTCTGGAACACTGTAAGGTATGTCTTGGGCAGGTACCTGAAAATTGAGGTAAATCATGGTCTCTAAATGTGGATTATTTTTTTGCTGAGAATTTCTTCCTTAGCTATGATTGTTGAGTCATAACATACATGATATTTTTTGATTGATATTGTGTGTTTTGAAAGATACCCATAAATACCAAAGTTAAAAATTCCCAGAAGAAAACTGTGTGATGTTTCCACATTGATGTTGGCAGTGTTATGAAATTAGCATTTAATATACAAAAATAGTTCTTAAAAATGGATGGGTTAACTTAGAAATCAGTGAGATACAAAATCACACCATGCTCCTGTGCAGCCCAGGACCCTATGATTATGAAAACAGCATAGCTCCACATCAATCTTGTGGCTACCTCAAGAAATGAATTAGTATTTTTTATACTCTCCTGCTCTTTCATACAAGGTTTGTTAGAACTATGGGCCAATATAAGTGCTTAGGTGTCTAACATTTGTTGGTTTTAAAAGAGCTAGACATTTCAGAACAAATGAAAACACCTTTTCCTCTTGCTAGCACAAAATGCTTCTGACATTGGCAAAGGACCAACCCAGCCATTTTCCCAGTAGCCTCAGAATAACTAAATAACTGTTTGTTTCCCCTCTGTCTTTTATGGCTTTGTGCTTTAGATTCTGATTTCTTGATATCCATAATCATCTAGGACATGGTGACACTATCCCAAGTTTCCATGTTTTCCCTGAGAAATTTTATTGGATTCTGTTCAGAACACATCATATTTCCTTATCAGTGAAAAGTATCCAGAAAAGGCTTGAGGACCTTTA
The DNA here is from genome assembly GCA_033459285.1 of Clamator glandarius. Lineage (NCBI taxonomy): Eukaryota > Metazoa > Chordata > Aves > Cuculiformes > Cuculidae > Clamator > Clamator glandarius. The sequence goes on along the minus strand of JAUNZM010000245.1, from coordinate 4,889,186 downwards.
GGGAACTGCCTGAATTTTGAAGAAGTCACCTTGTCAAGTGTTCCATCATTGTGCAAGGTGCATTGACTTTCATTTCTGCTGCCCTCCATCCCTTCACCTCTCTTCTTTTTCTCTTGTGGTTATAATTAGAAAATAGGCAGTCACCTGTAGTCATAGCCTGCTGTTGATAGGGCATGAAAAGAGGCAACAGAGTCCTGACTGTTTATAGGCTAATAAAGCTGAACTCAGAGCAGCCTGATACAACACTATTTTGCTTCTAAGGACATTTCTAAATGAAAAGGCAAATTCATCTTAGCAAAGATCATTGACAGACTTTGACATTTAACAGAATTAAAGAGTAAAAAGGCAGCCCTGTGAACTAAGAAAGGAAAACACATCTGTTACTTCCTTCTACTTTATACAGGTTTTACTGGGCATGTAGTCCATAGTGGATAAATTTTCTTAGTTTTAGTGGACTGCAAGAATGATGGTCTCGTTCTGTCCTAGCAGATATTTCCCAGAAGCAGGACAGAACCTCCTTACTTTTTTGACTAAGGCGCTGTAGGAAACAAATAGCAAGCACAGTCATACCCAGGCATTGTAGATCAGGGTTTACCACCCTTCTTCTGAGCTGAGTGGTACTTTCCCCTGGGAGAAGAACCACTGGTTGAAAAATTGTAACAATCCTATTTTGCTTTTCCAGGAGCTTGTGGAGTAAGATAGCGTTCAATGACTTAAGATGCATCAACATAGGCCTCTATGAAGCTGCTGAGTAGAACTGTTAGGGATGCTGGGAATTTCCGCACGACATTAGTTAGTGCTGCATGTAAAAAAGAGATTCCTTCTCCTTGGAAAATAAACTATGAAAGTCATACTGATTTCAGTGGTCACAGGTCAAGCTAGACTGTAGTGGAGAGGTAAAAAGAAGAGATTTTATTCCAGGAAAGTGGAGTCAGACTACTCCAATTCACCTCTGCAAGCTTTTCATTTGGGGTGTGATCTCATTCTTACTGTTTTTAAAATAGTGACCCCTTTTTTCCCTCTGTTCATTCTCAAGCCATAATTTCTCAGAAAGTGAAAAATGATTGCATATGGTGGATGTTTTTATAGCTGTTTTATTTGACATGTCTACAATCACCGGTCAGCTCCTGAAGACAATTATGGGTATCACAAGGAGTCTCTTGTCTGCTGCTAACATGGTCTAATAAATGTTCCTGTCAAAAGTGTCAGCAGTACCAGATAGACCAGGCAGCATGAAACCACTTCTGCACTTCATATCTATTGCATGGAGCTTCCACAGTATGTGGGACAAATCCGTTATACCTATTTTAAACATTCTGACCTCAACAGGATTGTACAGGACATGGAACAGAAGAAACATGATTTCTTCATCTTCAAATATTAATAGTATTTTTTTCAGTCAAGCTTTATTGATACATTTTTATTGTATTTTTATTTCCAGGTAATCCCAAGGTGAAGTCAGAAAATTAGGTTTCAACTTCTTTCCGTGCAATTAAATTCTGGCATGATTGTTCAGCTTTTGCATAGGAAGAAATATTTTATGTGTTGTTTTGTGGGGTTTTTGTGTTTAAATGAATAGTCCTTTGCTACCCAGAAAACACAAATTCATTTGCACCACGAGCTGTATAGAAATATGTCTGCCTTGCCACAGTCAATATAAAGTGGTACTGGATTTAGTTTGATGCCGGAGAGATGGATTGTACCTTTTCAGCAAGTTGCTTTGGAGATTTCAAAGGGTATCTTTAGGTCAGAAGAAAACATTTTTTTTTTTTTGGAGAGTAAGTGAACATGAGATTCTTTGGCCATTACTGTATAAGCCCTGCTTTGAATTAGGTGTTTTGCAGCGGAGGGACTACACCAACTTAGGTTGTACATATAAGATTATTTATCATGCCTCTTCCTGCAAAAGACAGAAGAATATCAGAATTCCAGCATGAATTGTTTCCTCCCAGATAGTCCCCAGCATAGTTTCTAATATCCATCCCAGTATTCTGTACCATGAGGACTGGGCATCTAAAGCAGGCATGTCATGGTGTCAGCAAAGTGTTTCTTCTATGCTTGGAAGCCAAACTTAAACTTCCAGCATCACCAGAGTTAGCCTTCCAGGCACCAAAGGGCCTTATGTGCTAGAATGCATTCAGCACACTGATGGAAGTTCTCGACAGTGTGTAGGTCAGTTGTGAAGCAACTGTGAGTGTCCAAGAAAGGCTGAAAAGAGGCAAGAGGCAGAACATACCTTTTTCACACCTGTGGTGGGGGCCTGACTTTCAGCACATTACATATATTCAGAAAGTAAGAGGTAAAATTCTTAGGAACTTTTGCCACCATGGCTCTTAAAGGGGCTGATTTTAATACTGTGGAATATTGCACATTATTAATATTCTCTGAGACTGATGGGCATAATTGTTTATGAAGAATGCAGTGAGAGGGAAGAAGAGGGAGTACTTACAAATACGGGAACATGTTTTAAAAGTCTTTTTTTCTCTTTTTGTGAGTTCAGATATAGCAAAACATGGAAGCATCTCTCAGTATAATCACCAGAGACTTTTTCTCAAAATTACTCTAGTTTCTCAGAATTATTTCAACTAAGAGAGAACGAGAAACTATTACATTTAGAAAGTATCCTTTTAACCTGCATAACTGAGAGCCTCAGTGTCTCACGTTGAGGAGGAAGAAAATGTGTGACAATATGTGGATACTTAAAGTACAGAAAAAAAATCAAATAAGATAGGAGTGTTTGTGGTAGTCCTTATTGCATTATTTTCATATTTATGACTTACTAGTATTGACAGTTAAAACCATATTAAAACCAAGAGGAGTCATAAGCCAAAGGCTTGAAACTTGCTTTGTATAGGATTGCCTTGTTAATTAAGGAAGAAAATGGTGCTATAGGTGTTATTTCCATTAACATAAACATTTTGTGTGTGTGTGTACATGTAAAAATATATATGCAGACACACATATATTAATGTATTGTTAACAAAGAAATCATTATGCAGAAGCAGCCCTTCTCACCAGCTGTCCTAAATACGCCTTGCAAGGGTAGTTAAATATCAGAGTGGTGTTTTAATCTTTGCCTCTGCTGGCTTTGTGAGTAGTAGTGAATAAAATGAGCCAGTTTGTGTTCTCTAGTCTGGAGGCTTATTAAGACTGTGGTTTACACCCGTGCTTTAACTGTCTTATTCTTGAACTGTTAAACAGGGAAGAAGGAGGGCCAGTACTTAAGCCTTTGTCTCTGCACTATATTATTTTCTGGTGTTGGTGTAGACATCACAAGGAAATTGCATTCCTAAGAAAGGGAAGAACAAATGCAAATTTGTAGTTCAGGGATTTCTGTTGTACTCAAGGGGCCAAAACATTCCAAATAGTTTATTCTAATTTGGACAGTCTGGCAGGCTGCTCAGAAGTTTCAGTCCCAAGCCCATTCATGAATTCTATTACCCAAATAAGCTACATTTCTGCTTTGTTACCTCTCCTGCTCATTTTTCTTCAGTAGGATTTTGAAGGACATATATGTGTAACAGGTTTATAAGAAGCAGCTTTCCCACATCAATGAAAGTCTGTAAGTGAACCCGAACCTTAATGAGGATGATAGGTCTCTCAGCCTAGAAACGTTCCCTAGGATAAGACACCCTAAGCCATGCATCAAAATGGCTTCTATTAAAAAGAAAAGACAGGTCATTGTCATAGGGGACTCCCTTCTGAAGGGAACAGAAGACCCAGTATGAGACCGGACCCATTGTATAAGGAAGCCTACTGCCTACCTGAGGCCTCGATTAAAGATGTGGAAAGAAAACTTCCAGCTCTGGTCAGGCCCACAGATTATTATCCACTACTATTTTCCAAGCAGCTAGTAATTAAAACCCAACAAGAAATCTGAAGACAATTAAAAGGGACCTCAGGGCCTTGGGATGAATGCTGAAGGGATCAGGTGCACTGGTAATATTCTTCTCTGTCATTCATATTACAAGGAATGATAAGGCAAAGAGTAGGAGGAGCCAGGAAATAAAACCTTGCTTTGAAGATGGTTTGAGGAGAAAAACTTTGGGTTGGCCTGCACAACACAGGCTTACGGACAAAGGATGGGATACATCTGCACCCAGGGGCAAAAGGATGCTTAACAAGAAGCTCACAGGGCTCTTCAACAGAGCTTCAAACTAAATATGAAGAGGGAGGGGGAGAAAATAAGACTTGATACAAAAAAGCCTGGGAATGGTGCACCAGTGTCTGAGGGATGTTATGCTAGCAAAGCCCCTTGGTCTGTCACCTCAGAGGAAGCAGGAGATCGCACTTCAAGTGGCAACAAAGATGCAGAGGTTATTGATGAGTTTGAAACTACAGCAAGTAGCCACTTAGGAATTAAGACTATTCCCCTCCGGATTCTAGCGGGATCAATAGCCCAGCTGAAGTACATCTGCACCAATGCACACAGCATGGGCAACAAACAGAAGGAATGAGAAGTCATAGTACCGCAAGAAAACTATGATATAATTACCATCACAGAAACGTGGTAGGACAACTCACATAACTGGAGGGCTGACATGATTGGCTATAAACTATTCATGCAAGATAGGCAAGGAAGGAGAGCCAGTGGGGCAGCCCTCTATGTTAGAGAGTGTTTTACTTGCCTTGAGCAAAATGATTATAGGGTTGAGCATCTATGGATAAAAATCAGCGGAACAGAGATAACATGGTGGAAATCTGCTGTAAACCACTCAGCCTAAATGAAGAGGCTGATGAGATATTCTATAAGCAACTGAAAAGTCTCACATTTGTTAGCCCTTGTTCTTGTGTAAGATTTCAACTTACCAGATATCTGCTGGAAGTATAATACAGCAGAAAGGAAACAGTCTAGGAGGTCTCTGGAGTGATTGGAAGACAACGTCCTGACACAACTGATGAGTGAACTGACTAGGGAAGATGCCTCACTGGACCTGGTTTTTGTGAACAGAGAAGGCCTTATGGGAGATGTAATAGTTGGAGGATCCCTGGGACACAGCAATCATGAGGAGATAGAACTTTGTTCTAGGAGACTTAAGGAGGGGAGGTGAGATCATGCATAAAGAAAATCAGAAGGGCTAAAGCCCAACTACAGCTTAAATTGGTCAATTCTGAGAAAGATAATAAAAAATGTTTTTGCAAATGTATCAACAACAAGAGGAGGGCCAAGGACAATCTCTATCCTTTACTGGATGCAGGGGGAACAACAGTCACAAAGGATGAGGACAAGACCGAGGTACTTAATGCCTTCTTTGCCTCAGTCTTTAATAGTAAAGTTAGATGTTCTCTGGGTGCTAATCCTCCTGAGCCAGAAGACGGGGGGGAGAGCAGAACAAAATTCCAATGATTCAAGAGGAAATGTTTAACGACCTACTTGGCCACTTAGACATACACAAGCCATGGGGCTGGATGGGATCCGTGCAAAGGTATTAAGGAAGCTGGTGAAGGTGATCACCCAACCCCTTTCCATTATGTACCAGCAGTCCTGGCCGGCTGGGGAAGTTCCACTTGACTGGAGGTTACGCCCATTTACAAGGAAGGGTCAGATATGCAAATCTGCTGTGCACATCTCAGTCATACAGGACATACAAGCCCCTGGGGAATGTGTGATGACAGCTAACCAAAACAAGCACTGACGTTAGGACATACCATTTCTCCTAATAAGAATGTAAAAGATTGTTTATCCTAAAATGGAGCAGAAATATTTCAGTTCTTGAAATGTTTGACCTAACACGGAAACTGTATCACTGTTAGCTCATTTTATTCTCATCATTCACAAAACACCGATATCTGGTTTTCTAAAAGAGATGTTCTTACCTAATAATTTTTTCTGTATGCAGTAAATTAGAATTTATGTGTATAAGTGCAAAAATAAAGTCTATGTACCGGTAATGGAAGGATGCAACCTGGCTTTGCCTTTTGTGCATGTCCATTTTGAAGCTGCACATGTATACAAGTCAGTGAATAATTCAGATGAAAATGTAGTCTCTTTTGCAAATTTGGCTTATTATGTCCCATTGAATTATTTTGCACCATATAAAAAGTATTTCAAATTTGTTCCTGGTAACAAGGGCTATGTTTTTACATACTTGAGAAGGATTCAAATTAAATCTTTCAGATCCCAATTCTGCAGTGCAGAGAGAGTGATCTGACTTTGGGTAAGAATGCAAGAACTGTCTTTGTATAGTGCAATGTGGTGTCACAGGCTATATCTCAAACAGAAATTTAAATTCCATTCTAACTAACAGATGAAAACTGATTACATTTTAAATCAGCAGTGGGCTGAGAACATTGACTGCAAAAGACAGATATCATCACTTCAGTATGTTCAGATTGGATGCTTTATGTATAAGAACATTTGACACATCCCTTAATTAAAGAACACTAATCTAAGGAGATGGGAATTATATTTAAAATGCGATGGGTTCTCAGCTAGACAACTCAGCATGTTTTTCTCTGACTTTGCAAACTGGTTAAGAACTAGAATCTCTATGTCTAATGAGTAAAAGGGGTATGCTGGAAATCCTCTAGATAAATCAAAACTGTAAACATTTGTAATAATTATTTACATTTCCCCGTACTGCTAGATCAGGCTGAGGAAATTTACAAAAAAAAATTAGCAGTGGGGAGAAAAGATATTTTTTAAAGTCTATTTCTAGTTACTTTCAGTTTCTCTGCAAACTTAAAACAAAGACCAAAGAGCTCTTGGGCTTTAAAGAGCAAAGTAAAGGAAAATGATTGCATCTAGACTATTAAGTACTTCATTTTAAAATAAACTAATTAAAACAACAAAAAGCATGTTTTTAGACTCTTTTTCCCTTTAAGAAGTTCTTTTGATTTCAACTAATCTGTATTTTGATCCTAAAAATATAAAACAGTATTCCTTGAAGCCTCAGGTAGGGAAGAACTTACCAAATGACTAAAAAATACAAACATGACACATTTAGTACAAGACTGATTCCTGTTTCTACTGTCTGCAATAGCATTACCCTCAGTAGTAAAGGCAGAAGGGAACCCTTTCTGTCATGTCAGTCCTAAAAATATTTTCATCTGAACCTTTCTAGATTTATGTGATCCGTATGATATGGTGAACTGGTTATTGCTATTTTAAAATTTTCTGACTCTTTCACACCATCCTAAAGAGAAACAAAAAAACCTAACCCTAGAATATCCTTTCACTTGACAGTGCGGTGTATGAAGTATATGAAAGAGGGCTGCTGTTAAAGAATCTCATTTTTGCCTCCAGTTGGAAACCAGGGAACAAATACTTCAGTTCATGGGACGACTTCTGCTTTCCATCTGTTAAATGTCTTGCTGAATCATAGATGTTGTTAATATATACACAGTTTTCATAAAGAAGTAGGATTTCAAGTCAGTAAAAATCTTCTTTGGATCTGTTCCTCTGAGTTATGGCAGCAACACGTAGTTGAGCAGGAACAGAATTGGCTTCCGGTGTGTAGTGAAACCACTGAAAAACAACGCTACTGTGAGAGAAATGGTTTCATGGGTAGAATTTAGTTGGTTTTCCTTCTGCAGTCTTCTAAAGGCTTCTGAAGTACAGTCTTCTAAAACAGAGCATTGACTCCATAAAAAAAGTCACTACATTTGCAGCTTGTTGTGCAGCATCTCTCTTTAATAACTGCAGGCTTTAGAGTTAAGTGATTTGAAGTCATTTTGTGTAAAGTAGCTCTTAGCAGAGTCTCCGTGCTTTTAATACGATTGCTCCAATGTACGTGGTAAATAAACATGTCTTAAACTATTCTACTTCTTTCTAAATATCTCTAAATAATATATACATTTTTTCATATGCATAGACACTAAACTCCTTCAAATACATTTTTGTTTTATGTGGAATGAAATGATCATAAAGAAACATTTTGACATGGAAAAATAGGTTACAATAGAAAAATTATCATGGCTCTAGCTAAAGTTCACATTTCTTTAGACTATAATCTTTTCCCTCTTGCTTCTTTCAGAAATATGCATTTTAAAAAATTGGTTTCCTTTGGTTTGTTTGTTATTTTATTCCTAATGCTTCTCATCTGCCATCTAGTAAAGGTCATAGAAATATTAATGTACTTCCAAAGCAAGAGGACCAAAAAGCTTTGCTTTCAACATAGCTTAGAGTATGGGGATGCAAATTGCAAAAAATCAGTGGCCTGTATCTTCTCACAGAATTATTTAGTAATGAATATACCAAGTGAAAGAGAAATATCTGTTGAGTAAACAATACACATAAACAACTTCATGGTAAGAAAATAATATGAGTGATCCTAGCCTGAAATCTTGAAAATGACTGGAGAAAATAAGATACTTAGAGAGGAGACAGAAACCAAAAGCATACAGTAACTGGAAACTTTCTTTTTGATTTTCTGTAGATGGAACTATTTTTTATTTATTAAAATGCAATTAGAGATAGTAAAACATCATGGCCAAGTAGAAAATTTGCACTGCTCTCAGAAATTGCTTGAGAGGTAAAGTATGATTTACTTGGATATGTCTGGCAGAGCAGAGGAGAAAACTAAGTTTAAATGAGGTATTCCCCTTCGTTGGTGGCTGAAGTCTCCTGGTTTTCAAGTCTCTGCACTTCTCAGCCAGCATTGCCTTTTCTCTCCCCCCAGCAATGCAAGGCTCTGGGTACTTGCCTCATGCTTTAGTACAGCACTCTGTTTTCCCAAGCGTGCAGGAATTCAAAGCAGCATTGCAAAGTGTACCTCAATCCATTGCAGATGAGATTGCTCCCAAAATACTGATCTATCTTGTGCTGAGGCAGGATAGCTGCTTATCATCTCATGCATGGTCCATTTGTACTTAAAAAGTATGATTGCTGGCTCTTTAGTAAGGAGTGATGTTTCATCTCGGCCTCTTCCATTTTGCAAATACTGTTGCGTGACATTTCATGACTATAAACAGCCAATACAGTAACTCAAATCTTCTCTGAAAAACATCACTTCTGAGATCGGTCTGAGAAAATGTGTCTCAGTAAAGGCTGAGAAGGGAAATAGTCACCCAAGTCATCCCCTTGTTTACTAAATTTGCTTTTCATTGGGAGTTTCTCAGAGAAATTTATTTATGGGACCTGATAAAGCTGTTGCGCTTGCTGTGTGTTCATTACTTAGTCCAGTAATGTGCATATGTAGTATGTTTATGACATGATAAATGCGTGCAGGCCCTAAAAGTCAAAGGTCTTTAGGTACCCATATTCAACTCACCGATAGTTTCACCTGCATGTGCAACTTTGGAGCACCCCTAACTTAGCAGCTGGGCAATATTATAGCACCATAAATGCTGTTCTTTTCACTTTGGCTTATACTGCAAACTTCTGACTGTAGTGTATCTGCTGTCATTATAAAGATAATAATCAGGTTCTATCTTTAGATAAAAAGGCATTGTATGGCTCATTGTCAATCTGCACAAAACAAATCTCTGTGTGTAAATGATACATACACCCATTAGTTCAGAATTTTTCCATGAAATTCTTCAGCATTCTCACAATTGGAATACAAAATTAAACTTCCATGGCTTCCTAATAAAGATCAAAATCACATAAGCAGCAATATGATGTGATTCAATGAAACTATTCACATGAATAAAAATACATTCATGCTGCTTCTCTCATCTTCGATGTGACCCTCTGATTCAACAAATTAACCCTATATAACAAAGTGCTTGAAGACAAAAATAAGCACAAGCACCTTGCTGGCTCTCAATTTTAGAACAGCATATACCTGCTGAATCCTGTGGTATAAACTTTCTTGTTTATATCAATGACTGCTAAACAACTTATAGATCATTTAACACCACTTAAACTAGTTAAATGTTTTGTTGCTGATGGGAAGCCTAATGTGCAAATATTGCATTTATTCAGTAAAGCAAGGATGCATCTATTAAATTCAGACGTTTCCTTCAACAGTATTCAATGAGTTCATTTATTTTAATTTAAAAGAAAACAATCTTAGACTCCTTAGAAATTGAATTAAATTCCTCTTTTTTTTTTTTTTTAATTCAACAAGGAATGTCCAATGTATACTGCAATGGGCAAAATTAAAACTCTAAACTGATAACATTATTCGCAGCTTTCTCTCTTATTCAGTTGAGCAGTGACTGCAAGTCAGTTCAGGATAAAAAGCCTACTTGAGATCAAAAAGAAGCCCAGTCCAGATAACTGGGCACAGACCCGAGACTTAGGGCTTTCCAATTTACCTATCTCATGCTCTCAGTTCTCTTTACCTACATCTCCTCCACACATACACTCTCTTTCAGTAAACGCAAAGCAGCACTTTGCTTTGTAAAAAAGTAAGAAAATTAAGAAGGAAAAGGGATAGACAAAACCTAAGTGCTCTTACTATTAATATGTATCACAATTAAAATGTAAGCTAATTCCACATTACCCTTGCTTTATCTCTGTTTGTCTAACTCCAGCCTTAACCTGAAGAGCTGTTAGTGCAGAATCTCACAGAACTTCCTAGGCTTATTTCCATATTTTTCCACTGACAGCCTTGTGTGGGATAATTAAATAATTTGGGTAAGCAGTCACCCCAATCAAAATATTTTCCAGTTAATTAACAGATCAGATATCAGTGAAAAAAGCATATAATTGTATTAGCCACCATGAGTTTAACACTAAATATGCTAGTATGTACACTTCTCAAACCATGACACAGTTATCAGACTGTAAATCAAACTAATTTACACTTAAAATAATTAGAGAATAAGGGAGAAATCACTGGAATGACTGAAGATTTCATACAAGGCAAGCCACATCACAAATGTAAGTGATTAAGAAGAAAAGTCTTAATGTCAGTCTTGATAAGGATGCCTGAATGTCAGCTAATTCAAACTATTTACCTTTTCACTAAATGGGACACTGACTTCAGCGCTGCATAAACCGGGCTACAGTTTTCTAACTTCATCCTGAAGTTGACCCTTTTTCCTGAAAGTTCCCTTGACACTGAGGCTGTGTCCACACTGGTGAGTTAAAACACATCAAGGGCAACTTCATAGCACTTGGGTCAAGGAATGGTCATTATCTACACTGATAACTTGACAAGAGTCCAAAACAAGGACTCTGCCAGTAAGGAGAATTGATAACTTCTGGAAATTTCCTTATTTATGTCTGTGATATTTTTTGAGCTGATGGAGAAGAGTGCTATCTGATATGAATGAAAATATATATCAAGTACCATGCTAAAAATTTAATATTATATTATGTCTAATATTATAACTGTTGTAGTTCTACAGCCGGGAACAGTCCCCAGTGGTATTTCATTTACTCACATAGATTGGAATGACTGTAGAAATTTTCTACCGAGCTTGTACAGAATTACCTGACAGAGTACACACAAAAGTCAGACAATAACAATAAAGAAACATTTTCCCTGGGCAGCCTATCCCCTCCTAATTCGGATATGTCCTTGGGAAGTGGAGATATGGGTAGAATTCACAACTGCAATGGAAATAAGGTGGCCATGAGCCTCAGAAAAGAATCATGAAGTCATAAAAAAATGTAGTTTGGAATAGACCTCTCATCTATATACACTTGCTGTTGAAACAGAGGCTAAAAGTGAGAGCAAAACTAGTAGCTTCGAGCCTTCCACAGCTGAATTCTGAAATATCTCCAAGACTACAGACTCCACAGCTTCTTACGGCAAAATGTTCCGGTGCTTTCCAACTCTCCCTGTGAGCACCTTCTCTTTGTGTTGTCTTTGTTATAGTTTGGGACCATTGCCTCATGTTACTTGGCTTTGCACCTCGCAGAAGTGTCTCATCTGTAACCTTTCTTTGGTTAGTTGAAAACTGCAATTATACCCTTCTATCTGATTCCTTTTCTTCATGCCAGACTAACCCAGTTCCTAGTCATTTGGTGGTGTGCTCTAGCCCCGTGACCACCTCTGTGGCCCTCCTCTGGACACTGTCCAATTTGTCAGTAGTAACCTTCTCTGTCTCCAAGCAGCTTATGGTTTGCTTGGCCTTGTTGAATCCTTGAAGCTGGGAGACTACTGAACTTCCATAGCACATAAAAGAGATCTGGGAAAGAGAGAGGAAAGAAGGGAAGGCAGCTTCCCCAGTTTTTGTTTTTTTATCAGAAGCATATTGCAGACATTTTTTATTTCATTTTATTTTTTGTGACTACTATACTACTCAGTAAACAATAGGATTTTATATGAGATGGGGACCCTTCAAAATTTGACCCTGCACTACCTTTAAGGAACTTATGCTCTTTTCTGGTTTGGCTCTGACTAACTGCTCATTGTAAGAAAATTGACTTACATATTCATTTTCGCACTGGCCCAGGAGCAGTATATTACCTTGTGGCCCTAAAAACCTCTCCCCAGAGGCAGTTCTCTAACACGGATGATATTCTTCAGCCCAGGAGAGGGTATCAATTGATTTACAACAACTGAGTTTCTTCCATACAACCCTTACTGGCAGTATATGCTATGAATTTCCTTTATATTAGCTACTCTAATTTTTACCTATCCAGTGAGCTAATGAAATACAGTGCTACAGTCCAGCCATATTAAATAAAAAAAAATAAAAATCCTACTCCAATTCTGGAGTACTGAAGAGCAGAGAAAAAGAATCTAATGTGACAGAGACAGGGTCCTGTCATATTTGTAAAACTTTCCCAGTAAGGAAATCCTGTCAACTTTTGAAAGTTCCTCATCTATCCAGACATTTCAGTCAGAGCTGTGTTTTTGTGTATAATAAATTGCTTCTAGTTGGCTGAAAATCATTTTTTTTAATTCTTATCTCTGTGATCGGTTACCCCTGCTGTTCTTTAATGGCCTTCACCTCATTATGCAACCAGTCATTAAAAGCTTAGTATCCAGTACAATGGTAGCTTATGTAAAGTGATCTATGAGAGCTTTATATAGGCTTACCAGCCACAGCCTTAATTTTACTCATTCGTCTTAATTTTTTGTAATCATTTTTTGTAAAGAGGGTATAATGTCAGGCATGCTTCCCTGCTACTGACAGATCCAATCTACCAGATAATTACCATAAGGAAATTGATGCTTTAGTGTGCAGGGGCGAATTTAATTTACTCAGACATCCTACAGTACAATGCATTGCAAAAGATATGAGGATTTAAGTTTTAAAGAAATTAAATTTCACTATTTAACATGATTACTTATGTTGAACATCATTAACTAGCTTTTTTTAACTGTTTGATATAATTACAAGAACAGTTATTTGGTCTGAAATCCAAAGTCATCTTTAAATAAGGGTTAAGGATCCATGAAGCAGAGAAAAAGAAGGTTGCATTCTTTCTTTCGCTCTGTCCAACACCAGCCTTCCAGCAACAGCATTAAAATATCTGTAGAGATTAACTGAGCCAATGCATGAACTATAGAGCTTTTCCCAATGATGTTTTAATAGATCTTTTGTTATCAACCCATCCCACCTCAACTCCATCAGTCAGGAAAGCCTCTTTAGTCCTATTCACAAATTCTTATTGCTTATAACGTTTTAAAAAATGGTAGAACCATGAAGGAGTTACCTAGATCCCAATTAAGCAAGGTGATTAACCTATGTTTAATATTGGGAATTTGATTATCTCAAGTAAAATCCATGGGATGTAGAATTAGGTAAATTTAATTAATCTCTATACAACTGTTTATTCTCCATGAGAAAAACATTCTTTCTAACCTATAGCATATAGATCTTGCAAGCTGAACACGTGGAGCACAACCAGAAAGGTCCAAAAGACTTGGTCTTTTGGACAATAAAAATTCTTAATCCTGAAAAGCTTGCCTCTATGAAGTCCAGAAGCTTTGCTTTGGTCACAGAACTTCCTTATTAGCAATATTTCAACCAGAGAATTAGAGGAACAGAATTTCATAAGCCTGGTCCTTTTTGCTCTTAGTTTGTTTGAAGTTTTACTAAATTTTTGAAGTCTTTTTTTTCCTTTTTACTATTTGTTATGAGTCTGTACAGTCAGAGAATAAAAACTACAAAACTGTCAAGAGTGTATGGCAAGTATATGAGAATTGCAGCATCTAGAAACAGCATTTGAATAGCACCTGCCTTATTCTTGTAACTGTTGCATGAACAGAGCTAATGTTAATCTAAAATATTCTCTTAGGACACATTATAATTCTGCATTAAAATGCCCCCTCCAAGCATAGGAAGACTCTGCCACATGACACTCTAGAACTGATGTGTCCAGAACATTGATTGACATCCCATTAGGAGCATAGTCAGGATGAGGAGTTCTTTGCTTTAGTCTTGAGCTGGGGAATGCCTATGGGCTTCTACCATCCATGATCTGACAAGGAATTCTAGATGGTACAGAGAAGTTCTAAATAGACAGCGTTTTCTTTCGTTATTTAATATTTCAATACCTGGGTTGTTTCTCTTTCAAGTGAATAGATCCACTTTCAGTGGAAAATACTTATTCCATTTCTCTGAGATCCTGCCTAATAGGTAATGAGCTAAACAATGATCTTGGCTTGTCTGTGCTTCAGAAAGGGGGGCCTTGGCAGCTGAGGAGCTCAGCAGCTGGGGAGGTACATTTATCATCTGTGTAAATGCACTAAGTCCATCCTCCTACAAGTGCTTGCAGTCTGTAAGAAATCCCAGCCCTAAACTTTCAAAAGAAGTAGAGGAAAATCTATTAAATTCAATGGGCCTTAATCAGTATGCCTAGACAGCATCTCAGGATGGCAACTTGGCTAGCAAATGACATCCTAACTGTGCCTTCACCAGGCACTGCACTGCCTCCTCTCAGATGTGATTGTATTCATTTTCACTTTTTATAAATATATGTATAAACATCTAAAAAAAGTATATGTAGCACAAAAAGTTTATACATTAATCACTATATATTGCACACTTCAGCTGACTACTAAGGTTGGCACAGAGGCATGTTGCTGTCAAGTCCAATCCAACAGCCTTAGAGCCTAGTAAATATCCTGATACTTTACAGGACTTCTTTTTACATTTTTTTTATTATTATTATTATTTTGCACATCTTACACTTTCTTTTCATCTCCAGAGCTGTGAAAAAACAGCGAGATTTTTTTATTCTATTTAGGGGTTGGTTTTTTCAGAAAGAGAACTGTTATTTTCTTTCTCCTTGTACTCAGAAGAGAGTTTTACCTCATGCTTCCAGAAAGTTGTGGCTTCACACAGGGACCAGTCATGGAAATTTTTAACCTGAAAGGTGAAAGTTTGAGTGAGTGGTTTAGGTGGGTGACTGAGACTAGTGGGTGAGAGCGGAAATTATTTCACAATGTCAACAGAGACACATAGGGGGATATCACAGAATCACAGAATAACCAGGTTGGAAGAGACCCACCGGATTGTCGAGTCCAACCATTCCCACCAATCTCTAAATCATGCCCCTAAGTACCTCATCCACCCTCACCTTAAACACCTCCAGGGACGGCGACTCAACCACCTCCCTGGGCAGACTGTTCCAATGCCTAACGACAAAGAATTTTTTCCTTATCTCAAGCCTGAATCTCCCCTGGAGGAGCTTGAGGCCATTCCCTCTTGTCCTGTCCCCTGTCACTTGGGAGAAGAGGCCAGCACCCTCCTCTCCACAACCTCCTTTCAGGTAGTTGTAGAGAGTAATAAGGTCTCCCCTCAGCCTCCTCTTCTCCAGGCTAAACACCCCCAGCTCTCTCAGCCGCTCCTTATAAGGCCTGTTCTCCAGCCCCTTCACCAGCTTCGTTGCTCTTCTCTGGACTCGCTCCAGAGCCTCAACATCCTTCTTGTGGTGAGGGGCCCAGAACTGAACACAGGATTCAAGGTGTGGTCTCACGAGTGCCGAGTACAGAGGGAGAAGAACCTCCCTGGACCTGCTGGTCACGCCATTTCTGATACAGGCCAAGATGCCATTGGCTCCTGCAATACACTGCTTTATTAATAAGAATATTTAACCAGGTGTGTTGTACCCCTTTAACTGCTAATAATACCCATAAATTCTAATGAAAGATAATCACAGATTTTTTTTAACCTGATGAATGCCCTTGTCCTCTTTCTTCTTTTTGGGTTTTTTTTTTTTGTTTGGTTGGTTTATTTTGTTTTGTTTTTATTTGATTTGGTTAATAGAGGGAGTAGTTTGATGTCATTTTCTTTGATCAGAGCAGGAAAGTTGACATGATGATATTCCCTACAACTAGACCGGGCTAGAGATTTCCATGGGAGACACAAGTCTTGTCTTTTTGTCTGAGGTCTTTAGACATCTGGCATTCAGAAGACATCAGAGGACTGTTCATGAAGAACGCAAATAAAATAAAGTAATAATCCATCATCTAGGATACTGCTTAACTAGAGCTGCTTGATGTAGAGCCTGTCACTGCACACTGTGGGCAGCTGGGGGCACATCTGGATTAAGTGGCATTGGTGAGGCTGCAGCTTGGATACTGTGCTCATTTTTGGGCCCCTCACTACACGAAGGACATTGAGGTCCTGGAGCATGTCAAGAGAAGGGCAACAAAGCTGGTGAATGTGCTGGAGAACAAGTCTGAGGGAACTGCAATTGTTTAGCCTAGAGAAGAGGAGGCTAAGGGGGGGGCCTTATCGCTGTCTGCAGCTACCTGAGGGGAGGTTGTAGCAAGATGGGTGTTGGTCTCTTTTCCCAAGTGACAGGCAATAGAATGAGAGGGAATGGGTGGGCAGACATTTTGCAACAATTACAAATCGCGTGCTGGTATTGACCCCTGCAAAATGATGCCAGGGCCCTGAGAGCGCTGAGGGGTCTTCATGGCCCTAAGAAGCTTCATCAGGCACCTTCACCCACCCCTGTGCCCTTAGGCTGGGGCCCCACTGCAGGGACCCATCCTGCCCCACAGCAAGTTCTGGGCTCCCTCTGTGCAGTCCCCCAGAGGGGTCTGTGCCTAGATGCATAGGGCACAGGAGCCACCAGGTCCCAGGTGGCCTCATCCTCTGCAGCCCAAGCAGAAACTACATTCTGGTTGGGGCTGGGGGAGCAGCAGGTGATTCCCTGCCATTCCCTGCTGGGCAGGTAGAGCGTGGAAAGCTTCACCCCAAGCAGAGCTGAAATTCAGGCTGTCCAAAGGTATGTGCTTTGTATTGTTCTTTCAAAGTATGGGGCTCCAAGAAGGATGCTTAAAAGTTAATATTAGGTTAATTTTAACAAAAAGAAGAAAATATTGCCCTGTGACTGAATTTTCCTTAAGGCTTTCTCTGAGTCAAATTCCCATCAATTTTGGTTTTCTTGTCGTTAAGTAAAAATATTTGTGGGGTTTTTGTTTAATAATTATGTTTTATTTTAGCTGTGGCTGTCTAGTAGAATAGAGGATGGGTTGGGGTTTTTTTTCCTTCAGTTATGAGCCCTGCATTTCTCCTGGAGTCTCCTGCAGAAGCCGTGACAGCAAAGCACCACCGTGTTCCAAAGTGGTGGTAGGGGCCAGCCCCATCATCCCAGCCACGGTGTGTGTGTATGTGCTCGCCCCTGCTACACTAGAGGCTTCTGTTTACTGCAATAATATTTCTACTTCTGTTAAATATATACACAGACAGGCCTAGCAAGTGGCTAGATAATCCCCTTTTCTGATATTTTGCCTTTGCTGGAGAGGAAGAAGTGAGCTAGAGGGGTGGCTCCGATGAGGCTGCAGGGTTGTCTGAAAGAAGGGAGCTTTTCCAGGTGCTTACATCAAGGAACTAGAGCTGGAAGAGAGGCTCTGCCTCTGTCCCACCATCCTGTTCAGTATGAACATCTACAGTAACATAGAATCATAGAATAGTTTGAGTTGGAAGGGACCTCAAAGACCATCTAGTTCCAACCCCCTTGCCATGGGCAGGGACACCTCCCATCAGGCCAGGCCACCTGAGGCCCCACCCAACCTGGCCTTGAACACCTCCAGGGATGGGGCATCCATAGCTTCCCTGGGCAACCTGTGTCAGTGCCTCACCACTCTCAAAGTGAAGAAATTCTTCCTTGTGTCTGGTCTAAGTCTGCTCCTCTCCAGTTTCTACCCATTGGCCCTAGTCCTATCACTACAAACCTTTGTAAACAGTCTCTCCCCAGCTTTCTTTTATAATTACTCTTCTGAACAACCCTAGCTGGTGTGATCAGTTGGTTATTTGATTACCACCATGTTATTTTTAAGTACTCTTCCTCATGAGACAAAACAAAGACTATTCAGGACTGAGTAGTCTTTTTTTCCAGACATGTGTTGTTGGAAGGAGCTGGAAAAACAATTGTTCAGATAAACTATATGACTAATATTTTGATGTAAGTTAAACTTACTTTGTTCTGGGCTTAACTTGTAAAGCCTTAACCTTTTATTCTTCCAAAGATATGACTTTAAACTGATGATGAAAAAGCCTCCTGAAGAGAGATCTATCCTTATTTAGCTTTCTTATGTCAGGTTAAATATTCTGATTGATCTGTGTTAGAACTTGATTTAATTGTGATATGATTAATCAGCAGAAATGCTGTTGCTGACTTCGGTGGGCATGGAACAGGTTCATTTGCTGGCAGGTAGATCAAGTACTTGAACCATGTCTGCATTGAAATCAGAGTCAAAGGTATCGTATCATATTATGATACCAATTGATGAAAACTGCCCAGCAAGTTTCTCACTAGAGTCACAGAACTCAGGCAATGAAATCCCCGCTGCAGGCTGTGTGTGTACAGTGTTTTGATATTGAGTGATTAAAAAAACTCAACAAGCTGGTGGATTGATATCTAAGTGCCACAGAGTAGATAGATAACTTTTTAGGATAAAATGGAAAACTCATATATCACATGGAAAACTCATATATCACATGGAAAACTCAGTTATTTACAAACTAAATTAATCTTTGTAACAAAACAAAGAAAAATATTAAAAGAAGAACCAATACTCTCCTTGTTTTCTGTTTCTTCTACTACTTCCTTTTAATATGGGAATTCACTCACACTTACATTCACTTACATCCTCTTTTATAAGCAATTTGATATCTCAGTGATCTGTCCTTAGATGTCTGTTATTTTCAAAGAAATTTCCTGCAAGGGGAGAAATTAAAACTAATCAACATAATCTTCAGTTTGCAGATATCTAAAAGCACACAGAAAATTTTCTTCTGTGAACTCAAGTTGACAGTTTAGAGCTTGATAAGAAAGGATCTAGTCAATAAATGTTTACTCCTTTCGTATGTAGTAGTCACTGAGATTTCTCCTCTGCTTGGGGACAGAGGCTGCAAATTGAGGAGACATCTTCCTCTGACCCACAAATATTTCCCTAATCCCTTGAAAATGGTATATGGGGTTAAGACAACGTTAGACACAAATTGACCTATAATCTGATCATTAAAGGACTTTCACCAAAGAAGCAGGATCAGGTCTTCAAAAATGAAGAAAACTTTAACATTCTGAAAGAGTCCTGAAAGCGTTTATTTACAATTAAGTGTGTTCACAGAAATGTTTGGCTTAGATCCCTAATTCACAACTCTGTGGTATGTTCTCATGGCAGGGGGAGAGGTTTTCTTGTAGGAAAAATACCTCATGCTCTCCTAGCTTGAGGCTGTAGCTGCACTCCCCTTCTTGGCAGTCTTTGTATGCTCCTAGACAGCAGCTGGTTCTTGTGTGGTCCCATGCTTCAGCACTTAACTTCTCTGCACGTATTGTGTAGAGATTTGGGATGCCCAAGTCAGAGCAGTAAGCTTTGCTATGTTGAAAGGTGAAAGTCAGTGTCTTTGTTCTGCAAATTTAGCCTTTTGTCTGTATGTTCCAACTCTACATCTAGGGATATAAGTAGTTTTTGTTATTGGATTTTTTTTTTTTTTGCGAGATCCTGATTCTTTCCTGGAGGTTTTCAAACATAAACTAGACTACAGATGTAGGATAAATGTCCCAGATAGCGACTCATTCCAGTTAGGTACACAATGAGGAGCAGCATGCAATTTTAAAGATCAGTCATTTGTGTACAGTAATGAATACTTCGGGTTTCAAGATGACTAGCATTAGAGCATCTGTGTTTCATTCTAGAGCAAAGAGAAACAAAGGAATATAAAATAACAAGAGAAAAAAATATATTTAGCAATAACTCATTTGTGTCCATTTGACTATGAAAAAGTTACGTATATATGCAAAGCACAAAGGCCCCAGGCTACCCAGCTACACAGCTGACCTAAACTGGCAAGGCTTCCTGGGAAGCTATTTTGATAAGCACCTTGCCTTCACATGAGATGCAAGAACAGATCATGTGAAATCAAGCTGGTTTGCAACCCTCCTCACCATATTGATAAAGAAAGCACGCAACTCAGCATTTCCCTTCACACCAGAGGAATATAAGCTTGGATTTGAGTCAGCAGAGTAGCTCTGTTGTGCTGCCTGCTTGGAGAAAGAAGGGCCATGGCCAGAGAAGTGCTGTACAAAGAAGATGTCTTCCTATTAGCAGAATCAGACAAGCCCAGAGCAAGCAGTATGGACTCTGCATTCTACTCAGGACATGCTGTGTGTCATCACAGCTCTATCTCTGCCTTGATCCAGTCAAACTTGAGTACCTAATGCCACTATAACCAAGACATCAAAACAACATTTGACATGGGCTTTTCAGATCTGCCTAGAGTCCTAGGAGCAGCCAGAGCAAGCCTACAATGGGGACACAGAATCAAAAGGTTGGAAAAGACCCACTGGATCATTGAGTCCAACCAATCCTATCAATCTCTAAACCATGCTCCTCAGCACCTCATCCACCCATCTTTTAAATACCTCCAGGGAAGGTGACTCAACAACTTCCCTGGGCAGCCTGTGCCAGTGCTCAATGACCCTTTGCATGAAAAATTTTTTTCTGATGTCAAGCCTGAACCTCCCCTGGCAGAGCTGGAGGCCATTCCCTCTTGTCCTGTCACCTGTCACTTGGGAGAAGAGACCGGCTCCCTCCTTTATACAATTTCCTTTCAGGCAGTTGTAGAGAGCAATAACGTCTTCCCTCAGCTTTCTCTTCTCTAAGCTGAACAACCCCAGCTGTCTCAGATGCTCCCTGTAAGACTTGGGTAGATGCTATTGTTGTGGCACTGCTAACATGAAGCTGTTTTGCTTAGCCCAGCTCATGCTAGAGGCCTCTGTCTCCATCTACAAACGCAAAAATACCCCATGAGATGTTATAGGGACTGACAAACTCCCTTATACCAGTACATCTGACTTCATGCCAGTTGCTCCTCCCAGATATTGTCTATTACAATCCATTCAAAGACCTGAATCTGCACTACAAATTCTCAAGTGTGCTGGTAACATATTACTGTATCCAAATGAAGTGTACTCTTTATGTTTTATTTTATTATATCAGCATCAGAGTTGACAAAATCTAATTTTTTTGTTTTATCTCTGAGATTTGGCTTTCTTTTTTGTCATTGTATTTGTTCTTGGTAAATCATAGGAATGGAAGCGCTTGATGATGAAATGTCCTTCCTAGTATTTAGATACAAGTTTCTTCAAACTGCTTCTCTTTTTAAGATCAACTTGACCTAAATTCAGAGCTCTTAGTGAGCAGTGCAGTGTTTTCTTTCTGTTTATATTGAACATGAGAGAATAAGGAAGGGCATAGTTAAAAGGCTCACTGGGACCTTTATATGAACCCTATCTAAATTTTAATAGTAGAAATCTTTCAAAATCCTGCTACCTACTGAAATTGTCACCACTTCCTTCTTTCAAACGGCCTAATACAGTTCCAGAAAAAACTTTCATAGTGTACTTTTCACATACAATTCCTATTCCAAATTAAAAGAATGCAACACAGATTTCTTCTCAATAAGTTTGTGCAGAAGCAAGTTCCTTGGCCTCCCTTTTCCAGGAAAACTTTGCCTTTGTTTAAAAGCACATATTCTTTGAGCAGATAATAATTCACATTTTCATGGTGTCATATGCACTTTATATCATAATTCCAGGAAGGGATGAGGTACATTTAAATGTTTGTGTTAAACTTTCAAAACTTTAACATGTAAGACTGTCAGGCTCTTCTGTCAGTGAAAATTTGGGATGTTTCCACTTGCAGAAACTGATTAAACTGCATTTTATCCTAGAGGTCTGTAATCAAGTTTGATTTTTTTTGTTATGTAGGTATATATTAATGATAACCAGAAGTAGAACCAAACAAAAAAAGGATTCATATCTCAGCACTTGGAGTACTTGATCTGAATCTGACAGATTCAAGCATTGTGGTCAAGTCTTTGTCCTTGGTTAGACTTACATTTCATCTTGGTGCGCTGTATTTATGCTAGAATGGTGATAAGAACCTCTGTGTCTGATACTGACCTACCTCTGCTAAGCAGCTCTTTACAATATAATAGTTACTATCATGGCACTTGATTTGGGAAGAAAACACAAAGAATGGAATATCATCAGCTGAGAATTTTAATTCTTTTATTCAAAGAAGGTTTTGCTCTTCTTGAACCTCCATTTATGTATATAAATGCAATTTCACAATGCTTCAGACAATGCATTCATTGACATTAATGCATTAAAAATATTATTTAATTTGAAGGGGTTATCTGTTTATGAAATTAAATCATAGTTCCCTCTTCTGTGCATTTTAACATACTCCCTTTGCAGCACTGAGAGAGTTTTCAATATTGTGATTTTCCTGTTGTTAGTGCAGTCACTCAATAGAACTACTGTATGTGAGAATGCTTACTGTAAAATAGAGATTACTGAGCACCATCATGTTCAAGAATTAGGCTTTTCTATATGACAAATTTCTTTTAGTATTCTGATGATCATTACTGTTGCAATGGAGGAAATTACTATATTCCTTACTCAAAACATTCTTACAAAGTCAAGCATGACTATCAACCATACATTTATTCATGCAAAAGAAGCCTACAAAATGTAGGTGTTCCCCTTACATCAGCTTATATCCTGTTGACAACTCAAATGACACTAGGCCCATTTATTAGTTTCTAGTGGTTTAACTGACAATTTTTGGTCTCATAAAATGTACTAAAAATACTATCTGTAGCAGAGCTTTGCTGTTCAGTGGTACACCAAGTGTTCACATGGTTGAGAATGCTGTTTCCCAATGGGAAATGAGGCATTTGGCAATCGTTTATTCCAGTTTCCTTTGAGGATATGAAGGAAAGGTTTGACTAAAGTAATCCCTGAGTAAAAAAAATAAGCAAGAAAATGGCTAAGACCAAAGCACACAGAATGAATGATAAAGTGCAAACTTTATTATACCATAAATGTAGATAGGGTGATTGCATAGTTCTACCTCTACAGGGAAATACATGTTTGTTCCTTCTATGCTCATGAGTTTGGTGGAAAAATTGCATGGGATTGATTTCTTGAGTTTGGAAATAAGCCCTGGTGTTGAGAATGATTTCATAGCCCCAACTCTGAACTCACTTGGCAGTGTGGACATAAGAACATTTTACTCCCAGGAAAGTCAGTTCTGCCAGTGGTTTCTACACAAAGAGGTTTTGGCCTGTGAAGGACAAGTTGTGATATAATGAAGTCCCACCACAGGGTGAAAAGAAATGTATTTGTTTTCATGTGGAATGGGACCATTTGTAGGGAGGGAGGAAAAAGCAGCTTATACACTTATACCTCCTTCCATAATTATGCTGTTTCTATCTTGTCAGGAAATGCAAAGGAATGAAGAATAATTATTAGGTGAAGATTTAGCTACTATAAGATTAATATATTTGCTGAATTTTAGTCTCACTTTTCCAGGTAACTTTCTAAGTTTACCACGTTCCTCATCTGCAGAGACTTTGTAGTTGATATTTTGTTCTTCTTGGCCTCTTTCTTAAGGACATGTGGATTATGGGGCTGTACTCTGGCATACCTTAGGCAGCAGGCAAACTGGCTGTCACTTAAATTTGACATGGTGTAGGAATCACAAGTATATTAAGTTCCTATCAGCCTTTCTAGACAACCCTTTCTGTATAGAGAAAAGATCTTGAACTGGGAGAGAGCAGACTGAAGTTGGTCGCAGCCTAGCCTGATGGCAGAGGGCAGGTGATCAGCCTATGTGTGTATCACTGGGCTGGTGACACTTATATCACTGGATAAGTGTACAAGGGGGCTGCAAAGACAGCAGTGGGAGGGGAGTATGATAGAGAGGCATATAGGCAGGTCAAGACAGACTGTGGGGAGGCTGGAGGTTTTAGGAGTGAGGCATATGAAGAACTGTGTATTTCATTCCAGAGGAAATAATGCTTCATACTCAATGAATTAAAAAAAAATAACAAAACATTCTGTTTCTTTTTTACAGTTTCTTCTTTATGTGACCTTTTCCTGCTCACACTCATTAACCAAGCCTGTGACAACATAGAGTTAGCAGTTTGGCTAGGCTGTACAATTTCCTCAGCACAGAAAAATGAATTAAAAGCCTCATCCAAAGGTGCATATGGAGTGAACAGAAACAGTTAAATGCTGATGTCAGAATAAGACATGAGACCACAAAACCATTTTTTTCAGGCTCAGAATAGTAGCCTCCCTGCTGAAGCAAACAGAAAATGTGTTGCCTGTGCAGATAAGAAAACCCTGGAGTACCTTTGAAACTGTGATTCAGCACACTGAAGCTAACTACTGTTTTACAAGAAGGTGCTGACTCATTTACTCAATTGCTTGTCAGTGGCAATACAATCAAATCTGTCCCTATTTTTCTCCAGAAAAATTTAGACACTACTATTGGTAATGATCATGAGCAAAGAAGGGCCAGAAATAGCTTTTGAGAAAGCAAATTATTCTACTCTTTCCAAAACTGACTGTCCCATGTTGGGAATTACATACAACTTTCAGTAACAAATTTGATCACTGGTGATTGTTCTTCTTTAGTTCTAGATGCTTGGTCTCCTGCAGTGTGATGAGGAAGGTCTTAATTTGAAGGGTATGGGTCAAACTTTGAATGTTTTCCTAAGGAACCATTAAAAACAAAGAGAGAAGGCAATCTCTCAGGTTCAAAGTTACTCTTTTTGCTGATCCATGTTTTTAAGGAAAACTAACGGGTTAGATCAATGACTATCTTTTTTTTTTTTCCTTCTTCACATGAGTAAAGAGATAATGTCTGTTCCTGCAGAGATCTACTAATTCAGTAAATGTCTATAACAATGTACTTGTTTTTTTATATGACGTTAATAATTTTCCATCATGCACTAAAAATCAAGGAAATGCCACTAAAACAATCATTAGTATTTGGACATTCCCAGTTGATGTAACATTCAGCACTGCACACTAATTTTATCCAGAACAAGTGATGGTAACATGGGCTTACACTGTGAGAACACAGTGTTCCTGGAAGTTCTGATCTCAGTGTTCAAACTGGACACGAGACTTGAAGAGTCTTTCATCACCTATTCTTTGCTTCATGATTTCATACCTCCTTACATGTTAAATAGCTATTCAGTAGTACTGGAGTCCTCCAATGACCTCCTTGTCTTTTGTTAGAGAAGTTAGTAGAACGGATGTCAGAGCAGCACTGTAGAGAGGTCGTGGCTACACATTTTTGGGTTTGCAGAGCTGGTAAATATGCTTACTCAAAGCTCACATTGTGTCCATGTGAAACATCTGCTATTCACTTCTCATGTGAGGATGTGGCCTAAACTAACTCCGAAAATACTTTGGAGAGACACGAGCTTGCTTTTACAGATAACTCTTTTAGCTGAAACACTTCAGGAATCTGAAAGCAAAGATACTGGTAAAATTAGTATTGATTAGTATTTCCAGATCCTTCAAAATAGGAACAGAGAGTGAGTGTCCTATGGTCCCTCTTCAAGAGTTCAATATTTACATCAAACCCACTTTTCATGCTTCAAAATAAACCGAGGCAGGACAGGTATGAAAACCATGAGCAATGACCAGTTTGCAAATGTTGCTCTCATTCTTCCTCTAGACTAACGTATATGCTTCACACTCAAGGAAACTGTCTCCTCAGCAGACCCAGGCAGTGGATGCAAAGTGCTTGCTCTGCATGTCTCAGAGTAGGGCCCAAACCTGTGTCTTCTGTATTCTAGCTGGGCAATTTATTTAATATGTGTAAAACGAACCTACTACTGCCTTTTGTTCTTTTATATAAGACTCACTGTACCCAAGAGCTGGTGACCTAAAGGTAAGATAAATCCCATCATGACTTGGCAGGAGTGAAGTGCTTAGCTGCTCAGAGGAACTGGGGCTCTTGTAGTTGTATGATGTGCCTGGAGATCAAGGATTTTCCTTGAAAAAGGCAAAACTGCAGGGTCAGACAGCTGTTGAACAGAACAGATACCAGTAGCATGTACATACTGGATTCATGTGCCCCAGTACCTTTTGTGAATATGGTTCAAAGCTTTCCTACATTGCTCTGCTGAAGCATCTCAAGTCTAACCAGCTGAGGGATGAGAAGTTACGTCACTTTTTATGCTTCTTATTTACAGTTCCCTGAAGGGTTAATTAGTATATAGCAATAATAGATCTTTGGTCTATTTACTGTACTTTTCATCACTACAGATCAATATTAGTTCTAGGGAAAATAAGGCAAAAAGCAGGTATTTGCCCAAATTCACACATCTAATGAGGCTTAACACTAAAGGCAGCCCTGGTTTTTGTATTAACTTTTCTTTCCGTATGCTCCCAAAGTCTAACTTTGTAACCAAACACTTAAGGCTGTTTTGGAGATGCATCAATGTCTTCTTTCCATAATTTATTTTGAGAAAACTTATAATGCACCGATTTTCAAATCTGACCTGCAGCTAATTCCTCAGCTACATGGCTGTAATGGAGCTTGCTGTGTCATGTCCTCGGTCTTCTCTTCCTATGGCAAATTTACTTTTCCTTTTCCTTCTTTGCCCATCACGTAGCATTTCAATATATTCTCTTTAAATATTTGAGTCTGTTTTGGTTCTTGCGATACTTTTAATTCTTCTAGTTGTCAGAGGCGGCTCTAAACAGCAGTGAAGGCCTGACTTTTTTTTTGTCTGTTCCTTGAATACAGTTAGTTACAGCCATGTGATTTCTGCAAGTTGTTTTTATCATATAAAGATCTAAAGCTACAGTGTATTTTCTCCTCTAGTGATCTGCTATGTAGCCTTTTCATTCTCTGTTCCTCTGAAAAGTTTCTTCCTCTGCTTCCTCCTGCACATGCTTCCTCCTCCTTGGTGTGTTTCTCCTCTATGCCTTGTATCCATCATTTGATCCAGTGCAGGATGCAGTAAAGCTGTTCTAGGAACAGGAGAAACTGTTGCCAGCTTCCTGGCTGTGGAGGATCTCTGTGGAGATGGAGGAGAATTATCTGGGGAGAAACCACAAGAGCTCGTGGCTCCCTCTAGGTAACACAAGCAGTACAAAGGATGTGGCTGGATGGACAACTCATCTTAATGTTATATTTTTGGAGGAATACCTGTTTAAAGAGTAATGTGGTGGTAACTCAGATCCTCACTCTACTGAACTTTTCTGGATGATGCCTCACTGTTAAGTTTTGGGTTCCTTACTTCTTTACATGGTATTTATGTGACACTTACACGGGCAAAACTGAAGTGTTTCTCACAAAGAGGTTCCAGAGCAAGAGTAATTGAGAGGTTTTGTTTCCTGGAGATTAGTTTGTAGTTGGCGTGACTCATGCCATGATAAGAATGTAGCTGATCATGATTTCTGGCTGATTTTAATTTTTTTTTTTTTTTTTAAAAAAAAAGGTCTATTTTTGACCCAGAGTGTTATTTTATGGCTTACATTAGTTTCTAGAGAAGCCAGAGAACTATTGCAATCAACAGGTTGGAGGGTTAGATTTTAAAGGATGAGCCTTCATAATGTGTGTATTACCTTGTCTTTGTCACACAGTTCACTGAGGTGGTATGCCAACATGTTCATCGTGTGCATACTGTAACCATGCTTCAGAGGAATTCAGCATCTAAATGGTTCTGGTCTGTGGGTCACTGGATAGGCTTTTGCGTTGTACATCAAGAAAAAAAAAATCCTGTTCAGAGACAAGGGTGTAATCTTAAGCTATGTAGGGCCAGTAGCTGGGTACTCTCAAAATCTGGGCTAGGGCTCCTTCTTCCTCAGTGTTAATTCATGGAAGGCCGTACATACAAAGTACAGGGTTTAAAGGTCCATGTGTAACGCTTAGAGGAGGACTCTTAAACTGGGAAAAGGTTCAGCGAAGTTAGCACAGAATTCTGTTTCAATGAGAGCACTTCTGGAGTATGAGAGCCATCACTGCCAAATTTTGATGGTATTGCTGCCTTAGTTAAGGGTGAGAAACTAACCACAGCACTGCCACATATATACACCAGGGTGCTGCAAAAAAACCACCGCAATCTTTTTACTGGCAATGGATGTGGTGTTTGAGGAAGGCAGTTTAGGAGTGCTAGCATAAGGGCTCTGTCAGCAGAGACTGTTTGTAGTGTAGCCTGAGGAGATACAGAATTATCAAAAGAACATTGGAGAAAGTGGTTTAAAAAAAGAAAAAAATGTGGATTTCTGTTGCTGAAAGAAAATATTTATGTGAAAAATGTGTATTTCTGTTGAATATTTGGAACATGCAGTATGTGAGAGAGAATGGCTGAAAAACTAAAAACACAGCATATAAAGAATTCCAAAATTTAAAAACTGTTTTAAAAAACTTCTGGTTTGTGGTGGAGTTTTTTGTTTGATTAGCTTGGATTTTTCTTTAGTTCCTTGGGAGCAAAACAGTTTTCCCAGTATGGTCTGCTGCTGAGTGGTGCTGTGAGAATTGGCATTAGTTAATATGATACGTGTAGTAAATGATGTTTAAGATATGCTCTAAAAAGAAACTTCAAATTTAGAGAAATACATAGGGGTTTTTTTGTTACAAATAGCTTTCCCCTTTGGATATAATAAAACATTGTGTTGGTGATTAACAGACCATTCAGTGATGCATAACAGTTCAAGTTTAAGTGTGGCCCAGTGGATGAGATTACACTCCAAAGTATTGACACAGAATTCATCGGTTCTTAGGAAGAACAACTTTTTCTGAGGCAAGTCTGAATGTGTGCACTACCTAGCTATGAGCAATGCTCAATATTCTCCACCTTCTGCCCACGCAGATTATGTGAGAAATGTTTGAGCACTTTATTATATATGGTCAAGACTCTATTCTCTACTGCCAAGGTCAGTGGGAGGTGCTGAAACCGAGATGAGGGAGGAAATAAGCCATGCGAGAGCGAGCTGGTACATCCTGGAGCTGGGAGGCACTGGGAAGAGATGGGTCAGCTACAGCCATTACAACCAACAAACCCATCAGTGGGAGTGCGAGGCAAAGGAGTGGTGATATAAGCGTCGCTAATACTTGTGTGGAGGTGGAGTGGGGTGTTTGCTTTAAATGAGAAGCTTGAGTTGTATGAATGAAGCTGCAGGGGAAAGATGGGACTGAAAGATGTGGGTTAGAGGAAATTCTGAATATGGTTGCAGCTCCCCTTTGTGAGTTGGCAGAATGTGTGCTGGGACAAACTCCATATGGGTCATGCAGCAATGACATAGAAAGAGTCATATATTCCAGTAGCCATAAGTGACAGGAAAGTTCCCATGGCTGAAAATGTTGTCATGGCTGGATTAGTCTGTCATTTGTAATAGTCATTGTTATAATATGTATAATTGACCAGACAATATTCTTCAACTCTAAGAATTTTCCTCCCCTCAAGCTGAAACCTAGTAATGGAGAAAAATACAAAATTCAAGTGAATGTTTGGGGTTTTTTTAAAATAAAACAAAACAAAAAAAAATGACTGTTTATTTTGTTTGGGATTCTGTTTGGCTTTTTTTAACAAAGTGAGGGGGTTTAAAATTGAAAATTTTTACCTGTACTACTGATTGATTTTTACCTGAACTGAGATCTCCTAGCATGAAGGGCTCACAAACAAGTACAAAGAAAGAATCCTTGCTCTGAGCATCTCTCAGCTTTGGAGGTTCAGAGACAAATGGTGC
This sequence comes from Clamator glandarius, assembly GCA_033459285.1. NCBI lineage: Eukaryota > Metazoa > Chordata > Aves > Cuculiformes > Cuculidae > Clamator > Clamator glandarius. The sequence goes on along the minus strand of JAUNZM010000245.1, from coordinate 4,859,365 downwards.
ATCTACCTTGGGGGTGAAATGAGTGGTGTGTTAATATTGTTTTTTAAATAAGAAGTTTAAATTAAAGACATTAAACAGTGAAATTGCAGGAAAAAGCTAATGTGGCTTTGAATGTGAACTGCAATTTGTTTTCCCTGTGGATGATGTTTGACTGCTAATCAGGAGAACTGAATGAAGACAAATCCAATTAATACATAATTTGACAAGCTCTTTTTAAAAAAATAGATTCTTTTTCTTGAGTAGATAAAATTGTTTCTTTGAGGAAATAATGTTCATCATCTTAATTTTACAATGGGAAAATGCTTGTGGTTACAGAAAAAAGCTAAATGAGGAATTGGGCACAGGTTTTCTCAGCTGTGCTTAGCTCAAAATTTCTTTGCTGTTTTCTCTTAGGAATCGAGGAAAATTTGTGAGTTTCTATATGAACCAGGCCCCACTGTGTTGGGTAGTACCTACTTTCAGCTCAAGGAGTCTTAAGCAGCTTTAGGATGTCAAACAGGCAAAATTTATGCATCATTCAAAGTTCAGAACACGTGACTAGTGTATTCCCTGGGTGATTTTTTTTCTCAAACTCAATAAAAGAAAAAAGAGTTGGTGTATTGGACAGAACACTGTATTTTAGAATTAGATAAGAAACAAGGAAAAGTAGAGTGGAAAAGAGGAACTATTTTATTAGGCTGCAACTTTCATTCTTCATTAGGCATCTCTTTCATTATCTCCTGTTTCCTGATGATAGTGTAATGTCCTCTCTTTTCCTGTTACCCAAGCACTTTGTAGAACATGTGTTGCATGCCTATTGGCAATCATGTACAATTTGACATTCTTACCTTCTTTTTACATAACTTGAACTCAGTTCTTTTTCAAAATACTCCCATCAGTAGAATACATCTCCACCTTCACATCGCTGCATTACACGCTGGAGAATGGTAGATGTTGTCTGCAACATTTGTGTGCGCTCAGACTGAGTTACCACCTTTGGGAGTTACCTTTTTGGAAATTAGGGGTTGTTCTCGGTAGTCCTGGGGGCATGGGACCCACTCCATTTTAAGAGGAGTGTTTCTGATATCTCCAGCAACGATGAGTTGGGATCCATGTGAAGGTATCTCACATAAGGATCTAGTCTGCTTTTTCACTTTGGTTTTCAGATTAAAATAACAAACCCAAAATCCTGTGTTTCTCAGATGTGTAATTCTGCCAGTGGTCACTGCAGTGGTTAGACACAGCTACCAGGATTTCCTGCTTTTCAGGCACTAATACCGGCAGCGTTCACAAGACTGCAATGGTGGTTATCTAACTCGCCAGTAGGCCTTGAGTGACCCGCTGAAGGCCACACTCTCTGTAAAAATATTTTAAAGAATTAATCCATGGCTGTCAGATATTACTACACAGAACAAGAAGTTGATGTGTCCATAGCTAAATAAAACTGATATTTTATCTGTAATGTATAGAGCATCCATTAATCACCACTGGTTCCTGAATTGCTACTAAGTGGAATTTAAATTTAACAGTGGATTTTACTATTTCTTCCAAGTTGTTTTAAGCTACTTTCACGGAGGAGCTGCAGTATCCACTTAGTTGGGAGTCCATACTTCTGTTTTGTTTATGTAGATATTAATACATACCTTCTCGCTTATGTTTCTTATTAAAGGAATTGATTAGATGTGAGAAATCGTTGTGTGGGAATGTAAAGAAAGACTTATGATCTTGACTGTTTTCCAGGCAAAATCTTAAGGAAAAAAAAAAGAAAAATTGTTATTTTCCACAAGCGATATCACTTTTTAGTATCACATTATGTATCATCTAAAATAGCAAACATCCCTTAAAATGTTTTTTAATAAACACCATCTTGGATAAAAATGTTGTAAAAAGCCAATTCTTCCACCTCATAATTGTAGGATTTGTAAGATTCCTCTTGTAATCTTACTGTATGTTAAATCTGCAGTGTTTCTAGGTATAGACCTTAGCTGAAGGACCTTAATGTCATGGTGGTAAGGGTGATAGAAATAGCCCTCTAAGAGTACGTCCAGCCCTAGCGGCCCAGGCAGCTTTCACATGTGAATCCTTCATTGGTTCCTAAAGCAGCAATTGTGCATGAGTTTGAGATGATCTGGTCTAAGAATAGAGACTGAAGAGCAACAAATTCTTGTTCGTCAGGGTTTTCTCATCTGGAACAACTAGTGCTTCAGAGGGGGAGAAATATTATGGAAATAAAGGGATGGGGGTGGAGGGCTCTAACTGCCTACACCTTTCCCCATAAGAGTACACTAGCTGAGTGTAATGATAGGAATGCAAGAGATCTAAATAGAAAAACCTCTCTTACCCCTTTTGAACTGTGCAAGCATGGATCTTTGGCTGGAGAACCTATTGTATTGAATAGTGAGCAGCTGCTGGTGATTTGCAACTAAGAACCAAAATCTATTTAGAGAAATAATTGCTTTAGTTTCCAAGATGCTCCTAGAAACAAGATCTAAATTTCTCATTATAGTCTTACCTGCAAAATACAGTATGTTCTAAACAATAATTGAACAGTTTTAAATTAAAAATTCTTGAAGAAGGTAAGCTAGTCTTCCAGGTTTGTAAGGAAGAATAAACTAGGAACAAACAATCCTCTCGTGAAGGGGAGAATACTAATTGTGTCCTGTTCTCTCATCAGAGTGAGAAATGAGTCACCTGTGCTTATCCTCTCCCAAGTAGTGCTTGAGGTTGTGCTTTTCACTTGCAGTATTTTTCCTTAAAAAAAAAAAAAAACAAAGAAGAAAAAAGAGAGAGAAAGAATCTTGATAACTTTGTTTTTCCAGTCCAGTCTATCCCACAGGATGCAGACTGATCTTATTGCTGAAAATTATTCCAGGTTAAGTAGCACATTTGAGTAATTCTACTTTGAGTTGTCTCTTCTTGAATTGCTTTTAAGGGGCAGTGCTTTTAAAATGCATAGAAAATTACAAGTAACTTATAAAAGTGTAGGCAGCTAGCGTATTTTTTCTATCTTGCTGTTAAGTGCCCTTGTTCCTTTCTTATGATGATGATTTGTGGGATATATTTTGAGAACAGCAAAACTGACAACACACAGTGGAGGAACACAGGTAAGGCCCTAAATACATTAAAAAGAATATTCACATAAATATCATCTTAGAGTCACTTCCTAAATACTATCTAGTACTGGGAATCAGGACATTGGTTAAGAGGTTACTAATTCTGAGAATTCATCTCCTGCATTTTATAGTTAAGAATTTCTTCCCTTTTTTTTGTACTTCACAATAAAGATTGTAACACTTGCAATCTCCCTTTTAAGTATGGCCACAGGACTAACAGTCTTCTTTAAGGTAGTCCAGTTCAAAACCAAATTTTCATTACCTGGCACCTAAGTTCTGAACCAACTTTATGCACACCATTGTTTCTGAATCAAATGAAAACAGAAGACTTAGCACTTTAGGGCTTCACCTCCTATCTTTCTTTCTTGTTTCCTTCTTCCTCCCATTCCTACTAGCCCAGATGGGTAAGAACTGAGAACTGCAGGATTAAATCAGTAGCAACAAAAAAAATCATTTCCAGGATTTAAATTTTGTTTGAATAGCTGTACCTTTAAAAGTTTTTATTTTAAAATGAAAAACCTGCGGTGACTTCCTGACAATCCTATCTTTCACTGAGTGTTCACCTGACTTTTCCCAGAACCATGGATCACTCATGGATCTCTTGGCTCTCAGCTGAAATGAAACCTTGTGAATGATTTCTAAAAAATATTGTTTTGCTGAGTGAGATAATAAATGTTCAGTCTTTAATCCCTTAATCCACAGGCTGATGCCATGCAAGGATGTGAATATTAAGGAAGAACACTGACCAAGCTTCTGCCTCACAAAATGCCATCTTTCACTTTGTTGTTTATCACACAGGAGTAGCAAAAACCACTGTATCACCTTACTTTACACAGTGAGCCTGTTGATGTGCTACCAGCTGAACACTGGAGCTGGCAGGGGCCTTTGGGTGCTCCTGTGCCTCCACACTCTCTAACTGTGGAGAAAGAGTTAATGTATACTCTCTGGCCTCAGACATTGCTCTGAGAATCCTTCAAGAGCAAGGCGACCAATCCTGTAACCTTGTTTCAAAAAAAACACATCTTCTGAAGGCAAGAAAAATGCAGATAATTTCCTAGTAGACTAGATAAGGTAAATATACACCTTACTAATGACATTGGACAAATAGCCTCCTACTCCAGCACATCCTGTTCCTGTGACACTGGGGAAGGACAGACTATTCCTTTTTAGTAGTAGAGCATCAATGTAGAGTTGTGGAGCTGTAGAGTTGTTGCTTGCCTGTGTTATATCACAAAGCATAATTAAGTTGTTGGAAGAGAGGGAAACATACAGAATCATTGATGGCATAATTTCAGGGGTCATCTCAGTTAAGAAATCTGTTTTCATGGTTTAACTGGTTTCTACGAATTCAGGCAGGTGATATATGACTCACACCCTATTGCTGGGGAGATACTTCATTTTGTGAGTGAAATTAGTCTTCTCAATGACTGCGCAAGTTCAAGTCTAGATAGGACAAAAGAGGCATTAAACGGTTTGGAGGCCTGATCATTTTCCCGCCATAGAAGTACTTGGATCTGCTGTGCCTGAAAGAGCTGAAGAAGAAAAATGTGTAGTTGGTTATGGGGTTTCTCCTGAACACAGAAAATTGAAGAGAAACAGGTTCTTAGACTAGTGACAGGAAAGTAACCTACCAGCTCCTTGATCTCTGGTTAGGACAAAAATCCATAAGATTATCAGGTGTTAAGCGTGCTCTGTAATTTTTATATTCTTCCTCCTACCCCTGCTCCCATTTTTCATCTCTCAGGCTGTTGGAGCATATTGCAGGGGTTTCAGCAGGAATAATGAGTTACATCAGCTGGCAGTGTGAAGGGTTAGTGATCAGCATCTTCTAAGTTTGGTACCTTCTACAAAAATTTTAATGACTGGAGGCAGAGATCAGGCAGAAATCACTTTTGTCAAAACCTGACTTGGAGTGCTGACTGCTTTGAGTGACACTGATAGGGGACGGAGAGGTATAAAACCACCCCGTGCCTCACAACCCCAGTAGCAAAATTGCATCAGTTTACCTGTGAGCTAAGAAAGACTTAAGGGCAGTTAAAGTATAAGAAAGCTGATCTATAATCTCCCTAAGGACTCATTTGTGAGCATTATTACTGTTACAGGATGTAATAGCAGTATTACAGAAGCAGAATAACAATGGTACATCTCTAAATGGTTGCAGATTGCCTCTTTTGACAGCTGTGGTGGAAAATGGATCACTGGATGGTCATGAAATGAATATTTTCCCTAATCAGAATGGAAAGCTTTATTGCCCTTATAATTACTTGTTTAGCAGTGGTTTATTAATATTTTTTTTAGTATGTGAGTAATAAAATGGGCCTGTTTATTAAATAACTTTTTAATTAGGAATCATTCTTAACATATGCCAAGTTCTTAATGTTTTCTTCTAGGCAATTACTTAGATAAATGCTTGTGTTTCTGATAACTCCAATGACAACATCAGCCAAACTGAGACTTCCCTGATATACAGCTCATATAAAATAATAGGATCCAGATGCTTTAGCTTCTCCAAACAGCTAATTTTTAACATATTGCAATAGAATATTGCTTATTTTACCGAATAGCTTTCACATACTCCTGCTAGATACTGTGTATTTACAGCTCATTTGAATTCAAATGTACTATTTTACTCAGCTAAATTTCTTATTGACTATACTGGAAAGCTTGCATTTAAACATTTTTTTAGGAAATTTCACATTTTCGTTAAAACACACCTCAGAGCCATTGCTGACAAATTGTTTCTCAAATGTCTACACACTATTTGGCGATGCATAAAACTTATTTAAAACATTATGAATGTTGATGTAATGTTGAGTAAATATTTTAAGTGTTGATCTCAAAATTAAATAGTTATGAACATTTTGATGAAATGTAAATGTCTTCCTTTTGTCTCTTTCACAAAAGCCGCACTTCTTTTTTTTCCTTTTTTGCTGCTATTTATTGAATGAGGATCAGAATAATCAGAGTACCTGCTTACACATGAGATACTGGCACAGTTGCTTCTCTTGTCCTGAGACGGAAACATTTCTTAGGTCAAGAAAAGAGGTGGCTGTCTTTTCACTAGCATGAAACAGGAGTAAATCAAACACCTTGCACTTGCTTGTGCAACTCCTTTTGGCCAGCTAGTACACCTCATTTTGGCATAAGAATTAAGCTAATGAAATATGAAATCTGATAGATAGTATGGGGCCTAGAGATTCCTTGCACAGTGCCAGATGATTTTAGTAAGCCTTTGCTGATTTATGCTTGCCAACAATTTTACCCTCTAAATACAGAGCTTCCACATGCTAACCTATTGCTTCCCTAGATCTTCTGTACAGATTTGAGACTAAAACTGGCCATCAAAGACAGCAATACAAATTTTCAGTCTTTTGTCATTTTTAGGAGTTTCAGCCTAGTGTCCCAGAACTATATAGAATATTAGCCATTCAAAAATCAATGCAATTGTACCAGGACAGTTTAGCCAGTGTGAAGCAACCCCATATAAGGTATGCCATATGTTCCCGGCTTTTTAATTAAAACCTTTTATTTGGGATTATTCTAATATACATTAGTTACCACTTCTGAGTAAACACTAGATGCATAAATCATTGTTCATAAGTTCAAACCCAGTTTTGAAAGAAGATTGAATGGGATACGTGCTCAAGCTGATGCACATTCTGTTCTGAAATTAATATTTCCCTTCAGGCATATGAACAATGGAAAGAAAATAAGAAGCTGTCCTTTTCTTTAGACAATATCTACAGCATTTTACACCATATGACATTCTCAGTGATAAGAATACACACCTGTGAAATATCTACATTGTATTTTTTTTCATTTATGGATTTTGGAGGGCTCTGAAGAGAGCACTCTTCGCTCACATGTATTCCTCAGATTCTACACCTCAGTCACTATCAGAACAGTAAAAAAAAAAGTCTATTATCCGTCTTCAGGTAGCAAATACACTTTGGAGAAAAAAGACTGGTCTGTAGACCCAACTGATGGCTTGTCTGTAGCTCAGATAGGTTAAACAATTTGCAAAAAAAAAAAAAAAGAGTTTTTTCTTTGATTTTGTGCTGGAGATATTTATTCCCATGGCTTGTTTTTCCCTACTTTCACTTGGGTTGAGTTCTAGCCAGTCTTGGGTGGTCAATGTTACCACTGCATCTAAACTGTCTCATGTTTTCTCTGTTTACTATTGTATACCATACCTAGTAGTAGAAGTTATGGACCCAATAAAATTACCTTTGATTCTCACAAAAAGATAATCCTTTGACTGGCATCACTTACAAGTAAAGCCCTGATTGTATTGATATCTCTGTGTAGTTTCTCCAAGATTATCTCATGCTAAAGGACAGTGGAATTTAATGTACAATTTTCAAGTGGTTAGAAATGGGATTTGAGATCCATACCTCGATGCTGGACCTTCTTTGAATTCGTTAGAAATTATCTCCAGCACAGCAATATTGCAGTGTTGAATTAAAATGACAATTCAGAAGTTCCCTAGACTACTGCCCAGCAGGGCAAATATTACTCTGGGTCATGCTGCCTAATTCCAGGAGTAAGGAAAGCACAAACATTTTGTGGTGTAATCAGGGCTCTTTGGAGGCTTTCTAAGTCAATTCAGATGTTAATCAGCCTTAGTTTTAGTGGAAAGCCGTAGCATCACTTGAGTGCAAAACTCACAGACGACTTGGGAAGTATTGCTAAACTTCTCAGAACAGGAACCACTCAGGTCAGTGCATGAGGGGGGAAGAGCCTCAGCTCTGCTCAAGTTGACTAGCTTGTGGTCCTTCTTTTAACCAGTCACATATATAATCCTAGCCTGCTGGGCAACGCAAACTGGTACTTGATAGTCACAGCCTTGAAACCTCCGTTGATGATTTAGTTTTATCCTATAATGCCTGCCTTTTTTCTGACAAAACACAGCAGAAGTGCCTCCTCTCACTCTGCTTCCTGCCTTCCCCACACAATTTATCATCTGGTAGTCCTCTTTACAGCTATACGAGATCTGGGTTCAAGTTCCCCATCTGCATGTAGGAAGCCCGTATTTGCCATCAGAGAGCATTTCCAGTTGATTGTACCACTGAGAAATTGACCATTTGCGGTAACTCTGTCTCTGTCTTGCCTGTTAAACCCTAACAGCTTTATACAAGTGGGGAGGAGACCTGAAGCTAGGTCTGATAGCTGAGTGCTTTTCATCACTCCACAGGAGTGCATGGGAGTTACAGAGATTCAGCCAGCAGGGCACAAAAGTAAATATGATTTTCCTCACGGAGAGGAGAGATGTCTATGTGGATGCATAGTCTGCAAGCACGGTCTAACTGCTGCCTTGTGGTGTAAAAGCAAGGTGCTAGCTTCACAGGGGGAAACAATCTGAAGGTCTAGCAGATTGAGGTGGCAGATGAGTATTGGTTTGAGACTCTAGGTGGTTCTACCAAGATACCTAAACATATAACATGAACATAAATGTCTGTTTAAGACCTTTTGTGCATCGACTTCCTTGACAGTTGGATCCGAGGCTTGGACCCTGCCTGTATCTGAGCTGCTTCTTCCGCTCCAAAAAAGCCTCCTGATGTGAAGATTGCCTTATCATGACAAACTCAACTTGACTGAGTGTTTGGAAACACTCTTCAGAGAAGATAAGTTTCCTTTCTACAAGAAAAAAAAAAGAAGAAAAATGAGGAACACTGGTGCACTAAGGATTAATAGAAGATTTTCTACTTAATTGGTTTTAAACTCTAAGAGGCTGCTATCATGTCTAGCTGTTCTGATTTCAAGGAGAGAGGCAAACAATGCTTGTCAAACTTGACTCTGAAAAGACACTAGTTTTTTCTGTGGTGGTACCCATCAGTTTCCATTGCACTGGCTTGTCCTATTTTAAATTTGCAATGAAAGGAATAATTCTAAAGCTGGTAATCATGTGCCTTCCTTGTATAAAAACACATCTTGTTTTTATCATCAGTAACCTGTACTACACAAGAGCTCTGACACATACATTTCAGGATAGATTAGGAATTGCTCACTGCATTTACATAACATTAAAATCACTGTCTAGATACACAAAATAAAATGAATACCTTCCTGATTCTCTAGTATGGTCCTGCATGAAAATAATTTTACCTTGCTTACATTTTTTATTTTCATGAATGCAACAGTCCCTCTCTTTATTTAGTATATAGGAAGAGAAGGATTTGATAAATGAGTGAGGGGACACCTTTGTAATTCTTTTTTCTGGCAGACTTGGACAGCATTCTTACTGCATTTAAAAAACAGTGAGGGGGCAAAATGTTACAAAAATGCATATGGAGTGTGTGACAGCCTGGCCCTATCTGGCTCCCCATCATTCCTTGCAGCTGCCGGAAGCCAACCGCTCGTCTTTCCAAACCACAGGCTCATGTGGGTAATGATATGATTTCCTCTGTCTTGTGTTTTGTGTCTATGCTTCAAGAAAAGTAACCCCCCAAAACGCAATACACCCAGTCAATCAATACAGTACTGGCTTCTCTCGTCCCACTGAAGTGATTCTTGCAATGCTGAGACAAGCAGCTGAGGCTTCATCTTCTGTCCCAAGCAGTGTTTGCTATTGTCCATGTTTTTCTTTATTGGGATTCATCCTTCATGTTACTACTAAATAGTGCCCCCACCAATTTTTTTTTTTTTTTTTAAAAAAAAGGAAGTGGAGTTCATATGATCTGGTTTTAGACTGGTACAAAATCTTGAGCATTTGACTTTCTTGGGGAAATCATTCACATATTGCAAGAAAAAGATAGAAAATCAAGATTTATTTGTTGCATTTATTATCATTGTTCTCTGTTGAGGACCTTCAAAATGCTGCCTCTTTGTCTATAAATGTTGGCAATAATAGATGTTTTACCAAGAAAAGACTACACTGTTGTCCATATGCCAGCTTCTTACATTTAGAGATACCATACAGTTTACTCTTCAAACAACCATCTTGTAGTTCATGTGAAACCTTTCCTATTATGTTATAACTGTAAATTTCAGTTCTTTTATGACTATTAAAAGCAGGCCATTGATTTTAACATTAAGAAGCAGTAGTTCTGGTTTCTCACTATGCCATAGATATGAACTTCAAAACAGGGAATGGAAAGCTAGAATCAGTAATCACTCTCGGCAAGGAGCAGCAAGGAAGAGAAAGCAAAGGTTCTTATTTGAAAAGTAAATTGCTGGATGGTAGAGGCAAGTTTCAAAGGCCCATTGAATGTCATGGTTTACATTTTGATAGACACAGGAGATTATAGTTTCCAAGTATTGAAGATAGCCTGAAAAATACGAGAGAGTTCTGAGTTGAGGATAAGGGTTTTGGGTGACAGTCTAAGTAAAGAGGAAAGATGCTGATGTCGGGTACTATGATTCAAAAGGAGATAGCAGTCAGAACTCAAGGGAGAGGAATAACATCTGTTTTGGCACAGCTGAACTTGAGCTTAGAGAAATATTCACAAAGACATGTTAGAGAAGGCTGAAATCCCAGTTTGGACAGAAAATGACAGAAACAAGACAAGAAAGTCTAGTTGGTAAATGTGTCAATAATCAACATAGAATTGTTAGCTAAAATTGTAATTGCAAAAGCACCTCACATTCTTTTATTGAGGGAGGAAGAAGAGAAAAGAGGGAGAAGAGTTCTAGAATACAGTCCAGAAGCCTCCCCTGAAAAAAATGGTTAATGAACAGGAAGGCTTCCAAAAAGTGTGATGAAGCTAGGGGGTGGACCAAAAATCAGCACTTGTTTTTGAAGTCATCAAGAAAAAGAAGAGTTTGTTAAAAGATGCAGACAGAGCAAGATGAAAATGCATAACCAAGTTTTGGCTCTGAAACTTGGCTGAGAAGTGATCGTTAGAGATTTTGACCAAAACAGCTGGGGATGGTGGGGCAAGTATCCCTATATCTTTGCCCATACAGATAATGCTTCACAGGCATCTGGTTTTGACCACTGTGTAAGACAGAATATTGTGTTATATGGTCCTCTGGTCTGAACAAGTTCAGCTGTTCTTAATTTCAGTAGACTAAAAGGTGCAGAAACCAGATTAGAGACTCTAGGGTGGAAATGGAATACAGGAAACATTATCAGTGCTTGCAGAGAGTACACTCAATGTGTTCAGATATGAGGAGGAAATGTAGGAGGTAGCTGGACTTGCAAGGGAAGTCAAGGATGGAAGGGAGTGCTGTGGAATTGACATGGGAATGGGGAAGATCAATTATACAGAAAAGAAACAAGGGGAGTGGGAACAGGTGTGAAAGAGCACAGTTGCTGCAGTGACCTCAGAGTAGGTAAAGAATGTGCAATTCTCTCAGTACTTTCCCTCTCACCGGATGAGTTCATTTTCCTAGAAGCATCAGCAAGCTGTCCATGCTCTCAGTGTCCATCTCCCAGGTTAGTGAAAGACTGGGCACATAATTTTTCCTGTACAGCCTCACTCAGGGTTCAGAAATCCAAGGTATAAAAAGGATTGACAAGTGCTGGAAGGTGTGTATTATATTTAGATCTTCCACCAGAAAAAAAAAGAATTGGAGCAACTATTTCCCCCAAAATAGCCTAAGTGATTTAGGAAACCTGTGCCACCATATGCTGGCTTTACTTTAGATGGTCCAAAAACCCTGTCCTGGCAAAAAAATGGCTGCATAGTGGCAGACTAGTCTTAATGCAAATGCCTTAATGCAAATGTCAATCAAAACTTGGAGAATACAAATTTCAGTGTGGTAACATCAATGTATCCAATGAGCTGGAAGGTATTTTCACCTGGTGGCACTGGAAACTGAAAATCAAGGTTTTCCCTCAAAAGGCAAACTCAGCAGATGCTTTCTAAATCTGGTTATGTATTACTGCAGTAGGCAGCAAATAAGAACTTTAATTGCAGTTCTTTAGAGTGTAAAAGTAGGTTTTCTATTATTTTACTTACTTATGCATTTAGTCATGAGATATATTACAAAGTGTGTATGTTCATGAATTGTTTTACTTCCCCTGCCTTAATGTTGATAATATTCTTAAGTTACTTTGTTTCCGTAAAGCGTTTCTGTTCTTAAATTTTCAAAACATAGTAATACTTCTGAGACGTATTTTTTTTCCTAATACATCATAGAAAAAAAACTGTTAAGAAAAACCATAAGGAGGTTTTTTTGATTGGTTTTGTATAGTTAAATAGTATTCTGATATTTGTTTCCCTGTGCATTTTTCCATGAAGTATTACAACTCTCACACTGAGAACTACCAGGCCAAATTCTCACTTAGTACAGTTCAAACTAAACTTACAGTAGATGGCTAGTTTGCTTTACTAAAAATTACTTCTACATACTTATGTATTACCCAATATAAATTGTGTTATTTATTTATGTGAAGAAATTTGAGAGTGATGAGTTTGATTTTTGTTTTCCTTTTTTTACTTATAATAACCTGTAACAGCAACCACAAGAAAAGCAAAGTTGCAGAAAAAGCATTTGTAGTAAAGGATTTCTGCATGTATTTGGAAAAAAAGAAGAAAAAAAGATGAAAACTCACAGTTATGAAAATGCTGAGGATTTGACATAGTGGTCAAATTCTCACTTCCTCTCTTATTTCAAAGTCAGGTTATCAGTTGCAACTGAACAATAGTTAGGATGCAGAGCTTGAAGATATATCACCACAAAACAGGTCCCAGGATTCCCTGGATGTTCATACCGGTTGTTTAAACATGCACACAAAGAACTGCTCCAAGAACCTAAAAATAACCAAAAATCCAGAAAGATCTATGTGGAATGTTGACTGCTTCAGCTGAGTTCAGCAAACGTTCTTTGGGTCATAAATGTGTATGTTTGTTATACTAGCTCAGCAGACACGAGTGATAGTGTTTTCTGAACCTCATATACAGCATTCTACATATTCAGTATGACTTTTTTTTTAAACTCTGAGCTACAACTGTTGGAGGTAAGCAAGAAAAATGTTCTCATTTACTATATACCCACTTTTATCCAATTATGAGCCTAACTTTACCTCTTTGTAAGAATAAGTACTTATTGATTTAAGAAGAAACAGGCGTATTGATCCAAAGGGAAAATACACTGTACATGTTGATCAATATTTACTTTGCAGGAAAAAAAAATCCTGATATTTACTTCAAGGCATCAATATATACATATTACTGCACGTTTGTGTCATTAAGTCAGATAACTAGTCTAGATTTCCATCTAATAGTATAAACTCTCTTAATGATTATTTTTCTAGTCAAATATTAGCCTCTAAAGGGAAGAAGGAGTTAGAGGACCATAAAAAGAATAATTGTTCAGCTCTCTTGAGATAACTAATACTTTTCATTAAAGTTAGTTGATGCCTGTCAAGAACCGCTAGAGTAATTATATAATATTAGCAGTGAGAAGGTCTCCAAAGTCCTCTTACCTATACCAAGGTAAAATTGGAAATTTAAGCATACATATCTAAAGATATTTAGGTGGCTAGCATGTGATTAATTTGACATCAATGAACTTGTAAAAGAAAGACCTGTTTCCTTTTAATTTCTGAAGATGGAGCTCCTCTGAGTTCTCAGGATATCTTTAAAAATTCTGCACTGTTCAGGCATCTCCAGTTCCTATTTTTAAGCCTTGCCACAGGCCAGGGGCTTCTTCTTGCTGGAATTCATTGGCATAGGCTTAACCATAAATTATGCAAAGATAAACTAATTATAGCATAATGGGGCAGTCGTGGTACATATTTTTTTTCTTTGACATTTCTTTTCAGTCCCATAATAGCTCTAACACTGGGTTAATCATTTTTATTTAAATGTTTTCTTTATGGCTAATTTCACCCTAATATCACCCACCTCCATCTTGCATCTCCTGAGGCATTCATTATGTAGGACACACCTAGGGAAGGGGCAGGCATGGGATAAAAAGAAGCTGTGACAGCTACGCAGTTAATACCTAGTCTGACATGATCGACTCCATAACAAAAATCATTCTTCAGTACAAGTAAATAATCTGTTAATACCTAGTCTGACATGATCGACTCCATAACAAAAATCATCTTCAGTACAAGTAAATAATGTGACCTTCCCTACAAACCATCTTCATAGTCTCCTCCTCTAAAGAATATGTCTGAAAGCTGTGGACCCTTTCTGAATGGCTTCAACCAGATGGGGACCTTCCTAGGCCTGCCCATGCCTGAAATTCACATTTAAATTCTCAATACCTTGTGTCTCAGTCACCTCTCATCTTGTCTCTCAGGCTTGTCAGACACAAGCCTATCCTGTCCCTTCTTGTTTGTGTTGTGTTTTCAAAATGCTGGGAACATTATTGCCTTAGCATATGGCTTGGGGGAGTTTATCTTCTCCTGGCTGTCCATCCTTGGTTTAGTCTAAGATTTGCTTTTATTACGCTGATTCTGTTGGGAAGTTCTTGAATCTCTGACCACTCAACCCAGCCTACTCATTCTCCTTTCAAATTATTACTTTCTCTGGTTACTTGTGGGTATGGGAAGGATGTGTCTGTATGTACCATCCTGGCTAATTTTTTTTCAGACTTGAACCAGTTCAAAGCTGTTATCCCTGCAAAATGTTTACAACTGCAATTATTTTATGCTTCAAGTCCTAGGCTATTGATTTTCCTAATAAAATCTCACTATTTCCTGTGTTCCCTGAGCTATGTGTAAATGTTGGTTATCCATTGTTTGATTAAATATAGGTCTTGAACTGTTTGCGCGCTGCTACACATGATGGAGTACTAGTCCCTGCTTCTTTTCAGATAATATAAATAAGAAAAATAATGGGAAGTACAGCATTTTAGCAGCCCAGGTTGTAAAAGTTTTCTCACGTGCCAAATGGGCATGTCTGCTCCCAAATAAAGGGAAGGGTTACAGTGTTCCCTGCCTATGCTGTGCATCTGCTGCTGTAAGCAGCTCTACAGTGGAAGTCAGACAGCTGTGCTGGTATCTTCAAGCTAGCATTAGTGTGGCTATTTGTCTTCTAGTTCACTGGGTTTACCTTGCAAGTTTTTCACAGGCGAAGGAGTAGCAAGGGGTGCCTTCTGCAAGCCGTTCCATGTCACACAGAGCCAGTTCAAACAAGTCCTAAGACAGAACTGCTGCTGGCCAAAACTGAGTCCATCAGCAATGCCGGTGGTGTCTCTGTGATGATGTATTTAAGAATGGCCAACAAATACAGCTCAGCAGCTGTGAGAAAATATGAGAGAAACAGCCTTGTAGACAGCAAGACCAGTGAAGAAGGTGTAGGAGGGGGTGCCCCAGGTGCCAGATCAGAGATGCTGCTGTTGTCCATGGAGAAGGCCATGGTGAAGCACGTTGTCTCTTGAAGTCCGTGGATGACCTCAGTGGGGCAGATATGCACCCTGCAGGAGGATGTGCCCTGAAAGAAGCTTCACCTTGTGGAAAGCCCATGCTAGAGCAGGCTCCTGGTAGGAACTGCAGCCCATGGATAGGAGCCCATACAGGACTAAGTTTTCTGACAGGACCTGTGACCCTTTGGGAGACCCAATCTGAAGCAGTCTGTTCCTGAAAGACTGTAACCCATGGGAAGGACCCACGCTGAAGAACTGCATCTCATGGGAAGGACTGTTGCAGTAGTTCATGAAGGACTGTCTCCAGTGGAAGAGAGCCCTCACTGGAGAACGGGAAGAGTACAACAATGAAGGAGCATCAGAGATAGTGTTATGAACTGATCACAAAGACATTCTCAATTCTTCTGTGCCACTTAGGGAGGATGAGATAGATGAGTCAGGAGGGGAAGAAGGCAGGTGAAGGGAAGATGTTTTTCCTTTTTTATTATTTTTACTTTCTCACTATCCTGTTCTGTTATTAACTGGGAATAAGGTGAATACACTTCCCCAGGCTGAGTCTGTATTGCCCATCATAATAGCTGGTGAGTTGTATCTGTGTCTTTATCCTGACCCACGAGTTTTTTCACCATATTTTTTCCCCCTGTCCTGCTGAGAAAGAGGTCTGAGCAGCTTGATGGGCACCTGGAATCCAGCCAAGATTAACCCACTGCAAGCTCACACCTGAGATGTCATCGGGCCATCTTAAAGTTAAGGCAAAGGAGCCCAAGTATGCCCTATAGGAGCCCAAGTATGTCCATATAATTAATTCCTTTATCACACTTCCTGAATTTTCAAAATGCTTATGGTGTCCTATAAGTACCCTTGCAAAATCAAGAACTGGCAACATTGTCATTTTTAACAGAGAGCTATGATACAAGGAGAATGAACTTTCACCCAAAACTGAACAGTCAACACTGTCTAAAACTCTTACTTGTAAACTGTGGCAATAATGTCCAGACCTTGCTTCACTGCTCTTATCGTAGAAGAAAGGTCCCTCTTAGATTCCTTAACAGAAAGTTTGAACTGCTATTAAACTAGAAAGGTTTCCAACAAATGATAGACATCACAATGGCACCCTGACCACAACGGCACACTGACCACATACCTGTCATTATTATCTATAAATAAGATAATCCACAGAGGAGATACACACTCTCAGCTGTATTGAAATATATTGGAATAGGAAGACACAAAGATTTTTATTGAAAATTAGTTTGTTTCTCCAAACTCAGGATATTTGGCACAAGTGTGCAGCAAGTATCAGAAGTTAAAATTCATCACTAACTATATACAAGGATCTTAGTGGACAGTCACCCAAGCAAAGTGAGGCTTGTAGAGGACAGCAAACTTCACAGACACCAGTGTTGTTTTCTAGGGCTGCATGGGTGTACTTATTGTAAAGCTGAACTGAGCTTTATCAATAGAAAACTTTAGAGATAACAAATCTTGCACAGAATGAATAATAAATTCCCTAGAGTCTGGATATTCTTACCACTTTCTGACAGTTCAGAAACTACATTATATGACTCGAGTAATCAAATAAAACAATTCAATGTTGAAGTACCGTGCATGCAAGCATTCAGAGATCTTCACTGAATAATTATCAGTAATAAATTAATTACATATTGACAAGGGTTGGATTAAATGACTTCTAAGGGTCACTTACAACCCAAACTTAATTCTATGATCTTGGAAAGAAAATCAGAATTTGTCAATGAAGCTTTTGCAAGCAAAGAAGTTGGATCAGTCCACCAAGTAGTAGCAGTATTATTAGCGGTTTGTTCTTTCTGAAAATCAAGCATAATACACTTCTGAATCTTTCTTATTTGACTCCATTAGAGATTTCTAATTTGAAAAAATTCCGAAGAGACTTTAAGATATGGTTTAAAAGAAATATCAATACATTGGTTCCTTAACACATCTTTGTATTGTTTCCTGCTTTGAGTAGGGAGTATTGAGTTGACAGCAGACTTGTTTCATTTAGCCTTTGCCAGAAGATCAGACAGATATCTACTTTCAAGTTTTTTAATCTGTCTATATGATTTTCGGGGGAGTAATCATAAGCTTAGTTGAGAAAGAGAATGAACTCTCCATTTGCCAGCCAACTAGCATTCTGAATTTCCAATGTCTTCCTTACCTTATTAAGTTAAGATTAAGGACACAAAAAATAAAACTATGTCTTTTCCCTGTATCTAGCTACCTTCCCAGGTAGGATTAATTTTGGCAGTAGTCTCTCAAGAGAAACCTTTGCCAGCTCTTACACAATTCTATTATAAGAGAAATGTCTGATTAACAATGTGACTCTTGGAAGAAATCCAGTGTCTGACTAGGCTTAGGGACATCTTCATCTCTACCCAGGTAGATTAGGTCCTAACAACTGCCATCTTCACCCTGTAGACAGACAGCTATAGCACTTCCATGTTAAAATGTGCAATAAATAAATAATTGAAAACTTGGATGCAATGGATGACATGACTCTTAGTTGTATAAACAGAAAAGCTTTACCCCTCTTTTCCAAAAGGAAAATTACTTGAGAAATTTTAACTGAGGCACAACTACAGCTATAGTTTATGAATTCACATGTCTTGGAAGGGATCAGTAACAGGGGAACCAACTTAATAGGACATTTCTGGTTTCAAATTTATAGGTAGATTTAATCACCTCTGAAAGGCAGATGATTGCCTTTTTCTAACTGCAGACTCTTGAGACCATCTTATCCAACCCCTCCACTCAAGCAGGGTCAGCCAGAGCTAGTTGCCCAGGACCACGTCCAGATGGGGTTTGAATGTCTCTAAATATGGAGACTCCACCACGGCTCTGATAAACCTGTTCCACTCTTTGAACACCCTCACAGTAAAAAAAGTACTTTATTTTCTTGAGGTGAAATTTCCTGTGGTTGTTGTCTCTTCCTCTATCAGTGAGCACCACTGCAGAGAGCCTGGCTCCCTTTTCTTCATTTCCACCCAACAAGTATTTAGATAGATGAATAAGTTCCTTCTCAAGCCTTGTCTTCTCCAGGCTGAACAGACCCAGCTCTCCCAGCCTTTTTTCACAGGACATATGATCAAAGTTCTGGAAACCTTATGAATATGTGTTACTATAGAAATTATTGTGTTCCTGTTCAGAGGCATTTTAAGTAAGAGAAATATCAATTGATACTAAATTTATATCTCTGACTAAAACATTTTGGTTCTCACTTTAAACACTGGAAAGCTAAAATAACTATTGGACTTCAATAGCTGTTTCCAGAAGTAACTAGAAGTTGAATTTTTTGTATATTTGATGTAAAACTATCCACAGAAAAGAAGCATAAACCAGGTCTATCACATAAAATAGGTGAAGCAGCAAAAGTTTTTCCATAGCTGTAAGAGGCATTTCAGAATTTTGGTTTCAGTTACATTAGAATAAATCCTACATGCCATGGTTTCATATGCAGAATAATTTTTTTGTAGTATTCAAAGCCAAGAAGTGTGGTTCCTGCAATTATTTAGTTGCATCCTAGCTGAGGCTGCTGTTGCTAACAGTAGCACCTTAGAATCATAGAATCACCAGGTTGGAAGAGACCCACCGGATCATCGAGTTCAACCATTCCCACCAATCTCTAAACCATGCCCCTCAGTATCTCATCCACCTGCACCTTAAACACCTCCAGGGAAGATGAGTCAACCACCTCCTTGGGCAGTCCATTCCATTGCCTAATGACCCTTTCAGTGAAGAATTTTTTTCCTTATGTTGAGCCTGAAGCTCTCCTAGTGGAGCTTGAGGCCATTCCCTCTTTTCCTGTCCCCTGTCACTTGGGAGAAGAGGCCAGCACCCTCCTCTCTACAACCTCCCCTCAGGTAGTTATAGAGATCAATAAGGTCTCCTCTCAGTCTCCTCTTCTCCAGGCTAAACAACCTCAGCTCTCTCAGCTGCTCCTCATAAGGCCTGTTCTCCAGCCCCTTCACCAATTTCATTGCTCTTCTCTGGACTCGCTCCAGAGCCTCAACATCCTTCTTGTGGTGAGGAGCCCAGAAGTGAACACAGGATTCGAGGAGCGGTCTCACCAGTGCCGAGTACAGAGGGAGAATAACCTCCCTGGGCCTGCTGATCACGCCATTTCGGATCCAAACCAAGATGCCATTGGCCTTCTTGGCCACCTGGGCACACTGCTGGCTCATGTTCAGTCGCTGTCAACCAACACCCCCAGGTCCTTCTCCTCCTGGCAGCTTTCTAGACAGACTTCTCCTAGTCTGTAGCTGCTCAGGGTTGTTGTGCCCCAAGTGCAGGACCCGGCATTTGGCCTTGTTAAACCTCATGCCATTGGACTCTGCCCAGCAGTCCAGCTTGTTCCCTTTGCAGAGCCTCCCGACCCTCCAGCAGATCCACACTTCCACCCAGCTTAATGTCGTTTGCAAACTTGCTAAGGACGAACCTGATGCCTTCATCCAGGTCATTGATAAAGACATTGAACAGGGCTGGACCCAGCACTGAGCCCTGGGGAACCCCACTTGTCACTGGCCTCCAGCTGGATTTAACTCCATTTCCCACCACTCTCTGGGCCCAGCCATCCAAGCAGTTTTCCACCCAGGTGAGTGTGCGCCTGTCCAGGCCAGAGGCTGACAGTTTCCGTAGCAGAATGCTGTGAGAAACTGTGTCAAAGGCTTTACTGAGGTCCAGGAAGATACATCCACAGCCTTTCCCTTATTCAGCAGCCGAGTCACTTTGTCATAGAAGGCGATCAGGTTAGTTTGGCAAGACCTGCCTTTCGTGAACCCATGCTGACTGGGCCTGATCACCCGGTTCTCTTGCATGTGCTTCATGATAGCACTCAAGATCACCTGTTCCATGACTTTCCCTGGCACTGAGGTCACACTGACAGGCCTGCAGTTCCCTGGATCCTCCTTGCGCCCCTTCTTGTAGATGGGCACAACACCAGCCAGCCTCCAGTCTGGTGGAACTTCCCCAGTCAGCCAGGACTGTTGGAAGACGATGGAAAGATCTCGATATTGTATCGATACTCTATACAGACTTTTTAGAAATAATTTCTGTGTACTTCCATGCCTGTGTACACATAGATGCAAACATTAATAAGCTCTACAGTATTTCATGGTAATAATTTCTCATGGGCTCTTCTAACATCATTAATACATTACTCATTAATTAATTAATTTACTTCAATTAGTCTGATATGACCTTTAAAGTCTCTGTATTTTACTCTCTTTTTATGCATCATTACAATCCAAGGGGGTTTTTTTTGTGCACTACTTTCCAGCCAGGCTTCTCCTAGTCTGTACCTCTGCTCAGGGTTGTTGTGCCCCAAGTGCAGGATCCGGCATTTGGCCATGTTAAACCTCATGCCGTTGGTCTCAGCCCAGCAGTCCAGCCTGTTCAGATCACTTTGCAGAGCCTCCCGACCCTCCAGCAGATCCACACTTCCACCCAGCTTAGTGTCGTCTGCAAACTTGCTAAAGGTGCACTCGATGCCTTCATCTAGGTTGTTGATAAAGACATTGAACAGGGTTGAACCCAGCACTGAGCCCTGGGGAGCCCTTATCCTTCTGTAGTCAGTACTTTCCTATTGTAGAAAGAAATCGTGTCACTCCTTCCTCCCCCAATACGTAGGTATTAATGTATGTAACCTAGTCCCTGACAAGGCTGATTAGCCTGTAATAAAGAATATCCCATTTTGCTAGATAGGTTAGGCAATTCACATTGACTGAGAAGACAGCAAATTGCTTGGAAAAGCTTGTGGCAAAGTGACATCTATTAACTAGCAACTCTGAGCACTGCCTAAACATAACTAACAATAATTACAGTGTATCTACCCTATGAAATGGATTGGTGGTGTGGCTAGTTTCTACCTCCACTGCACAGGTCCAGTTAGCAGACCTACTGGCCAGTTGCTCCACTGATGGGTTCTTCAAGTTTCCACAGCTGTCTGAGCAAAAATGCCAGACATCAACTTGATGAACAAGGAGATAACAGGCTGGATGCAAGTGAAATCTCCTGGATTTGTCCTGAGTCCGTGTTTAGGTTTGATCCAGATGTAATTATGAACAGCAAGCTTTAGAAAGGACACTTTTCAATCAGTGATATAATTCAATGTGTGGGACTGATGATATCTTTGGCACTCCCCTCCCTAAG
The DNA here is from genome assembly GCA_033459285.1 of Clamator glandarius. NCBI lineage: Eukaryota > Metazoa > Chordata > Aves > Cuculiformes > Cuculidae > Clamator > Clamator glandarius. The sequence continues at coordinate 4,837,844 of JAUNZM010000245.1, read as the reverse complement.
TGTTTTGTACTTGTGTGCATGTGTGTGCATGTGTGTACATGTGTGCACCCATAACCAGAGAGTTTAATTCCACCAAAAGTGTAAAAACATATAAGTTCAAGATGCTTCTTGCTGAATAGCAAGTGTCATTCAACCTTATGGTTCCACTTCAATCAGTCACTAGTCATACTATACGGACCTGACCTTGATGTCAAAAAATATCTGCAGTCATACTCAGCCTATTGCAATCCCTTGCTGTGAAATATTCTTCTACCCTTTTTTGAAAACAAAAGCCCCTCTCTTTGCATTTATTACTCCTAAAATGGAAAGAAGTCAACAAAGACGCTGATGACAAACTGTTAATTTTTCTCTCATTTCACCTACATACAGATTAAAATCTCATATATCTGATCAGTAGTCATCCATGTTTCCTTCCATTTTTACAGTAATTATTTATCTTGTGTTTGTGGTAGTGTCCATAAGGTACAGCTGAGGTACAGAAGACCAAAAAGGAGACTTTGTAATTGTGCACAGGTGACTCAAAGATGATAGTATGTAGAAGTCAGTGGGAAATACACAGACTGGAGAGAGCAAGGGACTAGTAGTTGAGTTCAAGAAGGTCAGTCACTAAGGAAAAGTTATATGGGAAAAAAAAGCCTAGAGGCAATTACCTGAAATGCTTATATGTAAATGAGAAACAAGAATGATGGGAAAGATCAACTAAAGAACAGTGGGAAGCTGATGAAAGATAAGTTAGGAGAGAGGTGAGTAATAAATACGTTGCAACAGTGGCTGAGTAGTCAGCACAGCAATGAAAAAAGGAAAATGACATGAACAGATTGATGGGAAAGAAAAAAGATTTTGGTGGTGATATGTTGTATTTACCTGTCAGTAGCAGAGGTGGCATTTCCCATGATTTGTAAAGAGAGGAAACATTTGAGCCCTTTTTGAGGTAAAAGCATTAGAACTTTGCTAAAAGGCAACAGTGTTATTTTCTGAAGTTATAAAAACTGAGACTGGAAGTTAATGGATAAAAAAATATAAACAATGGAAGATCTATTAAATATTAGACATTTTGTGGAATAAGAAGAGTGATCTGTATTTCTAGCTTATATCCAAATATGTGCCTGTCAACTGTTTAGTGTAAGGTCCGTGATATTTTCTTAAGCACTTCTGGCACTGCAATGCGCAAAGAGCCATCTGAGAGCAAAATTGCTCTGTGGGGTGTTTCTCAGGATGGAAGGATTAGGTAAGATAAGAATTGTGAAATCAAGGTGGTCACACTTGGTATCATAGTAGGTTTGTGGGGGATTTCTAGCTATACAAAACAACATCCATTACTTTTTTGTGCCTCTGGAAATTTCGGGTGATAAATCTTCACCCTTCTCATCCTGAGTGGAACTTCCATTTTCCAAACTGAATGAGAACTACTCACACAACAAGTTCACAACCCTGCAAGCAAACCCTCTGGGCACTGTATCCTGGCCATTCTCTGAAGAATTAGGACTACAGGATAAATCTTGCTGTGGAAAGGCAAGAGAAGCACCTGCCCGGTGCACTCCAGCTGTTGTAGAGAATGTGTATGCTCTGTGCTTAAAACTTTTTTCTTGATTCTCAATTTGCAGAAATCTTCTGTTGTATTTTTGTGTTTAGTTATGATCACCTGCCTGTTAATGGACTTAAGCAGCTTGAATGTGGCATGCCTTCCATTTTTAAGATTCAGGTTGCTAAGACTGCTGTAAGAAAGCAATAAATGTGAAATGGTAATACACAACAGTAGAAATAGCGTAGCTCCTGCAGTAACAATTACTATTTAAATTTAAGAATTAATCTAAAGGAACCATTCACTGTGCAGCCTTGTTAGATGCTTCTCACAATAGAACTGACAGCAATGGAAAAGCTCTGTAGATTTAGTCTGAGGTCAGATTTAGCTGGCAATGCATTAGATATCTGTAAGGCCACTCAGGTTTGGAGTTTATTTTTTGCTATACATTGCTCTGCTTTATATCTTTACAAGCCACTTTGGTGCATCCAAAATTTCCGGTTATGTCAATGGAAATACTTCAATAAAAGGATTATAGAATCTGGCCCCTCAGGCAAGTGCCAAAGTGTATGTCTGCAACCATCCCTTAACAGATTATGAACTAGCTAGAAAAGGGATTACTGGGCTAGTGGATCTCTCCACAAATTACCCACCACTACTGTTCCAGCAAGAAACTTGCTGCATGTGAGAGAATCCTGCCAGCTCAGCAATGCCATGACTACACCACTGGTAATTCTCAAGGGCATCAGCCATAAAAGGGTCTTCACAACATATTCTAAGTCCTGAGAGTTGCTATGAGCTGTTAACAAATCTCAGCTCAGCCAGCTGCAGAAGATGGTTAACACCTCACAAAATTTTACTTCAGCAGACTCAACTCACACACATCCAGCAACTTGATTCTGAGCTTAAAATTCTTATCAAACGTTTAATGAGAAACATGGCTTGCACGATGTGAAATCTACCAAACCATCTCCCTCTGGCAGGCTGGAGCACACTCAGAGCTGCTGGCCTGAGGGCCCTCCTTGAGCTGGAGCATGGGAGAACAGCAAACAGCTCCTGAAAGCGCTCTTCATCAATGGAGTGTCTGTCCATTTACCTTGAAATATCCAGATGCAGGTGTCTGCAGAAAGTTGCTGCATTCCCCTGAGTTCACTAACTCCCATTTTTTAAGAGGGTGGATGGTGAAGTAGTCCCTGCCTGTATTTCCCAGTCTTGCTAAGGCAGAACTCTTTGGGATTTCTTGGAGAAAGGTGGTGGCTTTTGTGGATCTTTTTGTGGATCTTTTTCTTAGTCCTTACTCTCTATTTAGTGCTGAGTCGTACACTACTGATCAAATGCTCTTGTTTTCCTGTATGCAAACTTTCTGAGAGATGTGGGAGTGTTCTAGAAAAAAAAATAAGAGTAAAATTTGCTTCAGGCTGTCGATCCTATCGGATCCATAAAGTGTGTTTTTAAGTTATAGTAAAAGGAGGGTTCTGCATCTCTGTAGAGACACAGTGAGAAAAATTTAAAGGAAATGAGAAACACTAGGTACACCTGTCTCATCTTGAGTGCACCCAGATATTGTCCTAGATTGTGAAGCACACGGTAATCACATCTGCAGAGGGAAGGAGCATCTGAAATAAATCCCCACATACACTCTGGCCATTCCTGTCCTAAAAGAAGCCAAACTTAGCATTGGAATCCCCATTTCGTTGTAGAGTATAAACTTACAGTAAATTGTAGAAGGTTTCTGTTCTGATGAGCCTACATTATAAGGCCCTGATCTTTCCAAAGCTTTACATGCTTGCTTAACTTTGCATCTCTGAATTGTCCCTTTAAAGTCAATGAGGTTACTCGCATGCACAAAGTTATGCCTAAATTTTTGTAGTATGAGAGCACAGATAAAGATAGGATGTGAGAAAGGAAGTACCACTATCCTCATATTGTAGATGAGGAACTGAAGCACGGGGAAAATGACATTCTGATCCTCCACAGAGCATATATGCCCTTAACTGTTAAGCATACAAGTAATATCTGTCAGGTTCACTGTGCCTGCTGGGCTGGAGCGTGAGGTCTGGATTCCAGCAACAATCTCCTCCGCGGGCTCTGAGAAAGTGACTTAAGTTCTCCTGAGACGTTAAATTCAAGCGCTTAAAAGGCACGGGATGTTGAGATAAAGGAGGATGCTCCGACGGCTTTAACCGGAGCTCCCGGGCGTTACAGGTGGACGCCCGCGTCCGACGGCGTGTGACACCCACCGCACGGCTCTCTCCGGGCTCTGCCTCGGGGTCCCGGCTCTGCAGGAGCCCCCGGTGAAACCACCTCGCCAGGTAAAACCTCTCGGCGGGGTTGGGGGCGGGCTGGGGGGGAGGGACCGGGCGCGGAGCCGCCGCCCGCGGGGCAGCGCCGGCACATGGAGCGGAGCCGCCGCGGGGACCGTGGGGCGGGGAGGTGGGACAGCGCCGGGACCAGCAGGCAGGTCCTCCCGTCCCACCGCATCCCGACCCGTCGCATCCCACCCCGTCCCATCCCACCGCATCCCGACCCGTCTCATCCCACCGCATCCCATGCCAACCCATCTCGCTCTTCCCCTCCTCCCTGTCCCACCTGCATTCCTATATATATACACACACACATATTTAACTACTCATTCGCACCCCATCCCACGCTAACCCAGCTCTCTCTTCCCCCCCTCCCCGTCCCACCCGCATTCTTCCTATATATCTACATATATATATAGTTAAATTTGAAAACACTGAGCCGCCGGTCTTTTGTGTTTATTTATTCCTGGGGGCTGGGGGATGTTATCCAGGCGTTTCGCAGCTCTTCCTTAAAATTTCAGGGATGAGTACCCATCAGGAGCTGGCCGAGGAGGGGTGTTCATGGATTCGAAGGGGAGGGAGGCGGCGGGGGGGGCAGCAGCGTCGCCCCCAAGCAGGAGCGGGTGCGGAGCGCTCTGTTCTCTCCTCCTCGAGCCAGATACCTCGGTCCGTTCAAAGCCCAAGTTCGAATTACTCGCGGCTGCAGTTTCTAGAGGGGAGGCAGGTACGGAGGTTGCAAAAGCCACTAGGAACTTGTGAAATTAGCGAGCCCTGCGCGCCCGGGGGGAGCGGCGTTGGAGGAGAAGTTGCTGACTTCCGAATAGCGGTGTCGCCAGAAGTTTTTCCTCCTTGCGATACAGCCTGTCACAGCTGGAGGTTTTCTTTCCCCCTGCCTCCTAAAGCTACCCTCTCCGCGAAGGGACGGTTTCGCTCTGTAGTCATTACTGGAGAAGATGTGTGTAGTTAGAAACTGTGCGTGTGGAGAAGCAACTTCCCAGTGCAGCACTCGATTCTAAGGAAACTTTTAATTTTGTGCTTCAAGAAACCTGATTACTTCTTGGATTACTTTTCCACCTTGGTCTAGAAGGTACGGTAATACTGCCAGACATTGTGCAAAGCATTCTGCTTCCAAAATTGTTAGAAGTTAATAATACTGTGTCAGAAAAACAATGTAGTTTATGATTGCAATTTATCTCAAAACGCGGATGTTTCGTGAAATGCAAGAATTTTTAGATCAGTATGGCTACTGCCTTATACTATGTAAATTATTATAGAGGAATATAATGTTGTTTCTTTTCTCTTTTACTCTTTCTTTTTTTTTTTTTTTTCCTTGCACTGAGTCTGCTTACACATGTAAGTGCGAGCAGTGTTTTAAAAAGGACTTTGTGGGGGAACCAGAAGTTAGAATGAGAGTTTCCTGACTAGGTATTTTTCTTTTGAATAGCCAGGTCACATCCATATGCATTTATTGCCCAGCCGTCCAAAAAAAATACTCAAATGAAATAAACTAGGTATCTAATCCTGATTGTATTTCATGCATTCACCCTAATAACCCATTTGCTAGGCTTTAATAGTCTAGTTTTAAAACGGGAGCTGTAATGCATTGTAAGGGCCAAATCCTTTAAAAGACGCACCCTGTTAGCTTCAGTTGACTGCTCACATCAATTGTAACTCACATGCATATGGAGCACCATGTTGTATGACTCTGTATTAAACATTATAAATGATCATTGAAATGTAAAGGAAAAACATATTCACCTATTGCATTTAGAAATAAGTACTAAAATTCCTTCCAAGTATTTGGAGAGACTTTTATCTGAATCGACTGAGCAGGGGCATGTTCCAAGTACCTTGCGGCACTGCTCTCTTGCCTTCCTGGTGTATCACATAGGTTATGGTGTTCAGAATCTTAATGAAGTAGAAAAATTAAGGATGAGAGGGCTTTCTTATATGAAAATGTAGTTACTTATGAATTTTTGAAATGAATTGATTTTTTTTTCCCTTAAGTAACTTTGTTCATTCTTCTTTCTCTTCTCCAATGAGGGAAATTAAATAGCAAGTCAAAAAAGTGAGAATGGATTTGATCATGTTTACTGTGAAAACACTCAGTATTCTTCTTCATGGGTTAATCTAACAGTAGCATATGGTAGTTCATACTATGTCCCTTTTCCAAAAGGTGTCATCACTTGCATGCAGAAATTTCCTTTTAATATTGACATTCTCTGCTTTGATTTTAATTCATAGATTTTTTTAAAAACTGAATTAAAAAAAAAAGGATATATTGCTCAGAATCCCATATGCCCCCAACCCTTCAAGATGCCTCAATGCTTAGCAAAGCTCTACAAAGTTTTAGTTTGATGCCTTTGTGCCTCATTGCTTTTTGCCTTTGAAACTGATGCATGTGGACATGAGAAACTAAGTGGAGATCAAATGCAAGACCAAGAACTCTTAAAATGATAGCTGTCCTTAGCAGAATTGCATGGGGGAAGTGTCCAAAATTCTGCAGAGCTCTGCACTTTCCCTAGTTCATATTTCTAAGCTCAGACTCACTTCCAGCCCTAAAGATTTTCCCACAAATATTAATATTCATGACTGTCCCAGTGCTCTTTTTCTTTTTTTTTTTTTTTCATTTGAGTAAAGGCACCTAAAATTAAAACTTGAACTGCAAATTTATAAAAAAATATAAATAGAAATTATGTCCCTAATGATAAGGTAAATATAATGTAAAAAGCCAAGGCGAAGGCAGAGGTTTTTCCACTGAGCAAGAAGACTGCCCAGAATTAAGTCAATGGAAGTCCGATTCTGGACATCCTCAGGAGTCAAGGTTTCAAACCTAATGCACTGATACCTGCAAGAGTCCTCTGCCTCCTGGGTACACCTTCCAGAAGTGACAGAAATGCAGAGGCATAGTGTGGAATTGTACTGACTCCTAATTCAATCAGGAAGGACTGGTGGACCCCAGTAATTAGAAAGAGATCACTAACCTCAGTGGACCAATTTAATGATGGGAAGACAGGGCAGAGGACTCTTATTTCTTTGCTCTTCATGCTCCCAGTAACTGTAGAAGATTAGACGCTGATCCTGTGTGCATCATTTATCCCAGCTGAGTGTTTCCCAGGGTGGCTACCTAACTCCAAGTGTGCAAAGCGAGTTGGTATATTTTTAGTAGGTCCCATATGCAGGACCTGCAGTAGAGAGAGAAGCTTCTTATCCACCTGTGACTTTGCACCTCGGCTCCTGGCTACCAGAGTTCACTCCAGCAATGGTCTAGTTGCCTCTTTCTTTATATAAGCATGAATGACACCTCTGTCATTTGTGTTACACGTAGTGTGCAATTAAAAAAAAATTGCAATAGTCTCCATTTTGACAATACTGTAGCGGTTTTCCTTTCCCTTGTGGACCTTAATATCGAAAACCTGGTCTGTTTACCACTTCGACTGCATAGCAATGCAGAAATGTAAGTGGAGAATCAATCCAGAGTTTTACGACAATACAAAACTTATTTCTCATCATTAAAATTGGATAACTCCTAAATGAAGCCAAAAATATTTCCAGGCATATTTTATTTGAGCTTAGGTACTTCTTAGACTAATGTCACAATCATGTAGAAAACAAGGAAATGAGTCCAGTCTGTATTTGTGCAACACAACAGAAGCCTATAATGAATTGTATGGTGTTCTGGCAGATCATATTTGGTAATGCTTTCTTAAAAAGTCCAGGAGATATCAAAAGTAATCGATCACAGCCTAATTGTGTGGCTCTCTGTCAGGAAAAACATCCACTGAAGACTTGTGGGTCTTTTTTTTCTCGTGTTTTATGTGCAAGAAGAGCTGGGTCCATAGTGAATTTTATTGTTTTTCAGTCAAGATTCACATATGTATTTGATTACATTTTAACCAGTCATTACTTTCCACTGTTATTAAAACCGATTGAATTAGACCAAAGAAAACATAGTAAGGCAGTAAAATGTAATGTAGCAATAATGGGTTCTTTGGAAAATGTTGTCATCCTTATGAGCGAAGGGCAGGATGCACTGCTGGCACGCTAATGGGCTCCCCTGGAACTCCCCTCCTAAGCAACAAACTCTACTTTCCTAGGAAGTATAAAATCATACATAAAGAAAGGTTTGGGAACAATTTTTCTTCTCAGAACACTTCCCCAAAAGAAAGGGGAGGAGGCTGTGCTGCTGGAGAAACACTGTTGGGATAAATGCAGTGGTCAGGTACCTTCAGAAGATACCAGGAATACATTATGTCAGTTGAGTAGAAAATAATGGCTCTTATCAGTTTTTCTGGGACTATGATTCTTTGGGAGGCACTTTTTAAATGCTTGCAATGCAATGCAAGAGTCAAAAGAGACAGGGAAAAAACTATTCTTTACTGTTTTTTTGTTTTGTTTTGGGTTTTTTATGTAATCCCAAAAATTATTCTCTCCTCTCTGGAGGGGAACAGCATCTGAGGTAAGACAGACAGACTCAGTCTTATCAACTTTATGGCAATTTTTAAACAGGAGGCTAATTTAAATACCTTCCACTCATCTGAAGTAGCTTCAAGAGCTTTGTCTTCCTAGTGGCTCTCCAGCAAAATGGGCTGAGTTCAGCTGGGAAACTCCCTACTTCCGAGGTCAGCTGTGATCTGTTGTTCCTTCATCTGTAATCTATACATAAACCTAACTACAACTGGGAGTCAACAAGAGTATTGTTTACTACCTAAATTTAAACAGAATTATGTTAGCCCCCCGGGGGTGTATTGTGGTGCATCTTTATTAAAAGCGTACCAACTTCTGCCTCACCATTCTCCTTTAAGACACACCTTCCTCCACTCTTTAAGCTGGTGAATGACAGGATGTTTCGGGTTTTTTTGCACTGAGCAGGTCACTACAATCACAGTTGTGGTGGCTGCAAAGGTAGGTCCTAGTTCGGAAAAGATATGCGCATGTTAGTACCTTTATTTGTACCATCGCAAATTCGTGGTGATAGGGCAGTGCAGGTTTGGGATCTGCGTGGCATGGCATGCTCATGCTTCTTGTCTAAGTGCTTCAAAAGGCCATTCAGACTGCAGTTTCTGAAGAGCAGTCACACTGAAATTGTCCTTTTTTTTCTTTTTTTTTTTTAAGCAATAGGAACTGTCCACATCTTTAGCTTATTTTGAAGTGTACTTCATGTGAAAAAGTTACATTTCTTCTTCTGATCCCAGTTGTTCTAGTTCTCTCAGTAAAAAAGAAACTTGCTCTGTAAGATAGATCTGATTCCCTGCTGCATTGCTTCTATTTTTCCTCTTGTGTCAACTCAACGAGAACAGTGGAGCAGTTGCAATATAAAGATGGAATTGTCTATAGTGGACTGGCTCCAAAATACTTGCAAAAGCAAAGCAAGTTAACCGAAACATGAAGTGTGGAGAAACTTGCTAATTCATTTCAATTATAGCAAATTTAAGAGTTATTTTTAGGATTATTTAGGGGGAAAAAAATCACACAGAACTCTAATATGCTTATTCAGGCTGATAATGTCCTTTAATAATCTGTAACAGCTTGAACGAACAGTTTGAAGGGAAATTAGGAAGCAATTCTGTGATCATGAAGCAGAGTTACTGAAACCTCCTATAATTTGGACAAACTGATGACTCATATATTGTTGGGGATACTTAGCAATAACAATTCTGGACATAAAGAGATCCTTTTATGTTTTCTCAATTGCATATTTAGATATGCTGTGTTAAGGACATCCTACACGTTTAAAATCATGTTTATATATGGATACCAGAAGTATAGTTTTGCATTTGCTTCTTTCCTTCTCTTGAGTATGAGTCCTGGAAGAATATTCAAGAATTAAATTTGGCCACTTAAGAATGTGAAGTGTTCTTAGATTAAGTGTCTTAATTTACACACCTCATAGGTTTTTTAGTCAGTTTATTTATATGATGGAAATGTGTGCATTTTCTTTGTCATGGTGAATTTATTCCACTTTTCTGCTTGATTTTTAGTGAATAAAGGTGACAGAGTTTAATGAGTTCATAAAACGTGGCCTTAATTAGGAAAATTGCCTTCATATTTTTCTCATATTGTGGAAACAATTTATAATGACTGGTTGTAATTCAAAAACTTGAAGGAAGAACCTTTTTTGTATTTACAAATTCAGTAATTCAATGGAAGAACAGAATTTTTAATTACCTCTTTTAACAATTAATTGTTCCATGAACATGGCTCAAACACAGTAGAAAACTAAGAAGAGAGCATACAGAAAACACGTATGTGCAAGCAAGATGGAGTATTTATCATTTGTCAGTGCTTAGAAAAAGAATTCCCAAAGAACTGATAACTATGTAGGATCTTTGAGATAACTTTTTCTATGCCCTCACAATTCATTTCATATGTGCCAGGCATGTAAAAGTTTCACATCAGTACTCTTAGCAGAGTTCTTTTCTTAATCTCGTGTGTTGAATTACAGTGCTTCCTTCATTTTGCAGACAGGAGCTCTCCATTGAAATTTGACTGTACGCTCATAATTGTATTGTCAATTTGTGTAGTTAACCAGAATTTACACAAGACAAGGATGGAGAAGTGACTGAATAAAATAAACATCTCCTTAGACTTTTTAGAAAATGCTCAATATGGAATTAGTGTAAAAGGAGAGAAATTGATCCATTTAATTTTAGTAGGTTTTTTCTGGTTTAACACAGTCTTTTAAAAGACCTGGAGGGTTTTTTTAGACAGAACTGTAAGGACACTAATGTGCTTAATATGACTCTCAGGTTTTACTTTTCAGAAAGGACCACCCCTCATCCTTGTAGTTATTATTTACATTGAGCTGTGTGATGAGGCGGAAATTAAAAATAGAATTAAGATGGTTCTAAAGTAGAGTCATTCACAGAGATTGTGAAGTCTAGCATATTAAATTACAATAATAAAGCTAATTATCAGCTGCCTTGCTGAGATATTGGGTGCTTTTAATTAAAACTAGTTTGTGGGATCCTAGCAATTTTCTTCAAGTATTTTCACTGGTTGTGTAATACATACTACCCATGTTTAACAGCCTTCCTGCTGTGTTCAGTTGCATGTAACATGTTCATACATGAAGTTAAAAGTCTATTAAAAATATTAGGTCTTTTGTTTAAAGGAAACTAAATTTTAAAAACTTTTACAAGGATGTCTTTATTCATCTCCTCTCTGTTGTTGGTTCAAACTCATCGACTTCAGTGGATGCAAGAGGCTTGGTTCTGCTAGGTCAAGACCCTCTGGTGCACTAATAAATGCAGTTGTATTATAATTCTGCAGGTAGATGCATCTCCCAACTTAAATCCATAAAGATTCATGACATATACATGATGATACGTATCTCTCCTAATCTGTTGTTAATGTGCAAATTCTTCTGTCAGGTATGTTAAAGTCTATAGGAGTTCAACTGTACTGTGTTTTTCAGGCTGCAGCCTGGTTTGCCTTTCTTTCTTTATTTATTTATTAAACCTCTCTTTATATGTCATTGATGGTGGAATCTAGGACCCATTTTCAGAGCTTTGCTTCAATTCAGGTTGTAAATTGGGTTGGGGTTTTACCTTTCTGGATGTTGGTTTGGATTTTTAGTTTGCTAAGGCTGTGGCCTATGTGATGAGGAGCCAAAATGACATGTCAAAGACCAAAAAGATGAGACGTGCTCACACACAAGCACCCTGTTAGGGCCAGAGGCTCCAATGACCTGGGTGAGCGGTCTCCTTTCCTGCCGTGCGGCTGCTTGCACAAGTGGGGATTGCGAAATCGGCCCTTTCCCTGAGGTGGCTGTAGAAGCAAGGCTGTGTGTGTTTGTTTTATCGCAGTTTGCCCAGCGCCGCTGCTGCTGAAGAACACGTGTTCCCCTCTCTTTTTATATTTGCAAAAGCACCTGCAGAACACCAGGTCCCTTGAGGAAGGTTCCTTCTCCCCCTCACCCAAACTTCACAAATGCTTGTACTTTCTGCTCTAAGGCTTCGTGAAAATGTCTACCTGCCCTCTTGGGGTGCAATCAACACTGACGTGCTCCTTCAGGGACCTTTCTGTCTGCTCAGCAAGGCTACACCTACAGATAATCAGGAAACGTGGTGCTGGATGTGCTGTGCAATTGTGGACTCCTTGCAGCACCAGAAGTAGAACTGCCTGTGGATAGGAGGAGACCTCTGCATGTAGGTGTGTTGGTCTAAGTCCAAAGTGGCTCCACACACCTCAACATTTGTGATTTCATTTCTGCACCATAACTGAGGTCTCACTGTGCTGAGCTGAAGCATGTGTTGTCCCAGAGTAGTCAGTGTATACACAGCTTGGGAAACAATGGAGAAAATAAAACAGCTAGTCTTTGGCATTTTATTAGGCCGTCCATTGAATTATATCAATGGTCCTATCTTGCTGTCTTTTAATATCCTAAAAGAGTAGCGTCTGTAGAAGGACTGACATGCTTATAAGTTTGTTTAAACTGGTAGAACACTGTATAAATGCTAAGGATTCCATTTCTTGACAAGGAGGTTTACTTTTGAATTTGCATTGTAAAACAGGAGATAAAATAATAAACCAAGACTTGCAAAGGATTAATTTGCTGTATTCTGAAAGATTAGAAAATTTTGACCTTGCAATGACTTCTTCCTACTTACACACAGAATCCTAAAAGATCCCAAATCTACTTCTGGTTGTAATTGACATCAGGTCTAAATGCAGCAGTTCCTCGGTGATTCATGGGGTGTATTTTGGCATATTCTTAAGACGTAGCACAAATTATATTGTAGAGAGAGTTGCAAGGAGGGAAATCAGTTACATGTAAATTTTGTTTGGACTCAGGACCTGGACAAATACCGAGTAATTTAAATCCAGAATTTTGCATGAGCGTGGTCAGTTAGGTGCTTCCTAATTTAAAATAAAATCAATGTAACCTTTCAGGGGGGTTGTGTGTTGATTACTAGTCAGCTTAAAATAGCAATATTTGATTCTTTCTCCAAAGCATTGTAGTAGCTTCATCTGTGAATCTGGTACATGGAGTCTGAAGAGGAAACTGTGCGGGCTAGAGTCCTGTATCTGAAAAGAATTGAAGAAATAGTTGTGTATACTTTGAAGGGAGCTTTCAATAAGGGGCCAAACTGTGAAATTATTTGGATTCCTAAATACCAGATTACAGATACAAGAATTATTTCTTATCACCTAGGTGATCCCTTTGCTGCTGTAAATGAGAGCTACATGCATTTAGCATTCAAGCAAGATTGCTTCGGTCAGCTGCCCACCTAGCTTTTGATTTCTAAATTAGCCACTAACCTTAATATATGCAGCTGCATTGAAGACAGTGAAGTCATGTGCACTACTAATACTAGTGATAAACTCAATACTGTAGATACAACTTACAATGAAAAATTACAAACCAATTCTTTTACTTTGCAGAACAGACAGTTATTTAGGGTTTCATGTCATAAAAAATCAAAACCAGTGTTCTTTTAGATTAATCTTTGTAAAGATATATTATTTATAATTAGTATAGAGTAAATACTTCAGTGCAAATTATTAAATCTGTACATAAGGGTTTTTGCTTTCCAGGAAGTTAGAGGCAATGGTTTTTTCTGATTCTAGAGCACACAATGAAAGAAAGGAAAAATATGGCATAGTTCTCCATTGATAGATTCACCATACCAAAGGTAAAGAGGTTAAGTCTACTCGTAGCACTTAAAATTTAGCCCAAGAAAAGTTATGCCCAAGTCAGTGTGTGAAAAACCTTTTAACAGTCACAGAGGCAAAACCAGCACACTGCTCTCATTGCGAGATTTGGGCTGGGCTAGAGAGTGTCTTGTCATGTATTCTTTGCTAATACAGAGGCTGAACTGAACTTTGATGGAATTTCATTAGTATTTACCAGGTAACACAGGATACTATAGTGTTCGTGTACCCTTTTCCCTTGAGAGGAATTCAAAATGCCCGTTAGGATTTTTTAAAGGTTTTTTTGGTTTGGTCTAGTTTTTGGTTGGTTTTTTTTTGCTTTTATTAATTTGTTTAGTGTGTTTCTGGATCTTAAACTACTTTTATGAACCATGCTTAACTGTTCTATGGAGTCCTTAGGGGAAAAATTTTCCCTCATCACTTTTGATCCAGCTTAATTTTCTCACCGTGTTTCATCCCTGGGAAATAGATCAGCTTTGCCAATTGTCCTGGAATCACCTAATTCAAAGATATACCCTGAAGTTACCCCTTTGAAGACTGAGGGCACCTGTTTCAGGTCAGGAAATGATCCAGCCTCACAGGAAGCATGCCTAGGAGTATTCCACTAAAAATAAATATAAGCCAAAATATACACAATTTATCTCCATTTTAAAAAAAAACAAAACAATTTGTACTCCAGTTTACCTCTCCATTTAAGGACTGGGAAGTGTTTTCACATTGAATACTGCCTGATGGCAGCCAGAGGCAGGAAGGAGTATAGCTGAAAAATGTTCTCCAGTTGCAGAACTGATAAATGTAAGCTTGTCATATCAAAGGCAGGTAAATTTGGGAATATGAAAATAGGTTAAATTTTCTCCTTTGCCACATCCTCCCCTTATTACTCTCAGTACTGCTGAAACCCTAGCAAGAGGGAAAAGGCAGGTGAACTTGGAATAAAACGTCCTTTGTAAGTGTGGCTCCCATCTGGTGGGCATTTTCTTGGGATTTTCTTTGATTTGTGTTCACTGTACTCTATGGAAAAATGTGCAGTAATCAACTGAACAATAGTAGCAAGTTGACACGTGGTAACAAATGCATGGAAGTTTCTTTTTTTTTCCTTCCTTTGTGTTCAGTCAGAGAAATAAGGTACTGTACTGAGCACTTGTACCATACCACCTGCCAAAATTTTTCACAGAAAGGGTCATTGGGCACTGTCAGAGGCTGCCCAAGGAGGTGATTGAGTCACCATCCCTGGAGGCGTTTAAAAGATGGGTAGATGAGTTGCTCAGGGACATGGTTTAGTGGCAGATAGGGAATGTCGGACCCGATGATCCAAGAGGCCTTTTCAAACCTGGTGATTCTATGATTCTATGATAAATACACCACATTTCCAGTAACTGGGCAGGCAACGGTTATAGGATTTTCTCCCCTGCAAGAGAAGATCCATTTCCCACTGATTACTTCATTAAAAATGGACCTACTGAAAGCTCTTCAGTCCCTTAGGAATTGTTGCACATTGTTGAGTGGTAGGTGGCTTTTTGAAGTTTGCATGGCTGCAGTTAAATTCTTGCATGGAATTAAAGTTTGAGAGCAAAATGAAGCAAGACAGAGTGTTATTGGATATCAAACAGTACTGCGGTAAACGTACAACAGGTAGAATGCTCTGCAAGAATACCAAACTTTTTTTGCAAACTGCATAGACCAAAAGCTGTTTCCCAGCCTGTCTCTCTGTAGTCCTGCAGCCTACACCCTCCCTTTTTGCAGGTTTAGCACAGACCTGCTGAGGGAAGCCAGCTTTTGCAAGGCGGGGGGTGGTGGTGGTATTTGGATCTCAGATGCACCGATGAGATTCAAAAGCAAGTGAGAAGACCATAAAACTTATGAAATGAATAAATATAACCATGACCGTTACACTTTCCCACTGCCTCTTGTAGGATAACTGGTTGAAGGGTGTTTTTTTTGGAGGGGAAAAATGTGGAAGTTGGTCTAAAAATGTTACAATAAAGTTTGAACCTTTTCTGTAGGAACTCAAGCTACATCTTCCTCTGCTTCCAACCCTCAAAAAAAAAAAAAAAGCATAATCTCTAATTCCAGAAAACAGGATTGGTAGGGCAGGTATCTCAGTTATAAGGAACAGCGAAGAGCCAGCTCCTCTGCTTGGGGGGATATGAAATAAGCCACACTAGCTAAAGATGTGACCTAGCATACCACTGCTCAACGAAGAGCTTGTAAGCTTTTTGTCCCTTCCCCACCTGAGGCCACCTCAGCTGCCCACATCATACTTCAAGGTAGGGACCAGGTTGTGCTGGGACTACCAGCTCCAGCAGCACATCTATTATCCACACAGCCACCAGCTGTCCGCAGCCAGCGCTCGAGCCATGGGGCCTGCCTCGTCCCCTTCCGATGAAAACCTGAATTTTGTTTCTACCCCACTAACCCTCCACACGCTTCTCCCTGATGCTTGTGGTCACTGGTTGCTGGCTCCTCAGAAGATGGTGTGTCGCAAGTGGAGGGCAAAACCTTCCCGGTATCGCTTGCCACGCTGTGGAGCCGGCCATCTGTCAGCAAAACAGGAAGGCACGGGTTCCCTTTCCCTCCTGGGTTCGTTTCGCTATTTTTGGGAGCTGTACATCTCCCCTGTGCCGCACCGGGCTGGTGCGGTCTGGAGGAAGGGCTCCCCGGCGACCAAGGGGCCAAAGCCTGATGCTGCTGTTCTGCCCATCTGCTGCGGCTGGAGGTGTATTCATTATTAATGGAGGTAGTGGCGGTTGCTGCTCAGATATGCAGCCCTGCCTGGGTAAATGAGACATTCTTCAGCAAATTGCTTCGTTTTCTGATTGCTGATTGTACGCGTGTCACCAAGCTGACTCAAGGTTCATCGATGCATGCTCAGTAAATTAGAAAGAACATAACTATGGATCAACCAAGAGAATGAATTCTGTGCCTACAATGACCCAGGGCCATTTAATTTTCTGCTTAATTTTGTTGCAGTCAGTTTGCATTTTGGGTTATTATGCAGTAGGAAATTAACAATAAATAACAAATTTGGTCCTCCTGTGCTTGTAATGATATTTTTATAAATCTTTGTAATGCTTTTTTTAAAAGGATCAAGGTCTGTGCCAGTCTGATACTCCAGCAAGTATGCAGGGAGAAAATAAAGAGAAAAATACATTATTCTTCCCAGATAATCTTATAGTTAAATAGCAAAGGTGTTTTTTTTCTTTCTCCTTCTTTCTCCTTCTTTCTCCTTCTTTCTCCTTCTTTCTCCTTCTGTGTGTGTGTGTGGTTGGATTTTTTCTTTTTTTTTCTCTGTGTGTGTATGTGTGTGTTATTTTGCATTAACTTAAGGCTCTTCCTCTCCTTTCAGATAACTTGAGGAAAATGGAAACAGATGAGGCTCAAGATATGTCCCATGTTTCAGGTGAGGTCCTTAATAAATACTTCTACAAAGAAAATCTTAAATTCCTGCTCACCTTTCTAGCACAGTACAGTGTTTCTCTTGTTGTCAATAAAATTGCTTTGGGTCTTTTTTTTAAAACCAGTGGGAATTGAGATATAATTAATGATATCTCTTGATATCAAGCCCAACGGTGCATAGATTTTCTAAAAGGAACCGGGTAGATAAAGAAGTCAAGGGAATATAGAAGCATAGTTGTCATTTTGCACTAATCCTGTGGTAGCGTGTTCATGAAGCACAGTCAGATGCACATTCACACTTTTTCTTTTGGGAGTGAAATTCTGATTGTTACGAAATAAATATAGACCAAACAAAGTTCACCAGGCAGGAGGGGACAAATACTAATTAAAAGTGGATAAATACTATTTACCACGTAGGATTATTTAACCTTTTCCAGAGCATTCTGTTTTACTTACAAACATTTTTCTTAAAAAAAAAGAAAACAAGACTGATTGACATGCACCCCTACACTTGTAACTGGTTTGGTCAAAGATGATAGTGTTTCAAAAAAATTCTAAACAGCAGAGGAGTTAGGATTCTAAAATTTGCCCTATAGTGGCATGGATAGGATTTTTCAGTATTACTCTCTATCGATATTCCTGGGGGGGGTATATTAACCACCTTAGAAATTATTTTCTTAAAAAAATTGTCTTAGCCAGATAATATTTATCCATACTGTTGTGCCTTCACAGTTGAAAAAGGATGTTAGCCTCTTTTTTAGTTTCCCTTATATGCTGGCAACTGCAACGGTTAATGGCTTTCAGTTTTCACTTTTAGTGTTCAGCCTGGAGCGCTGGCAGCTCCATCACTGAGGCAGCTCCCTGCAGATACCTGGGCATGGGGCTCTTTCTCTCGAGCACGTCTGGCTCAGGACCAGAAGGCCAACTATTAAGAAATCATGAAAGTCTAGATAGTGTATGGGTGGCTAAGACACTGTTTTTCCCTGAAATATATGAACACAGTTTTCATTCTTTTGGATTTTTTTAATCCCTCCTTTCTAAAAATGTTAAGAAGTTTTCTCAACAATTGGAACCCAGAATTTTTACTGTCATCTGAAAACTGAAATTCAAAGACACATTCTGTCTGAAAGAATACTAATATAATAATCCTCCAAGCCAAGAGAAGATTTTTCAGTTACATTTAGTGTAGGGAAGTCATTCCTAGTCAGCCCTTCTAGGCATATTGTGCTCCCCTCATCAGGTAATGATTTTTAAATTGTAGCTGGACATACTTACATATCAGTGTTTTGTTGCATATTGAAACACTTTGTAAAGGAAATCAAACCTGTCCTGTACATGCTGTGCTTGGCCCATGTGTGATCCTAGCAGGAAAAGTTGTTGAATTTTAATCCATTAGGCAGACGAAGCACTATGGATCTACTCAGAGCAGTGAGAGGCACTGATATTCGAGCCCAGATCCTCTGCCTGCTTCAGAAAACCTTTCCTGCTTGTGTGAACTCCTGGGGACAGGAGTGCTGACCTCCTCTTCCTCTGCAGCAGCAGAGGCTCCCCTGGGTACCCCCACCTAACCTTTGTGGTATTCTTTACAAGGACATCAATTTGAGCTCCATACCGGCCACCTCTTTAGGAGGGCATTGGGTTTTTTTCCTCTTGATATGGGGAGGAGCAGTGTGGGAGACACTGCCTTTAGTCAAGGTGTGGATTAGGTCACACACTTTGCCTTCCTTACAGTCTACCTCTCCCCTAGAGAGCGAAGATTTGCAAACAACTTTGCCACTTTGAATGTTTGTGCATATGTAAGTATACATAGTATATGTATATTTGTGTATACAATTTGCAGTTCTCAAAGGTTTTCAGGATTGGAACTACTGTTCTACTTCACTGTGCCCTTTAGCTTTTCTAGCTGACGAGAACAGTACTCTTCTGTGATGAGAAAGGGTTCTCTTAAAAAAAAATATATCACTGTAAGAGGAATTTTACTTCTGACAAGAGGCAGATCCACAGAAACAGATTATAGAAAATAAAAATCTCCTCTGAACTCTTTCTGACATTCCTGTCACTGACTATCTGGCACCTTCTGTGAGCAGAGGCTGTAAGTTGTATCGGGTTGTTAGCTGGATTTGTGAACAATTGGCCAAAGAAAGGACTTGCTGATTTATTTTCATTTATTATCTGAGTTGTGCATGAACTCAGCCTTCTGGGAAAAGGAATTTGTCAGAGGAAGTTCCATGAAACCAATAATTCTTCCTAAACTCTTGCTAGACCTCAAAAGTAGAGGATCTGAAGGTACAGGTATGTTACCTATTTTTTTCTCATAGGCTGACAAATCCAGAATGGAGTTTTTGTCTTCTCCTTCTGGGTTTCTGTGTGCTTCTAGGATGCTTCCTTGCATGGTGGGGAACAATCTAGACAATTATATGGTTTCAGGAGTGTGAGATTGTATTGTCAGGTGAAGAACAGTTATATTTATTTCTCCTGCTCTGGAAGTAATGCTCATCAGGTGTAGCTTATTCTCTGAGCATATGGAATCTGGTGACTTGGTTCACTGGCAAACTTGGTTGTGTTTAAAACAATATAATTAAAACATAAAATTAGTTTTTGGGGGTGTTCTTCAGTTTTCATTGTTTTATTATCTTATCCATAAATGAATCAAGTCTCTAGAAACAATGTTCTGAGCTCAAAAGCAGTGCTTTGCAGCTTAATGTGCTTTATGCAGCTGCAATGACTCAGGTGTGGCATGAGCGAGCCAGGCCAAGAAAGTACAGAACTAGTGTGAGCAAGCCAAACCCTTTGCACACACAGCCTTTCCCACTTCTGGGAATCCAGGCATGTCTGGTTCCTAGAGAAACTGAAATACTGTGCGACCAGCTCAGAGTTCACACTTTTTATTTTTCTCCTGAAAACAACGTTTCATGAGGCAAGCAGTTGCAGTTCTGAAATGAGGAGAGAGCTGACATACATTTAACCAAACAGTATCCGGCACCCATACACGACAGTCAGAAAACACAGATAATATCTCACTTAACATGCAGTATTTTTCCTGCCTTTTTTTTTTTTTTTTTTTTTCTCAGTTCTAGGCCTAACAGTTAAGGAAGGTAAAAAAAAACAGTACAAATGTTTCCATATCTAGCATAAAAAGATCCCCCTAGTACCGACCAGGCTGTGACGTGCTTTGCAAATGCAGGAAGAAGAGTTTGCATTTGAAGTTCTTGCTAGGTCCTGGGAAGGTGGAAACGATCATATCTTGGTATCTCACACCTGAAAGTCTGGCTCCTGTCCCAGAACAACTGCCTTTTAATCACAGGAGGTCTGAAGTTCCACTAGTGAAAAAGGGATGCGAATTGTGTTGTAGCTCTCATCCAGAAAAATGTTGATGTTGCTCTTCTTGCATAACTTCTCTAGTAATTCTAGTATTTCCATAGTTATTAAATACACCCAGCATTAATTTCTGAAAAGATAAGAGAATGAGATTTCTTCAAGAAATCCTGCCCTGTCTTTCTTTCTGACAGTTGCAGCTCCAGCACCACCTTCATGGCATGAACTGAATAGCTCTCAGAACTGAATGGAGATGAAAGGACTTCGGTAGGAATAAAGGATGCATAAAACCTTACTGGGCTGGGCACTTTCTACCTTTTCTCATGTCTTTAGCTATATTCCTAGGACAGAAAGGAGGAAACTCCAGAAGAGAGAAGTTGAGGGTCGTGACACACATTGTTGATAGATTAGGCACTTCTCTGACAATTTTCATACAGAAATGACAGTATTTGGCACCATGAATCAGTGGCTGATCCGGAAACAGAACTTCAGCCCTACAGCTCTTTTTCACTTGATATGCCAAGTGATTCTATAAACTTAAAAAAAAAAAAACCAACTAAACAAACAACATTGCCCTGCCCCAAGTTTAGATTGTATTGTTTATGCTTCAGTTCTTACTTTTGAGCAAAAATGTAAAATAGGAATGGAATGGATCTATGGCACTTTGCTCTGGCATGTGACATTTTAATAATTTATTCCAATACTTGTCACTAAGTGGGATTTTTTTAGCTCCTTAGCTCCATCCCTTTGACCAGTTATTGTTCTGGACATACCTGTTAGCAATCAAATGAGAAATTGTTCCCTCCTTTTCCCCATTCTCTTTCCATTTCTAAATTCATTGGCAAAAGGATGTTAGTAAGATTGCAAATCTGTAAGATTACCATGCAGTAGTGAACTTATAATACAGTAACACTTTAGATGTAGTTAAGGCATGAAATACGAATATCATGCTCTTGAACTGAAGACAGAGAGCTCAACAAATATACCTATTTTAAATCCAGTACTGTTACCCTGCCTTTTTGCATGCATGGATTTCTTGATTGTGAGTAACAGGAAGAAATCAAAAGATATGAAATGAGTAACTAAAGCCAAGTTTACCAAGTTTTCTTAACTGCAGATTCCTGCAAAGAGGGAAGTGTACCAGATCTCTGGCTTCTGCCCCATCAAGTCCGTGAAGCTAGTCTGATTCATACCATCTGGGCAAACAGCTATTAATTTAACAATTAGAAGCCTGATATCGGTTTAGTGAACCAAACAATTCACCATAAACTGAAAAGTACTGATCTCATAACAAGTTTCTATTCCAAAAGACTGCTTTGACTTACCTTCAAAGCATCCCACTTAGCCTGCTTATTATAGGATGCCTAATTACACACTAAGAAAGCTTTGATTTTGTTTGCAACTCATTACCTCATAGGTCTGATATTCTGTGTTTATATCAGTTCGTAGCTACAAAAATCTTCAGATTTTAAGGATAACTGTTCTTCTGAATCTAGACAAAGCCAAAACATCAACTTCATTGCTGTAACTGGAAGCACAATTTGAACCTTGGAAGATGCAAGTGGTTGTTGATAACTATTATGTTTTAACAAATTTCCTTAATATACATGTAGTGTCAAAGGAGCTGATTCTGAACAGACTGAATCTTGCTCTATAATTAAACTTCTGGGTTTTAGTGGGTTGCATTTGTTTGGGGGAAGGAGTGTTGAAAAAGCTGTAATGTTTCAGCTGTCTCTCCTCACCCTTCCATCCTATCTAGAAGAGATACCTCAGCTTGACAGGATGGGATTTGCTTTGGATCCTTGCTGGCAGTTCCTTAAGTTATTTACATCTCATAAAAATAGTGCAGAAACTTACAGGAATAACTAAATAAAGAGCTAAACACTGAATGGCAAAAACTATTTTCATGAACTTACTTCCAGCTTTTAATTTTCTCTGCTGTAATATCGGTAGTCCTTCTTTTCCATTTATGTAATTCCCCTTCACTCTTGCACTCACATTCAGTGGGTGTGGTCTGCCCATTTAAGAACATCCCACGGAAGCTGGAGATGGAAGTGACCTTATGAAATCATCTAGTCAGTCCCTCTGCCAGTTGTGTTCTTTTGTTACCCTCGAGTCCTCTGGATGCAGTTTTAAATGGTTCACCTGACACTGCTCCCACCACTCCTCTTCAGAGATTATTCCACAGTCTGATAGGCACATCATTAGAAAATGCAGTCACCCATTTGTTTTGTTCATTTAAACCTAGATATGTGCAAGCAACCCTAGCCAGCTAATTTGGAGGATGACTTAAACCTACCTGTCATTTCTGATCAGTGTAGATCAGAAAGAACAATGCTTTGCTCCATCCAGCAAGTTGGGAGAAAAACATTTTCTTCATTCAAGTCAAATCCATGACTGGAATCACCAGACTGTTGTCACTTAAGTGAGCTATATTTGTTTTAATTTTTCATTTTCTGAGAAGTGATTTCAAAATTAATTAATGCTTGTGAGTTAATGTGGGAATTCTCATTAGAAAAAAACCCACTAATTTGCTAGGCCTTTGTGCCATGAAATTACTGCCCGTGCTGGCAAGCTAATTGCCAGAGGATGTTTAATAGATTGCATCAGTGTAAACTGGTAACATCTCCATTTTGGACACAAAGGTCTTATGTGAACACTATGGAGTTCAAATTCTGCCCTGGGCCTATTCTATTCTTTGCTATTATTGCAAAGACCAGTCTTTTAGTAACAGTCAATGAAATTAATCACTTAGATAATCATTTTGGTTGTTGTTTCCAAGGCATGATTTTGTTACAGATGTGTGAATTCATTCTAAAAGAAGCTCTGTAAGATGGGGATAGTACTGCAGGCAGGACATGTGCCCTGTGACTGAGAGCTAAACCAAGAAACCATTTATAGAAGCACAATGTTCTGAGAGTCATTTTCCTTAGTATATTGCCTTCAGCACTAAAACTTAGTTCCATAATACTTAGAACACGCTAAAGCACGAGACTATTTTCTTCTGCAAAACCTTCTGTACACAAGATACTGAGGTTTGTTTCCTTTTTACAAATAGGAGACCATAAACATCTAGAATTCATGTTTTGACTGACCTCTAGTAATTGTATGTGTTTTAGGAAGTCCTGGGAGCTACACTTAACTACTGGTAGGCACAAGGACCAGCCAAAGCTTGATCTGTGGGTATTAGTGAACTTTTCAAAGGTGTAGTTGAATTTTTAGTAGGAGATAAAGTATCTCTTGGATGGTAGTTCCATTAGAGCCCCAGAATATTCGGGAGTTAGACTTCACTATGTAATTGAAGCAAATCCAGATGTGCTTTCAGAGCATTTCTGTAAGAAAGAAGAGTTTCTACAAAAAGTCTATGTTGACTAAACTGAGTCTTCAGAGCATAGCAGCTGTTTTCACACCTGTGTGTGTTACAAATATCCAAACAGGTAAGACTGATAACTGTGTATGCAGACTTCGGCAAATTTAGGGGAGATGTTGGTCATGCATTCTTTTCATAAATATAATTCACTGGTACTGAAAAAACAAGCTTTCTCTGCAGGACAGCAATTTTTGGTTATGAGAATATCATGCCTTTAATAGCATCTATGTTGTTTGTTAAGTTTGGGGTTTTTTGTTGTTCCTTTTATGTTATTATTTGAAAATGAGGCTACTCTCATGACTCACTTGTGCTACTTTCTTCACTACTAGGAAAGGAAAGTCCTCCAATTAGTGATGTTCCAGATGATGCAGATGAACCTATGCCTGTGCCAGAGGACCTTTCAACTAGTACTGGAGGACAACAGAGTGCTAAGAATGAGAGAGTCTTGGGTAAGATGACTAGTCTACTCTGATATAAAATATTAGTAATGCAAATAATGTTAAAAGACAATATAGCAAGCTGATATACAAGTGGGCCCTGTGCCTTTTCATCTTGTTCAGCACACAATTACTCAGATGCTTAGCAGGTTTTGTGCAACTTTTTCTTTGGGAAAAGCATTTTGAAGGACAGCAAGCCTTTTCATCCCCAGAGAAGTTATAAAGATCCTTTTATTTATCTTATTTCTAAATTATGACTGATTGCATAAAATTTTCCCCATGAAAGATATTTTTCATTCTGCATAGGAAATAGAATTAAATACGTGGTTCCAGGTCAAAATTGTCTGAACTCGTATTTGATAAAAATTCAGTAAACTCTCAGGTATCTTTATTATTATTTTTGTTATTCCTTTGAATGTAATCTGCTATTCAGATTTCTCCAGAAATGCCATATTAGAACACACATAATATTCATATATTTCAGATTCCAATACCTAACCTTCATTTACATTTGATTTTTTTTACCTGGGAGGAATTCAGAAATCACTTGAATTTTTAATTCCAGGTAAAAGGGCACAATTGATAAAGTCTGTTGGATTAAAATAAATTATTGCCCAAAAAGCACACTGACTCCCAGAGTGCTGTGATCAATGTCCTGCATGATAAAAATATTTCAGGAGAGGAAAGACTGTCAACATATGTTTGGCTTATCCACAAATAAGTGTTTCTCCTTATTGTTTCCTTCCTACTGCAAGAATAAGAGTCAGGGTGGAAGAATGTTTACAGAAAGATTGCAAGTGCCTTTGAATGGTTATTGTTTAAGGAAGTCCAAGAAAGGATGGTAGATGGAAAAGGAGGCACAGAAGGTGATACAGTAGGATGGTGTCTGTCAGTATTAGGAATAGACCTTATCCCCAAACTCCACCACTCGATCCACTCTTACCAAAAGTATGAGTGTTAAGTTCAAGTCCTACTTACATATTGACATACCTTATTAACAAATAGATTTTAAAAAATGCTTTTTAATAATCTGATAATTTACCTAGTGCTTAGTTTCTCAGTCCAAAGATCTTTGCACAAAATCTTGCCTTTAATGCTTGTGTATCAGTAAAATGAGTTAAATGTCCTTTCCCCACAGTAAATAAACTCTAGAAAATATTTAAGCCTTGATTTTAAAAAATAATTATAGTTAAAAAAATCCCCTATCCAAACCCAAACAAACAGGAATTTTGATTACACTGAATTTACTTTATCTTGCAAATACCATGCAGAACCAGCAAAGATGAAATTTATATTTGCTAGTGATGTAACACTATGCTCAGAATAGTTCAGTTATATACCAATATAAACACATATTAGAAGTTACTGTAAAAAAAGAAAGAAAAAATGTTATATTTAGTGTCCTAAATATGATAAGTTCCATGTGTTCAATAGTTTCACTTTGCACACTCAGCAACAGATTAGATTTCCCATGTCCCAACTTCAAAATTTTTTCAACAGTCACTTTCTCTATCCATAACTTTTTGGTTTTGAAAGGTCACTTCTTGTAGTGAGACATTTACTATTGTCTACAGAAACAATGAAAATTTGTAGTAATCTGTTTTATGGATGATGTTAACTGTAGGAACTCCAGCACTTGCAATGTATGTCTTTTTTTTTGTGTATGTGGCACTTCTACCTCTTCAACCTCTCCTTTTTCTAGCCCTTAACTACCTTCCTGAAAACAGCATATTGAAAAAAAAAATTCTTCTTTTTTTACAAGAAGAGTCTGAATATATGACACAAATATAACAGGAGCCATATGATTGCAATGCACATCATTGAAAGAAGATCTGTCAGAGAGAAAACAAAGCCTTAGGAGTGGTGTTTGGCCTATAGGATCCCACAGATGTATTAAGGATGAAAAGGACTGCCTTTCTATGTAGGCAGTGGCATGGCAATGGACACAGTGTTCAGTGCAACACTGTCATCTCTAACTCCCAGGATCTGTTTCCCACCTCTATTTATCACCAAAATTAGGTAGAAAAGAATGACCTGAAAAAGTAGTTTGAAGAACAATGGATAGGTGAGAGAGTATTGTAAATACTCATTGATATTATGAAAAGATTAAGTATTTACCTTATGTTACTAAGATTAGGTGAGAAATCTGTTGTCAACTTTAATCAACTTGTGAGGTAGAAATGTTCAAATGACTGTTTGCTTACTCAGATTTGTAGTAATACGTCGTGAAACCTTTACCTCCAGAGTCAATTTTTCATCAATTTAGCATTTTAAAGGTCAAGCAATAGGGGAAATAAGCTATTTTTTAGCTATGAAAGATAGGCTCTAGCTCCTCCACATGCTTTCAAATATATCCTTCCTTGCTTCTTCCAACCCTAGACTGAGACTTGAATGCAGTGCTGTAGACCTGATAGAACCATTTGAAACATCTCTCCTGCTCTAAGTAAAAGTGTAGTAGACTCCAAAAGTTAAAGTACTCAATTCACTTGCCAGATTTTATTGGACATCTTCAGTTTTGAGTGTCTCACTTAAAATTATTAGAGTGGTGCAAATTTTGGACAGGAAGTGTCCAGTGGTTCACTAAATGTGTGTTTTCACTTACATCCCCAGGCAGAGGCATCCAAGACATAGACATGGGTTGTTTCTGACCAATGCAAAAATAAGTGAGTGTGAAAAGGCCATTTGTGGAAGTAAAGTCATCAACAGTTTCTATTAATAACACCAAGCAGCAAAACAAAGTAGAAACATATTGAAATGTGTGTTCTGGTTACTGCTACGTCTTTATTTCCTTGATGGGCTTGCTGTGTTTTTAATGTTGTGACTTCCAGAATGCCACTATGTGTTGGGCAGCTTCCTCCTCCAAACTTCATTTCTTCTGCTCTATCCACTAGGTCTTCTGCCTTTCCTGTCCTTTCCTTTTTAGGCTGATCTTGCACCTATGACTTTTATTATTTTATTCTTTTACTCTGTTCATCCACCTGCTCTACATTTAGTTTTTCTAGAAAACAGAGGGAACAAGCAAAAAAAAAAAAAAAAGAGGAAAGCAAAAAATGAGATTTCCACAGCTCTTTAAGGCACTACACTCTGTCTTACCATCTCTCCTAAATATCCTTCTGAAAATTTGATCTAAGTTATTTTGAAATACACATCCCACTGTAATTTCATTCCAGTAAGTATTAGTGCTTTGCATCCTATTTTGGATAGGTAGTCCTATTTCCTGCGCTAACCTATAACACAGGAGCTGATTTGAGATATCATCTGCTTATTCTTACTGAATCTTACTCCGTTCAAGTTTCATGTTAAATATTGCATGTACCTTTTTGTGGATAATCAGTACTGAACATCCTGTGTGTGGTATATGGTTGAAATTTAGGTCTATTTTTGCTCTGGGACGTGTACAATCCTAGATCAACCCACCTGCGGGAAGCCAATGATTCAGTGAGATGTAGGTCAGACCCTCCTTCATGTAGAAAAAAAGCTAGTTGCTGCAGTGGCAGGATTTGCCTAGAAAGGCAAGCAGTGCCTTTCCTTTATCCATAGCTGCCCATGCCATAGCTGGCCATTGATGAATAAAAGGCAAAGAGCCATCTCAGTGTTACTGGCCTCAGAAAGAGTCTGTGGGCTCCCCATTTCTGCACAGGCAGCTGTCTGATACTGAAGACGACCATTTAGGTTTCCAACATAGAAGCTGAGGGTTTTCTCACTGAAAAAAGTGGCCACCACCATAGTCACAGATTGACCTGGAATATATAGTGTGTACAGACATTCTTTCTGAGAGGAAGAGATAAGGAGGATTCATTTCACAAAATTAGGTTGAAACCGTTGGACAATGGACAGAAAATGCCCAGAGTAACAAGTCAATATGATCCTAGACATTAACAGAAGACAGGTGAGATTTGCGTGAAGTTAGAAACTTTTTATTTGTTTAGTATAGAGGACACTAAAATGGGAATATACTTTAAAAGGAAAGAGCATTTTGGCATCTTTCTTCTCCAGTAGGAAATTTCAAGTGACTGTTACCTCCCTGCCACAACCCAGTTATTGAAGCAGAAGCCTGTGTAGCTGCAGAGCTTCAGTGCTGGGCATCACTTGGAACCTGGCATTGCCCTCACATCCTTGAGTCTTCCCTCCCAGCCAGGAGCAGTCAGAGCTGGTAACCTGCACCAGTGGCTAGTTACTGTTAAAGGCAAGTGTCCTCACTCTGAGCCACTTCAGTGCTTTATTTCCTTAAAAGGACCTCAACCTTCAGAGAGCATGGACGCAAGCATTGCTGAGGGGCCACCAGTCCAACCACAACAGCTTGCCATTACATCAATCTGCTGCAACTTGCACATAGCTGGGTGGAGGCAGAATAAAAGTGTGGAACGGCTGCAGACAGAGAGGAGAAGGGAGAAAAGCCAAAAGGGGAAGTGCCCCACCCCGGCTTACAAAATCAATCCTGCTGCTTGAGACAGGTCCAGCTCACTGCTGCCCGGGTACTTCTGAAGGACAAAGAAAAGGGCTGAGGAAAAAGACTGCCAGAGAAAAACAGCCTTTGCCTGCTCCTCCTGTTCGGTGGCTGTGAAGGCAGTGTGTTGCGTATGAGTAATAAAATGCATGTGCTGCATGTGAGCATGTGGATACATAATCATTCAAAGAACTAAAGGAATCAGGAGAGCCATGTAATGTGTTTTACTTGCTCAGCTTTCAGACGGACCTCTCTGTTGCTTGAAGATGTGAAACTGTGTAGGAGCTGATGAACTTTTTTAAATAATTGCTGGTAATTGCTGTTCACCTGATATAGTCCTACTGACTCTGAGAGTACACAGAAAATTTTGTTCAATATGGTTTGAGGAGATTTAATAATTTTCTTTAAGCCTCCACTGTGAAAGAGTGCTTGACAGTCTAGCTGAAGAGCTTCGGAAGGGATTGAAAAACTTGTAACTAAAATATTTTAGGAACTTTTAAAAGCAGGGAAGTTGGAAATCTCCCCTATTGTTTGATCTGAAACAGAATACCACTCCCCAGTATGGACTGGTATTGCATACCCTGAGACCCTGCCGGTATGACTTACCTGTTTTTAAGGGGAACACCGAAGATATTTTTGTCAGGAATATTTTCATTTTGTATGCAAATCTCTTCTAGGCATTTGTATGGAGGAGGATGGGGATGGTTTGTTGGGAGAAGGCCTGTGATTTCATTAATGACCTTATATATGCTACTCAGGATATACGGTATATACCAGCCTTCAAAGGTATGTTTTGCACATGCACAGTGTAAAACACTGCTAGACTGAGATGCATAAGTCCCAGGTATATGAGGCCTCTGAGAAGCTGAGGAATTAGCCAGAATGCCAGATTCATGTTCTGCTCAATGTAATGACTTAGCAAAACACGCACAGATTTTCACAAGGTCTTACTAAAAGCAAATTCCTTTATCAAATTTAAAAATACTTTGTGCAAGTAATGGAGGGTGAACATTTTCATAACCAGCTTGCAGGTTTTTTCTCAGAGGGAAGCTGAGCTGGTCTGGAAAGGAAAGCTGCTGCAGTCCCAGTGTAGGCTGTGCTGTGTTAGTGCACTTAACTCAGCCGGGGCAGAGGCACTGTGTAAGCAGGCACATCATAATTTGTTCTCTGATGCAACCACAGCATGTGATAAAATCAAATCCTTGAGAACAGAATTGATCCTAAAAGACAATTTTACTTTTCCTGTGATTTCTATTTTGTTTTACTAGGAGTTTTTCCACTCCTGGACCATTGGGTAGAAGTGGAGTTTCTATTGCCACTATGTGGCAAAGTGACATTGCAGTGGGTGGTGAAGTTACGTTTTTCCCCCTTATTTCTTCAAAGCTGGATAGCCTTTGGAGCTGTGGCAGATGTTTTCAGGTGGGAACATCAGTGCAAAAGGCAGGGAAAGCCTGGGAACTGCCTAAGTTTTGATTCTTCAGCCCTGATAAAGTGGTGAGCGTTGTTTGAACTGGAGAGATGCAGTGTGTTTAGCTGTGTGGCTTTTAGGTACGGATACTGAGCCTGCTGATCTAATCTGCAGTTAGAGGAAGTTGTCTTTATCTGAGTAGAAGAGATGTGCCTCAGAGATAAACCCCATTCTAGCTTGGGAGTTAAAATTATCTAACAAGATCTTAGCCGTGGCTGTAGCACAACTCTGAAGTAAAGGGCTCTGACTGGAAGGGGGTCATATTTTAAGCTGGGGAGGACCTCTATAAGTGCAGCTTGCTAAACCTCTGTTTATTTTAAGGGAATTGTTCTGCATCAAAAGGTTCTATGGACATACAAACACCAGCCATCCCTCTATTCTGTATTATTTCTTGCTTGTTCTTTGCTGCAGGCTTGCTTTTTCTCTCAAACAAGTTCTCATTCAGACTGAGTACTCCAGGAGTGCACCCCAAGTGAAAAACCTAACCACTGGACTGAGGTGCAGTATAGCAACCATCTGCTTCTACAGAGGCATCCTTTCAGAACGAGCTGCTGCTTTAATCTTGTTCAGCTTCCCCTCACATTTCAGTAATTTCAATTCCTGCTATGGTGCTTCCTGGGAGGAGGCAGTTTCTGGGTGCAGAGGACCTGCAGTGATGCTCTTACCTCAGGTGCAAACTCTGTCCCAGAGCAAAATGTGCAAACACAGTACTACAATGGCTGCATCCTCACATTAGAGGTTTGCAGGGAAGGTTTTACAGTATGGCTGTCCCACCAAAACACTCTCCAATGTAGAGCAAGCCCTTTATAGTAAAGAGCAGAGGATGGAGCTGTAGTCCTAAATCCAGGAGCAAACACCACTAAATACAGCAAGACAGAGATTTGTCCCTGAACTTTTCTCATTGAGCTCACTGTGGGGATTCCTGAAAGCCTCAAAAAATGGTCTCTCTGGAAAAAGCTTTGCCCTACAGGCAGTAGGCAGGTATGCCATAGCAGCCAGCACAGGCTTATCCTCAGCATTTCATTTATCATGAAGAAGTGTGACCACAACAAGCTATTAACTTGTGATGTTGGAGCAGCCAGCACCCCAGGATTTTGGCCTCCAGAGACACCTTGTTGGAATCTCTGTCCTGCCTCATCTACCTGGCTCCCTGAACAAGTGATCTAGCAGAGAAGCAGCCCCAAAGCAGGTTAGACCTACAGCCTGCAACGTGAGACTTTTTTTCCCTCCCTCCCCAATAACTGAATTCTGTGTTGTAAAGCTGCACATGTAGGAAACCTAATTCCTAGTAAAGTAACCCATTTGATGTCTGCTTCTTTCTCTTTGGCTTTTACACATTTTTAAGTTAGAAATAGTGCTGGTTCTTCTGTCTATTGCAGTTTAGGAGCATGTTTCCCAGAAGCATTTAGGTTTCTAAGATACAAGTATATGAAGAGATCCCAAGAAGATATCTAATCCATCATTCCACCATCAGCCATAACACCACAGGCACCAAGTGGGATTTTTTTTGGAAGTGAGTAGCTCCCATTCCTTTCATGTAAATAAGTCCAAAATTATCTCATTTGAGAAGTGCAATAAATGTAAAAGTGGAGAAATGTGACAGAATTAATTGAGTTCCAGTCTTCCAAGCCACATACCAGAGTTTAAAGAGAAAAAAAAATAAAGAAGAAGCTGAAGGGTAAGGAGAACTTTCACATAAGCCCTTTTTTTTTTACCCTGGAAATGTTACATCTGAGGAAGTGGCTCTTACTAGAGTTTTCAGTAATTTCTAGATTATTTTATGGAACAATGTACAACCACACTTGATCCCTCATCCAGTAAAAAAAAAAATGAGACCTTTAAAAGGAATTGGGAATTCCTTCATGTAAAAGAGAGTATCTGCACATGATTTTGCCCTCCTTGTTGATTAAGTAAAGTAACAAAAAAGTTTAATGCAAGGGAAAGTTGGGTTTTAACTAAGGCTGGTGGCACTTTTAGCTTGTGTTGCAATTAGTAGAAGAGGAAATATTCATTCTCCATATTTCATCATTTGTAAGAAGCTGAGACCAGCCAACATCCCCACTATGGATTTGAACTTCCCAAATCTTTGGTGGTTTTTGTGTTTTGGTTTTTGGCTAAGCTAAGAGCTTTGTGTTCTGATTTTTAATGGCAGCTTAGGGTTTTTCTGCAGAGAGATACATCCCTTCTCATTCACAGTACTGTGGACCTCAGTGTCATATGGACTGAATTTTTGAGCCTGTTTTTTCCTTCCGTGAATGTGTTGCAATGCTCGGAAGTGGTGGCGGTGGTTGGCCTTGAAGTAGGATGGTTTCTTTAGCATCAAAATGGTGGCTGCCAGTGAGGGAGGGAACACTGCTGTTTCTGCACCTCTCCTGCTGCTTCTGGGTTGTGGAAATATCTTTCAGGATATTTTCTTGTGCGAGTTTATTTTCAGGGAAGAACAACACATGTGCACATAGAGCTCACTGTGAAAATCTTATTTTCGTTGTCGTGGGGTGATTGAGACCCACCGCTTGGTTCTTGTGCTCAGATTTGCAAAGGGGAAGAAACATCTGTGTGGCCAAGGGAAGTGTTGAATTGTCCACGATCCATCCCTACCCCAACCCCCAGCTGTCTGTGTTCACCATCCAGGCTGAGAATGTCTCTCTCTCTCCTGAGCAGAGCACTCCTGGTTTCTACAAGCTGAAGCTATGAACAAAGAGATGAGAACATCCTTTCAACACTGACAGAGCACTTTCCTTTCTGAGTTAAGGTTCATCCTTTTTCATCCTAAAATCCAAATAATTTGTAACGAGCACCTCCTGTCGCTGGATATTGAGTTGGAGGTGAGGAAGCCCTGATGGCCAGTGTGGTCACTGGGACTTTGTCTGCTGCAGGTGTGGACCTACAAGAATTTATTTAGATGTCAAATGGGAACTAGGCTTTTCTGGGGAGAGGTTGAACTTCCTGCCCATTTGTCTACATAATCGCAAGTAGAAATAAAAATGAGAAATGGTAATTGTGCTAGCAAAACACTTCAGTGGCTTTGGATCCCAACACATGTAAAAAGTAAGGAAGGAATAATGATAACGAGTCATTGCCTCTCATGTAGCAACACCACTGTTTAATTTTACCACCACATTTCTAGTAAATCCTAGTAAAATTGATATCCTGGTAAAAGCGGGCTTGTTGTGGTGCTATCTGGAACTTTTTTTTCTCCTTTCAAAACAGACTAAAAAAGTCTGATATTGTTTCTTTGTATACAACGTAGCCATTGCTAATAAGGTTTTTCCCATGGTCAATGAAATAGACTGATTTATACAATGCATGATTTCTCCCTTAGTATTAAGAAGACAATGCAAAAATATTTTTCATGTCTAAATCGTCTACTAATTCATTTCACCTTTTTAATACTACCTTTGAAATGGCAATGTATATTCCAGCCAACAGGAGCCATTTATTCAATTTTTTCTATTTTAAATGTGTAAATGTACATGCGTACACTCATGTACATACGAAGACATACCTGTCAGCAAGCATAAAATCAGATGCCTGTAAAGTCAAATTCCTCTATATGCATGTCTGTAAAAAAAACGTAAAAACCAGCACCCTTATACAAAAGAGAGCATTTATCTTGAAAGCTGAGCTTTTTATTCTTTTCAAGAAGGAAACAAAAGACCTGTCAAACATATACTGTGCAAAACAAACACATCTTTAAAACAATTTTTTTCAAGCCTAAAAGAGGAAAAGGTTAGTTCCTGCAAATCTGTCTGTATCCCTGTAAGAAACCTAAGTGTAAATTCCATTTGGGAAGTGGGTAGCAGCTGAGGAAGACCCACTTGTACCCATTGTGGCTTTTGCAGTCTGGGTAGAGCTGCTGGGCCGAGGTGGCTGTGAAAGCAGATGGAGTCATGAAGACAGGGGAGCTAGGTAAAGGAGAAAAAGACACACACACCCTCTCAATCCTTCCCACTGGTGTTCCTCACCTGAGGCAAGGCACTGGAGAGGCTTTCCTGCCTGCCACTGCTGGCTCAGCAGTGAAGGGGTCCACAGGTCTTGGGATCCTCCCTGATGATTCATAATACTCTTCCTTCACATGTTTTAAAGTTTATTTCTCTTATTTTCATAGTTTTATTCAGGTAAGGACTGTATGGAGAGTTAGGGATATGTTGATGAAATGTTGTTTCTAGAAGATTCTTTTACAGTCTCATACCAAATTTAGAATTGCACAGTGAAGCCTTGGGACATCTGCTCCTCACAGCAGTGGGAGAGTTGGCTAGTGTGTTGAAATAATCTAATATAAAAGACAAGCATAATATCTTGTCTCTCTCATTTGAGATACAACTTTCCACTGAAAGCTTATGCGTGCCTAATTCAGTAACTTTCTTAGAGATGTTTGAGGAGCTAACTGAGCTAATACAAAAGCACAATTAAAAGAACCACTGTAACAGATGTAGTGACAGATCCTTCTTCTCTCCCATGCTGGAAACCACCAGTGATATTCAGGAAAACTCAATATGCGTGTCTCAAGGAGCTACAGCTGAGTGCAAAATATACCCCCTCACAAAGGCCAGGATAGCTGATAGAAGGCAGTCCTCAGCCTTCCCGTGTGAGGACTGGTGTTTTCGGTGGGTTTTTTCACCCCTCTTTTTTTTTTTTTCCCCTCTCAGTTAGAAAGAGCACAAAGAGTTATATTAGTTGCATACTTCCTGAGAACACAGTGATCCACACATTCTGGGCTGCGGGTTGTGTTTTTCAAGTTCAGGCATAGGATGGGAGTTCATCAGATAGCAATGGGGAGCTCTAGCAAATAGCACATTTGCATCAGCAGAAACAAATTTCACAAGACCTGCTGGGAAGGTTTGCCGCAGAATGCCACAGTCCTGCACCACTGAGAGCCACTGCACATTCATTTGATAAAAAAGATGACAACAGAAAATGAAACTTCTAACGTTCTCTTCTATGAACACTCGAGAAAAACACTCCCCCAGAGGTGTGAGCCTGTAACTCATATCAGCTTCACTGGGACTCTATGGTGCCTTTGAGGTAAAGGAATTTAAAGCCATGGATAAGCCGCGTGTCATGTATCCTGGTGGCAAGGAGGGCTCTCAGCACTCCTCTGATGCAAGTAACAATTGAGTTGTCTAACAGTTTCCAAGAGTTCAAAGGTCTGCCAGCAGGATAGTGGGATCACTGGATTTGAATGCCTTGTGTGCTCAGACATACACAGCCAAGCATGATTTCGTCTTTTTGTGTGGGATCAGACAGAAGTAACTTTCCTTGAGATGTTCTCCTCCATATGAACAAAGCATCATTCATCAGTCCCATATTTTTGTCTCTGATTGCTGACCAGTTTACCAGGTAAAGGTTAATTTTCTGAAGACCAATTCTGCATGCTTGCTGCAGCCTCTGACAAACTTGCCTGACTGTGATCTGTTTCTGTCTGTATAACCCAACAGTTCATGTATTTTCAAATGTACGTGTTGCTAGGTAGTGGAGTTAGCAGGATTTCATTTCTTTTCTTGACCTCACACTATACTCTACAGTGCAGCATAGCAACAGCATAGATATTAAGGTTTATCGTAGCTAATAAGAAAGAGCAAATTCTGAAGAGCTGCTTTGCATTTTACTGGGGATTATTTTTCACACTTCCCATTTGCCTCACTCTTAGTTTGGCTACACTGTCTATGAGTTAGTATGAAATTTAGGTGCGTTATGAGTACTGGATTGAGTAGAACTAATGCACACTCTCTGGCTTGGTAGCAACAAGGAGTTGCAACTCGATAGTTTATAGGGAAGAAGTCTTCCTTATGTATAATAGCACATTAGGGCACACATATGGATGTTTCTATGCTTAGAATCCTTTGTGTCTGGTAAAACTACAAGGCAATGTCTGTTGCTTTGCAATATTAAACATAAACTGAGCAGGTGTTTTAAAAGTGACAAAAGGATTCCTTCCAGTAAAAGGCAGTTACACTGTCTAGGACATGCAGCTAGGAGCAGAGAGGAAGTTTCACAGAAACTTTGCCTGCTAGACACTTTCAAATATTCCATAAATGCTGAGAGGGCAGGAAATGCCAGGGCTGATAGCCTGAATGGATCATCAGCCCTTATAGAAGGTCAAGTTTTGATCACTCTCTGAATGCCTGGCACCAGTTTTCACAGCACAGATCTTGTTCTAGTTGCATATAATTGCATGTCCTCTGTCCGTATTAGCTCTTGTCTCTCTCTAGCACTGTTTATGTAAGACTGGGAAGCAGAATGTTTTGTTGTTTTTATCTATGATTTTGTGTTGTGGCACAGGGTTCCTGGAAAAGGAACAGAACTCTGTTGCTCTAGACGCTACACAAACACCACCAGCACACCCCAAAGAACTTGCAATCTAATTAAGGCTATATATACACGATTGATTACATAAGTTCTTACAAGTCCTAGCCTAGGTAAGTTTGAGGTAGGGCACAATGAGATGTAATGAATTGTGCTATGGAATCTAAACCATAAATAGTATTTTGGAGACCAGAGGCTAATTTG
Source organism: Clamator glandarius (assembly GCA_033459285.1). Taxonomy (NCBI): domain Eukaryota; kingdom Metazoa; phylum Chordata; class Aves; order Cuculiformes; family Cuculidae; genus Clamator; species Clamator glandarius. The sequence goes on along the minus strand of JAUNZM010000245.1, from coordinate 4,801,419 downwards.
TTTTTCTAATAGCTGCAACAGAATAGTCCTGCATGTTTTTTTCAAGATGCAGTCGGATTGGTTTGGTTCAAAGTACTCAGCTTTGTTTTAAACAGTTTGTCTCTTTAGCTTGAAAAGTGAGATCAAAAAAATATTAAGACAAGTAAACAAAGAAATCAATGATTTAGTGATGGCATGTGAGGGAATAAAACAAATATTAGCAGTGTATGGTTAGAAAATTTTGGGAATCAGGAAATAATTACTTTCTTGACTTTTAAGTGGTCTGTATCTTAGTACAGAGGAGCAATTCACTTTATCACTTGGACTTTTGGAAAAAGGGGCCAGCCATGTCATGCCAGTGCAATGATTAGAGTTTTGTTCCAACATGACAGAGCAATGAGTGAGGCTGGCCCTGGGAGAATGGGCAGCTGAGGATAAAGTTGGGGTATAAGCCCAAATTTCAGGGTGTCAAATCCATACTCTTTTCCAGGCATTCCTTTTCACTCAAATGTTTCTGAAGGTCTTTTGCATTACAGAAAAAAATACTCTAGCAATTTTTTTTTGGAGTGAGATCTCACACTTCACAACTGAATATGCATGAGTAACGCAAAAAGCTGTTCGGGAGATGACACAGTGTTCAGTATTTAGTCATTTCCTACAAAAAATGTACAAGCTAATCCCCTTTCTTGCTTCCTTTCTGAAAACACTGATAACTTCTGCCCTGCTGGCTGCAATGTGGAGGGAAATTCAAACCTGGTTTGGATATTTTAAACAGCTTATTCTTTTATTTCTTGAGGTAGTTGCCTTTAGGATTTTTACATCTCTCTTGAAACCAAGTGGTAGCATGGGAAAAGACCAGTTGAGGAAAAATATAATTCCTTTCCTGTTTCTGCATCATTAGTCTGAGGAAGAAAATGCCTACTTTTTGACCCTGAGCAATCCCAGATAAGGGAGAGCTGGCTGAGGGCTCCGAGAGCTTCACAGCCAGTATTCTATACGTGTAACCAAGTTTTATTAGGCTGGACAATAATTCTACCTTTGTATAATTCTGGAAAGCACATCATTGGTTATGAGTAGCATGTTCACAGATATGTAAGTGATGCAGCCTTTTGAGCTACAACTGTTGCCTGCCCCACATTCCCTAGCCTCCTTCTGTGGGACACGTACCAGGAGAGGGACCAGTGCACGGTTAGACTTCAGCCTCATGTGTTAGAAAGGCACGTAGCCATTTAGATAGCAACACAGCTTTTGAGTTTCACTATTAAGTAAAAAAAAGTCTTATCCCATGAAAAAAAAGAATTGAAAAATGTGCAGATAGGGAAGTAAAGGCACATGATGGATTAAGCGTCTTTCCCATGGCCACACAGGAAGTCTGTGGCTGAGCTAGGAATTAGAGGTAGATTTCCTCAGTCTTCATCCAGTGCCCATTCCCTCTTTAAG